>JASWHV010000001.1:115174606-116424606 GCA_030760725.1 Neostapfia colusana | reverse complement strand
GCGGTCCCGGCGGCCCTACAACCGTGGGCGCCGCCAAGGATCGTAAGCGTCACTGGGGACTCCGTGCAACCCAGCGCTCAAGATCCAGAAGCTCAAGTCAGACCCGATGCATGGATCACGGAGATCCGGGACTACTTGAAGGACAATATCCTCCCTGATGAACATGCAACCGCTGAACGGATTGTGCGTATGGCTAAGAGGTACGCGCTGGTAGAGGGGGATCTCTACCGGCGTGGCGCCAACCACATCCTATTGTGGTGTATAACCCAGGGGGAAGGCTGCGACTTGCTCGCAGAGATCCATGGAGGCGAATGTGGAAGTCATTCTTCCTCATGAACGCTTGTCGGTAAAGCCTTTCGGCATGGCTTCTACTGGCCGACAGCACTCCAGGATGCCGTCAAGCTGGTCGAGAGCTGCAAGGCGTGCCAGTTCCACGCCAAGCAGATCCATACACCGGCTCAGGCGGTACAGATGATCCCGCCCTCGTGGCCATTTGCCGTGTGGGGGCTGGACATTCTGGGACCATTTCCCAGAACCGTCGGGGGGTTCCGGTACCTCTATGTCGCTATCGACAAGTTCACCAAGTGGCCGGAAGCTACACCAGTTGTCACCATCAATAAACAATCAGCAGTAAAATTCATCAGGTCTATTGTCTGCCGGTTTGGGGTCCCAAACAGGATCATCACTGACAATGGGACCCAGTTCACCAGCGCAGCGTTCCAAGACTACTGCGAGGACCTTGGCATTCAGGTATGCTATGCCTCTATCGCCCACCCGAAGAGCAATGGGCAAGTCGAGAGGGCCAATGCGGAGATTCTCCGGGGCCTCAAGACTCGTACCTTCGCCAGCCTGAAGAAACATGGTGCCAATTGGGTAGAGGAACTTCCGAGCACACTATGGGCTAACCGGACATCCCAGAGCCGGGCCACCGGGGAGACACCCTTCTTCATGGTGTACGGGGCAGAAGCTGTACTCCCTCCAGAAATCACCATGAAGTCTCACCGTGTCCGAGCTTACGACGAAGCCACGCAGGACAACCTCCGGCGTGGAGAAATTGACCTCGTCGACGAGGTCCGATTACATGCGGCACTCTATAACGCGCGGTACAGACAGGCACTTCGGCGCTACCACCAGAGGTCTGTGCGTGCCCGGGAGCTGCAGGAAGGTGACCTGGTGTTGCGGCGCATACTTTCTCACGAAGGGGCCCACAAACTCTCCCCTAGTTGGGAAGGCCCCTTCCGAGTCGTGAAAGTATGCCGCCCTGGGTGTGTGCGCCTTTCCACCGAGGATGGGGACCTGCTCCCGAATCCTTGGAACATAGAACACCTCCGTAAGTTCTACCCCTAAGAGCAAAAATAGGTCAGTACATTCTTTTCGTAATGAACCCCATAGAGTCCAGGAGCAGCGCTCGGAGCAGCTAAACCTCAGGGGACGGTCCAGGACTACGTTCAGCTTTGCCTGGTTCCGACTCCAAGCGCGTAGAGTCTTGCTTCCCCTCTTAATGGGGTGGGTCGTGGCCTCCATGTTTAGCCTGCCTTCCTCCTATGGAAGGTTGTACGAAAAGAAGTCTGCCCTACTTTGCTCTTTCCTTGTACTCATTTAAATTGTGAATTGAGTTCTTTTTTATCGCCCCTACAGTACATGGTTGCCATGTGCTCAGCTCCCCCTCTCTACAAGTCCCCAAGCATCAAGCATATGGTTGGGGCTGTAAGTCAAATAAGACTGAGATAAGGGACGGGGAGCCCACAAGGAGAATTACGTTTCCTCTACCTGTCTGCAGGACTTCCAGGTTGCGGCAACGGGGACTGCATGAAGTAGGGGGAAAGGAGCTACCAACTACCTCGACCCAGGGCGAGAGGGGGTGGGACCCGGGGGCCCCACGTGTCCAGCAGGCACGGAACTCTCTCCTCCCTTGAGAAGGGCTCCGGGCTCGCCACGTGGCAGGCGGAAACTAGACCTGCTCCCGTGGTGGGAGAGCTCCGAAAGCCTTGCGTGTTCAACATGGCCGGGGCCCCCGTCTCCGCAGTAAAAGCAATCATCAAGTGAGCGCACGCTCTCACGACCCCACGGCCGTTCGTGCTCCGGCAGCGGCCAATTCGGGACTTGAAGGAAGTGCGCGGATCAGAAGAGACGGAGGTCCCACCTCGGGCTCGATATCTCCCCCGAGATGGGCCCGGAGGCCACTGTCGGTACCTGAGATATGGGGTACCCCCGCGCACAGGGTAAAATGCCTAAGGTACTCGCCCTTCTCTGCAGGGAGAGCTCCGAAGGCGCCACGCGTCCAGCGGGGCCGGACCTCCCTCTCCTCAGAGGAGAGCTCCGGGCCCACAACGTGGCATACAGAAGCCGGACCTCCCCCTCCGCGGGAGAGAGGTCTGAAGACGCCACGCATCCAGCGGGGCCGGATCTCCCTCTCCACAGAGGAGAGCTCCGGGCCCGCCATGTGGCATACAGAGGCCGGACCTCCCCCTCCGCGGGGAGAGGTCCGGAGGCTCCACGTGCCCCGCAGGCCAGGCCCTTCTCACCTCAGAGAAGGGCTCCGGACCCGCCACGTGGCCAGAAGAACGGTGCTGCCTGCCCCCGAGCGGTAGGTGGCGGGCATAAAGGCGCTCCTCACCTTGCCCGTACAAGGTATTCAAGGCCCGCGTCTTCCCAAGACGCGGAAATGCGGAGCACGTGTCTGTCAGGTACCGTTGCGCCGAGTCGCATCACAGACTGGCGCGCGGTGTCAGAACCTGCCAGCCAATAAACGCTGCGACAAGACATCCCATGCCGCCTGCGCCGTCATCAACCACTACGACTAGCGTGCGGCATGGGCAGGGCGGGAAGATGAAGACTCAGAAGCCTTCGGCCAGAGGCAACTACCGGCATAACTACAGATACGGTAGACAATAGACAATCTTCCCGGGACCACCTGTCAGGTCCCGGCTCCCCTTGTAAGCCGCCCGAGTCTTGGACTATAAAAGGCTCGGGTAGGCGTCGATAGCAAGGGTTCACATTTTGCAACTCATACGCTAGCCATACACTCTCAAGCTGTAACTCACCCCCAAGCTCAGGCCCCCCGGCCCTGAGCAGCAAGCAATACAGCGAGCTCCATAGCTCGCCGTGGACGTAGGGTTTTAAGCTCCGGCGGCCTGAACCACGTAAAACTCTCTGTGTCAAGCTCTCACTAACTCGTCCATCTGCGCAAGCTCTCCGCTAGGAACTAGCCCCTCCGAAAAAAGAACCTCCGCGGGCTGCCCAGTGCAGGCCCGGGGGAAGTGTCGACCGAACACTTCGACACAATGGTACTCAGCAAGTGTGGGAAAATTATATCATGCATGGCTAGAACAAGGAGAGGTTGAACTCATGGTTAAAGCACTACGCAATTAATACCTATCACCTTAGCTTATTAAGCACCTACATTACTACACAGGTGAAATGGTCCCAATCTCCCATCCCATCATCATAATCCAATAACCATAACATCATTTCCAATGTTAAGCTCCCCGCTTAACATCCACAACTTCCAAAACCATCAATCCTTTAATCATGAATAAGTCCAAGCCGCTCTTGACCGTGAGCATGGCTGTCATGACAGTTTTGACTCTGCAGAGTTTGTACCACTGTACCCACATGTAGTGATTTCATCCCCCGTTGCCGGGTGGACTAAAAGAACCTCCATTATGCCAGTGGCCACGAACCACATTCACACTTCCCAGGTGTGTAGCCAGGAGATCACTACGAAGCCTTTACAAAGGGATTCCCGACGAGCGTGGGCCCACTGAGGTTTCACCCCTAACAGCATACAAGAGGCTCCAACCCCGCTGCAGTGGCCCCCTGTTGAGCTCTGAGGTTTATAAGGTAGTCCAGCTGACACCCACTTCCCGCACCATCCAACACACCCATACTATGCCGGGGATACTCCTAATTAATTGGCCAAGCTGCCCCATCTCAGCATGTGGTTGGCACTGTAAAGCCAGGTTACATGCTCCATGAACCGGTCCTTAGGATCCAGGCAAGTACTAAACACAAACCCGAGTCTCGTGCACCCAGCACACAACCAAAACATCCAACTTGCCTTGATCCCTACCTCTACATAACTCACAATATCTCATTCAAGAGTATGGTAAAATAAACTGATGATCTCATATCCCAAATATCCCATTCTAAGCATGGCTAAGCATATGCATAATAATAAATGACATGATAAAATAAATCCCAATCCCAAGCTACAAGGGAACAAGGTAATGCAATTCTAGGGAAACTTCCTAGCATGGGTTTCATATTTAACTTGACAATGCAATAATTCTATCTAAACATCCTAGTATAGGATCAAAGTGGTCAAGGACACTTTCCTCCTTCCTGCTGCTCTTGAAATGGGTAGTCCTGATTTTGGAAAGGAATAACTTGCTCTTGAGCAGGTTCTACATCATACCATCACACATAGCAAAAGAAAAACAACTATCCATAAGACATAGTTCACACTTCCACTTCATACAAACCACACATTCATATTTATGAAAGTCATTCACCATTATATGTGTTGTGGTTACTCTATGTGTGTTGATTTGTGGCTTGCATGCACTTTTAATCATATGTATAGGATTCCTACTTTTGTGTTCACATTTATACTTACATACTATATATATGAGTTTCCAATATAAATAAATTCCTTACATTCAATTACTACACCTTTTAGCTACCAAGTATGCATGAAAGGTATTTTCCTTCTCCATATGTGTCTTCATAATTTCTACCAACCCTAAACTGAATTCTTTGGATTTTAGAACTCCATTTATCATTTACTATTTGCTATATTTTCAGATTTATTTACTATGCCTAAATGTGAACTTTATTATAAAAATAACAAGACACATCATCTAAACAGAATAGGTTCTGATCTAAAATATTTGCTAATATATTTTTGACCTTTTCCTCTGATGTAAACTATTTTACAATTATTTTCCCTATTTTCCAGAACTATTCTTTACTTAAAAATGTGTCCCTAAATGTGAATAATAAATTAAAAAGATTCATTTCAGCCCAAAATATATTTTTATCTCACTCCAAAGTTTTCTAAATACTGAGAAAGTTTTTAATTTAATTTTGACAATATGTTTGTCCCACTTTTTAAATTTTAAACACTAGCCACATATTCAATTTCCTAAATTAAATATTAAACAGGGCTAAAAAAGGTAAACTCACCCCACTACAGGGTCTATAATATTATTTTAACAATTTTCAGGGGTCTAGCTATACATAACAGAGGAGTTTTTCCTAATTTTTATTAAGTCCAGGGGCCAAAACTGATTTTTAAATGAATTTACATGATTTTCTGAAGTTCCAGGGGCTGGATCAGAAGTTTCCGGGGTTAACTCTTATTTCCCGAGAACCCCAGGGGGTAGCACGTAAGATTTCCAGTCTTTATAATGCGGGGCTGACGTGGACCGTCCGATTTAAAACAGACGGCTGAGATTATAACGCCGAACCGGTACGCGGGGATTTAAAGTCTACCGTGCGATATAAAATAGACGGCGCACAAGCGGCCACGTCGCTCTAATCGAGCGCGGGCGGCGCTGCCCGGCGGCGCACGGCGGTGGGAAGCGGCGATCTCGCTGGAGATTTTCGGATCTTCGAGAATTCTTCCTAGAACTGTGATTTTATGGCATAGATCGGTGGAGGGGAGGTCGGGGATCTCACCTCGGGGTTTTCTTGAGCTCGGAGGTCCTGGAAGGCGGTCGGTGACGAGGTCCGAAGTGAAACCACGGTGAGGCTCGTCGGTGCTGTGTTTGAACCTCAAGTCACCGAGTTTTCTGCACCTACAGGGTTCCCCGGAGGCAGTGGATCAAGACCAGCGAGTTAGATCGGAATTTCCGAGCTTAGATCGGCCAGAATTCGCCGAAGAAGGCTCGGGTTCTCACCGGAGTAAAAACGGAGGATCGCGTGGGAAAAACAGAATGAGACCGGGGTTTTTATAGACGGGGAAGGGCGGCGGGGTGGTTTAGATCAAGTTTGCGTCGCCCCCGATCAAAATTCGGCTGGGATACGCGAGAATTCCCGATCGGTTTCGATTCGGGTGAGAGAGTCCCGGCGCGGGCACGAGGAAGAAGAAGGCTGGCGGGCCCCGCCTGTCAGTGGGAGGAAGAGGCGCGCGCGGCTGCGGGCTGGCGCGGGTGCTGGTTGGGCCGGCTGGTGGGTTTCGGCCCACTGGCCGGTTTTTTTATGTTTTTTTTTCTTTTTCTATTTATTTTCTGTTTTGAATTTAAATTGAATTCCAGTTTGAATTTAAATTGTTGCAAAACATGCAACACGTCCAAAAATTTTAAATTCCCCTCTTAACATGATTTAGGGTCTTAACAAGATTTTTGGGGTGTTACAGCTCTACCCCTCTTAAAAGAAATCTCGTCCTCGAGATTGGTGGTTCTAAGAAAACAATTCCGGAAATTGTGCCTTGAGCTAATCTTCCCGCTCCCAGGTGGCTTCCTCTTCTGAGTGATGCTTCCATTGCACCTTGCACATCCGGTTTCTTTTATTTCTGGTGAGGCGTTCCATTGTCTCCAAAATCTTGTATGGTTGCTCGGCATAAGACAAATCCTCAGCTACGTCCACTTCATTCATGGGTAACACCTCTTCAGGCGTCCTCAGGCATTTCTTGAGTTGTGACACATGGAATACATCGTGCACATCCGATAGACGAGCCGGTAACTCTAGTTGATATGCAACTTCGCCTTTCCTTTCCAGAACTTGAAAGGGTCCGATGTATCGAGGTGACAACTTCCCTTTCACCTTGAACCGACGAAGTCCTCTGATAGGGGACACCTTGAGATAGACATAGTCTCCCACGTTGAAAACGAGCTCTCTTCTTCATACATCGACATAGCTCTTTTGGCGTGTCTGTGCTATCCTCAAATTGTTGCGAATTTCCCTCACCTTCGCCTCGGCTTCTTGTAGTACTTCTGGACCAAACACTTTACTTTCCTCCGTTTGGCTCCAAAATAGGGGAGTTCTGCACTTCCTCCCGTACAAGGCTTCAAATGGTGACATCTTCATACTAGCTTGATAGCTGTTGTTATAGGAAAACTCCGCATACGGTAAGTTCTTGTCCCAACTCCTATTGTTTTTGAGTGCACATGCCCTCAGCATATCTTCAAGGATCTGATTGGTTCTCTCCGTCTGCCCGTCAGTTTGGGGATGATAGGCATAGCTGAAATTCAGATGGGTTCCCATGGTTTCATGCAACTTCTGCCAGAACCTTGAGGTGAACTGTGTCCCTCGATCTGACACAATCTTCTTTGGCACTCCATGGTAACACACGATCCTTGACATGTACAATTCTGCCAATTTGGATCCGCTGTAGCTTTCTTTCACGGGGATGAAATGAGCTACCTTGGTTAGCCTGTCGATGATGACCCATATTGAATCATATCCTGATTGGGTCCTAGGCAATCCCACTATGAAATCCATACCGATTTCTTCCCATTTCCATTCAGGCACTTTGAGTGGTTGCAATAATCCCGCGGGTCGTTGATGTTCTGCTTTCACCAACTGACATGTGTCACATAGGGCAACATGTTCCGCGACATCTCGTTTCATGCCATACCACCAATACCTGCTCTTGAGGTCCTGGTACATTTTCGTACTCCCAGGATGAATGGAATAGTCAGAATCATGAGCCTCCTTCAAAATCAATTCACGGATCTCCTTTACTTCTGGCACACAAATTCTTTTCCCGTGCCACACCGTTCCTTGTTCATCCTCTCTAAAACCAGGAGCTTTATTTTCCTTGATGAGTTGTCTGATCTCTCGTATCTTCTCATCATTCTTTTGACCCTCGCGTATGTCTCGCTCGAGTGTGGAATCCACTTCCATGGCGATGGCTTCACCACTATTTACCAGGCATAGATTGAGCCTTATAACCTCGTCCTTCAATTCTGCAGGCATGTCCTTCAACCTCAACTTATTGACCTGCACTTTCCGACTTAAAGCATCGGCCACGACGTTTGCCTTCCCAGGATGATAGTTGATGCCCACATCAAAGTCATTGATTAGCTCTAACCATCTTCTTTGTCTGAGGTTGAGATCTGGCTGTGTAAAAATGTACTTCAAACTCTTATGATCCGTATATATCTCTGTCCTCTTCCCCATCAAATAGTGTCGCCAAATTTTCAAAGCGTGTACCACTGCGGCTAGTTCTAGGTCATGTGTAGGATAGTTTTTCTCGTGCTTCCGAAGCTGCCGGGATGCATATGCCACGACATGCCCTTCTTGCATGAGAACACATCCCAACCCGTTTCCAGAGGCATCGCAGTACACTGTGAAATTCTTCTGCATATCTGGCATAACCAACACTGGGGCTGTTGTCAAGCTTTTCTTTAGCTCCTGAAAACTCGTCTCGCACTGTGGCGTCCATGTGAATGTGATTCCCTTCTCCAACAGTTTGGTGAGAGGTCTCGAGATCTTGGAGAATCCCTCAATAAACCGTCGATAGTATCCAGCCAATCCCAAGAAGCTTCGAACTTCCCCGACATTTTCAGGGGTCTTCCACTTCTGTATATCCTCGATTTTGGCAAGATCCACGGAGATTCCTCCCTCCGAGATTATATGTCCTAAGAAGGGAACTCTCTTCAGCCAAAACTCACACTTGCTCAACTTGGCATATAGTTGGTGTTCTCTTAGCCTCTGCAACACCAACCTTAGATGTTTCTCATGTTCTTCTTCATCTTTGGAGAAGACGAGAATGTCATCTATGAGAACCACCACAAATTTGTCCAGATATTCCATGAATACCTTGTTCATGAGATACATGAAGTACGCCGGGGCATTAGTTATCCCGAAAGGCATGACAGTGTATTCATACAGTCTGTACCAAGATACGAAAGCTGTCTTGGGAATATCCGATTGCATTATCTTAAGTTGGTGGTACCCCGACCTGAGATCAATTTTCGAGAACACACAAGCTCCCCTCAACTGATCAAACAAGTCTTCAATGCGGGGTAATGGGTACTTGTTCTTGATGGTTACCTCATTCAAGGCACGGTAATCCACGTATAACCTTTGGGTTCCGTCCTTTTTGGGCACAAATATTACCGGAGCTCCCCATGGTGAGGAACTAGGGCGAATATACCCCTTCTCTGTCAATTCTCTCAAATGATCCTTGAGTTCTTCTAGCTGTTTGGAGTCCATCTGATAAGGTCTCTTGTATATCGGGGCTGTTCCAGGCACTAGCTCAATTGCGAATTCCACTTCACGATCGGGAGGCATACCTGACAAATCATCCGGAAAAACATCTGGATATTCCCTGATGGTCCTGATTTCCTCAACTTTCACCTCAACTTGATTTAATTTAATGTCCCTCCTAGGCTCGTGTATTGTTATGAACTTTACTCTTGTGCCACTAGGGTACGTTAGTTCCACCGTTCTGGTTCAACAATGGATGATTCCCTTATGTTTGGTCAACCAGTCCATGCCCAAAATAATATCGATCCCTTAGGAATCTATCACTATGAGGTTAACAGTAAACACTACCCCATTAATGTCTAGATTCACCTTGGGACACACTTGTCTTGTCCTTATTTCTCCACCTGGAGAGTTTACTGCTAGCATATAGTTCATTTGTGTTGTTGCTAGATCATGCTTCTTAACAAACCCTTTAGCAATGAACGAGTGGGTAGCACCAGAATCAAACAGCAGGGTTGCAATCTGTAAATTGGCAGGAAACTTACCAACTACCACGTCGGGTGCCTCTTGTGCTTCCTCCATAGTGATGTGATTCACCCGTCCTCTCATTACATTCTGCTGTTGTGGCTGCGTGGGCTTCTTCTTTGGGCACTTATGGGCATAGTGCCCCACTTCACCACAGCTAAAACATTGCACCCCAACCTTAGGTGCCTGCCCTTTGCTGTCTTGGGGTTGGTTTGGAGGTCCCTGTACTGCTGGTCGAGGTGGATATGCGGGGCGAGGCTGCTGTACAAACTGACGTTGTGGCTGTGCTGGTGCTGCGGGAGGCCTGTAGTTCGGGTTGTACCCTCTTGGTGCTGAGTAGGGTACCGCAGCACGGTTCGTTTGCCCTGCAGGTTGCTGCATCAGACGTGGGCGGGTGTTGCTACCCGAGGCTTGATGTGACCACCCGGCCTTCCTCTTATTCTCATTTTCCAAGGCCTTTAGCTTCCTTTCTACCACAAACGCTCTGTCCACCATCTTTTGGAAGCTTTCATACTCATTTGAGGACATTGCACACTGCATCTCTGCGGTAAGTCCCTCCACGAAACAATCTTGTTTCTGCTCATCAGTCTCTATGTCCCGTGGGGCATAACGAGATAGTTGAATAAATTTAGTGAGGTATTCCCTCACCGTCATGTTTCCCTGCTGCAGTCCCAAAAACTCCTTCCTCTTGTTTTGAGTTCACCTCTTGCGATGTAATGGTTGCGGAAGCTACGCTTGAACTCTTCCCAAGTGATGTTCTCCGGATCATGATGGGCGGCCACGTAGGCGGTCCACCAATCAGCAGCAGGTCCATGCAATTGATGAGAGGCAAACAGCACCCTCTCATACCCTTGGCACTGTATGATCCTCATCTTGCTTTCAATGGTTTTTAGCCAATCATCTGCCTCCAGAGGTTCAGCAGCACTTGCAAACTTCGGAGGTTGAGTTCCTAGAAACTCACTCAACCTTGGTTGGCGTGGTGCAGCTTGTGGAGGTGGAACTTGATGCAAGTTGGCCACCACTTGAGTCAAGTTCTGGATGAGCTGATTCTGATTCTCCAGCATTTGGTGGAGGGGATCAACTCCTTCACGGCGACCAACCCGGTCCTGGCCTCCAGAAAGATGAGGGTTGCATGCCTCATCGTTGTTGTTGTTGGTGGGGTTGGCAGCACGTCCTTTTCCTCTTCCGGCCATCTGGCAGAATCAACCAATGTTAATTTGAAAGCATTTAGTATCATCTTACTACTTTCATTTGTTTGTACTTTGAAGTGTTGAGGCTTTGTTATACTTTTCTGAGGGTTCATTTCTCACACAAAAATAAATGCAATATTATTTCATGTGGGTTCACACACCAAACTAAAACAATCTAAAGACGAGGCCGTGGACAATTGCTCATGGCTTCCACAACTCACGTCACACACCAAGCATTAACACACCATTAACTACGTAACGACCCGACTACTCGACATCCTTCTAATTTAAGGGAAAGGCTCTATGCTATTCGTTTTCTTTAGCTGGCTCCTCGGGATCTTCCTCATCATTTCGGCTGCCTTCTGACTCTGCTTTGGGTGGGGAGGCTGCTGGTGGAGAAGTGCGACGATGCCTGATCGCTCGATGATCTGGGGAGTCAGGAGTCCATGTATCATTCACGGTGACACACAGTTCATTCCCATCTCCTCTTTCTCTCGCCCTCAAGCAGGCTCGAAGCAACGCCTCGGTTTCCTTCAGGGTGTCACGAACATCCTGAAGCTCCTGCTGACACTCCTGCAGTCGAGTGCTGAGCATAGCAGCATCCTCCAAGCACAAGTCCATGTGCTCATGGGAAGTCCCTTGCTGCACTGGCGGGTACTTGTACTCCGTGGTACCACTCTCACGCTGGAGGACATACATGTACTCAGTCCTATCCAGGTGGCGACGATAGATGTGACTCTGGCAGGTGATGGCCTCCCAGGTGACATCCTTCTCCGCATCGACCTGTGTCGCTCTACAGGCTGGAGAGCGGTGGATCTTAAGCAGCTGATTTTCGTGTATAATCCTCATCTCTGAAATCCATTCTTCCCTCTTCTCACGGATGGTCCTGGTGGAGTTATAGTGGATGATTAGCTTGCCCGTATTGCCGGCGGCTTTGAGCATGCGTCGAAGACGGCGCAACAAGCCTCCTTCTTCCAATCCGTAGGAAAGGTACGTCACCATATGGCTCTCCTCTCTTTGGGCAAGGGCAACTACGGGAACTCTCCCTCCTGTGGACTTGTGAGCGGTGCGAATCATGCGAACCATCTAAAACAAAAAGCATTTAAACTTAGGTTAGATAAACTTTTAAACAAAAATCCTATTTTGAATGAAAATTCGGGTAAGATGAAGAAAGTGACTCATTAAATAACACTTTTCAACACACACTTTGTAAAAATAGTTTTTAAGAAAATAAGGCCCTTAAATACGTCCATTTCTACCTAGGTCCACGTTCCTACGGGCAACCTTGGCTCTGATACCACTTCTGTCACACCCGGTTTTTCCGAAGAACAACCAAGTGAATATCACATGTATGCCAGGATCATTTTCTCATACATGTGATGACAAATAGTGAAGCATCATTTATTACAAGCCAGGTGTCGAATATAAATAAGCCTTACATAGCAAATGTCTCGTTGGACAATAAAAAGTTCATCACAAGTAAATAAACTAGCAGCGGAATATTATTCTTGAGGGCTCCGTCACAGGCGTTGCCCGGGGGTCTCCATGAACCTAGAAACCTTCTTCGGGTCCAAAGTCTTGGTCGTTATACACCACCTCATTATCTTGACCTGAGCAGCAATATAAACCAACAAAATATGCAAGGTTGAGTACCAATGGTACTCAGCAAGTGTGGGAAAATTATATCATGCATGGCTAGAACAAGGAGAGGTTGAACTCATGGTTATAGCACTACGCAATTAATACCTATCACCTTAGCTTATTAAGCACCTACATTACTACACAGGTGAAATGGTCCCAATCTCCCATCCCATCATCATAATCCAATAACCATAACATCATTTCCAATGTTAAGCTCCCCGCTTAACATCCACAACTTCCAAAACCATCAATCCTCTAATCATGAATAAGTCCAAGCCGCTCTTGACCGTGAGCACGGCTGTCATGACAGTTTTGACTCTGCAGAGTTTGTACCACTGTACCCACATGTAGTGATTTCATCCCCCGTTGCCGGGTGGACTAAAAGAACCTCCATTATGCCAGTGGCCACGAACCACATTCACACTTCCTAGGTGTGTAGCCAGGAGATCACTATGAAGCCTTTACAAAGGGATTCCCGACGAGCGTGGGCCCACTGAGGTTTCACCCCTAACAGCATACAAGAGGCTCCAACCCCGCTGCAGTGGCCCCCTCTTGAGCCTTGCGGTTTATAAGGTAGTCCAGCTGACACCCACTTCCCGCACCATCCAACACACCCATACTACGCCGGGGATACTCCTAATTAATTGGCCAAGCTGCCCCATCTCAGCATGTGGTTGGCACTGTAAAGCCAGGTTACATGCTCCATGAACCGGTCCTTAGGATCCAGGCAAGTACTAAACACAAACCCGAGTCTCGTGCACCCAGCACACAACCAAAACATCCAACTTGCCTTGATCCCTACCTCTACATAACTCACAATATCTCATTCAAGAGTATGGTAAAATAAACTGATGATCTCATATCCCAAGTATCCCATTCTAAGCATGGCTAAGCATATGCATAATAATAAATGACATGATAAAATAAATCCCAATCCCAAGCTACAAGGGAACATGGTAATGCAATTCTAGGGAAACTTCCTAGCATGGGTTTCATATTTAACTTGACAATGCAATAATTCTATCTAAACATCCTAGTATAGGATCAAAGTGGTCAAGGACACTTTCCTCCTTCCTGCTGCTCTTGAAATGGGTAGTCCTGATCTTGGAAAGGAATAACTTGCTCTTGAGCAGGTTCTACATCATACCATCACACATAGCAAAAGAAAAACAACAATCCATAAGACATAGTTCACACTTCCACTTCATACAAACCACACATTCATATTTATGAAAGTCATTCACCATTATATGTGTTGTGGTTACTCTATGTGTGTTGATTTGTAGCTTGCATGCACTTTTAATCATATGTATAGGATTCCTACTTTTGTGTTCACATTTATATTTACATACTATATATATGAGTTTCCAATTTAAATAAATTCCTTACATTCAATTACTACACCTTTTAGCTACCAAGTATGCATGAAAGGTATTTTCCTTCTCCATATGTGTCTTCATAATTTCTACCAACCCTAAACTGAATTCTTTGGATTTTAGAACTCCATTTATCATTTACTATTTGCTATATTTTCAGATTTATTTCCTATGCCTAAATGTGAACTTTATTATAAAAATAACAAGACACATCATCTAAACAGAATAGGTTCTGATCTAAAATATTTGCTAATATATTTTTTACCTTTTCCTCTGATGTAAACTATTTTACAATTATTTTCCCCATTTTCCAGAACTATTCTTTACTTAAAAATGTGTCCCTAAATGTGAATAATAAAGTAAACAGATTCATTTCAGCCTAAAATATATTTTTATCTCACTCCAAAGTTTTCTAAATACTGAGAAAGTTTTTAATTTAATTTTGACAATATGTTTGTCCCACTTTTTAAATTTTAAACACTAGCCACATATTCAATTTCCTAAATTAAATATTAAACAGGGCTAAAAAAGGTAAACTCACCCCACTACAGGGTCTATAATATTATTTTAACAATTTCAGGTGTCTAGCTATACATAACAGAGGAGTTTTTCCTAATTTTTATTAAGTCCAGGGGCAAAAACTGATTTTTAAATGAATTTACATGATTTTCTGAAGTTCCAGGGGCTAGATCAGAAGTTTCCGTTGTTAGCTCTTATTTCCCGAGAACCCCAGGGGGTAGCACGTAAGATTTCCAGTCTTTATAACGCGGGGCTGACGTGGACCGTCCGATTTAAAACAGACGGCTGAGATTATAACGCCGAACCGGTACGCGGGGATTTAAAGTCTGCCGTGTGATTTAAATTAGACGGCGCACAAGCAGCCACGTTGCTCTGATCGAGCGCGGGCGGCGCTGCCCGGCGGCGCACGGCGGCGGGAAGCGGCGATCTCGCCGGAGATTTTGGGACCTTCGAGAATTCTTCCTAGAACTGTGATTTTATGGCATAGATCGGTGGAGGGGAGGTCGGGGATCTCACCTCGGGGTTTTCTTGAGCTCGGAGGTCCTGGAAGGCGGTCGGCGACGAGGTCCGAAGTGAAACCACGGTGAGGCTCGTCGGCGCTGTGTTTGAACCGCAAGTCACCAAGTTTTCTGCACCTACAGGGTTCCCCGGAGGCGGTGGATCAAGACCAGCGAGTTAGATCGGAATTTCCGAGCTTAGATCGGCCAGAATTCGCCGTAGAAGGCTCGGATTCTCACCGGAGTAAAAACGGTGGATTGCGTGGGAAAAACAGAACGAGGCCGGGGTTTTTATAGATGGGGAAGGGCGGCGGGGTGGTTTAGATCGAGTTTGCGTCGCCCCCGATCGAAATTCGGCTGGGATACACGAGAATTCCCGATCGGTTTTGATTCGGGTGAGAGAGTCCCGGCGCGGGCGTGAGGAAGAAGAAGGCTGGCGGGCCCCGCCTGTCAGTGGGAGGAAGAGGCACGCGCGGCTGCGGGCTGGCGTGGGTGCTGGTTGGGCCGGCTGGTGGGTTTCGGCCCACTGGCCGGTTTTTTTCTGTTTTCTTTTTTTCTTTTTCTATTTCTTTTCTGTTTTGAATTTAAATTGAATTCCAGTTTGAATTTAAATTGTTGCAAAACATGCAACACGTCCAAAAATTTTTAAATTCCCCTCTTAACATGATTTAGGGTCTTAACAAGATTTTCGGCGTGTTACAGACGCCGGCGATCAGTGGGTGGCGAAACACCGAGTGTGTGGCCGGGTTTGTATGCGGTGGAACAGAGAGGATACGGGAGGTTCACGCAGCCCAGCAGTGCAACCGCACGCTTTGTAGCCGGCGCCCTCATCCCCCGAGCAGGAGGTGGCGCGGTGGTCGCATTGGGACAGGGTTGACCCCGTGCGCTGTCGCCCGTAGGGGTGTTCGACCGCGTGCCTGAGTCGGTTTGACCCTGGGTGGCTGACCAATGAGCCCTCTTCTCCCCTCTAATTCTTTCTCCCCCTTCTGCTGTAAAATATCCCCAGCTACTAAACATTGAATGGGAGACTTAGCCCCCAAGTATTGGTTTGAATTCGAGTTCTCAAATTTAAACTTTGTTGGGTTAAATTTACTTCATGTTTAAACTGAAATTCAAATTCGGTTTTGAATTATTGCAAATTTAGCTCCCGACAATATGAACTCCAATGGGGATGAAAATTGGTGGGCTAACTCAGAAAAATGTGCTGAGTTTGAATATGAAGCCAACTTTTGAATTTGAGGGATGAAAGTTGCTGCAATTTGAATTTACATTCAAATTGGCCTCTTTTTCAAATACCTCCAAAAGTGCCTCAAAAAGTGTTGGATTTACATGAAACTTGGCCTGAACCTTCTCAAGACTTTTTAAGTTCTAGGGGTGAGCTCAACCTCTCATGTTCATGTGTAGAAGTCCTACTTTGTGAAAGTGAAGGATTTCCCCTCTAATTCCTCTTTTGATGGAGGTTACTTGCTCTTCACAAAATTTCCTAAGATATCCACAACAAAAACTGTGGTGTTGTTGGGTGAAGAAAAGTTTTTTGCATGTCCGTTTTCTTGGGCTTTTACAATAAGAGTCCTATTCAATTTGTTTTGGATCTTAACAACTTATCTCCAATTGATTTGGTGCGGTATCAACGTGGAAATTGTGTCGGTTTTCTCAGTACCGGGTACTCGCGCACAGGGGAAAAACCGCTTAAGGATCTCGTCCTTCTGCAGGGATGAGCTCCGGAGGCTCCACGCGTCCAGTGGGGGACGAACCTCCCTTTTCCTAAGGGGCGGGCTCCGGGTGCGCCACGTGTCTGGCGGGCGGGACCTCCCTCTCCCTCAGAGGCGAGCTCCGCGTACGCCACATGTCTGGCAGGCGGGACCTCCCCTCTCCTTAGAGGCGAGCTCCACGTGCACCACATGTCAGTGCCGGACCTCCCCTCTCCTCAGAGGCGAGCTCCGAGAGTGCCACGTGTCTAGTAGCGCCGGACTTCCTTTCTCCTCAAACGATCTCCAGGGTCACCACGTGTCCAACAGCGTCGGACCTTTCTTCTCGGAGGTGAGCTCTGAGGTCGACACGTGTCCCATAGTGTCGGACCTCTCGGAGGCGAGCTCCGAGGGTGACACGTGTCCAACAGTGTCGGACCTCTCGGAGGCGAGCTCCGAGGGTGACACATGTCTGGCGGGGCCGGACCTCATCCCTTCCGCAGGGGTGAGCTCCGAAAGCGCCACATGTCCCGCGGGGCTGAGCCTCGCTTCTCCGCAGAGACTAGCTCCGAAGTCAACACGTGTCCCGCGGGGCTGAGCCTCGCTTCTCCGTAGAGACTAGCTCCGAAGATGACATGTGTCCAGCAGGGCCGGACCTCACCCCTTATGCAGAGGCGAGCTCCGAGCCTGCCACGTGGCCAGCAGTGTCGGACCTCACCCCCTCCGCAGGGCTGAGCTCCGAAGGCGCCACGTGGCCAGCAGGCCGCGGGAAGTGTCGACAGCGCTCCTCGGTGAATTGGAATTGGCTCTTTTCAGCAATCTTTCTCCCATTTTACTTCTTTTATAATGTTTTTGTATATGCAATGCATGGATATGAAATTGAGGGTGTTACAATTAGTCTCATCAAACACTACGTCTCTCGCTATTTCAACAATTCCGGAAGTTTTGTTGAAAACACGATAGGCGTAGGGGTTTGAGTCATAACCAATCCAAAAACCTTCATCGGACTTTGTAGCAAACTTTGAAGTCCTATGCTTCTTGTGAGAATATAAGACTTGCTCAAAGACACGAAAATACGAGATGTTGGGTTTGTTACCAGTTAGAAGTTCATAGGACGTCTTCTTCAAAAGTCAATGAAGGTACAACCGGTTTATGGCATGGCAAGCGGTGTTAACCGCTTCCGCCCAAAACCGATCCGACGTCTTGTACTCATCAAGCATGGTTCTTGCCATCTCAATGAGAGTTCTATTCTTCCTCTCAGCAACCCCATTTTGTTGAGGGGAGTAGGGGGCTGAAAACTCATGCTTGATGCCTTCTTCATCCAAGTATTCTTCCACTTGAGTGTTCTTGAACTCGGTGCCGTTATCGCTCCTTATGTTCTCGATTCTTAAGGAGAACTTGTTTTGAGCTCTTCTCAAGAATTTCTTGAGCACACCTTGAGTTTCTCCTTTGTCATGCAAAAAGAACACCCAAATGAAACGAGAATAATCATCTACAACAACAATACCATATTTGTTACCGCCGATGCTTATGTAGGCGATTGGGCTGAAAAGGTCCATGTGAAGTAGCTCCAAGGGTCTTGTGGTCGTCATGACATTTTTGGATGGATGTTGAGCTCCAACTTGCTTTCCGGCTTGACAAGCACTACATGGCCTGTCTTTATCAAAAAACAACATTCTTCAAGCCTCGAATGTGTTCTCCCTTGAGAAGTTTTTGCAAGTTCCTCATCCCAACATGTGCTAGCCTTCTATGCCAAAGCTATCCCATGTTGGTCTTTGCCATTAAGCATGTGTCAAGTTGAACTTTATCCGTGGTGAAATCCACAAGGTAAAGCTTTCCCTTGAGAACGCCCTTAAAGGCGATAGAGTCATTGTTTCTTCTCAAGACAGTCACACCCTCGTTAGTAAAAATAATTATAACCTTTATCACATAATTGGGATATGGATAGAAGGTTATAATCAAGGGAGTCAACATGCAAAACATTTGAAAGAGTACAATGGGGAGAGATAGCAATTTTACCGGTGCCAAGGATTTCCCCTTGGCTATTGTCCCCAAAGTATATTCCTTCACTTGGATCTTCGCTTTCCTCATATTCAACAAACATACTTCTCTCTCCGGTCATATGGTTTGTGCATCCACTGTCGAGCACCCATTTTGATCCACCGGAGGAGTATGCCTACAAAATAGAGTTATGCCTTACCTTTTGGTACCCAAGCGGAGCTGGGTCCTTTCATGTTAGTGAAGAGGCACTTTGGCACCCACACACAAGGTTTTGGACTCTTGCGGAGTGGCCCAACATACCTAGCATAGATCTTTCCAAATTTGTTTCTCAATAAAACATATGAGGCATCAAAATCGTGGAACAAAGGATGAGGTTTATTTTTAGGCATGTTAGATGAGTTTGCAATGTTCTTTACATTTTCTTTGTTGTATGAACCTTCCTTGACAAATACAATCAAGTCTTTTCCTTTCTTGGGAGTTTTAGCATGTTGCTTCCACTCCTGAGAATATCCAAGACCATCTTTGACATGTAGAGGTCTTACATTGGTATATGCACTTCGTGCATATGCCACTTTTTCCTTGTCAAAGATACCACCTTTCGGTGATTGCTTGTTTTGTGCCAACTTGAGTTCATCTTTAAGTTTTAGAATTAAGTTTGAGCACTTGCAAGTTTGAGTTGCTTCAGGAGATTTATTTCAGGAGGGTGAAATCATAGAGGAAGAAGGTGCATTGATCTTGAGAGACTCAACTTGTGTTTCAAGGACCTTGTTGACTTTTGTCAAGTTAACAATTTCATCCTTGAGCACAACAGTTGTGTCCTCAAGATTTGAGCAAGTTTCCTTGCTCAAAGCGAGTTCATGCTCAAATGCCTTGCTTCTTTCCCTTTCAACCTCAAGGAGCTCTTCAAGCTCATGACATCTCTCCTTTTCAAGAATAAGCATGTCTTCTTGATGGTTGATGATTTCATCCTTCTCAAAGATTTCTTCCGACAACAATCTCATCCTTTTCAAGGTGCTCTTACTTAGATCCTTAAGCATGGATTCATTTTCACTACTACTATCAAAGCTATCAAGTGAAGAAGTAGAGGAGGATGGTTTAGATTTAACCTTTCTTCTTCCCTCCTTAGCCATGAGACATGTAGACTTGAAATCTTCAAGGTTTGGGAAGAGCTTGCTCATTCCAATGGAAGTGTTGCCACTTTCTCTTCATCCTCGGAGGATGAGTCTTTGTTTGAGTCCCATTCCTTCCCAAGGTGAGCGTGTTCTGATGCCTTCTTCTTCTTGAAGAATTTCTTCTTTTGAGACTTGCCAACTTTCTTCTTCTTACTTTCTTCATATGGACAATCCACAATAAAGTGTCCATATTCACCACAGTTGTAGCACGCTCTTTTCGTTTTGTGCTTGGACCTTTCTTTGTTCTTGTTCTCATAATGGTTGCTTCCCTTCCTTCTTCTCATCATTCTCTTGAATTTGTTGATGAAGAGCGCCTCTTCTTCATCAGTGTCGAGGCCCTCATCATCACTTGCTTCGAAGTCTTGTGATGAGGATGTTGCTTTGAAAGCAACATCTTTCTTCTTTGAGGAGGCAAGCCTTTGGAGGTCGCTGTAGAATATGGCTTCCTTCTCCATCATCTCGTTGTTCATGATTCTTCCAAGCACTTCTCTGGGGTCATTTGAGCATATCCCGGGCTCTCACGGATCAAGGAGCACAGAGCAATGTTTTGAGGCGTGAATGCCCGAAGCATCCTCTTCACCACCTCATGATCCGTCCACCGAGTGCATCCATAATATCGGATCTTGTTGACGAGGACCTTGAGACGGTTGTACATGTCATGAGGGGACTCACCATCCATGATGGTGAACCTCCCAAGCTCTCCTTCTATCATCTCAATCTTGGCCTCCCTAATGACTCGGTTGCCTTCATGCGCCGTCTTGAGTGTGTCTCATATATCTTTGGCCACCTCCAATCCATCGACTCGTTTGAACTCTTCTCGAGTCAAGGATGAGGTGATGACCCCAACTGCTTGAGCATTGCGATGAAGTAGAATGGCTTGCGCTAGAGTGACGTCTTCTTCATTCCTTGGAAGATGAACACCTGTTAAGACTATTTGCCACAAGCTAGGGTTTAAGGATATTAGATGCATCTTCATGTTATGCTTCCACATTGAGTAATCATTTCCATCGAATTGAGGAGATTTGCCAAGAGGAAGGGATAAGTAATGATTGTTAGAACTTAATAGTTCATAATTGAAAGGATATTGGGAGTAGTCCGATTGACTACTCCTTTCTTGATCCTTCGGCTTCTTCTTCTCTTTGCTAGAGTGACCTAGCTTCTCACGAAGTCGTGCCTTGAGCTGGTGAACATCTTCATCATTACTTGAGTAATCTTTCAGCACATCAGCGTCCTCTTTATTGTCATATGTGTTTTCGCCTTGTGACGTTGGCGGAATCTCGTATCCGTCAACTCCGGCCATCTTCTCTCCGAGTGGTTAGACTCTTGATAGAGAGACCTGCTCTGATACCAATTGAAATTGCCTAGAGGGGGGTGAATAGGCTAAAATACCTGAAATGACTTAATTAAATAAAATTAGAACACAGTGGCTGAACTAGTCTGGCTCAGGGGCGGACAAGTCTGGTTTGCTTGCTGAAAAACCTAAAAGGGACGAACTAGTCTGCCATAGGGGCGGACTAGTCTGGTCAAATCGCTGGAAAGGCTCAAAACTTGGTTTTTATGGGTTTTTCTCCAGATTTTAGTTTAACAAAATGTGGATGAGACGACTAGCAATCCTATATGAAAAGTGTGATAGAACATTGAAATAGATTGCAAGATTTTGATGATGTATACTCTAATCACGAGATAATTAAAACAAACCCTAAGCAATATTGATCTTCAAAGAAATGTACATGCAAGAGAGACACTAAGATATTTTTCCCGAGGTTCGATTCCACTCAGCAATCTACGTCCCTGTTGAGGAGTCCACAAAGGACCGGGTCTAACAACCCTTTCCTCACTAAGTCGCCACTAAGGCCAACCAGGTTCTTCATTATCTCAAGGGTGCACTGTGACACCCTCATTTCGCGTTCTGCATGTATTCATGTTTCATGTAGAAAAACACTTTTAAAATAATTTGAAACCGAGAAAGAATAAAAAAGTTAGCCAAAAAGAGAAAATTCCAGTTTACAGAGAGCGCCGAAGACAACTCCCGTGGCTCGCTGGCCACATGGCATGTTCGGAGCTCATCTCCGCAAATGGGGAGAGGTCAGCCGCTAAACTGGCTACGTGGCAGGCTCGGGGCTCCTTCCCGCAAAGGGGGAGAGGTCCGACCCCATGGGACACGTGTTGCCCCTGGAGCTAGCCTCTGCGGAGAAGCGAGGCCAGTCCCGCAGGACACGTGTCGGCTGCGGAGCTATTCACCGCGGAAAAGAAAGGACCAGCCGTGCGGGACACGTGTCGCTCTCGGAGCTCACCTCCGAGAGATCCGGCCCCGCTAGACACGTGTCACTCTCGGAACTCACTTCCGAGAGGTCCGGTCCTATTGGACACGTGTCACCTCCGGAGCTCACCTCTGGCAGGTCGGACACTACCGGACACGTGTCACCCCCAGAGCTCACCCCGGGAGGTCCGATACTATCGGACACGTATCACTTTCGGAGCTCATCTCCGGGAGGTCCCTCACTATTGGACACGTGTCGACCTCGGAGCTCGCCTCTGAGAAGAAAGGAAATCCGGCGCTGTTAGGACATGTGGCACTATCGGAGCTCACCTCCGAAGAGAGGAGAGGTCCCGACCCACTAGACATGTGGCGCACGCGGAGCTCGCCTCTGAGGGAGAGGGAGGTCCCGCTCGCCAGGACACGTGGGGCACGCAAAGCTCACCTCTGAAGAAGAGAGGGGTCTCGCCTGCCTGACACGCGGCACAACCAGAGCCTGTCTCTGTGAAAAAGGGAGCCCAGGATTTCCGCAGGACACGTGGAGCTTCAGGAGCTCATCGCCGCGAGGGTAACGAGATTTGAAGCAGTTTTTCTTCTGTACGCATGGGAATACCGGTACGGGAGGAAACCGACACGAATTCCACGTTGCTACCGCACCAAATCAACTAAATATAAGTCGTTAAGATTCAAAAACCATTTGAATAGGACTCATATTCAAAAACCAATCAGATTAGGACTCATATCTTCCCGGTTATAAATAGAACCAAAAACCTTTGGCTGCAACCACGAACTTCTTTTCCACCTCCTGAGCCGACAACTTAGAGCCCTAGCCCCAGCTCGCCGAGTAAACCCCTTCGTCGGAGTTTGACCACCGAATAGACCACCGACGAGCCTAGATCACAATTGCCATCGCCGGAGGAGAGCCAATGATCTGTCTTGCTAGGAGAAGGACCGCGAGACCAAGAAGAACGTAAGGTAGGTCTCCAATACCACCTTACGACATCATCGCGTTTTCTTTGCATCTGTTCTTCGATTCCTTTTGAACAGAAGCTTTTTCGTGGACAGATCACTTGTTGATCGGTTTGATCTAAAGTCAAGATTATCGCCACGTCCACAATTGATCTTTACACCTCTGTTCATCGTAAAGCCCATGTAAACATACAAGGACATGGACAACCGATCTAATAAAAAAACTGCATCATAGGATTTGCATGCATATGCATCATCGCATTTGATTAAAGTTTGTGCATGGTATTGATTGCTATGAATCTTGTATGTGTGTGATCACGTATAGAAGGACAAGCTCGAGGAGCTGTTTATGACGAGCTGCAACAACAAGGTTTTGAGATCCAAGAACAACAGGAACCGCAAGAACAAGGCAAGTGCCCCTTCACCATATTGATCCCCTATTTTGGAAAAGTGTTTTGTTTGCGAAAAGGTGTGTGTGCTTGATTCAAACATGATGGGAAACTCTTTCAAAGGAGTTTACTAGTTTTGTCAAACCACCCTTGTCACCTGGGAGGTTTACGAGTCGGGTATGGTTTTTGCTTTTATGCTTCGCTGAGTCCATGGGATAAGGGAAGCGAGATAGATGTGTCTAGCTAACTGCACTCGTAAGAATAATGAGAAACTGATGTTGTTAATGAACGTGAATAGGTGGGAGATCTAGGCAAGCCGGGTTTGTGAATGAGGTAGTATGAGATGGTGGTTACTTGCCGTAGATCTAAGGACCAGTTCATGTGAGCACATGCCAGGATAACAGTGCCACCACAAGGCCAAGTATGGGCGCAACTTAGCGTAATTAGGTAAGTTGCTAGATTGTTATGGACCGTGGAAGGCGCGGGGAATGGGAGTCGATTGAGGACTGCCTTGGGAACTGCATGGCACAAGAGGGGGTCCGTGGGTGGGAGAATCGGATATTCTAGCCTGCCGGTGAAACCTTAGGGAGTCCATACATCTAGTAACCCCTTTGTAAAGGCTATTTTTGATCTCTTGACCATACACCGACGATTGTGTACTGGTATATTTGAGGTTCTACAGTCGCCGACGTGTGACGAAATCACAAACTTGTGGGTAAAGAGGTGCAAACTCTGCAGAGTCTAAAACTATCATGATAGCCGAGCTTACGGTCACGAGCGCCTGGCCAACTTCCATGATTAGTTGGGATGGTTATGGTTTTTAGTTATGGTTTTGGTTATGGTTTGATTTTTGGGACTGTTGAGTCTGGATGATAAGATTGGTTGCATGACTGTTGAGTCATGGCAACAAGATTGGTCTCGGTGTGAGACAGAATTATTTATGAGATGAAATGGTAGCGAATACGAGATGGTATTCGTGAGATGGTAGCGAATACGAGAAGGTATTCATGAGCAAATATGAAAAGGATTAATGTCTGGTTGAGACATGGAAAGTGATGAAATATAATGGAGGTATGTTGGTATTTTAATACATGTTGGGATTACATTCACAAGTTAAGTTGCTGTTTTTATCGTGTTTTAAGAAATAAACTTTGTTTTCTGCAATGAGCCTTTTTATACCTTCCTTGTTGTGAGGTACATATCATATTTTCCTGCACTTGCTGAATACATCATTGTACTCAAACTTGCATTATTACTTCATCATCAGCTACAGGAGAAGATTACTATGAAGACCAAGTGGAGCCTTAGGCGTGTAATCTATCCTCAACCTTGCCTGTGGGGATGGAGTAGAGATGGAGCCGCTGCTGCTTAGTTGCTTCTGCACTAGTTAGAAGACTTCCGCTGCTAGAACAAAGACTTCCGCTGCTAGATTTAGACTTCCGCTGCTTAGATAAGACTTCCTCTGTTAGCATGAGTCCAAGACTCGTGAGACATTGTAATAAACCCTGTTATTCGTGGTTATATATATTCTGAATTCAGTTTGTGGATGATATGTGTATGTGTGATGAATATCCTGGGCACACATACGCATCAGTTCTCGGTTCCGTGGTTTTCCACAGAATTGAGGGTGTCACAGATTGGTATTAGAGCCACGGGTTGACAGTAGGTTACACGCCTAGCTAGAAAACACAAATTGGTATCAACCTGCCACAGGCTGATCGTAGATCACACAGCCTACATAGGTTTCAGATTGATATTAGAGCTGCCATGCCTAGTAAAAGATTGGTACAATCCATAGATTGGTATCAATCTACCACGGTTGACTGTAAGTCACAATCTTAGAATGATCACAGATTGGTAGCTGAACCACGTTGACTGCAGGACGCACCCCTAGTAACATATTGGTGTTAGAAGCCACGCTGACCATAGGATGCAAGCCTAGGATGCATAGATTGGCATTGGAACCACCTTGACATAGGATGCAAGTCTAGGAGAAGCCATAGATGGATCACAGATTGGTATCACCCCAAACCACCTTGACATAGGGTGAAATCACAGATTGGTATCACCCCTAAAACCCTATAGGATCCCCATTAAATAGAAGCTTGAACAGGATTGGTTGAACCTTGTGAGTGTTGCTTGTGATTGTGTGGTTAGTGTGAGTTGTGGGACGTTTCAGGGTTGCCCATATCCACACATAGTAGAGAGATGTGAGATGCCTCGGCACTTGTTCACATCCTCATATGGGCTAATATATATAGTCCATCCACCTTGATGCATATAGTTAGGGGGATCCATCTAACCTTCTAACCTCTATTCTATTCCTTTCTCTCTCACAGATGGTAAGAGGAAACATCGGCCACAAAGGAAGGAACATCCGTGGCAACCAAGAGGATGGCTACGATGAAGTTCCTGTTAATCGCGGAGCTGGTGAGAACAACCTGGAACGGTTGATGGCCATGCAGAATCAGCTTATGCAGACCATGATCCAAACTTTGAGTCAGCTGCAGGCCAACAACAACAACCCTGTTCCGGCACCACCGCCACCACCGCCGGCTCACAACAGGTTGGGAGAGTTCATGAGGACTCGACCACCCACTTTTGCTCAAGCTAATGACCCCATGGAGGCCGATGACTGGTTGAAGTCCAAGGAGAAGAAGCTTGCCATAGTTCAGTGCAACGATAGAGAGAAAGTTCTCTTTGCGTCGTACCAACTCATGGGGGTTGCCGCTGACTAGTGGGATGCCCTGTGCAACGCTCATGTCGACCCAGAGACGATCACTTGGACAGAGTTCAAGGAGAGTTTCCGATCTCATTACATCCCTTCTGGTGTAATGATGCTTAAGAGACAAGAGTTCAAAGGTCTCCGCCAAGGACAGAAAAGTGTGAATGAGTACCTCAACATGTTCACACAACTGTCCCGGTATGCCCCCGAAGATGTCAACTCGGACCAACGGAAGCAGTACCTATTCATGAGAGGGTTGAACAATGAGATCCAAGTTTAGCTTCTCAACAATGACTATGCTAACTTCTAGAAGCAGGTTGACAAAGCCATAGTGGTTGAAAGCAAGATCTGAGAGATCGAGCAAGAGGGCAAGAGGAAGATGTTGTGACACCCTCATTCCTGGTGTCAGCAAATATTCATGTTTTATGAAGAGAAAACATTTTATGAAGAAGTAGGAACAGAGAAAAATATCAAAAGGATAGCCAATGAAAGCCGAATCCAGTTCACCAAGAGCGCCGAAGACAACTTACCGCGGTCGCTGGCCACGTGGCGTGTTCGGAGCTCATCCCTGCAAAGTGGGGAGAGGTCCACCGCTAAACTGGTTACGTGGCAGGCTCGGGACTCATCTCCGCAAAAGGGGAAAGGTCCGACCCTGTGGGACACGTGTTACCCTCGGAGCTAGCCTCTGCGGAAGAAGCAAAGGCATTTCCGTAGGACACATGTCACCTTCAGAGCTAGTCATCACGGAAATCAGAGGATCAATCGCACGGGATACGTGTCGATCTCGGAGCTCACCACCGAGAGGTCCGGTTCTATTGAACACATGTCGCCACCGGAGCGTATCTCCGGGAGGTCCATCACTGTTGGACATGTGTCTACCTCGGAGCTCGTCTCTGAGGAAGGAAGAGAGGAAGGGTCCGACACTAACACGTGGCGTGTGCGGAGCCACCTCCGAATAAGAGAGGAGGTCCCGACCGCTAGGATACGTGGCGCACGCGGAGCTCACCTCCGAAGGAGAGGGAAGTCTTGCTCACTTGACACACGGCACAACCGGAGCTCGTCCCTGCGGGGGTGAGACCAGGACCCGGTGGACACGTGGAGCCTCCGGGGCTCATCAATGAGGAGGTAACGAGTTCTAGGGTTGGTTTTTGGATTCTGTACGCATAGAAATACCGGAACAGAAACCGACCTAAATTCCACAATGATACCGCACCAAATCAACTATAGATAAGTTGTAAGATTCAATGACAAATTTGAATAGGACTCTTATTCGGGATACAATCAGATTAGGACTCTTCTCTTCCCGATTATAAATAGAACCCAGAACCTCTGGCCGAAACCACAAACTTCTTTTCCAACTCCTGAGCCGACGACTTAGAGCCCTAGTCCCCAACCCGCCGAGTAAACCATCGCTGGAGTGCAGCAAGGATGATCACCGGAGGAAAGCCCAACGATCTGAGGAGGACCTCAAGACCGAGAAGAACGTAAGTTAGGTATCCAATACCACCTTACGACATCGTGTGTTTTCTTTGCATCTGTTCTTTGATTCCTTTCAAACAGAAGCCTTCTCGTGGATAGATCACTTGATGATCAGGTTGATCTAAAGACAAGATCATCGCCACGTCCACCTTTGATCCGAACACCTCTGTCCATGCAAGCCATGCAAGAACACGTACAAACCAATCTAATAAAACTAATCATAGTATAGCATGCATATGCATCATCGCATCTAGTTTAAGGTTTGTGCATGATATTGATTGCTATGAATCTTGTACGCACGTGATCCTACATAGCAGGACAAGCTCAGGGAGCTGTCTACGACGAACTGCAGCAACAAGGTTTTGAGATCCAAGAACAACCGGAACCGCAAGAACAAGGCAAGTGCTCCTTGACTATATTGATCCTATGTTTTGGGTAAAACTGTTTTGATTTGCGAAAAGGTGTGCGTGTTGAGTCAAACATGATGGGAAACCCTTTTATAGGAGTTTACTAGCTTTGGTTAAACCACCCTTGTCACCAGGGATGTTTACAAGTCGGGTATGGTTTTTTTTTGCTTTATGCTTCGCTGAGTCCATGGGATTGGGAAGCGAGATAGATGTGTCTAGCTAATTGCACTCGTAATGATAATGAGAAACTGATGATGTTAATGAACATGGATCGGAGGGAGATCTAGGCAAGCGTAGGTTTGTGAATAAGGTAGCATGAGATGGTGGTTTACTTGCCATAGATCTAAGGACCGGTTCATGCATGCACATGCCAGGATAACAGTGCCACCACAAGGCCAAGTATGGGTGCGGCTTAGCTGAGTAATTAGGTAAGTTGCTAGAGTGTTATGGACTGTAGAAGGCGCGGGGAATGGGAGTCGAGTGAGGACTTCCCTGGGAACTGCATGGCACAAGAGGGGGCCGTGGGTGGGAGAATTGGAGATTCTAGCCTGCCAGTGAAACCTTAGTGAGTCCATACATCTAGTAGCCCCTTTGTAAAGGTTATTTTGTGATCTCTTGACCATACACCGACGGTTGTGTACTGGTATAATGGAGGTTCTGCAGTCGCCGATGGGTGACGAAATCACAAACTTGTGGGTAAAGAGGTGCAAACTCTGCAGGGTTCTTAAAACTATCATGATAGCCGAGCTTACGGTTACGAGCGCCTGGCCAACTGCCATGATTAGTTGGGATGGTTATTGGGATGGTTCTTAGTTATGGTTATTGATTATGGTTATGGTTTGGTTTTGGGACTGTTGAGTCCGGGTGACAAGATGGTTGCATGACTGTTGAGTCATGGCAACGAGATTGGTCTCGGTGTGAGACAAATTTGTTTTATAAGGTGAAATGGTAGCGAATACAGGATGGTTTTCGTGAGATGGTACCGAATACGAGGAGGTATTCGTGAGTGAGAATGAGGTTGATTGATTTCTGGTTATGAACATGACGGAGGTATGATTGGTATTTTAATACATGTTGGGATTACATTCATTTAAAGATAAGTCGTTGTTTTATCGTGCTTTTGATAAATAACTTTGCTTTTCTGCAAATGAGCATTTTTATACCTACCTTGTTATGAGCTATATATCATGTTTTTCCCGCACTTGCTGAGTACATCATTGTACTCAAACTTGCATTATTATTTCATTATCAGCAGCAGGAGAAGATTACTATGAAGACCAAGTGGAGCATTAAGGCGTGTGATCTGTTCTCAACCTTGACTATGGGAATGAAATAGAGATGAAGTCATCGCTGCTTAGATTTGCTTCCGCATTAGTTGAATTGCTTCCGCATTAGAATAAAGACTTCCGCTGCATAGAAATAAAGACTTCCGCTGTGAGCATGAGTCCAAGACTCATGAGATATTGTAATAAACTCTGTTATTCATGGTAATATATAATCTGAATTCAGTTAGTGGAACATATGTGTATGTGTGATGAACATTCTGGGCACACATATGCATTAGTTCTCGGTTCCGTGGTTTTCCACTGAATTGAGGGCGTCACAGATTGGTATTAGAGCCACGGGTTGACGGTAGCTTACACGCCTAGATAGGAATCTCAGATTGATATTAGAGCCACTGGTTGGCAGTAGGTTACACACCTAAATAGGAATCACAGCTTGGTATCAGACACAGATTGGTAGCTAAGCCACGTTGACCATAGGAAGCACCCTAGGACGCTTAGATTGGCCTTGAAACTACATTGACATAGGAAACTGATAGGAGGATGAGTCCCGATCTTCCAAGAGGTAGGGTAAACTTGATTGGGTGGAGATCTCGACGTTGATGATCCAAGGCTCCGAACGAACGAAACCCCGCAATTACTACACCACTGCTCTGTTGGTTATCACCCGTGTCACATGAATGACCTCTCCACGAAAGCTTATCCCTGCAAGCGCAATCAAGAACACAAGCAAGAACAGAGAAGTTGCAATCAAAACTGAATTGATCATGAATTTGGGGTCTCACAACCGATGATCGGCGACACTGTTCAATGCCAGATTGTAACTAAGCAAAACCCACCTGTTTGTGACGGCGGCTAGGGGGTATAAAGGAGGTGGAGGACGACCAGGGGGTGCTGGAGTCGTGACCTAACCCTAAGACACGTACATAATGGACTTGGACTTGATACAAGGCCCAATGGCCAACTAGGTGATGCAACACCCTGACAGACTCTAAACTTTACATTGTTTTGAAGTTTCCCGTCGACTCCGACGGAGTTTTGACATGGGGCAAGTTCCATTGAAAATATTATCCTCTCAGCTTTCCGTGCATATGTAGAACGTCAAAAACAGAGTCCGTATGCCTCCGGTGCATCCATTTTAATGTGGACTGCTCTGGCCCGAGTTGGACTCGAGTTTGAGTTGGGCTCGGTCTCTAACTTCTTGTTGGCTTATTTTCTGGTCCTCCACGCCTCCAAACCCCTCTCCATGTATCTCCATGTCCTCTCCATGGTTCCTAATCATAATTAATCCATTAGGTAGCAACATACTCTCAAAATTCACATATAAAGAACTGTTCAGGAACGAGCTCACCTCTAAATTCAATTGTCGTGCTCGAGCTCTAGTAATTGGACCTTGCATGTCTACCATGTGAGTGTTGTGTATATCTGCAGGAGTGATGTCCACATCATCCTCCCCCTTTTGCATTGGAGTCGTCCTCGACTCAAGCTCATCTTCTTCTCCCAAGTATGGCTTCAAATCTGAAATGTTAGATGTGGGACTAACCCCAAACTCGGGAGGCAGCTCAAGTTTATATGCATTGTCATTTATCTTATAAAGAACCTTAAAAGGTCCAGCAGCACGTGGCATGAGTTTGGACTTTCTCAAATCCGGGAACCTATATTTTCTCAAATGAACCCACACCAAATCACCGGGTTCCAATTTTACCTCCTTCCTACCTTTACTAGCAGCAATGCGATACTTTTCATTCATTTTTTCAATTTTGTAACTTAGTAGTTTCATGCAACTTAAGAATAAATTCAGAACGTTGTGTAGCATCTAAGTTCACAATTTCAGTATGTGGTAAAGGTAGCAAATCAATTGGAGCATGAGGATTGAAACCATAGACTACCATAAACTGACTTAACTTGGTTGTGGAGTGAATAGACCTGTTATAAGCAAACTCAATATGTGGCAAACACTCCTCCCACAACCTCAAATTGTCTTTCAAAAGAGCCCGCAACATAGTAGATACGGTATGATTAACTACCTCCGTTTGCCCATCAGTTTGTGGATGACAAGTAGTAGAAAACAGCAACTTTGTTCCCAATTTATACCATAAAGTTCTCCAAAAGTGACTCAAAAACTTAGCATCCCTATCAGAAACAATTGTATTGGGAACACCATGCAAAGGCACAACCTCATTAAAGAACAAATCAGCAACATGTGAAGCATTATCGGTCTTGTGGCAGGGTATAAAATGAGCCATTTTAGAGAAACGATCAACAACCACAAAGACACTATCCCTCCCCATCTTTGTTCTAGGCAATCCTAAAACAAAGTCAATATAAATATCCTCCCAAGGTGCACTAGGAACCGGAAGAGGCATATAAAGACCATGTGGGTTAAGTCGAGACTAAGCTTTGTTGCTTGTCGTGCAACGTGAAACGTAGCGCTCCACATCACGCCTCATTCGTGGCCAAAAGAAGTGAGCGGCCAGCACATCCTCTGTCTTTTTAACACCAAAATGTCCCATCAAACCACCTCCATGCGCTTCCTGCAACAACAAAAGACGAACGGAGCTAGCTGGAACACACAGCTTGTTAGCACGGTAGAGAAGGCCTTCACGCAGCAGGAATTTTTGCCACGTTCTTCCCTCTCTACAATTTTCAAAGGCATCTTTGAAGTCCAAATCAGTAGCATATAACCTCTTTATGGTTTCCAAACCAAAGATTTTATGAGAAAGTTGGGATAGTATGGTATAACGTCTAGATAAAGCATCGGCAATCACATTGTCTTTCCCTTTCTTATGTTTAATGATGTAAGGAAATGATTCTATGAATTCAATCCATTTAGCATGACGTTTGTTCAGATTAGCTTGTCCTTTAAGATACTTTAAAGACTCATGATCTGAATGTATGGCAAATTCTTTAGACCATAGGTAATGTTGCCAAGTTTGCAAGACACGCACTAAAGCATAAAGTTCTTTGTCATATGTAGAATAATTCAGCGAAGGCCCATGCAATTTTTGACTAAAGAAGGCAACAGGTTTACCTCCTTGAATTAGCACTCCTCCAATGCCAATGCCGCTCGCGTCACATTCAAGCTCGAAGGTGCTCGAAGCTCCAACGGCACTCCATGCTTTGTCAACTCATGGAGAGGTGCCACAATGGTGCTGAAATCCCGCACGAAACGCCGGTAGAAACCTGCGAGACCAAGAAAACTCCGAACCTGTGTGACCGTACTTGGAAGTGGCCAGCTCGTGATGGCAACAATCTTTGCCTCGTCCACCTCAATGCCCTGCGAAGTAACAACATACCCAAGAAAAGACACACGATCGGTGCAAAAGGTGCACTTCTCAAGGTTACCATATAAACGTGCATCGCGCAAGACATTAAAAACAGCACGCAAATGTTCAAGATGCTCATCATATGACTTTCTGTAAATAAGGGTATCATCAAAGTAAACCACCACAAATTGACCAATGAAAGCACGTAAAACCTCATTCATCAACCTCATGGAAGTGCTGGGCGCATTAGTTAAACCAAATGGCATGACTAACCATTCATAAAGTCTGAATTTAGTTTTAAAAGCAGTTTCCCATTCATCACCTAAAGCCATACGAATCTGATGATACCCACTACGCGAATCAATCTTGGTGAAAATAACAGAACCACTCAACTCATCAAGCATGTCATCCAATCTAGGAATAGGATAGCGATAACAAATGGTAATGTTATTGATGGCTCTACAATCAACACACATGCGCCAAGTGCCATCTTTTTTTGGAACCAAAAGAACATGAACAGAACAAGGACTAAGACTCTCACGAATGTACCCGCGGTCCAGAAGATCTTGGACTTGTCGCTGAATTTCCTTAGTCTCGTCAGGGTTGGTCCTGTAGGCAGCACGGTTTGGCAAGCTCGCCCCTAGAACCAAATCAATCTTGTGCTCAATGCCTCGCATAGGTGGTAATCCGGGGGGGGTATCTCTGAAGGAAAAACATCCATATATTCCTGCAAAAGGTTAGCAACAGCAGATGGCAAGACAATGGATGTATCCTCAATGGAATATAAAGCATGTTTGCACACTAAAGCATAGCAAGTTCCATTAGAGGCATATAAATCATCAAGACCAGATTTAGTTGCAAGCAAAATAGGATTTTTCAACTTAATAGGTTTCTTAATTTCAGAATTGAAAACACCCTTTTGATTAGCATTATTCTTTTTCTCCTGCTCAAATTGTACAATTTCAGTGGGACTCATAGGAAGCAACACAATTTTCTTGCCCTTATGCATGAAAGTATACTTATTAGATCGGCCATTGTGAATAGCATCAGTATCAAACTCCCAAGGACGTCCCAACAGAAGAGAACAAGCATCCATAGGTACCATATCAAAATCAGAAAAATCATGATAAGAACCAATGCAAAAATGTATCCTTGCTGTTTGTGTTACCTTAACCTTACCATTGTTGTTAAACCATTGAATGTGATAAGGGTGGGGATGCTCCCGTGTGGTCAAGCCAATCTTCTTGACCACCTCAACATTCACCAAATTGTTGCTGCTACCACCATCAATGATGGTATGTACACGGCAGTCCTTGACAACGAGAAACATGTTGAAAAGGTTGTGACGTTGGCGGTTGTCGTCCTCTCGAACCGTGGCACTCAAAGCTCGCTGCACAATCAAAGTCCTATAGTTGTTTGTCGCAGATGTACCAAGAACCTCCTCAGCACCATCATCCGAACCTGAAATGTTAGTTGCAATAATATTTTCATCTTCAATATCAGAAGCACTAATATACCCACCATCAGCAGTGGCAATGATCACCCGTTTGCTGGGGCAATCTCGTTGCATATGGCTAAGTCCCTAGCAGTGGTGGCACTTGATGTCGGAGTTGCGACTTTTCGAAGTGTTGGGTGCAGCCGCCTTTGCTGCAACACCTGGAGGCATCTGGGACTTGCTGTTATCTTGTCCCCGTGATGTAGAAGGTGCGATGCTGCTGCGTACAACACCCGTGGAGGGTGGTGTAGAAGCACGTACGCTCGAGGAGGGCGCTGCTTTGGATGGCACCGGAAATTGTCGTGGCGTGAAAGTGTTGTTCCGCTGCTGCTGTTGGCGACCCTGCACTTCTTTTTCTGCTAACATAGCAAGTTGAAATAAACGTTGAATAGAATGATATTCCTTGTAGTCAACTATGTCATGGATCTCACGCCGCAAGCCCCCATAAAACCTAACAATTTGGTCTTCCTGATCCTCAACTACCCCATAACGAAGCATACCTTTCTGCAACTCTTGGTAGTACTCTTGGACAGTCATGTCACCCTGATCAAAGTGTTGCAATTTCTTAAGAAGATCACGTCTCTATGAAGGAGGAACAAACCTAGCGCGCATCTCTTCTTTTAACGCAGCCCATGTCTGTGGTGCATTACGTGTATTGACAAGTTCATTCCACCAAATTATAGCAAAATCTTTAAACTCACTAGTGGCTTGTCTAACTCTATGTCGCTCAGGAACAAGATGAGAGCTAAATTTTTGTTCTACCGTCATCTCCCAATCCAAGTAAGTCTCAGCATCATAAGATCCATAAAATGTTGGAATAGAAAACTTAATCTTAGCATAAGGATCATTATCTTGTTCAGGAGCATGAGGACGAGGTCTACCTCCCATACCTTGACGATTTCGTCGAGGGCGACGGCGCTGCTATGCATCAACCTCATCGTTATTGAAGTCGTCCTCTGTGTCGTAGTGATCATGTGCATCACCATCAAGGATGATAGAGGGTGTAGCTTGTTGGGGAAGACGAGTCTCCATCTCGTCCAACCGTGTGGTCAGATCAGCAACACTTGTATGGAGCCTCTGAAAGGTGACTGTTGTAGTGGTCTGGTAATTGTCGAAAGCTTCGGTCATTGCCCGCATCATGTCCTTTAGTTCCATATGGGACACACACACATCATCATCCGGAGGTGTAGAACCAGAGGTCTTATCCATAGGCTTCTTTCCTGTCATTGTTACTACAAAACAGAAACGAAGACAAAAAGATCGTGAAGAACCCTATTACTACGCTCTCCGAAGTGGGTGGAAAATCGATCAGTAAGATGCGTCTTACCCCACTCTTACAAGTTCCTTACCAGCACTGCAGGTGGCCAACGGTGACCGGTGTGAAGCAAGCAGAGAGTGGGTGTGATTGCAAAGGTTACCTGTTCTGCTCGAGAGAAGGTGGAGCTTGGAAGGCTCAAATGCAGTATATGTATGTGGCACACAAGTTAGTAACAGATCAATGCTGAATAAGTGTCCAAAGAATTTCACCTAGTTGCTGGCCTAAGAATGTATTAGAACAGTTGTGGCAACAAGCAAGGACAAGGATGAATGATGATGAACAACAAGGATAATATCAGCAAGTATCCAGCACTCACACAGAAATAGCACAACTAGAAAACCCCTTAGCATCCTGTTTTCGTCTTGAAGCACTAGTAGAAATCAAAATATTTTTTCTCTTTATTTTTTTTTTATATTTTTTCTCAACCAGGGGCACAAGAATAGAAACAACACCAAGTATTAGCTCAAACCGATGAAAGATGAGATCGGCACAAATTCAGGAGCGATTGGAAAAAACTGGTGCTGGAACTTCGGAGTTCAAAACGAGGGTCTTGTTAATTTTTTTTATTTTTTTTAAAATGCCGTATGTGGACTTTTTCGAGACCTTTCTGAAAAAAAAATGTGCCTCAATCGGAGTTACGAGCTAAAAGTTATGCCCGTTTTAAGGAGGATACCCCGAATCAGGTTTTGGTGGTGGTGGAAACTGCAACAGAAACGAATCGATGGATGGAATTTTTTTGTAGATTGGTTTTTTGTAGATGGCAGTGGATGGAAGAAACAAAACTGAACCAAAACAAATCTAATCCAGCAACCAGACTCAACCTAGGACACGAACTCAGAACTACGGACTCCGAAACTAAATTGTGCAAAAGGTTGAGCGGGGGTTGTAGGTTAGGGAAACTAAATTTTTTTGTGGCTTTTTGTGGACGATAGGACTGAAACAAAATAAATCTAAAGGGCACACAAATATACCTCATGTTGAACCTGGAAATCTGATACCAATTGATAGGAGGATGAGTCCCGATCTTCCGAGAGGTAGGGCAAACTTGATTGGGTGGAGATCTCGACGTTGATGATCCAAGGCTCCGAACGAACGAAACTCCGCAATCACTACACCACTGCTCCGTTGGTTATCACCCGTGTCACACGAATGACCTCGGCACGAAGGCTTATCCCTGCAAGCGCAATCAAGAACACAAGCAAGAACAGAGAAGTTGCAATCAAAACTGAATTGATCACGAATTTGGGGTCTCACAACCGATGATCGGCGACACTGTTCAATGACAGATTGTAACTAAGCAAAACCCACCTGTTTGTAACAGCGGCTAGGAGGTATAAAGGAGATGGAGGACGACCAGGGGGGTGCTGGGGTCGTGACCTAACCCTAAGACACGAACATAATGGACTTGGACTCGATACAAGGCCCAATGGCCCAACTAGGTGATGCAACACCCTGACAGACTCTAAACTTTATATTGTTTCGAAATTTCCTGTCGACACTGAGGGAATTTTGACGTTGGGCCAGTTCCATTGGAAAGTTTATCCTCTCAGCTTTCCGTGCATATGTAGAACGTCAAAAACGGAGTATGTATGCCTCCTGTGCATCCATTTTAAGGTGGACTGCTCCTGGGCCCGAGTTGGACTCGAGTTTGAGTTGGGCTCGGTCTCTAACTTCTTGTTGGCATATTTTCTGGTCCTCCACGCCTCCAAACCTATCTCCATGTATCTCCATGTCCTCTCTATGGTTTCTAATCATAATTAATCCATTAGGTAGCAACATACTCTCAAAATTCACATATAAAGAACTGTTCATGAACGAGCTCACCTCTAAATTCAATTGTCGTGCTCGAGCTCTAGTAATTGGACCTTGCATGTCTACCATGTGAGTGTTGTGTATATCTGCAGGAGTGCTGTCCACATCAGAAACCATCCTTGAATAGGAGTTGTGTGAGACCTTGTAATGATCGTTTGTGATTATATGCTTAGTGTGAGTTGTGGGACGTCTCAAAACGTTGTCCATATCCACACGTAAGTAGAAAGAGGTGTGAGATGTTTCGGCACTTGTTCACATCCTCATATGGGCTTGTATATATATATAGTCCAACTCACCTTGATGCATATAGTTGAGGAAAACTACCTAACTTTCTAACCTTCTATTCTATTGCAATTTCTCTCACAGATGGTGAGAGGAAACGCCGGCCGAAGGAACGCCCGTGACAACCAAGAGGATGGTCGCGATGAAGTTCCTGTTAACCCCGGAGCTGGCGAGAACCACCTGGAACGGTTGATGGCCATGCAGAACCAACTTATGCAAACTATGATCCAAACTTTGGGTCAATTGCAGGCCAACAACAACAACCCTGTTCCGGCGCCACCGCCACCACCACCACCACCACCGGCTCATAACAGGTTGGGAGAGTTCATGAGGACTCGACCACCCACCTTTGCTCAAGCTAGTGATCCCATGGAGGCCGATGATTGGTTGAAATCCATGGAGAAGAAGCTTGCCATTGTTCAGTGCAATGATCGAGAGAAGGTTCTCTTTGCATCACACCAACTTATGGGAGCTGCCTCTGACTGGTGGGATGCCCTATGCAACGCCCATGTCGACCCAGAGACAATCACTTGGACTAAGTTCAAGGAGAGTTTCCGCTCTCATTAAATCCATGCTGGTGTAATGATGCTCAAGAGACAGGAATTTGAAGGTATCCACCAAGGACAGAGAAGTGTGAATGAGTACCTCAACAAGTTCACGCAACTGTACCGGTATGCCCCCGAGGATGTCAACTCAGATCAGAGGAAGCAGTACCTGTTCATGAGAGGGCTGAACAACGAGATTCAGGTTCAGCTCCTCAACAATGACTACGTAAGCTTCCAGAAGCTGGTTGACAAGGCTATAGTGGTCAAAAGCAAGATTAAAGAGATCGAGCGAGAGGGCAAGAGTAAGATGCCATACCAGCCCCAAGGGAGCAACGTACGACCTCGGTACTTGCCCCCAGCTGCACCGCAGTATGGATCGACCACTCATGCATACCGCCCTGGTCAGCCACCACAGCAACAACTCGTTGCACCAGCACCTCGTGTGCCCATGCCTCCTGCGCCCCGTCCCAACATGGGTGCCCCTGTTCAAAACCCCCGCCCCAACGTACCTGCTTCCGTAGGCAACAGGGCATGCTATGCGGGGAACTGGGACACTTTGCAAACCAGTGCCCGAGGAGAGGCCCTGGACAGCAAGGTAACATGCCCAAGCAGAACCCGCGACCGAACGGAGGGGACAATCAAGGAAACCGGGCACAGCAGAACTATGCTCGCGGCAACGTGAACCATGTCTCTGCTGAGGAAGCACAACAGGCTGAGGACGTCGTAATTGGTATGTTCCTTGCCAACTCCAACCCAGCCACCATCTTATTTGATTCTGGAGAATCACATTCCTTCATATCATCCAAGTACATTGCCAAGCATAACCTACCCATATCACACCTAAAATGTGCTATGTTAGTTAATTCTCCCGGTGGAGAGATGAGGACTAATGTAGTATGTCCAAAAGTAAGCCTTAAAATAAGGGGGTAGACTTCCTTGCCAACCTTATTGTCTTGAATTCCTAAGGGATTGACATTATACTTGGGATGGATTGGTTAAGCAAGCACAACGGGGTAATCTAATGTGCTGAAAGAAGCGTGCAGTTGACAAATGAGCACGGCATCCGTGTCGATTTTGAGTCAGCCCAACAAACCACTGAAAAGGCAAATTTGAACCACGTTGAAGGAGCAACATTGGACAGCATTCCGGTGGTTCAGGAATTTTCGGACGTGTTCCCGGAAGAGCTTCCAGGTATGCCCCCTGATCGGGATATTGAGTTTGCCATTGATTTGGTACCCGGAACTGCACCCATAGCCAAGAGACCCTATAGGATACCTGTCAATGAACTAGTAGAACTCAAGAAGCAAATCCAAGAGCAGTTGGAGAAGGGTTTTATACGTCCAAGCTCGTCACCATGGGGAGCTCCTGTGCTCTTCGTAGACAAGAAGGATGGAACCCAAAGGATGTGCGTGGACTATAGGTCTCTCAACGAGGTAACAATCAAGAACAAATACCCTCTGCCCCTTATAGAGGACCTGTTCGCCAAATGAAAGGAGCCCGAGTGTTCTCCAAGATTGATCTTCGGTCGGGATATTTCCAGCTGAAGATTAAGCCCTCCGATATACCCAAGACTGCCTTTCGAACACGGTATGGTTCGTATGAATATACTGTCATGTCTTTTGGGTTAACAAATGCACCCGCATACTTCATGTACCTCATGAACAAGGTTTTCATGGAGTACCTGGATAAGTTCGTCGTGGTTTTCATCGACGACATTATGGTGTATTCAAAAAGTGAGGAGGAGCATGAAGAACATTTGAAATTGACCTTGCAGAAATTGCGTGAGCATCAATTGTATGCCAAGCTTAACAAGTGTCAATTTTGGATAAAGGAAATATCATTCCTAGGCCACATTATCTCCAAGGAAGGGGTATCGGTTGATCCCGGAAAGGTGAGAGATGTTCTGAAATGGGACCAACTACAGAGCGTGAGGGATATTTGGAGTTTTCTTGGGATGGCTGGATACTATCGACGCTTCATTAAAGACTTCTCTAAGATAGCAAAGCCTATGACGGAGTTGCTAACGAAGGGAAAAGTCTTCCAATGGACACCAGCATGCCAAGGAAGTTTTAAGGAACTCAAGAAAAGGCTAACCACAGCACCGGTTCTGGTATTGCCGGACGTAAGTAAGAGCTTTGACATATATTGTGACGCATCCAAACAAGGGCTCGGATGTGTGCTCATGAAAGAAGGACAAGTGGTAGCCTATGCCTCACGACAACTAAAGAAGCACGAGCTTAATTATCCTACACATGACTTGGAGCTAGCAGCAGTAGTGCATGCTTTGAAGATTTGGAGACATTATATCCTTGGTCATCGATTTTAGATCTATACGGATCATAAAACCCTCAAGTACATATTTACCCAAACGGACTTGAATTTGAGGCAACGTCGATGGTTGGAACTCATCAAGGATTACGATGTTGGAATCAACTACCACCCTGGAAAGGCCAATGTAGTAGCTGACGCATTGAGCCGAAAGGGAGCATGTCACCAACTCACAGTTTGGGAGCTACCACCCGAACTACGTAAGGAGTTCGAACGGTTGCACCTCGGATTTTTGAACAACATGGAAATAATGGAGATTCACTCCTCATTGGAGCAAGAGATAAGAGATGGACAAGCAACGGATGAGGAGATCAAGGAGATCAAGGAAAGAATCCGACAAGGAATAGAGAAGGATTTCAAAGAAGACGAGAAGGGTACGCTTTGGCTAGGAAAATGATTTGTGTACCTAACATGAAACACCTCCGCGACATAATATTGAAGGAGGCACATGATTCACCTTATTCTATACATCCCGGAAGTACCAAAATGTACAATGACTTGAAGACTTGTTATTGGTGGGATGGTATGAAAAGGGATATAGCCGAATACGTTGCCCTATGCGACACATGCCAACGGGTGAAGGCCGAACATCAAAGACCTGCTGGATTGTTGCAACCCTTGAAGGTACCCGAATGGAAGTGGGAGGATATCAGTATGGATTTCATCGTCGGATTGCCACGTACTCAGTTAGGTTATGACTCCATCTGGGTTATCATGGACCGATTGATGAAAATCGCCCATTTTCTCCCTATAAGGGCCAATTACAATGTTGCACAATTAGCCGAGTTGTACATGGAGCAGATTGTGTGCCGTCATGGAGTCCCAAAGAGGATACTCTCAGATCGAGGTTCTCAGTTTACCTCTAGATTCTGGAGGAAGCTGCAGAAAGCCATGGATACACGACTGGATTTTAGCTCCGCCTATCACCCACAAACCGATGGGCAAACCGAAAAGACAAACCAAATTTTGGAGGACATGTTGAGAGCTTGCTCTTTGAAACGTGGGCATAGTTGGGATAGGAGTTTACCATATGCCGAATTCTCCTATAACAACAGCTATCAAGCTAGCTTGAAGATGTCGCCTTTCGAAGCATTATATGGTAGGCGGTGTAGAACACCACTGTTCTGGAACGAGACCGGGAAGAACCAGGTGTTTGGACCCGAAATGCTACAAGAGGCTGAAAAGCAAGTCCAAACGATACGGGAGAACTTAAAGGTTGCTCAGTCACGACAGAAAGGCTATGCGGACAATAGGCGAAGGAAGTTGACCTTCGAAGTAGGAGACTTCGTATACCTTAAGGTATCGCCTATTCGAGGCCAACGATGTTTCAACATCAAAGGCAAGCTAGCACCTCGCTACATCGGACAATTTAAGATTTTGGAAAAGCGAGGAGAAGTAGCCTATCAACTAGAGCTCCCGACATATCTCTCCGACGTACATGACGTGTTTCATATATCCCAGCTCAAGAAGTGCTTGAGAATACCAGAGGAGCAAATACCAATGGAAGAGCTTGAACTTCAAGAGGACCTGACCTATACGGAGCACCCTGTCCGAATTTTGGACATGAAGGAAAGGGTCGCCAGGAACAAAGTAATTCGATGGTGCAAGGTGCAACGGAGCCATCACACCGAAGCCGAAGCCACATGGGAGCGTGAAGAAGATATTAAGGCAGAATTTCCCCATCTGTTCTCTACTAACGAATGTCGAGGGTGAGATTCAATTTAAGGGGGGTATATTTGTGACACGTTCATTCCTGGTGTCAGCAAATATTCATGTTTTATGAAGAGAACATTTTAAGAAGAAGTAGGAACAGAGAAAAATATCAAAAGGATAGCCAATGAAAGCTGAATCCAGTTCACCAAGAGCGCCGAGGACAACTTACCGCGGCCGCTGGCCACGTGGCGTGTTCGGAGCTCATCCCTGCGAAGTGGGGAGAGGTCCACCACTAAACTGGCTACGTGGCAGGCTCGGGGCTCATCTCCGCAAAAGGGGAAAGGTCCGACCCTGTGGGACACGTGTTACCCTCGGAGCTAGCCTCTGCGGAAGAAGCAAAGGCATTTCCGCAGGACACATGTCACCTTCGGAGCTAGTCACCACGGAAATCAGAGGATCAGTCGCACAGGATACGTGTCGATCTCGGAGCTCACCACCGAGAGGTCCGGTTCTATTGAACACATGTCACCACCGGAGCTTATCTCCGGGAGGTCCGTCACTATTGGACACGTGTCTACCTCGGAGCTCGTCTCTGAGGAAGGACGAGAGGAAGGGTCCGACACTGACACGTGGCATGTGCGGAGCCACCTCCGAATAAGAGAGGAGGTCCCGACCGCTAGGATACGTGGCGCACGCGGAGCTCACCTCCGAAGGAGAGGGAAGTCTTGCTCACTTGACACGCGGCACAACTGGAGCTCGTCCCTGCGGAGAGGGAGAGACCAGGACCCAGTGGACACGTGGAGCCTCCGGAGCTCATCACCGAGGAGGTAACGAGTTCTAGGGACGGTTTTTGGATTCTGTACGCGTAGAAATACCGGAACAGAAACCGACCTGAATTCCACAATGATACTGCACCAAATCAACTAAACATAAGTTGTAAGATTCAACGACAAATTTGAATAGGACTCTTATTCGGGATACAATCAGATTAGGACTCTTCTCTTCCCGATTATAAATAGAACCCAGAACCTCTGGCCGAAACCACAAACTTCTTTTCCAACTCCTGAGCCGATGACTTAGAGCCCTAGTCCCCAACCCGCCGAGTAAACCATCGCCGGAGGAAATCCCAACGATCTGAGGAGGACCTCGAGACCGAGAAGAACGTAAGGTAGGTCTCCAATACCACCTTACGACATCGTGTGTTTTCTTTGCATCTGTTCTTTGATTCCTTTCGAACAGAAGCCTTCTCATGGACAGATCACTTGATGATCAGGTTGATCTAAAGACAAGATCATCGCCACGTCCACCTTTGATCCGAACACCTCTGTCCATGCAAGCCATGCAAGAACATGTACAAACCAATCTAATAAAACTAATCATAGGATAGCATGCATATGCATCATCGCATCTAGTTTAAGGTTTGTGCATGATATTGATTGCTGTGAATCTTGTATGCACGTGATCCTACATAGCAGGACAAGCTCAGGGAGCTGTCTACGACGAACTGCAGCAACAAGGTTTTGAGATCCAAGAACAACCGGAACCGCAAGAACAAGGCAAGTGCTCCTTGACCATATTGATCCTATGTTTTGGGTAAAACTGTTTTGATTTGCGAAAAGGTGTGCGTGCTGAGTCAAACATGATGGGAAACCCTTTTATAGGAGTTTACTAGATTTGGTTAAACCACCCTTGTCACCAGGGATGTTTGCGAGTCGGGTATGGTTTTTTTTTTGCTTTATGCTTCGCTGAGTCCATGGAATCGGGAAGCGAGATAGATGTGTCTAGCTAATTGCACTCGTAATGATAATGAGAAACTGATGATGTTAATGAACATGGATCAGAGGGAGATCTAGGTAAGCCTGGGTTTGTGAATGAGGTAGCATGAGATGGTGGTTTACTTGCCATAGATCTAAGGACCGGTTCATGCATGCACATGCCAGGATAACAGTGCCACCACAAGGCCAAGTATGGGTGCGGCTTAGCTGAGTAATTAGGTAAGTTGCTAGAGTGTTATGGACTGTGGAAGGCGCGGGGAATTGGAGTCGAGTGAGGGCTGACCTGGGAACTGCATGGCACAAGAGGGGGCCCGTGGGTGGGAGAATTGGAGATTCTAGCCTGCCGGTGAAACCTTAGTGTGTCCATACATCTAGTAGCCCCTTTGTAAAGGCTATTTTGTGATCTCTTGACCATACACTGACGGTTGTGTACTGGTATAATGGAGGTTCTGCAGTCGCCGATGGGTGACGAAATCACAAACTTGTGGGTAAAGAGGTGCAAACTCTACAGGGTTCTTAAAACTATCATGATAACCGAGCTTACGGTTACGAGCGCCTAGCCAACTGCCATGATTAGTTGGGATGGTTATTGGGATGGTTCTTGGTTATGGTTATTGATTATGGTTATGGTTTGGTTTTGGGACTGTTGAGTCTGGGTGACAAGTTGGTTGCATGACTGTTGAGTCATGGCAACGAGATTGGTCTTGGTGTGAGATGAAGTTGTTTTATAAGGTGAAATGGTAGCGAATACAGGATGGTATTCGTGAGATGGTAGCGAATACGAGGAGGTATTCGTGAGCAAGAATGAGGTTGATTGATTTCTGGTTATGAACATGACGGGGGTATGATTGGTAGTTTAATACATGTTGGTATTACATTCATTTAAAGATAAGTCGTTGTTTTATCGTGCTTTTGATAAATAACTTTGCTTTTCTGCAAATGAGCCTTTTATACCTACCTTGTTATGAGCTACATATCATGTTTTTCCCGCACTTGCTGAGTACATCATTGTACTCAAACTTGCATTATTATTTCATTATCAGCAGCAGGATAAGATTACTATGAAGACCAAGTGGAGCATTAAGGCGTGTGATCTGTTCTCAACCTTGCCTGTGGGAATGAAATAGAGATGGAGTCATCGCTGCTTAGATTTGCTTCTACATTATTGAATTGCTTCCACATTAGAATAAAGAATTCCGCTGCATAGAAATAAAGACTTCCGCTGTGAGCATGAGTCCAAGACTCATGAGATATTGTAATAAACTCTGTTATTCGTGGTAATATATAATCTGAATTCAGTTTGTGGAACGTATGTGTATGTGTGATGAACATCCTGGCCACACATATGCATTAGTTCTCGGTTCCGTGGTTTTCCACAGAATTGAGGGCGTCACAGATGTCATACCAGCCGCAAGGGAGCAACGTACGACCTCGGTACATGCCCCCAGCTGCACCGCAGTATGGATCGGCCGCTCCTGCATACCTCCCTAATCGGCCACCACAGCAACGACCCGTTGCACAAGAACCTCGTGTGCCTTTGCCTCAAGCGCCCCGACCCAACATGGCGCTCCTGTTCAAAACCCCTGCCCCAACGTACCTGCTGTCGTGGGCAACAAGGCATGCTTTGCATGCGAAAAAACAGGACACTTCGCGAGCCATTGCCCCAGGAGAGGTCCTGGACAGCAAGGCAACGTGCCCAAGCAGAACCCACGGCCGAACGGAGGAGCCAAACAAGGGAACCGTGGACAGCAGAACTATGTTCGCGGCAACGTGAACCATGTATCTGCTGAGGAAGCGCAACAGGCTGAGGACGTCGTGATTGGTATGTTCCTTGCCAACTCCAACCCAGCCACCATCTTATTTGATTTTGGAGCATCACATTCCTTCATATCATCCAAGTATGTTGCCAAGCATAATCTACCCATATCATACTTGAAATATACTATGTTGGTTAATTCTCCCAGTGGAGAGATGAGGACTAATATAGTATGTCCGAAAGTAAACCTTAAAATAAGGGGGTATACTTCCTTGTCAACCTCATTGTCTTGGATTCCCAAGGGCTTGACATAATACTTGGAATGGATTGGCTAAGTAAGCACAACGGGGTAATCCAATGTACTGAAAGGAGCGTGCAGTTGACCAATGAGCACGGTACCCGTATCGAGTTTGAGTCAGCCCAACTGGCAACCGAGAAAGCAACGTTGAACCACGTCGAAGAAGCAACCCTGGACAGCATTCCGGTGGTTCAAGAGTTTTCGGACGTGTTCCCGGAAGATCTTCCCGGTATGCCACCTGACCGGGACATCGAGTTTTCCATTGACCTAGTACCCGGAACCGCACCTATAGCAAAGAGACCATATAGGATGCCCGTCAACGAGCTAGTAGAACTGAAGAAGCAAATTCAGGAGCAGCTGGAGAAGGGTTTTATACGTCCAAGCTCGTCACCATGGGGAGCCCCCGTGCTCTTCGTAGACAAGAAGGATGGAACCCAAAGGATGTGTGTGGACTTTAGGTCTCTCAATGAGGTGACGATCAAGAACAAGTACCCTCTGCCCCGTATAGAGGACCTGTTCAACCAAATGAAGGGAGCCCGAGCGTTCTCCAAGATTGTTCTTCGGTCGGGATATTTCCAGATGAAGATTAAGCCCTCCGATATACCCAAGACTGCCTTTCGGACACGGTATGGTTCGTATGAATATACGGTGATGTCTTTTGGATTAACGAATACACCCGCATACTTCATGTACCTCATGGATAAGTTCGTCGTGGTTTTCATTGACGACATCATGGTGCATTCGAAAGGCGAGGAGGAACATGAAGAACACTTGAGATTGACATTACAGAAGCTGCGAGAGCATCAACTGTATGCCAAGTTCAGAAAATGTCAATTTTGGCTAAAGTAGATATCGTTCCTAGGCCACATCATCCCCAAGGAAGGAGTGTCGGTTGATCCCGGAAAAGTGGGAGATGTTCTGAAGTGGAACCAACTGCAAAACGTGAGGGATATTCGAAGTTTTCTTGGGATGGCTGGATACTACCGCTGGTTCATCAAGGACTTCTCTAAGATAGCAAAGCCAATGACGGAGTTGCTAACGAAGGGAAAAGCCTTCCAATGGACACCAGCGTGCCAAGAAAGCTTTGAGGAGCTCAAGAAAAGGCTAACCACAGCACCGGTTTTGGTATCGCCGGACGTGAGCAAGAGCTTTGACATATATTGTGACGCATCTAGACAAGGGCTTGGATGTGTGCTCATGCAAGAAGGACAATTGGTAGCCTATGCCTCACGACAATTAAAGAAGCACGAGCTCAATTACCCTACGCATGATTTGGAACTTGCAACCGTGGTGCATGCATTGAAGATTTGGAGACATTATATCCTTGGTCATCGATGTGAGATCTATACAGATCATAAAAGCCTCAAGTACATATTCACTCAAACGGATTTGAATTTGAGGCAACGTCGATAGTTGGAGCTCATCAAGGATTATGATGTTGGAATCAACTATCACCCGGAAAGGCCAATGTAGTAGCCGATGCATTGAGCCGGAAGGGAGCGTGTCACCAACTCACGGTTCGGGAGCTACCGCCCGAGCTACGCAAGGAGTTCGAACGGTTACATCTCGGATTCTTGAACGGGATGGAAGTAATGGAACTCCACTCTTCATTGGAACAAGAGATAAAGGATGGCCAAGCTACGGATGAGGAGATCAAGGAAAGGATCCGACAAGGAATAGAGAAGGACTTCAAGGAAGACAAGAAGGGTATGCTTTGGCTAGGAAAAAGGATTTGTGTGCCTAACGTGAAGCACATCCGCGACACGATATTAAAAGAGGCACATGACTCACTTTATTCCATAAATCCCGGAAGTACCAAGATGTACAAGGACCTAAAGACTTGTTATTGGTGGGATGATATGAAGAGGGACATAGCAGAATATGTTGCCCTATGCGACACATGCCAACGGGTGAAGGCCGAACATCAAAGACCCGCTGGACTGTTGCAACCCTTGAAGGTACCCGAGTGGAAGTGGGAAGACATAAGTATGGATTTCATCGTCAAATTTCCACGTACTCGGTCGGGTTATGACTCAATCTGGGTTATCATGGACCGATTGACGAAAACAGATCATTTTCTTCCTGTTAAAACCGTGTACAACGTTGCACAACTAGCCGAGTTGTACATGGAGCAAATCGTGTGCTGCCATGGAGTCTCGAAGAGGATAGTCTCAGATCGGGGTTCTCGGTTTACCTCTAGATTTTGGAGGAAGCTGCAGAAAGCTATGGGTACACGACTGGATTTTAGCTCCGCCTACCACCCGCAGACTGATGGACAAACCGAAAGGACAAACCAAATTTTGGAGGACATGTTGAGGGCTTGCGCCTTGAAACATGGGCATAGTTGGGATAGGAGTTTGCCGTATGCCGAATTCTCCTATAACAACAGCTATCAGGTAGCTTGAAGATGTTGCCTTTCGAAGCATTGTACGGGAGACGGTGTAGAACGCCGTTGTTTTGGAACGAGACAGGAGAGAACCAAGTGTTTTGACCCGAAGTGCTACAAGAGGCTTAGAAGCAAGTCCAAACAATATGGGAGAACTTGAAGGATGCTCAGTCACGACAGAAAGGCTATGCGGACAATAAGCAAAGGAAGATGACTTTTGAAGTAGGAGACTTCGTATACCTTAAGGTATCACCTATCCGTGGCCAACAACGTTTCAAAGTCAAAGGCAAGCTAGCACCTCGCTACATCGGACCATTTAAGATTTTGGACAAGCGAGGAGAAGTAGCATATCAACTAGAGCTCCCAACGCACCTCTCCGACATACATGGCGTGTTTCAGGTATCCCAGCTCAAGAAGTGCTTGAGGGTACCTGAAGAGCAAGTACCAATGGAAGAGCTAGAACTTCAAAAAGATCTGTCCTATGTAGAGCACCCTGTCCGAATTTTGGACGTAAAAGTAAGGGTCACGAGGAACAAAGTGATCCGTTGGTGCAAGGTGCAATGGAGCCATCACACGGAAGCCGAAGCTACATGGGAGCGTGAGGAAGATATCAAGGCAGAATTCCCTCATCTATTCTCTACTAACGAATCTCGAGGGCGAGATTCAATTTAAGGGGGGTAGATTTGTGACACCCTCATTTTTGGGTTCTGCATGTATTCATGTTTCATGTAGAAAAAACACTTTTAAAATAAGTTGAAACCGAGAAAGAATCAAAAAGTTAGCCAAAAAGAGAAAATTCCAGTTAACAGAGAGCGCCGAAGACAACTCCCGCGGCTCGCTGGCCACGTGGAGTGTTCGGAGCTCATCTCCGCAAATGGGGAGAGGTCCGCCGCTAAACTGGCTACGTGGCAGGCTCGGGGCTCCTTCCCGCAAAGGGGGAGAGGTCCGACCCCGTGGAACACGTGTTGCCCCCGGAGCTAGCCTCTGTGGAGAAGCGAGGCCAGTCCCGAAGGACACGTGTCGGCTGCAGAGCTATTCACCGCAGAAAAGAAAGGACCAGCCGCGCGAGACACATGTCGCTGTGGACTTGAAAAGTCTTGGGAAGGTTCATGCCAAATTTCATGCAAACCCAACACCTTGTGAGGCACTTTTGGAGACAATTCAAAAAGAGGCCAATTTGAATGTAAATTCAAATTGCAGCAGTCTTCATCACTCAAATTCAAAAGTTAGCTTCATATTCAAACTCAGCACATTTTTCTGAGTTAGCCCACCAATTTTCATCCCCATTGGAGTCCATCTTGTCAGGAGCTAAATTTGCAAGAATTCAAAACTGAATTTGAATTTCAGTTCAAACATGAAGCAAATTTAGCCAAACAAATTTCAAATTTGAGAACTCAAATTCAAACAAAAACTTTGGGGCTAAGTCCCACATTCAATTGTGAGTGCTGGGAATATTTGAGTAACAACAGAAATGAAAAGAATTGGAAAAGGAATTAGGGGGGGGGGGGGAGGCCCACTTGTCAGCAGCCTTAAGACTGAAGTTTCCTCAGGGATTTTTCCTTCTTCGGCCGAGAAACCGCGCCAGCTGCGGCCAGCACCGGCGCCCGATCACCTCGCTCTGCCACCTCCTGTTTTCCCCCTCGAGCTGGCGAACTGCTCCCGAATCGATCACCCCCGAGGCCATCGGTCGCTCACAGCACAGCCACACCGAGGCTCGGGTTCTATACGCACGGGGAGAGAACCAAGCGCACGCCGCCGGTTGCGTTCGATCAAGAACCCGGCAAACCACCGTGCGCAGCGCCTCCCGAGGACCAAGACCACAACGGGCGCTCGTCCTCTACCTCCTCGGCGCAAGAACGGTCGAGTTCAGTCCTCCCCAACCCTTGCTCAGCGGTTCTGAGCAACAACCGAGAAAACCGCCGTAGCCGGGCTCACGTTGACAGCCCAACCGAGGGGCTTTCACGCCCGAGCTAAGACACTCAGAGGAGCGTCAGAGATCCCTGCTGCTCCTCGCCGAACCTCAACTCAAACTGTAATCAGTCGAGCAGGAATTTAGCGATTCCCTCTCGGCCCGTGCAAGGTGACCCCGGATGAGAAATCCTCAAAATTCAATCGGGATTCTTGTTTCTAGGCCACCAAACCGTGCACCCATGAACTAGAGTGGCTAGCGGCCGATTTCCCTTTACAACCCTAGCCTTAAACGCCATATAGACCAAGAATTTCTAGTCTTCCCGAGCTCGATCGTCGCCACCACTCTCGGGCGCACGGTGAACTCATGGTAGCCGACGTTTCCACGCTCGGCTACTTTTGTTGAACATCCGAGGAAAGCCTTTTCTGTTTTTTCAAATACATACCTCCACCAGGAAGCATACTCAGCATCTTGATGAACTTGAGGGCCGGTTCCAATTCCGAGGAGTAAGGCGGCAATAGAGCGAACCGTAGACCTTCTCGGTAAAACAGATCAAACGGATTATTATCGAAATGATTCGAACTGCCTGCCGCATGAGAGATCTAACCACCCTAGCGATAAGGGGGAGAGTACTCGATTTCCTGGTGGCAACATGGTTTTGCTTTTTAGTGGTAGACGTTTGTGACATCAAAAGAGAAGGACTAGAAAGGGAATATATAGAACTAGAACCTTTTTAAAGCGTATCAGGTTCAGTCAGGAATTTTCGTATAGAAAGGAGCAAGAAAACGTATGCGCGTGTACGGAAGCGCAACGGCTTTCCCTCGATGCGACATGAGCGTGAAAGAGGTTCAAGAATCCGTTTTCTTTTTATAAGAGCTAAAAACGGAGTATCTTCGCCCCCTCCCTCTTTTTCTTCAGGTGCTTGACATGCCACGAATCCTCTTGAAAGAGAGGGGTGCCCTCGGGAACGCGGACACAGGTGGTGCATGGCTATGGGTTCGGTCCGTCTTTTCCAGATCTTTGTTTGTCCCCCCAGGCGTGAGAGGACGTTGCATATGTCCGGGCCCTCCCGAATAAGAATCCCCCCCCTCGAATCAGAATATTTTGCCTTCCGTTCTTAAGCCGATTCCATTGCGGAAAGAAAAGAGGCTCTCCCATTCCCACCTGATACGTCAAAAGCAATTGACTAATAAGGGGAACCTCGAATTCGATTGATTATGCTCGTTGTCGAGTTTCCCCATCATCCGAGGGTGCTTTAGAGCCCATCCCTCGAGGTTTTAGCGGGCTAGGTTGGCCGGGCGACATCTCCGAACTCGTACCGAGCCGCTGCACCGTCGCCGGCTAGGTTAGAGCCACCGCCGGTCGGGGGAGAGGGTTCCAGCGTGTTCAGCATATGGAACTAGGCCCTAGCGGCTAGGGAGAGCGCGGGAGCTGGCCGGACGGGAAAAATCAGTGCGGCTCCGGTGAGCCCGGCGGCGCACGGGCGCGGGAGCGCGAGGAGGGAGACGAGTTGGCCGGGCCCGCTTGTCAGTCGCTCAGTAAATAGTGTGGGGATCTTCTGTTGCACCGGATCATCTGTGACATTGCGGAGAACAGTCCTGTGGCCCCGTGTGGTGTAGCCGAGGGGGTGACACGTGTGGGCCGGACCCGCTGTCAGGGATTCGAACTTTTCCCGGTTAATTCAAATTCCAGAATTTCCCCAAACTTTAGAACCTCATAACTTTTGCTAGGAAGCTCCAAATTTAGTGATTCAAATTGGGTTTGATTCATCTTGAATAGCTTATCCAAATATGCAACTCAATTTGTATTAAACCCATTTTTTAATTCTGGAATGTTCTTTAAAGCTTTTCAGCAAAAGAATTTTAGAGGGAGTTTGGTTAATCCAAAAATCCTCAAATTTTGCCAGAACATTCGCTGGGATGTTAGTGTTCTCCTGTAAAAGTTTCAGACCATTTGGAGTTGATTTGTTCAGGGCAATTCAGATTTGAAGGTGCTGCATTCAATTGAATACAGAAACATTTTCGGAGAATTTCCAAAACTTGGAAATTCAGTTCTGAGCAAATCTTAGCTCCAAAAATGCTAGGAAAATTCATGAAAAGTCTATGAGCTATAATTGAAACTGTAGTTCACTAAGTTTGGCATGAACATGGGTGTTATCTCAGAATTAATTCTTCTTTGCTTAATTGCTTAGAAAATGATTCTGAACAAACCACTCAATGAAAAGTGCTAATTTTTGGTCCAGAGGACTTTATTGTGACAAGGAACTCACATGAAAATTCTCAGCTCCATTGAAGCTCTGAATCACCCCTTTCTGTTTAACCACTTAAGGTGATCAATATAGAAGAGGGGGAAAACCACTTAGCACTTAATCCTGTGCTTAGGTCCAAACCCAAACCTCTAGCACCAGCTTCATTTTAAATTCTTAAACAGGGTTCCAGTTTTTGAAAACTTGATAGTAGAACTTGTAGCAGAATCTTTACAATTAAACCTATGTGCATATTCATTAACGTGTAGTCGCTGAAGGCGAAGAGACTCCGGAAGTGCTCGACTTCCTCCTTCCGGACGAAGACCTAACCACTGACCAGCAGCAACAAGGCAAGCCCCGGTTTGCATTAAGCCTTTTATAAAGTTTTACTTTGTTTACATGCATAGTGTGGAGTATGTATGTGCATTAGGTGTAGGATGGATGAAAACCCAACTGCATAACCAGAATTTTTCCCCCAAGAGTGAGGGTAGTGTCTAGGGCCTCCAATAGACAGGCTATGCTTAATAATTCATAGGACTTCGGTACAAGTCGAGTAGTTGGAATCTACTCGCGAGTTAGGCTTGGGACACACGGGATTGGTTCGAGTGATGTGAGATCACCTTAGTAATAAAAATGAGACTTGGCAGGGGCTAGGGCGCAGCAAGAGGGAGTCTTGTGTGCGCAGCCCTGTCCGTGTCGATTAAGGACCGATCCGTGTGCGGCCCACGCTGATCAAGTTTGAACGTACAGAAGGCATATCGGATATATGGGCCCCGATAAACCGATGTAACCTAAACCTCTGGGTGTGGAGGCATAACGCACCGATTTATAGATGTAGGCTGAGGGCAGAAAGGTGGAAATATGCTAACGGGCATAGAGAGATGCTCCGTGTAGGGAACCTCCTGCTCGTTTTGGTGCGACCGGTTTGACGTTTGGGCTGTTGGGTGAAAGGTTGTCCCGTACGACATCGAGTGTGCGTGCTGTGCAGCTCCACGGGTGGGCGTACGTGACGTGCTCTTTGGGTGTCCCTGCAGGTACATATCGAGTCGATTCACCGTCCCTCGCGGTGAAGAGTACCACTTGGTCACTGAGTCATGACGTAGGCTAATTTATGAAATGTGATGATTCAATATTGCTGTTATGATATAATTGTATTGCTACATGTGTGCCACCAAATATTGCTTGCTAAATTTCGGATTCATGAACTGTTAACTTGTGCCTAAAAGATGAACTAAGGATGAACTTGTAGGTGTGTCCGTTTGCTGCAATTGTACCGTCCCAGGTTCATTGTACATTACATGTAGAGTTGCATGCCTAGGTGAGTCGGTTAAGCCTTGTTGAGCCATCATGCTCATGGTTGCTGCTTAAGTGTTTTTCAGGTGAGGAGCCACCCACGGACTCGGATTACGAGTCCACCGGCGAGGGTTACCCTCCGTCGGGGATCATGGCTGAGTGGGAGCCGTACACGCCGCGCTGAGCTGAGGAGTGTAGCTACTGTGGGTTGCCTTAGGGCTGGGCAACCGACTTTTGCTAGATAGGCGGGCGTGAGTTGTATAAAAGAAACTTCCGCTGTGTAATAAAGACAATAGTTTGTAACTGAAGGTTGTACCTGTTTGTACAGTTTCAGTTTGTTTTTCCCATGTAATAAAAGGTGTCCTTATGATGTGTGCTGTCAGGTGTCGCATATCGCGGCACCACCCTCTGCGATCCTGGATAAGCGGATTCTGGTCCACCACAGCCTGGTATCAGAGCTGCATTGGGGATAGCACAGTACTTAAGGACGGTATTACGGGAAAACTTAGATTTACGGTGAGGAATTCGGTAGTTTGCCCAAGTAAGGACTATATTAGCATAGTTACTTAAAGTGGCAAGACTAACATATGTGTTATAATTCTGAATTTTCATTATGTAACGACGTACCTACGCTCTGGTAAGAATGGTAAGGAACACCATCGAAAGCGGTTCAATTTCGGTTAGCTCCCCTGATGAGGAATGTGGTTCAGGGATAGGTCTCACAGCTTGGTGTGAGACGTCAATATGAAACTCTTAGACTCTTCATGTTCCTGAGTTCATATGAAACGCTGATCCCTAGTGTGCCTTAGGCAAGTAAGTGGAGACCCCATCGCGTGGTCAGTAACGCGAGAGTGTGTTCGTCTGGAAGTAGCCTAGGAGGACATACGCAGCGCTTGCCATCGGCGTGCCCTGCAGGGCAGTAGGTGGTATCTGTTGGGTTGATAACATTCCCAACCGTGACGACCCGTTCATGACCTACTCGGGTTCCCCGTCGTGTGGTGTTGAAACACGATCACGTACCTTGAGACATGACTTAACTCAAGGACGGCCGTATGACAATGATACGGGCGTTTGTATTTACTTTTAAATATGGATCTGCCTGAAATGGAAATAACCATTGAGTGCACTATTATTGTGTGGTCTTCTGCAGGTACTAACCACGTATGTAGTCTGTGTAGTATACGTGTGCGAGAGCCGTTTAGTGCCACAATTGTGACGTATATGCCGGTATAATCCGGTTAGGATTTTCTTTTTGTGAGGAACGTAGTACCGACATATCATAGGCATGTGCATGAAAAATAATGATAACAAAGAATTAAAATCACTAAGTTTGAACATTTAGGACTCGGGTTGGGTAGGAAAATGTGATAGTTGCTCAGTGTAGTCCCAAAGGATGGAAAAACAGAGTGCTCTGTTTTGGGCAGCAAGTATGCTGAACTTTGACAGGGCATAACTCACAAATTAATTAGCCAATGGAGGTGTGGGATATAGTTCTGGAAAGGTGTTTAAGTACTCTACAACCTTGTTTTGGACTCCCAGAGCTGAATCACAACTTAAGGTGGCTTAAATCCCAGAGGAGTGTAAACTGTCCAGAACCAGGACAGATTTAAAACACTCTCTAGACTGGTCTGTTTTTCAAGCATAACTCCCTGTAGAAAACTCTGAAATTATCATATGATACATCTTTGGAAAGGGTAGGAGATGTGTTACACCTTTGTAATTCAAAGTTTCTGTATTTTCTGCACGGAATTCAGTGGAAACCAAGGTTGAAAACAGCAACTTCCAAGGGAGGTGCTGTTGAAATCCTTCCAGAAATTCTGTTGACTTTGAATTACCATAACTTTTTAACCAGAGCTGATCTGGGAGCAAATAAATACTCATTGGAAATATATTGAAGTTAAATTTAACTTTGGTATTCAACTTGAGTCATGAAAATGCCCAGAACCAGATCAAAATCTTGGATATGTAGAAACTGGTCATTCTGACAGAGGGATGACAGTTGAACACAGTAGAGAGATTGTTGTACCCTAAGGGGGTTTAAGTACTTCCAATGGGGTAGAACATACTCATGAGTGGTTATCTTCGACTAGTGAAAGATTGAGTATATGCCGTACTCAAGCTTATTTTACTAGAGACCATGTTTGTGTCATATTGAAGATAAAAGGGTAGTATACGTGATGACAAAGCGATGTTAACGTCTCATAGTGACCAAACCTAGTTGTGGTGAGCTTCCAAAGAGGATGTTCATCAAGTTGGATTTAATTAGCTTGTATTTGGTCGAGTAATGGTGTAGCTTGTGCAAAGTTATTACATTATCTGTATACGGGATGTATCGCATGCCTTATTGTCATTATGTTTTACGCCTATCTTATTTGACTGCATGAAATATGTTGCGGGACTGATGTTTATTGTCGTATGGTTGCAGATGGTTCGCACTCGGACCACGCATGAGATGGGTGGCTCTAGCCAGCTGGGAGGTGATGACTCCCAGCCACCTGCCTACGACAGCACCCCGCAGCAGCAACCACCACCGCCGCCTCCGCTTACTCTAGCGGATGTGTTGGCACTGGTGGGGGGTCGTGAGGAGCAGACCGACCTGCTCCGCACGATCGTGCAGAATACGTCCCAGGCGGGGGGCGTCAAGAGAGGGGGCCTCGTAAGCCCCGTGATGTGTCGTACTCGGACTTCATAAGTACGCACCCTCCGGTGTTCACAGAAGCAGAAGAACCACTGGAGGCCGACAACTGGCTGCGGACCATCGAGTCCATGTTCGGGCTGCTCCAATGCACGGAGCGGCAAAAGACTCTGTTCGCGGTGCAGCAGCTTCACGGTGCCGCTGGTGCGTGGTGGGCGAACTATGTCACCTCACGTCCGGCTGGCCATGCCGTGGAGTGGGAAGAGTTCCGGGAGGCATTCCGCGCCTATCATATCCCTCCCGGGATAATGAAGAGGAAGTTCCAAGAATTTTTGGAACTGAAGCAGGGCGGGAGGAGTGCCCATGATTACTCCCATGCCTTCAACCATCTGGCGCAATATGCGTCAGACTACGCCTCCACCGAGGAGAAGAAGAGGGAGCATTTCTATCGGGGGTTACACCCTGAGATGAACACGCATCTCGTTCAGTGGAATCGCGGCACCTTCAACGACCTCGTCAATGCCGCGATTATGCAAGAGGGCGCTCAGCGGGAGTTGGCAGCTGAGCAGCGGAAGCGCAGCGCTCCACCCAGCAGTGGGGGTGGCGCTCCCCAGAAGTACGTCATGGTGTATCGGACACCATCCGGACAGTAGTGGCATCCACCGGCGCGACCTCAGCGGTTCGGGGGACGTTCTTTTCAGTCACCTCCGTTCCAACTGCCGATGCCACCACCGCGGCCGCAACAACAGCAGCAGCAGCATATGGCACCCCGGGCGTTTCCACCGCCACAACACGCCCCGGGTTTCCGTCCGCCGATCAGCGAAGGACCGCCCTGCTTCACTTGCTTCATGTGTGGCCAGGCGGGCCATTTCGTGAAGGACTGTCCCCAGGGGCAGCAGAGCAGCGGGCAAGCCCAGTTCCAGGGCGGTGCTCGAGGCCGACCTCCGGTCAAGAAGGTTGGTCAGCGGACTGGGGGTGTTCGCCACCTCGACAATGAGGACGCCCCAGAGGGAGACAACGTGTTGGCAGGTACGTTCACTCAAAATGATCAAGCCATCATCATATTATTTGATTCTGGTGCAACCCACAATTTCATAAGTGCATCATATGTGGTTAAGCATCAACTGGAAGCCTTTCCAACTGAGTGTTCTTATATGATTTGCTCACCGGGAGGTAAGATTTCAGCAACTATGATGGTTCCGAAAGCACCACTGTGCTTAGGTGGGAAGATATATCCCACCACTATGATTATTCTTGAGGGGCAGAAGATTGATGCAATCTTAGGAATGTCATGGCTAAGCTACCATGGCGCTGTCCTGGAAACTTTATCACGGACGGTTCACCTCCACTCCCCACTACACCGTCCGCAGTCCCTCATATTAGATAATCCAGTCCGGGAAGTTTAAGCAATCAATAATACTGAAGCTCTCAAGTTAGAGGACATCCGTAGTCCGGGAGTACCCCGACGTGTTTCCGGATGATCTTCCAGGCATGCCACCTGAGCGGAATGTCGAGTTCAAGATTGAACTTGCACCCGGGACTACACCCATATCACGGAGACCATACAAAATGGCTCCGAACGAGATGGCTGAACTGAAAGAACAGCTCAATGATCTGTTGAGCAAAGGTTTCATTAGGCCGAGTTCCTCGCCTTGGGGATGCTCGGCGCTGTTCGTGAAGAAGAAGGATGAAACCTTGAGGCTGTGTGTGGACTACCGGCCGCTCAACGCCGTCACCATCAAGAATAAGTACCCACTGCCCCGCATTGACATATTATTTGATCAGCTTGTGGGTGCAAGTGTGTTCTCCAAGATGGACCTTCGCTCTGGATATCATCAGATAAAGATCCGGGTGGAGGATATCCCGAAGATGGCTTTCTAGATGAGATATGGATTATATGAATATCTTGTCATGTCTTTTGGTCTCACGAATGCTCCAGCCCATTTCATGTATCTCATGAACTCGGTGTTCATGCCGGAGCTGGACAAGTTCGTGGTAGTGTTCATCAATGATATCTTGGTTTACTCCAAGACAGAAGCCGAACATGCCGAACACTTGAGGATCGTTCTTCAACGATTGCGAAACCACAACCTCTACGCCAAGTTCAGCAAATGCGAGTTTTGGATCAACCAAGTGCCATTCATGGGGCATATCATCTCCGCGGAAGGCATTGCGGTTGACCCAAGCAAAATAGAGCAAGTGCTGAAATGGAAAGCTCCCACTTCAGTTCATAAGGTCAGGAGTTTCCCCGGGTTAGCAGGATACTATTGGAGATTCATTCCAAGCTTCTCCAAGCTCGCTAAGCCAATGACAGAATTGCTGAAGAAGGGAACGAAATATGTTTGGAACACGGCGTGTGAAGGAGCGTTCCAAGCATTGGTGAAGCATCTCACAACAGCCCCGGTCTTAACTCAACCGGATACAACCAAGCCCTTCGACGTGTATTATGATGCGTCCGGTATTGGGCTCGGCTGCGTGTTGATGCAGGGAGGACGTGTGGTCGCATATGGCTCACGCCAACTTCGGAACCATGAGCAGCACTATCCGACTCATGATCTGGAGCTTGCTGCAATGGTTTTGACGCTGAAACTGTGGAGGCACTATCTCCTGGGAAATTTGGTGCACCTCTACACCAACCACAAGAGCTTGAAATACATTTTCACCCATAAGGAGCTGAACATGAAGCAAAGGAGGTGGTTAGAACTAATCAAAGATTATGAGATTGAGATTCACTACCACCCCGGCAAGGCGAATGTGGTCGCCGACGCGCTGAGTCGGAAATCACATGTCCATAACCTCACCATTACACCTGTGGAGGAGGAAGAGCCAAGTTTATACTTGGTTCCTTATTGATTGCTTTACAACCTTGCCCTAATCCCTACTATTAGGGAGGACATCATTGCAGCTCAGAAGATTGATAAGGGAATGGCACATCTCCGGAGACGGATAGACAATGGGGAGATCAAGTGTTTCCGGAAAGATAATGAGGGGACGCTATAGTTCAATGACCGCATAGTTATACCCCGCGATATGGAGCTGAGGAAAAAGATCCTCGATGAAGCTCACTTGTCTAAATACTCCATTCATCCGGGCAGCAATAAAATGTACCAAGATTTGAAAAATAAATTTTGGTGGACACGGATGAAGCGGGAAGTGGCAAAGTACGTATCTGAGTGTGATACGTGTAGACGAGTGAAAGCTGATCATATGAGGAAATCAGGGCTGCTGCAACCCCTGAAAATTCCAGCATGGAAATGGGAGGATGTGAGCATGGATTTCATTGTGGAATTGCCCCTAACTTCCAACAAGCATGATTCCATTTTGGTAATCGTTGACCAGTTAACCAAGTCGGCTCACTTCATTCCCGTGCATACACATTTCCATGCCAACAGATATGTGGAGTTGTATATCGCAAGAATCCTATGCTTGCATGGAGTACCCAAGACCATAGTCTCAGATCGAGGTGCATTATTCGTGTCTTGTTTTTGGGAGCAGTTGCACGCTGCTCTGGGTACTAAACTGATTAGAAGCTCCACCTACCACCCTCAGACAGATGGCCAAACAGAGAGGGTGAATCAAGTTCTGGAAGACATGTTGAGAGCATGTGCCATCTACCATGGTAGGAACTGGGATGATCACCTACCGTTGGCAGAATTCTCGTACAACAACGGCTATCAGGCGAGTATCAAGATGGCACCCTACGAAGCTCTCTACGGTCGCAAATGCCACACCCCATTAAACTGGTGCGAATCCGGTGAAAGGGTCACATTCGGGGTTGATGTGGTGAACGACGCCGAAGAGCGTGTTCGGACGATTCAAGCCAACTTGAAGGCCGCTCAATCCCGGCAGAAGAGCTAAGCTGATAAGGGGCGTAAACCGCTGCACTTTGACGTCGGGGAACGTGTGTACCTCCGCGTGTCCCCAATGAAGGGCATGCACCGGTTCGGTGTGAAGGGGAAACTCGCTCCCCGTTTCATTGGACCCTATGCTCTCACCAAGAAGTGTGGACCAGCGGCGTATAGATTGGAGCTACCGGCATCTCTTGCTGGTGTCCATGACGTTTTCCATGTTTCACAACTGCGAAAATGTCTGAAGCATACGGCTGCTATTCCTATCGAAGACATCGGCGAATTGCAACCGGACTTGACGTATGATGAGTATCCGGTGGCAATTATTGATGAGAAGGCCCGGACCACGCGTAGCCGAACGTTGTGGTTCGACAAGATACTCTGGATCAACCACACCGCCGACAAAGCGACGTGGGAGAGCGAGGAATTCCATCGCTCAAATTACCCGGACTTCATGGCGTCTCAGCACGAGTAAGTCCCTATTACATCGCTGTCTCTTCTTTTGTAATCTGTCACACCCGGTTTTTCAGAAGAACAACCAAGTGAATGTCACATGTATGCCAGGATCATTTTCTCATACATGTGATGACAAATAGTGAAGCATCATTTATTACAAGCCAGGTGTCGAATATAAATAAGTCTTACCTAGCAAATGTCTCGATGGACAATAATAAGTTCATCACCAGTAAATAAACTAGCAGCGGAATATTATTCTTGTGGGCTACTTCACAGGCGTTGCGCGGGGGTCTCCATGAACCTAGAAACCTTCTTCGGGTCCAAAGTCTTGGTCATTATACACCACCTCATTATCTTGACCTGAGCAGCAATATAAACCAACAAAATATGCAAGGTTGAGTACCGATGGTACTCAGCAAGTGTGGGAAAATTATATCATGCATGGCTAGAACAAGGAGAGGTTGAACTCATGGTTAAGGCACTACGCAATTAATACCTATCACCTTAGCTTATTAAGCACCTACATTACTACACAGGTGAAATGGTCCCAATCTCCCATCCCATCATCATAATCAAATAACCATATCATCATTTCCAATGTTAAGCTCCCCGCTTAACATCCACAACTTCCATAACCATCAATCCTCTAATCATGAATAAGTCCAAGCCGCTCTTGACCGTGAGCACGGCTGTCATGACAGTTTTGACTCTGCAGAGTTTGTACCACTGTACCCACATGTAGTGATTTCATCCCCCGTTGCCGGGTGGACTAAAAGAACCTCCATTATGCCAGTGGCCACGAACCACAGTCACGCTTCCCATGTGTGTAGCCAGGAGATCACTACGAAGCCTTTACAAAGGGATTCCCGACGAGCGTGGCCCCACTAAGGTTTCACCCCTAACAGCATACAAGAGGCTCCAACCCCGCTGCAGTGGCCCCCTCCTGAGCCTTGCGGTTCATATGGTAGTCCAGCTGAATCCTACTCCCCGCACCATCCAACACACCCATACTACGCCGGGGATACACCTAATTAATTGGCCAAGCTGCCCCATCTCAGCATGTGGTTGGCACTGTAAAGCCAGGTTACATGCTCCATGAACCGGTCCTTAGGATCCAGGCAAGTACTAAACACAAACCCGAGTCTCGTGCACCCAGCACACAACCAAAACATCCAACTTGCCTTGATCCCTACCTCTACATAACTCACAATATCTCATTCAAGAGTATGGTAAAATAAACTGATGATCTCATATCCCAAATATCCCATTCTAAGCATGGCTAAGCATATGCATAATAATAAGTGACATGATAAGATAAATCCCAACCCAAGCTACAAGGAAACAAGGTAATGCAATTCTAGGGAAACTTCCTAGCATGGGTTTCATATTTCAATTGACAATGCAACTAATTCTAGCTACACATCCTAGTATAGGATCAAAGTGATCAAGGACACTTGCCTCCTTCCTGCTGCTCTTGAAATGGGTAGTCCTGATCTTAGAAAGGAAGAACTTGCTCTGGAGCAAGTTCTACATCATACCATCACACATAGCAAAAGAAAAACAACAATCCATAAGACATAGTTCACACTTCCCCTTCATACAAACCACACATTCATAATTATATGTGTTGTGGTTACTCTATGTGTGTTGATTTCTGGCTTACATGCACTTTTAATCATGTATATATGATTCGTACTTTTGTATTCACATTTATGCTTGCATACTATATATATGAGTTTCCAATTTAAATAAATTCCTTATATTCAATTACTACACCTTTTAGTTATCAAGTATGCATGAGAGGTATTTTCCTACTCCATATGTGTCTTCAGTCCTTCTACCAACCCTAAACTGAATTCTTTGGATTTTAGAAACCTCATTTATAATTTTCTAGTTATTCATACCTAGTTTGCTATATTTTCAAATTTAGTTCTTATGCCTAAATGTGAACTTTATTATGAAAATAATAAGACACATCATCTAAACAGAATAGGTTCTGATCCAAAATAGTTAATAATATATTTTTGATCTTTTCCTCTGATGTAAACTATTTCACATTTATCTTACAAATTTTCAGAATTATTCTCTACTTAAAAATGTGTCCATATAACTAATAAATGTGAATAATCAATTAAACAGATTCATTTCAGCCAAAAATCTATTTTTATCTCACTCCAAAGCTTTCCAAGTACTAGGAAAGTTTTTAATTTGAATTTTGACAATATGTTTGTCCCCTTTTTAAATTTTAAATACTAGCCACATATTCAATTTCATAAATTAAATATCAAACAGGGTTAAAAAGGTAAACTCACCCCACTACAGGGTCTATAATATTATTTTAACAATTTTCAGGGGTCTAGCTATACATAATAGAGGAGTTTTTCCTAATTTTTATTAAGTCCAGGGGCTAAAACTGATTTTTAAATGAATTTACATGATTTTCTGAAGTTCCAGGGGCTAGATCAGAAGTTTCCGGGGCTAGCTCTTATTTCTCGAGAACCCCAGGGGGTAGGACGTAAGGTTTCCAGTCTTTATAACGCGGGGCTGACGTGGACCGTCCGATTTAAAACAGACGGCTGAGATTATAACGTCGAACCGGTATGCGGGGATTTAAACTCTACCGTGCGATTTAAAATAAACGGCGCACAAGCGGCCACATCGCCCTGATCGAGCGCGGGCGGCACTGCCCGGCGGCGCACGGCGGCGGTAAGCGGCAATCTCGCCGGAGACTTTTGGATCTTCGAGAATTCTTCCTAGAACTGTGATTTTATGGCATAGATCGGTGGAGGGGAGGTCGGGGATCTCACCTCGGGGGTTTTCTTGAGCTCGGAGGTCCTGGAAGGCGGTCGGCGACGAGGTCCAAAGTGAAACCACGGCGAGGCTCGTCGGCGCTGTGTTTGAACCGCAAGTCACCGAGTTTTCTGCACCTGCAGGGTTCCCCGGAGGCGGTGGATCAAGACCAGCGAGTTAGATCGGAATTTCCGAGCGTAGATCGGCCAGAATTCGCCGGAGAAGGCTAGGGTTCTCAACAGAGTAAAAACGGCGGATCGCATGGGAAAAACAGAACGAGGCCGGGGTTTTTATAGACGGGGGAGGGCGGCGGGGTGGTTTAGATCGAGTTTGCGTCGCCCCCGATCGAAATTCGGCTGGGATACGCAGAAATCCGGGTCGGTTTGGATTCGGGGTGAGAGAGTCCCGGCGCGGGCGCGAGGAAGAAGAAGGCTGGCGGGCCCCGCCTGTCAGTGGGAAAGAGGGGGGGCGCGCGGCTGCGGGCTGGCGCGGGAATAAATGGGCCGGCTGGCGGGTTTCGGCCCACTGGCCGGTTTTTTCTATTTTCCTTTTTCTTTTTCTATTTCTTTTCTGTTTTGAGTTTAAATTGAATTCCAGTTTGAATTTAAATTGTTGCAAAACATGCAACACGTCCAAAAAAATTTTAAATTCCCCTCTTAACAGGATTTAGGGTCTTAACAAGATTTTTGGGGTGTTACATAATCTCGGGACGAGATTCTGTTAAGGGGGGGATGTAAAAGTCCAAGAAAAGGGACTTGCAAAAACTTTTCATCACCTCACACCACTACAGTTTTTGTTGTGAATATATTGTGAAGAATTGTGAAGAGCAAGTAACCTCCATCAAAAGGATGATTAGAGGGGAAAGCCCTAACTTTCACAAAGTAGGATTTCTACACATGAACATGGGAGGTTGAGCTCACCCCTAGGACTTGAAAAGTCTTGGGAAGGTTCATGCCAAATTTCAAGCAAACCCAACACCTTGTGAGGCACTTTTGGAGACAATTCAAAAAGAGGCCAATTTGAATGTAAATTTAAATTGCAGCAGTCTTCATCACTCAAATTCAAAAGTTAGCTTTATATTCAAACTCAGCACATTTTTCTGAGTTATCCCACCAATTTTCATCCCCATTGGAGTCCATCTTGTCGGGAGCTAAATTTGCAAGAATTCAAAACTGAATTTGAATTTCAGTTCAAACATGAAGCAAATTTAGCCAAACAAATTTCAAATTTTAGAACTCAAATTCAAACAAAAACTTGGGGGCTAAGTATCACATTCAATTGTGAGTAGCTGGGAATATTTTAGTACCAACAGAAATGAAAAGAATTGGAAAAGGAATTAGGGGGGAGGCCCACTTGTCAGCAGCCTTAAGACTGAAGTTTCCTCAGGGATTTTTCCTTCTTCGGCCGAGAAACTGCGCCAGCTGCGGCCAGCACCGGCGCCCGATCACCTCGCTCTGCCACCTCCTGTTTCCCCCCTCGAGCTGGCGAGCTGCTCCCAAATTGATCACCCCCGAGGCCGTCGGTCGCTCACAGCACAGCCACACCGAGGCTCGGGTTCTATACGCACGAGGAGAGAATCTAGCGCATGCCGCCGGTTGCGTTCGATCAAGAACCCGGCAAACCACCGCGCACAGCGCCTCCCGAGCAGCAAAACCACAACGGGCGCTCGTCCTCTACCTCCTCGGCGCAAGAACGGTCGAGTTCAGTCCTCCCCAACACTAGCTCAGCGGTTCTGAGCAACAACCGAGAAAACAGCCGTAGCCGGGCTCACGGTGACAGCCCAACCGAGGGGCTTTCACGCCCGAGCTATGTCACACCCGGTTTTTCCGAAGAACCACCAAGTGAATATCACATGTATGCCAGGATCATTTTCTCATACATGTGATGACAAATAGTGAAGCATCATTTATTACAAGCCAGGTGTCGAATATAAATTAAGTCTTACATAGCAAATGTCTCGATGGACAATAATAAGTTCATCACAAGTAAATAAACTAGCAGCGGAATATTATTCTTGAGGGCTCCGTCACAGGCGTTGCCCGGGGTCTCCATGAACCTAGAAACCTTCTTCGGGTCCAAAGTCTTGATCATTATACACCACCTCATTATCTTGACCTGAGCGGCAATATAAACCAACAAATATGCAAGGTTGAGTACCGATGGTACTCAGCAAGTGTGGGAAAGTTATGTCATGCATGGCTAGAACAAGGAGAGGTTGAACTCATGGTTAAAGCACTACGCAATTAATACCTATCACCTTAGCTTATTAAGCACCTACATTACTACACAGGTGAAATGGTCCCAATCTCCCATCCCCTCATCAAATAACCATAACATCATTTCCAATGTTTAGCTCCCCGCTTAACATCCACAACTTCCAAAACCATCAATCCTCTAATCATGAATAAGTCCAAGCCGCTCTTGACCGTGAGCACGGCTGTTATGACAGTTTTGACTCTGCAGAGTTTGTACCACTGTACCCACATGTAGTGATTTCATCCCCCGTTGCCGGGTGGACTAAAAGAACCTCCATTATGCCAGTGGATACGAACCACATTCACACTTCCCAAGTGTGTAGCCAGGAGATCACTACGAAGCCTTTACAAAGGGATTCCCGACGAGCGTGGGCCCACTGAGGTTTCACCCCTAACAGCATACAAGAGGCTCCAACCCCGCTGCAGTGCCCCCCTCTTGAGCCTTGCGGTTCATATGGTAGTCCAGCTGACACCTATTCCCCGCACCATCCAACACACCCATACTACGCCGGGGATACACCTAATTAATTGGCCAAGCTGCCCCATCTCAGCATGTGGTTGGCACTGTAAAGCCAGGTTACATGCTCCATGAACCGGTCCTTAGGATCCAGGCAAGTACTAAACACAAACCCGAGTCTCGTGCACCCAGCACACAACCAAAACATCCAACTTGCCTTGATCCCTACCTCTACATAACTCACAATATCTCATTCAAGAGTATGGTAAAATAAACTGATGATCTCATATCCCAAATATCCCATTCTAAGCATGGCTAAGCATATGCATAATAATGAATGACATGATAAAATGGATCCCAACCCAAGCTACAAGGAAACAAGATAATGCAATTCTAGGGAAACTTCCTAACATGGGTTCATATTTCAATTGACAATGCAAATAGTTCTAACTACACATCCTAGTATAGGATCAAAGTGGTCAAGGACACTTGCCTCCTTCCTGCTGCTCTTGAAATGGGTAGTCCTGATCTTGGAAAGGAATAACTTGCTCTTGAGCAGGTTCTACATCATACCATCACACATAGCAAAAGAAAAACAACAATCCATAAGACATAGTTCACACTTCCACTTCATACAAACCACACATTCATATTTATGAAAGTCATTCACCATTGTATGTGTTGTGGTTACTCTATGTGTGTTGATTTGTTGCTTGCATGTACTTTTAACCATGTGTATTTGATTCCTACTTTTGTGTTCACATTTATACTTACATACTATATATATGAGTTTCCAATTTAAATAAACTCCTTATATTCAATTACTACACCTTTTAGCTACCAAGCATGCATGAAAGGTATTTTCCTTCTCCATATGTGTCTTCATAATTTCTACCAACCCTAAACTGAATTCTTTGGATTTTAGAACTCCATTTATCTTTTTTTTTCTAGTTGCTATATTTTTAGATTTATTTCCTATGCCTAAATGTGAACTTTATTATGAAAATAACAAGACACATCATCTAAACAGAATAGGTTCTGATCTATAATATTTACTAATATATTTTTGACCTTTTCCTCTGATGTAAACTATTTTATAATTATTTTCCCTATTTTCCAGAACTATTCTTTACTTAAAAATGTGTCCCTAAATGTGAATAATAAATGAAACAGATTCATTTCAGCCCAAAAATATATTTTTATCTCACTCCAAAGTTTTCTAAGTACTGAGAAAGTTTTTAATTTAATTTTGCCAATATGTTTGTCCCACTTTTTAACTTTCAAATACTAGCCACATATTCAATTTCCTAAATTAAATATCAAACAAGGCTAAAAAGGTAAACTCACCCCACTACAGGGTCTATAATATTATTTTAAAAAATTTCAGGGGTCTAGCTATACATAACAGAGGAGTTTTTCCTAATTGTTATTAAGTCCAGAGGGTAAAACTGATTTTTAAATGAATTTACATGATTTTCTAAAGTTTCAGGGGCTAGATCAGAAGTTTCCGGGCTAGCTCTTTTTTCCAGAGAACTCTAGGGGGTAGCACGTAAGATTTCCAGTCTTTATAACGCGGGGCTGACGTGGACCGTCCGATTTTAAACTGACGGCCGAGATTATAACATCGAACCGGTACGCGGGGATTTAAACCGTATCGTGCGATTTAAAATAAACGGCGCACAAGCGGCCACGTTGCTCTGATCGAACGCGGGCGGCGCTGCCGGCGGCGCATGGCGGCGGGAAGCGGCGATCTCGCCGGAGACTTTCGGATCTTCGAGAATTCTTCCTAGAACTGTGATTTTATGGCATAGATCGGTGGAGGGGAGGTCGGGGATCTCACCTCGGAGGTTTTCTTGAGCTTGGAGGTCCTGGAAGGTGATCGGCGACGAGGTCCGAGGTGAATTCACGACGAGTTTCGTCGGCGCTGTGTTTACACCGCAAGTCACCGAGTTTTCTGCACCTGCAAGGTTCCCCGGAGGCGGTGGATCAAGACCAGCGAGTTAGATCGGAACTTCCGAGCTTAGATCGGCCAGAATTCGCCGGCGAAGTCTCGGTTCTCACCGGAGAAAAATCGGCGGATCGCGTGGGAAAAACAGAACGAGGCCGGGGTTTTTATAGACGGGTGATGGCGGCTGGGTGGTTTAGATCGAGTTTGCGTCGCCCCCGAACAGAATTCGGCTGGAATACGCGAGAATTCCCGATCGGTTTCGATTCGGGTGAGAGAGTCCGGCGCTGGCGCGAGGTAGACGATGAACTGGTGGGCCCCGCCTATCAGTGGGAGGAAAGGGCGCGCGCGGCTGCGGGCTGGCGCGGGCGCTGGTTGGGCCGGCTGGTGGGTTTCGGCCCACTGGCCGTTTTTTTTCTGTTTTCTTTTTTTTCTTTTTTCTATTTCTTTTCGGTTTTGAGTTTAATTTGAATTCCAGTTTGAATTTGAATTTTTGCAAAACATGCAACACGTCCAAAAAATTTTAAATTCCCCTCTTAACATGATTTAGGGTCTTAACAAAATTTTGGGGTGTTACAGCTCTACCCCCCTTAAAAGAAATCTCGTCCTTGAGATTGGTGGTTCTAAGAAAACAATTCCGGAAATTGTGCCTTTAGCTCATCTTCCCGCTCCCAGGTGGCTTCCTCTTCTATGTGATGCTTCCACTGCACCTTACACATCCGGATTCTTTTGTTTCTGGTGAGGCGTTCCATTGTCTCCAAAATCTTGTATGGTTGCTCGGCATAAGACAAATCCTCAGCTACGTCCACTTCATTCATGGATAACACCTCTTCCGGCGTCCTCAGCCATTTCTTGAGTTGTGACACATGGAATACATCGTGCACATCCGATAGATGAGCCGGTAACTCTAGTTGATACGCCACTTCGCCTTTCCTTTCCCGAACTTGAAAGGGTCCGATGTATCTAGGTGACAACTTCCCTTTCACCTTGAACCGGCGAAGTCCTCTGATAGGGGACACCTTGAGATAGACATAGTCTCCCACGTTGAAAACGAGCTTTCTTCTTCTTACATCGGCGTAGCTCTTTTGGCGTGTCTGTGCTATCCTCAAGTTGTTGCGAATTTCCCTCACCTTCGCCTTGGCTTCTTGTAGTACTTCTGGACCAAACACTTAACTTTCCCCCGTTTGGTTCCAAAATAGGGGAGTTCTGCACTTCCTCCCGTACAAGGCTTCAAACGGTGACATCTTCATACTAGCTTGATAGCTGTTGTTATAGGAAAACTCCGCATACGGTAAGTTTTTATCCCAACTCCGATTGTTTTTGAGTGCACATGCCCTCAGCATATCTTCAAGAATTTGATTGGTTCTTTCCATCAGCCCATCAGTTTGGGGATGATAGGCAGAACTAAAGTTCAGATGGGTTCCCATGGTTTCGTGCAACTTCTGCCAGAACCTTGAGGTGAACTGTGTCCCTCGATCCGACACAATCTTCTTTGGCACTCCATGGTAACACACGATCCTTGACATGTACAACTCGGCCAATTTGGATCCGCTGTAGCTTTCCTTCACGGGGATGAAGTGAGCTACCTTGGTTAGCCTATCAATGATGACCCATATAGAATCATATCCTGATTGGGTCCTAGGCAATCCCACGATGAAATCCATGTTGATTTCTTCCCATTTCCATTCAGGCACTTTGAGTGGTTGCAATAATCCCGCGGGTCGTTGATGTTCTGCTTTCACCAACTGACATGTGTCACATAGGGCAACATGTTCCGCGACATCTCGCTTCATGCCATACCACCAATACCTGCTCTTGAGATTCTAGTACATCTTCGTACTCCCAGGATGAATGGAATAGTCAGAATCGTGAGCCTCCTTCAAAATCAATTCACGGATCTCCTTTACTTCAGGCACACAGATTCTTTTCCCGTGCCACACCGTACCTTGTTCATCCTCTCTGAAACCAGGAGCTTTATTTTCCTTGATGAGTTGTCTGATCTCTTGTATCTTCTCGTCATTCTTTTGACCCTCGCGTATGTCTCGCTCTAGTGTGGAGTCCACTTCCATGGCGATGGCTTCACCACTATTCACAAGGCATAGATTGAGTCTTATAATCTCGTCCTTCAACTCTGCAGGCATGTCCTTCAAGCTCAACTTGTTGACCTGCACCTTCCGACTTAGAGCATCGGCCACGACGTTTGCTTTCCCAGGATGATAGTTGATGCCCACATCAAAGTCATTAATTAGCTCTAACCATCTCCTTTGTCTGAGATTGAGATCTGGCTGTGTGAAAATGTACTTCAAACTCTTATGATCCGTATATATCTCCGTCCTCTTCCCCATAAAAAGTGTCGCCAAATTCTCAACGCGTGTACCACTGCGGCTAGTTCTAGGTCATGTGTAGGATAGTTTTTCTCGTGCTTCCGAAGCTGCCGGGATGTATATGCCACGACATGCCCTTCTTGCATGAGAACACATCCCAACCCATTTCCATAGGCATCGCAGTACACTGTGAAATTCTTCTGCATATCTGGCATAACCAACACTCGGGCTGTTGTCAATCTTTTCTTTAGCTCCTGAAAACTCGTCTCGCACTGTGGCGTCCATGTGAATGTGATTCCCTTCTCCAACAGTTTGGTGAGGGGTCTCGAGATCTTATAGAATCCCTCAATAAACCGTCGATACTATCCAGCCAATCCCATGAAGCTTCGAACTTCCCCGACATTTTCAGGGGTCTTCCATTTCTGTATATCCTCGATTATGGCAGGATCCACGGAGATTCCTCCCTCCGAGATTATATGTCCTAAGAAGGGAACTCTCTTCAGCCAAAACTCACACTTGCTCAACTTGGCATATAGTTGGTGTTCTCTTAGCCTTTGCAACACCAACCTTAGATGTTTCTCATGTTCTTCTTCATCTTTGGAGAAGACGAGAATGTCATCTATGAAAACCACCACAAATTTGTCCAGATATTCCATGAATACCTTGTTCATGAGATACATGAAGTATGCCGGGGCATTAGTTAGCCCGAAAGGCATGACAGTGTATTCATACAGTCCGTATCGAGATACGAAGGTTGTCTTGGGAATATCAGATTGCCTTATCTTGAGTTGGTGGTATCCCGACCTGAGATCAATTTTCGAGAACACACAAGCTCCCCTCAACTGATCAAACAAGTCTTCAATGCGAGGTAATGGGTACTTGTTCTTGATGGTTACCACATTCAAGGCACGGTAATCCACGCATAACCTTTGGGTTCCGTCCTTCTTGGGCACAAATATCACCGGAGCTCCCCATGGTGAGGAACTAGGACGAATATACCCCTTCTCCGACAATTCTCTCAAATGATCCTTGAGTTCTTCCAGCTGCTTGGAGTCCATCCGATAAGGTCTCTTGTATATCGGGGCTGTTCCAGGTACTAGCTCAATTGCGAATTCCACTTCACGATCGGGAGGCATACCTGGCAACTCCTCCGGAAAAACATCTGGATATTCCCTGATGGTCCTGATTTCCTCAACTTTCACCTCAACTTGATTTAATTTAACGTCCCTCCTAGGCTCTTGTATTGTTATAAACTTTACTTTTGTGCCACTAGGGTGCGTTAGTTCCACCGTTCTGATCGAACAATGGATGATTCCTTTATGTTTGGTCAACCAAATGTTAATTTAAAGTATTACGTATTATCTCCCTACTTTCACTTGTTTGTACTTTGAAGTGTTGAAGCTCTGTTATACTTTCCTGAGTGTTCATATCTCTTACAAAAATAAAAGCACTATTATTTCATGTGGGTTCACACACCAAGCAAAACAATCTGAAGACGAGGCTGTGGACAATTGCTCATGGCTTCCACAACTCACGTCACACACCAAGCATTAACACACCATTAACTAACATAACGACTCGACTATTCGACATCTTGCTAACTAAGGGAAGGACTCTACACTACTCGTTTTCTTGAGCTGGCTCCTCGGGATCTTCCTCATCATTTCGGCTGCCTTCTGACTCTGCTTTGGATGGGGAGGCTGCTGGTGGAGAAGTGCGACGACGCCTGATCGCTCGATGATCTGGGGAGTCAGGAGTCTATGTATCATTCACGGTGACACACAGTTCATTCCCATCTCCTCTTTCTCTCGCCCTCAAGCAGGCTCGAAGCAACGCCTCGGTTTCCTTCAGGGTGTCACGAACTTCCTGAAGCTCTTGCTGACACTCCTGCAGTCGAGTGCTGAGCATAGCAGCATCCTCCAAGCACAAGTCCATGTGCTCATGGGAAGTCCCCTGCTGCACTAGCGGGTACTTGTACTCCATGGTACCACTCTCACGCTGGAGGACATACATGTACTCAGTCCTGTCCAGGTGGCGACGATAGATGTGACTCTGGCAGGTGATGGCCTCCCAGGTGACATCCTTCTCCGCATCAACCTGTGTCGCTCGACAAGCTGGAGAGTGGTGGATCTTAAGTAGCTGATTTTCGTGTATAATTCTCATCTCTGAACTTCATTCTTCCCTCTTCTCACGGATGGTCCTGGTGGAGTTATAGTGGATGATTAGCTTGCCCGTATTGCCGGCGGCTTCAAGCATACGTCAAAGACGGCGCAACAAGCCTCCTACTGCCAATCCGTAGGAAAGGTACGTCACCGGACCGCTCTCCTCTCTTTGGGCAAGGGCAACTACGGGAACTCTCCCTCCTGTGGACTTGCGAGCGGTGCGAATCATGCGAACCATCTAAAAAAAGCATTTAAACTTAGGTTAGATAAACTTTTAAACAAAAATCCTATTTTGAATGAAAATTGGGGTAAGATGAAGAAAGTGACTCCATTAAATAACACTTTTCAACCCACACCTTTGTAAAATAGTTTTTAAGAAAATAGGGTCCTTAAATTCATCCATTTCTACCTAGGTCCATGTTCCTACGGGCAACCTTGGCTCTGATACCACTCTTGTCACACCCGGTTTTTCCGAAGAACCACCAAGTGAATATCACATGTATGCCAGGATAATTTTCTCATACATGTGATGACAAATAGTGAAGCATCATTTATTACAAGCCAGGTGTTGAATATAAATTAAGTATTACATAGCAAATGTCTCGATGGACAATAATAAGTTCATCACAAGTAAATAAACTAGCAGCGGAATATTATTCTTGAGGGCTCCGTCACAGGCGTTGCCCGGGGTCTCCATGAACCTAGAAACCTTCTTCGGGTCCAAAGTCTTGATCATTATACACCACCTCATTATCTTGACCTGAGCAGCAATATAAACCAACAAATATGCAAGGTTGAGTACCGATGGTACTCAGCAAGTGTGGGAAAGTTATGTCATGCATGGCTAGAACAAGGAGAGGTTGAACTCATGGTTAAAGCACTACGCAATTAATACCTATCACCTTAGCTTATTAAGCACCTACATTACTACACAGGTGAAATGGTCCAAATCTCCCATCCCCTCATCAAATAACCATAACATCATTTCCAATGTTAAGCTCCCCGCTTAACATCCACAACTTCCAAAACCATCAATCCTCTAATCATGAATAAGTCCAAGCCGCTCTTGACCGTGAGCATGGCTGTCATGACAGTTTTGACTCTACAGAGTTTGTACCACTGTACCCACATGTAGTGATTTCATCCCCCGTTGCCGGGTGGACTAAAAGAACCTCCATTATGCCAGTGGCTACGAACCACATTCACACTTCCCAGGTGTGTAGCCAGGAGATCACTACGAAGCCTTTACAAAGGGATTCCCGACGAGCGTGGGCCCACTGAGGTTTCACCCCTAACAGCATACAAGAGGCTCCAACCACGCTGCAGTGGCCCCCTCTTGAGCCTTGCGGTTCATATGGTAGTCCAGCTGACACCTATTCCCCGCACCATCCAACACACCCATACTACGCCGGGGATACACCTAATTAATTGGCCAAGCTGCCCCATCTCAGCATGTGGTTGGCACTGTAAAGCCAGGTTACATGCTCCATGAACCGGTCCTTAGGATCCAGGCAAGTACTAAACACAAACCCGAGTCTCGTGCACCCAGCACACAACCAAAACATCCAACTTGCCTTGATCCCTACCTCTACATAACTCACAATATCTCATTCAAGAGTATGGTAAAATAAACTGATGATCTCATATCCCAAATATCCCATTCTAAGCATGGCTAAGCATATGCATAATAATGAATAATATGATAAAATGGATCCCAACCCAAGCTACAAGGAAACAAGATAATGCAATTCTAGGGAAACTTCCTAACATGGGTTTCATATTTCAATTGACAATGCAAATAGTTCTAACTACACATCCTAGTATAGGATCAAAGTGGTCAAGGACACTTGCCTCCTTCCTGCTGCTCTTGAAATGGGTAGTCCTGATCTTGGAAAGGAATAACTTGCTCTTGAGCAGGTTCTACATCATACCATCACACATAGCAAAAGAAAAACAACAATCCATAAGACATAGTTCACACTTCCACTTCATACAAACCACACATTCATATTTATGAAAGTCATTCACCATTATATGTGTTGTGATTACTCTATGTGTGTTGATTTGTGGCTTGCATGCACTTTTAACCATGTGTATTTGATTCCTACTTTTGTGTTCACATTTATACTTACATACTATATATATGAGTTTCCAATTTAAATAAACTCCTTATATTCAATTACTACACCTTTTAGCTACCAAGTATGCATGAAAGGTATTTTCCTTCTCCATATGTGTCTTCATAATTTCTAACAACCCTAAACTGAATTCTTTGGATTTTAGAACTCCATTTATCTTTTTTTCTAGTTGCTATATTTTCAGATTTATTTCCTATGCCTAAATGTGAACTTTATTATGAAAATAATAAGACACATCATCTAAACAGAATAGGTTCTGATCTAAAATATTTACTAATATATTTTTGACCTTTTCCTCTGATGTAATCTATTTTATAATTATTTTCCCTATTTTCCAGAACTATTCTTTACTTAAAAATGTGTCCCTAAATGTGAATAATAAATTAAACAGATTCATTTCAGCCCAAAAATATATTTTTATCTCACTCCAAAGTTTTCTAAGTACTGAGAAAGTTTTTAATTTAATTTTGCCAATATGTTTGTCCCACTTTTTAACTTTCAAATACTAGCCACATACTCAATTTCCTAAATTAAATATCAAACAGGGCTAAAAAGGTAAACTCACCCCACTACAGGGTCTATAATATTATTTTAAAAATTTTCAGGGGTCTAGCTATACATAACAGAGGAGTTTTTCCTAATTTTTATTAAGTCCAGGGGCTAAAACTGATTTTTAAATGAATTTACATGATTTTCTGAAGTTCCAGGGGCTAGATCAGAAGTTTCCGGGGCTAACTCTTATTTCCCGAGAACTCCAGGGGGTAGCACGTAAGATTTCCAGTATTAATAACGCGGGGCTGATGTGGACCGTCCGATTTTAAACTGACGGCCGAGATTATAACATCGAACCGGTACGCGGGGATTTAAACCCTACTGTGCGATTTAAAATAAACGGCGCACAAGCGGCCACGTCGCTCTGATCGAACGCGGGCGGCGCTGCCGGCGGCGCACGGCGGCGGGAAGCGGCGATCTCGCCGGAGACTTTCGGATCTTTGAGAATTCTTCCTAGAACTGTGATTTTATGGCATAGATCGGTGGAGGGGAGGTCGGGGATCTCACCTCTGGGGTTTTCTTGAGCTCGAAGGTCCTGGAAGGTGATCGGCGACGAGGTCCGAGGTGAATTCACGGCGAGGCTCGTCGGCGCTGTGTTTACACCGCAAGTAACCGAGTTTTCTGCACCTGCAAGGTTCCCCGGAGGCGGTGGATCAAGACCAGCGAGTTAGATCGGAATTTCCGAGCTTAGATCGGCCAGAATTCGCCGGCGAAGTCTCGGTTCTCACCGGAGAAAAATCGGCGGATCGCGTGGGAAAAACAGAACGAGGCCGGGGTTTTTATAGACGGGGGAGGGCGGCTGGGTGGTTTAGATCGAGTTTGCGTCGCCCCCGAACAGAATTCGGCTGGAATACGCGAGAATTCCCGATCGGTTTCGATTCGGGTGAGAGAGTCCGGCGCTGGCGCGAGGTAGACGATGAACTGGTGGGCCCCGCCTGTCAGTGGGAGGAAAGGGCGCGCGCGGCTGCGGGCTGGCACGGGCGCTGGTTGGGCCGGCTGGTGGGTTTCAGCCCACTGGCCGGTTTTTTTCTGTTTTCTTTTTTTCTTTTTTCTATTTTTTTCGGTTTTGAGTTTAATTTGAATTCCAGTTTGAATTTGAATTTTTGCAAAACATGCAACACATCCAAAAAATTTTAAATTCCCCTCTTAACATGATTTAGGGTCTTAACAAAATTTTGGGGTGTTACAAGCTAGGACACTCATAGGAGCATCGGAGACCCCTTATACTCCTCGCCGAACCTCAACTCAAGCCGTGATCAGTCGAGCAGGAATTTACTCTCGGCCCGTGCAAGGTGACCCCGGATGAGAAATCCTCAAAATTCAATCGGGATTCTTGTTTCTAGGCCACCAAACCGTGCACCCATGAACTAGAGTGGCTAGCGGCCAATTTCCCTTCACAACCCTAGCCTTAAACGCCATATAGACCAAGAATTTCTAGTCTTCCCGAGCTCGATCGTCGCCATCACTCTCGAGCGCACGGTGAACTCATGGTAGCCGACGTTTCCACGCTCGGTTGTGTCGTTGTCGAGTTTCCCCAGCATCCGAGGATGCTTTAGAGCCCATCCCTTGAGGTTTTGGCGTGCTAGGTTGGCCGGGCGACATCGCTGAACTCGTACCGAGCCGCTGCACAGTCGCCGGCTAGGTTAGAGCCACCGCCGGTCGGGGGAGAGGGTTCCAGCGTGTTCAGCATGTGTAACTAGGCCCTGGCGGCGAGGGAGAGCGCGGGATCTGGCCGGAGGGCAAAAATCAGCGCGGTTCCGGTGAGCCCGGCGGCGCGCGGGCGCAGAAGCGCGAGGAGGGAGACGAGTTGGCTGGGCCCGCTTGTCAGTCGCTCAGTAAATAGTGTGGGGATCTTCTGTTGCACCGGATCATCTGTGACAATGCGGAGAACAGTCCTGTGGCCCCGTGTGGTGTAGCCGAGGGAGTGACACGTGTGGGCTGGACCCGCTGTCAGGGATTTGAACTTTTCCCGGTTAATTCAAATTCCAGAATTTCCCCAAACTTTAGAACCTCATAACTTTTGCTAGGAAGCTCCAAATTTAGTGATTCAAATTGGTTTGGATTCATCATGAATAGATCTATCCAAATATGCAACCCAATTTGTATGAAACCCATTGTTTAATTCTGGAAAATTCTTTAAAGCATTTCAGCAAAAGAATTTTAGAGGAAGTTTGGTTAATCCAAAACTCCTCAAATGTTGCCAGAACATTCTCTGGGACGTTAGTGGACTCCTGTAAAAGTTTCAGACCATTTTGAGTTGATTTGATTAGGGCAATTCAGATTTGAAGGTGCTGTGTTCAATTGAATACAGAAACATTTTCAGAGAATTTCCAAAACTTGGAAATTCAGTTCTGAGCAAATATTAGCTCCAAAAATGCTAGGACAATTCATGCAAACTCTATGAGCTATAATTGAAATTGTAGTTCACTAAGTTTGGCATGAACATGGGTGTTATCTCAGAATTAATTCTTCTTCGCTTAATTGCTTAGAAAAATATTCTGAACAAACCACTCAACTAAAAGTGCTAATTTTTGGTCCAGAGGACTTTCTCGTGACAAGAAACTCACATGAAAATTCTCAGCTCCATTGAAGCTCTGAATCACCCCTGTTCTGTTTAACCACTTAAGGTGATCAATATAGAAGAGGGGGAAAACCTCTTAGCACATAATCCTGTGCTTAGGTCCAAACCCAAACCTCTAGCACCAGCTTCATTTTAAATTCTTAAACAGGGTTCCAGTTTTTGAAAACTTGATAGTAGAACTTGTAGCAGAATCTTTACAATTAAACTTATGTGCATATTCATTAACGTGTAGTCGCTGAAGGCGAAGAGACTCCGGAAGTGCTCGACTTCCTCCTTCCGGACGAAGAGACTCCGGAAGTGCTCGACTTCCTCCTTCCCCCAAGAGTGAGGGTAGTGTCTAGGGCCTCCAATAGACAGGCTATGCTTAATGATTCATAGGACTTCGGTCCAAGTCGAGTAGCTGGAATCTACTCGCGAGTTAGGCTTCGGACACACAGGATTGGTTCGAGTGATGTGAGATCACCTTAGTAATAAAAATGAGACTTGGCAGGGGCTAGGGCGCAGCAAGAGGGAGTCTTGTGTGCGCAGCCCTGTCCGTGTCGATTGAGGACCGATCCGTGTGCGGCCCATGCTGATCAAGTTTGAACGTACCGAAGGCATATCGGATATATGGGCCCCGATAAACCGATGTAACCTAAACCTCCGGGTGTCGAGGCATAACGCACTGATTTATAGGTGTAGGCTGAGGGCAGCAAGGTGGAAATCTGCTAACGGGCATAGAGAGATGCTCCTTGTAGGGAACCTCCTGCTCGTTTTGGTGCGACCGGTTCGACGTTTGGGCTGTTGGGTGAAAGGTTGTCCCGTACGACATCGAGTGAGCATGCTGTGCAGCTCCACGGGTGGGGTACGTGACGTGCTCTTTGGGTGTCCCTGCAGGTGTATATCGAGTCGATTTGCCGTCCCTCGCGGTGAAGAGTACCACTTGGCCACTGAGTCGTGACGTAGGCTAATGTATGAAATGTGATGATTCAATATTGCTGTTATGATATAATTGTATTGCTACATGTGTGCCACCAAATATTGCTTACTAAATTTTGGATTCATGAACTGTAACTAAGGATGAACTTGTAGGCGTCTGTGCAAGTCTCCTTTCCCTTAGTGTCTGTGCAAGTCGCAAGGCTCCGGTCCATAGGGTCGTAACTCCAACTTTCCCAAGGAAGCCACTATCGGACTCCAAAAAGCTGACGCCTCTCAGAGGCCCCGAAGTTTGTGTCCTACACTGGCACCCGTTGCTAGGGGGTCATCGCGACTGGTCAAAGTAAGCAAGACGTTCGGATCCCGACAACCTGTAAAAAGAAGCGTGTGCATATCTACGGCAAGCAACAAAGGAACAACAACTGCTTTGGCAAGTTAAGGTATCATCCGATCTTGGCGTCATCAAGGGTCAGGGGGCCTCACAGGAATTGAAGACGGCTCTGCCTATCGGACCCAACGCCAAGCGATCGATAGAAGGGAGATCAACAATCACTTTTTTCATTCATCATTACATAAACACGAGACAAGGCTATGAAGGACTAAAGAAGAAACATTTTCATTGACATTGGGGTCCCAACATACAAGAGGGAATACAAGACAACTAAGGAAACTCAAGTTGAGTAGTCTTCTCCTCCACAGACTGCTAGGTTGTCCCTCGAGCTGATCTCTGAGCAGTGAGACGGCCACCAGCTATTAGACCGAGGTCGGCAGCAATACACGCTGAACTCAGACAACGATGACATCCTTGTGTTGTATCAGGCGATGCATGTTGGACCGACTCAACAGAAACTGTGAGACCTATGTGTTCTGAATACATTGGCAATTAGGATAAAAGTTAGCATTAACATTCAAAGTTTTGAATATTGCCAAAACATTCTTCTGTGGCAAGGTCCAACAAGTTCTTTGTTAGGTCCGCCAAGTGTTGGCAAGGTCCGACGCAAGGTCCGGAGAGCTCCTGCAAGGTCCGGAGAGCTTCTGTGAGGTCCGGAGCTTGTTTTTAGGGAGCTCCCGTGAAGTTCAACTCGTAGAACTGTAGCGTCTTGTTTTTGCTTTTAACTCGCAATGTTTCAAACTTGTTTTATGGGAAGGTTTGCTTAGTATTAATTTGCTAAGTTTTTGGTGTGTTTTGGTGGTTATGGCTGTTATCATTTGATATGGTTTGCAACATGCTTATGTGACGTGCTCATGTAAGGTGTTGTGGTTTTCGAACTAACGTGAGTCAAGTCGAGGACTTGTTCTCGGAAGAATTGGTTGTTTATTCATGTGCAGGTGTTGCTTGAGTTCAAGACATGGCTGGTGACGGGATCCTTGGACTAGTCTCAGGGAGGAGATGAGGTTCCAACAACCAAGTTCGGGAGGAGCTGTGGTTGAGTTGATCGGGAGGTCGCGCAACATGTTTGGATCAAGGGCAGTGCATATGAAGGTTGTGTGTACGTCGTTGGAAGGTGTTTGCACATGTGCAAGGAGTGCATGGACGTGGCAACATTGTTCCAATGCGTGATGAAGAGATGTGGACGTAAAGAATTGGTCGGAAAGGTTCAACCGACTAGGTTATGGACTCAGGCTGCGGCTGAGTCGTGTTTGACTCAAATATGGAAAGTTTTGAGTTGGTTATGATAGGATTTCGTGTGGGTCACGAAGTTGAGTTGTTTTAGGAATGTTTAGAACGTTCCTAAGGTGTTTGGAAGTTTTAAGATTGCTTCTATCCGCGTATAGAAGAGTCTTGAGCAGTATTGGAAAGTTACAGTTTGAATCCAAGTAGAAGTAGGAGTACTAGTTTGAGTTGAGTTGGCCTTAGGGCTGGTTATATAAGCAAGGGGGGCCAAGTATCGTGGGTGCACGACTTTGGGTTGTTCCTCTTGTGTTTCTATTGAATAAAGTTTATAGTTTCGAGGAGATTTTGTGCCTTGTTCGTCCGACTTGTTTTTCGTCAAGTCTTTCTCGCCGAGTTTCTGGACAGACCGACATTGCTTTGGTGTTTCGTTCATAACTCGAGTTTTACAGATTTGATTGACGTGATTCTTTTTGGGTTGTCTTCACAACTCAATTATCTATCATCTGTAAAATTTTCACGAGCTTCGGATCTGTATTTTTTGAGATACACGAGTTTCTTTGCAGCGTTGCAGATCTGTTTTATATCGGGTAGAACAGATTGATCTTCGTTTAATGTTTTGATCGTATCTCAAGTTTTACTTCGTGTTTTCAAGTGATTCTTGTTGCATTAGATCCGTGACTTGATTCTATACCTCTCTACTTGATTTTTCACGGTTGAACATGTTTGAAAACACTTGCACACACGGTTTCTTTAACCGATTGATTTTTTGCTGAGGGGTTTTTGTTGTTTCCGCTGCAAAAAGTTTTAATCTACCATTCACCCCCCCTATGGTAGCTTTTCATGTGTTCTTTGATCCTACAATTGGTATCAGAGCCAAGGTGCTCTAATATTTGTGATTTGCACGTGTTTTGACTAACCATCATGGAGAAGTACTCCGCAAAACCTTGTGTGTTCAATGGCATCGATTTTCAGGTTTGGAAGGCGCAGATGGAGGCCTACATACAGGCGCAAGGCTTCGCCATATGGGAAAAGGTCTACCGGAACTTCGATGTACCACCCAACGATCAAGTTACGGCTGCGAACATGAGAGATGTTGACAACAACAACAAGGCTCGCAACTTGATCATCCAAGGATTGACTCAAAGCGACTTCGACCGTGTTGCACACCTCCGATCTGCATATGATGTTTGGAAAGCTCTTTGTGACTACCATGAAGGATCCAATACGATCAAGGAGGTAAGGCAAGATATGTTCAAGAAAGAATACATGCATTTTGAGATGCAACCCGGTGAGTCAATTGACGACCTTTTTGCTCGCTTTAATAAAATTCTCAGCAACTTGCATAGTGTCAATGTTAACTTTTCAGATGCTGAAAATGCTAGACAATTGTTAGGAGCATTAGATATGTCAATTTGGGAGATGAAAGTTACATCTATTCGTGAATCTACTGTCATGAGTTCTCTTACTTTAGACGTGCTTTATTCTAAATTGAAAACTCATAAAATTGACATCATCTCACGTAAAAACCCCAACAAGTCTATTGCATTTGTTTCGCAACGTGACATGTCTAGTTCTAGTCAATCATCATCTAGTGGTGTACTCTCTTTGCTGTCCTCTCTAACCCTTGAACAGATTGAAGAGTTTCCAGAGGAGGAGCTTGCACACTCATCTCTACTCGGTTCTCAAAAGCATTGCAAAATGTGAGAACTAGAAGGAGAGGAAGCTCCGGACCTCAACGATGTTTTGAATGTGGTAAGACAGGACATTTTCGTACGGAGTGCCCTAACCTTTCAGGTCCGACTTCACGTGAAGAAAAGAAAACAAGGCCGAAGAAATCGTTTGCAAAGAATAAGAAGAAGAAAGATTTATCAATGCGCAACATAGTGCATAGTATGATCTCTGCACTTCAAGATTTCGGCTCAAGTGATGTGGACACCGGTAGTGGTGAAGATGAAGAAGCTATGGCAAATATGTGCTCATGGCGAGCAAGTCAAGTTCAAACTCCGAGGAGGCAGAACACAACAGCGACGATGAAGAGGTATGTCCCACTTGCGAAGAAATGTGTGATGCTATTTCTCGTGCCACTGTTATATTAAAGAAAAAGGATAAAAAACTTACGAACAATGCTGTTAAAATTGAATCACTAGAATCTGAAATTAATCGTTTAAAAACTTTGATTCGTAGTGATGATTCTTGTTCCTCATGTGATTTGATTTATGAACAATTATCCTCTTTAAGAAGTGCACACGCATCTACACTTGATAAACTTGAACTTGAAATTGAAAAGAACAAAGAGCTTGCTGCACTTAATGATAAAAATTTGAAAGATGCTTGTTGTTCTACAATTGATTTGCATTGTTCTTCATGTGATGATCTGAATAAGAAACTAAATGATGCTATGAATGAGATTTCTATTTTGAACAATGCTTTACGTGTGCATGAAGTTAAATATTGTTCAAATTGCAAACTAAAAGGAAAAACTTCATGTGAAAACTGCTTTGATCTGTCCAATAAACTTGATGACATGCATAGGTCACTAGATCGGTTTTCTAATGCAAATAAGAACCTAAACTTGCTGCTGAATTCTTCCAAGTCTTGTAATGATAAAACTGGTTTAGGTTTTAATTCTCATGCTCATGCTAAGGCACACCCACCTAAAGTTGTAAAGTCATTAGGAAGCGGTTTGATTCAAACAGCTCCTAGACAAAAAGAGGTGATTTTCAAATCTGCAGGAGTACTGTCCCATTCGGGTTCTAATAAACGTGTTGCTTTCTCATCTAGACATGATAATAAGGTTATTTTTCATTGTACCTACTGTGGTAGAGATGGTCATGTCATGGATTTTTGTTATAGACTAGCTAAACACGATAAGAAACAAAGAATACTTGCTAGATCACATAACAACCAAGCAAAATCTGCTAGACCGAATGTTCGGAGCTTGCAACCTGCTGTAATGAGTCAAAAACTTGCTCCCGGACCTACTGTTTTTTGTGCTACATATAACACATCTTCTAAGTCAGTAGTTGGGAACAAAAAATTTTGATGTTTGGCTCATAAACCTGCTGTACCTTCTCAGCTTTCGCGTGTTATTCCTACTGGACGTCATGTGACTCAGTACTGGATTCCTAAAAGTCTTTTAACTAACCCCAGTATTGAGTCATCGACGTATTGTGCTGCTGTGTAGGTTTCACGTTCGAGAAAGGAGAACATTAGGATTGTGGATTCAGGTTGCTCACACCACATGACCGGTAACAAAGAATGGTTCTCCTCTCTCTCTTTTGTGTCACGTGTAGAAAATGTTACTTTCGCCGATAACTCTTCTACTCCCATAATTGCTAAAGGTTCGGTTAGAGTAAAGAATCTCTACACTTTGAAAGATGTGGCACTTGTTAAAAATTTGAAATACAACTTGCTTTTGGTTTCACAATTGCTAGATGAAAATCTAGAGGTTAGCTTTGCTAAAAATTGCTGCAAGGTTGTAGATTCAAAAGGTGAGCTTTTGTTCAACATGTCTAGGTTTGGAAGAGTTTTTAAAGATGATTTTGATTTGTCAACTTCTAAGCATCGGTGTCTAGTTGCTAATGATACAAAGGATCTATATTTTTGGCATCGTAGACTTGGTCACATAGGCTTTGATCATCTCACTCGTGTTAGTGCTCTCGATCGCATACGTGGGCTGCCGAAGCTTAAAAAGGACAATGATATTGTGTGCTCTTCTTGTATACATGCTAAGTTTGTTGCAGGTTCACATGCTCCTCTCACAATGACCATGACAGCTGAACCGGGACAACTTTTACATCTTGACACAGTAGGTCCGGCATGTGTTCAATCCTTCGGAGGTAAATGGTATGTGCTTGTGATTGTTGATGATTATTCCAGATATTCTTGGGTTTATTTTATGGCATCTAAGAATGAAGCTTTTAGTCATTTTAGAACTTTATTTCTTAGATTATCTATTGATCATCCAGGATCATTAAAAGCAATTAGAAGTGATAACGGAACTGAATTTAAAAACCAATCCTTTGATCACTTTTGTGCTGAAAATGGAATAGATCATCAATACTCTTCACCCTATGTACCACAACAAAATGGTGTCGTAGAAAGAAAGAACAGGACCTTAGTTGGGATGGCTAGGACTATGCTTGATGAATATCAAACTCCTAGGAAATTTTGGGCTGATGCAATTGCAACCGCTTGTTATGTCTCAAATCGTGTTTTCTTGCGTGCTAAGCTTGGAAAAACCCCATATGAGCTCCGGTTTGGACATAGGCCTAGTGTTACACACTTTAGGGTTTTTGGTTGCAAATGCTTTGTTAAGAAACATGGTAATCTTGATAAATTTGAAGCTAGATCTGTTGATGGCATGTTTCTTGGTTATCCATCACATACTAGAGGCTACTGTGTGCTTTTACTTGACACTAACAAAACTATGGAGACTTGCGAGGTTTCTTTTGATGAAGCTAGCCCAAGTACTAGCTCCGATATTGCAGGTCCGGATCCATATCCGCAGGGGGAGAGTATTTTTATTGAAGAAGATGTAGAAGTGGTGCTGCTGCCCGAAAACTCGGAAGTAAATAACGATCAAGCTGCTGATTTTGCACCACAACCAGCACCAACAGTCACTACTGCTGGTTCGGACCTTCCTCAATCAGCAAGCTCTCCTAATCAAAGGTCCGAACATGAAGAAGAAGGTGCTTGTGAAGTGTCTACTCCCCTCCGAGTACTCAAAAGTCATCCTCCACAACAAATCATTGGAAGCTTGCATGAACGAGTCACTCGGTCCAGGTTTTGCGATCCAAACTCTCATGCTCATTCTGCTTTTGTTGCTTCTTTTGACCCAAGGATATATCACACGCACTCACTAATGAATCTTGGATTAATGCCATGCAAGAAGAGTTAGAAAATTGAAAGAAATAATGTTTGGAAACTTGTACCTCCACCTCAAGGTCACACATTAATTGGAACCAAATGGGTATTTAAAAATAAGCAAAGTGAGGATGGGGTTGTGGTTAGGAATAAAGCTAGGTTGGTTGCTCAAGGTTCCACTCAAATTGAAGGTCTAGATTTTGATGAAACATTTACTCCTGTTGCTACATTAGAAGCTATAAGGATTTTATTAGCATTTGCTGCATCTAAAGGTTTCAAGTTATATCAAATGGATGTTAAAAGTGCTTTTCTTAATGGCTACATAGAGGAGGAGGTTTATGTTAAGCAGCCACCGGGTTTTGAAAATCCAAATTTTCCTAATCATGTTTACAAACTGTCCAAAGCCTTGTACGGTCTAAAACAAGCCCCTAGAGCATGGTATGATAGGTTAAAAACATTCTTACTTGAAAAGGGGTTTACCATGGGCAAGGTTGATAAAACTCTTTTTGTACTTAAGCATGGCAATGACTCATTATTCGTTCAAGTGTATGTGGATGATATTATCTTTGGTTGTGCTTCTCATGATCTCGTGTCCAAGTTTTCAGCTATGATGAGTTCAGAATTTGAGATGAGTATGATGGGAGAACTCACATACTTTTTGGGGCTGCAAATCAAGCAAACAAAAGAAGGAACTTTTGTGCATCAAACTAAGTATACAAAGGACCTTCTTAAGCGCTTCAACATGGACAAATGCAAGCCTCTTCGGACACCAATGGGAACAGAAACAACACTTGAACTTGACGAAGATGGTGACCCGGTCGATAAAAAAAGAATACAGAAGTATGATTGGATCACTTTTGTATCTCACGGCGTCAAGACCGGACATACAATTCGGCGTATGTCTTTGTGCACGTTTTCAAGCTTCTCCACGTGCTTCACATCGCCAAGCCATCAAAAGGATTCTCAGGTATCTACATGGAACTCAAGAATTTGGCATTTTTCTTCCTTCTTCCTCAACCATTTCTTTGAAAGCTTTTTCGGATGCTGATTTTGGGGGTTGTAGGATTGATAGGAAAAGTACTTCGGGTGCTTGTCATTTTCTTGGTAATTCACTTGTTGCTTGGTCCTCTAGAAAACAAAGTTCAGTTGCACAATCCACGGCCGAATTTGAATATGTAGCTGCGGCTAGCGCTTGCTCACAAATTCTTTGGATTGTTCAAACACTTAAGGACTATGGGGTTGATTTAGATAGTGTTCCACTGTTTTGTGATAACACTAGTGCAATTTGTATTGCTAAAAACCCCGTGAAACACTCTAGAAGTAAGCACATTGACATTAGGTATCACTTTCTTCGTGATAATGTTGAAAAAGGAAACATTGTGCTTCACCATGTCGATACCGAACAACAATTGGCTGATATTTTTACAAAACCTTTGGATTTCACTCGTTTTTGTTTCATTCGTAGTGAAATAGGGGTTATGCATCCTCAAAGGCTTAAATTGAGGGGTAGTTTTTGAAACTTTGAAAGTCTATGTGTGAATCTGAAACTAAAATAATATGAGCATAGTATTTCATACATATATGACTTTGTGATTCCTTTTACAGGCTGAAAGTTCTTACTACATTACTCATGTTATACATTTTGTAGTTTTTGCCATGACTAGTAATTGGAATAATTACTTACACTAAATCTGGTCATGATCGAACTTTCTTACTGTTTTGAACTTGTTGCGTGCTCACAAGTGCTTTTAATCATAAAAAATTAATCAAGTGATCAGCTCACATGTTGAGTTTTCAAATAAAAAATTGAGAAAAGATCAAGAGAATATGCATGCATCGCACTTCTTCTTTTGAGATTGCTTATCATTGCACTAAGATATGAACTTGGAAGGAATTGTGTATGACTAAAACCATGTCCTTAAGCTTCTGATTGTCAAATGACATAGGCTTGGCTTGGTTGGTTAGAATAAGGCTGATGCGGCATATAATCTCTTGCAAATATCATATGATCAACTTTGTGCCTTAAATAATTATGAATAATAAAAATGCAGCAACAAGTGTCATGTTTTCAGGTTTTGAAATAGTTGAGTAAGGGAGATCATGACTTGCTTAAACTGAAAAATACATTTGATTTCTAGCATGGCTTACACTACTTTATGTATCTCATTGATATGATAGTGTAAGTAACCTGATAGTATGACTTGGATGAGACTTTTTTGTATGTATATGTTATAATATGCTCATAACATTTAAAAATTTCTCTTTTGAACCTTGCTGAATACATTGTCAAAGGGGGAGAAATACGTATAAGGAGAGATTTTTTTTACACTTTGCATATGTTATACACTTTCTTCCTTCTCTGATTTTAAAAAATGGGGAGAAATTAATAAAGGGGGAGAAATGAGTTTTCAAAGCTTTTCAAAACTTTTCATAAGCCAATGTTCGGATTTTAATTGGTGTTGCCAATGCATTCATCAAGGGGGAGATTGTGAGACCTATGTGTGCTGAATACATTGGGCCGAACTCCCCTAGGGTCCCCACGTTGTGAGGGGCTCAGAAGGAGAGGTACCCACGTTGCTCGGGCGCCCTGGGTACCTACGCCACTAAGTGACAGGAGGCGCAAACTTGGGAAATTAGCAAAGTATTGCTCGCACCAGCTAAGTCATTCTGGACCTTTGCCCCCCTTACCAATACAGCTTCCCCTCCAAGCTTGCGTATATTTTTCATGCCCCACGACGTGCATATAATGTCGTTTATCTGCCTCGCCCTTGGCTCAATTCTTGCTACAAGGCAGAAACACCTAAGGCACCTGTATTACCTCCGGACCCCCTGGCTACCTTCTAGCCAGGGTCCAGTAGTGCCGAAAGGACGCCTCCCCCCTTCAGAGTGTTTGGTAGGCAGGAGGTCTGGGGTGTAGCCTGCTTAGACTGATCCTACGTCCTAAGCAGGTGCGCCCTGCTCCTGTAGGTGCAGCAACCAGAGTGCGGGGGGCCCGGACGGCACACCGCCCCGAGAAAGATGGTATCCGGGGTCCGGATGTCAACACGCTGAATTGCCCAGATCCCGTAGCTTAGCATGAGACCATAACCCATAATGGAGCCATCAAGCAGTGAAAATGCAACTACACGGCACAGAGTCTCCTTTCCCTTAGTGTCTGTGCAAGTCGCAAGGCTCCGGTCCATAGGGTCGTAACTCCAACTTTCCCAAGGAAGCCACTATCGGACTCCCAAAAGCTGACGCCTCTCAGAGGCCCCGAAGTTTGTGTCCTACACTGGCACCCGTTGCCAGGGGGTCATCGCGACTGGTCAAAGTAAGCAAGACGTTCGGATCCCGACAACCTGTAAAAAGAAGTGTGTGCATATCTACGACAAGAAACAAAGGAACAACAACTACTTTGGCAAGTTAAGGTATCATCCGATCTTGGCGTCATCAAGGGTCAGGGGGGCCTCACAGGAATTGAAGACGGCTCTGCCTATCGGACCCAACGCCAAGCGATCAATAGAAGGGAGATCAACAATCACTTTTTTCATTCATCAGTACATAAACACGAGACAAGGCTATGAAGGACTAAAGAAGAAACATTTTCATTGACATTGGGGTCCCGACATACAAGAGGGGATACAAGACAACTAAGGAAACTCAAGTTGAGTAGTCTTCTCCTCCACAGACTGCTAGGTTGTCCCTCGAGCTGATCTCTGAGCAGTGAGATGGCCACCAGCTATTAGACCGAGGTCGGCAGCAATACACGCTGAACTCAGACAACGATGACATCCTTGTGTTGTATCAGGCGATGCATGTTGGACCGACTCAACAGAAACTGTGAGACCTATGTGTGCTGAATACATCAATTAGGATAAAAGTTAGCATTAACATTCAAAGTTTTGAATATTGCCAAAACATTCTTCTCTAGAAAGGTCCAACAAGTTCTTTGTTAGGTCCGCCAAGTGTTGGCAAGGTCCGACGCAAGGTCCGAAGAGCTCCTGCAAGGTCCGGAGAGCTTCTGTGAGGTCCGGAGCTTGTTTTTAGGGAGCTCCTGTGAAGTTCAACTCGTAGAACTGCAGCGTCTTGTTTTTGCTTTTAACTCGCAATGTTTCAAACTTGCTTTATGGGAAGGTTTGCTTAGTATTAATTTACTAAGTTTTTGGTGCGTTTTGGTGGTTATGGCTGTTATCATTTGATATGGTTTGCAACATGCTTATGTGACGTGCTCATGTAAGGTGTTGTGGTTTTCGAACTAACGTGAGTCAAGTCGAGGACTTGTTCTTGGAAGAATTGGTTGTTTATTCATGTGCAGGTGTTGCTTGAGTTCAAGACATGGCTGGTGACGGGATCCTTGGACTAGTCTCAGGGAGGAGACGAGGTTCCAACAACCAAGTTCGGGAGGAGCTGTGGTTGAGTTGATCGGGAGGTCGCGCAACATGTTTGGATCAAGGGCAGTGCATATGAAGGTTGTGTGTACGTCGTTGGAAGGTGTTTGCACGTGTGCAAGGAGTGCATGGACGTGGCAACATTGTTCCAAGGCGTGATGAAGAGATGTGGACGTAAAGAATTGATCGGAAAGGTTCAACCGACTAGGTTATGGACTCAGGCTGCGGCTGAGTCGTGTTTGACTCAAATATGGAAAGTTTTGAGTTGGTTATGATAGGATTTCATGTGGGTCACGAAGTTGAGTTGTTTTAGGAATGTTTAGAACGTTCCTAAGGTGTTTGGAAGTCTTAAGATTGCTTCTATCTGCGTATAGAAGAGTCTTGAGCAGAATTAGAAAGTTACAGTTTGAATCCAAGTAGGAGTAGGAGTCCTAGTTTGAGTTGAGTTGGTCTTAGGGCTGGTTATATAAGCAAGGGGGCCAAGTCTCGTGGGTGCACGACTTTGGGCTGTTCCTCTTGTGTTTCTATTGAATAAAGTTCATAGTTTCGAGGAGCTTTTGTGCCTTGTTCGTCCGACTTGTTTTTCGTCAAGTCTTTCTCGCCGAGTTTCTGGACAGACCGACGTTGCTTCGGTGTTTCGTTCATAACTCGAGTTTTACAGATCCGATTGATGTGATTCTTTTTGGGTTGTCTTCACAAATCAATTATCTATCATCTGTGAAATTTTTACGAGCTTCGGATCTGTATTTTTTGAGATACATGAGTTTCTTTGCAGCGTTGCAGATCTGTTTTATATCGGGTAGAACAGATTGATCTATGTTTAATGTTTTGATCGTATCTCAAGTTTTACTTCGTGTTTTCAAGTGATTCTTGTTGCATTAGATCCGTGACTTGATTCTCTACCTCTCTACTTGATTTGTCATGGTTGAACACGTTTGAAAACACTTGCACACACGGTTTCTTAAACCGATTGATATTTTTGCTGAGGGGTTTTTGTTGTTTCCGCTGCGAAAAGTTTTAATCTACCATTCACCCCCCCCCCCCCTCTGGTAGCTTTTCACGTGTTCTTCGATCCTACAGAAACATCTAGTACCGGGTGGGAAAAATCGCCATCTATGACAGATTTTGTTGTCCACAACAGTACCAGGAGGAAGTCTTGATCACTCTCGACTTAGCCTTCCTCCGGTTCTGGCAGAAAGCCCTCTTGCGACAAAGCGCCTAGAGGACGTGCTCCACCCGGCACTGATGTCGGGGCTCACCACTATCGAAGACCCTGTCCCTGACGGCCTTTGCAACCATCGGCGTGCCATCAGGATGCCTTGTACCTCTATCCGGGCCCGTCAGGGAAAGGGATGTACCAGAGAACCACACCGAAGGCCGCACACATACGAACATCTCGTAGAAGTAGACGAAAACGACTACTGGTGGGAAGGCATCTGGTGGGCGAGAGTGTCTGGAAGCAGAGACTTCCAGCGCGCAAGAGGAGAACGAAGTCCACATGGTGAGGAGGAGTACCATCCTACACCACGAGACCTCCTTTTATACCCATCCAAGGCCTCAGGCAGCACAACGCAGCACAACAGGCGCAGCGATTGGATTGCCACCGCTGCTCACTGTGGGCTATTCGCCTCCTCCAGTGACGGGCTGGATCCGGGACCACCCGTCAGTCACCGGGGGTCGAGAGGATACCCCCCCCCCCTCCTCGGAACATCCGACGGTACCCGAGGAGAGTGGTGTGACCGACCATTGGTTTCCACAGTAGATAACCCAAGGCGACCCCTCGAGCACGCCGCTTTAGCTCTCGCCAATGACAGGTGGGGCCCATGACCACCAGTCAGGCATCAGCGGATCAGACGAGTATAAACTCGGGGACGTCCGGTGGTTCCCAAGGGAAGTGGCACCGTGCTCCTGCGGTCACGGGCGGTCGTAGTAATATCCCCGAGGCAACCCCTCGACTGCCACACCGTGACAGGTCAAGTCAGAGTGAACGCAACGATGTGCTGCCACTTTGACCGAGTGCACCCACTACGCCGAGGGCGAACAACCTCTTATCTCCTGAGGACGGTCGTTTGCCCACTACGCGAAAATTTCCCATCGTTTCAAATCCCTAGTAATTGCAAAACCAAACCCACGACGCGGGAGAGATAGGGGCCCCACCTGCGGGCTCAGTACCTCCCCCGAGATGGGCCCGAGGGCCACTGTCGGTACCCTGTGAACCGGGTACCCCCGCGTAGTGGATAAAAAGCATGTGGGCCCCGCCTTCCCAGCTTAGGCGGGTCCCAGCGTAAGCCACGCGCTCTGGGCCCCATGGGTTGTCCCAGGGTCGCAACATACCTAGCACTGACACTCACCAAAGCTAGTCGGACCTACCGCCGGAGCTAACCAAACACATATCGGACCTAGCCATAGCAAGTCGGACCTTACGTCGGATCTTGTCGTAGCTCGGACCTAGAGTCGGACCTTGACAAAAAGAGTGTTTTGGCAGAATTTAAAACTTTTATCGTCATAGCCAATGTATTCAGCACACATAGGTCTCACAATCTCCCACCTCCTCCTATACATATTTCCCCCCTTTGTAAATCATAATAAAATGAGAAGAAAAACAAAAATTCTCCCCCTGAGAAGAATCGTGCCAAAACACTTGTGAATCGTGCAATGTGTGATCAATTTCTCCCCCTTTGACAATGTATTTAGCAATGTGCAACTGAATTTTGTTTTCTAGAGGACCAAACAACAAGTGAATTACCAAGAAAATGACAAGCATCCGAAGTACTTTTCCTACCAATTCTACACCCCCGAAAATCAGCATCCGAAAAAGCTTTCAAAGTAACGGTTGAGGAAAAAGGAAGAAAAATCCCAAATTCTTGAGTTCCATGTAAGTACCTGAGAATTCTTTTGACGGCTTGATGATTTAAAGCACATGGGGAAGCCTGAAATCGTGCACAAAGACATACGCTGAATTGTATGTCCGGTCTTGATACCGTGAGGTACAAAAGTGATCCAATCATACTTCTATATTCTTTTTGATCCACGGGTTCACCATCTTCATCAAGTTCAAGTGTCGTTCCTGTACCCATTGTTGTCCGAAGAGACTTTCTTTTGTCCATGTTGAAGCACTTAAGAAGGTCTCTTGTATACTTTGTTCGATGCACATAAGTACCCTCCTTGGTTTGCTTGATTTGCAGCCCCAAAAAGTATGTGAGTTCTTCCATCATAATCATCTCAAATTCTGAACTCATCATAGCTGAAAACTTGGACACAAGATAATGAGAAGCACAACTAAAGATAATAACATCCACATACACTTGAACGAATAATGAGCCATTGCCATAATTAAGCACAAAAAGAGTTTTATCAACATTGCCCATGGTAAACCCCTTTTCAAGTAAGAATGTTTTTAACCTATCATACCATGCTCTAGGGGCTTGTTTAAGACCATACAAGGCTTTGGACAGTTTGTAAACATGATTAGGAAAATTTGGATTTTCAAAACCCGGTGGTTGCTTGACATAAACCTCCTCATCTATGTAGCCATTAAGAAAAGCACTTTTAACATCCATTTGATATAACTTGGAACCTTTAGATGCAGCAAATGCTAACAAAATTCTTATGGCTTCTAATCTAGCAACAGGAGCAAAAGTTTCATCAAAATCTAGTCCTTCAACTTGTGTGAAACCTTGAGCAACCAACCTAGCCTTATTCCTAACCACAACCCCATCCTCACTTTGTTTATTTTTAAACACCCATTTTGTTTCGATTAGAGTATGACCTTGAGGCGGTACAAGTTTCCAAACATTATTTCTTTAAAAAAATTAACTCTTCTTGCATGGCAATAATCCAAGATTCATTAGTGAGTGAGTGTGTGTGATATATCTTTGGGTTCAAAAGAAACAACAAATGCAGAATGAGCGTGAGAGTTTGGATCACAAAACCTGAACTTTGTGACTCGTTCATGCAAGCGTCCAATCATTTGTTGTGGAGGATGACTTTTGAGAACCCGGAGGGGAGTAGATAATTCACAAGCTCCTTCATCTTCATGTTCATCATAAATTGAAGAACTTGTGACTTGAGGATGATCTGGACCAGCAATGGTGGTCGTCGGTGCTGGTTGTGAATCAAAATCAGGAGCTGGAACAATGTCAGCTTCGCGGGCTCTTCCTTTATTTAGTATAGGCAAGTCATTAGCTCCTGAATTTTCGGGCAGCAGCATCACTTCTTCATCTTCTTCGATGAAAATACTCTCCCCTTGCGGATATGGGTCTAGTCCTGCAATATTAGAGCTAGTACCTGGGCTAGCTTCATCAAAAGAAACCTCACAAGTCTCCACAATTTTGTTAGTGTCATGTAAAAGCACACGGTAGCCTCTAGTATGGATGGGTAACCAAGAAACATGCCATCAACGGATCTAGATTCAAATTTATCAAGATTGCCATGTTTCTTAACAAAGCATTTGCAACCAAAGACCTGAAAGTGTGTGACACTAGGCCTATGTCCAAACCGAAGTTCATATGGTGTTTTACCTAGCTTAGCACGCAAGAAAACACGATTTGAGACATAACAAGCAGTTGTGATTGCATCAGCCCAAAATTTTCTATGAGTTTGATATTCATCAAGCATAGTCCTAGCCATCTCAACTAAGGTTCTGTTCTTTCTCTCTACAACATCGTTTTGTTGGGGTACATATGGTGAAGAAAATTGATGATTTATTCCATTTTCAGCACAAAAGTGATCAAAAGATTTATTTTTAAATTCGGTTCCGTTATCACTTCTAATTGTTTTTAAAGATCCTGGGTGATTAATTGATAATCTAAGAAATAAGGTTCTAAAGTGACTAAAAGTTTCATTCTTAGATGCCATAATAAACCCAAGAGTATCTAGAATAGTCATCAACAATCACAAGAACATACCATTTAGCTCCGAAGGATTGAACACGTGAAGGTCCTACGGTGTCAAGGTGCAAAAGTTGACCCGGTTCGGTTGTCATGGTCATTGTGAGAGGAGCATGTAAACCTGCAACCATCTTAGCATGTCTACAAGAAGAGCACACAATTTCTTTATCCCCTTTAAGCTTAGGCAGCCCACGTATGCGATCAAGAGCACTAACACGTGTGAGATGATCAAAGCCTACGTGACCAAGTCTACGATGCAAAAAATATAAGTCTTTTGAATCATTACCAACTAGACATCTATGCTTAGAGGATGACATATCAAAATCAGCTTTAAAAACACTTCCAAACCGAGACATACTAAAAATGAGCTCACTATTTGAATCTACAACCTTGCAACAATTTTTAGTGAAAATAATTTGTAGATTTTCATCTAGCAATTGTGAAACAGAAAGCAAGTTGTATTTCAAATTTTTAACAAGTGCCACATCTTTTAAAGTGTAGTGATTATTTACTCTAACCGAACCCTTAGCAATTATAGTAGTAGAAGAATTATCGGTAAAAGTAACATTTTCTACATGTGACACAAAAAAGAGAGAGAGAAGAACCATTCTTTGTTACCGGTCATGTGGTGTGAGCATCCTGAATCCACAATCCAAATGTTCTCCATCCTCAAGCGTGTAACCTACATAGAAGTACAATATGTCGATGACTCAATACTGGGGTTAGTCAAAAGGCATTTAGGAATCCAGTACTGAGTCACACGACGTCCAACAGAAGTAACACGCAAAGGCTGAGATAAAACAGCAGGTTTATGTGCCAAAGTTTGAGGATTTTTGTACCCAACTACTGACCTACGAGGTGTTACATGAGTAGCACTAAAAACAGTAGGTCCGGAATCAAACTTTGCATGTTTTTGACTCATTACAGTAGGTTGCATATTCCAAACATTCGGTTCAGCACACGCAACAGGTTTTGCATAGTTGTTATGTGATCTAGCAATCATTCTTTCCTTTTTATGTTGCTTAGCTAGTCTATAACAAAAATCTATGACATGACCATCTCTACCACAGTAGGTACAATTAAATTTAACTTTGTGTTCATGTCTAAATGAGCAGACAACATGTTTATTTGAAACCGAATGAGACAACACTCATGCAGATTTAAAACCACTTCTTTTTGTTTAGAAACCTTTTTAATCAAACCACTTCCTAATGAATTTACAATTTTAGGTGGATGTGCTTTAGCATGAGCATGGGAATCAAAACCTAAACCGATTTTATTGCTGCAAGATTTAGAAGAATTCAACAGCAAGTTCAGATTCTTATTCCCATTATAAAACCACTCTAGTGTCCTATTCATGTCATCAAGTTTCTTAGACAAGTCTAGACAGTTTTGACATGAGGTTTTTCCTTTTAGTTTGCAATTGGAACAATACTTAACTTCATGAGAACGTAAAGAATTGTTCAATATAGAAATTTCATTCATAGCATCTTGTAGTTTCTTATTAAGACCATCACAAGTAGAACAATGCAAATTAACTGTAGAACAACAAGCATCTTTCAAGTTTTTATCATTAAGTGCAGCAAGCTCTCTGTTCTTTTTAATCTCTAACTCAAGTTTATCAAGTGTGGATGTATGTGCACTTCTTAGAGAGGACAATTGTTCATATATTGAATCGCATGAGGAACAAAAATCATCACTAGGAATCAAAGATTTCAAACGATTAATTTCAGATTCTAGTGACTCAATTTTAACAGCATTGTCCCTAAGCTTTTTGTCCTTTTTTCTTAACTATAACAGTGGCACGAGAAATAACATCACACATTTCTTCGCAAGTAGGACATACCTCTTCATTGTCGCTGTTGTGTTCTGCCTCCTCCATACTTAAACATGACTTGCCCGTCATGAAGCATAAGTTTGCCAAATCATTTTCATCTTCGTCACTTCCGATGTCCACATCGCTCGAGCCAAGTTCTTGAAGTGCGGAGATAAAACTATTTACCAATTGGCATCTTATAAAACCCTTTTTCTTTTTCTTATTGTTTGCATAGGAGTGTTTCGTCCTAGTTTGCTTTTCATCACGGGAAGTAGGACCTGAACGGTTAGGGCAAGCCGTACAAAAATGTCCTGTCTTACCACATTCGAAGCATCGTTGAGGTCCGGCACTTCTTCTCCTTCTAGTTCTCACATTTTGCAATGCTTTTGAGAACCGAGTAGAGATGAATGCAAGTTCTTCCTCTGGAAACTCTTCAATCTGTTCAAGGGTTAGAGGGGATAACAAAAAAAGTGTGCCACAAGATGAAGATTGACTAGAGCTAGGCATGTCACATTGTGAAACAAATGCAAGAGACTTGTTGGGGTTCTTACGCTATATTATGTCAATTTCATGAGTTTTTAACTTAGAATATAGCACATCTAATGTAAGTGTACTCATGACAGTAGATTCACGAATAGATGTAACTTTCATATCCTAAATTGACATGTCTAATGCACTTAGTAATTGCCTGGCATTTTCAGCATCTGAAAAATTAACGTTGATACTACGCAAGTTGCTGATAATTTTATTGAAGCGAGCAAAGAGGTCATCGATTGACTCACCAGGTTGCATCTCGAAACGCATGTATTCTTTCTTGAACATATCTTGTCTTACCTCCTTGATTGTGTTGGATCCTTCGTGGTAGTCACAAAGTGCTTTCCGCACATCGTATGCAGATCGGAGGTGTGCAACACGGTCGAAGTCACTTTGAGTTAATCCTTGTATGATCAAGTTCCGTGCTTTGTTGTTGTTGTCGACATCTCTCATGTTCGTAGTCGTGACTTGATCGTTTGGCGGCAAATCATAAGGCTTGTACACCTTTTCCCATATTGCGAAGCCTTGCTCCTGGATGAAAGCCTTCATACATGCCTTCCAAACCTGAAAATCAATGCCACTGAACACACAAGGTTTTGCGGAGTATTTCTCCATGACGATTAGTCAAAACACGTGCAAATCATAGATATTAGAGCACTGTGGCTCTGTTACCATTTGTAGGATCAAAGAGCACGTGAAAAGCTACCAGAGGGGGTGAATGGTAGATTTAAACATTTTAGCGGAAGCAACAAAAACCCCCTCGGCAGAAAATCGATCTGTTAAAGAAACCGTGTATGCGACTGATCTAAACATGTTCAACCGTGACAAAAGTGGTATATATTATAGAGAATCAAGTCACGAATACATGACAACAAGAATCACGGAAATCCGTCAAGAAAAACTCAAGTTATGATCAAAAGATCAAAGGAGGGTCAATCTGTTCTACTCGAGTAAAAAACAGATCTGCAACACTACAAATAAACTCGTGTAGATCAGAAACTACAAATCCAATGACCGTGAAATTCTCACAGATGATATATAATCAAGTTTTGAATACAATCAAAAAAGAATCACGGAAATTGGATCTGTAAAACTCGAGTTATGATCAAAACACCGAAGCACTGTTGTGCTGTCCAGAAACTCGACGAGAAAGACTTGACAAAAACAAGTCGGACAAACAAGGCACAAAAGCTCCTCTAAATTACGAATTTTATTAATCAAAATATAAGAGGAATAGCCCAAGGTCGTCTTACCACGAGCTCTGGCCTCCCTTTCGTATATAACCAGCGTGGAGGCCAATCTAATTCAAACTAGGACTCTAATCCTAGTCAGTTTCTAAATCGAAACTTTCCATAACTGCTCAAGACTCTTCTATACGCAGATAGAAGCAATCTTAAGACTTTCAAACACCTTAGGAACGTATCCCACATTGCTAAAACAACTCAACTTTGTGTCCCACACGAAATCTTATCATAACTAACTCAAATCTTTCCATATTTAAGTCATAACTGACTCAGTCGCAGCCTGAGTCCATAATCCAGCCGGTTAGACCTTTCCTACCAATTCTTTACATCCACATCTCTTCATCACACCTTGGAACCATGTTGCTACGTCAATGCACTCCTTGCACACGTGCAAACACCTTCCAACGACGTCCACTATACCTTCATATGCATTGTTCTTGATCCAAATATGCTGCGCGACCTCCCGATCAACTCAACCACAATTCCTCCCAAACTTGGATGTTGAACCTCATCTTCTCACTAAGACTAGTTTAATGGATCCTGTCACTAGCCATATCTTGAACTCAAGCAACACCTGCACATGAATAAACAACCGATACTTTCGAGCACAAGTCCGTGACTTGACTCACGTTAGTTCCGAAAACCACAACACCTTACGTGAACACCTCACATAAGCATGTTGCAAACCATAGCAAAATGCTAACCACCGTAAACAGCCATAACACTTCAAAAACTTAGTAAAAGAATACTAAGCAAACTTTCCATAGATGTAAAGCAAGTTTGAAACATTTGCATGTTAAAAATAGAACCATTTCGATTTAGCTCCGGACCTTGCCAAAGCTAACCGGACCTTGAGCCGGAGCTTACCAAAGCTAGCAGAACCTAGCACAGAAACTTACCAAAGCTAGTCGGACCTACCGCCGGAGATAACCAAACACATGTCGGACCTAGCCATAGCAAGTCGGAACCTTACGTCGGATCTTGTCAGAGCTCGGACCTAGAGTCGGACCTTGACAAAAAGAGTGTTTTGGCAGAATTCAAAAATTTTATCGTCATAGCCAATGTATTCAGCACACATAGGTCTCACACTTCCGAGCAGACCGGGGGAAGTGCCGTAGCGAACACTTCTACATTTGGCGCGCCAGGTAGGGGCCTTTTGGTTCAACGGTCCTGTGACCGTTGGGTCGACGTGGCCGCCACGTGGGACTATGTCTTCCGCGCCGTGGACGACTCCCGCCTATCGTCCACAGCATGGACGGTTCCTTGTCCACGTGGACAAATCATGCACACCGTGGACGATCTGTTGGTTATTTTGGCAAAAAAAGTTTCAGTGGGCCATTAATATTAAAAGATTATAAAACAGTGCTAAAATTAAAAAAATGTTTGATATTCGATCCAATAATTTTACTCAGGGTGTATCCCCATTAAGCGATGTTGTGGACAACATGTCAGGAGCTAGGACTTGAATGCCTACACTACCGGTGAAGTCAAGAGAGAAACTCATGAGGACAAGGAGTCTCCCTCTAACTGCGATGGCGGTCAAAACATCTATAGCTGCTTGTAGCATAAAACTCAACACCTAAGCAATCTAAACGGTGCCACACTGCACCACATCTAGCGGTGGAACTCCCCCGTATTGTGGTCAAGCAAACAAAGAGGCTGAGCCTCCTCCACGACTGCAAGGTACATAGCCTCATTATAAATCCCATAATTTTGATAAAGGTGAGTGCATATCTGTTGTGAAGTGGAAAGACCTCTGAGTGTGAGTCAAGATCCGTATCCATGCTCCCAAGAAGGATAGCCTAAGAAGAGGCCTCCTCGTGAAGCCAAGTATCATAGTCAGCAAGATTTGACTGATAAATATCCATAAAAGCTCCAAAGCCTCGAGAAGAGTGGCCTTAGTGTCCTCCTCCAAATCATGCAGGTAAGTGAAGGGTGCTGAAAGTTGAGGGCAAGGCATACATGCTTGATCCCCCAGCCCGTGAGGATGTCCCGTGACTATTGGCCACCCATATGGACCTCCATGTGAAAAGCAAAGTCTCCCCAATTGGTCCTATTAAATAGGATGGAGCACTGCAAAATAGTTATAGCATCGGGTCAACCAATGGTTGCCATGAGGAACAGAAGAGGAGCAAATTTTTTTATACTTTATATTTGTTTCTCTCCTTTCCTTTTTGTCACCCACGAGTAGGGGACCAACATATAGACGATTGGTGCCAAGTGGGGGGGGGGTCAAGGCGCGATGGTGGAGATGCAACCGGTGGCCAGGTGTAGCAGGGGCGAGGGATGGGTGACCGAGGATGGCGTGGTGTGCGACTACAACGGCGCCGAGGTGTCAGGGCATGGCGAGGCGCGGGACGTCGGCTCTGCGATGAGGGAGGCACCCGAGTTGCTTGTCGGCGGATGGGTGTACGCTTCTTCCCAATGTTGATAACATGATCATCACATGTGATGACTCTGAGCTCATTGAGTTTGTCAAAAAGCATGAGTGACAAGTTCATCATGTGTGACTTGGGTCCTCTTTGTTACTTTCTTGATATTGAGGTTTTTCCACACCTAACAACAATGACCTCTCCCAAACGAAGTATGTCTAGGATCTCCTATCTAATGTTGCTCTCACTGATCAGCACACTATGGACACACCTATGGAGTTGAGTGTTCACCTATGGCTAGACCTGGTAAAGGGCTTCGGCCCACAAAACCGTTAACAATTTATTTCATTCCTTTTAAATATTAGAGCTAAAATAAGTACGAATTTAGCCTGGTCCTTATCCAGTCCGACTCTCCTTCTCATTAGTTCAAGCTTTGGGGCCACCTAATAATGATGAGCCTATTGCAGATCTAGTCGCTATCTCGGTCTTGTTGGGAGCCTTGTGTACCTTTAGATTATTTGTGTAACATATCTTACCTTGTCTACATCCCCAGTCAAACCATATCTACTCGTGCTCAACTACACTATGCTCAAATTCTTCTTGTTCTACCATATGTTCGTGGGATCATCACTCTTTTTGCCTACAATGTTTTCCTTGGATCCTCCTTAATTGCATGGAAGACAAAGAAGCAAGCATCAATGTCCTGAGTGTTGAGATCTGAGTTGCGGGTCATGGCCATCCTAACAGCTAAGGTCACATGACTAAGGTGCTACTTGAGTATTTCGGTGTGCCTGCTACAACACTAACTGCTCTCTTTTCTGATAGCACAGTTGTCGGCCCCCTACAGACCAGGTACCCCCGCATAGTGGGTAAAAAACAACCTGGGCCTCGTCTTTCCAACTTAGGCAGGCCCCAGCGTAAGTCGCGTGCGCTGTGCCCCATGGGCAGTCCCGGGGTCGCCACGTGTCTTCAGGCCCTAATCCTGACAACCGGCCGAGGATGGCTCGGGAACCGCCACGTGTCCAGTGGTGCCGGACCCCATCTTCCGCCAAGGAAGGTGATGTGGACATCACTCCTGCAGATATACACAACACTCACATGGTAGACATGCAAGGTCCAATTACTAGAGCTCGAGCACGAAAATTGAATTTAGAGGTGAGCTCGTTCCTGAACAATTCTTTATATGTGAATTTTGAGAGTATGTTGCTACCTAATGGATTAATTATGATTAGGAACCATGGAGAGGACATGGAGATACATGGAGAGGGGTTTGGAGGCGTAGAGGGCCAGAAAATACACCAACAAGAAGTTAGAGACCGAGCCCAACTCAAACTCGAGTCCAACTCGGGCCCAGGAGCAGTCCACCTTAAAATGGATGCACGGGAGGCATACGGACTCCGTTTTTGATGTTCTACATATGCACGGAAAGCTGAGAGGATAAAATTTCCAATGGAACTGGCCCCACGTCAAAATTCACTCGGAGTCGACGGGAAACTTTGAAACAATATAAAGTTTAGAGTCTGTCAGGGTGTTGCATCACCTAGTTGGGTCATTGGGCCTTGTATCGAGTCCAAGTCCATTATGTACGTGTCTTAGGGTTAGGTCACGACCCCAGCACCCCCCTGGTCGTCCTCCACCTCCTTTATACCCCCTAGCCGCCGTCACAAACAGTTGGGTTTTGCTTAGTTACAATCTGTCATTGAACAGTTCGCCGATCATCGGTTGTGAGACCCCAAATTCGTGATCAATTCAGTTTTGATTGCAACTTCTCTGTTCTTTCTTGTGTTCTTGATTGCGCTTGCAGGGATAAGCCTTCGTGGCAAGGTCATTCGTGTGACACGGGTGATAACCAACGGAGCAGTGGTGTAGTGATTGCGGGGTTTCGTTCGTTCGGAGCCTTGGATCATCAACGTCGAGATCTCCACCCAATCAAGTTTACCCTACCTCTCGGAAGATCGGGAATCATCCTCCTATCAGAAGGCTCCGACGCTGCCACTTGCCCGGAATCTCCGAGCCACACCCTCCGCCAGAGAGAGCTCCGGAGGTGCCACGTGTCCTACGGCTCCGGGCCCGACCTCCAGCATGGGAGGGCTCCGGTGCTGCCACGTGCCAAACAGCTCTGGACCACCCGCTACTCCGCAAGGCAGCTCCGGTAGAGACGCGTGTCCCAGGGGCCAACCGCCCGGACGTCACACCGACGAGCAACGGGCACATGGCCAAGGAGTAAAGAGGAAGGTACGCTATCAGGCCAAGCATTCAAGGCTCGCGCCTTCCCTAGAAGCATGGCGCACGGCGAACGCCTCCGTTCCCCGTCTATGCACCATTACGGTAAAAGACAGGGCGGTGAGGTGTGATGGCACAACAGTGCCACCCAATGGCGCAGAGCCGCCTGGTGGAGCGAGGAGACGCGACGATAAGACGGGGACTTCATCATCACCGGCCACCCGGTCAGAGGCGCTCTGCGTATTAGGCGGCGCGCCTTAACTCCACCGATAGTGACAATGCATATAGTTGTAACTGCCTATAGCTCATGTATAGGATGCAGATAGCGGCGGGGCCACCTGTCGGGCCCCGGGCCACCTTGTAACTGCCCCGGCCTTGGGCAATAAAAGGACCGGGGCAGCCTCCGGGCAAAGGGTTCGCAACCCAGCCGACTCACACACTCATACGCACAAGCAATACAGCAAACACACTCGTGGACGTAGGGTATTATGCTCCGGCGGCCCGACCACGTAAATCCTCGTGTCCCTCTCGCCATTGTGCTCCAAACTTCGAGATCCACTAGCCCCTCTGAAAAAAGAACCTCCGCAGGCTGCTTCCGAGCAGACTGGGGGAAGTGTCGCAGGAAAACACTTCGACATTTGGCGCGCCAGGTAGGGGCTTTTGGTTCTTGAAGCTGTTCGTGAAGCCCACAATGGTGAACATCCAATCTGTCGGAGGTTCTTCCCGCCCCTCGCTTCGCCAGCGGCAGAGGGAGCAGGAAGCGTCCTATGGTCCCAGAAAGGGACCGTCTGCACCAGCGCCAGTCCGTACGGCAACGGTACCAGTTCCATCCTAGCAGCCTTCGGTTGCAACGGCGTCGCCAGCGCCGACCGAGGCCAGCCCGGAGAGCGCATTCCTAGCAGCCCGCACGCTCCTTCACAACCCCCGTGCACGGGAGCTTCCCCGTCCGCTGCTGAGCAGTGGCGTAACGACGTCGACCACCTGGTCGTCGTCACGCTTAACTCGCCGAGTCACCGGAGACGGTGGCCAGAAACGGTGTAGCTACCGCACCGTGCCCTAACAAGTGATTACAGGACGGCAACAACCCACTCGACGGCGACGTCCAGGCTCCCAACCACAGACCTTAGGGGTGAGCTGGACCGCCGTCGCCGTCAGAAAGAAGATGGTTGCGTAACCATCGAGCGGCAGCGCGAGTGGCGTCGTAGCCTCGGGGAGGAGTATGGTACCCCTGGTGCCATGCGCCCCATCTATGTGGGCTAGAGCCCCGTCTCCCCAGGCTCAGTGGGAGCTGCATGGCTCTGGCCCCACACCTTCGTATGGCAGTGTGGCCGCACAAGTTCCGGCCGCACTTGCCGGAGAAGTTCGACGGAACAGTCAACCCCGTCGAGTTCCTGCAGATCTACTCCACCGCCATCCTAGCTGCAGGAGGGGATGAGGCAATCATGGCAACCTACTTCTCCGTGGCCTTGACCGGGTCAGCCCAGTCATGGCTCATGAACTTACCCCAGGAGTCCATAACATCTTGGGAAGAGTTGTGCCGACAGTTTACGGCCAACTTCGGGAGTTCTTACATCCGACCGGGCTCGGAAGTTGACCTCCACACCTTGCAACAGCAAAAGGGAGAGTCGTTGCGCTCCTTCATCCAGTGTTCCTCCCAGGTTAAAAACACCATCCCCCACATCTCCAACGCCTCCGTCGTCGTCGCCTTCCAATAGGGCGTCCGCGACAAGAAGATGCTCGAGAAGTTGGCCACGCACGACGTGCAGGACGTCTCCGAACTCTTTAGCTTGGCAAACAAGTGTGCCAGTGTGACGCCCTCAATTCTGTGGAATACCACGGAACTGAGAACTGATGCATATGTGTGCCCAGGATATTCATCACACATACACATATGTTCCACAAACTGAATTCAGAATATATATAACCACGAATAACAGAGTTTATTACAATGTCTCATGAGTCTTGGACTCATGCTCACAGCGGAAGTCTTATTTCTATGCAGCGGAAGTCTTTATTCTAATGCGGAAGCAATTTAACTAATACGAAAGCAAATCTAAGCAGCAATGGCTCCATCTCTACTCCATCCCCACAGGCAAGGTTGAGAACAGATCACACGCCTAATGCTCCACTTGATCTTCATAGTAATATTCTCCTGTTGCTGATGATAATAATGCAAGTTTGAGTACAATGATGTACTCAGCAAGTGCGGGAAAATATGATATGTAGCTCATAACAAGGTAGGTATAAAAAGGCTCATTGCAGAAAGCAAAGTTATTTATCAAAAACCATGATAAAACAGCAACTCATCTTTAAGTGAATGTAATCCCAACATGTATTAAAATACCAATCATACCTCCATTATGTTCATTACCTTCCATGTCACAACCAGACATCAATCAACCTCATTCTTGCTCACGAATACCTCCTCGTATTCGCTACCATCTCACGAATACCATCTCGTATTCGCTACCATTTCATCTCATAAACAACTTCGTCTCCCACCGAGACCAACCTCGTTGCCATGACTCAACAGTCATGCAACCCATCTTATCACCCGGACTCAACAGTCCCAAAACCAAACCATAACCAAACCATCCAAAACCATAACCAATAACCATATCCAATCACCATCCCCACTAATCATGGAAGATGGCCAGACGCTCGTGACCGTAAGCTCGGCTATCATGATAGTTTTAAGAACTCTGCAGAGTTTGCACCTCTTTACCCACAAGTTTGTGATTTCGTCACCCGTCGACGACTGCAGAACCTCCATTATACCAGTACACAACCGTCGGTGTATGGACAAGAGATCACAAAATAGACTTTACAAATGGGCTACTAGATGTATGGACTCACTAAGGTTTCACCGGCAGGCTAGAATCTCCAATTCTCCCACCCACGGCCCCCCTCTTGTGCCATGCAGTTCCCAGGGCAGTCCTCACTCGACTCCAATTCCCCGCGCCTTCCACGGTCCATAACAATCTAGCAACTTACCTAATTACTCAGCTAAGCCGCACCCATACTTGGCCTTGTGGTGGCACTGTTATCCTGGCATGTGCTCGCATGAACCGGTCCTTAGATCTACGGCAAGTAAACCACCATCTCATGCTACCTCATTCACAAACCTAGTCTTGCCTAGATCTCCCTTCGATCCATGTTCATTAACAACATCAGTTTCTCATTATCATTATGAGTGCAGTTAGCTAGACACATCTATCTCGCTTCCCAATTCCCATGGACTCAGCGAAGCATAAAAGTAAAAAAACCATACCCGACTCATAAACTTCCCAGGCGACAAGGGTGGTTTAACCAAAACTAGTAAACTCCTATAAAAGGGTTTCCCATCATATTTGACTCAGCACACACACCTTTTCGCAAAACAAAACAGTTTTTCCAAAATATAGGATCAATATGGTCAAGGAGCACTTGCCTTGTTCTTGCGGTTCTGGTGGCTCTTGGATCTCGAAACCTTGTTGTTGCATCTCGTCGTAGACAGCTCCCTGAGCTTGTCCTTCTATACAGGATCACGCACATACAAGATCCATAACAATCAATACATGCACAAACTTTAAACTAGATGCGATGATGCATATGCAAAGAACAGATGCAAAGAAAACACAAAGATGTTGTAAGGTGGTATTGGAGACCTACCTTTCGTTCTTCTCGGTCTCGGGGTTCTTCTCTGATCAGACAGATCGTTGGGGCTCTCTTCCGGCGATCTTCCTCGCTGATCTCCGGCGATGGCTTACTCGGCGAGTTGGGGCTAGGGCTCTAAGTCGTCGGCTCAGGAGTTGGAAAAGAAGTTAGTGGTTTCGGCCAAAGGATTCTGGGTTCTATTTATAATCGGGAGAAGAAGAGTCCTAATCTGATTGTATTCCAAATAAGAGTCCTATTCAGATTGTCGTTTAATCTTAACAACTTATCTTTAGTCGATTTGATGCGGTAACATTGTGGAATTCAGGTTGGTTTCTCCTCCGTACCGGTATTTCTACGCGTACAGAATCTAAAATCCGCTCCAGAACTTGTTACCTCCTCGGTGATGAGCTCCGGAAGCTCCACGTGTCCACTAGGCCTGGTCTCTCCCTTTCCGCAGAGACGAGCTCCGGTTGTGCCGCATGTCAAGCGAGCGAGACCTCCCTTCTCTTTCGGAGGTGAGCTGCGCGTGTGCCACGTATCCTGGCGGTCGGGACCTCCTCTCTATTCGGAGGTGGCTCCGCGCACGCCACGTATCCTGGCGGTCGAGACCTCCTCTCTTATTCGGAGGTGGCTCCGCGCACGCCACGTGTTAGTGCCGGCCTTTCCCTCTTTCCTCAGAGATGAGCTCTGAGGTAGACACGTGTCCAACAATGTCGGACCTACCGGAGATAAGCTCCAGTGACGACACTTGTCTAATAGAATCGGACCTCTCATAGGTGAGCTCCGAGATCGACACGTATCCCGCGCGACTGGTCCTCTGATTTCCGTGGTGACTAGCTCCGAAGGTGACATGTGTCCTGCGAAAATGCCTTTGCTTCTTCCGCAGAGGCTAGCTCCGGGGAAACACGTGTCCCACAGGGTCGGACCTCTCCCCCTTTGCGGAGATGAGCCCCGAGCCTGCCACATAGCCAGTTTAGCGGCGGACCTCTCCCCACTTCGCAGGGATGAGCTCCGAACATGCCACGTGGCCAGCGGGCCGCGGAAGTTGTCTTCGGCGCTCTCGGTGAACTGGATTCGGCTCTTATTGGCTATCTTTTTGATATTTTTCTCTGTTCCTACTTCTTTTAAAATGTTTTCTATTCATGAAACATGAATATATGCAGAAACCAAAAATGAGGGTGTCACAAATCTACCCCCCTTAAATTGAATCTCGGCCTCGAGATTCGTTAGTAGAGAACAGATGAGGAAATTCTGCCTTGATGTCTTCTTCACGCTCCCATGTGGCTTCAGCTTTGGTGTGATGGCTCCATTGTACCTTGCACCATCGGATCACTTTGTTCCTGGTGACCCCTTTCCTTTACGTCCAAAATTTGGACAGGGTGCTCCGCATAAGTCAGGTCTTCTTGAAGTTCAAGCTCTTCCATTGGTATTTGCTCCTCCAGTACTCTCAAGCACTGCTTGAGCTGGGATACATGAAATATGTCATGTACGTCGGAGAGATATGTTGGGAGCTCTAGTTGATAGGCTACTTCTCCTCGCTTGTCCAAAATCTTGAATGGTCCGATGTAGCGAGGTGCTAGCTTGCCTTTGACGTTGAAACGTCGTTGGCCTCGGATAGGCGATACCTTAAGGTATACGAAGTCTCCTACTTGAAGGTCAACTTCCTTCGCCCATTGTCCGCATAGACTTTCTGTCCTGATTGAGCAGCCTTTAAGTTCTCCCGAATCATTTGGACTTGCTTTTCAGCTTCTTGTAGCACTTCGGATCCAAACACCTAGTTCTCTCCGGTCTCGTTCCAGAACAGCGGTGTTCTACACCGTCTACCGTACAATGCTTCGAAAGGTGACATCTTCAAGCTAGCTTGATAGCTGTTGTTATAGGAGAATTCGGCGTACGGTAAACTCCTATCCCAACTACGCCCACGTTTCAAGGCGCAAGCTCTCAACAAGTCCTCCAAAATTTGGTTTGTCCTTTCGGTTTGCCCATCGGTTTGTGGGTGATAGGCGGAGCTAAAATCCAGTCGTTTACCCATAGCTTTCTGCAGCTTCCTCCAGAATCTAGAGGTAAACTGAGAACCTCGATCTGAGACTATCCTCCTCGGGACTCCATGATGGCACACGATCTGCTTCATGTACAACTCGGCTAATTGTGTAACGTTGTACTTGGCCCTTATAGGGAGAAAATGGGTTGTTTTCGTCAATCGGTCCACGATAACCCAGATGGAGTCATATCCCGACTGAGTACGTGGCAATCCGACGATGAAATCCATACTGATGTCCTCCCACTTCCATTCGGGTACCTTCAAGGGTTGCAACAATCCAGCGGGTCTTTGATGTTCGGCCTTCACCCGTTGGCCTTTCATACCATCCCACCAATAACAAGTCTTCATGTCCTTGTACATTTTGATACTTCCGGGATGTATGGAATAGGGTGAATCATGTGCCTCCTTCAATATCATGTCGCGGAGGTGCTTCACGTTAGGAACATAAATCCTTTTTCCTAGCCAAAGCGTACCCTTCTCATCTTCTTTGAAATCCTTCTCTATCCCTTGTTGTATCCTTTCCTTGATCTCCTTGATCTCCTCATCCGTTGCTTGACCATACCTTATTTCATGCTCCAATGAAGAGTGGATCTCCATCATTAACATGTTGTTCAAGAACCCGAGGTGTAACCGTTTGAACTCCTTTCGTAGTTCGGGTGGTAGCTCCCGAACCGTGAGTTGGTGACATGCTCCCTTTCGGCTCAATGCATCAGCTACTACATTGGCCTTCCCAGGGTGATAGTTGATTCCAACATCGTAATCCTTGATGAGTTCCAACCATCGACGTTGCCTCAAATTCAAGTCCGTTTGTGTAAATATGTACTTGAGGCTTTTATGATCCGTATAGATCTCACATCGATGACCAAAGATATAATGTCTTCAAATCTTCAATGCACGCACTACTGCTGCTAGCTCCAAGTCATGTGTAGGATAATTAAGCTCGTGCTTCTTTAATTATCGTGAGGCATAGGCTACCACTTGTCCTTCTTGCATGAGCACACATCCGAGCCCCTGTCTGGATGCGTCACAATATATGTCAAAGCTCTTGCTTACGTCCGGCAATACCAAAACCGGCGCTGTGGTTAGCCTTTTCTTGAGTTCGTCAAAACTTTCTTGGCATGCTGGTGTCCATCGAAAGGTTTTTCCCTTCGTTAGCAACTCCTTCATAGGCTTTACTATCTTAGAGAAGTCCTTAATGAAGCGTCGATAGTATCCAGCCATCCCAAGAAAACTCCGAATATCCCTCACGTTTTGCGGCTGGTCCCACTTCAGAACATCTCTCACTTTTTCGGGATCAACCTGACACGACCCCAAGGTCCTGTCGAGCCAGGATCACGCTGAGGGGTGCTGCGTTGCACAGCACCGGATAACACACGTCAAAGGTACAAAGCGGAAGCGGAAATTTTATTACATAAACAAGTTTATGAACATGTTTACATCGAAATAAGTTCAGTCTACACTCGCGGGCATAGACTAAGCATCAAGTGCACGTTCAGCCCTCGAACGTGTCCTTGCTAGCACACACGCACACTAACTCTGCGGCGTGCACGACTCCCACTCGACGGGGTTCCCCTCCTGGGGTTCCGTCTCCTCTTCGGGAGTCCCTTCCTCATAGAACCCTGCAAAAGCTTCAAACACAAGTAGTGAGCACGAAGGCTCAGCAAGTCTGACCCGTCTCACCTAAACATGGAACTTCTACATGAGGGTAATGGGTTACATGAGGTAAAAATCATTTGCAAGGACTCGCCTAATTAGTAGAACCTTACTTTCAAGTTTTAGCAGCAGGTTGTGGAGAACCTTACGCTAAGGCACATGAGAGAGCCGCAATCAAACAAGAAACGCATTTCTCTCATGTACTTTGCCCAAAGTTGAAAAGAACTTTAGTTAGCTCTAGACTACAGCATATCATTAACAATCAATGTCCATCTTTCAATCAGCAGCATTTTAACATGTGTCTAGCCTGTTCTTTCTACGTCACGGTACAGTGAACAAGTGGTACTCACTGACCGCGAGGGACGGCGATTATAATCGATTTACACCTGCAAGGTTACCCGAACAACCCGTCACGTACGCCCGTACTCGATGTTGCCTACAACAACCATCACGGACGCCGTACGTGACTACCTTTCACCCGTTAGCCAAATGTTGAACCGGTCCAATCGTCCCGAGCAAGAGGTCTCTGCACGCGCATCTCAGTGCCGCCAGCCGATTTACACCTCGAGCTCTCAACCTACCCTCTGAACGACCAGCTATGCCTCAACACCCAGCTACCCGAGTTACATCAGTTTCCCGGTTTCCATATAGCCGGTAGGTCTTCGGTACTGTTCTAGCTTGTTCAACAGGCCCGCACACGGCTCGGTCCTCAATCGACACAAGTGGAGCTACAGCACACAGGCCCCAAAGTCCTGCTGCCCTTAACCTCCGCTTGGTCTCATTTTCTTGCCATGTGTTTCATGTGCTATCACTACCCGAGTCGAGTGCCTCTAGCCTATGCTCACGAGTAGTTCCAACTACTCGACTTGTACCGAATCCTACTCTATCTTAGCAATGCAGTGGCTAACGAGGTTTTCAATCCTAACCTCAATCCATGGTTTTCTTGGCTATGCAGTTGGGTTTCCAATCAAGACTCTAATGCAAAGAATCACCACAATATTCAAAGATGTGCTCAAAACAATAAACATTTGTAAAAAGGTTAATGCAAACCGGAGCTTGCCTTGCTGCTCTTGGTCGTAGGCTAGCTGTTCCTCCGGAGTAACGAAGTCTAGGACTTCGGGTTCCTCCTCGACCTTAGCGACTACATGATAAGAGCATTTGTATTAACTTTGAAGTTGTGAAGTCTATAACCCTTGATAGACAGACCTAATGACTGTGAAACTTTTACTGTGGCTTGGTTACAACCTAAACAGAGACTTGGTCAAGTTTTAATTGCAGCAAAGCTCATTTGAGCCCTCCACAATTAATTATGTCCTTGACCTTAATTGGAACTCTTATGGTGTTCTAGGAATTTTCATGAAGCAAACTATGACTTTCTGAAAACTAGATTTTCAGAGGGTTCTAATGGAGTTGGTCTCACTTAATTTGAAGGTTCCTAGCTAAAGTTATGAGCTAAACAATTTCAGAGAAAATTCTGAAAATGTTTCTGAACATTTTCTATTTTCTCTGGAACAGTTTCACTAATCACACCATTAGGTGGATCAGATGAGCTCAGATGGATCTGAAATGTTTATGGTAGTTCAGGGATATTTTGGTGAACATCCCAGCAAAATTTCAGGATTTTCCTCCAAAGGATTCTCCAGTTAAAATTCCTAACAGTTTAAACTTTGAGGAATTAATTCCGGAGTATTAAGGGTTTTCATGAAGTGAAGCTTGATTTGCTGGAAAGTACTCGGAGAGCTGAATCCAGCAAAATTTGGTTCACTCAATTTGGAGCTTTCTAGCCAAAGTTATGAGGATTTGAAGTTTGAAGGAAATCTGAAAATCGGGGAAAAGTTTAAACTCGCGTGTGGGCCCCGGGGACACGCGTCGCACGCTGAGGCGACAGCACACCGCGGTCCACAAGGATTTTGCGCGCCAGCACACCCGATCCCGGCCGCAGCCAGATCCCGATTCAAAATATCTCCCGCTGACAGCTGGGGTCCACCCCCTTCTTCAACCTCACGACGCCCGCGCTCCGCCGCCGAGGGACCTCGCCGGGGAGCTCGCCGCCGGCTGCTGTACAGCTCCAAACTTCTCGATTCCGGCCGCCCCTGCCTACTTTTACTTGGGGAACAGGATTCTAGGGTCAGCTGCTCATGACAATGACCGAAGCATGGTCGGCGACGAGCCGCCACCTCGGAACAACTTCGACCATGTCGGCTGACCCCTCTAGCACCTCAGCTACTTGGGAAATCGGTCGGGGAGCATCAGTGGACCTCAGAGAAGGTCGACATGAGTTCGAGGCAGCTCGGGGAAGGCCCGAAATAGGTCCTCACCGTGCGCCCGATGCCGCCCGTTCATTCCGCCATTGGTAGACCTCAAATTACGCCGGTTACAGAGGTTCTCCGGCCCAGAGTTGTGAAGGCAACTTGTGCGTTACCGTGTCTAGCTCGTGTGAGAGCGGCCTGAGGCCCTCTAATCCTTTCTAGAGCACGAATTAAACAGAATCGTACCCGAAGGTCGTTCTGCACACAGAAAGGGGAAAAGTGGAAATTCGCCGCCGGTGAGCAACCACTCGAGCTGTGGCTCGGGGATGAGCAGCACCGGTCACCAGCGCGTCCAAGGGTGCCTTGGCTCGGGCGTGACAACGCCCTGGTTGGGCTGTCCACGAGAGCCCGAGGTGCGGCGGTTCCAAGTCCCGAATTTGATCTTTCGGCACAGCCGATATCAATCGGTTTCAACCGAATTCTAGCAACGGGGAGGACGGAGGAAGGTCTCTAGTACCTTGCTGGGGCTCTGGAGTGGACGGAGGGAGCTGCGATCGGCGTTCTCCGATCGAGTCCGAGCTGCGGAAGTTTTCGGCCGGCGCTGAGTTCTTGCGGGGAAGAACGGCGGTGCCTCGGCCGAGGAGGGGGGCAGGCGCCTTAAGAAGGCTCTGCACCGCCTCATGCCCGCGCGTGGGCAAGCAGCTGCTGGCGCGGCGGCTGCCCTCGGTGGCGATCACCGCTGCGGCTCGGCGACCCGAGTGAAAAAGTCTCAGTCGGTTCGATCTGAGCAGTGGCTGACATGTGGGTCCCACCTCCAGTTTTAACCTCTGAAATTTACTCCTAATCACTGTTGTAAACAGTGAACCCCATACTACCCTTGGCAATTCAAATTATTCACCCATGAGCCATTTGAATTGATCAAAGTTCAAATGAGATTTGGTTTGAATGAATTTCAGCACAAGTTCAGTTTGAAATTCAAATAAAGTTTGAATTTCTCCCACTTAGCTCATGTAAAGATCAACTCCAAATGGAGTGAAAATTGGGGTGTGAGCTCACAAAAATGTGCTGAGTAAGAATATGCCTTCCACTTTTAAATTCATGGGATAAAAACAGTTTGAATTTGAATATGGTTTCAAACTGCCCTCTTCCTAACTATACCCCAAAATGACCTCAAAAAGGATTTGAATTTGGGTGAAACTTGGCATGGACATCCTTAGTAAAGTGTAGGGGTTTTCATACGTCCAGCCCATCTATATCACATGTGGGAAATACCACTTTTGCAATGTGTGAGTTTGTTCTCTAATGAGCATGTTGATAATTGTTACTTGCTCTTCATTTGTGTTCATCATCCTTCCTCAAATGAGGTGTGTGGTGTGGTGATGAACACTGCAAATGTGTGTCAAAACTGAGGCCCTTACATTCCTCCCCCTTAAAAGAATCTCGTCCCGAGATTATAAGGTGAAAATGAGAGAGGACGGTGGAAAATTACCGGATATGCGACGCGAAAAAGTCGGGGTAGTTAGTGCGAAGGAATTCTTCGCTCTCCCATGTCGCTTCGTCCATGGAGTGATTACTCCATAGAACCTTGTAGAACCACAACGTACGGTTGCGTGTGGTTCGGGCCTTTTCATCAATAATCCGCACCGGTTCCTCTCGATAGGTGAGATCCGGTTGCAGTTCTTCAATGTCTTCCAGCTGAACGGTAGTTGATAGCTTGAGACATTTCCTCAGCTGGGAAATGTGAAAGACGTCGTGCACACCGGAAAGTGCTTCTGGTAACTTCAGCCGGTATGCCACTGATCCACATCTCTCGGTAATCTGAAATGGACCGATGAATCGGGGTGCCAACTTTCCTCTCACCCCAAATCTGTTTACGCCCTTCATTGGAGACACCCGTAGGTATACGTGATCTCCAACTTCGAACTGTAATGGGCGCCTTCTCCGGTCCGCATACTGCTTCTGACGGGATTGAGCGGCTTTTAGGTTCGCTTGAATTAGTCGAACCTTTTCTTTCGCGTTGTTGACGAGGTCAATCCCGAAGGTAACCCTTTCGCCAGACTCACACCAGTTCAAAGGTGTGCGGCATTTCCTACCGTATAGCGCTTCGTAGGGCGCCATCTTGATGCTGGCTTGGTACCCATTGTTGTACGAGAACTCAGCTAACGGCAAGTGATCATCCCAATTCTTGCCGTGGTTCATAGCGCAAGCTCGTAGCATGTCTTCTAGAATCTGATTTACTCGCTCGGTTTGTCCATCCGTCTACGGGTGGTAGGCTGAACTATGGATCAGCTTCGTCCCCAAGGCAGCGTGCAGCTGCTCCCAAAAACGGGACACAAATAAAGTGCCCCGGTCCGATATGATGGTACGGGGTACGCCGTATAAGCATAGGATCCGTGAGATGTACAGTTCAGCGTACTTCTTGGCATTGTAGTTGGTGTTGACCGGGATGAAATGGGCAACTTTGGTGAGCCGATCGACGATCACCCACACCGAATCATGTTTCTGCAAGGTGGTGGGTAAACCGACGATGAAGTCCATGCTCACATCCTCCCACTTCCAGGAAGGAATGCCCAGTGGTTGCAACAGTCCCGGTTTCCGCATGTGGTCTGCCTTCACCCTTCGACATGTATCACACTCGGACACGTATTTTGCAGTCTCACGCTCCATCCGTGTGAACCAAAACTTTCTTCGGAGTTCTTGATACATCTTGTTGCTGCCGGGGTGAATAGAGAACTTTGATAAGTGAGCCTCATCAAAGATCTTCTTTCGTAGTTCCGGGTTTCGGGGTACGACGATCCGGTCCTTGAACCATAGGACGCCGTCTCCGTCCTTCCGGAAACATTTCAACTCCCCACTTTCTACACGTCTCCGCAAATGTGACATGCCCTTGTCATCCTTCTGGGCTGCCGCTATCTCTTCACGGATGGTGGGGATCAAAGCTAGGTTGTAGAGAGCTCCGTGTGGAATCACATGTAGTGGTGGTTCGCTCTCTTCCAACGGTGTGATGGTCAGAGTATTGACGTGTGACTTGCGGCTCAGCGCATCTGCCACTACGTTTGCCTTGCCCGGATGATAATGGATTTCTATCTCGTAATCCTTTATCAGTTCTAACCATCTTCGTTGCCTCATGTTCAGCTCCTTCTGAGTGAATATGTACTTGAGGCTTTTGTGGTCGGTATATAAATGTATGAGGTTACCGAGTAGGTAGTGCCTCCACATTTTTAGTGCAAGCACCACGGCAGCGAGCTCCAAATCGTGAGTTGGAAAATTTTGCTCATGGTTTCTAAGCTGCCGTGATCCATACGCGACCACTCTTCGGTCTTGCATCAGCACACATCCGAGCCCAATGTCGGACGCATCGCAGTACACATCGAACGGTTTTGTTGTGTCTGGCTGCGCCAAAACCGGTGCTGATGTCAGGTGCTTGAGTAAAGCCTGGAATGCTGCTTCACATGCTGGACTCCAAACATATTTGGTAGCCTTCTTCAGCAGCTCTGTCATTGGCTTGGCAATCTTCGAGAAGTTCGGGATGAACCTCCGATAATATCCCACGAGTCCGAGGAAACTCCGTACCTCATGAACAGTTCTCGGAGATTTCCAATTCAGCACTTGAGTGATCTTGCTCGGGTCCACAGCGATACCCTCCGCTGAGATGATATGCCCGAGGAAAGACACTTGCGATATCCAAAACTTGCATTTGCTGAATTTTGCGTATAACTTGTGATCCCGCAGCCGTTGCAAGACTATACGCAGATGTTTCTTGTGATCTTCCTCGGACTTGGAATATACTAGGATGTCGTCGATGAAGACCACGACAAACTTGTCCAGCTCCGGCATGAACACCGAGTTCATTAAGTACATGAAGTGAGCTGGAGCATTGGTGAGGCCGAAGGACATGACCAGGTACTCATAAAGTCCGTACCTCGTCGAGAAAGCCGTCTTCGGAATGTCCTCAGCCCTTATCTTAATCTGATGGTACCCGGATCTTAAATCCATCTTGGAAAAGATCTTTGCTTCGACCAATTGATCAAACAACATGTCGATCCGTGGCAACGGGTACTTGTTCTTGATGGTTACGGCATTTAATGGACGATAGTCCACGCAAAGCCGCAACGTATCATCCTTCTTCTTGACAAATAATGCTGAACATCCCCATGGTGAGGAGCTCGGCCTAATAAAACCCTTCTCCAGAAGGTCCGTGAGCTGAGTCTTCAGTTCAGCCAACTCCTTGGGCGCCATCTTGTACGGCCTTCGGGATATTGGCATGGTTCCTGGTGCAAGTTCAATCTTGAACACCACCTCTCTATTGGGCGGCATCCCCGGCAAATCGTCCGGGAATACATCAGGGAACTCTCGGACCACCGGAATATCTTCCAATCTGATGGTCGTGGCTTGATAGACACTTGGAAGTTTTATTTCTGGACTGTCCAGAAATAATGAGTGAGACTCGTGCACTTCGGAGTTCAAGAGCACGACTCGGAGGACGGTGTCTAAAACAGCGCCGTGGCGGGTTAACCACGACATCCCTAAGATGACATCGACCTTTTGTCCCTCTAAAATTATGAGAGACGTAGGGTAAACTCTACCCTCTAAGCACAATGGCGCTTTTGGGACCATCATGCTTGCTGAAATTTTCCCACCCGGTGAACAGATCACATAAGGACTATCGGTGGGTACTATTTGCAAGCTATATTTATCAATGAAAGCTTGGCTAATGAAACTATGCGTGGCGCCTGAATCGAATAGTACTATAGCGGGATGCTGGTGGAGTTGGAACATACCCGCAAGGATTGGCTCGCCCTCCGGCACGTCCTCAATGGCAAGCTGGTGGACGGTGCCGGGCCTAGGGTTTGCCCGCCGCGCATTAGTAGGGTTCCGGGGTTGATTCCTCCCCGGAAACTGTGGTGCCACCCCGCCGCCTTGCCTCTCCGGGCAACTGATCGTGAAGTGTCCTGGACGACCACACTTGTAACATGTGGCCGCTGCTGGTGGAGTGCTCGGTGGACGAAAGCCCGGCATGCGTTGCGGAGGTGCAAACGCACGCGGCATCGCCCGCTGCTGCTGTTGTTGTTGTGGTGGTACTGGCAGTGTCGGCCGGAATGCCGGTGAAGAATACGGCCGACTGCAGAACGGCATCGACCGCTGTGGTGGCTGCCAGCGTGGACCTGATGGTGGGCGATTCACCATCCGAAACTTCTGAGAAGGACCGCCTCCTTCTCCGCTGCTCTGCGGCGCGCTTCGCTTTCGCTCTGCCGCCGCCAACTCCTTGCCGGAGTCCTCCTGAACAATCGCAGCATCAATGATGTCGTTGAGGCTGCCGCGATTGAACATCGCCAATTTATCCTTCAGGAGCGGGTTAAGCCCCTGGTAGAAATGGTCCCGCCGCTTCTCGTCAGTATCAGCATGATACGACGCATATAGCGCGAGATCGTTAAACGCCCTGGAGTATTCCAGCGCGTTCCGGCTCCCTTGTTGCAGGTGTAAGAACTCCTGCGTCTTCCTCTTCATCAGACCTGGCGGTATATGATAGGCCCTGAAGGCCGTCCAGAACTCCGCCCAGGTCATCACTCGGTCGGTGGGCTGTGAAGCACAGAAGTTGGCCCACCACGCGCTCGCGGATCCTTGGAGCTGCTGGACCCCGAACTGAGTCTTGCGCTGCTCGCTGATTTGGAGCAGCCCGAACTTCATCTCTATGGCGCGGAGCCAGTTGTCCGCGTCAAGTGGTTCATCCGCCCTTGAGAATACCAGGGGATGAGTTGCCAGGAAGTCAGAGTAGGAGCTCTGTTGACGCTCCTCACGGTCTTGACGTCTCTCTGGGCGAGATGTATTCACAATTAAAGTTTGCAGCAGCTCCGTGTGCTGCTGATGTGAACCCGCCATTGCCGCGACGATGTCGGCCAATGTAACCGTTGGCAGTGGTGGTGGCGGTGTTTGCTGTTGCTGTTGTTGTCCCGAGGAGTCCTCAGGAGGTGGTTGGGAGGTCTCTCCCCCTTGACTGGTACCCCCAACGTCAGGGTTGGCACGAGTACGCGTCATTCTGAAATTCAAAACAGCAGCGATTAGCACATGTCTTACTTAAAATTTCCATAAGCAACAGTAGGTATTGAAGTGACGCATGATTAATTTGCACAACATTCACATATATTGATAAAGCATAAACTTTATACAAGATACATTATTCTCAGATCTCCGAGAAGTCGTGCTCATGTCGTCACTACCTATACATACGCTACTGTCTACACGACATGTCACCGATCATAAAAGTTTGGTTACGCTACCCTAGCTGCCCTACTTGGCAACCGTAACCCCCTACTCGGAGTAGAACTCGACCTCCTGTGGGTCGTCCTCCTCCGGTACCTCTGCTGGTGGCTCTGGGTCTACCACCTCTTCTCCCATCCCGGGTTCTCCCATTGCTGGAAGACCCAAGACTACCGGTACGCCTAACACCGGGGGAACGAGGTCCTGCAAAGCATGCACCTCGTCCATAGCTTGGTTGTAGTCCTCTTCCCAGCCTTGTCCTTCCTCAATCGCGTCGTCCCGCTCTTGAGCCAGGTCCTCATTCTGCTGGGTTAGGGTCTGCACCAGCTCTTGCAACGCCGCGATATCAACACGGCCCTTCTTCTTTGCCTTCTTCAGACGATGCAACTGATTATGCTGTTCATTCAGTCGCTTAATCGTCGGAAGGATCATATTGCGGAGTGCGCTGTGGGCACTCTCGAAATGATCTCCATGGCTTGTGCTCTCCTTGAGCTTTGTGGCGAGATGCTCCGTATGAACAGCTTGGCTGTCCATCACGGCGTTTCCCGCCCTCATCTGGAGGCTGAGATTTGCCTCCGCGGGGTTGTACCTTGGGCAACTCGGGTCCGTTGCTTCCAGGTACCTCTCTTCCCACACATGCTGAGCTCGTCCCTCCACCGGAACGAGTGCGTATGGAGTGCCCTCCATAGCCTGCACGTGCAGTTGGCAGAAACGTGACATAGTGTCGCGGGCTGCCACTTGCCACATCCCTTCCGGTTGTCTTCCTCTCACCGTGACGGTGAATGGCACCCAACCGGGTGGCGTAGGTCCTGCAGGAACTTTGACATAGATCGTCCACGTCTTGTTCCCCTCTTCACCTTCTTCCTTGGCGAAGTACTGCGGCATCTGGTTGTACCCGAAATATTGGAGCATTTGCCACAATGCTTCCGGGTAGCCGCTACGGTCAGAACAGTGGGAAGCCACCCACCCGTTCTCCAACTGTTTATCTGCTGCCATCTGTAAAAATATATTTGAGAAATGTCAAATATTTATTTAAACAGTAAACCCTGAGTTATAACATAAAACATGTCATTGAACCCATAAAACTTGGAAACATAGTTCAAATTTTTAAACAAATTTGACTGCTGATCTGCTGTTCCCCTGACAGCCCTGACCAGTTTCCATTTCAACCTGATTTAGGCCATGTTAAAAGCAAAACCAGTTCTGGAGCTCAACATCAAAGTTAAAGCTAACTCCAATAGCTTTCCAGAAAGTATTTGCTTGGCCTAAAATCTGTCCTGGTTCAAAAGTTATGAGATGTCAAAGTTAACAGAATTTCTGGAATCAATTGGACAGCACCTCCCTGCTTTAGGTACTGAATTGATCCAAGAATCCCAGTTAATTCTGTTCCTAATCTGACAAAACTTTCTGTTACAAAGTTGTAACCCGTCTCATAAGCTTTCCAGAACTACCTCATTTTCTATTCTTGGATTTTTATGCAGGAAGTTATGCTTAATTTACAGAGAGTCTTTACTCCGTCCTGTTTTCTGGACAGTTTCAACCCTACTGCATTTTTCGAGAGGTTAAGGGATGAAACACCTCTGGACCTCAACAGAAAAGTTGTAAAGCTCTTACAAAGCTTTTTCAGAAATGTATCATACGACCCCAACCTCGAAAGAACTCAACCTCTAACCTCTGATTAATTTCAGCCTTGATTCAGCTAAAAACAAAGTGCTCTGTCTTAACAACCTATAAGTTGAAAACTTGTTAACTTTGAATATCCTGTTCAAGGGAACTGTTCAAGGGAAGGAGTTACATCAAGTTTTACTACTTTGGATTAAAACCTTCCAGTTTTTACAATGAAGTTGTTTATTTAGTTGGGTGTGACGTCGATACGTCACCAGATTATGTCGGTACTACGTCCTCACAAAGAAAAACCTATACCGGACTTAGCCGGCTTCGTTATCTCAGTGGCACTAAACGTCACTCGCACACAGATGCTACACGTCTATCGTTTCGTGGTTAGGCTACCTGCAGAAACTCAAATAATCATCAGACTCGGCTGCACACCGAGCCCGGAATTCATACAGTTCGTACACCCGGCCGTCATCACTCGCCCGGATGTTCTCAAGCCAAACACGCTTTGAGTTACGTGTTCACGTTTCAGACCACGTGACGGGGTCTCCCAGGTTGCACCACGCACGCCAGGGACAGACGTTGCTCGAACACCCCAAACGACATGAAGAGTCGTAGAGGATACTAAACAATGTTTTCAAGTCGCCTAGTCGACCCTAGTCGCTTGAGGGGCGACTAGGTCGACTAGGACGACTAATCGTCGACTAGGGCGACTAGTCGACCCTAGTCGATCCTAGTCGACCCTCTAGTCGTGCTGTCTTTTTTTTGTTGCAGGTTTCTAGTCGACCCTATATATATATATATTAGCAGTTTACAACATATTGTATATATATACGTACAGATATATTTATAAACAAGAGCATTTTCCATTAGTATTACACAAGAGATATATAGACTAGATGGATAAAACAGTCAATAGTTGATTAGGAGAAACACATACTATTATACTCAAAACACAAAGGCAGAATTAGAACTTCTGTTTCTGAACAGTTCAACAAACAACAAGAGCTAAAACACAGAGACAATAAAAACAGCAAGAGTTCACATTTATGCACTATGTTAATAGCAAGAGTTCAGAAAGACTAAAAAATAGACAAACAATTCATAATTTAGTTCATAAAAATAAGAGTTCAGTTCAGCAACAATTTATTCTAAAAAGCATGTCATCATCAAGTTGGAAGCCTCCATTTTTTGCTGGGATCGAGAAGAGCAGAGGAGGAATTAAACAGAACAAAGGAGAGAATGTACTGAACCCTAATGGGCTAGCAGCAGGAGGCCCATATTTTTTTTCCAGCAAGTCAGCCTGATCGCCAGACCCCCTAGTCGGACGACTAGTCGCCCGACTAGGACGACTAGTCGGACGACTAGGTTTCTAGTCGCCCTGATCGAGCCGATAGGCCTCATCGTGATCAACTGGGCGATAAGGACGACTAATCGCGACTAATCGCGATTAGTCGGACGACTTGAAAACACTGATACTAAAGCGGGTCGGGTTACCTGCCACCCGTGGGGCTCCACCCTTCAGCTTGTGCGCACTGGTGGACAGCGCTTACGTGCACCCCCCCAAGACATGAACGTCCTGAGATGCATGATTTTCCGACATAACAAATAGGTTAATATGCCACTTTCTATATACTAATAACATCCTTATACGGGCTACTAACTCGTTCCTCACTGGATTTTTGAAAAAGAAGACCTTTGTACTGTGTTAAACCTCAAGCGAGCTCTGATACCAACGCTGACACGACCCCAAGATCCTGTCGAGCCAGGATCACGCTGAGGGGTGCTGCGTTGCATAGCACCGGATAACACACGTCAAAGGTACAAAGCGGAAGCGGAAATTTTATTACATAAACAAGTTTATGAACATGTTTACATCGAAATAAGTTCAGTCTACACTCGCGGGCGTAGACTAAGCATCAAGTGCACGTTCAGCCCTCGAACGTGTCCTTGCTAGCACACACACACACTAACTCTACGGCGTGCACGACTCCCACTCGACGGGGTTCCCCTCCTGGGGTTCCGTCTCCTCTTCGGGAGTCCCTTCCTCATAGAACCCTGCAAAAGCTTCAAACACAAGCAGTGAGCACGAAGGCTCAGCAAGTCTGACCCGTCTCACCTAAACATGGAACTTCTACATGAGGGTAATGGGTTACATGAGGTAAAAATCATTTGCAAGGACTCGCCTAATTAGTAGAACCTTACTTTCAAGTTTTAGCAGCAGGTTGTGGAGAACCTTACGCTAAGGCACATGAGAGAGCCGCAATCAAACAAGAAACGCATTTCTCTCATGTACTTTGCCCAAAGTTGAAAAGAACTTTAGTTAGCTCTAGACTACAGCATATCATTAACAATCAATGTCCATCTTTCAATCAGCAGCATTTTAACATGTGTCTAGCCTGTTCTTTCTACGTCACGGTACAGTGAACAAGTGGTACTCACTGACCGCGAGGGATGGCGATTATAATCGATTTATACCTGCAGGGTTACCCGAACAACCCGTCACGTACGCCCGTACTCGATGTTACCTACAACAACCATCACGGACGCCGTACGCGACTACCTTTCACCCGTTAGTCAAATGTTGAACCGGTCCAATCGTCCCGAGCAAGAGGTCTCTGCACGCGCATCTCAGTGCCGCCAGCCGATTTACACCTCGAGCTCTCAACCTACCCTCTGAACGACCAGCTATGCCTCAACACCCAGCTACCCGAGTTACATCAGTTTCCCGGTTCCCATATAGCCGGTAGGTCTTCGGTACTGTTCTAGCTTGTTCAACAGGCCCGCACACGGCTCGGTCCTCAATCGACACAAGTGGAGCTACAGCACACAGGCCCCAAAGTCCTGCTGCCCTTAACCTCCGCTTGGTCTCATTTTCTTGCCATGTGTTTCATGTGCTATCACTACCCGAGTCGAGTGCCTCTAGCCTATGCTCGCGAGTAGATCCAACTACTCGACTTGTACTGAATCCTACTCTATCTTAGCAATGCAGTGGCTAACGAGGTTTTCAATCCTAACCCCAATCCATGGTTTTCTTGGCTATGCAGTTGGGTTTCCAATCAAGACTCTAATGCAAAGAATCACCACAATATTCAAAGATGTGCTCAAAACAATAAACATTTGTAAAAAGGTTAATGCAAACCGGAGCTTGCCTTGCTGCTCTTGGTCGTAGGCTAGCTGTTCCTCCGGAGTAACGAAGTCTAGGACTTCAGGTTCCTCCTCGACCTTAGCGACTACATGATAAGAGCAATATATGTATCAATTTAAATGCATTTGTATTAACTTTGAAGTTGTGAAGTCTATAACCCTTGATAGACAGACCTAATGACTGTGAAACTTTTATTGTGGCTTGGTTACAACCTAAACAGAGACTTGGTCAAGTTTTAATTGCAGCAAAGCTCATTTGAGCCCTCCATAATTAATTATGTCCTTGACCTTAATTGGAACTCTTAGGGTGTTCTAGGAATTTTCATGAAGCAAACTATGACTTTCTGAAAACTAGATTTTCAGAGGGTTCTAATGGAGTTGGTCTCACTTAATTTGAAGGTTCCTAGCTAAAGTTATGAGCTAAACAATTTCAGAGAAAATTCTGAAAATGTTTCTGAACATTTTCTATTTTCTCTGGAACAGTTTCACTAATCACACCATTAGGTGGATCAGATGAGCTCAGATGGATCTGAAATTTTTATGGTAGTTCAGGGATATTTTTGGTGAACATCCCAGCAAAATTTCAGGATTTTCCTCCAAAGGATTCTCCAGTTAAAATTCCTAACAGTTTAAACTTTGAGGAATTAATTCCGGAGTATTAAGGGTTTTCATGAAGTGAAGCTTGATTTGCTGGAAAGTACTCGGAGAGCTGAATCCAGCAAAATTTGGTTCACTCAATTTGGAGCTTTCTAGCCAAAGTTATGAGGATTTGAAGTTTGAAGGAAATCTGAAAATCGGGGAAAAGTTTAAACTCGCGCGTGGGCCCCGGGGACACACGTCGCACGCTGAGGCGACAGCACACCGCGGTCCACAAGAATTTTGCGCGCCAGCACACCCGATCCCGGCCGCAGCCGGATCCCGATTTAAAATATCTCCCGCTGACAGCTGGGGTCCACCCCCTTCTTCAACCTCGCGACGCCCGCGCTCCGCCGCCGAGGGACCTCGCCGGGGAGCTCGCCGCCGGCTGCTGTACAGCTCCAAACTTCTCGATTCCGGCCGCCCTGCCTACTTTTACTCGGGGAACAGGATTCTAGGGTCAGCTGCTCATGACAATGACCGGAGCATGGTCGGCGACGAGCCGCCACCTCGGAACAACTTCGACCATGTCGGCTGACCCCTCTAGCACCTCAGCTACCTGGGAAATCGGTCGGGGAGCATCAGTGAACCTCAGAGAAGGTCGACATGAGTTCGAGGCAGCTCAGGGAAGGCCCGAAATAGGTCCTCACCGTGCGTCCGATGCCGCCCGTTCATTCCGTCATTGGTAGACCTCAAATTACGCCGGTTACAGAGGTTCTCCGGCCCAGAGTTGTGAAGGCAACTTGTGCGTTACCGTGTCTAGCTCGTGTGAGAGCGGCCTGAGGCCCTCTAATCCTTTCTAGAGCAAGAATTAAACAGAATCGTACCCGAAGGTCGTTCTGCACACAGAAAGGGGAAAAGTGGAAATTCGCCGCCGGTGAGCAACCACTCGAGCTGTGGCTCGGGGATGAGCAGCACAGGTCACCAGCGCGTCCAAGGGTGCCTTGGCTCGGGCGTGACAACGCCCTGGTTGGGCTGTCCACGAGAGCCCGAGGTGCGGCGGTTCCAAGTCCCGAATTTGATCTTTCGGCACAGCCGATATCAATCGGTTTCAACCGAATTCTAGCAACGGGGAGGACGGAGGAAGGTCTCTAGTACCTTGCTGGGGCTCTGGAGTGGACGGAGGGAGCTGCGATCGGCGTTCTCCGATCGAGTCCGAGCTGCGGAAGTTTTTGGCCGGCGCTGAGTTCTTGCGGGGAAGAACGGCGGTGCCTCGGCCGAGGAGGGGGGCAGGCGCCTTAAGAAGGCTCTGCACCGCCTCACGCCCGCGCATGGGCAAGCAGCTGCTGGCGCGGCGGCTGCCCTCGGTGGCGATCACCGCTGCGGCTCGGCGACCCGAGTGAAAAAGTCTCAGTCGGTTTGATCTGAGCAGTGGCTGACATGTGGGTCCCACCTCCAGTTTTAACCTCTGAAATTTACTCCTAATCACTGTTGTAAACAGTGAACCCCATACTACCCTTGGCAATTCAAATTATTCACCCATGAGCCATTTGAATTGATCAAAGTTCAAATGAGGTTTGGTTTGAATGAATTTCAGCACAAGTTCAGTTTGAAATTCAAATAAAGTTTGAATTTCTCCCACTTAGCTCATGTCAAGATCAACTCCAAATGGAGTGAAAATTGGGGTGTGAGCTCACAAAAATGTGCTGAGTAAGAATATGCCTTCCACTTTTAAATTCATGGGATAAAAACAGTTTTAATTTGAATATGGTTTCAAACTGCCCTCTTCCTAACTATACCCCAAAATGACCTCAAAAAGGTTTTGAATTTGGGTGAAACTTGGCATGGACATCCTTAGTAAAGTGTAGGGGCTTTCATACGTCCAGCCCATCTATATCACATGTTGGAAATACCACTTTTGCAATGTGTGAGTTTGTTCTCTAATGAGCATGTTGATAATTGTTACTTGCTCTTCATTTGTGTTCATCATCCTTCCTCAAATGAGGTGTGTGGTGTGGTGATGAACACTGCAAATGTGTGTCAAAACTGAGGCCCTTACACAACCGATACCCCTTCTTCGGAGATAATGTGGCCTAGGAACGTTATTTCCTTTAGCCAAAATTTACACTTGTTAAGCTTGGCATACAATTGATTCTCACGCATTTTCTGCAAGGTCAATTTCAAATGTTCTTCATGCTCCTCCTCACTTTTTGAACACCATAATGTCGTCCATGAAAACCACGACGAACTTATCCAAGTACTCCCTGAAGACCTTGTTCATGAGGTACATGAAGTATGCGGGTGCATTTGTTAACCCAAAAGACATGACGGTATATTCATACGAACCATACCGTGTTCGAAAGGCAGTCTTGGGTATATCGGAGGGCTTAATCTTCAGCTGGAAATATCCCGACCAAAGATCAATCTTGGAGAACACTCGGGCTCCTTTCATTTGGTCGAATAGGTCCTTTATACGGGGCAGAGGGTATTTGTTCTTGATTGTCACCTCGTTGAGAGACCTATAGTCCACGCACATCCTTTGGGTCCCATCCTTCTTGTCTACGAAGAGCATAGGAGCTCCAAATGGTGACGAGCTTGGACGTATAAAACCCTTCTCCAACTGCTCTTGAATTTGCTTCTTGAGTTCTACTAGTTCATTGACAGGCATCCTATAGGGTCTCTTTGCTATGGGTGCAGTTCCGGGTACCAAATCAATGGCAAACTCAATGTCCCGATCAGGGGGCATACCTGGAAGCTCCTCTAGAAACACGTCCGAGAATTTTTGAACTACTGGAATGCTGTCCAATGTTGCTCCTCCAACGTAGTTCAAGATTGCCTTTTCGGTTGTTTGTTGGACTGACTCAAACTCGACATGAATACCGTGCTCATTTGTCAACTGCACGCTTCTTTCAGCACATTGGATTGCCCAATTGTGCTTGCTTAACCAATCCATCCCGAGTATTATGTCAATCTCTTGGGAATCCAAGACAATAAGGTTGGCAAGGAAGTCTACCCCCTTATTTTAAGGCTTACTTTCGGACATACTATATTAGTCCTTATTTCTCCTCCGAGAGAATTAACTAACATAGCACATTTTAAGTGGGATATGGGTAGATGATGTTTGGCAACATACTTGGATGATATGAAGGAATGTGATGCTCCAGAATCAAATAAGATGGTGGCTGGGTTGGAGTTGGCAAGGAACATACCAATTACGACGTCCTCAGCCTGTTGTGCTTCCTCAGCAGAGACATGGTTCACGTTGCCGCGAGCATAGTTCTGCTGTCCCCGGCTTCCTTGATTGTCCCCTCTGCTCGGTCGCGGGTTCTGTTTGGGCACGTTGCCTTGCTGTCCAGGGCCTCTCCTCAGGCACTGGTTCGCGAAGTGTCCTGTTTCCCCGCATGCAAAGCATGCCCTGTTGCCTACGGCAGCAGGTACGTTGGGGCGGGGGTTTTGAACAGGAGCTCCTACGTTAGGTCGGGGCACAGGAGGCAAGGGCACACGAGGTGCTGGTGCAACGGGTCGTTGCTGTGGTGGCTGACTAGGGCGGTATGCAGGAGTGGTCGATCCATACTGCGGTGCGGCCGGGGTCATGTACCAAGGTCGTACGTTGCTCCCTTGAAGCTAGTATGGCATCTTCCTCTTGCACTCTCGCTCGATCTCTCGGATTTTGCTTTCAACCACTATAGCCTTGTCAACGAGCTTCTGAAAGCTTGCGTAGTCATTGTTGAGGAGCTGAACCTGCATCTCATTGTTCAACCCTCTCATGAACAGGTATTTCTTCCTCTAGTCTGAGTTGACATCTTCGGGGGCATACCGGGACAGTTGTGTGAACTTGTTGAGATCTCATTCACGCTTCTCTGTCCTTGGCGGAGACCTTCAAACTCCTGTCTCTTGAGCATCATTACACCAGCAGGGATTTAATGAGAGCGGAAACTTTCCTTGAACTCAGTCCAAGTGATCGTCTCCGGGTCGACATGAGCGTTGCTTAGGGCATCCCACCAGTTAGCGGTGGTTCCCGTAAGTTGGTGCGACGCAAAAAGGACCTTCTCTCGGTCGTTTCACTGCACTATGGCAAGCTTCTTCTCCATGGATTTCAACCAGTCGTCGGCCTCCATGGGGTCGTTAGCTTGAGCAAAGGTGGGTGGTCGAGTCCTCATGAACTCTCCCAACCTGTTATGAGCCGGTGGTGGTGGTGGCGGTGGTGCCAGAACGGGGTTTTTGTTGTTGGCCTGCAACTGACCCAAAGTTTGGATCATGGTTTGCATAAGTTGATTCTGCATGGCCATCAACCGTTCCAGGTGGTTCTCGCCAGCTCCGGGGTTAACAGGAACTTCATCGTGACCATCCTCTTGGTTGTCACGGACGTTCCTTCGGCCGGCGTTTCCTCTCACCATCTGTGAGAGAGATCGAAATAGAATAGAAGGTTAGAAGGTTAGGTAGATTCCCTCAACTATATGCATCAAGGTGAGTTGGACTATACATATATTAGCCCATATGAGGATGTGAACAAGTGCCGAAGCATCTCACACCTCTTTCTACTTATGTGTGAATATGGACAACGTTTTGAGACGTCCCACAACTCACACTAAGCACACAATCACAAACAATCATTGCAAGGGCTCACACAACTCCTATTCAAGGATGGTTTCCTATGTCAAGGTAGTTTCAAGGCCAATATATGCATCATAGGCTTGCATCCTATGGTCAGCGTGGCTTAGCTACCAATCTGTGTCGGATACTAATCTGTGATTGTATCTAGGTGTGTAACCTACCATCATCCGTGGCTTTTGATACCAATCTGTATTTCCTATTTAGGCGTGTAACCCACTGTCAACCGTGGCTCTGATACCAATCTGTGACGCCCTCAATTCTGTGGAATACCATGGAACCGAGAACTGATGCATATGTGTGCCCAGGATGTTCATCACACATACACATATGTTCCACAAACTGAATTCAGAATATATATAAACACGAATAACAGAGTTTATTACAATGTCTCATGAGTCTTGGACTCATGCTCACAGCGGAAGTCTTATTTCTATGCAGCGGAAGTCTTATTTCTAATGCAGAAGCAATTTAACTAATGCGGAAGCAAATCTAAGCAGCAATGGCTCCATCTCTACTCCATCCCCACAGGCAAGGTTGAGAACAGATCACACGCCTAATGCTCCACTTGGTCTTCATAGTAATATTCTCCTGTTGCTGATGATAATAATGCAAGTTTGAGTACAATGATGTACTCACCAAGTGCGGGAAAATATGATATGTAGCTCATAACAAGGTAGGTATAAAAAGGCTCATTGCAGAAAGCAAAGTTATTTATCAAAAACCATGATAAAACAGCAACTCATCTTTAAGTGAATGTAATCCCAACATGTATTAAAATACCAATCATACCTCCATTATGTTCATTACCTTCCATGTCACAACCAGACATCAATCAACCTCATTCTTGCTCACGAATACCTCCTCGTATTCGCTACCATCTCACGAATACCATCTCGTATTCGCTACCATTTCATCTCATAAACAACTTCGTCTCCCACCGAGACCAACCTCGTTGCCATGACTCAACAGTCATGCAACCCATCTTATCACCCGGACTCAACAGTCCCAAAACCAAACCATAACCAAACCATCCAAAACCATAACCAATAACCATATCCAATCACCATCCCCACTAATCATGGAAGATGGCCAGACGCTCGTGACCGTAAGCTCGGCTATCATGATAGTTTTAAGAACTCTGCAGAGTTTGCACCTCTTTACCCACAAGTTTGTGATTTCGTCACCCGTCGACGACTGCAGAACCTCCATTATACCAGTACACAACCGTCGGTGTATGGACAAGAGATCACAAAATAGACTTTACAAATGGGCTACTAGATGTATGGACTCACTAAGGTTTCACCGGCAGGCTAGAATCTCCAATTCTCCCACCCACGGCCCCCCTCTTGTGCCATGCAGTTCCCAGGGCAGTCCTCACTCGACTCCAATTCCCCGCGCCTTCCACGGTCCATAACAATCTAGCAACTTACCTAATTACTCAGCTAAGCCGCACCCATACTTGGCCTTGTGGTGGCACTGTTATCCTGGCATGTGCTCGCATGAACCGGTCCTTAGATCTACGGCAAGTAAACCACCATCTCATGCTACCTCATTCACAAACCTAGTCTTGCCTAGATCTCCCTTCGATCCATGTTCATTAACAACATCAGTTTCTCATTATCATTATGAGTGCAGTTAGCTAGACACATCTATCTCGCTTCCCAATTCCCATGGACTCAGCGAAGCATAAAAGTAAAAAAAACCATACCCGACTCATAAACTTCCCAGGCGACAAGGGTGGTTTAACCAAAACTAGTAAACTCCTATAAAAGGGTTTCCCATCATATTTGACTCAGCACACACACCTTTTCGCAAAACAAAACAGTTTTTCCAAAATATAGGATCAATATGGTCAAGGAGCACTTGCCTTGTTCTTGCGGTTCTGGTGGCTCTTGGATCTCGAAACCTTGTTGTTGCATCTCGTCGTAGACAGCTCCCTGAGCTTGTCCTTCTATACAGGATCACGCACATACAAGATCCATAACAATCAATACATGCACAAACTTTAAACTAGATGCGATGATGCATATGCAAAGAACAGATGCAAAGAAAACACAAAGATGTTGTAAGGTGGTATTGGAGACCTACCTTTCGTTCTTCTCGGTCTCGGGGTTCTTCTCTGATCAGACAGATCGTTGGGGCTCTCTTCCGGCGATCTTCCTCGCTGATCTCCGGCGATGGCTTACTCGGCGAGTTGGGGCTAGGGCTCTAAGTCGTCGGCTCAGGAGTTGGAAAAGAAGTTAGTGGTTTCGGCCAAAGGATTCTGGGTTCTATTTATAATCGGGAGAAGAAGAGTCCTAATCTGATTGTATTCCAAATAAGAGTCCTATTCAGATTGTCGTTTAATCTTAACAACTTATCTTTAGTCGATTTGATGCGGTAACATTGTGGAATTCAGGTTGGTTTCTCCTCCGTACCGGTATTTCTACGCGTACAGAATCTAAAATCCGCTCCAGAACTTGTTACCTCCTCGGTGATGAGCTCCGGAAGCTCCACGTGTCCACTAGGCCTGGTCTCTCCCTTTCCGCAGAGACGAGCTCCGGTTGTGCCGCATGTCAAGCGAGCGAGACCTCCCTTCTCTTTCGGAGGTGAGCTGCGCGTGTGCCACGTATCCCAACATGTATTAAAATACCAATCATACCTCTATTATGTTCATTACCTTCCATGTCACAACCAGACATCAATCAACCTCATTCTTGCTCACGAATACCTCCTCGTATTCGCTACCATCTCACGAATACCATCTCGTATTCGCTACCATTTCATCTCATAAACAACTTCGTCCCCCACCAAGACCAACCTCGTTGCCATGACTCAACAGTCATGCAACCCATCTTATCACCCGGACTCAACAGTCCCAAAACCAAACCATAACCAAACCATCCAAAACCATAACCAATAATCATATCCAATCACCATCCCCACTAATTATGGAAGTTGGCCAGACGCTCGTGACCGTAAGCTCGGCTATCATGGTAGTTTTAAGAACTCTGCAGAGTTTGCACCTCTTTACCCACAAGTTTGTGATTTCGTCACCTGTCGGCGACTGCAGAACCTCCATTATACCAGTGCACAACCGTCGGTGTATGGCCAAGAGATCACAAAATAGCCTTTACAAAGGGGCTACTAGATGTATGGACTCACTAAGGTTTCACCGGCAGACTATAATCTCCAATTCTCCCACCCACGGGCCCCCTCTTGTACCATGCAGTTCCAAGGGCAGTCCTCACTCGACTCCCATTCCCCGCGCCTTCCACGGTCCATAACAATCTAGCAACTTACCTAATTACTCAGCTAAGCCGCACCCATACTTGGCCTTGTGGTGGCACTGTTATCCTGGCATGTGCTCGCATGAACCGGTCCTTAGATCTACGACAAGTAAACCACCATCTCATGCTACCTCATTCACAAACCCAGTCTTGCCTAGATCTCCCTCCGATCCATGTTCATTAACAACATCAGTTTCTCATTATCATTATGAGTGCAGTTAGCTAGACACATCTATCTCGCTTCCCAATTCCCATGGACTCAGCGAAGCATAAAAGTAAAAAAACCATACATGACTCATAAATTTCCCAGGCGACAAGGGTGGTTTAACCAAAACTAGTAAACTCCTATAAAAGGGTTTCCCATCATGTTTGACTCAGCACACACACCTTTTCGCAAAACAAAACAGTTTTTCCAAAATATAGGATCAATATGGTCAAGGAGCACTTTCCTTGTCCTTGCGGTTCTAGTGGCTCTTGGATCTCGAAACCTTGTTGTTGCAGCTCGTCGTAGACAGCTCCCTGAGCTTGTCCTTCTATACAGGATCACGCACATACAAGATTCATAACAATCAATACCATGCACAAACTTTAAACTAGATGCGATGATGCATATGCATGCTATCCTATAATGTAGTTTAGTTTTATTAGGTCGGTTTATACGTGTTCCTGCATGGTTTTATGATGAACAGAGGTGTTCGGATCAGATGTGGACGTGACGATGACCTTGTCTTAAGATCAACCCGATCAACAAGTGTTCTGTCCATGAGAAAGCTTCTGTTCGAAAGGAATCGAAGAACAGATGCAAAGAAAACACAACAATGTTGTAAGGTGGTATTGGAGACCTACCTTTCGTTCTTTTCGGTCTCGGGGTTCTTCTCTAATCAGACAGATCGTTGGGGCTCTCTTCTGACGATCTTCCTCGCTGATCTCCGGCGATGGCTTACTCGGCGAGTTGGGGCTAGGGCTCTAAGTCGTCGGCTCAGGAGTTGGAAAAGAAGTTTGTGGTTTCGGCCAAAGGATTCTGGGTTCTATTTATAATCGGGAGAAGAAGAGTCCTAATCTGATTGTATTCCGAATAAGAGTCCTATTCAGATTGTCGTTGAATCTTAACAACTTATCTTTAGTCGATTTGATGCGGTAACATTGTGGAATTCAGGTCGGTTTCTCCTCCGTACCGGTATTTCTACGCGTACAGAATCCAAAAACCGCTCCAGAACTCGTTACCTCCTCGGTGATGAGCTCCGGAAGCTCCACGTGTCTACTGGGCATGGTCTCTCCCTTTCCGTAGAGACGAGCTCCGGTTGTGCCGTGTGTCAAGCGAGCGAGACCTCCCTTCTCTTTCGGAGGTGAGCTCCGCGTGCGCCACATATCGTGGCGGTCAGGACCTCCTCTCTATTCGGAGGTGGCTCCGCGCACGCCACGTATCCTGGCGGTCGAGACCTCCTCTCTTATTCGGAGGTGGCTCCGCGCACGCCACGTGTTAGTGCCGGTCTTTCCCTCTTTCCTCAGAGACGAGCTCCGAGGTAGACACGTGTCCAACAATGTCGGTCCTACCGGAGATAAGCTCCGGTGACGAAACGTGTCTAATAGAACCAGACCTCTCGGAGGTGAGCTCCGAGATCGACACGTATCCCGCGCGACTGGTCCTCTGATTTCCGCGGTGACTAGCTCTGAAGGTGACATGTGTCCTGCGGAAATGCCTTTGCTTCTTCCGCAGAGGCTAGCTCCGGGGCAACATGTGTCCCACAGGGTCAGACCTCTCCCCCTTTGCGGAGATGAGCCCCGGGCCTGCCACGTAGCCAGTTTAGCGGCAGACCTCTCCCCACTTCGCAGGGATGAGCTCCGAACACGCCACGTGGCCAGCAGGCCGCGGAAGTTGTCTTCGGCGCTCTCGGTGAACTGGATTCGGCTCTTATTGGCTATCTTTTTGATATTTTTCTCTGTTCCTACTTCTTTTAAAATGTTTTCTCTTCATGAAACATGAATATATGCAGAAACCAAAAATAAGGGTGTCACAGCCGAGGCTACGGAGGACCGCAACTGGCACACACCGCGAAGCAAGGGGGTGAGTCCGCCAGGGAGAGTTCTGGCGGCAAGAAGAAGAACACCGGCGGCAAGGAAAAGCCGCTGGCTAGGGCTCACACTACAGCAGCAGTAGCAGCTGCAGGGGGCCGGGGGGCGCGCAACGACAAGCGCCCGCGTTAGCTGTTCGGCAGCGACGATGGTGCCCAGAGGTGCTCGGTCCACGACACCAACCGGCCCCAGCGCCAGCGAGTGCCGGGAGATCCAGAGGCTGGCAGAGCGCTCCCAAGAGCTCCGGCAGCAGCGCCAAGATGGTGCACCCTTCCGCTAGCAGGAGGGTAAGCAAAAGGCTCACCCAGAGGTCAGCACCGACCAGGAGATGGAGTTCCAAGATGCCAAACAGGCGTTGAAGGTCATCTATGACCAAGGAAAGAGCTCCGACTCTGACCACAGCGAGTGACGCAAGACGCTCCACGCCTAACTGGGTGTTCCCCACTTCGTCGTGCGACAAGGGCTCACTCGACGCCCAGACATACGGCAAAGGGTTGGCAGCTCAAGGTAAGGCTACCTAGTGCCTCGGCCAATGCTCTCTCGAGGAGGGGTGACAAGCTTCCCCCCGCTAGGAGGGTCCCTCCCGACCAGTACAAGCATGTCGCCCCAGGTACGCCACCTGGCTGTAGGGGGTGGGTATCTCTACCTAGACCGCCGGACATAGGACATTTCAGTAAGTTCCACCCTTAGTGCAGTGGTAGGATGCTTTTCTTTTTCTCTTTCTCTTTCTTGTAAGAGTGTTATAGAGACTAGGAACGGTACTTAGAACAGCTAAAGCGCCGGAAGGATCTAGCTACTCTTGTTATCCGAGGTGGGTCACTTCCTTCTTACACAGCCTGTTGCCTCCTATCGCCCGAAGGAAGCCAGAAATAAGAAAAAAAGTGTCTTATCATGTGCACTCTATTTACAGTTTATGCTACCTCATGCATATCAACTATAGGCGGCATGTCCGGAGCCTGCTCTACACACTTGTCCTAGAACCCATGCCGCTGGAAGGTTTCCTCGCCGAAAGGTTAACGCCAGCGGGAGGTCAAGTGTGTAGCCTTCTATGACTAGTACTGCACCCGTAGCGTACACATCATGCCTCCTCAGCGCGACGACTGAGTACTCGTGGGCCAGAAAGAGCACGACTACGGACAAGAGGGGTAGTTGGACCTCGGACATCGCCCCAATACCCTTCTCGTGTTTTCTTTCCATACCGCTTCGGGCATGTGGCCAGTCACTTTTTCTGTGTTCCACTGTAGCACGAGCTATGCTATCCTCCCGTAGGCGGGTCTGCTTGAGGTACCTGTGACGTACCAGGATCAGGTGGTTGTCTCATTGCTCGGGGGTCTTATGGTACCGAATGGCCCTCCCCTGAAAGGCTTATGCCAGCGAGGGGTCCAGGGTGTGTAACCTGCTATGACTAGTACCGTACCCATAGCGTACGTATCCTGCCTCCTCAGCGCTACGGCTCAGTTCCGGGAACCGGATGGCTCATACCCCTGAACAAGGTTTCAACCACATCCTGGACGACCACATCGAATTACTCAAGCCCCGTAGCTCGGCTGAGGACCGTAAGTCACAGTAATGCTATCAAACGAGGAAAAGTGACCAGAGGGCACGACTACTCCTTTTTTCTACCATGCTTGCAAGTCCGAATGGATCTGCGGTGTCCCGGACCCCTCGGGAGGTCCGGTGCTAACGCCCTGTCTCATCCAGTCTACTTGGTAGGTGCGCCCCCACTAAGTGGCCACGCCTACCAGGGGGCCATCACGGTGAACCGTACGGGCAGGACATCAGACCACTTCAGCGGTGAACGGAAGGCTCGGAGCGCCAGCTACGACAAGATGAAGACAAGGGTTGAGCTCCCCTCGGGCCCTTGCACTGCCAGGGACCTAGAAGGAGTGGTAGCCACACTGCCAGGCCCCACGTCATCTAAGTCGTTCTGGACCTTTGCGCTCCTTTACCCTACCTTATATACGTCTACATTTTTACAAGCTTTCCTTTCGAGCTCGCATATACATTTGCGCACCCCACGACGTGTACATAGTTGAGTTTCTCTGTCTCGCTCTTGGCCAAAGATGTGCCATTCTTTCCTTCTACATACAGAGTAAGGAGTTTTCAAGCAAGAGTTCTCCCAAATACAGTAGTGGATAACAGCAATAAGTAGTTGATAGCAAAAAACAGTTCAAGGCAGAAGTCTCTTGAGAATGCAAAAGGCCTGCAAACCTAGTTCACACGAGTGGATTCTTTCACAACGTGCCTTTATTTACGCTAAAAGCAGTCTCATCAGCAGTGAAAGAACAACTTCCTAGCCGAATAAAACCTAGCAGCCTTGCAATGATAAGTAGTCCAGTCTAAGAAGAAGTGTTGTGATAATAAAAAATACTAGCCAAAAAAGCGGTTCCATTTGAATATTCTGCTGCGAGAAAGAGGAAGATTGTGTTGTCTAGCTACTAGGCGGAAATGCCTGATGCACTTGTATTGTCTTCGGGCCCTCTGGTTACCTTCCTGCTTGGTCCGACGGTGCCAGGAGGACGCCTCTCCTCTTCGGAGTGCCTGTCCAACGGGAGGTCCAGGGTGTGTAGCCTGCTTAGACTGGTCCTGCGCCCTAAGCGTCCGCGTCCTGCCTCTGCCAGCGCAGTGCCTAAGTGCGGGGGACCCCCGCGAAGGACGGTAACCAGGGTCCGGACGCTACTACACCGATTTGCCCAGGTCCCGTAGCTTAGCAGAGGACATAAGCCATATTGGGGCCATGGAGCAGGGAAAATACAACTACATGGCATGGTTACCATTTTTTCTACTAGTGTCTATGCAGGCCACAGGGGTCCGGTCTGAAGGGCTGATCCTGGGGCACCAGCTTTCCAAGGGGGCCACTCTAGGACTCCTAAAGCTGGCGCCCCCTGAGGGCTCCGGAGCTCAAGTCTTGCACTATCAGGGGGCTGCCACGAATGGTCAAACCGAGCAAGTCGGACGGACCCCAGCGGCATGCAAGAGGAAGCGGGTACGCATCTACGGCGAGCAACAAGGGTGTCGAAGTGTAGCCATCGACACTTCCTCCGGGCCTGCTTCAGGGCAGCCCACAGAGGTTCTTTTTCGGAGGGGCTAGTCCTCTCGAGAGGGTCGCGTGTTGGATGTAAGAGGATTGACACAAGGATTTTTACGTGGTTTGGGCCACCGGAGCGTAAAACCCGACATCCACGGGAGTGCTTGGAGCACTGCTTCTTTGCGTATGAGGATGAGTTGGCTGGGTGGCAAAACTGCCGAACCCCTTGCAACGTTGCCTACCCGAGCCTTTTTTAGTTCAAGACTCGGGCGGCTTACAAGGTGGGCCCCGGGGCCCGACAGGTGGCCCCGGGGTGATTTCCTGCCATCTACCATATCTTGGCGTGAATGTTGGTAGCTGTCTTCTGGCGATGTATTCTTGGTCGTCGTCCTACCGCCCTGCCCATGCCGCAAGCTAGGCGTAGTATTTGATGATGGCAGAGACGGCTGGGCATGTCTTGCCGCTGTATTTATTGGTCTACAGCTCCTGACATGGTGCGCCTGTCTTGATTGTGACTGGTCACAGTGCCTCCTGACAGGCGTGTGCCGCTTCTCCGCGTCTCGGGAAGGTGCGGGTCTTGAATGTCTTGTACGGATAAGGCATGGCGTGCCTTTACTCCTGCTGCCTACCGCGCCGGGGTGGGCAGCGTGGCACTGCTGGCCACGTGGCAGGCCCAGAGCTCTCCTCTAAGGAGAGGGGAGGCCCGGCCCCGCTGGACACGTGGCGCCTTTGGAGCTCACCCCTGCGGAGGGGGTGAGGTCCGGCTCTTCTGGCCACGTGGCAGGCCCGGAGTTCTCCTCTGAGGAGAGGGGAGCCCCGGTCCTGCTGGACACGTGGCACCTTCGGAGCTCGCCCCTGCGGAGGGGGCGAGGTCCGGCTCTTCTGGCCACGTGGCAGGCCCGGAGCTCTCCTCTGAGGAGAGGGGAGTCCCGATCCTGCTGGACACGTGGCACCTTCGGAGCTCACCCCCACGGAGGGGGCGACGTCCGGCTCATCTGGCCACGTGGCAGGCCCGGAGCTCTCCTCTGAGGAGAGGGGAGCCCCGGCCCTGCTGGACACGTGGCGCCTTCGGAGATCGCCCCTACGGAGGGGGCAAGGTCCGGCTCATCTGGCCACGTGGCAGGCCCGGAGCTCTCCTCTAACGAGAGGGGAGCCCCGGTCCTGCTGGACACGTGGCACCTTCGGAGCTCGCCCCTGCGGAGGGGGCGAGGTCCGGCTCTTCTAGCCACGTGGCAGGCCCGGAGCTCTCCTCTGAGGAGAGGGGAGCCCCGGTCCTGCTGGACACGTGGCGCCTTCGGAGCGCACTCCTGCGGAGGGGGTGAGGTCCGGTTCTACTGGCCACGTGGCAGGCCCGGAGCTCTCCGCTGAGGAGAGGGGATCCCCGGCCCTGCTGGACACGTGGCGCCTTCGGAGCTCACCCCTGCGGCAGGGGCGGGGTCCTTAGGCAGTTTTCTCCTGTGCGTGGGGGTACCCGGTATTGAGGGTACCGACAGTGGCCCCCGGGCCCATCTCGGGGGAGATAACGATCCCCCGGTGGGGCCTTCTCCTTGTCTACCCCGTGCACTTTCCTATCTTGAGAGTTCCCTGTGCTTGTAGGGTCTTGTCTTCTTCGGAGCTCAGCCCTGCGGAGGGCGTGAGGTCCGGCATCAGAGCTCGCCTCTGAGGAGAGGGCGAGGGCTGGCATCGGAGCTCAGCCCGGCGGGGGGCGTGAGGTCCGGCATCAGAGCTCGCCTCTGAGGTGAGGCTGAGGTCCGGCATCAGAGCTTGCATCTGAGGAGAGGCTGAGGTCCGGCATCACAGCTCGCCTCTAAGGAGAGGCTGAGGTCCGGCATCAGAGCTCGCCTCTGAGGAGAGGCTGAGGTCCGGCATCAGAGCTCGCCTCTGAGGAGAGGCTGAGGTCCGGCATCAGAGCTCGCCTCTGAGGAGAGGCTGAGGTCCGACATCAGAGCTCGCCTCTGTGGAGAGGCTGAGGTCCGGCATCAGAGCTCGCCTCTGAGGAGAGGCTGAGGTCCGGCATCAGAGCTAACCTTTGAGGTGAGGCTGAGGGCTGGCATCGAAGCTCAGCCCGACGGGGGGCGTGAGGTCCGGCATCAGAGCTTGCCTCTGAGATGAGGCTGAGGTCCGGCATCAGAGCTCGCCTCTGAGGAGAGGCTAAGGTCCGGCATTAGAGCTCGCCTCTAAGGAGAGGCTGAGGTCCGGCATCAGAGGTCGCCTCTGAGGAGAGGCTGAGGTCCGGCATCAAAGCTCGCCTCTGAGGAGAGGCTGAGGTCCGGCATTAGAGCTCACCTCTGAGGTGAGACTGAGGGCTGGCATCGGAGCTCAGCCCGGCGGGGGGCGTGAGGTCCGGCATCAGAGCTCGCCTCTGAGGTGAGGCTGAGGTCCGGCATCACAGCTCGCCTCTCAGGAGATGATGAGGTCCGGCATCAAAGCTCGCCTCTCAGGAGAGGCTGAGGTCCGGCATCAGAGCTCTCCTCTGATGAGAGGCTGAGGTCCGGAATCAGAGCTCACCCATGCGGAAGGGGAGAAGTCCGGCACTGCCAGCCACGTGTCAGGCCTGGGCTTGCCTATGAGGAGAGGGGAGGCCCAGCTCTGTTGGACACGTGGCGCCTTCGGAGCTCACCCCTGCGGAGGGGGTGAGGTCCGGCTTCGGAGTTCACCCCTGCGGAGGGGGTGAAGTCCGGCATTGTCGGCCACGTGTCAGGCCCGGGGCTTGCCTCTGAGGAGAGGGGAGGCCTGGCCCCGTTGGTCACGTGGCGCCTTCGGAGCTCACCCCTACGAAGGGGGTGAGGTCCGGCTTCGGAGTTCACCCCTGCGGAGGGGGTGAAGTCCGGCACTGCCGGCCACGTGTCAGGCCCTGGGCTTGACTCTGAGGAGAGGGGAGGCCCGGCCCCGTTGGTCACGTGGCGCCTTCGGAGCTCACCCCTGCGGAGGGGGTGAGGTACGGATTCGGAGTTCACCCCTGCGGAGTGGGTGAAGTCCGGCACTGTCGGCCACGTGTCAGGCCCGGGCTTGCCTCTGAGGAGAGGGGAGGCCCGGCCCTATTGGACACGTGGCGCCTTCGGAGCTCACCCCTGCGGAGGGAGTGAGGTTCGGCTTCGGAGTTCACCCCTATGGAGGGGGTGAGGTCCGGCACTGTACCCAAGTAGGAAGTGGTAATCCTGCTCAGAGGTCCTCTCTTCCATGTCCCCTAGTCTTATTTGGCTTACAGTCGTGGGCCGGTACACGGGGCTTGGGCAATCCAGTGCACTCGGTACCGGAGGCCCGGCTCCCCCCTTGGTCAGGGTGTAACCGTCCGGCTCCTAGTATTTAGACCATAGCGCTAGGGAGGCAGAGTGCGCATGCTTTGGGTGCAGGACCCGGCAAAGCAAGGCTCCTGGATGTCCCGCTCTGGCGTAGGTCTTTTACTGGAGGAGACCAACTGGCGTCACAGTACCCTAACAGAGGGAGGTCCGAGAGGCCCCCGGGCCTTTGGCAGGTACCTCAAACGCGACCGCCTTCGCCAGGATGGCAAATGCTGACTAGGCATGAGAGTGGGAAAGGAGAACCGAGTGTACGTTGGGCGTACACTGTCTAGAGCTCGGGGAGGTTATCATAAAAATTAACGCGTAACTTAGATGAACACATAAGTAAGTGTGGTAGGACAGGGTTCTTTTCATTCATGTAAGCTCATAGGAGGAAAACAGGTCGTACATGGAGGCAACGACCCGCCCCATTGTGAAGGGGGGCAGAGCCTACGCGCTTAGGGTATAGTACCAGGCTAAGCCGGACGTAGTCCTAGACCACCCCCTGGGGCTTAGTTGCTCCGAGCGCTGCTCCTAGACTCTATGGGAGCTGTTACAGAAAGAATAAAGCTGTCATACCACTGTTCTAAGGGTAGAACTTACGGAGGTAGCGCCGGAGCGCCTGCCTTGAGCCCCCATGCACGGACCTCTGGTGGTAGCGCCGGAGCGTCTGCCGATACCGTGCGCTTCGGAGCGTTGCTTGCCATCTTGCCTCGTCGACGAGGTAGATGTCCTCACGCAGGAGCTGGTCTTGCGTGGCTTCGTCGTACGCTCGGACACGGGGGGACCCCCAATGGTGATCTCCGGGGGAAGCACGGCTTCGGCCCCACATACCATGAAGAAGGGTGATTCCTGTGACCTGGCCCTGGGATGTCCGGCTGGCCCCCGACATAGAGGAGCCGGTATCCCCCGACGGCTCTGGGTGCTGCGTCTGCACCGGTTGTGTGGGTCTGCTCGGCATGGACCTGGCACGACTTGCATCTCCTAACCGGCTTGACGGCGTCTAGGAGGCTGTCGGTCAGTAGGAGCCATGCCGGAAGGCTCTACCGACCGGCGTGCGGGACGATGCGTGGCTCCCGCACTCGCCTCCGTGGATTGCTGCGAGCAGGCCGCGGCCTTCCTCCTGGGTTATGCTCTGCAATAGGATGTCGTTGGCGCCACGCTGGTAAAGATACCAGTGTGTAGCTCTTAGCTATCTGCACAATCCGTTCAGCAGATGCACGCTCATCAGGAAGGATGTTGTCTTTCAAGAAGTCCCGGACCTCCGTGGTCCATGCATCGGGGCTACTTGAGCTTCTGGACCTTGGGCGTTGGGTAGCACGGAGTCCCCATGGCGCATACGATCCTTGGCGGGCACCATGGCTGCAGGGCCGCCGGGACCGCCAGCTTCAAGGTGCTGGTCTCGCCCCCTTCGCCCAGTTCGGCAGGCCGGGTTGTGGGTCACGGCAACGTCCCTTCGAAGGCTCCTTCGGGCACCGGGGCTCCGGTGGAGGCCTTCGTTGAAAGGATGTTGGCGACGGTGTCGCCAGCGCGCGGTACATGGCACAGGTCCAAGGCCACGTTGTTGGTTGCCTTGAAGTTGTGGAGCATCACGTACCCGAACTGCTCCGCCGTTGGCATGAGAAGCAGCACGCCGGCTCTAGCCCCCCGCTTACGTGAGGGGCCGTCGGAGTAGAACGTCCAGTAGGGTTTGGTGAAGGCCGGTGCTCGGGGCTCCGGTTCTCCACCTTCAGGGCCCCCTGCGTTGCTTGGTGATGGCATCCACTTGGTCACGAAGCCAGCCAGTGCTTGGCTCTTGACTGCATGATGTGGTTGGAAGTCCAGCTTGAACTCCGACATCTCCGAGCTGCCCTCCTGCTTTGGAGGCTAGCCGTGAGTGCCAGTTGCGCCCTTCTGCTGCTCTGGCGCACTTGTCTGCCAGGCTAAAGAGCTCCGAGACGTCTCGCACCTCCCTGGTGGCCAACTTCTCGAGCATCTTCTTGTCCCTAACACCTTGTCTGAATGCAACCACCACTGATGCATCCGGGTGTGGGGGATGGTGTTTTGTACTTGGGAGAATCGCTGGATGAAGGAGCGATGTGATTCCCCCGGTTGTTGCCGCACGGCGTGGAGGTCTAGCTCCGTGCCGGGACGCGTGTAGGGGCTGCCAAGTTCGCCGTGAACTGTTGGCATAGCTCTCCCCAGAAGGTTATGGAACCCAGGGGGAGGTTCATGAGCCATGCCCGTGCTGGGCCGGTCAAGGCGACGGGGAAGTAGTTGGCCATGATGGCCTCATCCCCTCCTGCCGTGAGGATGGCAGTGGAGTAGATCTGCAGGAACTCTGCAGGGTTGACACTTCCGTCGTACTTCTCCGGCAGGTGTGGCCGGAACTTGCGCGGCCACACTGCGAAGCGGAGGTGTGGCGCTAGGGCCACACACCCCGTCCCTGCTGCTGCAGATCCCGGTGCCGTGAACCCTTGGTCGACTGCTGGCACAGTGTACCCCGGCATGGGCATTTGTGCACCATATACCGGGGGCGCCGACTGCAGGGCATATGGTTGCGGCATATGTTGCGTGGCGTACGCTTGGGGCAGAGGTCGCACGGCGAACGTCTGTGGTTCAGCTGAGTCGAGGCGGTCTACATGCTGTAGTCGGCCTCGTGGATGCGACGCCTTTGCCGATGTCGCTCGATGGTCACGCGAGCATCTTCTCCCAAGCGACGTCGCTCCAGCTCTATCCTCAGGTCTGCCGTTGAGAGCCTGGTAGAACGGGATTCTGTCGTCTGCCTATGAACCGTTGGCGTGCACGAAAGCGACACATCTGGTTGACTGGGGCGTCGTCCCCGCCGCAATGGAGGGTTGACGGCAGCAGCGACGAAGTGGTTGTTCACGGATCCACTGCTGGGCGGGCCCCTGGGGAGCGTCTACAGTAGGCGGATTGTCTAGGAGCGCTTGTGCGGCGGCTAGTGCACTTGCTTGAGTTGCACTCTACGCCGCAGCAGATCTTGAAGTTGTTGTTCGCCGGGAATGATGGCGCAAAGAGCCAGCCGTTGAAGGAAGCTTGGACATCTTCGTTGGCGCAGATCCGTCTCGGGAGAGAAAAGCCCCCTTCCTGGCGCGCCAAATGTCGAAGTGTAGCCGCCGACACTTCCCCCGGGCCTGCTTCAGGGCAGCCCGCGAAGGTACTTTTTCGGAGGGGCTAGTCCTCTCGAGAGGGTCACGTGTTGGATGTAAGAGGATTGACACAAGGATTTTTACGTGGTTCGGGCCGCCGGAGCGTAAAACCCTACGTCCACGGGAGTGCTTGGAGCACTGCTTCTTTGCGTATGAGGATGAGTTGGCTAGGTGGCGAAACTGCCGAACCCCTTGCAACGTTGCCTACTCGAGCCTTTTATAGTTCAAGACTCGAGCGGCTTACAAGGTGGGCCTCGGGGCCCGACAGGTGGCCCCGGGGTGATTTCCTGCCATCTACCATATCTTGGCGTGAATGCTGGTAGTTGTCTTCTGGTGATGGCTTCTTGGTCGTCGTCCTGCCGCCCTGCCCATGCCGCAAGCTAGGCGTAGTGGTTGATGATGGCAGGGACGGTTGGGCATGTCTTGTCGTTGTATTTATTGATCTACAACTCCTGACATGGTGCGCCTGTCTTGACTGTGACTGGTCACAGTGCCTCCTGACAGGCGTGCGCCGCACCTCCGCATCTCAGGAAGGTGCGGGTCTTGAATGTCTTGTACGGACAAGGCATGGCGTGCCTTTACTCGTGCTACCTACCGCGCCGGGGTGGACAGCGCGGCACTGCTGGCCATGTGGCAGGCCTAGGGCTCTCCTCTAAGGAGAGGGGAGGCCCGGCCCCGCTGGACACGTGGCGCCTTCGGAGCTCACCCGTGCGGAGGGGTGAGGTCCGGCTCTTCTGGCCACGTGGCAGACCCGGAGCTCTCCTCTGAGGAGAGGGGAGCCCTGGTCCTACTGGACACGTGGCACCTTCGGAGCTCGTCCCTGCGGAGGGGGCGAGGTCCGGCTGTTCTGGCCACGTGGCAGGCCCGGGGAGCTCTCCTCTGAGGAGAGGGGAGCCCCGGTCCTGCTGGACACGTGGCACCTTCAGAGCTCACCCCCACGGAGGGGGCGAGGTCCAGCTCATCTAGCCACGTGGCAGGCCCGGAGCTCTCCTCTGAGGAGAGGGGAGCCCCGGCCCTGCTGGACACGTGGCACCTTCAGAGCTCGCCCCTGCGGAGAGGGCGAGGTCCGGCTCATCTGGCCACATGGCAGGCCCAGAGCTCTCCTCTGAGGAGAGGGGAGCCTCGGTCCTGCTGGACACGTGGCACCTTCGGAGCTCGCCCCTGCAGAGGGGGCGAGGTCCGGCTCTTCTAGCCACGTGGCAGGCCTAGAGCTCTCCTCTGAGGAGAGGGGAGCCCCGGTCCTGCTGGACACGTGGCGCCTTCGGAGCTCACTCCCACGGAGGGGGCGAGGTCCGGTTCTGCCGGCCACGTGGCAGGCCCGGAGCTCTCCTGTGAGGAGAGGGGAGCCCCGGCCCTGCTGGACACATGGCGCCTTCGGAGCTCACCCCTGCGGAGGGGGCGAGGTCCTTAGGCAGTTTTCTCCTGTGCTCGGGAGTACCCGGTATTGAGGGTACCGACAAAGGGAACTTCAGCTACTTTGGCAACTTAGAGAGCCTCCGGTCCTTGCGGCATCAAGAACCATGGGGTCCCGCGAAAGCTAAAAGTGGCTCTGCCTACCAGGCCCTGCGCCAAGTGACTGACGGATGGAGGTCCAACAACAGGATTTTCTCATTCATCAACACAAAAGTACAAGTCAAGACAATGAAAGACTTGAAATAGAGATACTTTCATTGATAATAGAGTTTCGGCGTACAGAAGGGGATACAAGGCAACTAGAGAACTCAGCAGCAACAAGTCGAGTGGTCTTCCGCTCCGTGGCTTGCTTGGTTGTTCCCCGAACCGATCTCTGTGCAGTAAGACGGTCACCTGTTGTTAGACCGAGGTCGGCGGTGATGCACGCTGGACCGAGGCAACGATGACACCCAGTGTAACGTGAGCCAAACGCACCAGGTCGGCAGTAATGCATGTTGTACCAAGGAAACAGTGAAATCCATTGTCGAGTGGGCAAAATCGCCATCTATGGCAGATTTTGCTATCTACCATAGTACCTAGAAGAAGGCTTGATCACTCTGGACCTAACCTCCCTCCGGTACTGGCAGGCAGCCCCTCTCGACGCTGGTGTAGGGGTTCACGATGAGTCGAGAACCCTGTCCTTGACGGACTCCCCTACCGCCGGCACGCCATCAGGATGGCTCGTGCCTCTATCCAAGGTCGTCAAGGAGAGGGGTGTGCCAGAGACCATCAATGGAGGTTGCACACACATGAATATCTCGCAGAAGTGGACGAAGATGGCTAGTGAGGAAGCATCTGGTGGGCGAGAGCGTCTGGAAGCGGCGACTTCCAGCGCGCAAGAGGAGAACAAAGGCCACATGATGAGGAGGGGTGTTGTCCTACACCGCAAGGCCTCCTTTTATACTCGTCGACGGCCTCAGGCAGCGCAACAGGTGCGGCGCTTAAGTCGCCACCGTTGCACGCCGTGGGCCATTCGCCTCCCCCTGTGATGGGTTGGACCCTGGTCCACCTGTCAACCACTGGGGGTCGGGAGGACAACCCCTCAGGAACGTTCGGCGGTTCCCGAGTAGAGCGGTGCGACCGACCCATCGATTGCCGCAGTTACAGACCCGTGGCGACCCCTCGAGCGCGCCGCTCTAGCGCTCGCCAATGACAGGTAGGGCCCAGGCCCACCAGACAGGCACTGGCGGGACAGGCAAGTAAACTCAGGAAAGTCCGGCGGTTCCCGAGGGAAGCGGCGCAGTACCCCATCGGTTCACCGGCGGTCGCGGTAATTGCCCCGAGGCAACCCCTCGGCTGCCACACCATGACCGATCAAGTCGGATTGGACACGATGATCCGCCGCCGCTTTGACTGGGTGCACTTACTACACCGAGGGTAAGCAACCTCTTCGTCTCCTAGGTACGGCCGTTCGCCTACTATGCGAAAATCTCGCCACCACTTCGATTCCCAAAATTGCAAGTTCAAAACCACCACGCGGAAGATATAGGGGCCCCACTTGCGGGCTCAATACCTCCCCCGAGATGGGCCCGGGGGAAACTGCCGGTACCTTGCAGACCGGGTACCCCAGCGTAGTGGATAAAAAACAACCTGGGCCCTATCTTTCCAACATATGCAGGCCTCAGCGTAAGTCACGTGCCCTGGGCCCCATGGGCGGTCTCAGGGTTGCCACGTGTCTTCAGGCCCTAAGCCTGACTACTGGACGAGGATGGCTCGGGAACCGCCACGTGTCCAGTGGTGTCGGACCCCATCTTCCGCCAAGGAGGGCTCCGGCGCTGCCACGTGCCCGGAACCTCCGAACCACACCCTCCCCTAGAGAGAGCTACGGAGGTGCCACGTGTCCTGCGGCTCCGGGCCCGACCTCCAGCACGGGAGGGCTCCGGTGCTGCCACGTGCCCAAAAGCTCTGGACCACCCGCTACTCCGCAAGGCAGCTCCGGTAGAGACGCGTGTCCCGGAGGCCAGCCGCCCGGACGTCACACCGACGAGCAACGGGCAGATGGCAAGGGAGTAACGAGGAAGGTACGATGTCATGCCAAGCATTCAAGGCTCGTGCCTTCCCCAGAAGCATGGCGCACGGCGCACACATCCGTTCCCCGTCTGCGCACCTTTACGGTGAAAGACAGAGCGGCAAGGTGTGACGGCAACAGTGCCGCCCAACGGCGCAGAGTTGACTGGTGGAGCGAGGAGACGCGGTGACAAGACGGGGACTTCATCATCACCAACCACCCGGTCAGAGGCGCCCTGCGTGTCAGGCGGCGCGCCTTAACTCCACTGACAGTGACAATGCATATAGCTGTAAATGCCTATAGCTCATGTATAGGATGCAGATAGCCGCTGGGCCACTTGTCGGGCTCCAGGCCACCTTGTAACTGCCCCGGTCTTGGGCTATAAAAGGATCGGGGCAGCCTCCGAGCAAAGGGTTCACAACCCAACCGACTCACACACTCATACGCGCAAGCAATACAACAAAACACACTCGTGGACGTAGGGTATTACGCTCCGACGGCCCGAACCACGTAAATCCTCGTGTCCCTCTCGCCATTGTGCTCCCTTCGAGATCCACTAGCCCCTCCGTAAAAAGAATCTCCGCGGGCTGCTTCCGAGCAGACCGGGGGAAGTGTCGCAAGAAAACACTTCGACAACAGTGAATCATATTGCTCGAGAATCCGATGAAGCATGAACTCACTAAGTACGTCAATGTTGATGTTTCCTATATGAGATCACAGGTGCAGACCAGGTTGACCCTTCAGTATGTGACAGTATCTGCCTTGTAGACTTAGATAGCCAGCAAGCGCAACATAGTTATTTTCTATCCAAATGTATATCCACCACTCATGACGGAGGAGGATGGAGTTGTTAGGTGTATATACTCATTTTTATTTACTTGACAGTGTATGGGTTTCCTGTGTACTCCCTCCGTTTCGAATTATTTAATGCTGGTTAGTTCAAAACTAAACTAACCAGCGTCAAATAATTTGAAACAGAGGGAGTATTTACCTTGCATGTTGTTGTATATTTTTCCCCTCTAGGGCTGGTAATAGAGTGAGTTGCAGATTCCTAACAGCTATAACCAGAATAACTCACAAATAAGTACAGCAGATTTACAAAGCAAAATGTTGTTGCTATATAAGCTTGCACACAGATGGCAACGGGTTGTTACTGTTAGTACAAATAGCCAAGCATACGTATCCTTCATCAGACCACTTCGTATACTCACATAGAAGTAAACATTTCCATCCTTTCACCATTCTGAGAAACGAGGGTGTCCAGGATGCCGATCCATGTGCTGTAGTCAATTGGGGATCCACCTCCAGGCTGAAGGAAGCCATTCACAAAAAAGAACGGTGCGCCAGCGACTCCCCTTGTGCACCCGTACTAAAACAGAAAAAATAAACGTCACTTAGAGCAAGTTTCTGGATGTTTAATTAAATGTTTAATACTTCTAACAATTTTATTGGTTCAACAAGAAAATAATCTAACCTTGAACGAAACCCTTGCTGCCAAGTCAGTCCTCCTATCATTGAAGCCCGAGTGGAACTCGGATACCGAATTGCCAACAACCTGTGCTGCCATCTTTGACATTTCTACAGCTATAGTAGTGCTTGATAGTGAGGATGTCGCAGAATTGGAAAACTTTTCCTGAATAAGCCAATTCAAACATGTAAAGAAATCGGAGTGCAGTAAATGAAATGTGTGGTGGAACACATCGGCGTATGACTGTTGCCTACAACTTGTTAAACAACATCATTTCATGATTTACGAGCACGGTTATTAAGGCGTCGCTTAAGCGCTAAGGCGTGCAGGGACCATAAGGCGTCCCTATCGGCTTAGATCCGACGTAAGGTGACCGGCGAGGGGGGGGGCGTCGGCGGAGGAAGCCAGTGCCGCAGGGAAGGGGGCGGGTGGGAGGGGAGGCGGGGGGCGGGCGCACTGACCTTCGCCTGGGGAGGCCGTCGGCTGATTGGGGGGGGGGGGGGGGGGCGCCGGCGGAGGAAGGCAGCAGGCCGGGCGGGGGAGGCCGCGCCCCCTACGGCGGAGATCCGCCGCGCAGTTGGGGGGGATCGCCAGGCACAGAGATTGGCGGTGGCGGGTGGGGAGCGTCGGGCATAGAGAGGCGGCGGCGGGTGGGGAGCGCCGGGCATAGCGAGGCGGTGGCGGCGGGTGGGGAGCGTCGGGCACAGAAAGGCGGCGGCGCCCGCGCGACTACGCGAGGAGATGGGCGGGGGAGGGGTGGGGTGCGGCTGAGGTTAGGGTAAAATGAGTTGGGCTGCTACTAGTGGGCTGGATGAGCTGCTGCTAGTAGGCTGTAGTCTTTTCTTCTCTTGTTTTTTTCTTTTCCATTTTATTTCTCCTTCTAATTTTTGCTATATTAAAATATTAGTAAGGTGTCGCCTCACCTTACCGCTTAAAAGATAAAAGGGGGGTATGTCGCTTATGTTGCCTTACCGCCTTAATAACTATGTTTATGAGAATAGTGGAAGCAAAAAAGTTTTTTAATCCCACTGTGCTGCTCCCTTAATAATAAAATATTTGGCACTCAGCAGTCCACAATTGAGTATTTTTGCCAACATTCGTATCCTAATAGAGCGTACAAAAAAGGGCATACCCAGTGTTGAAAGCTCTCACACGTTGTGGGGTCTGGGGAAGGGAATTTCTAGGCAGCCTTCCCCTTGCTTATTTTGCAAGGAGGCTAATTCAAACCCAGGACCTCCAGGACACAAGGGGAGGGGCTCTACCACTGCGCCAGGTCTGCCCTTCATAGTTATTAAGGCGGTAAGGCGATATAAGGCGACGCACCCCCTTTTTATCTTTTAAGCGGTAAGGCGTAAGGTGAGGCGACGCCTTACTTATATTTAAATATAGCAAAAAATTGGAGTAGTAATAAAATGGAAAAGAAAAAAGAAAAGAAAAGAAAAGAAAAAGAAAAGACTACATTTCAGTGGCCTATCCAGCCCACTAACACTAGCCCATCACCAGCCCATCTCTAACAATCCCCCAACCCTAGCCTCCGGTCCCCACCCGCCTACCTCCTCGCACACTCGGGCGAGAGCAGCCGCCACCGCCGCACATCTATGTCCTGTCCGGCGCTCCCCACCGGCGGATCTCCTGGCGGCGCGGCCTCCCCGCTTGGTCTGCTGCCTTCCTCCGCCGGCGCCCCACCCCCTCCCGATTCCCAGCGGACTCCACAGGCGACTGGCCTCCCCCCGAGACTTCCGCCGATCCACCGGCGCCCCCCTCCGATCCGCGGCGGCCTCCCCAGGCGAAGGTCAGTGCGCCCGCCCCCCCCCCCCCCTCCCCCCCCCCCCCCCCCCCCGCCGGTCGCCTTAGACCGGATCTAAGGCGACACGGACGCCTTACGTCCCCGGGGCGCCTTAGCGCTTAAGCGACGCTAAGGCGACGCCTTAATATCTATGCTGCCCTTCCTTAATAGACCAACAGTATCTGATAATAAAAATAAGTCAGCTCTATTGGCATGAAGAAAGGATAAACCTTTGTAATAGAGACAGTTCTCAACCTGGTTCTTGAAGAATAACTCCAGTAAAGGGTAAGTTGACGATGTGTTCAATTTGTTAGCAATGTAAAGTGCACGGCAGGCATGAAATGCATAGGTGTGGTATCTGCAGTTTAACATTAGAATAGAAAAAAAATATATGAATGAGTTGGTCAGCTCCATTCTGATACAACAATAGCAATCTCAAAATCCGAAGTGATTTGAAAAATGATGGTGGCAAACTAGCATATAGGGCAAACCATGGCACCTAAATATATGTATATAACAAGGATTTGACTAAAGTAAAATAACTAACGGCATCATATTAGCCTCTAGATTTATTTTGATGGTGTTAGGACACAATGTAAATTTAGTACTGCTGTGCAGGTAGTAACATCTTTTGGTACACAGTTGGCACATTCAGTTAATTCTGCTGTGTCAATTCACTGTAGATGATGGGAACTTCTTCAAATAAGTCATAAGTTCATGGGTTACCAGGAATTAATACAAATCATTCCCTTGTCAAGCAAAATAACCAAGTACAAAAAGGCCTAAAATAAAACATTTTTATAACTGTAGAAATCCATCAAAACATTACATCTTCATTTTTATAGCATTACATATTCAGATTCAGTAAATCACACCAACAAAATCAGAACAATATCCAAGCAGAACATGCAATCCTTTGTCAAGAAAATCATATCCATTCACCCAGATTCTGACATGCGAACAGATCATAAAGCGATTGGCTTGCAGTTCAGGGGGGGGGGGGATGAACTGTAGAACAGTGTCATATAATGTATGCAATCTAGCATAAGAAACAACTATGGTGCATAGAACTACGTACGGAACCATGTACTCCCTCTGTTCGGAAATAAATGACGTTTAGGACAGCTAATTCAGTTCAAATTGAACTAAACTTTTTTGTCCTAAACGTCATTTATCTCAGAACGGAGGGAGTATTACCTAATTTAAGATAACCCTCGCCAGATTTAGTAATTCCAATAATTGATTTGATAATCATCAGATTTTGCTATATATACTTCAGACATTCACAGGATTATGACATGCCAGATTAGTAATAGTAGTAAGTTATCAGTTTGGAGTTGCATCATGCTTGGTTCACAGCTGACACAGTCACCTCATTCTGACCTGTCAAGGTTTCACTTTAGTAATAGTAGTAAGTTTGAATCACACTCCGTTCCATTTAATAAACAGATTATTAATGAAAACTTCTGAAATAAGATCAGAAATTTTATAAGTTGCCAGGATATTAGTTCAAAGGGCCTACATCTATAATTCTACAGCTGTTGGCAGTAAATAAAACAACACATATTCAAATTAGCCAGCAAATATATCCTTTCAAATTTCCACTCTGACTCTTACATAAAGGGCAGCCCGGTGCACGTAGCTCCTGCTTGTGCAGGGTCAGGGGAAGGGTCTGACCCACTTTGGATCTTTTGTACGCAACTTTACACTGCATTTCTACAAGAGACTGTTTTCACAACTCGAACCCGTGACCTCATAGTCACAAGGAAAAAACTTTATCCGCTGACTCTAACATAATGAACATAAAGTAGAAAGCAATTGTATGGCAATTACAGTATCCTTTTGCATTCATCACTAATTATTGCAGCTACTAAGTGAGGCCGACACGGCCTGGACTAGTTATTCAGCGCTACTGCAACTGTACTTGTGAGACTGCTCAAAATTGCTGAAATTACTTATAGGTGAAACCCAAAATAAAATTTTTGGGTTTCAGCCTACCCCAATGTGCTGGGGACAAAGGCTTTTTTGTTGTTGTTGTTGTTGTTGTTGTTGTTGTTGTTGTTGTTGTTGTTGTTGTTGTTGTTGTTGTTGTTGTAACCACATGTGAGACTACTCAAAATTGCTCAAATTACTCAGATAAAGGAAATCAGCAACTTCAGTAGCTACCTCAGGATATACTCCTATGTTGGAATACTCCAAAACCAGTAAAATTACACTTGTATGGCAAAAACAGGCACTGGGGCACTACAGCTGTCACCACGATCATCATAGACCTTGGAAGACATATTACCGTAGACACACACACAACTATGCGCTACTGTCACGTACAATCACATAAAGAAGTCTGAACGGGCGAGAGGTCATCTGAACGGGTGAGGGATCAAAGGAGCGAAGCGGTGGTGCGTTCTTACGGTAGCGGGAAGGGGTGGACGATGAGGGAGACCCGCGGGGCGTATCGCTCGACGGCGAGCTTGAGCGGCTGCCAGGCGTCGCGGCTGTCGGGGCAGAGCGGGTCGAGGAAGGCCTCGACGAGGACGCTGTCCTTCCAGGCGGCGGCGGCGGCCCCGCCGCCGTAGGTGAAGCCGTCGTAGCGCGGCGGGACGGAGGCCTGCGCCTGGAGGACGAGGAGGTAGTAGGAGCAGGATGCGGCCAGAGCGGCCGCGAGGAGCAGCCGCCGGAGCAGCGGCGCGCGCGCGGGCCTTGCCATGGGATCGCTCGCCGGTGGGTCGTTAACTCGCTAGGGGTTGTGAGCGACCGGTTGTCCGGTTCTGCGAGTCGCCGTTTGGGTCCCCGGAAATGATTGGCAGGGGAAGAACACCGTGATGCGATCGTGGCAATGGCAACAGAGATGTTTTTGCTTCTATTTCAGCTCAGGCCCAGCTAAAATCTGTACTTTAGAGGAAGGCCCAATAGGAGCAGCTTCTTGGGTTACTTCATGGACCATGCTCTACTTTCTTTTTCTTTGCGGGTATGGACCGTGGTGGAAATAGCAGATCGCTCGAGTCTGTTCCAGTTCTTTTTTTGAAACCGGCTCGATTCCAGATTTGGGCCAATTCTACTCGGCTTCCGCTGGAATGGACTATTCATGTTGGAATTTTCTTTTTCCACTATAGTGCTCGAATCAAATATTTTGGATTACATTATATTTGAGATTAATATTTTCTGAATTCATTCAAAATCAATGAAGCAGTACCGGCGTAATGCGAGCTGAGCTGCACACTTTCGGTGGTACAGTGAGTTATGTCGTGCAGAGTTGATTATGAAACATAGTAATCAGCAGGTATTCGACGTGTGAGACCTCAAGACGGTGAAACAAACAAAACGAGAACCCGGTGCGATCTCGACGGAGCAGGAGCGCGGCAGCGGACACAACGACAGCGGGGCCCACCCACCCACCCCTACATTCAGTAGTCACGTCCTCGTCGTTTTGTGAAGATAGAGGAATGGTGTACAGAAACTGCGGAGTAGCTGACGTGTGGGTGTTCTCCCACATGTCAGTCGCTGCTACCGTTGTCGTCGTTCCTGCAGAGCACTGACTCGCATATCGCACGCGCCACTGGCTGATCGTAGCCGCGTAGGATCGTATGCCTCGACTGGCGCACGGTAGCAGCGATAGTAGGCATACGTGTAGAGCCCCAGCCCCCCTACGCTAGCCCGAGCGAGTGTCGAGACGGGTTGGGGATCGTAAAGAAACGGGGACACCAGCAGGCGGCAGTGTGGCTCGAAACGACGGTTCTGTCGCGGAGTGGCAGCCTTTGCGGTGACGCATCCGATCCCACCTCCCGCCGTTGCTCGCTCGTCCTCGGTTGGCCTTCTTCCTTTTTTTTAAGGCCTTCTTCCCACACACCGTTGCCCATAGCAAGCTTGCAACACGAAGAGGGAACAAGAGTGAGCGTGTCCGTGGTACGCGCTCCGGTCCACGTCGACGTAAATGACGAATCAACGGTGGCAGGGATTTGCCCACGAACCGAGTGGAAAGGAAAGGCAGAGCAGATCATGGCGTCCACGCTACACGAGGTCGGGGTACTCGTGCACAGCCATGGTATCTGAGATCATACCGAAAAGTGGCAGTACCGTCTCGGAAATTAAAGAGTTCACCGCGCTCATCCGTGCAAACAGAATCCTGGCACTCTCGAGCCTCGCACATCACAGGCGCTGGGAGGGAAAGAACCGGGAGTCGGCGCGAGCGCCGTGAGGGGCAAACAGAAACAAAGTTCAGTACTTTTTCTGGTGTAAAGTAGGTTACGAGAACGGGGCAGACAGAAACAATTTCAGGGTCCATAAAACCGGGGCCTAATCCTCGTGTCGCCCACCAAATGATGTTCAGGCAGCAGACGCACCGCTGCCTCTGTTAGAAACAAACGGGCAGAATAGCTAATGGCATCCTCCAACTTTCACCAAAAGCTCAAATTCATCCCTCATCTTTAAAATCGGTCAATCTAGTTCTTAAACTTCTCATTTTAGCTCAAATCATCCCTAATTTCCATACTGGCACGCCATGTCCACAAGAGACATCCTTTTCCTGAGTAAACATGAGTCAAGTGTCTTTTTTGCCCTTCTTCTCCAATCCTCACCAGTGCAAGCATCAACTAATTAGCCATTGGAGACCACTCCTAAAAAAGAAGTAACCTTGGAGCTGGAATTAAATGTGGCCTTACCAACAATGAGTTTTGTCTGGTCCAACAACCGTGCGTGAAGAATTTTATAACAAGATACTTTTGGGTAACAAAATAAATATGCATGTGTGTGCCACCAATAGAACACTAGATTAGTGCGACAACTGATAGGCTCAATTCAAGTGGAGGTGAGTTGTAGTTTCATTGGAATGTTGCCGGTTTATCGGTGACATGTCAATCAATATTGGAGAAAAACAACGGCAAAAAAGACTTTCGACAAGTACTAATTCAGCAAAAAGAAGCCTCTAATTCATATGACATGCCAACATAGAAGTCAGGGGCGACTTGAGCTCAAGCGGCAAGTTTGATAACTAAATTGACCGGTTTAAAAGATGAGTGACGAATTTAAGCTTTCAGTGAAAGTTGAAGGATGTGATTGACTATTCCGGCAAACAAACGAAACACTAGCTGTTGTTCCTAGTAACTTGGGCTCGCTGGAGTAAACAACTGTGCAACAGGTTGCTCCATGTCCCGACGTTAACCTCTTATCTCACAGCTAACGAGAAGGTCTAGACAAAACACACACACCGATGAGCCGGCCACAGACCAAGTGAAATACACACATGTGGTTACCCTGCAGACCGGGTACCCCACGTAGTGGGTAAAAGACAGTCTGGCCCCGCCTCTCAGTTGAGGCGGGTCCCAGCATAGTCACGTGCCCTTGGCCCCATGGTCAGCCCTGGGGCTGCCACGTGAGCTTGAGCTCCGGAGCTGACGCGTGCCCTAGATTACGGTTCGAGCCTCCCCGCTGAGTTAAGGTCCGGAGCTGCCACGTGTCCCCTGGCTCAGAGCCACCTCCCCGCTGATGACAGCACAACCGAGGCCGGAACTACATCGAGCTCAAGTCCCAGAAAAGGCTTCTGCTGGCGTTGGTCTAAAGCCACAGGGCTCAGACTCCGCGGGAAACCCTAGGGATGGGAAAGTAATCAGATCCCACACAGGCGGGCCTAATGATCAATGCATATCCAGGTGTAAGCTCCCGGATTATAGTCCCGGACCCGGGGGCCTGGGAGCCCCAAGTCTCGGACCTCCCCAAGAAGAACTAGTCGGGTCTCAGCCATCTAGACCCGACAACCAGTGTGCATTCGGGTCCGAACTCCAAGAGTGCAGTTCTGGACCTGGGGGCGGGGGCCACTGAGTCCCGGACCTCTACAAGGAGACGCTTCGGACCCCTCCGGGAGGGTCCGGACCATCCAGCGTCCGGTCTACTTCATCGGTGAGGTCCTCCGCGACACCAAGACAAGATATCTGGAGGTGCACAAACTGCTCTATGCAGCCCTCGTTGCATCAAGGAAGTTGCGCCATTACTTCCAAGCTCACAAGATCTCGGTGGTTACCTCATACCCGCTGAGAACCGTCCTCCACGGCCCCAACGCCACTGGAAACATAGCCAAATGGGTTGCGGAGTTGGCAGAGTTCGAGCTGGACTTTTTACTGAGTCATGCGGTGAAAAGTCAGGTGCTAGCTGACTTCGTGACAGAGTGGACTCCACCACCATGCCAGCCAGGGGGCCAGGACATCGGTGAACCAGAGCCTAGAGCTCTGGTCTTCACTGGGCCCTACTGGACTCTCTTCTTTGATGGCTCCTCGCGGAAGCAAGGTGTCGGAGCATGGGTTCTACTCATTACACCAACCGGAGAGCAGTTCAAATACATGGTGCGACTTGACTTCAAGGCAACCAACAATATGGAGGAGTATGAGGCTCTCATCTTCGGGTTAAAGACTGCGCTATCCCTTGGCGTCCAGCAGTTTTTGGTCAAGGGTGATTCTCAATTGATCATCAAGCAAGTCAAGGGAGAGTGATGGTGCAACGATCCACAGCTTGCAGCATATCTCCTCCAAGTATAGAAGTTGGAGAAGGACTTATTATCCTTGAACTTGTGGCATGTTCCCCGTGCCAATAATACAATACCTGACGACCTGTCAACGAAGGCTTCCACTTGGGCTTCGGTGCCTGAGGGGGTCTTTCAAAGGAAGTTGTTGTGAGCTACCGCCTGGCCGGCCGAACCAGGCGAAGGGGGCGGGACTAGCACCTCAAAGCTGGCTGTCCCGACGGCCATGTTACCATGGCGCCCGCCAAGGATCGTAAGCGTCACCGGGGACTCCGTGCAACCCGGCGCTCAAGATCCAAGTGCTCAAGTAGGTCTCGATGCATGGATCACGGAGATCCAGGACTACTTGAAAGACAATTTCCTTTTCGATGAACGTGTATATGCTGAACGGATCACTCGGTTGGTAAGAGATACACGCTGGTAGAAGGGGACCTCTACCGGCATGCCGCTAATGGCGTCCTATTGCGGTGCATAACCCGGGAGGAGGGCTGCGATCTGCTTGCAGAGATCCATGGAGGCGAGTGTGGGAACCATGCATGTTCCCGCACGCTGGTCGGTAAAGCCTTCTGGCATGGCTTTTACTGGTCGACACCTCTCCAAGATGCCGGCGACCTGGTCAAGAGATGCAAGGCGTGCTAGTTCCACGCTAAGAAGATCCACACACCACTGTAGACGCTGCATATGATCCCGCCTGAAAGTGCATCTAGGCATCCCTTGTGGGTTTTGGTTGATTTATGACAAACAAATGAGACCCTAACAAAATCATTGAGATGAGCGCAGGTTTTTAAAGAAATTAGGAAGAAAGCGCAAAAAGAAAGGAGCATGAGGATCTAAAATGATAAGAGCTCAGGAGCTGAAAAGATTAGATTACTTAGTATGGAGTGTGTTGGAGAAACACACCCCAAGAGCTCAAGTGAAAGAAATCACACTAACTGCACAAAAATCAGCATGTGCGGACTAGTCCGATATCAACCGGACTAGTCCGATTTCTCTCTGACTAGTAAACGGACTAGTCTGATATGGACCGGACTAGTCTGATTTTGTCTCTGGATAGACAACGGACTAGTCCGCACTCTTACGGACTAGTCCGTTATCTCACAACACTTGGTTTTCCACACGCCGCACATCGGACTAGTCCAGAGTCCACCATGGGCTAGTCCGGACATCGCAAACCCTAATGGTAACCTTTGGAAACCCTAGTATAAATAAAGGTGTACGACCATACTACCCAGCTCTCGACCCCCTGCGCCGTCACACCTCCCAAGAGCCCAAAATTCACATCTCTCCACACATTCTAACACAAAAAGGATCAAATTTTTTAGGATTAGCAATTGATCAAAGGAGAGACTTGTTCTACACATCTTGAGCTCTTGGGTTTGATCTCTCGCACACTCTTGTTCATTTATTGTTCATCTTTTGAGTGTGTTTGGTGGTAGTCATTCATTGTAATTCCTTGGGAGCCCTCAACTTGTGAGGAAGCCCCTTGAACGATTTATTTTCCCTTTGTGATTAGTGGAAGAGAGTCGGCCTCCGTGGCGATTCGATGAGGGTAGGTTTGGTGAAGACCCGGTTCTTCGTGGACTCCTTAACGGGGACGTAGAATTCCTTCATAGAATCGAACCTCGGGATAAAAACTTGTCTCTTGCTCTTGCTCATTTATTGTTCATCATATTCTAGGGTTTACTTAATCTTGTGTAATTCACGTTGAAACATTGAAACTAAAGTTGATATATGTCATTCATTGTTTTACTGTTATAATACATCTAAGTTCCCAATTAATTTCCGCTGCATAGGGTACTAGAAGTTAAAATATTGATAAACCTTGATCTTTCTAGTCCACGCATACCAGACTAGTCCTCACAGTACCGGACTAGTCTGATTTGTCTCTGACTAGAAAACGGACTAGTCTGCACTCTACTGGACTAGTCCGATTTCCCTGTATTTGATAAATCTATTAAGTGTTTCAGGGATTAACAAAGAATCAAAAAGCCTATTCACCCCCCCTCTAGGCTACATTCAATTGGTATCAGAGCCAAACTCTTCAAAAGAGACTCACCGCTCGAAGAGACGATGTCGGACATCAAGGATGTACACAAGAAGATCGATGATGAAAAGGGTGGTGATGAAAGGACTCAAAAGCTAAAGAAGCTACTCGACGCCATTCAAGACAGTGAGGACGATGATGAGGAGGTGCTCCAACTCAAGGCTCTTCTACGGAAGAAGACACTCTCCTCAATAGGGAAGAAGAAGATCGATGATGAAAAGAAGAAGAAAGGGGGTAGTCACACAGACTACTCCCGATATCCTTTTGACTATGAACATTTGAATTCTAACAATAGTCATTACTTATCAATTCCTCTAGGGAAAGCACCTTACTTTGATGGCAATGATTATTCAATTTGGAGGCAAAACATAAAATGCACCTTATATCTCTTAACCCAAGTTTGTGGCATATAGTGTGTACAGGGATAGATATCACGGATGATGATGAAGAGCTGACTCCAAGCCAAGAACAAGCCGTTCATCGAAATGCTCAAGCTGTAGCTGTGATCACGTCATCACTGAGCCGAGACGAGTTCACCAAGGTGGATGGACTCGAAATTACCAAGGAGATATGGGATACACTACAAACCGCACATAAAAGTGATCGTCATGTACGCGAAGCCAAGATAGAAATGATTGAAGGTGAATTGGGAAGATTCGCGATAAAAAAAGATGAATCACCACAAGATATGTACAATCGACTAAAGAATCTTATCAACAAAGTCCGAGCTTATGGCAGCAAAAAGTGGAATGATCATGAGGTCGTGAAGTTGATTCTCAGTGCATTCATGCCTCGCAACGTGACTCTTTACTCTATGATTAGAGAAAGTCACAGGTATCGGAAAATGACCCAGACGAACTTCTTGGCAAGATCATCAACTTTCAAATGATGGAGAAGCAAGCCAAGCATGTCAAGGAAATTGCCGATCTCACCTCGGCAAAGAAGAAAGGAGTTGCTTTGAAGTCAACTTGTAAACTCGTATCAAAAGAAGCTCGAGAAGCTCATGGAGAAGACGACAGTGATGATGAAAGTAGTGATATCGATGAAGAAGACATGATCTTGTTCATGAAGAAGTTCAAGAAAATGATGAGAAGAAGAAAGGGTAGCAGCTCAAACGAAGGAAGACAAAGGGACAAACAAAGACCCAAGATGAGACGGGCGTGCTACAACTGCGGAGAATATGATCACTTCATAGTAGATTGTCCATATGAAGAAAATAAGAGGAAGACTAAAGACAACAAGCCTCAACCAAAGAAAATGTTCAATAAGAAGAAGCAATATGGCCAAGCGCATCTAGGGAAGGAGTGAGACTCCAATGATGAATCCTCATCTGAAGAAGAAGAGGAGATGGCCACCATAGCCATAAAGAAGACCACCAAGAAATCCACTCTCTTCCCAACCATGGGTGCATGGAAGGATAACGACAACACTTGTCTAATGGCAAAGGCAGGTAAAAGAAAGGTAACAACTAAATCTTCCTTCTCGCATTCTTTTACTAGTGATAGTGATGATTCTAGTGAGGATGATAGCAGTGATGAAAATGAGTATATGCTTAGGGGTTTAGATAAAAAGACAGCTGCTAAGATGAGATTTATATTTGATAAGCTTGTTGATATGGAGAAGTTAGTCAATCGTCAGGAAGATATGATCATCTCCCAAAAGGAGGAATATCTTGAGATTGAAAAGCTTCTTGAACTTGAAAAGGAGCGAAGTAAATCACTAGAATTTGAGTTAGCTTCAAGCAAGGAAGCTTGCTTGATGTTAAAAGACTCAAACACCACCATCAAGGATGAACTTGCTAACTTAACCAAAGTTAACAAGATCCTTGAGGTACAAGTTGAGTCACTCAAGCAAGTGGTTCTTCATCCACTTCAAGCTCACCTTCTCAACATATAAAATCTGAAACTAGTATTACTTGTGCTTGTGCCTAAAGTGACACTAACTTGAAGAAAAAGCCAAACTCGACAAAGGACAAGCAATCTTCTCAAAATGACATATTTGACAAGGAGAAGATCAAGTATGCACGCAGTGCATACTCGGTCACAAGACCTCCTAATGTCAAATATGGCATTGGATATTCTTATGGTGAAAAGCAAAACGCTAGAAGCCACAAGAATAACAAGGGTTGCATTGCCTTTATCAAGGGAAACTCTTCTCAAGTTAAAAAACTTAATAATGTTGATAAATTTAACACTGTGAACACATATGAACAACAACTTCTATTTAGAACTTTTGATGCTTCATATGTACTTATGAAAAGTAATCTTGGAAGAGTTTATGCTAAATATGTTGGGCCACGCCATGGGAACACCAAGTCTCATGTGTGGGTGCCCAAATCACTTGTGACTAACCTCAAAGGACCCAAGCAAGCTTGGGTACCTAAGACCAAGGCATAATTTGTCTTTTGCAGACTTATTCATCCGGTGGAGCAAAATGGGTGCTAGATAGTGGATGCACCAATCACATGACCGGAGAAAGAAGAATGTTCATGGAATATGAAGAAAATGAAGATCCAAGCGAAGGCATTTACTTTGGTGATAATAGTCAAGGAAGAGTGCTTGGTACCGGCATTGTAGAGCGTGCCAAGCAGGGAAGCAAGTAGGAGCACCCCATCCCGCGAAGAATGTCATGACTACAACAAGACCGCTTGAGCTCCTCCACATGGATCTATTCGATCCAATTGCTTACATAAGCATCGGCGGTAATAAATACGGTCTAGACATTGTTAATGATTTTTCACGCTTCACGTGGGTTTTCTTTTTGCATGATAAGATAGAAACTCAAGGAACCCTCAAGAAGTTCATCAAGCGTGCCCAAAATGAACTCTCATTGAAGATCAAGAACATACGAAGTGAAAATGGGACAGAATTTAAGAACACCCAAGTTGAGGAGTATCTAGACGAAGAAGGGATAAAGCATGGATTTTCAGCACCATATACTCCTCAACAAAACGGAGTAGCCGAAAGGAAGAACATAACTCTCATTGAGATGACGAGGACAATGCTCGATGAGACTTCAGACAGGTTTTGGGCTGAAGCGGTTAACACCGCTTGTCACGCCATAAACCGACTATATCTGCATCGGTTGCTCAAGAAAACTTCATATGAACTACTCACAGGTAACAAGCAAAATATTTCATATTTTCGAGTTTTTGGTTCAAAAATGTTATATTTTAAATAAGAAGCCAAGGGCTTCGAAGTTTGCTTCGAAGTCCGATGAAGGTTTCTTACTTGGCTATGATTCGAACTCCTACGCTTATCGTGTCTTCAACAAAACCTCCGGACTTGTTGAAGTAGCACGTGACGTAGTGTTTGATGAAATTAACGGCTCACAAGAAGAGCAAGTTGATCAATGTGTGCTAGATCAAGAAGAATCTCCATGTCAAGCATTGAGAAGAATGGCATTGGGCGATGTTCGACCACAAATGCCACCTCCAAATGTGAATGAAGAAAATGAACCACAGGTGGAGGAAAATGATCAAGGGGGAGCTTCCATACAAGATCAACCCCAAGAAAATCAAGAAGATCAAAACATCAATGAGGGCAACTATCCAGGGGGAGAAGAAGATGATAATGAAGATTCAAGGCCACAAGTGCCACATCCAAGAGTACACCAAAGCATCCAAAGAGATCACCCCGTCGACAACATAATCGGTGACATCCAAAATGGAGTAATAACTCGATCTCGCATAGCTATTTTTTGTGAACACTATTCTTTTGTATCTTCTTTGGAACCATACAGGGTTGAGGATGCATTAAAAGATCCGGATTGGGTGGTGACGATGCAAGAAGAATTGAACAACTTCAAAAGGAATGAAGTGTGGGAGCTTGTTGAAAGACCCAAGTCCAACGTCGTCGGCACTAAATGGGTCTTCCACAACAAGCAAGACGAACATGGAGTGGTGACAAGGAACAAGGCACAACCTGTGGCAAAAGGGTACTCACAAGTCAAAGGTTTGGATTTTGACGAGACTTTTGCTCTCGTAGCTAGGCTTGAATCGATTTATATATTACTTGCATATGCTACTCACAATGATTTCAAGCATTATCAAATGGACGTGAAAAGTGCCTTTCTCAACGGACCGATCAAGGAGGAGGTGTACGTGGAGCAACCACCCGGTTTTGAATATCAAGAGTACCCCGACTATGTCTTCAAACTGCGTAAGGCTCTCTATGGCCTCAAACAAGCTCCTAGAGCTTGGTATGAGTGCCTTAGAGATTTTTTTGATTGAAAATGACTTCAAGATTGGAAAAGTTGATTACACTTTGTTTACTAAACACTTTGATGATGATCTCTTCATTTGCCAAATCTATGTTGACGATATTATATTTGGTTCAACTAACAAATCATTTTGTCAAGAATTTAGTAAGATTATGACAGATAGATTTTATATGCCCATGATGGGAGAGTTGAGGTACTTTTTGGGATTCCAAGTGAAGCAACAGAAGGACGGGACGTTCATATGCCAAACAAAGTACACTCAAGACATTCTCAAGAAGTTTGGAATGGACAAAGCAAAGCCAATAAAGACTCCCATGGCAACTAATGGACACTTGGATCTCAATGAAGACGGACCAAATGTGGATCAAAAGGTATATCGTTCCATGATTGACTCCTTACTTTATTTATGTGCATCTAGGCTTGATATCATGTTGAGTGTATGTTTGTGTGCAAGGTTTCAAGGCAATCCTAAGGAATGTCATTTGACAACCGTTAAAAGGATCTTGAGATATTTAGTTCATACACCCAACCTAGGCCTTTGGTATCCCAAAGGTTCAAAATTCAATCTCATTGGATACTCCGATGCAGATTATGTCGGATGCAAGAGAAAAAGTACTTCCGGTACTTGCCAATTCCTAGGTAGATCCTTAGTTTCTTGGTCCTCCAAGAAACAATATTCAATTGCCTTATCCACGGCCGAAGCGGAGTATGTTGCAGCCGGGAGTTGTTGTGCACAACTCCTCTGGATGCGACAAACTCTAAGGGATTACAGTTACAATATGAGCTGTATTCCACTCCTTTGTGACAATGAGAGGTGCAATTAAAATTGTCCATAACCCTGTTGAGCACTCTAGAACCAAACACATAGATATCCGACATCATTTTTTGAGAGATCACTCAATGAAAGGAGACATAGCCATTTCCCATTTCAACACTGAAAGACAACTAGCCGATATCCTTACCAAGCCACTTGATGAAAAACACTTTTTTGAGCTCCGAAATGAACTAAATATCCTTGATGCTCGGAACGTCGCTTGAAAATTTGCATACCTGTATGCCATCCTCAAAATTATGTTAATTGTGTTGAAAAATTATCTCTCTCTATTTTTCTCCTAAAAGATATGTTAGTTACTTAATCTTGATGAATTATGGTCATAGCTTGATTGTTGTATGTTTACTGATCATATTCATCAAGAATATCTGTGTTTCTTTGTCCCTTATTTCTTATTAGGAACCATTGAATACATATATATAAGTGTTTTGTACTTTTCTGTACAAGGGACCGCGGACTAGTCTGTGGTCACCCCGGACTAGTCCGCACATTGCAGACTAGTCTGCACTTGGTCCGCTAGTCTGGACTAGTCCGGTTAGACCACGGACTAGTCCGATACTTCGACTCCATAACCCTAGGGTCGGCTCAAACCTAATCTCCTTCAACCTCACAACTCCTCCCACGTTCTTTCTCCTCACTCAAGTGCTCCCAAGGCGGATTTGCGAGTTCTCCATCAAATCCACCCAAATTTCTGTGGGAATCGATCTCCACTGCAAGGAGATCGAAGACCCCGGACTAGTTCGCATCAAGAACTCCTTCAACGCCTCGAATCGAAGGATTTGGTAAACTTCTCTACAAACCCTAGAACCTTCGATTTTCCTTGTTTTTGCTCAATTAGCTTAGCTCCTCCAGTCAATACATGCTCTATTGATGTATTCCATGTAGCCTAGATCATATTTGCATTGAATAACCTCAAATTTCGACAAGTTAGGGTCTGAACAGCCTCATAACGGACTAGTCCGTTCTTAGGGCGGACAAGTCCGGTACTCCGGACTAGTACTTCCCTGAACACCGGACAAGTCCGGTATGCCCTGACCAAAACCTTAGCTTATATCAATTCAATGCAACCCCTTGTCATCCTTGATTATTCATATCCTTTATATCTTCCTTGTTAGAAATCATGTCGGGATCGAATGAGAACCTCTCCGACTTTGAATCCGAGATGGATCAAGATGTGATGTCTCATATTCCGGAGTCTCACTCCAACAAGAGACAAGAGCGTGCTTCTGAGCCTTTGCTCACCCCACTAGGGTGCGTCAAAAGGTTACAATCAAGAGACCATCTTCAAAAGCAAATATGGCTAGTTCTAGCTCGGCGGCTCAATGCCAAACCAAGGGCAAGGGAAAGGGACTTGCTTCCGGCCTGATTGGTCCCCTTAAGATGACAGCTCCAAGACAGGGAAATAGGGATCCCTCGGAGGAAAAGTTCAATGGCAAGGGGAGTGATGTGGCATGGATGCTGAGAAAGATTGACGCCTATAGCACTGGCAAAAAGGTAGCTGACAAGAGATTTTGGAGCAACTTTCACTCGGACTACTACAGTTTGGTGTACCTCTAAATGAAGACTCCAGTGGTCCGCAACCAATGGATCAACTGGACATATTTTGAAAGGAAGAGATGTGAAGCCTTTGAGGAGGTAATAGAGGCTGCAGAGAGACACGGACTCAAGGACTTGCTCTCCTTCAGATACAACTGGAATGATGAGATCATCGCCCAGTTCTTTGCAACTTGCCACTTTGCCCACGATGAAGAAGACAGAGTGACTTGGATGACACATGGATCCAAGTACACAGTTTCTTATGTTGAGTTTGCTAGACTGCTGCACCTTGAGGACACCGGCAGTAATGAGATTGTGATTCACAATTTGGGTGTTGTGGAGAAGGACGAGATGGAATTCCTCTATGATACTCAACTCCCATACAATCCTCCCTCAACCAAGAACATGAAGCCCTTCTTCATTGTTCTCAACAGGGTGCTCCGAAAGACCATTGCTACAAAGGATTGAGATGCCGGGAGTGTCCAAGGTTACTTGAGAACCTTGATGAAAGTAAGCTGCAGGAGGAGAAAATTTGATATCTTCGATTACATTTTGAATGACATGGTGAACATATCCTGCACACCAAACCGTTCCTGTGGCTATGCACCATACTTGATGTTCATGATTGAAAAAGTCACAGGAATCGAGTTTGTGAAGGATGTGGAGCACACTGCTCTAAGGCCTCAGAAGCCTCCTCAAGCCTCTCTCCCAGCTGCTCCCTCACGTGGCTCATCTGAAGAACATCCAGAGAGAGCTCAAGAAGATGCAAGGTCTTCATCCAAGACTAGGGCCCCTCCTCACAAAGAGTCCCCTAGTAGGATTATGAAGTATTTGGCTACTATCTTTGGTTCTTGCCGCAAAACTGAGGTGAAGCTTCATAAGATGAACAAGGCAAGAAAAGAAGAAATGAGATACATGAAGGCCAATGTCAAAGCAATATGCCAAAAACTGGAGATTGAGCCCATTGGATGTCTAGTCATTTCAGAGGACTCTGCATCTGACTTAACAGAGCTTCCTCCTCTCTCTCCATCAGAGCATGCCTACTTTGGCTCCCGGAGCACGACGAGTGGTTCTTCTCCTCCTCCTCCTCAGCCTGATGATGAAGATGAAGAAAGGACTGCCATCGAGGAGTGAGCCGGCGATGACAAGTGGATCCCTCCTCTCCTTCTTTTTGGTGCCTTGATGCCAAAGGGGGAGAGATTGAGGGGGAATTTAGGTCGTAGGTTCTTCCTTTTGTGTCCTAGTTTAAGAAATGAGCTTTTATAAGACTTATACTATCATTTTGCTTTTGGACATGTGCTGTGAAATGGTGACTATGTTATGCCTATGATTAATGGTGTATGTTTAAAACTGCTATGTAAGCTTGAGACTCTTGATGATATTATGATTATGCTTATTATAATATTGACACCAAAATTATTGCTCACACACATAGTTTTGCACCCCACCATAAAGAGTGCACATATGTCTTATGTCTACATTGCCTATTTTGCTCAAAGCTCATATGTGCACACTTTATAAAAATCTTATTTTTTTATCATATTTGTGTGATCTCAATGGTTGTCATCAATCACCAAAAAGGGGGAGATTGAAAGTGCATATAGGTATCCCTTGTGGGTTTTGGTTGATTTATGACAAACAAATGAGACCCTAACAAAATCGTTGAGATGAGCGCAGGTTTTTAAAGAAATTAGGAAAAAAGCACAAAAATAAAGGAGCATGAGGATCTAAAATTATAAGAGCTCAGGAGCTGAAAAGATTAGATTACTTAGTATGGAGTGTGTTGAAGAAACACACCCCAAGATCTCAAGTGAAAGAAATCACACTAACTGCACAAAAATCAGCATGTGCGGACTAGTCCGATATCAACCAGACTAGTCCAATTTCTCTCTGACTAGTAAACAGACTAGTCTCATATGAACCGGACTAATCCGATTTTGTCTCTGGATAGACAACGGACTAATCCTCACTCTTACGGACTAGTTCGGTATCTCACAACACTTAGGGTTTTCCACACGCCGCACACCGAACTAGTCCGGAGTCCACCACGGACTAGTCCTGACATCGCAAATCCTAACGGTAACCTTTGGAAACCCTAGTATAAATAGAGGTGTACGGCCATACTACCCCGACTCTCGACCCCTTGCGCCGTCACACCTCCCAAGAGCCCAAAATTCACATCTCTCCACACATTCTAACCCAAAAAGGATCAAATCTTTGAGGATTAGCAATTGATCAAAGGAGAGACTTGTTCTACACATCTTGAGCTCTTGGGTTTGATCTCTCGCACACTCTTGTTCATTTATTGTTCATCTTTTGAGTGTGTTTGGCGGTAGTCATTCATTATAATTCCTGGGGGGCCCTCAACTTGTGAGAAGGCCCCTTGAACGATTTATTTGCCCTTTGTGATTAGTGTAAGAGAATCGGCCTCCCTGGTGATTCGACGAGGGTAGGGTTGGTGAAGACCCGGTCCTTTGTGGACTCCTCAACGGGGACGTAGATTTCCATCGTGGAATCGAACCCCGGGATAAAAACTTGTCTCTTGCTCTTGTTCATTTATTGTTCATCATATTCTAGGGTTTACTTAATCTTGTGTAATTCACGTTGAAACATTGAAACTAAAGTTGATCTCTGTCATTCATTGTTTTACTGTTATAATACATCTAAGTTCCCAATTAATTTCCTCTGCATAGGGTACTAGAAGTGAAAATATTGATCAACCTTGATCTTTCTAGTCCACGCATACCAGACTAGTCCGCACAGTACCGGACTAGTCCGATTTGTCTCTGACTAGAAAACGGACTAGTCCGCACTCTACCAGACTAGTCCGATTTCCCTGTATTTGATAAATCTATTAAGTGTTTCAGGGATTAACAAAGAATCGAAAAGCCTATTCACCCCCCTCTAGGCTACATTTCACCGCCCTCATGGCCCTCCGCTGTGTGGGGCTGGACATCGTGGGACCATTCCCCAGATCCATCGAAGGGTACCGGTACCTCTACGTCGCCGTAGACAAGTTCACCAAGTGGTCGGAAGATACCTCTGTAGGAACCATCAACAAGCAATCAACAGTCAAGTTCATCAAGTCAATCATCTGCCGGTTCGGGGTCCCGAACAGAATCATCACCGACAACGGACCCAGTTCACTAGTGCAGTATTCCAAGACTGTTGCGAAGACCTCGGCATCCAAGTTTGCTATGCTTCTGTTGCTCATCCAGAGAGTAATGGCCAAGCCAAAGGAGCAAACGCCGAGATACTCAGAGGACTCAAGACGCGCACATACAACAGCTTGAAGAAGCACGGTGCCAATTGGGTTGAAGAGATTCCGTGTGCACTGTGGACTACCTGGACGTCCCTCAATCGCTCGATAGGGGAAACACCCTTCTTCCTGGTGTATGGGGCTGAGGCCGTCCTCCCCCTAGAAATCACCATGGGCTCGTACCGTGTCCGAGCGTACGATGAAGACACGCAGGACCAGCTCCGACGTGAAGATATCGACCTTGTCAATGAGCGAAGGTGGCAAGCAGCTGTCTGAAACTCGTGATACCGGCAAGCGCTCCAGCGTTACCAGCAGCGGTTCATGCGGAGTAGACAGCTCGAGGTGGGCGACCTGGTGCTTTGGCGAATATTTTCTCGAGAAGGGGGGAACAAACTCTCCCCTAGCTAGGAGGGCCCACTCCGGGTGACACAAGTATGCCATCTTGGGTGCGTGCGCCTAGCCACAGAGGATGGGGTACCTCTACCCAATCCGTGGAATATAGAACACCTCCGTAAGTTCTATCCATAGCACAACGGTAGGGTTTCGTTTTCTCTGAAAGAGTGTCATAGTGTCTAGGAACAACGCTTAGAACAGCTAAGCCCCGGAGGTGCCTTGCAACACTCCACATCCGGGGCGGGTCGTTGCCTTCTAGTACGACTTGTTTCCTCCTATGAGGGGAGCCTGAAGTGAGATAGTTTTGCCTTGCCATGTGCATCCTTCCTTTGCAGTTTGTGCTTGCTCATGCATATCAACTGTAAAACGGGCAAGCCACGTGCCCTTGGCCCTAAGGTCAGCCTTGGGGATGCCACGTGAGCTTGAGTTCTAGAGCTGACGCGTGCCCTGGGCTCCGATCCAAAGCCTCCCCGCTGAGGTGGAACCCGGAGCTGCCACGCCTCACCTGGCCCAGAGCCTCTTTCCCGCTGAGGATAGCTTCAAAGCTCGCACATGCCTTGTGCACTCTCCCTTTACAGGTTGTGCTTGCTCATGCATATCAACTGTAGACGGGCAAGCCACGTGCCCTTGGCCCTAAGGTCAGCCCTGGGGCTGCCACGTGAGCTTGAGTTCCAAAGGCGACGCGTGTATTGGGCTCCGGTCTGAAGCCTCCCCGCTGAGGTGGAACCCAGAGCTGCCACGCCTCACTTGGCTCAGAGCCTCCTCTCTGCTGAGGATAGCTCTGGAGCTCACATGTGCCATGTGCACTCTCCCTTTACATTTTGTGCTTGCTCATGCATATCAACTGTAAACGGGCAAGCCACGTGCCCTTGGCCCTAAGGTCAGCCCTGGGGCTGCCACGTGAGCTTCAGTTCCGGAGCCGACGCGTGCCCTGGGCTCCGGTCTGAAGTCTCCCGCTGAGGTGGAACCCGGAGCTGCCACGCCTCACCTGGCTCAGAGCCTCCTCCACGCTGAGGATAGCTCCAGAGCTTGCACGTGCCCTGTGCACTCTCCCTTTACAGTTTGTGCTTGCTCATGCATATCAACTGTAAACGGGCAAGCCACGTGCCCTTGTCCCTAAGGTCAGCCCTGGGGCTACCACGTGAGCTCGGGTTCCGGAGCCGACGCGTGCTCTGGGCTCTAGTCCGAAGCCTCCCCGCTGAGGTGGAACCCGGAGCTGCCACGCCTCACCTGGCTCAGAGCCTCCTCCCCGCTGAGGATATGAATGTAGCCTAGAGGGGGGGTGAATAGGCTCTTTGAATTTTTTAACGATTCCCTGAAAAATTAGCGAACAGATCAAATCTAGGTAGGCCGGACTAGTCCGGTATGGTGCGGACTAGTCCGGTATGAGCATAATTAAAAATTTAAATTTAGACTTATTCTTATTTCAAGTATTTATGAAGCAAAAAGTAAATGACAACTTGAGTGTAAGATGATAATGAAGTAAGAAACGACAACTATCAAGTTTAACACAAGATATCGATGTAAATCAAATGAGTACTGGCAAACCCTAATTGATAATTGAAAGAAGAATAAGAAGACACAAGACAAGGTTTTTATCCCGAGGTTTGATTCCACCCAAGAATATACATCCTCGTTGAGGAGTCCACCAAGGATCAGGTCTTCACCAACCCCTCCCTCGTTTAATCACCACAAAGGCCGATTCGAATCCACTAACCACACACAGGGGTAAATAATCGTACGTGGGGCATTCTCACAATATGAGTGCTCCCACAAGATTACAATGAGTAACACTATCTCCCACACACACAGAGAGAGAACAATGATCAGCAGTTGTGTGAGAGAAAACAAACCAATAGCTTAATATCGAGAAGAACGATTCTCTCCTTGATCCAATGCCTAATCCTCAAAGATTTGATCTTTTTAGGCTTAAAATGAGTGGAGAGAAGTGTTTTTGTGCTCCTGAAATGTGTGACGGCGCTAGGGTTTGTGTTTTTGGAATGTGTGGCCGTGCACCTCTATTTATACAAAGATTCCAAAAGTTACCGTTAAAGTTTCCTGGCGGCCGGACTAGTCCGCTCGGTTGACCGGATTAGTCCGGTGTGCTGTGTACAATTCACGTGAGGCATGCGGCATAGTGGAAACTCTAATTTAAAGTGGTTACAGAAAGTTGAACGGACTAGTCCGGTCCACGAGCGGACTAGTTCGGTGCAAGGTGAATGTTCGGTTCTAGAGAGTTGAACGGACTAGTCCGGTGCGTGAGTGGACTAGTACAGTTCCTTGTGTTAAGCCGGTTCCAGAGAGTTGAACGGACTAGTCCGGTCCACGAGCGGACTAGTCCGGTGCACTGTGTAAAAGCGGTTCCAGAGAGTTGAACGGACTAGTCCGGTTTCTAAGCAGACTAGTCTGGTGCATAGTGAGTTATTAGGATATGTTTTAAGCCCTTACCCCTACGCAAAGATTTTGAGCTCTTGGGATGTGTCTCTCACACACATCCTATACAAGTAAGTCTACATTGCGCTTTGTTCATGGATCGGTCCTTTTCCTTTTCTTCATCACTTCATTTTTCACTTTTTGAGTGCACCAATCCTACCTTACACGAGTTAATCTACATTTATCTCAACAAGTTCATTAGGATCTCAATTTGTTTGTCATCAATCATCCAAAACCCACAAGGGAATGCCTAGATGCACTTTCATGATAGCTCCGGAGCTCGCGCGTGCCCTGTGCACTTTCCCTTTATAGTTTGTGCTTCCTCATGCATATCAACTGTAAGCGGACAAGCCACGTGCCCTTGGCCCTAAGATCAGCCCCGAGGCTGCCACGTGAGCTTGAGTTCCGGAGCCGATGCGTGCCCCTGGGCTCCGGTCCGACGCCTCCCCGCTGAGGTGGAACCCGGAGCTGCCACACATCACCTGGCTCAAAGCCTCCTCCCCGCCGAGGATAGCTCAGGATCTCGCACGTGCCCTGGGCTCCGGTCCAGAGCCTCCCCGCTGGGGTAAGGTCCGGAGTTGTTACGCGTTCCCCTGGGACAAGCTAAAGGCGATGGACAAACTTCCCTTGAGTCCTTGCGCTGCCAAGAACATGGAAGAAGTGGTAGCCACACAGCCAGAGCGACTCGGGCCCTTACGCTGCTAAGTATCTGAAGGAGCAAGCTCAATACATTGGCAAGGAGCTACTCACGTCGACTAAGTCATTCTGGACTTTTGCGCTGCCAAGGGTCCGAAGTCTACGTCAACAACTCAGGACAATGAAAAACTTGAAATAAAGGACTTCCATTAATAATAGAGTTCTGGCGTACAAAAGGGGGATACAAGACAACTAAGGAACCTAGCAGCTACAAGTCGGGAAATCTCCTGCTCCATGTCATACTTGGTTGCCCCCCAAGCCTTTCTCTGCGCTGGGAGACGGTCACCTTCTATGAGACCGAGGATGACAACTACTCATGTTGGACCGAGGCAACGGTGACATCTAGTTTCATGTGGGCCAAACGCCATCTATGGCAGATTTGGTTGTCCACAACAGTACCTGGAAGAAGGCTTGATCACTGACTTAACCTTCCTCCGGTACTGGCAGATCGCCCTTCTCTAACAAGGCGCCTAGAGGACATGACCCACATGACACTAGTGTGGAGACTCCCTACAGGTCGAGGATCCTGTCCCCGACAGCCTCCCTTACCATCGGCATGCCATCAGGATCGCTTATGCTTCTATTCGGGACTGTCAAGGAGAGGGACGCCTCAGAAGGCCACACAGACACGAACATCTCGCAAAAGTGGACGAGGATGTCTACCGATGAAAGAGCATCTGGTGGGCGAGAGTGCTGGGAAGCGGAGGCTTCCAGCGTGCAAGAGGAGAACAAAGGCAACATGATGAGGGAAGGTGCCATCCAATACCGTAAGGCCACCTTTTATACACAACCACGACCTCTGGTAGGGCAACAGGTGCGATGATTGGGCTTCCACCTCCCCATGCCACGGGTTATTCGCTTCCTCCAACGATGAGTAGGATCCAAGTACACCCGTCAGACACTGGGGGCTGAGCGGGTAACATCTCGGGAACGTCCGGAGGTTCCCGAGAAGAGCGGCACGGTGGAGCTGTGGTGATCGACCCGTTGGTTACTGCAATAAGTGCCCCAAGGCAAACCCTCGAACACGTCGCCTTGGCACTCGCCCCCCCCCCCATGACCGGTAGGGCCCTGGTCCACCCGTCAGACACTGGGGATTGAAAGTGCATCTAGGTAATCCCCGTAGGTTTTGGATGATTGATGACGACAATTAAGATATTAATGAATTTTACTGAGTATAGCACAGGTGCTTATCAAAAGAATGCATGTGGAGTCTCTCAAGAAGCAAAAAGGAAAATAAGAAGACTTGAAAGAGTAGAAAACAAAATTTTTCTATTGAGTTTTACATCTTGGAGTTGTGTAAAGGATCTTCTCTTTTAGAGTGCTTGAGAATCATTAGAGAGCTCAAACTAAAGTTAGAAAGTTAGAATCGTGAGAGAAAGTAGTCATAGGTATGGCTGAAAAAGGAAGACCAGACTTGTCCGGACTACAGGCCGGACTAGTCCGTTCCTACCCGGACTACTCCGTTTTAGACCGGACAAGAAGTCTCTGAGTGAGTTCGGACTTGTCCGTTCTGGGTCGGACTAGTCCGTTGTCAAGTGAGTCTGAGCCGTTATGAGACTAAGTCTCAGAGGGCCGGACTAGTCCGTTAAGCGGACTAAGCCGTTTAGGTCTGGAGAAGAAGTCTCTAATTGACATCGGACTAGTCCGCTCCACAGGCTGGACTATCCGGTCCCTTCAGACTAGTCCGATTTAGGACGGAACAAAGGTTCCTGTGTGAGCTCGGACTAGTCCGAAGTTGGCTGGACTAGACCGCAGCCCTAGATTAGAGAGTTTTTAGACTAAGTCTGGTAAGACCGGACTAGTCCGCCCTTGGGGCCGGCCTAGTCCGCCCTTACCAGACTAGTCCATTCTCATACGGAACAAAGGTTCCTGACTGAGATCGGACTAGTCCACTCTTGGCTGGACTAGTCCGGGGTTTTATGACCGTTTGAGTCCAACGGTCACTAGACTTTAGTTGGTAGCCTTGTGACGTGAGTGGTCCCTCAAGAACGGACTAGTCCGAGGTTGCGACCGGACTAGTCCATACTTTAGTTGGTAACGGCTAGATGCCGGGATTTCTATAAAAGGAGACCCCCTGGCTGAGAATAGAGTAGAGAACAATCCTAGCACTGAAAACTCATTCCTAGAGCTCTTCTAAGCCTTTTTCCTCACCTTTTGGACCCCTAAGATTGGATATTAAGGAGTTTGTGGTTTTGTGAGAGGAAAGACATGGTGATCAATGTTTGAGTTCTTGGTTTGACTCTCTTGCACTCTGATTGATAATTTGAGTTCTTGATTGTTGTATTTTGTTTCCTTGAACTACTAGGTTGTTGAAGGGAGCCTCAAGTTGTGAGTATCCCCTAAGAGCATTGTATTCACATTTGATTAATAGTGAAAGAGCCCGGGCTTGATCTTGGTGATCGCTCGGTGAGGGAAGGGTTGGAAAAGACCCGGTCCTTTGTGGACTCCTCAACGAGGACGTAGATTCCTGTGTGGAATAGAACCTCGGGATAAATCGTGTCTCTTGCTCACTTTACCTTCTTGCTTGATCACTTAAACTACTTGTTAAGCTTTCGTCTTGATTACCACTTGTGTATTGTTCCGCTGACCTGCCATCTAATCATTCCTAACTTATTAGAGAGGTTATTCGACTACTATACATCTTACGCTTAAACGAACTTAGAAGGTAAACCTAAAACACAGTTTTCTACCTAGACCGGACTAGTTCACCCTAAGACCGGACTAGTCCGACCTTCTTCAAGTTTAATCCGCTGTTTGCAATAGTTTCAGTTTTTATTAGCCTATTCACCCCCCCTCTAGGCAACTTTCAGGGATCAGACGTGTAACGTCTCGGGAACGTCCAGCGGTTCCTGAGGAGAGCGGCGCGTTATGCCTGCGACCTATGGGTTGTTGCAGTAATTACCCCAAGGTGACCCCTCGAGTGCATCGTGACCCATCAATCAAGAGTGAACACGACGACACGCTGCTGCTTCAACTGGCAAGTACGCCTACTACGCCAAGGACGTGCAACCTTTTCACCTCCTAGGTACAACCACTCTTCCACTAAGCGAAAATCTCGCCGCCGCTTCGGTCTCCAAAGTGCAGGTTCAAAACCACCACGCGGGAGAGATGGGGGCCCCACCTACGGGCTCGATGCCTCCCCCGAGATGGGATCGGGGGCCACTATCGGTACCCTATAGACCGGCTACCCCTGCGTAGTGGGTAAAAGACAGCCTAGGCCCCGCGTACCCGCTGAGGAGGGCCCCAGCATAGCCACGTGCCCTTGGCCCCATGGTCAGCCGTTGTGACACCCTCATTTTTAATTTTTGCATGTATTCATGTTTCATACAGAGGAAACATTTAAAAATAAGTTGAAACGGAGAAAGAATAAAAAAGATAGCCAAAAAGAGCCAATTCCAGTTCGTCAAGGAGCGTTGTAGACAATTTCCGCGGCTGCTGGCCATGTGGCGCGTTCGGAGCTCATACCCGCGAGAGGGGAGAGGTCCGACCCCGTGGAACACTTGTTGCCCCCTGAGCTAGCCTCTGCGGAGGAGCGAGGTCAGCCCCGCAGGACACGTGTCGCCTTCGGAGCTAGTCACTGCAGAAGAAAGAGGACCAGCCGCGCGGGACACGTGTCGCTCTCAGAGCTCACCTCCGAGAGGTCCGGCCCCGTCGGACACGTGTCGCTCTCGGAGCTCACCTCCGAGAGATCTGACACTATGGAACACGTGTCGCTCTCGGAGCTAACCTCCAAGAGGTCCGGTCCTATTGGACACGTGTCACCTACGGAGCTCGCCTCCGGGAGGTCCGACACTACCAGACACGTGTCACCTCCGGGAGGTCCGACGCTGTTAGAAACGTGTCGACCTCGGAGCTCGTCTCCGAGAAGTAAGGAAGATCGGCGCTAATTGACACGTGGCACTCACGGAGCTCACCTCCGAAGAGAGGGGAGGTCCAGAATTGACACATGGTACATTCGGAGCCACCTCCAAAGAGAGGGGATGTCCGGCTCTGACATGTGGCGCACGTGGAGTTCGCCTCTGAGGGAGAGGGAGGTCCCGCCCGCCAGGACGCGTGGCGCACGCGGAGCTCACCTATGAGGAAGAGGGAGGTCTCGCCCACCTGACACGCGGCACAACCGGAGCTCGTCTCTGCGGAAAAGGGAGACCAGGCCCCCGCTGGACACGTGGAGCCTTCGGAGCTCACCACCGCAAAGGTAACGAGATTTGAAGCGGTTTTTCTTCTGTACGCGTGGGAATCCCCGGTACTGAGGAAACCGACACGAATTTCACGTTGCTACCGCACCCAAATCAATTAAAGATAAGTTGTTAAGATTCAAAAACAATTTGAATAGGACTCTCATTCGAATTCCGATCAGATTAGGACCCTTCTCTTCCTGATTATAAATAGAACCCGAAACACCCCTTGGTCGTAACATCTTTTCTAAGCCAACAACTTAAAAGCCCTAGCCCCCAAACTCGCCCAGCTAAAACCCCTTCGCCGGAGTTTGACCACCGGAGAGACCGCCGACGAAGCCAAACACGATCGCCACCGCCGGAAGAGAGCCCGACGATCTGTTCTTGCTAGGAGGAAGGACTCGGAGGAAGTAAGGTAGGTTTCAATACCACCTCACGACGTCATCGCGTTTTCTTTGCATCTGTTCTTCGATCCCTTCGAACAGAAGCTTTTTCATGGACAGATCACGTGTTGATCGGTTTGATCTAAAGTCAAGATCATCGTCACGTCCACAATTGATCTTTACACTTCTATTCATCATAGAACCCATGCAAGCCATGCAAACATGCAAGAACACGTACAAACTGATCTAATAAAACTGCACCATAGAATCAACATGCATATGCACCATTGCATCTTAAAGTAGAGTTGTGCATGATATTGATTGCTATGAATCTTGTATGTGCGTGATCGTAATTAGAAGGACAAGCTCAGGGAGCTATCTACGACAAACTACAACCTCAAGACTTCGAGATTCTAGAGCAACAGAACCGCAAGAACAAGGCAAGTGCCCCTTGACCATATTGATCCCATGTTTTTAGAAAACTGTTTTGTTTGTGAAAACATGTGTGTGCTTGAGTCAACATGATGGGAAAACCCTTTGATAGAAGTTTACTAGTTTTGTTAACCACCCTTGTCACCGGGAAAGTTAATGAGTCGGGTATGATTTTTTGCTTTTATGCTTCACTGAGTCCGTGGGATATGGGAAGCGAGATCAATGTGTCTAGCTAACCGCACTCGTAAGAATAATGGGAAACTGATGTTGTTAATGATCATGAATCGGAGGGAGATCTAGACAAGATTGGTTTGTGGATGAGGTAGTATGAGATGGTGGTTACTTGCCGTAGATCTAAGGACCGGTTCATGCGAGCACATGCTAGGATAACAGTGCCACCACAAGGCCAAGTATGGGTGCGGCTTAGCTGAGTAATTAGGTAAGTTACTAGATTGTTATGGACCGTGGAAGGCACGGGGAATGGGAGTCGAGTGAGGACTGCCCTGGGAACTGCATGGCACAAGAGGGGGCCCGTAGGTGGGAGAATTGGATATTCTAGCCTGCCGGTGAAACCTTAGTGAGTCTGTACATCTAGTAGCCCCTTTGTAAAGGTTATTTTGTGATCTCTTGGCCATACACCGATGGTTGTGTACTGGTATAATGGAGGTTCTGCAGTCGCCGATGGGTGACAAAATCACAAACTTGTGGGTAAAGTGGTACAAACTCCGCAGAGTCTAAAACTATCATGATAGAAGAGCTTACAGTCACGAGCGCCTGGCCAACTTCCATGATTAGTTGGGATGGTTTTTGGGATGGTTTTGTATGGTTTGGTTTTGGTGATGGTTTGGTTTTTGGATTTGGTTTTTGGGACTGTTGAGTCCGCGTAATGAGATTGGTTGCATGACTGTTGAGTCATGACAACGAGATTTGGTCTCGGAATGAAACAGAATTGAATGTGAGATGAAATGGTAGTGAATACGAGATGGTATTCATGAGATGGTAGTGAATACGAGATGGTATTCATGAGCAAAGTTGAGAAAGATTAATGTCTGGTTGAGACATGGAAAGGGATGAATCATAATGGAGGTATTTTAATGTTTAAATACATGTTGGGATTACATTCACTTAAAGCTAAGTTATTGTTTTTATCTTGTCACCTACATGTCATACTTCCTGCACATGTTGAGTATGTCATATACTCAAACTTGCATTATCATACATCATCAGCAACAGGAGAGGAGTACTATGAAGACCACGTGGAGTACTAGGAGTGTGATCCACCATCAACTTGCCTATGGGGATGGAGTAGAGATGGAGCCGCTGCTGCTGCTTAGTTTGCTTCCGCACTAGACTAAAGACTTCCGCTGCTAGAATAAGACTTCCGCTGCTAAGATAAGACTTCCGCTGCTAGAATGAGTCCAAGACTCATGAGACATTGTAATAAACCCTATTATTTGTGGTTATATATATTCTGAATTCAGTTTGTGAAGTATATGTGTATGTGTGATGAACATCCTGGGCACACATACGCATCAGTCTCGGTTCCGAGGGGTTTCCTCTCAGAACCAGGGCGTCACAGATGATACCATTTATAACACACTCTCTAGGATCATAGACTGGCCCCACATACCACCACTTGTGTTTTTTGTGCCCTTTGTCCTCACTTGTGTGCACGCGGGAAAACTTCTCGGTCGGTCACTCATCCCCAAATTCCTCCGGGCCAAGTACGCTTAACCCCGGAGTCCTTTGCAGGTGGGCTTCCGGAAAAGAAGGTATATCTTTGTGGTATGAGAACTCTATCAATCCTATTAAGCCGAGAGCCAGGATATCACACAATCCACCCCCCTTAGAAGACCGACGTCTTCGTCGGTCAACGCCAAGACAGGAACGTCCCCTCTTAGCCATGTCCGTACGTTCAGTACTGGCATACGCATACCGTACGTCCGGTTAGCAGCATATGTACCATACCGTGTCCCACACAGAGGACCCACGCGTCATGCGTACGTACCTGCGTCCCTGACCCGTACGCTACCGTATCCTTGTCACTGACCCGTACGCACCCGTAAAACTGCGAGGGTCGGCTCTGATACCATTTGTAACACGCTCTCTACGATCATAGACTGGCCCCACATACCACCACTTGTCTTTTCTGCGCACTTTGTCCTCACTCGCGTGCACCCGGGAAAACTTCCCGGTCGGTCACCCATCCCCAAATTCCTCCGGGCCAAGCACGCTTAACCCCGGAGTCCTTTGCAGGTGGGCTTCCGGAAAAGAAGGTATACCTTTGTGGTATGAGTACTCTATCAATCCTATTAAGCCGGGAGCCAGGATATCACAACCGTGGGGCTGCCACGTGCGCTTGAGCTCCAAAGCTGACGCGTGCCCTGGCTTCCGATCCGAGCCTCCCCACCGAGGTAAGGTCCGGAGCTGCCATGTGTCCCCTGGCTCAAAGCCACCTCCCCGCTGAGGACAGCACTGGGGCTGACACGTGCCCTGGGCTCCGGCCCGAGCTTCCCTGCTGAGGTGAGGTCTAGGTCTGCCACGTGTCCCCTGGCTCCGAGCCACCTCCCTGCTAAGGACAACTCCGGTGCTGACACGTGCCCTGGGCTCTGGTCCGAGCCTCCCCGCTGATGTGAAGTCCAAAGCTGCCACGTGTCCCCTGGCTCAAAGTCACCTCTCTGCTGAGGAAAGCTCCGGCGCTGACACGTGCCCTGGGCTCCAGTCCGAGCCTCCTCGCTGAGGTAAGGTCCGGAGCCACCACGTGTCCCCTGGCACCAAATCCGTTAACAAGAGTTGCAGAGCCGCCACGTGCCCCACGATCCGTCATGGACCGTGAGGTCGACGGAGTCAAGAAGGAAGTGCAATGTTAGGCCTCGCATTCAAGGCTCGCGCCTTCTCCAGAAGTATGGCGCACTACGCACGCCTTCGTCCTCTGCCAGTTCGCCATTACGGTGACAAGACAGGACAACAAGGCGTGATAGCAACACAGTGCCGCCCAACGGCACGAAGCCGCCTAAGCAGGGCGAGAAGACGCGGCGACAAGACGACGTCTTCATCATCACCTGACACGCGGTCAGGGGCGCTTAGCGCGCCGGGCGGAGGGACTTAACTCCCCCATCGACCAACTCTACTCAGAAAACAAAGCCTTAGATCATGTATAGGGTACACATAGCATTGGTCCACCTGTCGGGCCCCAAACGTTGTAACCGCCCCGACCTTGAACTATAAAAGGACCGGAGTGACCACCCAGCAAAGGGTTCGCAGCCAGCACCCTCTCACGCACATACAAGCAAACAATACAACAACCACTCCCATGGACGTAGGGTATTATGCTCCGGTGGCCTGAACCACATAAATCTCGGTGTTCATCCGCTCCCTCGAGCCGAGGTCGCGTAGGGCGCTAAGCTCCCACCGAAAAAAAAACCCTCGGCCTGTCTCGAGCATGCCGGGAGGAGTGTAGCAGCTCTCACACTCCGACAACACCGATTCTAATAATAGTATTTATATATTATAAAATGTTATTACTTTTCTACCATTGATAATTAATATTAGAAGTGTTTGACTTTAATTGAATTTAAAAATACTTATAATTTTTGAAAGAGGTAGAAATGATTACATTATTTTTTGGACACGTAGTGCACTGCTTCGAATCATCATTGCGTGCATGAGTCAGCTGTAGCCGGTGTCGTGAATTCAGTCAGAGTTTTATTAAGAAAAGACAAGAGAAGCTCTTTGTTTACTGTCTGTCCTGAGCAATGTAGCGCATTTTCTTCTGGCCCAAGATATTTCATCAGTAACATTTTCTTGCATATACTCCGACTCTCTATCCTGATCCAGGAACGATGAATCAATCTTTGTGGGGAACAGGGATTTGATATGGCGATGTAATTTCATCAATGCATTACATTTGAAACAAGTTAGGTCTACAAGAGAAGTAGTGGAAATAACAAACCGAGAAAATACAGTGCTGTAGCTGTGATGTTTCTGGAGCAGTATTTCTCACTGTCACTTTGTCAACCTCCCCCCACAACAATGACACGTCAATTCCCCAATCCCACAAAACACATATCTTCCTGCCCCACATAAACAGATCACCAAAAGATACCCTTGCCATGATCACCAGGATTTAGGGACGCCTCACTCAGAGCCCTTTTCCCCACTAGCCCACTACAACCCACGTCCAACAAAACTTCGCTCGGCTCCACAACCACCATCTTTTTTGTTAAAGGATTAGTAGCAGAAACGTCCCATTAACATTGTATTAAAAAGAGATTCATCAAAGCCTAATAAAAAATGAGTACAAATCTCACAAATATATTGCTGGCACCACGAGTCCACGACCGCCGTGCTGTGAGCGACTTCGCTCTACCACCACCACCTGACCTGACCTCCTCCTCTCCTTTACCTGTGTCTCACAGTCACAGTCTCACACGCCCCGGTGTTTTGACTTTGACTACCCACATCTCTTCCGTCTTCCTCCTCTCCCGCTTCCCTGCTCCACTCTAAACCCTGCTCTAAAACTTTGGCCAGGTAGGTCAGCCTTCAATGGGGAACTGCGCCGCCTCCCGCCTCGCCGGAGGGGGCGGCGGCGGCGACGGAGGGGACCCCGTCGCGGTGTGCCGCGACCGGAAGCGCCTCATCAAGGCGGCGGCCGAGCGGCGGTTCGCGCTGGCCGCCGCGCACGCGTCCTACGCGGCGGCGCTCCGCTCCGTCGCCGACGCGCTCGACGTCTTCGTCGCGCGTCACACCTCGCCGGCACCGATCCTCATAACGCTCCCCACCCCGACCAGCTCACCCCCGGGTTCCCCCAAACCGGCGCAGCCGCAGCCGCAGTCACTCCCCTCGCCCGCCACGCCGCCGCCGCCGCCGCCACCGGGGGTGCAGAAGGGGCCGGTGTCCAGTGCCTCCGAGGAGGATGGGGACAGCGGCGTGCAGACGCCGGAGATGGGGTATCCGTACTACTACGCGCCCCCTGCGACGCCGCCGCCTGCGTCGTCTGCCGGCGGCGGGTGGGACTTCTTTAACCCGTTCTACGGAACGGAGGAGATGACCGCGGCGGCCATCAGCGTCGAGGAGATGCGCGCGGTGAGGGAGTGCGAGGGCATTCCCGACCTGGAGGAGGCGGAGGAGGAAGAGGTGGGAGCGAAGCAGCCGGAGGCCAAGGTCCCAACTGCAGAAGCCTCGCTTGGAGTAGCAAAGCAGGAAGAGTCCAAACATGTGGTCGAGACGGCAGGGAATAATGGCGGCCTGGAAGTGGCGGCCGTGGGGCAGCAAGGACGCGAGCTCCTCGCGGCTCTCAAAGAGGTGGAGGATCTCTTGGCGCGTGCTTCCGAGGCCGGCAAGGAGGTATCCGGCATGCTTGAGGCCGCCGCACGTGCCCCCGAGCTGAAAGGTCCATCCTTTACTCGCTCCATTGTTTTTTCTTCTCGCGATTTCAGTTTCTCTCGTGTCAACTTGCTCGTTCTGTGCTCCAAATGTCGTGCGGTGATGTTCAGGCCCCTTTGTGTTTGTGGCAGACGGATTTGGATGTAGAGCAGCGAGTTTTTGAGTGGTTTGAACAAATCTTTTGTCCAAGAAAGCCCTTTAGTATAAGTTTTGGATTGATACTTTTTTATATTCAGTAGTCAAGAGTGAGGATAGTATGAATGGGGGTTACTGTTCTTATTTTAGGACCGCCGCTGCTTCTGGATATTTGACAGAGGATATGCCTTTCGAAAGTGCATTTAAATATTCCTGGCCGATAGAATAGTCGCAGACTGTCAATTTGTTATCATCTTTTCTAATAAGCAGTCATTTCGTGGTCATTCTCGCATAGATCTTTTGGTGTAACTATTTGCTGCGCTCACTTGCAAATTTATTCTTTTGGGCTGCAAAAGGCTAAAGTCTACTGCTTGATGACAAACGCCTGAATCTGGACTGTTTAGTCAAGACAGAATATTCTGTATGTCTTTGATTCATCATGTTAACAATTTATATCGTCGTACAGAAAATTCATCAAAAATAATCCATGCCATCACATGGCATCGGTCTCCATCATCTGTATCCTCATCCTACAGGAGCGAGCTTGCTGCAAGCTCGAACAGTTTATCATGGACCAACAAGAGTGAAACTAAGAGTGATATATTTGAAGACTATGATGGGATAAAGTCTGGAAGTTACTCGCAATCTTTAGGGAGACTGTATTTTTGGGAGAAGAAGCTATATGAAGTTAAGGTGGGTTTGTTTGTTTGTTTCTTGATCACCAGGAGGTTTTGATCCTTGCACATGTTGAAGACATTTGATATTTCGCATGCTGCATATATGTTAGAATAGTTCTATCTTCTGTAGGGAAACAAAAGAAAGGGGTATTGTTGTAAGTGATTAGCTACAACACCCCCCCCCCCCCCCCCCCCCCTTATTGTTTTTAGGCGAATTTGAGCTGCATCTTGTGTCGATGAATTACTTCATTTTTTGTCTAATCACTGAGCATCATTCTAAGCGTAACAAGTAATATGTTAGCAGTAATCTTTTGTGCATCTATGTTGAAATGATTTGGTTCTATCCTGTGCAGGCTATAGATCAGACAAACGTATGAGAAGAAATGTGTTCAGTTGAGGAACCAAGACGCCAAAGGTTCAGAGCTAAGATATGCTGAAAAAACTAGGATAAGTGTTAGGGATTTGTATACAAGAATCTGGGTTTCTCTACGAACAGCAGAATCTATATCGGATAGAATACAAAAGTTAAGAGACGAGGAACTGCAGCCACAACTTATTGAGCTGTTGCAGGGGTAAGCCAGTATTTCATTCACCTATAAGATTCAGCAGTTTTCATTCCAATTGAATACTGATGTGTTGGCTGTTCTTTGCAGCTTTACAAAATCTTGGAAAATAATGGTCGACTCGCATGAAACCCAGAGACAGATAATGTTTGAGGTGAACTCATTCACCTGTCCTGCCTATGGTAAATTCTGTAACAATGCCCAACGTCATGCAACTCTTAAGTTGGAGGTTGAACTGAGGAATTGGAGATCCTGCTTCCTGTGCTATTTCAATGCTCAGAAAGCGTATATTGAAGCTCTTGATGACTGGTTGTCAAAGTTCATCCTGACTGATACCATCCGGTACTCCTGGGGGATCTCATCAATTGCGTCTGGTAGAACTGGTGCTCCAACTCTAATTGTGATTTGCCATGACTGCTACACTACACTGTTGGAGTTTTCAAACAAACGGGTATCGTTCACCATGAGGAATTTTGTCAGAAGTGTGAGAGCGCTATGACTGAAGCAAGGAGAAGAGCAACAGCAGAAAAGAAAGGTGGATAGCCTTGCAAAAGAGATGGATAAAAAGCTAACTGCTTACAAGAGAGCAGAGAACAAGATCATTGAGACCAAGCTTCCGGATTATAATCCTGAGGTAGATGTCAAGCAGCGCATGGAGCACCTGTCGGAGAAGGAGCTTCTCAACACACAAAGAAAGAGGGTCGAGGCAGAGAAGATGAAGCATCACACGTGTATGCGGGACACACATGATGTTACTCTAAATGGATTCAAGATCGGCCTCGCCAGTATATTCGAGTCATTGACAGAGTTCTCAAAGGATTCAGTCAAACTTTACGAGGACCTTCTAACTCAAGCTGGTGCCAAGGACTCAGAGAAGGCTACCAGAAAACAGCCGGGTGTTGAGGGGCCATATTCACAAATTGTAGTGGATGCAACTTGAATGCAGGTTACTCCATCTTAGGACCTAGCTACTTGATCCATTGCCCAGTTTTGGGGCGCAAGAATCTTTTGTTTGATTGTAGTCTGTAGAGCGGAGCACCGTGTTGGTTGTTGGTGGTAAGGTCATTCTTGTGGGCAACTACCTTCTTGTAATTATTCTTTTAGCTTGATATCAGTGAGGATTCGCACTATTAGGCGGTGAAAGGGGGTCGCCTGGGCGCGTCTTAGCGCTCCGCGCAGCCCTCCCGCCTCGCCTTGGCGGGTAGGCGGTCGTGAGGCGGCGGGCCGGGTGCAGGCGTACCGTGGGGGGGGGGGGGGGGGAATGGAGGCACCGTGCGCGGGGGAGCAGGCCTCTAGCGGCGTAGGCGGACCTCCGGGGGTTGGGGGGAGGCGCGGGCGCTAGCCTGAGCGGTGCAGGTGGTCTTGGACCGTTTGGAGGGGAGATGGAGGCGTGGTGGGAGCGGTCCTGGCGACGCAGGCGGACCTCTGCGGGGTTCACGGGCGTCGGGCCTGAGTCGCCGGTGGGGAGCGGACCTGGCGACCGTGGGGGAATGGCGGCGGCGCGGGGGGGGGGGGGGGGGGGGGGAGGGGGAGCGGTCTGACCGGGCGCGGTCGACCGCCAGGAACACTATGGCCCTAGGGGGTGGGGTGGGCTGAAACCAAGAGTAGTGGGCTGGGTGGGCTGGGCCATGTGACAAGGAAAAGAGAGAAAATAGAAGTGGGTTGTGAAAAATTAACCTAACATAGCATAAATATGTGCATACTACTATATTTAAAAAACATATATAAAATACCGCTGCTACAGTAGATAACGGAGGCGCCTAGTAACACCTAGTCATGCTTAGTCATGCTTAGGCTCTAGGCGGAGGGTCGCCTAGTGCCTTTTAATACCTTAGGCTCTAGGTGGAGGGTCGCCTAGTGCCTTTTAATACCTTGATTGCTCCTGTCGCCGTTTGCTTGCTGTACCACGTTTACCCTATCAGGCACGTTAATGTCATGGCAAGGGCTTGTATGGACTAAAAACTAAGACAGAACTAATTGTTAGTCCGAATTAATAATTAGCTGACTAATAATTAAGGGGACCCAATAATTAATTAGCTAACAAATATGTATTGTCTTGTTTGAATTCTAGGCTAATTATTGTTAGTCTAGACTGTAGCTAAAAGGCTATTTTGCTCCTGACTAAAATTAGATCCAGACTAATTGCTAGTCCGGCGCGTGCGAGTTGAGCTTGCCCGTCTCCCTAGCTACCGCGCCGCAACCGCAGCCACAAGGCAGCGAATTCATCTGGGCTGAGCCCCTGCTCTTCCATCGGGTTCCACACGGTGAACACTGGCCGCAGAAATCCCCATCTCGCCCAAACTTCTCCTGCAGATCAACAGAGAGAAGGCCTCGGACTCCAGCAGCGATGGCAACTCGCTGTGCGGAGACGATGGCAGTAGCTTCGGCACCACGCTGTCGGATCCTGATTCTCTGTCGGTGTCCAGCCGCGCCACGTGGAGGTCGCTGCCGGAACCGGACCACAAGAAGGAAGGCGTCACCGAGAAAGGCCACCTCTAGGATACTAGCATTTAGCAGCCAAGCTTTCCTCTCTCCACCTCTAGGATAGCTCGTTGTTGCGCTAGCATGTGAGAGAATGAATGGTGCTGCAGGGTGGCCACGGAAATCCATGTCGATGAGCGTGGAGTACCTTGGCGGGGCCTAGGACCTCCGGGTCTGCGGCGGAGAGGCGCGTCGGGCGGACGACAGTGTGACGGGGGAGGATCTGCGTGTCGGGCCGGGGGATCGAGGGGGGCGTCGGGTCGGTTTGGTCGGGGCCGAGCATGGCGGGAGAAAAAAAAAAGACGGCAGCAGCCCAGTGCGCGAACTTTTTTTAAATTTGGTTATTTTTAAAACTATATAAGAAATGGTTCAAAATCAAACAATTACAAAAATAATATCCTACCGCCCTCGATCTCGATCTCCATCTCTACGGGTGTGAGGTGCCATGGCCGGAGGCGTCCCAGTACAACGATTCGTTATAGATCGCGCCAGGCTACACGGACATGGCGCAGCGGGCGGGGGGTGTTTCCGTAGCCTGGCGAGAGAGGTCGGTGGCTGTTGCGGGCGATGTTGGAGTGTGTGTTGTGTTGCGGTGCCATACTGCCTTGATCGGAGTTTGAGAAGGGACGCCTCTTGCATCGGATAAAGGTCTTGCTCCATTTTTAAGGGATGAAGAAAAACAAAACACACTCCAATAGAGGCCTTACTCCTCTCTCTCCAATAGAAGCCTTACTCCTCTCTTATTTTTTCGGTACACAAATAAATCCACCTCAGGTTGTCCTTTGCCCACACAGTCTTCCTTGCGCCACACGAAAAATGGGTGTGCCGGTACCCTGCAGACCGAGTACCCCGCGTAGAGGGTAAAATACGGCCTGGGCCCCGTTCCCCTGCTGAGGCGGGCCCTGGCATAGCCATGTGCCCTTGGCCTTGAGGTCAACCCTGGGGCTGCCACGTGCACTTGAGTTCCAGAGCCGACACGTGCCGTGGGCTCCGGTCCGAGCCTCCCTGCTGAGGTGAGGTCCGGGGCTGCCACGTGTCTCTTGGCTCAGAGCCACCTCCCTGCTAAGGACGGCTCCGTAGTTGACACGTGCCCTGAGCTCCGGTCCGAGCCTCCCCGCTGAGGTGACGTCCGGAGCTGCCACGTGTCTCTTGGCTCTGAGCCACCTCCTTGCTGAGGAAGGCTATGGAGCTGACACGTGCCCTGGGCTCCGGTCCGAGCCTCCCTGCTGAGATGAGGTCCGGAGCTGCCACGTGTCTCTTGGCTCAGAGCCACCTCCCTGCTGCGGAAGACTCCGGAGCTGACACGTGTCCTGGGCTCCAATCCGAGCCTCCCCGCTGAGGTGAGGTCCGGGGCTGCCACGTGTCTCTTGGCTCAGAGCCACCTCCCCGCTGAGGAAGGCTATGGAGCTGACACGTGCCCTGGGCTCCGGTCCGAGCCTCCCTGCTGAGAAGAGGTCCGGAGCTGCCACGTGTCTCTTGGCTCAGAGCCACCTCCCTGCTGCGGAAGACTCCGGAGCTGACACGTGTCCTGAGCTCCGGTCCGAGCCTCCCCGCTGAGGTGAGGTCCGGGGCTGCCACGTGTCTCTTGGCTCAGAGCCACCTCCCCGCTGAGGACGGCTTTGGAGCTGACACGTGCCCTAGGCTCCGACCGGTACCTCTCCGCCGAGGTAAGGTCCAGAGATGCCACATGTCCCCTGACTCCAAACCCGTCCATAAGAGCTCCGAAGCCGCCACGAGTCCCGGGATTGGTCGTGGGCCGTGGGTCGACGAAGTCAAGGAGGAAGTGCGCTGTCAGGCTTCATATTCAAGGCTCGAGCCTTCCCCAGAAGTATGGCACACTACACACGCATCCGTCCTCTGCTCGTTCGGCATTACAGTGACAAGACAGGACGACGAGGCGTGACAGCGGTATAGTGCCACCCAACGACACGAAGCCACCCGAACAAGACGAGAACACAAGATGACAAGACGGTGTCTTCATCATCACCTGACACATGGACAGGGGCGCTCAGCGCGCCAGGCAGCGGGACTTAACTCCCTCGTCAACCACTCTACTCAGAGAACGAAGCCCTAGATCATGTATAAGGTTTACGTAGCTTTGGATCCACCTGTCGGGCCCCAAGCCTCATTGTAACCACCCCGGCCTTGGACTATAAAAGGACCGGGGTGACCACCTGACAAGGGGTTCGCATTCTAGATCCCGCAATGCACAAGCACAAGCACGCGCAAGTGAGCAATACAACAAACACTCCCGTGGACGTAGGGTATTACGCTCCAGCGGCCCGAACCACGTAAACCTCGGTGTTCATGTGGCGCCCCAGCGCCCAAATCCGGCCGAACTGGCGGCCAGACCGCTGCCCCCCCTGTGGCGCCCAGGTCAGGGTGAGACGGTGACCATAGGAATGTTGTGACGCTGGCGCTCGCACGCCATAGGCCGCTTCCTCTCGGCAGCCCTCTACTCCAACGGTGGTGACAGCTCCACCACGACTGAGCCCGGAGAGCGTGCTGTCCGCAGCACGTGCTTTGCTCCACAACCCTCCAGGCGAGGGTGCCACCCTGGAGGCGGCAGAACAAAGGCGGCACGATGTCAACCATCTCGTCGCTTCTGCCATGAACTCTCCTGCCTACAGAAGACAGCAGGTTGAACCCTCGTTGGCCCAGTCGCGTACATCGACGGTGGCCCGTGGGACGGTGGCCCCATGCTCGATGGCCACGGCTGACCTCGGGGTCGAGCTGAACCGTCGCCTCGCAATCTAAGATGGTCGCACCACCATTGAGCAACGTCGAGAGAGGCGTCGCAACCTCGAGGGAGAGTACCACTCACCGAGCACTATACCAGCGGGCCGCGCTTCGCCTACCCCTGCCTTTCCGAGGGAAGTAGGGGGCTGCATGGCGCTCGCCCCGCAACTTCGTACGGTGGTCTGGCCACCCAAGTTCTGGCCCCACCTGCCGGAAAAATACAACGACACAGTCAACCCTGCTGAGTTCCTGCAGATCTACTCCACCTCCATCCTAGCTGCAGGAGGAGATGAGGCCGTTATGACCAATTACTTTCCCGTGGCTCTAACCGGCACAGCCCGGTTGCGGCTCATGAACCTTCCCCCAGGCTCCATCACGTCATGGGAAGAGTTGTGCTGGAGGTTCACAACCAACTTCGGGAGTTCCTACACGCGCCCCGGCACCGAGCTTGACCTCCGTGTCGTGCGACAGCGTGACGGGGAGACGCTGCGACCCTTCATCCAGCGGTTCTCCCAAGTTAGAAACACCATCCGCCACATCTCCAACGCCTCCGTCGTCGTCGCCTTTTGGCAAGGCGTTCGCGACAAGAAGATGCTTGAGAAGTTGGCCGCGCACGACGTGCAAGACATCTCCGAGCTCTTCAGCCTGGCCGACAAATGTGCCAGGGCGGTGGAAGGCCGAGACTGGCACTCACGACCATCCTCTGAGGCAGGGAGTGTCGGAGAGGCTGCTGCTCCGCGCAGCAGCAAGAAGAATAAGTCCGGAGGCAGGAGCAAGCCTGTGGCCGGGGCACCCACTGACACTCTAGCAGTGGCCGATGGGGGCCGAGCCCCGCGCACTAACAAGCGCCCACAGCCTTCGTCTGCCAGCGACGACGGTCAGTGGTGCCCGGTGCACAACTCGAGCCGCCACGGAGCTAGCGACTACCACGAGATCATGAAGCTTGCGGACCGCTTCCGTGAGATGCAACAGCAGCGGCCGCGCCAAGACGGCAACCCTCCCGTCAGCGGGAGGGCAAACAAAATGCCAAACTTGAGGCCAACACTAAGCAAGAGATGGAGTATCAAGACTCCGCGCGGGCGTTGAAAGCTGTCTACGGCCACTTCGACTCAGACTCCAGCGCCAACAGCGAGCGTCGCAAGACGCTCCACGTCTAGTCAGAAGCCGTCCCCCACCCTCCGTCGTGCGACAAGGGAAACACCCTCTTACACTGGTGTAGGGGGTCGAGGCCGCCCTCCCCTCGGAACACACCAAGGGCTCACCCAACGTCCAGACATATGACGAAGCCTCGCAGGACCAGCTTCTGCGTGAAGACATTAGCCTCTTCTACGAGGCAACGTGGCTAGAGGCTGCTCAAAATGCACTACACCGCAAAATGCTCCGGCGATAACTACAACAGTACGCGCATAGTAGACAACCTAAGGTAGGGCCACTTGGTGCCTCGGCTAATACTTTCTCAAGAAGGGGTTACAAACTCTCCCCCAACTGGGAGGGTCCCTTCCGAGCAGCACAAGTATGCCACCCCAGGTGCACCCGCCTAGCCGTAGAGGATGGGTACCTCTACCCAAACCACAGGACTAGAACACCTCTGTAAGTTCTATAATTAACGCAGTGGTAGGGTATTTTTTTCTTTTTCTCTTTCTTTGTAAAGGTGTCATAGTGTCTAGGAACAACACTTAGAACAGCTAAGCCCCGGAGGGGTCCTGCTACTCTTGTCATCTGGGGTGGGTCGTTGCCTTCTTGCACGACATGTTTACTCCTATCACCCGAAGGAAGCCAGAAATAAGAAAATTTTTATCCTACCCTGCGTACCTTCTTTACAATTTATCCTTGCTCATGCATATCAACTATAAATGACATGTCGGGAGCCTGTCCTACACACTTGTCCTAGGTCTCGTGGTGCTGGAAGGTCTCCTCGCTGAAAGATTAACGCCCGCGGGAGGTCTAGGGTGTGTAGCCTGCTATGCCTGGTTCCGTACCCCTAGCATGCACATCCTTCCTCCCATGCGCTACAACTGAGTACTTGTGGGCCTGAAAGAACATGCTTACGGACAAGAGAAGTAACCGAACCCCGGACATTGCCTCTGTACTCTTTGTGCTTTCTTTCCATACCGCTCCGGCCGTGTGGACACACACTTTTCCTTGTGTTCAACCGTAGCAAGAGTTGTGCTATCCTTATACAGACGGGACTACTTGAAGTACCTGTGACTTACCCGGGGTCCTACGGTTGTCTCGTTGCTTGAGGACCCTATGGCGCCGAATGGTCCCTCCCCCGAAAGGCTTACGCTAGCGGGAGGTCCAGGGTGTGTAGCCTGCTATGCCTAGTTTCATACCCCTAGCGTGCGCACCCTGCCTCTCCAGCACTACAGCTTGGTATCGGGGAGCCGGAAGGCTCATACCCCCAAGCAAAGTCTTAACCGTAACTTAGGGACCTTTGGTTCTTTCATTTCCTGGGGGCCTTATGGCGCTGCATGGCCCTCCTCTAAAAGGCTTACGCCAGCGTGAGGTCTAGGGTGTGTAGCCTGCTATGCCTGGTTCCATACCCCTAGCATGCACACCCTGCCTTTCCAGCGCTACAGCCTGGTACCGGGAAACCGGATGGCTCATACCCCTGGGCAAAGCTTTAACCATAGTTCGAACGACCCACATCGAATTAACCAAGCTCCGCAACTCAACTGAGGACCGTAAGCCACAGTAAAGCTACCAAACAGGGAAGGGTGACCATAGAGCACAACTACTCCCACTTTCTGCCATGAATGGTGGTCCGCACAAGTCCTTGGCGTCTCGGACCTCCCAGGGGGCCTGATACTGGCGTCCTTCCTCATCCAGTGGTAGGTGTGCCCCAACACAAGGGCCACACCTACTAGGGGGCCATCATAGTGAACCACGCGGGGCAGGACGTCGGACCACTGCAGCAGTGAGCAAAAGACTCGGAGCACCAGCCACGACGAGCTGAAGACAAGGGCCGAACTTCCCTCGGGTCCTTGCGCCGCCGAGGACCCGGAAGGAGTGGTATCCATACTGCCGGAGCGCCTTGGGCCAGACTAGAGTGGATGGCCCTTGCGGCCCTACGGACCGGGACAACCTTTGGCATTGTCAGGTGAGGTAATGCCTCGACACCCTTCGACTCTTCGCCCGCAGGTGGGGTTCCCACCATGGCAACTTGTGAAGGGAGAGGAGGACGGCTAGCAGCCCACCTAGTAGCAGTCGCACTGCTACCAGTGGCGTCCGCGCCCGCCGGTTGGCTGGCCTCGTGGGCCCGAGTGACAACATCTGGAGCTGCCCCAGGCACAAGCTCAGGCACTACCGCTGGTGTTGGAGCTTTGGCAGAAAAAGGGCTTCGGCTCCTGGACAAATGCGGTGGAGGAGGAATAGAGGTGCTTTGCTGAGGAGCCCTGCAAAAAGAAGCACCAAGCACGAATTTACACCATCCAGTGGCTTAGTACACAACCCCACGAGATTGAGCCGTACCTGGAGGCCTGGAAGTTCCACTCCAAGCAGAGCTTCTTACGCGGAGGGCTCGAGCCACTCGCCCCCACTGGCGTTGGGGTCGCATCCGCTGGCTTCGGAGTCGGCGGAACCTCAGGGGTCTTCGTTGCCGAAGACGGCGCGACAGAAGCCTTCCCTGCCGAGGACCTTGCCACTGAAGACGCGCCCTGAGATGGGGCCGCCCTTGATGGCTGAGAAGCCGATGGCGTTGCTGGAATCCTCGTCGCCGCCGACGTCACCTCAGGAGTCTTCCCCGACGACGGCTTCCGGTCCGAGGATGCATCCGACGACTTCTTTTGCATCGTAGGTGCGTCGGGAGCCCGCTGTGGAGCTCCAGCAGCGGCAGACACCCTTGCCGCGGCCGCCGGGACTGCTCCGGCAGCGGCAGTTCCAAAGCTGCCCCCGGCGCCAGTTGCCGAGCCCGGTGCGGTACCATGGGAAGCCTGGGGGCAAGAGACGAAGCTTCCGTTAGGACGAACCAGCTTCCTCTTCGGCACCCTGCTTGACTCCGGGGCATCCTTGGGTGCGAACGAGTGTGCGCCGCAGGCGCAGGCCTCCCTGCCGGCCCCTTCCCTCTATGTGGGAGTGAGTTCGGCGTAGGCCCTACCTGACCACCGGCGCCGTCTGCTCCGGGATCTCGATGCCCTGCGAGGGATCACTGATCTGCCGCACTGCGACATCGATGTCGTCCAACGTTGGCAGTTCTCTCAGCAGCCTTGATCGCGCCTGCGGGTTGAGGTAGACGGGCTGGCAGCTGCCGGCGGGGCGATGGAGTCGTCGGTGATCAGGTCACAGGAGAGCTTCTGCAACATCATCTCCAGCATCCCCCGATCCGGTGATGACCCTGCTCCACGTGCCAATCGGGTCATGTCGCCCTCTCCGGTGTACTGCCAAGCAGGCTAGGCGCGCTGCTGGAGAGGGGAGATTCCGCGGGACAGGAAGTCAGCCAGGACCATCAGTGAGTTCATGCCTTCCCCCGAAAAGTATCTGATCATCTCCAGCACTGGTGTGTAGGCGTCCTACAGGTCGGGGATCTCATCCCCAACGACCACCTTGGCCATCGGTGGGACATCTGGCAGCTCCAGGCGGTCGTGTACGTCAGTCTAGGCAATCACCCAGTCCTCCCTCCAGTGCTCCCACTTCTCGTGAGTGAAGGGCGCGATTTAAGGCGCGGAGTTCCTCCCTTGATGCTAGAAGTAGTAAGCCCCCAGCTGGCTTGTGCTTCTCCACGAGGCCCTCACGGAGAAGAACACCCTGAAGAGCCGCACAAAAGGCCGCACACACACAAACATCTCGGAGAAGTGGACGAAGACGGCCACAAGTGCGAGGGTATGTGGCGTAAGGTGCTGCAACTGGAGCCCATACACCTCCAGCAAGGTGAGGAGGAAGGACGACACTGGGAGTGCGAACCCGGACAACACGTACGAGGTGAAGAGAACCATCTCGTCGGGTCATGTGACGGCTAGCGGGACCCTCCCGCGATGGATCTTTCTATCGTACGTGGCCGACTGCCAGTCGAGCAGGCGCCTCACAATAGCGATGTCACCATCGTTGCTAAGCCTAGACGAACGGAGGTCAGAAGACATGGTGGCGAGGAAGGGCTATGAGCGCTGGGAAGCGGAGGCTTCAAGCGCGCAGGAGGAAGATGAAGATTGCAAAAGGCGGAAGGGAACCACCCTTCTCCGGAAGGATTCCCTATGTACGTCTGCAACCTCTGGCACGACAATAGGCGCGACGTTTGGGACTCCACCGTACCACACCGTGGCTATCTGGCTCCTCCAATGGTGGGTAGGACCCAGGTCCACCCGTCAGACACTAGGGGCCAGGCAGGTAACTTCTCGGGAGCGTCCGGTGGTTCTCAAGAAAAGTGACGCGGTGGAACTGCAGCGGTCGACCCAAGAGATGCCACAGTAAATACCCCGGGCAACCCCTCGAGCACGTCACCACGACCCACTAGTCAGGAGCAAGCACGTGTCCACTACGCCGATGACGTGCTGCCGCTTCGACTAGCGAGTACGTCCAGTATGCCAAGGACGTGTAGCCTTTTCGTCTCCTAGGTACAACTGCTTGTCCACTACGCGGAAATCTCGCCACCACATCGGTTTCCAAAGTGCAGGTTCAAAAACCACCACGCGGGAGAGATGGAGGCCACACCTACGAGCTTGCTGCCTCCCCAGAGTTAGGCCCAGGGGCCACTGTCGGTACCCTACAGACCGGGTACCCCCGCGTAGAGGGTAAAATACGGCCTGGGCCCTGTTTCCCTGCTGAGGCGGGCCCTAGCATAGCCACGTGCCCTTGGCCCTGAGGTCAGCCCTGAGGCTGCCACGTGCGCTTGAGTTGCAGAGCCGACACGTGCCCTGGGCTCCGGTCGTAGCCTCCCCTCTGAGGTGAGGTCCGGGGCTGTCACGTGTCTCTTGGCTCAGAGCTACCTCCCTACTGAGGATGGTTCTCGAGCTGACACGTGCCCTGGGCTCCGGTCCAAGCCTCCCCGCTGAGGTGAGGTCCGAAGCTGCACATGTCTCTTGGCTCAGAGCCATCTCCCTGCTGAGGAAGGCTCCGGAGCTGACACGTGCCCTGGGCTCCGGTCTGAGCCTCCCCGCTGAGGTGAGGTCCGGAGCTGCCACGTGTCTCTTGGCTCAGAGCCACCTCCCTGCCGAGGAAGGCTCTGGAGCTTACACGTGCCATGGGCTCCGGTGCGAGCCTCCACGCTGAGATGAGGTCCGGGGCTGCCACGTGTCTCTTGGCTCAGAGCCACCTCCCTGCCGAGGACGTCTCCGGAGCTGACACGTTGAAATTGCCTAGGGGGGGGGGGTGAATAGACTAAAATACCTGAAATGACTTAATTAAATAAAATTAGAACATAGTGGCTGGACTAGTCTGGCTCAAGGGCGGACTAGTCTGGTCAAATTGCTAGAAAGGCTTAAAACTTGGTTTTTATGGGTTTTTCTCTAGATTTTAGTTTAACAAAATATGGACGAAACAACTAGCAATCCTATATGACAAGTGTGATAGAATATTAAAATGGATTGCAAGATTTTGATGATGTATACTCTAATCATGAGATAATTAAAACAAACCCTAAGTAATATTGATCTTCAAAGAAATGTACATGCAAGAGAGACACTGAGGTTTTTTTCCTGAGGTTCCATTCCACTCAGGAATCTACGTCCCTGTTGAGGAGTCCACAAAGGACCGGGTCTAACAACCCTTTCCTCACCAAGTCGCCACTAAGGCCAACCCGGTTCGTCACTATCTCAAGGGTGAACTTACAAAGTTTGGGGCTGCTCACAATCCGAGGCTCCCACTTGATCACTTCTACAAAGCTTCACCGATCTTACAAGCCACAGGTCACACCAAGTGCACGAGATCACTCCGAGAGCCTTAAACATGAAGTTCTTCCTTCTCCTCTTCTCACACACCCAAATTCACTTAGGATTTTATTCAAGACGGTGAGTAGGCAATGGAGAAGGCTTGGAGAGGTTCTAGAAAGGCTGTGGCGGCGCTAGGGTTCCAGAGTTATCTAAATGAGGTCGGGGCATCTACTTTTATAGAAGTCCCGAAGCCAAGAGTTGCCACCTACCAAAAGTCCAGACTAGTCCAGTCAGGACCCGAACTAGTCCGATCTCACACAGAAACTCTTTGTCCGGGTGAGAACAAACAAGTCTGGATGACCTGGACTAGTCCGGCCACTGAGGCGGACAAGTCCGGTCCACCAAGACTTAGCCGTGGGAGCTCTCATCTCACAACCATATGGACTAGTATGCCTTAGAACGGACTAGCCTGAACTCACTCATGAACTCTTTGTCCGGGTGAAACAAGACAAGTCTGGCTAGTCCGTACTAGTCCGGCCACTGAGGCGGACAAGTCCGGTCTACCAGGACTTAGTCCCAAAACACCCTTTTCAACAGGGAAACGGACTAGTCCGTCCCAAAACGGACAAGTCCAAACTCAGTCAGGAACTCTTAGTCCGCCCCAAAACGGACTAAGCCGGGGGGACTTCCGGACTAGTCCATCCACTGGCCCGGACAAGTCCGGCCTGCCCAATTTTACCTCTCTACCTCTCTCCACTACGGTTTTGACACTTCTAACGCTATGATCTCAATGCACTTGACACACACATACTCTCACTTTTACACGGCTAGCCCGCTAAAGACTCAAGTGAAAACCTAATTTCTACTCTTCGAGTCTTCGACGTTGTTTTTCATCCTTTTCCTTTTTGAGAGTTTAGGTGTCCGCCTTGGAAACATCCTGTGCTTATGATCATCTCAGCTCATTAGTCTCTTAATTGTCGTCATCAATCATCCAAAACCCACGGGATACATAGATGCACTTACAATCTCCCCCTTTTTGGTGATTGATGACAACACATTAAGTTTTAACATAAGAGGTAAAAATTTGATTTTCATAAAAAGTGTACGTATGCAAAACTGTAACACCCCAAAATGTGTTAAAAATGTGAATATAAAATTTTTGGACGTAATGCATGTGGAGAAAAATTCAAACTCAAATTGGAATTCAAATTTGAATCAAAACAGAAAAGAAAAAGGGAAAAAGAAAAAGAAAAACGGCCAATGGGCCGAAACCCACCTTAGCCGGCCCAGCAACCCGTGGCTGTTTTCCCCCTCCCCCTCTCTCTGCCGCGCGGGGCTCGCATGTCATCCCTTTCCCTCTCCCCCCCCCCGCTTCTCCACCAACCGCCACCGATCCTCGATCGCCGCTGCCTCGTCCGATTTCCATGCCACAAGCCAAGATCTTCGGCTAAGCGGTGCTACACCATCTAAACCGACCCCGCCGCCTCCCCTCGTGCCTTTAAACTCAAGAAAACCCCGTCGGTTTCCCCTCACCGCTGCGTTTTCGGCTCCGGTGAGAACCGAGGCATCCTCGGCCATTTTCTTCCGATCCCCGTCCGGTCTTTCCGATCTAACACGCGTGGCATTCCCCACCGCTGCCGGGGGGTCCTGCAGGTGAAGGAAACGACGTGTCTTGCGCTCCAACAGTCGCTCCGACGAGCACCGAGTGCCATTGCGGGACTTCGACACCGCCGACCGACTTCCAGGGCCTCCGAGTGCAGGAAAATCCCTAGGTGAGCTTCCCCTACCCCTTCGCAGTTGATCCGTGCAAAAAGATGTGAGTTCTAACGTCTAGCGGCAAAAACCGAGGCTACGCCGGCGAGATCGCTGCTCCCCGCCGCCACGCGCCGCCGCGCGCGTGGGCTGGCTCCGGCCAGGGCGACATGGCCCCCTGTGGCCCGTCCGTTTTAAATCGTGCGGTCCGGATATATTTAACCCGTACCGCTTCGCGATCTAATCTCAACCCTCCGTTTTAAATCCAACGGTCCACATCAGCCCCACATATTAAACCCCGAGAAACTTACGAGCTACCCCCCCGGGGTTCTTAGGAAATAGGATCTAGCCCCGGAAACTTCTGATGTAGCCTCTGGAACCTCAGAAATTCATATAAATGCATTTAAAAATCAGTTTTAGCCCCTGGACTTAATAAGAATTAGGAAGACCTCCCTGTTTTGCACACTTAGACCCCTGAAAATTTAGAAAATGAGAAATGGGGCCCCACTGCAGTGTGAATTTGCATATCAGCCCCTGAGGGTTATTAATTTCAGGAAATTGAATATGTGAATAGGATTTTAAATTCAAACCTAGGTATAGGTTTAGTTTAATTGTTCTACCCCTGTTGGAGATTTGTAGAACAATCTGAAGTCTGAATTTAGAGGGGAAATAAACCTTTAAACTAAATAAGGTTGCTGTTTTGTGATTTATCCCTGAAATACACCCTTTAGGCATAAAACAAATTTAAATGTGGGAAAATGAATCTAAGTCACCAAAAAGGGATAGGGAAAATTCATAAAGGTTCTGTTTAGGTAATTGGAACAGTAGAAATTTTTGTATGAATTTAGGTTGCTGTTTTATTGCTGGAAATTCATTTTTAGGCTAGAAAATAATTCTGAAAATGGGTAAAAATAAATTTAAATTGATCCCCATCAGAGAGGAAGTCAAAAGATATTTTATTGGACATTTTAGATCAGTACATGTTCTGTTTAGGTGATATATTGTGATATTTTAGTATTAAAGATTACTTGTAGGTATGGAAAATAAATCTGAAAATACAGGAAAATAGGTATACCTAATTAGAAAATGTCAAGTGAGGTCCCCAAGTCCAAAACTTCAAATTAAAATTTTGTAGAAGATCTGAAAGCCTATTTGGAGTAGGAAGTTATCTTTCATGCAAATTTTGTGGCTAAGAAGTGTATTATCTAATATAGAGAATTTGTTCAAATTGGAAATTCATATATAGTGTGCACTTAGAAATCTGAATATTAAAGTTAGAAGCAATATATATGTTTAAAAGTGCATGTATGCCTAGAATCAACATATTTAGGGTAAACACAAAACTTAAATATGTGTATGAATTTCATATGTATGTATGTGTGATTTGCATGAGTGGAAATATGGACTATGGCTTATGGAATGTTGTTTTTTTTTGCTATGTGTATTGGCATGAGTAGAACTAGCCCCAGAGCAGGTTCTCACCTTTCAAGATCAATACTTTCCATTCCCAGAGCAGCAGAAAGAAGACAAGTGTCCTTGACCACTTTGATCCTATACTAGGATGTGTAGTTAGAATTTAATTGCATTGTCAATTTGGAATATGACCCTCCAAGCTATGAAGTTTTCCTGGAATTGCATTATCTTGTTTCCTTGTAGTCTTGGGTTGGGAGTTATGTTATTATGTCATTCATTTACACTACTCATGCTTAGCCATGCTTAGAATGGGATCATCAATTTGTTTACTTTACCCTTGAATGAGATATTATGAATTATGTAAAGGTAGGGATCTAGGCAAGTTGGATGCTTTGGTTGGTGCTGCGTGCACGAGACTCGGGTGTATGTATAGTACTTGCCTGGATCCTAAGTACCGGTTCATGGAGCATGTAACCTGACTTTACCATGCCAACCACATGTGTAACACCCCAAATTTTGATTCAAAACTCTAAACCATGTTCAGAGGGGAATTTAAAAATTTTTGGACGTGTTGCATGTTTTGCAAAAATTCAAATTCAAACTGGAATTCAAATTATACTCAAAACAGAAAAGAAATGGAAAAAGAAAAAGAGAAACGGGAAAAAACCGGCCAGTGGGCCGAAACCCGCCAGCCGGCCCAGCTTCGCCGCGCCAGCCCGCCCCCGCGCGCGCCGCGCTGTCTCTCACAGACAGGTGGGACCCGCCTGTCATCCCTAACCCCGCGACCCCGGACTCTCTCCCGCGCGCGCGATCGCAACCGACCGGATTTCCGTGTCCCGCAGCCCGAATTCTGGTCCCAAACGACTCAAACTCGATCGCAACAGACCCACCGCCCTCCCCCGGCTATAAAAACCCCAGCCCCGATCGGTTTTTCCCACGCGATCGCCGATTTTCACTTCGGTGAGCACCGAGACTTTGCCGGTGAATTCTGGCCGATCTAAGCTCGGAAACTCTGATCTAACTCGCTGGTTTTGATCCACCGCCTCCGGGGAACTTTGCAGGTGCAGAAAACTCGGAGAGTTACGGTGTAAACCCAGCGCCGACGAGCTTCGCCGTGGTTTTGCCTCGGACCTCGCCGCCGATCACTTTCCAGGACCCCCGAGCTCGAGAAAACCCCCGAGGTGAGATCCCTGACCTCCCCTCTACCGATCTATGCCATAAGATCACAGTTCTAGGCAGAATTCTCGAGGATCCGAAACTTTCCGGCGAGATCGCCGCTTCCCGCCGCCGTGCGCCGTCGGCAGCGCCGCCCGCGCTCGATCAGAGCGACGTGGCCGCTTGTGCGCCGTTTATTTTAAATCGCATGGTAGGGTTTAAATCCCCGCGTACCGGTTCGATGTTATAATCTCAGCCGTCGGTTTAAAATCGGACGGTCCACGTCAGCCCCGCGTTATAAAGACTGGAATTCTTACGTGCTACCCCCTGGGGTTCTCTGGAATTGAGAGCTAGCCCCGGAAACTTCAGATCTAGCCCCTGGAACTTCAGAAAATCATGTAAATTCATTTAAAAATCAGTTTTAGCCCCTGGACTTAATAGAAATTAAGAAAAACACCTCTGATAAGTGTAGCTAGACCCCTGGAAATTATGAAAATAATATTATAGACCCTGTAATGGGGTGAGTTTACTTTTTAACCCTGTTTAGTATTTAATTTAGAAAATTGAATATGTAACTAGTGTTTAAAAATTAAAAAGGGGGACAAACATAATTGTCAAAATTAATTAAAAACTTTCTCAGTACTTAGAAAACTTTGGAGTGAGATAAAAGTATATTTTTGGGCTGAAATAAATCTGTTTCATCTATCATTCACATTTATTAGTATAGGGACACATTTTTAAGTAAAGAATAGTTATAGAAAAATAGGGAAAATAATTATGAAATGGTCTACATCAGAAGCCAAGGTCAAAAGATGTTATTAAATCATTTAGGACCAGAACCTATACTGTTTAGATGATGTGTATTACTAATTTCATAATAAAATACACAATTATGCATAGGAATATAAATCTGAAAATATAGCAACTAGTAAATGATAAATGAAGTTTCTAAAATCCAAAGAATTCAGTTTAGGGTTGGTAGAAATTCTGAAGGCACAAATGGAGAAGAAAAAAAAAATACTTTTCATACATACCTGGTAGTGAAAAGGTGTAGTAGTTTAATATAAGGACTTTATTTAAAACTGAAACACAACACATATAATGGTGAATGAATTTCATAAATGTGAATGTGTGGTTAGTATGAAGTGTAAGTGTGAACTATGTCTTATGGATTGTTGTTTTTCTTTTGCTATGTGTGATGGTATGAAGTAGAACCTGTTCAAGAACAAGTTATTCATTTCCAAGACCAGGAATACCCATTTCAAGAGCAGCAAGAAGGAGGCAAGTGTCCTTGACCACTTTGATCCTATGCTAGGATGTGTAGATAGAATTATTTGCATTGTCAAATGAAATATGAAACCCATGCTAGGAAAGTTTCCCTAGAATTGCTTTACCTTGTTTCCTTGTAGCTTGGGTTGGGATTTATTTTGTCATGTCATTTATACACATGCATATGCTTAGCCATGCTTAGAATGGGATATTTGGGATATGAGATCATCAGTTTATGTTATCATACTCTTGAATGAGACATTGTGAGTTATGTAGAGGTAGGGATCAAGGCAAGTTGGATGTTTTGGTTGTGTGCTGGGTGCACGAGACTTGGGTTTGTGTTTAGTACTTGCCTGGATCCTAAGGACCGGTTCATGGAGCATGTAACCCGGCTTTACAGTGCCAACCACATGCTGAGATGGGGCAGCTTGGCCAATTAATTAGGTGTATCCCCGGCGTAGTATGGGTGTGTTGGATGGTGCGGGGAATAGGTGTCAGCTGGACTACCATATGAACCGCAAGGCTCAAGAGGGGGCCACTGCAGCGGGGTTGGAGCCTCTTGTATGCTGTTAGGGGTGAAACCTCAGTGGGCCCACGCTCGTCGGGAATCCCTTTGTAAAGGCTTCGTAGTGATCTCCTGGCCGCACACCTGGGAAGTGTGAATGTGGATCGTAGCCACTGGCATAATGGAGGTTCTTTTAGTCCACCCGGCAACGGGGGATGAAATCACTACTTGTGGGTACAGTGGTACAAACTCTGCAGAGTCAAAACTGTCTTGACAGCCGTGCTCACGGTTAAGAGCGGCCTGGACTTATTCATGATTAGAGGATTGATGGTTTTGGAAGTTAAGCGGGGAGCTTAACATGGGAAATGATGTTATGGTTATTGGATTATGATGATGGGATGGGAGATTGGGACCATTTCACCTGTGTAGTAATGTAGGTGCTTAATAAGCTAAGGTGATAGGTATTAACTGCGTAGTGCTTTAGCCATGAGTTCAACCACTCCTTGTTCTAGCCATGCATGATATAATTTTCCCACACTTGCTGAGTACCATTGGTACTCAACCTTGCATATTTGTTGGTTTATATTGCTGCTCAGGTCAAGATAATGAGGTGGTGTATAATGACCAAGACTTTGGACCCGAAGAAGGTTTCTAGGTTCATGGAGACCCCCGGGCAACGCCTGTGATGGAGCCCTAAAGAATTATATTCCGCTGCTAGTTTATTTACTTGTGATGAAGCATTAGTGTCCATTGAGACATTTGCGATGTAAGACTTATTTATATTCGACACCTGGCTTGTAATAAATGATGCTTCACTATTTGTCATCACATGTATGAGAAAATGATCCTGGCATACATGTGATATTCACTTGGTTGTTTCTTCGGAAAAACCGGGTGTGACATAGGTGGTATCAGAGCCAAGGTTGCCCATAGGAACGTGGACCTAGGTAGAAATGGACGTATTTAAGGGCCCTATTTTCTTAAAAACTATTTTCCAAGGTGTGGGTGGAAAATTGTTATTAAAGGAGTCATTTTCTTCATCTTACCCCAACTTTCATTCAAAATAGGATTTTTGTTTGGGAATTTATCTAACCTAATTTTAAATTCTTTTGTTTTAGATGGTTCGCATGATCCGCACCGCTCGTAAGTCCACAGGAGGAAGATCCCGAGGAGCCAGCTCAAGAGGACGAGTAGTGTAGAGTCTTTCCCCTAGCTAGCAAGAGGTCGAGTAGTCGAGTCGTTACGTAGTTAATGGTGTGATGATGCTTGGTGTGTGACGTGAGTTGTGGAAGCCATGAGCAATTGTCCACAGCCTCGTCTTCAGATTGTTTTGCTTTGGTGTGTGAACCCACAGGAAATAATAGTACATTTATTTGGTGTGAGATATAAACCCTAGTAAAATTTTAACAAAGCCTTAACACCTCAAAGTACACACAAATGAAAATAGTAAGATGATACTAAATGATTTCCAATTAACATTGGTGGATTCTGCCAGATGGCCGGAAGAGGAAAAGGACGTGCTGCCAACCCCGCCAACAACAACGATGAGACATGCAACCCTCATCTTTCTGGAGGCCAGGACAGGGGTGGTCGCCGTGAAGAAGTTGATCCTCTCCACCAAATGCTGGAGAATCAAAATCAGCTCATCCAGAACTTGACTCAAGTGATGGCCAACTTGCATCAAGTTCCACCTCCACAAGCTGCACCACGCCAACCAAGGTTGAGTGAGTTTCTAGGAACTCAACCTCCAAAGTTTGCAAGTGCTGCTGAACCTCTGGAGGCAGATGATTGGCTGAAGACCATTGAAAGTAAGATGAGGATAATCCAATGCCAAGGGTATGAGAGGGTGCTGTTTGCCTCTCATCAATTGCATGGACCTGCTGCAGATTGGTGGACCGCCTACGTGGCCGCCCATCATGACCCTGAGAACATCACTTGGGAAGAGTTCAAGCGTAGCTTCCGCAACCATTACATCCCAAGAGGTGAACTCAAAAACAAGAGGAAGGAGTTTTTGGGACTGCAGCAGGGAAACATGACGGTGAGGGAATACCTCACTAAATTTACTCAACTATCCCGTTATGCTCCACGAGACATAGAGACTGATGAGCAGAAACAAGATTATTTCGTGGAAGGACTTACCGCAGAGATGCAGTGTGCAATGTCCTCCAATGAGTATGAAAGCTTTCAAAAGATGGTGGACAGAGCGTTTGTGGTGGAAAGGAAGCTAAAGGCCCTGGAAAATGAGAATAAGAGGAAGGCGGGATGGTCACATCAGGCCTCAGGGAGCAACACCCGCCCACGTATGATGCAGCAACCTACGGGGCAGACAAGCCGTGCTGCGGTACCCTATTCAGCACCAAGAGGGTACAACCCAAACTACAGGCCACCCGCGGCACCAGCACAGCCGCCACGTCAGTTTGTGCAGCAGCCTCGTCCCGCATATCCACCTCGACCAGCAGTACAAGGACCCCCAAACCAACCCCAAGACAACAAGGGCCAGGCATCTAAGATTGGGGTTCAATGTTTCAGCTGTGGTGAAGTGGGGCACTACGCCCATAAGTGTCCTAAGAAGAAGCCTGCGCTGCCACAACAGCAGAATGTAGTGAGAGGACGGGTGAACCATGTCACTATGGAGGAAGCACAAGAGGCACCCGACGTGGTAGTTGGTAAGTTTCCTGCCAATTTACACCTTGCAATTCTGCTGTTTGATTCTGGTGCTACCCACTCGTTCATTGCTCAAGGGTTTGTTAAGAAGCATGACTTAGCAACCACACAAATGAACCATATGCTAGCGGTAAACTCTCCAGGTGGAGAAATAAGGACAAGACAAGTGTGTCCCAAAGTGAGCCTAGACATTAATGGGGTAGTATTTACTGCTAACCTCATAGTGATAGATTCACAAGGGATAGATATTATTTTGGGTATGGATTGGTTGACCAAACATAAAGGAATCATCCATTGTTCGACCAGAACGGTGGAACTAACTCACCCCAATGGCACAAGAGTAAAGCTCATAACGATACACGAGCCTAGGAGGGACATTAAATTAAATCAAGTGGAGGTGAAAGTTGAGGAAATCAGGACCATCAGGGAATATCCAGATGTTTTTCCGGAGGAGTTGCCAGGTATGCCTCCTGACCGTGACGTGGAATTCGCAATTGAGCTATTACCGGGAACAGCCCTGATATACAAGAGACCTTATCGGATGGACTCCAAGCAGCTAGAAGAACTCAAGGATCATTTGAGAGAATTGACGGAGAAGAGGTATATTCGCCCTAGTTCCTTACCATGGGGAGCTCCGGTGATATTTGTGCCCAAGAAAGACGGAACCCAAAGGTTATGCGTGGATTACCGTGCTTTGAATGAGGTAACCGTAAAGAACAAGTACCCATTACCCCGCATTGAAGACTTGTTTGATCAGTTGAGGGGAGCTTGTGTGTTCTCGAAAATTGATCTCAGGTCGGGATACCACCAACTCAAGATAAGGCAATCTGATATTCCCAAGACAGCTTTCGTATCTCGGTACGGACTGTATGAATACACTGTCATGCCTTTCGGGCTAACCAATGCCCCGGCATATTTCATGTACCTCATGAACAAGGTATTCATGGAATATCTGGACAAATTTGTGGTGGTTTTCATAGATGATATTCTCGTCTTCTCCAAAAATGAAGAAGAACATGAGAAACATCTAAGGTTGGTGTTACAGAGGCTGAGAGAACACCAACTATATGCCAAGTTGAGCAAGTGTGAGTTTTGGCTGAAGAGAGTTCCCTTTTTAGGACATATCATCTCGGAGGGAGGAATCTCCGTAGATCCCGCCAAAATCGAGGATATCCAGAAGTGGAAAACCCCTGAAAATGTCGGGGAAGTTCGAAGCTTTTTGGGATTGGCTGGATACTATCGACGGTTTATTGAGGGATTCTCCAAGATCTCGAGACCTCTCACTAAACTGTTGGAAAAGGGAATCACATTCACCTGGACGCCACAGTGCGAGACGAGCTTTCAGGAGCTAAAGAAGAGATTGACAACAGCCCCAGTGCTGGTTATGCCAGATATGCAGAAGAATTTCACAGTGTACTGCGATGCCTCTGTAAATGGGTTGGGATGTGTTCTCATGCAAGAAGGACATGTCGTGGCATATGCATCCCGGCAGCTTCGGAAGCACGAGAAGAACTATCCTACACATGATCTAGAACTAGCTGCAGTGGTACACGCGTTGAAAATTTGGCGGCACTATTTGATGGGGAAGAGGACAGAGATATATACGGATCATAAGAGTTTGAAGTACATATTCACACAGCCAGATCTCAACCTCCGACAAAGGAGATGGTTAGAGCTAATCAATGACTTTGATGTGGGCATCAACTATCATCCTGGGAAAGCAAACGTCGTGGCCGATGCTTTGAGTCGGAAAGTGCCGGTCAATAAGTTGAGCTTGAAGGACATGCCCGCAGAATTGAAGGACGAGGTTATAAGGCTCAATCTGTGTCTAGTAAATAGTGGTGAAGCCATCGCCATGGAAGTGGACTCCACACTCGAGCAAGACATACGCGAGGGCCAAAAGAATGATGAGAAGATACAAGAGATTAGACAGCTCATCAAGGAAAATAAAGCTCCTGGTTTTAGAGAGGATGAACAAGGAACGGTGTGGCACGGGAAAAGGATCTGTGTGCCAGAAGTAAAGGAGATCCGTGAATTAATTTTGAAGGAGGCTCACGATTCTGACTATTCCATTCATCCTGGGAGTACGAAGATGTACCAGGACCTCAAAAGCAGGTATTGGTGGTATGGCATGAAGCGAGATGTCGCGGAACATGTTGCCCTATGTGACACATGTCAGTTGGTGAAAGCAGAACATCAACGACCTGCAGGATTATTGCAACCACTCAAAGTGCCTGAATGGAAATTGGAAGAAATCAGCATGGATTTTGTCGTGGGATTGCCTATGACCCAATCCGGGTATGATTCAATATGGGTCATTATTGATAGGCTAACCAAGGTAGCTCATTTCATCCCTGTGAAAGAAAACTACAGCGGATCCAAATTGGCAGAATTGTACATGTCAAGGATTGTGTGTTACCATGGAGTGCCAAAGAAGATAGTGTCGGACCGAGGGACACAGTTCACCTCGAGGTTTTGGCAAAAGTTGCATGAAACCATGGGAACCCATCTGAACTTCAGCTCTGCCTATCATCCCCAAACTGACGGGCAGACGGAGAGAACCAATCAGATCCTTGAAGATATGTTAAGGGCATGTGCACTCAAAAACAATAGGAGTTGGGACAAGAACTTACCGTATGCGGAGTTTTCCTATAACAATAGCTATCAAGCTAGTATGAAGATGTCACCGTTTGAAGCTTTGTATGGAAGGAAGTGCAGAACTCCCCTATTTTGGAACCAAACAGGAGAAAGTAAAGTGTTTGGTCCAGAAGTGCTACAAGAAGCCGAGGCGAAGGTGAGGGAGATTCGCAACAACTTGAGGATAGCACAAACACGCCAGAAGAGTTATGCTGATGTACGAAGAAGAGAACTCGTTTTCAACGTGGGAGACTATGTTTATCTCAAGGTGTCCCCTATCAGAGGACTTCGTCGGTTCAAGGTGAAAGGGAAGTTGTCACCTCGATACATCAGACCCTTTCAAGTTTTGGAAAGAAAAGGCGAAGTGGCGTACCAACTAGAGTTACCGGTTCATCTATCGGACGTGCACGATGTATTCCATGTGTCACAACTCAAGAAATGCCTGAGGACGCCTGAGGAGGTGTTACCCATGAATGAAGTGGATGTAGCTGAAGATTTGTCTTATGCCGAGCAACCATACAAGATTTTGGAGACGATGGAACGCCTCACCAGAAACAAGAGAATCCGGATGTGCAAGGTGCAGTGGAAGCATCACTCAGAAGAGGAAGCTACCTGGGAACGGTAAGATGAGCTCAAGGCACAATTTCCGGAATTGTTTTCTTAGAAACACCAATCTCGAGGACGAGATTTCTTTTAAGGGGGGTAGAGCTGTAACACCCCAAATTATGATTCAAAACTCTAAACCATGTTTAGAGGGGAATTTAAAATTTTTTGGACGTGTTGCATGTTTTGCAAAAATTCAAATTCAAACTGGAATTCAAATTATACTCAAAACAGAAAAGAAATGGAAAAAGAAAAAGAGAAACGGGAAAAAACCAGCCAGTGGGCCGAAACCCGCCAGCCGGCCCAGCTTCCCCGCGCCAGCCCGCCCCCGCGCGCGCCGCGCTGTCTCTCACAGACAAGTGGGACCCGCCTGTCATCCCTAACCCCGCGACCCCGGACTCTCTCCCGCGCGCGCGATCGCAACCGACCGGATTTCCGCGTCCCGCAGCCCGAATTCTGGTCCCTAACGACTCAAACTCGATCGCAACAGACCCACCGCCCTCCCTCGGCTATAAAAACCCCAGCCCCGATCGGTTTTTCCCACGCGATCGCCGATTTTCACTTCGGTGAGCACCGAGACTTCGCCGGTGAATTCTTGCCGATCTAAGCTCGGAAACTCTGATCTAACTCGCTGGTTTTGATCCACCGCCTCCGGGGAACTTTGCAGGTGCAGAAAACTCGGAGAGTTACGGTGTAAACCCAGCGCCGACGAGCTTCGCCGTGGTTTTGCCTCGGACCTCGCCGCCGATCACTTTCCAGGACCCCCGAGCTCGAGAAAACCCCCGAGGTGAGATCCCTGACCTCCCCTCTACCGATCTATGCCATAAGATCACAGTTCTAGGCAGAATTCTCGAGGATCCGAAACTTTCCGGCGAGATCGCCGCTTCCTGCCGCCGTGCGCCGCCGGCAGCGCCGCCCGCGCTCGATCAGAGCGACGTGGCCGCTTGTGCGCCGTTTATTTTAAATCGCACGGTAGGGTTTAAATCCCCGCGTACCGGTTCGATGTTATAATCTCAGCCGTCGGTTTAAAATCGGACGGTCCACGTCAGCCCCGCGTTATAAAGACTGGAATTCTTACGTGCTACCCCCTGGGGTTCTCTGGAATTGAGAGCTAGCCCCGGAAACTTCAGATCTAGCCCCTGGAACTTCAGAAAATCATGTAAATTCATTTAAAAATCAGTTTTAGCCCCTGGACTTAATAGAAATTAAGAAAAACACCTCTGATAAGTGTAGCTAGACCCTAGAAATTATGAAAATAATATTATAGACCCTGTAATGAGGTGAGTTTACTTTTTAACCCTGTTTAGTATTTAATTTAGAAAATTGAATATGTAACTAGTGTTTAAAAATTAAAAGGGGGACAAACATAATTGTCAAAATTAATTAAAAACTTTCTCAGTACTTAGAAAACTTTGGAGTGAGATAAAAGTATATTTTTGGGCTGAAATAAATCTGTTTCATCTATCATTCACATTTATTAGTATAGGGACACATTTTTAAGTAAAGAATAGTTATAGAAAAATAGGGAAAATAATTATGAAATGGTCTACATCAGAAGCCAAGGTCAAAAGATGTTATTAAATCATTTAGGACCAGAACCTATACTGTTTAGATGATGTGTATTACTAATTTCATAATAAAATACACAATTATGCATAGGAATATAAATCTGAAAATATAGCAACTAGTAAATGATAAATGGAGTTTCTAAAATCCAAAGAATTCAGTTTAGGGTTGATAGAAATTCTGAAGGCACAAATGGAGAAGAAAAAAAATACTTTTCATACATACCTGGTAGTGAAAAGGTGTAGTAGTTTAATATAAGGAATTTATTTAAAACTGAAACACAACACATATAATGGTGAATGAATTTCATAAATGTGAATGTGTGGTTTGTATGAAGTGTAAGTGTGAACTATGTCTTATGGATTGTTGTTTTTCTTTTGCTATGTGTGATGGTATGAAGTAGAACCTGTTCAAGAACAAGTTATTCATTTCCAAGACCAGGAATACCCATTTCAAGAGCAGCAAGAAGGAGGCAAGTGTCCTTGACCACTTTGATCCTATGCTAGGATGTGTAGATAGAATTATTTGCATTGTCAAATAAAATATGAAACCCATGCTAGGAAAGTTTCCCTAGAATTGCTTTACCTTGTTTCCTTGTAGCTTGGGTTGGGATTTATTTTGTCATGTCATTTATACACATGCATATGCTTAGCCATGCTTAGAATGGGATATTTGGGATATGAGATCATCAGTTTATGTTATCATACTCTTGAATGAGACATTGTGAGTTATGTAGAGGTAGGGATCAAGGCAAGTTGGATGTTTTGGTTGTGTGCTGGGTGCACGAGACTTGGGTTTGTGTTTAGTACTTGCCTGGATCCTAAGGACCGGTTCATGGAGCATGTAACCCGGCTTTACAGTGCCAACCACATGCTGAGATGGGGCAGCTTGGCCAATTAATTAGGTGTATCCCCGGCGTAGTATGGGTGTGTTGGATGGTGCGGGGAATAGGTGTCAGCTGGACTACCATATGAACCGCAAGGCTCAAGAGGGGGCCACTGCAGCGGGGTTGGAGCCTCTTGTATGCTGTTAGGGGTGAAACCTCAGTGGGCCCATGCTCGTCGGGAATCCCTTTGTAAAGGCTTCGTAGTGATCTCCTGGCCGCACACCTGGGAAGTGTGAATGTGGATCGTAGCCACTGGCATAATGGAGGTTCTTTTAGTCCACCCGGCAACGGGGGATGAAATCACTACTTGTGGGTACAGTGGTACAAACTCTGCAGAGTCAAAACTGTCTTGACAGCCGTGCTCACGGTTAAGAGCGGCCTGGACTTATTCATGATTAGAGGATTGATGGTTTTGGAAGTTAAGCGGGGAGCTTAACATGGGAAATGATGTTATGGTTATTGGATTATGATGATGGGATGGGAGATTGGGACCATTTCACCTGTGTAGTAATGTAGGTGCTTAATAAGCTAAGGTGATAGGTATTAACTGCGTAGTGCTTTAGCCATGAGTTCAACCACTCCTTGTTCTAGCCATGCATGATATAATTTTCCCACACTTGCTGAGTACCATTGGTACTCAACCTTGCATATTTGTTGGTTTATATTGCTGCTCAGGTCAAGATAATGAGGTGGTGTATAATGACCAAGACTTTGGACCCGAAGAAGGTTTCTAGGTTCATGGAGACCCCCGGGTGTAAAAGCCCAAGAAAAGGGACTTGCAAAAACTTTTCTGCACCTCACAACACAACAGTTTTGTTGTGGGTAGATTGTGAAATATTGTGAAGAGCAAGTGACCTCCATCAAAGGAGTGATTAGAAGGGAAAGCCTTCACTTTCACAAAGTAGGGTTTCTGCACATGAACATGAGAGGTTGAGCTCACCCTAGGATTTAAAAAGTCTTGGGAAGGTTCAGTCCAAAGCTCATGCAAATTCAATAATTTTTGAGGCACTTTTGGGTTATTTCAAAAAGAGGCCAATTTGAATGTAAATTCAAATTGCAGCAACTTTCATCACCCAAATTCAAAAGTTAGCTCCATATCTATACTCAGCACATTTTTCTGAGTAAACCCACCAAGTTTCATCTCCATTGGAGCTCATCTTGTCAAGAGCTAAATTTGCAAGAATTCAAAACTGAATTTGAATTTCAGTTTAAATATGAAGCAAATTTGACCAAACAAAGTTTGAATTTGAGAACTCAAATTCAAACCAATACTTGGAGGCTAAGTCTCTCATTAAATGGAGAGTAGCTGAGATATTTGCAGCAGAATGTGGAAAAAGAGATTAGGGGGGAGAGGGGGCCCACAAGTCAGTGGGAGGACTGTTTCCCAAACCGAGCGTGGCTGTTTTCTCCCGACGTCGGTCGAACACCTCGCGCCAGCTGCGGACAGCACCGGCGTCCGACCGCCTCGCCTCGCCACCTCCTGCTCGGCGACCGAGCGCACGCGTGCCCGACGCGGTTTAAGTCCCCAGCCCACGTGAGCCAGCCTCATCTCCTCCGCTTTGCCCGTTCCTACCCGAAACGAAAAACGACACCGCCGCTCCCCTCGGCTCCTCGTCGCGCCGTTGATCCAGGCGACCTCGCGACCGGAGTTCAACAGCAAAGACACGCGCCGGGGACTGCTCGAGCTCAAGGTGAAGACCCTACCCTCTTCCATGCTTTGTAGGGGGAGTATTCCCCGGCTTGTCCTCGGTGCTCGACAAAAACGAGTGAGCAGAAATGCTGAAATTCACAGCGATCGGTCCTGCACAGCGTAAACCTAGCTGAGCATAGGTTCTACACGCCCCCACGGCCACCTAGGATCCAAAACCATCGAAAACCATCGAGCCTTTGCGCTGATATCCAAGTTTTTCGAGCAACAGTCGATATCGGGCCTAGGTCGACGGTGAGGTCCCAGTTCCGGCTATTTCCATGGCCAACCGAGCTCATATTCGTGCGCAGCATGACACGGTGGAGCTGTAGGAGCAAACCGCTTGAGAAATAAGGCCCGGAGTAGCCCGGACGACGTCACCGGAGCAGAGGTAGGCTCTGTCGCTGTCGCGGGCATAGTTCCGGCCATTGCCGAGCTCCGGTGAGGGCACCAGCGTGTTCTCCGAGTCGAGTTAGGCACAGGCGGCAAGTTTTGTCAAAGGTCGGGCGGGGAAACGCCCGGCGGCGAGCGCTCCGGCGAAGCGCCGCCGCGGGAACTGCGGGAGAGCGCGAGGTAGACGAAGGGGGGGCCGGGTCCACCGGTCAGCCTCTGATCTCGCGCGGGGATCGGCTTTGCGGCCGGGATTTGGTGCGGCAGCGCGGGTAAAACCCCGTGGGCCGCGGTGTGGCCGCTTTCTGAGTGGGCCGGCTCGAGGAGTGGGTCCCACCTGCAGGATTTAAACATTTTTGGAATTTCCAGTTTTAGTGCAAACTTTAGAACCCCATACTTTTGCTAGGAAGCTCCGAATTTAGTGATTCAAATTGGGTTGGATTCATCTTGCCTAGCTCTGTCCAGATACACAACCCAATTTGTAAGAAACCCAATAATTAATTCTGGAAAATTCTTTAAAGCTTTTCAGCAAAAGAATTTTAGAGGGAGTTTGGTTCAGCCAAAAATCCCCAAATTTTACCAGAATGTTCTTTAGGACATTAGTAAACCCCTGTAAAAGTTTCAGACCATTTGGAGTTGATTTGGTCAGAGCAATTCAAATTGAAAGGTGCTGTGTTCATTTGAATACAGAAACATTTTCAGAGAATTTCCAAAACTTGGAAATTCAATTCTGGGCAAACCTTGACTCCAAAAATGCTAGGAAAATTCATGCAAACTCTATGAGCTATAATTGAAATTGTAGTTCATTAATTTGAGCATGAACAGGGGTATTACCTCAGAATAAATTCTTCCTTGCTGATTTGCCAAGAGAATTATTCTGAGCAAACCACTCCATGAAAAGTGCTAATGTTTGGTCCAGAGAGTTTTCTTGTGACAAGGAACTCACACAAAAATTCTCAGCTCCATTGGAGCTCTAGATCACCCCTGTCCTGTTTAACCACTTAAGGGACTTAATATGGAAAAGGGGGAAAACCACTTAGCATTTAGCCATGTGGTTAAGTCGAAGCCAAACCACCAACACCAGTTCATATTTAAATTCTTAAACAAAGTTCCAGGTATTAGAGGCTGGTTATTAGAACTAATAGTAGAAGTCTTACTCTAAACTCACATTTGCATATAAATTAACATGTAGTATTTCATTAACGTGTAGCCATTGAAGAAGAGACTCCGGAAGTGCTGGACTTCCTCCTTCCGGACGAAGAACTAACTCCTGACCAGCAGCAACAAGGCAAGCCCCGGTTTGCATTAACCCTTTTTAAAAGTTTTACTTTGTTTACATGTGTCATATGAAGTATGTATGTGCATTAGGTATAGGATGAATGAAACCCCACTTGCATAACCAAAGGTTCCTAAAAGAGTGAGGGTAGTGTCAAGGACCTCGAGTAGACAGGCTATGCTTAATGAGTCATAGGACTTCGGTACAAGTCGAGTAGTTGGAATCTACTCGCGAGATAGGCTGGGGACACACGGGTTCGGTTGAGTGATGTGAGATCACTTTAGTAATGAAAATGAGACTAGGCAGGGGCTAAGGCGCAGCAAGAGAGAGTCTTGTGTGCGCAGCCCTGCCCGTGTCGATTGAGGACCGATCCGTGTGCGGCCCTGCTGAACAAGTATTGAACGTACCGAAGGCATATCGGATATATGGGCCCCGATAAACCGATGTAGCCTAAACCTCCGGGCGTCGAGGCATAGCACACCGATTTATAGGTGTAGGTTGAGGGCAGCAAGGTGGAAATCTGCCAACGGGCATAGAGAGATGCTCCGTGTGGGGAACCTCCTGCTCGTTTCGGTGCGACCGGTTCGACGTTTGGGCTGTTGGGTGAAAGGTTGTCCCGTACGACATCGAGTGAGCGTGCTGTGCAGCTCCACGGGTGGGCGTACGTGACGTGCTCTTTGGGTTTTCCCTGCAGGTGTATATCGAGTCGATTCGCCGTCCCTCGCGGTGACGAGTACTGCTTGTTCACTGCGTCGTAACGTAGACTAATGGATGAGATATGTTGATTCAATGATGCTGATTGATATAATTGTATTGCTACATGTGTGCCACCAAATACTGCTTACTAAATTTCAGATTTCATGAACTGTTAACTTATTGCTAAAAGATGAACTAAGGATGAACTTGTAGGCGTGTCGTTTTGCTGAAATGTTACTATCCTATGTCCATTGTACACCTCATGTAGAGTTTCATGCTTAGGTGAGTCGGTTAAGCCTTGCTGAGCCTTTGTGCTCACGGTTGCTGCTTAAGTGTTTTTCAGGTGAGGAGCCACCCACGGACTCGGAGTACGAGTCCACCGGCGAGGGTTACCCTCCGTCGGGGACCACGGCTGAGTGGGAGCCGTATACGCCGCGCTGAGCTGAGACGTGCAGCTAGTGTGGGTTGCCCTAGGGCTGGGCAACCGACTTTTGCTAAATAGGCGGGCGTGAGTTGTATAGTGTAGTCTTCCGCTGTGTAATAGAACAATAGTTGTAACTGAAGTTTGTACCTGTTTGTACAGTTTCAGCTGTTTTTCCCATGTAATATATTGCGTTCTTATGACGTGTGCTGTCGGGTGTCGCATCGCGCGGCACCACCCTCTGCGATCCTGGATGAGCGGATTCCGGTCCGTCACAGCCTGGTATCAGAGCTGCAGTGGGGATAGCACAGTACTTAAGGACTGCATTATGGGAAAAACTTAGGTATACGGTGAGGAATCGGTAGTTGCCCAAGTAAGGACTATATTAGCATAGTTACTTAAAGTGGCAAAGACTAACTTATGTGTTATAATTCTGAATTTCAATTATGTAACGACGCACCTACGCTCTGGTAAGTATGGTAAGGAACGCCACCGAAAGCGGTTCAATTTCGGTTAGCTCTCCCTGACGAGGAACGTGGTTCAGGGATTGATCTTACAGCTTGGTGTGAGATGTCAATATGAACCTCTTGGACTCTTCATGTCCCTGAGTTCATATGAAACGCTGATCCCTAGCGTGCATTAGGCAAGTAAGCGGAGACCCCATCGCGTGGTCAGTAACGCGAGAGTGTGTTCGTTTGGAAATAGCCCAGGAGGACATGCGCAGCGCTTGCCATCGGCGTGCCCTGCAGGGCAGTAGGTGGTATCTGTTGGGTTGATAACATTCCCAACCGTGACGACCCGTTCATGACATACTCGGGTTCCCCATCGTGTGGTGTTGAAACACGATCACGTGCCTTGAGACGTGACTTCGCTCAAGGACGGCCGTATGACAATGATACGGGCGTTTGTATCTACTTTTAAATATGGAGCTGCCTGAAATGAACAACCGTTGAGTGCACCATCATTGTGTGGTCTTCTGCAGGTACTAACCACGTATGTATCCGTGTAGAAAACGTGTGCGAGAGACCGTTTAGTGCCACACTTGAGACGTATATGCCGGTATGATCCGGTTAGGATTTTCTTTTGTGAGGAACGTAGTACCGAGATATTGTAGGCATATGCATGAGTATAATGATAACGAAGAATTAAAATCTATAGGTTCAACAGTTAGGACCATGGTTGGGTATAAGAATGGGATAGGGATGAGTGTAGTTCCAAAAAGACTGAAAAACAGAGTGCTCGGTTTTGGGACAGCAAGTTTGCTGATCCTCAACAGGGCATAAGTCACAGGTCTTTTAGCCGAGAGAGGTGTGCCATATAGTTCTTGAAAGGTATTGAAGTACTCTACAACTTTGTTGTAGACTTCCGGAGCTGAAACTCACCGTAAGATGGCTTAAATCCCAGAGGAATGTAAACTGTCCAGAACCCGGGCAGAGTTAAAACATTCACTGGACTGCTCTGTTTTTCAAACATAACTCCCAGTAGAAAGATCAAGATCCGGGCGGAGGATATCCCGAAGACGGCGTTCTCGACGAGATACGGCTTATACGAATATCTCGTCATGTCCTTTGGTCTCACCAATGCTCCAGCCCATTTCATGTATCTCATGAACTCGGTGTTCATGCCGGAGCTGGACAAGTTTGTGGTAGTGTTCATCGACGATATCTTGGTTTACTCCAAGACAGAAGCCGAGCATGCTGAACACTTACGGATCGTTCTTCAACGATTGCGAGACCACAAGCTCTACGCCAAGTTCAGCAAATGCGAATTTTGGATCAGCCAAGTGCCATTCTTGGGACATATCATCTCAGCTGAAGGCATTGCGGTTGACCCAAGTAAAATAGAGCAAGTGTTGAAATGGAAAGCTCCCACTTCAGTTCATGAAGTCAGAAGCTTCCTCGGGTTAGCGGGATACTACCGGAGATTCATTCCAAGTTTCTCCAAGCTCGCTAAGCCGATGACAGAGTTGCTGAAAAAAGGGAAGAAATATGTTTGGAACACGGCGTGTGAAGGAGCGTTCCGAACACTGGTGAAGCATCTCACAACAGCCCCGGTATTAGCTCAGCCGGACACAACAAAGCCCTTCGACGTGTATTGTGACGCGTCCGGTATTGGGCTCGGCTGCGTGTTGATGCAGGAAGGACGTGTGGTCGCTTATGGCTCACGCCAACTTCGGAACCATGAGCAGCACTACCCGACCCACGATCTTGAACTTGCTGCCGTGGTGTTAGCACTGAAAATGTGGAGGCACTATCTCCTGGGGAACTTGGTGCATCTCTACACCGACCACAAGAGCTTGAAATACATTTTCACCCAGAAGGAGCTGAACATGAGGCAGAGGAGGTGGTTAGAACTGATCAAAGATTATGAGATTGAGATCCATTACCACCCCGGCAAGGCGAATGTGGTTGCCGACGCGCTGATTCAGAAATTACATGTCCATCACCTCACCATTACACCGGTGGAGGAGGAAGAGCCAAGTTTATACTTGGTTCCTTATGGATCGCTGTACAACCTTGCCCTCATCCCTACTATTAGGGAGGACATCATTGCAGCTCAGAAAACGGATAAAGGCATGGCACATCTCCGGAGACGGATAGACAATGGAGAAATTAAATGTTTCCGGAAAGATGACGAGGGGACGCTGTGGTTCAATGACCGCATAGTCGTACCCCGGGATATGGAATTGAGGAAAAAGATCCTCGATGAAGCTCACTTGTCTAAATACTCCATTCATCCGGGCAGCAACAAAATGTACCAAGATTTGAAAAAGAAATTTTGGTGGACACGGATGAAGCGGGAGGTAGCTAAGTACGTATCCGAGTGCGATACGTGTAGACGAGTGAAAGCTGATCATATGAAGAAATCAGGGCTGCTGCAACCCCTGAAGATCCCGGCATGGAAATGGGAAGATGTGAGCATGGATTTCATTGTGGGATTACCCCTAACAGCCAACAAGCATGATTCCATATGGGTAATCGTTGATCGGTTAACTAAGACGGCTCACTTCATTCCGGTGAATACACGTTACAATGCCGGCAAATATGCAGAGCTATACATAGCAAAGATTCTATGCCTATACGGGATACCCAAGACCATTGTCTCAGATCGAGGTGCATTATTTGTATCTCGCTTTTGGGAGCAGCTACACGCTGCATTGGGTACTAAGTTGATCAGGAGCTCCGCCTATCACCCTCAGACAGATGGCCAGACAGAAAGGGTGAATCAAGTCCTGGAAGACATGTTGAGAGCATGTGCCATCCACCATGGTAGGAATTGGGATGATCACCTACCATTGGCGGAATTCTCGTACAACAACGGTTATCAGGCGAGTATCAAAATGGCACCCTATGAAGCTCTCTACGGTCATAAATGCCGCACCCCATTAAATTGGTGCGAGTCCGGTGAAAGGGTCACATTCGGGGTTGATGTGGTGAACGACGCCGAGGAGAGCGTTCGGACAATTCAAGCCAATTTGAAGGCCGCTCAATCCCGACAGAAGAGCTACGCTGATAAGAGGCGTAGGCCGTTGCACTTTGACGTTGGGGAACACATGTACCTCCGCGTGTCTCCAATGAAGGGCGTGCACCGATTCGGTGTGAAGGGGAAGCTCGCTCCCCGTTTCATTGGACCCTACGCTATCACCGAGAAGTGTGGACCAGCAGCGTATCGATTGGAGCTACCGGCATCTCTGGCTGGTGTCCATGATATTTTCCATGTTTCGCAACTGCGAAAATGCTTGAAGCATACAACTGCTGTTCCTACCGAAGACATCGGCGAGCTGAAACCGGATTTAACATATGATGAATATCCGGTGGGAATTCTTGATGAGAAAGCCAGGACCACGCGTAGCAGAACGTTGTGGTTCTACAAAATACTCTGGAGCAACCACACCGCCGAAGAAGCGACGTGGGAGAGCGAGGAGTTCCTTCGCTCAAATTACCCGGAGTTCATGGCTTCTCAACACGGGTAAGTCCCTATTACATCGCTATCTCTTCTTTTATAATCTCGGGACGAGATTCTTTTAAGGGGGGAGGGATGTAAAAGCCCAAGAAAAGGGACTTGCAAAAACTTTTCTGCACCTCACAACACAACAGTTTTGTTGTGGGTAGATTGTGAAATATTGTGAAGAGCAAGTGACCTCCATCAAAGGAGTGATTAGAAGGGAAAGCCTTCACTTTCACAAAGTAGGGTTTCTGCACATGAACATGAGAGGTTGAGCTCACCCTAGGATTTAAAAAGTCTTGGGAAGGTTCAGTCCAAAGCTCATGCAAATTCAACAATTTTTGAGGCACTTTTGGGTTATTTCAAAAAGAGGCCAATTTGAATGTAAATTCAAATTGCAGCAACTTTCATCACCCAAATTCAAAAGTTAGCTCCATATCTATACTCAGCACATTTTTCTGAGTAAACCCACCAAGTTTCATCTCCATTGGAGCTCATCTTGTCAAGAGCTAAATTTGCAAGAATTCAAAACTGAATTTGAATTTCAGTTTAAATATGAAGCAAATTTGACCAAACAAAGTTTGAATTTGAGAACTCAAATTCAAACCAATACTTGGAGGCTAAGTCTCTCATTAAATGGAGAGTAGCTGAGATATTTGCAGCAGAATGTGGAAAAAGAGATTAGGGGGGAGAGGGGGCCCACAAGTCAGTGGGAGGACTGTTTCCCAAACCGAGCGTGGCTGTTTTCTCCCGACGTCGGTCGAACACCTCGCGCCAGCTGCGGACAGCACCGGCGTCCGACCGCCTCGCCTCGCCACCTCCTGCTCGGCGACCGAGCGCACGCGTGCCAGACGCGGTTTAAGTCCCCAGCCCACGTGAGCCAGCCTCATCTCCTCCGCTTTGCCCGTTCCTACCCGAAACGAAAAACGACACCGCCGCTCCCCTCGGCTCCTCGTCGCGCCGTTGATCCAGGCGACCTCGCGACCGGAGTTCAACAGCAAAGACACGCGCCGGGGACTGCTCGAGCTCAAGGTGAAGACCCTACCCTCTTCCATGCTTTGTAGGGGGAGTATTTCCCCGGCTAGTCCTCGGTGCTCGACAAAAACGAGTGAGCAGAAATGCTGAAATTCGCAGCGATCGGTCCTGCACAGCGTAAACCTAGCTGAGCATAGGTTCTACACGCCCCCACGGCCACCTAGGATCCAAAACCATCGAAAACCATCGAGCCTTTGCGCTGATATCCAAGTTTTTCGAGCAACAGTCGATATCGGGCCTAGGTCGACGGTGAGGTCCCAGTTCCGGCTATTTCCATGGCCAACCGAGCTCATATTCGTGCGCAACATGCCACGGTGGAGATGTAGGAGCAAACCGCTTGAGAAATAAGGCCCGGAGTAGCCCGGACGACGTCACCGGAGCAGAGGTAGGCTCTGTCGCCGTCGCGGGCATAGTTCCGGCCATTGCCGAGCTCCGGTGAGGGCACCAGCGTGTTCTCCGAGTCGAGTTAGGCACAGGCGGCAAGTTTTGTCAAAGGTCGGGCGGGGAAACGCCCGGCGGCGAGCGCTCCGGCGAAGCGCCGCCGCGGGAACTGCGGGAGAGCGCGAGGTAGACGAAGGGGGGGCCGGGTCCACCGGTCAGCCTCTGATCTCGCGCGGGGATCGGGTTTGCGGCCGGGATTCGGTGCGGCAGCGTGGGTAAAACCCTGTGGGCCACGGTGTGGCCGCTTTCTGAGTGGGCCGGCTCGAGGAGTGGGTCCCACCCGCAGGATTTAAACATTTTTGGAATTTCCAGTTTTAGTGCAAACTTTAGAACCCCATAACTTTTGCTAGGAAGCTCCGAATTTAGTGATTCAAATTGGGTTGGATTCATCTTGCCTAGCTCTGTCCAGATACACAACCCAATTTGTATGAAACCCAATAATTAATTCTGGAAAATTCTTTAAAGCTTTTCAGCAAAAGAATTTTAGAGGGAGTTTGGTTCAGCCAAAAATCCCCAAATTTTACCAGAATGTTATTTAGGACATTAGTAAACCCCTGTAAAAGTTTCAGACCATTTGGAGTTGATTTGGTCAGAGCAATTCAAATTGAAAGGTGCTGTGTTCATTTGAATACAGAAACATTTTCAGAGAATTTCCAAAACTTGGAAATTCAATTCTGGGCAAACCTTGACTCCAAAAATGCTAGGAAAATTCATGCAAACTCTATGAGCTATAATTGAAATTGTAGTTCATTAAGTTGAGCATGAACAGGGGTATTACCTCAGAATAAATTCTTCCTTGCTGATTTGCCAAGAGAATTATTCTGAGCAAACCACTCCATGAAAAGTGCTAATGTTTGGTCCAGAGAGTTTTCTTGTGACAAGGAACTCACACAAAAATTCTCAGCTCCATTGGAGCTCTAGATCACCCCTGTCCTGTTTAACCACTTAAGGGACTTAATATGGAAAAGGGGGAAAACCACTTAGCATTTAGCCATGTGGTTAAGTCGAAGCCAAACCACCAACACCAGTTCATATTTAAATTCTTAAACAAAGTTCCAGGTATTAGAGGCTGGTTATTAGAACTAATAGTAGAAGTCTTACTCTAAACTCACATTTGCATATAAATTAACATGTAGTATTTCATTAACGTGTAGCCGTTGAAGAAGAGACTCCGGAAGTGCTGGACTTCCTCCTTCCGGACGAAGAACTAACTCCTGACCAGCAGCAACAAGGCAAGCCCCGGTTTGCATTAACCCTTTTTAAAAGTTTTACTTTGTTTACATGTGTCATATGAAGTATGTATGTGCATTAGGTATAGGATGAATGAAACCCCACTTGCATAACCAAAGGTTCCTAAAAGAGTGAGGGTAGTGTCAAGGACCTCGAGTAGACAGGCTATGCTTAATGAGTCATAGGACTTCGGTACAAGTCGAGTAGTTGGAATCTACTCGCGAGATAGGCTGGGGACACACGGGTTCGGTTGAGTGATGTGAGATCACTTTAGTAATGAAAATGAGACTAGGCAGGGGCTAGGGCGCAGCAAGAGAGAGTCTTGTGTGCGCAGCCCTGCCCGTGTCGATTGAGGACCGATCCGTGTGCGGCCCTGCTGAACAAGTATTGAACGTACCGAAGGCATATCGGATATATGGGCCCCGATAAACCGATGTAGCCTAAACCTCCGGGCGTCGAGGCATAGCACACCGATTTATAGGTGTAGGTTGAGGGCAGCAAGGTGGAAATCTGCCAACGGGCATAGAGAGATGCTCCGTGTGGGGAACCTCCTGCTCGTTTCGGTGCGACCGGTTCGACGTTTGGGCTGTTGGGTGAAAGGTTGTCCCGTACGACATCGAGTGAGCGTGCTGTGCAGCTCCACGGGTGGGCGTACGTGACGTGCTCTTTGGGTTTTCCCTGCAGGTGTATATCGAGTCGATTCGCCGTCCCTCACGGTGACGAGTACTGCTTGTTCACTGCGTCGTAACGTAGACTAATGGATGAGATATGTTGATTCAGTGATGCTGATTGATATAATTGTATTGCTACATGTGTGCCACCAAATACTGCTTACTAAATTTCAGATTTCATGAACTGTTAACTTATTGCTAAAAGATGAACTAAGGATGAACTTGTAGGCGTGTCGTTTTGCTGAAATGTTACTATCCTATGTCCATTGTACACCTCATGTAGAGTTTCATGCTTAGGTGAGTCGGTTAAGCCTTGCTGAGCCTTTGTGCTCACGGTTGCTGCTTAAGTGTTTTTCAGGTGAGGAGCCACCCACGGACTCGGAGTACGAGTCCACCGGCGAGGGTTACCCTCCGTCGGGGACCACGGCTGAGTGGGAGCCGTACACGCCGCGCTGAGCTGAGACGTGCAGCTAGTGTGGGTTGCCCTAGGGCTGGGCAACCGACTTTTGCTAAATAGGCGGGCGTGAGTTGTATAGTGTAGTCTTCCGCTGTGTAATAGAACAATAGTTGTAACTGAAGTTTGTACCTGTTTGTAAAGTTTCAGCTGTTTTTCCCATGTAATATATTGCGTTCTTATGACGTGTGCTGTCGGGTGTCGCATCGCGCGGCACCACCCTCTGCGATCCTGGATGAGCGGATTCCGGTCCGTCACACCGGGCAACGCCTGTGATGGAGCCCTAAAGAATAATATTCCGCTGCTAGTTTATTTACTTGTGATGAAGCATTAGTGTCCATTGAGATATTTGCGATGTAAGACTTATTTATATTCGACACCTGGCTTGTAATAAATGATGCTTCACTATTTGTCATCACATGTATGAGAAAATGATCCTGGCATACATGTGATATTCACTTGGTTGTTTCTTCGGAAAAACCGGGTGTGACAACATGCTGAGATGGGGCAGCTTGGCCAATTAATTAGGCGTATCTCCGGCGTAGCATGGGTGTTTGGATGGTGCTGGGAGTAGGTGTCAGCTGGACTACCATATGAAATGCAAGGCTCAAGAGGGGGCCACTGCAGCGGGGTTGGAGTCTCTTGTATGCTCTTAGGGGTGAAACCTCAGTGGGCCCACGCTCATCGACAATCCTTTTGTAAAGGACTCGTAGTGATCTCCTGGCTACACACCTCGGAAGTGTGAACGTGGTTCGCGGCCACTAGCATAATCGAGGTTCTTTTAGTCCACCCGGCAACGGGGGATGAAATCACTACGTGTTGGTACAGTGGTGCAAACTCTGCAGAGTCAAAACTGTCATGACAGCCGTGCTCATGGTCAAGAGCTGCTTGTACTTATTCATGATTAGAGGATGATGAAGTGGGAAGTTGAGGATGTTAAGCGGGGAGCTTAACATTGGAACTTATGTTATGGTTACTTGACATTGATGATGGTTTAGGGGAATTGGGACCATTTCACCTATGTAGTAATGTAGGTGCTGAATAAGCTAAGGTGATAGGCATTGGTTGCGTAGTGCTTAACCATGAGTTCAGCCTTTCCTTGTTCTAGCCATGCATGACATAACTTTCCCACACTTGCTGAGTACCAACGATACTCAAGCTTGCTTTTCTGTTGGTTTAAATTGCTGCTCAGGCCAAGGGAATGACGTGGTGTTCAATGACCAAGACTTCGGACCTGAAGAAGGATTCTAGGTTCACAGAGTCCCCCGGGCAACGCCTGTGATGAAGCCCATTACATGTTATGAACAGATTATCGTCCATCGAGACGTTATGCTATGTAAGACTTATTTATATTCGAATACTTGGCTTGTAATAAAATGATGCTTCACTATTTGTCGTCACATGTATGAGAAAATGATCCTGACATACATGTGATATTCACTCGGTCGTTCTTCGGAGAAACCGGGTGTGACAGAAGTCGTATCAAAGCCAGGTTGCCCGTAGGAACGTGGACCTAGGTAGAAATGGACGTATTTAAGGTCCCTATGTTCTTAAAAACTATTTTACAAAAGGTGTTGGGTGAAAGTGTCATTTAATGTGGTCACTTTAATTGTTCATCTTGCCTCAACCTTTATTCAAAATGCAGTCTTTATTTAATTCTTATCTAACTTGATTTTAAAATGCTTTATGTTTTAGATGGTTCACATGGTCCGCACCGCGCGCAAGTCCACTGGAGGAAGAGTTCCAGTAGCTGTCCTTGCCTTGAGGGAGGAGAACCGCCCGGTGACGTACCACTCCTACGGGTTGGCAGTGGGAGGCTTGTTGCGCCGTCTTCAGCGTATGCTTCACACCGCCGACAACGTGGGCAAGCTGATCATACACTACAGCTCCACCCGGACCATCCGTGAGAAGCGTGAAGAATGGAGCTCAGAGATGAGGATTATCCATGACAACCAGCTGCTCAAGATCCACTGCTCTCCAGCTTGTCGGGCGACTCAGGTCCATGCTGAGAAGGATGTCACCTGAGAGGCCATCACCTGTCAGAGTTACATCAACCGTCGCCACCTGGACATGATCGATTACATGTATGTCCTCCAGCGGGAGAGTGGCACCGCGGAGTACAAGTACCCGCCGGTGCAGCAGGGGACTTCCCATGAGCACATGGACCTGTGCTTAGAGGATGCAACTATGCTCAGCACTCGACTACAGGAGTGCCAGCAGGAGCTTCAGGATGTCCGTGACACCCTGAAGGAGACTGAGGCGTTGCTTCGCGCCAGCTTGAGGGCGAGGGAGAGAGGAGATGGGAATGAACTGTGTGTCACCGAGAATGACACTTGGACTCCTGACTCCCCAGACCGTCTGGCGAGCAGCGTCGCCCGCACTTCTCCACCAACAGCTTCCCCACCTAAAGCGGAATCAGAGGGCAGCCGCAATGATGAGGAAGACCTCGACGAGCCAGCTCAGTGATACGAATTGTTAGAGTCATTTCCCTTATTTTAGCATGTTATCGAGTAGTCGAGTCAAGAACCTATCTATTTCTTTGTTAGTGTTTGGTGTGTGACGTGAGTTGTGGAAGCCATGGGCACTTGTCCACCACCTCGTCTTTAAGTTTGCATTTGCTTTTGTGTGTGAACCCTTATGAATCAATAGTGCATTTATTTTTACATGAGGCATGACGCCTAAAGATCTATGTGAAATCTTCAGAAATTGTCTAAATGTTAAGGTCTCAAGAGTTTAAGTTTATACATGCAATTTGGGAAGTTAATGCGTAATGATTAAAGTTGACATTTGGTTGATCAAAATAGATGGCCGGAAGAGAAAGAGGTCGTGGTGCCAACCCCAACAACAACAACAATGAGGCTCCGATCCTCAACTTCCTGGAGGGCAAGATAGGGGTGAGCGCCGCGAAAGAGCTGATCCTATCTACCAAATGATCGACAATCAAAATCAGCTCATTCAGAATTTGACTCAAGTGGTGGCCAACTTACACCAAGCTCCACCTCCACAGGCTGCACCACGTCAACCAAGGTTGAGTGAGTTTCTGGAAACTCAACCCCCAAATTTTGCAAGTGCTGCTGAACCTCTGGAAGCAGATGATTGGCTTAAGACCATTGAGAAAAAGATGAGGATCATACAATGCCAAGGATATGAGAGGGTGCTGTTTGCCTATCATCAATTGCATGGACCCGCTGCTGATTGGTGGACCGCATACGTGGCAGCTCATCACGATCCCGAGAACATAACTTGGGAAGAATTCAAGCGCAGTTTCCGCAACCACTACATACCAAGAGGAGAACTCAAGAACAAGAGGAAGGAGTTCTTGGGACTGCAGCAGGGCAACATGACTGTGAGGGAGTACCTCACCAAATTCACCCAACTGTCCCGTTATGCACCGCGGGACATTGAAACTGATGAGCAGAAACAGGACTGCTTGGTGGAAGAACTTACCATGGAAATGCAATGTGCAATATCCTCCAACGAATATGAAAGTTTCCAAAAGATGGTGGACAGGGCGTTTGTTGTGGAGAGGAAGCTGAAGGCCTTGGAGAATGAAAACAAGAGGAAGATGGGATGGTCACACCAAGCATCAAGCAGCAACATACGTCCACGTCTGATGCAGCAACCTGCAGGGCAGACGAGCCGTGCTGTGGTACCCTACTCAGCACCAAGAGGATACAACCCGAACTTCAGGCCTCCGTCAGCACCAGTACAGCCTCAACGTCAGTTTGTTCAGCAGCCACGCCCCACTTATCAACCTCGACCCGCAGGACAAGGGCCACAGAACCAACCCCAAGATAACAAAGGCTAGGCACCTAAAGTTGGGGTGCAATGGTTCAACTGTGGCGAAGTGGGGCACTACACTCATAAGTGCCCAAAGAAGAAGCCTATGCAGCCACAACAGCAGAATGTGATGCGAGGACGGGTGAACCACGTGACCATGGAGGAAGCGCAAGAGGCACCGAATCTAGTGATTGGTAAGTTCCCTGCAAATTTACACATTGCAGCCATATTGTTCGATTCTGGTGCTACCCACTCGTTCATTGCTCAAGGATTTGTTAAGAAGCATGATTTAGCAACAACACAAATGAATCATATACCAGCAGTGAATTCTCCAGGGGGAGAAATAAGGACAAGACAAGTGTGTCCCAAAGTGAATCTAGACATTAATGGGGTAGTATTTACTGCAAACCTCATAGTGATAAACTCACAAGGGATATAAATTATTTTGGGTATGGATTGGTTGACCAAACATAAATCTATCATCCATTGTTCGACTAGAACGGTGGAACTAACTCACACTAGTGGCACAAAAGCGAAGTTGATAGCCATACAAGAACCTAAGAGGGACATTAAACTCAATCAAGTGGAAGTGGAAGTGGAAGAGATAAGGGTTATAAAGGAATATCCAGACGTTTTTGTGACACCCTCATCTCGGGTGTCAGCATATGTTCATGTTTTATGAAGAGGAAACATTTTAAGAAAAGTAGGAACAGAGAAAAATATCAAAAGGATAGCAAATAAGAGCCGAATCTTGTTCACAGAAAGCGCCGAAGACAACTTACCGCGGCCGCTGGCCACGTGGCGTGTTCGGAGCTCATCCCTGCAAGGTGGGGAGAGGTCCGCCGCTAAAATAGCTACGTGGAAGGTTCGGGACTCATCTCCGCAAAAGGGGAGAGGTCCAACCCTGTGGGAGACGTGTTGCTCCCGGAACTAGCCTCTGCGGAAGAAGCAAAGGCATTTTCTGTAGGACACATGTCACCTTCGGATCTAGCCACCGCGGAAATCAGAGGACCCGTCGCGCGGGATACGTGTTGATCTCGGAGCTCAACTCCGAGAGGTCCGGATCTATCGAACACGTGTCGCCACCGGAGCTTACTCCAGGAGATTCGTCGCTGCTGGGCACGTGTTAACCTCGGAGCTCGTCTCTGAGAAGGAAGGAAGTTCTGGCTCTACTTGACACGTGGCGTACGCGGAGCCACCTCCGAAAAGAGAGGAGGTCCCGACCGCCAGGATACGTGGCGCACGCAGAGCTCACTTCCGAAGAAGAGGGAAGTCTTGCTCGCTTGACGCGCGGCACCACCGGAGCTCGTCTCTACGGAAAAGGAGAGACCAGGCCCGATGGACACGTGGAGACTCCGGAGCTCATCACAGAGGAGGTAACGAGTTCTAGGAACGGTTTTTGGATTCTGTACGCGTAGAAATACCGGAGCAGAAACCGACCTGAGTTCCACATCAAATCAATTAAAGATAAAATGTTAGGATCTAACAGCGATCTGAATAGGACTCTTATTTGGGATGCAATCAGATTAGGACTCTTCTCTTTCCGATTATAAATAGAACCTAGAACCTCTGGCCGAAACCACAAAAAACTTCTTTTCTAACTCCTGAGCCGACAACTTAGAGCTCTATTCCCAAACCGCCGAGTAAACCATCGCCGGAGTGCGGCAAGGAAGATCGCCGGAGGGAAGCTCGACGATCTAAGGAGGACCTCGAGACCGAGAAGAATGTAAGGTAGGTCTCCAATACCACCTTACAACATCGTCGTGTTTTCTTTGCATCTGTTCTTTGGTTCCTTTCGAACAGAAGCCTTCTCGTGGATAGATCACTTGATGATCAGGTTGATCTAAAAGACAAGATCATCGCCACGTCCACCTTTGATCTGAACACCTCTGTCCATGCAAGCCATGCAAGAACACATACAAACCAATCTAATAAAACTAATCATAGGATAACATGCATATGCATCCTCGCATCTAGTTTAAGGTTTGTGCATGATATTGATTGCTGTGAATCTTGTATGCACGTGATCCTACTGTAACACCCCAAATTTTGATTCAAAACTCTAAACCATGCTCAGAGGGGAATTTAAAAATTTTTGGACGTGTTGCATGTTTTGCAAAAATTCAAATTCAAACTTGAATTCAAATTATACTCAAAACAGAAAAGAAATGGAAAAAGAAAAAGAAAAACGGGAAAAAACCGGCCAGTGGGCCGAAACCCGCCAGCCGGCCCAGCTACTCCCGCGCCAGCCCGCCCCCGCGCGCGCCGCGCTGCCTCTCACCGACGGGTGGGACCCACCTGTCATCCCTAACCCCGAGCCCCGCGACCCCGGACTTTTCCCCCGAGCGCGCGAAATCGCAACCGACCGGAAACCGCGTCCCGTCGCCCGAATTCTGGTCCCAGAGGACTCCAACTCGATCACAACAGACCCACCGCCCTCCCCCGGCTATAAAAACCCCCGATCCGATCAGTTTTTCCCACGCGATCGCCGATTTTCACTCCGGTGAGCACCGAGACTTCGCCGGTGAATTCTGGCCGATCTAAGCTCGGAAACTCTGATCTAACTCGCTGGTTTTGATCCACCGCCTTCGGGGAACTTTGCAGGTGCAGAAAACTCGGAGAGTTACGGTGTAAACGCAGCGCCGACGAGCTTCGCCGTGGTTTTGCCTCGGACCTCGCCGCCGATCACTTTCCAGGACCCCCGAGCTCGAGAAAACCCCCGAGGTGAGATCCCTGACCTCCCCTCTACCGATCTAGGCCATAAGATCACAGTTCTAGGCATAATTCTCGAGGATCCGAAACTTTCCGGCGAGATCGCCGCTTCCCGCCGCCGTGCGCCGCCGGCAGCGCCGCCCGCTCTCGATCAGAGCGACGTGGCCGCTTGTGCGCCGTTTATTTTAAATTGCACGGTAGACTTTAAAACCCCGCGTACCGGTTCGATGTTATAATCTCAGCCGTCGGTTTAAAATCGGACGGACCACGTTAGCCCCGCGTTATAAAGACTGAAATTCTTACGTGCTACCCCCTGGGGTTCTCTGGAATTGAGAGCTAGCCCCGGAAACTTCAGATCTAGCCCCTGGAACTCTAGAAAATCATGTAAATTCATTTAAAAATCAGTTTTAGCCCCTGGACTTAATAGAAATTAAGAAAAACACCTCTGATAAGTGTAGCTAGACCCCTGGAAATTATGAAAATAATATTATAGACCCTGTAATGGGGTGAGTTTACTTTTTAGCCCTGTTTAGTATTTAATTTAGAAAATTGAATATGTAACTAGTGTTTAAAAATTAAAAAGGGGGACAAACATAATTGTCAAAATTTATTATAAACTTTCTCAGTACTTAGAAAACTTTGGAGTGAGATAAAAATATATTTTTGGGCTGAAATAAATCTGTTTCATCTATTATTCACATTTATTAGTATAGGGACACATTTTTAAGTAAAGAATAGTTATAGAAAAATAGGGAAAGTAATTATGAAATGGTCTACATCATAAGCCAAGGTCAAAATATGATTTTAAATTATTTAGGACCAGAACCTAATCTGTTTAGGTGATGTGTATTACTAATTTAATAATAAAATACACAATTATGCATAGGAATATAAATATGAAAATATAGCAACTAGTAAATGATAAATGGAGTTTCTAAAATATAAAGAATTCAGTTTAGCGTTGATAGAAGTTATGAAAGCACATATGGGGAAGAATAATATTTTTCATACACACTTTGTAGTAAAAAGGTGAAGTAGTTGAATATAAGAAATTTATTGGAAACCCATATAAATAGTATGTAAGTATGAAGGTGGACACAAAAGTAGGAATCATATACACATGGTTAAAAGTGCATGCAAGCCACAACTCAACACACATAAAGTAACCACAACACATATAATGGTAAAGAACTTTTATAAATATGAATGTGTGGTTTGTATGAAGTAAGAAGTGTGAACTATGTCTTATGATTGTTGTTCTTCTTTTGCTATGTGTGATGGTATGAAGTAGAACCTGCTCAAGAGCAAGTTAACCCTTTCCAAGATCAGGACTACCCATTTCAAGAGCAGCAAGAAGGAGGCAAGTGTCCTTGACCACTTTGATCCTATGCTAGGATGTGTAGATAGAATTATTTGCATTGTCAAATGAAATATGAAACCCATGCTAGGAAGTTTCCCTAGAATTGCATTACCTTGTTTCCTTGTAGCTTGGGTTGGGATTTATTTTGTCATGTCATTTATTTACATGCATTTGCTTAGCCATGCTTAGAATGGGATGTTTGGGACATGAAATCATCAGTTTATATTACCATACTCTTGAATGAGACGTTGTGAGTTATGTAGAGGTAGGGATCAAGGCAAGTTGGATGTTTTGGTTGTGTGCTGGGTGCACGAGACTTGGGTTTGTGTTTAGTACTTGCCTGGATCCTAAGGACCGGTTCATGGAGCATGTAACCTGGCTTTACAGTGCCAACCACATGCTGAGATGGGGCAGCTTGGCCAATTAATTAGGTGTATCCCCGGCGTAGTATGGGTGTGTTGTATGGTGCGGGGATTAGGTGTCAGCTGGACTACCATATGAACCGCAAGGCTCAAGAGGGGGCCACTGCAGCGGGGTTGGAGCCTCTTGTATGCTGTTAGGGGTGAAACCTCAGTGGGCCCACGCTCGTCGGGAATCCCTTTGTAAAGGCTTCGTAGTGATCTCTTGGCCGCACACCTGGGAAGTGTGAATGTGGATCGTAGCCACTGGCATAATGGAGGTTCTTTTAGTCCACCCGGCAACGGGGGATGAAATCACTACTTGTGGGTACAGTGGTACAAACTCTGCAGAGTCAAAACTGTCTTGACAGCCGTGCTCACGGTTAAGAGCGGCCTGGACTTATTCATGATTAGAGGATTGATGGTTTTGGAAGTTAAGCGGGGAGCTTAACATTGGTAATGATGTTATGGTTATTGGATTATAATGATGGGATGGGAGATTGGGACCATTTCACCTGTGCAGTAATGTAGGTGCTTAATAAGCTAAGGTGATAGGTATTAATTGCGTAGTGCTTTAACCATGAGTTCAACCTCTCCTTGTTCTAGCCATGCATGATATAATTTTCCCACACTTGCTGAGTGCCATTGGTACTCAACCTTGCATATTTGTTGGTTTATATTGCTGCTCAGGTCAAGATAATGAGGTGGTGTATAATGACCAAGATTTTGGACCCGAGGAAGGTTTTTAGGTTCATGAAGACCCCCGGGCAACGCCTGTGATGGAGCCCTAAAGAATAATATTCTGCTGCTAGTTTATTTACTTGTGATGAAGCATTAGTGTCTATTGAGACATTTGCGATGTAAGACTTATTTATATTCGACACCTGGCTTGTAATAAATGATGCTTCACTATTTGTCATCACATGTATGAGAAAATGATCCTGGCATACATGTGATATTCACTTGGTTGTTTCTTCGGAAAAAGCGGGTGTGACAGAGGGAGTATCAGAGCCAAGGTTGCCCGTAGGAATGTGGACCTAGGTAGAAATGGACGTATTTAAGGGCCCTATTTTCTTAAAAACTATTTTCCAAGGTGTGGGTGAAAAAGTGTTATTAAAGGAGTCATTGTCTTCATCTTACCCCAACTTTCATTCAAAACAGGATTTTTGTTTGAGAATTTATCTAACCTAATTTTAAATTCTTTTGTTTTAGATGGTTCGCATGATTCGCACCGCTCGTAAGTCCACAGGAGGGAGAGTTCCCGTAGTTGCCCTTGCCGAAAGAGAGGAGAGTCGTCCAGTGACGTACCTTTCCTACGGATTGGCAGTAGGAGACTTGTTGCGCCGTCTTCGACTTATGCTCAAAGCCGCCGGCAATACGGGCAAGCTAATCATCCACTATAACTCCACCAGGACCATCCGTGAGAAGAGGGAAGAATGGAGTTCGGAGATGAGGATTATACACGAGAATCAGCTACTGAAGATCCACCATTCTCCAGCTTGTCGAGCAACACAAGTTGACGCGGAGAGAGATGTCACCTGGGAGGCCATCACCTGCCAGAGTCACATCTATCGTCGCCACTTGGACAAATCTGAGTACATGTATGTCCTCCAACGTGAGAGTGGTACCACGGAGTACAAGTACCCACCGGTGCAGCAAGGGACTTCCCATGAGCACATGGACTTTTGCTTGGAGGATGCTGCTATGCTCAGCACTCGACTGCAGGAGTGTCAACAAGAGCTTCAGGATGTCCGAGACACCCTGAAGGAAACGGAGGCGTTGCTGCGAGCTTGTTTAAAGGCGAGAGAAAGAGGAGATGGGAATGAACTGTGTGTCACTGTGAGTGATCCATGGACACCTGACTCCCCGGATCGCCGAGCAATCAGGCGTCGTCGCACTTCTCCACCAGCAGCCTCCCCACCCAAAGCAGAGTCAGAAGGTAGTCGAAATGAGGAGGAAGATCCCGAGGAGCCAGCTCAAGAGGACGAGTAGTGTAGAGTCTTTCCCCTAGCTAGCAAGAGGTCGAGTAGTCGATTCGTTACGTAGTTAATAGTGTGATAATGCTTGGTGTGTGACGTGAGTTGTGGAAGCCATGAGCAATTGTCCACATCCTCGTCTTCAGATTGCTTTGCTTTGGTGTGTGAACCCACAGGAAATAATAGTGCATTTATTTGGTGTGAGATATAAACCCTCGTAAAGTTTTAACAAAGCCTCAACACCTTAAAGTACCAACAAATGAAAGTAGTAAGATGATACTAAATGGTATCAAATTAACATGTGTTGATTCTGCCAGATGGCCGGAAGAGGAAAAGGACGTGCTGCCAACCCCGCCAACAACAATGATGAGGCATGCAACCCTCATCTTTCTGGAGGCCAGGACAGGGGTGGTCGCCGTGAAGAAGTTGATCCTCTCCACCAAATGCTGGAGAATCAAAATCAGCTTATCCAGAACTTGACTCAAGTGGTGGCCAACTTGCATCAAGTTCCACCTCCACAAGTGGCACCACGCCAACCAAGGTTGAGTGAGTTTCTAGGAACTCAACCTCCAAAGTTTGCAAGTGCTGCTGAACCTCTGGAGGCAGATGATTGGCTGAAGACCATTGAAAGTAAGATGAGGATAATACAATGCATGGGTATGAGAGGGTGCTGTTTGCCTCTCATCAATTGCAGGGACCTGCTGCTGATTGGTGGACCGCCTACGTGGCCGCCCATCATGACCCTGAGAACATCACTTGGGAAGAGTTCAAGCGTAGCTTCCGCAACCACTACATCCCAAGAGGTGAACTCAAAAACAAGAGAAAGGAGTTTTTGGGACTGCAGCAGGGAAACATGACGGTGAGGGAATACCTCACTAAATTTACTCAACTATCCCGTTATGCTCCACGAGACATAGAGACTGATGAGCAGAAACAAGATTGTTTCGTGGAAGGACTTACCGCAGAAATGCAGTGTGCCATGTCCTCCAATGAGTATGAAAGTTTTCAAAAGATGGTGGACAGAGCGTTTGTGGTGGAAAGGAAGCTAAAGGCCCTGGAAAATGAGAATAAGAGGAAGGCAGGATGGTCACATCAGGCCTCAGGGAGCAACACCCGCCCACGTATGATGCAGCAACCTACGGGGCAGACGAGCCGTGCTGCGGTACCCTATTCAGCACCAAGAGGGTACAACCCAAACTACAGGCCACCCGCAGCACCAGCACAGCCGCAACGTCAGTTTGTGCAGCAGCCTCGCCCCGCATATCCACCTCGACCAGCAGTGCAAGGACCCCCGAACCAACCCCAAGACAACAAAGGCCAAGCACCTAAGGTTGGGGTGCAATGTTTTAGCTGTGGTGAAGTGGGGCACTATGCCCATAAGTGCCCGAAGAAGAAGCCTGCGCCGCCACAACAGCAGAATGTAGTGAGAGGACGGGTGAACCACGTCACTATGGAGGAAGCACAAGAGGCACCCGACGTGGTAGTTGGTAAGTTTCCTGCCAATTTACACCTTGCAACTCTGCTGTTTGATTCTGGTGCTACCCACTCGTTCATTTCTCAAGGGTTTGTTAAGAAGTATGACCTAGCAACCACACAAATGAACCATATGCTAGCCGTAAACTCTCCAGGTGGAGAAATAAGGACAAGACAAGTGTGTCCCAAAGTGAGCCTAGACATTAATGGGGTAGTATTTACTGCTAACCTCATAGTGATAGATTCACAAGGGATAGATATTATTTTGGGTATGGATTGGTTGACCAAACATAAAGGAATCATCCATTGTTCGACCAGAACGGTGGAACTAACTCACCCCAATGGCACAAGAGTAAAGTTCATAACGATACACGAGCCTAGGAGGGACATTAAGTTAAATCAAGTGGAGGTGAAAGTTGAGGAAATCAGGACTATCAGGGAATATCCAGATGTTTTTCCGGAGGAATTGCCAGGTATGCCTCCCGACCGTGACGTGGAATTCGCAATTGAGCTAGTACCGGGAACAGCCCCGATATACAAGAGACCTTACCGAATGGACTCCAAGCAGCTAGAATAGCTCAAGGATCATTTAAGAGAATTGACGGAGAAGGGGTATATTCGCCCTAGTTCCTCACCATGGGGAGCTCCGGTGATATTTGTGCCTAAGAAAGACGGAACCCAAAGGTTATGCGTGGATTACCGTGCCTTGAATGAGGTAACCATCAAAAACAAGTATCCATTACCCCGCATTGAAGACTTGTTTGATCAGTTGAGGGGAGCTTGTGTGTTCTCGAAAATTGATCTCAGGTCGGGATACCACCAACTCAAGATAAGGCAATCTGATATTCCCAAGACAGCTTTCGTATCTCGGTACGGACTGTATGAATACACTGTCATGCCTTTTGGGCTAACCAATGCCCCGGCATATTTCATGTATCTCATGAACAAGGTATTCATGGAATATCTGGACAAATTTGTGGTGGTTTTCATAGATGATATTCTCGTCTTCTCCAAAGATGAAGAAGAACATGAGAAACATCTAAGGTTGGTGTTACAGAGGTTGAGAGAACACCAACTATATGCCAAGTTGAGCAAGTGTGAGTTTTGGCTGAAGAGAGTTCCCTTTTTAGGACATATAATCTCGGAGGGAGGAATCTCCGTAGATCCCGCCAAAATCGAAGATATCCAGAAGTGGAAAACCCCTGAAAATGTCGGGGAAGTTCGAAGCTTTTTGGGATTGGCTGGATACTATCGACGGTTTATTGAGGGATTCTCCAAGATCTCGAGACCTCTCACCAAACTGTTGGAAAAGGGAATCACATTCACCTGGACGCCACAGTGCGATACGAGCTTTCAGGAGCTAAAGAAGAGATTGACAACAGCCCCAGTGTTGGTTATGCCAGATATGCAGAAGAATTTCACAGTGTACTGCGATGCCTCTGGAAATGGGTTGGGATGTGTTCTCATGCAAGAAGGACATGTCGTGGCATATGCATCCCGGCAGCTTCGGAAGCACGAGAAGAACTATCCTACACATGACCTAGAACTAGCCGCAGTGGTACACGCGTTGAAAATTTGGCGGCATATTTGATGGGGAAGAGGACAGAGATATATACGGATCATAAGAGTTTGAAGTACATATTCACACAGCCAGATCTCAACCTCAGACAAAGGAGATGGTTAGAGCTAATCCATGACTTTGATATAGGCATCAACTATCATCCTGGGAAAGCAAACGTCGTGGCCGATGCTTTGAGTCGGAAAGTGCAGGTCAATAAGTTGAGCTTGAAGGACATGCCCGCAGAATTGAAGGACGAGGTTATAAGGCTCAATCTATGTCTAGTAAATAGTGGTGAAGCCATCGCCATGGAAGTGGACTCCACACTCGAGCAAGACATACGCGAGGGCCAAAAGAATGATGAGAAGATACAAGAGATCAGACAGCTTATCAAGGAAAATAAAGCTCCTGGTTTTAGAGAGGATGAACAAGGAACGGTGTGGCACGGGAAGAGGATCTGTGTGCCAGAAGTAAAGGAGATCCGTGAATTAATTTTGAAGGAGGCTCACGAGTCCGACTATTCCATTCATCCTGGGAGTACGAAGATGTATCAGGACCTCAAAAGCAGGTATTGGTGGTATGGCATGAAGCGAGATGTCGCGGAACATGTTGCCCTATGTGACACATGTAAGTTGGTGAAAGCTGAACATCAACGACCCGCGGGATTATTGCAACCACTCAAAGTGCCTGAATGGAAGTGGGAAGAAATCAGCATGGATTTTGTCGTGGGATTGCCTAGGACCCAATCCGGGTATGATTCAATATGGGTCATTATTGATCGGCTAACCAAGGTAGCTCATTTCATCCCTGTGAAAGAAAGCTACAGCGGATCCAAATTGGCAGAATTGTACATGTCAAGGATTTTGTGTTACCATGGAGTGCCAAAGAAGATAGTGTCGGACCGAGGGACACAGTTCACCTCGAGGTTTTGGCAAAAGTTGCATGAAACCATGGGAACCCATCTGAACTTCAGCTCTGCCTATCATCCCCAAACTGACGGGCAGACGGAAAGAACCAATCAGATCCTTGAAGATATGTTAAGAGCATGTGCACTCAAAAACAATAGGAGTTGGGACAAGAACCTACCGTATGCGGAGTTTTCCTATAACAACAGTTATCAAGCTAGTATGAAGATGTCACCGTTTGAAGCTTTGTATGGAAGGAAGTGCAGAACTCCCCTATTTTGGAACCAAACAGGAGAAAGTAAAGTGTTTGGTCCAGAAGTGCTACAAGAAGCCGAGGCGAAGGTGAGGGAGATTCGCAACAACTTGAGGATAGCACAAACACGCCAGAAGAGTTATGCTGATGTACGAAGAAGAGAACTCGTTTTCAACGTGGGAGACTATGTTTATCTCAAGGTGTCCCCTATCAGAGGACTTCGTCGGTTCAAGGTGAAAGGGAAGTTGTCACCTCGATACATCGGACCCTTTCAAGTTTTGGAAAGAAAAGGCGAAGTGGCGTACCAACTAGAGTTACCGGTTCATCTATCGGACGTGCACGATGTATTTCATGTGTCACAACTCAAGAAATGCCTGAGGACGCCTGAAGAGGTGTTACCCATGAATGAAGTGGATGTAGCTGAGAATTTGTCTTATGCCGAGCAACCATACAAGATTTTGGAGACAATGGAACGCCTCACCAGAAATAAGAGAATCCGGATGTGCAAGGTGCAGTGGAAGCATCACTCAGAAGAGGAAGCCACCTGGGAACGGGAAGACGAGCTCAAGGCACAATTTCCGGAATTGTTTTCTTAGAAACACCAATCTCGAGGACGAGATTTCTTTTAAGGGGGGTAGAGCTGTAACACCCCAAATTTTGATTCAAAACTCTAAACCATGCTCAGAGGGGAATTTAAAAATTTTGGACGTGTTGCATGTTTTGCAAAAATTCAAATTCAAACTGGAATTCAAATTATACTCAAAACAGAAAAGAAATGGAAAAAGAAAAAGAAAAACGGGAAAAAACCGGCCAGTGGGCCGAAACCCGCCAGCCGGCCCAGCTACTCCCGCGCCAGCCCGCCCCCGCGCGCGCCGCGCTGCCTCTCACCGACGGGTGGGACCCACCTGTCATCCCTAACCCCGAGCCCCGTGACCCCGGACTTTTCCCCCGAGCGCGCAAAATCGCAACCGACCGGAAACCGCGTCCCGTCGCCCGAATTCTGGTCCCAGAGGACTCCAACTCGATCACAACAGACCCACCGCCCTCCCCCGGCTATAAAAACCCCCGATCCGATCAGTTTTTCCCACGCGATCGCCGATTTTCACTCCGGTGAGCACCGAGACTTCGCCGGTGAATTCTGGCCGATCTAAGCTCGGAAACTCTGATCTAACTCGCTGGTTTTGATCCACCGCCTCCGGGGAACTTTGCAGGTGCAGAAAACTCGGAGAGTTACGGTGTAAACGCAGCGCCGACGAGCTTCGCCGTGGTTTTGCCTCGGACCTCGCTGCCGATCACTTTCCAGGACCCCCGAGCTCGAGAAAACCCCCGAGGTGAGATCCCTGACCTCCCCTCTACCGATCTAGGCCATAAGATCACAGTTCTAGGCATAATTCTCGAGGATCCGAAACTTTCCGGCGAGATCGCCGCTTCCCGCCGCCGTGCGCCGCCGGCAGCGCCGCCCGCTCTCGATCAGAGCGACGTGGCCGCTTGTGCGCCGTTTATTTTAAATCGCACGGTAGACTTTAAAACCCCGCGTACCGGTTCGATGTTATAATCTCAGCCGTCGGTTTGAAATCGGACGGACCACGTTAGCCCCGCGTTATAAAGACTGAAATTCTTACGTGCTACCCCCTGGGGTTCTCTGGAATTGAGAGCTAGCCCCGGAAACTTCAGATCTAGCCCCTGGAACTCCAGAAAATCATGTAAATTCATTTAAAAATCAGTTTTAGCCCCTGGACTTAATAGAAATTAAGAAAAACACCTCTGATAAGTGTAGCTAGACCCCTGGAAATTATGAAAATAATATTATAGACCCTGTAATGGGGTGAGTTTACTTTTTAGCCCTGTTTAGTATTTAATTTAGAAAATTGAATATGTAACTAGTGTTTAAAAATTAAAAAGGGGGACAAACATAATTGTCAAAATTTATTAAAAACTTTCTCAGTACTTAGAAAACTTTGGAGTGAGATAAAAATATATTTTTGGGCTGAAATAAATCTGTTTCATCTATTATTCACATTTATTAGTATAGGGACACATTTTTAAGTAAAGAATAGTTATAGAAAAATAGGGAAAGTAATTATGAAATGGTCTACATCATAAGCCAAGGTCAAAATATGATTTTAAATTATTTAGGACCAGAACCTAATCTGTTTAGGTGATGTGTATTACTAATTTAATAATAAAATACACAATTATGCATAGGAATATAAATATGAAAATATAGCAACTAGTAAATGATAAATGGAGTTTCTAAAATATAAAGAATTCAGTTTAGCGTTGATAGAAGTTATGAAAGCACATATGGGGAAGAATAATATTTTTCATACACACTTTGTAGTAAAAAGGTGAAGTAGTTGAATATAAGAAATTTATTGGAAACCCATATAAATAGTATGTAAGTATAAAGGTGGACACAAAAGTAGGAATCATATACACATGGTTAAAAGTGCATGCAAGCCACAACTCAACACACATAAAGTAACCACAACACATATAATGGTAAAGAACTTTTATAAATATGAATGTGTGGTTTGTATGAAGTAAGAAGTGTGAACTATGTCTTATGATTGTTGTTCTTCTTTTGCTATGTGTGATGGTATGAAGTAGAACCTGCTCAAGAGCAAGTTAACCCTTTCCAAGATCAGGACTACCCATTTCAAGAGCAGCAAGAAGGAGGCAAGTGTCCTTGACCACTTTGATCCTATGCTAGGATGTGTAGATAGAATTATTTGCATTGTCAAATGAAATATGAAACCCATGCTAGGAAGTTTCCCTAGAATTGCATTACCTTGTTTCCTTGTAGCTTGGGTTGGGATTTATTTTGTCATGTCATTTATTTACATGCATTTGCTTAGCCATGCCTAGAATGGGATGTTTGGGACATGAAATCATCAGTTTATATTACCATACTCTTGAATGAGACGTTGTGAGTTATGTAGAGGTAGGGATCAAGGCAAGTTGGATGTTTTGGTTGTGTGCTGGGTGCACGAGACTTGGGTTTGTGTTTAGTACTTGCCTGGATCCTAAGGACCGGTTCATGGAGCATGTAACCCGGCTTTACAGTGCCAACCACATGCTGAGATGGGGCAGCTTGGCCAATTAATTAGGTGTATCCCCGGCGTAGTATGGGTGTGTTGGATGGTGCGGGGATTAGGTGTCAGCTGGACTACCATATGAACCGCAAGGCTCAAGAGGGGGCCACTGCAGCGGGGTTGGAGCCTCTTGTATGCTGTTAGGGGTGAAACCTCAGTGGGCCCATGCTCGTCGGGAATCCCTTTGTAAAGGCTTCGTAGTGATCTCTTGGCCGCACACCTGGGAAGTGTGAATGTGGATCGTAGCCACTGGCATAATGGAGGTTCTTTTAGTCCACCCGGCAACGGGGGATGAAATCACTACTTGTGGGTACAGTGGTACAAACTCTGCAGAGTCAAAACTGTCTTGACAGCCGTGCTCACGGTTAAGAGCGGCCTGGACTTATTCATGATTATAGGATTGATGGTTTTGGAAGTTAAGCGGGGAGCTTAACATTGGTAATGATGTTATGGTTATTGGATTATAATGATGGGATGGGAGATTGGGACCATTTCACCTGTGCAGTAATGTAGGTGCTTAATAAGCTAAGGTGATAGGTATTAATTGCGTAGTGCTTTAACCATGAGTTCAACCTCTCCTTGTTCTAGCCATGCATGATATAATTTTCCCACACTTGCTGAGTGCCATTGGTACTCAACCTTGCATATTTGTTGGTTTATATTGCTGCTCAGGTCAAGATAATGAGGTGGTGTATAATGACCAAGATTTTGGACCCGAGGAAGGTTTTTAGGTTCATGAAGACCCCCGGGCAACGCCTGTGATGGAGCCCTAAAGAATAATATTCCGCTGCTAGTTTATTTACTTGTGATGAAGCATTAGTGTCTGTTGAGACATTTGCGATGTAAGACTTATTTATATTCGACACCTGGCTTGTAATAAATGATGCTTCACTATTTGTCATCACATGTATGAGAAAATGATCCTGGCATACATGTGATATTCACTTGGTTGTTTCTTCGGAAAAACCGGGTGTGACACCTACCCAGCAGGACAAGCTCAGGGAGCTGTCTACAACAAACTGCAGCAACAAGGTTTTGAGATCCAAGAACAACCGGAACCGCAAGAACAAGGCAAGTGCTCCTTGACCATATTGATCCTATGTTTTGGGTGAAACTGTTTTGATTGCGAAAAGGTGTGCGTACTGAGTCAAACATGATGGGAAACCCTTTTTATAGGAGTTGACTAGTTTTGGTTAAACCACCCTTGTCGCCAGGAATGTTTTATGAGTCGGGAATGGTCTTTGTTTTATGCTTCGTTGAGTCCATGGGATTGGGAAGCGAGATAGATGTGTCTATCTAACTGCACTTGTAATGATATGAGAAACTGATGATGTTAATAAACATGGATCGGAGGGAGATCTAGGCAAGCCTGGGTTTGTGAATGAGGTAGCATGAGATGGTGGTTTACTTGCCGTAGATCTAAGGACCGTTTCATGCATGCACATGCCAGGATAACAGTGCCACCACAAGGCCAAGTATGGGTGCGGCTTAGCTGAGTAATTAGGTAAGTTGCTAGAGTGTTATGGACTGTGGAAGGCGCGGGGAACGGGAGTCGAGTGAGGACTGCCCTGGGAACTGCATGGCACAAGAGGGGGCCCGTGGGTGGGAGAATTGGAGATTCTAGCCTACCGGTGAAACCTTAGTAAGTCCATACATCTAGTAACCCCTTTGTAAAGGCTATTTTGTGATCTCTTGACCATACACCGATGGTTGTGTACTGGTATAATGGAGGTTCTGCAGTTGCCGATGGGTGATGAAATCACAAACTGATGGGTAAAGAGGTGCAAACTCTACAGAGTCTTAAACCTATCATGATAGCCGAGCTTACGGTCACGAGCGCCTAGCTAAACTGCCATGATTAGTTGGGATGGTTATTGGAATGGTTCTTGGTTATGGTTATTGATTATGCTTATGGTTTGGTTTTGGGACTGATGAGTCCGGGTGTCAAGATGGTTGCATAACGGTTGAGTCGTGACAAGGAGATGGGTCTCGGTATGAGGCAAAGTTGTTTATGAGATAAGATGGTAGCGAATACGGGAAGGTATTCGTGAGATGGTAGGGAATACGAGGAGGTATTCGTGAGTATGAATGAAGTTGGTTAATGTTCGGGTGGAACATGGGAAGTGATGGAGGTATGTTGGTAATTTAATACATGCTGGGACTACATTCATTTAAAGTTAAGTTGTTGTTTATCATGTTTTTTTATAAGCTGCTTTTCTACAAATGAGCCTTTTTATACCTACCTTGTTATGAGCTACATATCATGTGTTTTCCCGCACTTGCTGAGTACATCATTGTACTCAAACTTGCATTATTATTTCATCATCAGCAACAGGAGAAGCCTACTATGAAGGCCGAGTGGAGCATTAAGGCGTGTGATCTGTTCTCAACCTTGCCTGTGGAGGGTGTAGAGATGGAGCCACTTCTGCTTAGATTTGCTTCCGCATTAGTTAAAATGCTTCCGCATTAGAATAAAGACTTCCGCTGCATAGAAATAAGACTTCCGCTGTGAACATGAGTCCAAGACTCATGAGACATTGTAATAAACTCTGTTATTCGTGGATTTTATATATTCTGAATTCAGTTTGTGGAATATATGTATATGTGTGATGAACATCCTGGGCACACATATGCATTAGTTCTCGGTTCCGTGGTTTTCCACAAAATTGAGGGCGTCATAGTTTTTCCTGAGGAGTTGCCAGGTATGCCTCCAGATTGTGAAGTGGAACTCACGATTGAACTAGTGCCTGGAACAGCTCCGATATACAAGAGGCCTTACCGGATGGATTCTAAACAACTAGAAGAGCTCAAAGAACATATCCGGGAATTGACAGAGAAAGGGTTTATTCGCCCTAGTTCCTCGCCATGGGGAGCTCCAGTAATATTTGTGCCCAAGAAGGACGAAACTCAAAGGCTATGCGTAGACTACCGTGCGCTGAATGAGGTGACCATCAAGAACAAATACCCATTACCCCGCATTGAATACCTATTTGATCAGTTGAGGGGAGCTTCTGTATTCTCAAAAATTGATCTCAGGTCGGGATATCACCAACTGAAGATAAGATCAACCGACATTCCCAAGGCGGCTTTCGTATCTCGGTACGTGTTGTATGAGTACACCGTCATGCCGTTCGGGCTAACTAATGCCCCGGCGTACTTCTTGTATCTCATGAACAAGGTATTCATGGAGTATTTGGACAAATTTGTGGTGGTTTTCATTGATGACATTCTCACCTTCTCCAAAGGTGAATAGGAACATGAGGGGCATCTAAGACTGGTGTTGCAAAAGTTGAGAGAACACCAACTATATGCCAAGTTGAGCAAGTGTGAGTTTTGGCTGAAGAGAATTCCCTTCTTAGGACACATAATCTCGGAGGGAGGAATCTCCGTAGATCCCGCCAAGATCGAGGATGTGCAGAAGTGGAAGACCCTTGAAAATGTCAGGGAAATTCGAAGCTTCTTAGGATTGGCTGGGTATTATCGACGGTTCATTGAGGGCTTGTCCAGGATCTCGAGACCCCTCACCAAATTGTTAGAGAAGGGAATAACATTCACGTGGACACCGGAGTGTGAGACAAGTTTCCAAGAGCTGAAGAAAAGATTGACAACAACCCCGGTGTTAGTTATGCCAGACATGCAGAAGAATTTTTCGGTGTATTGCGATGCTTCTGGACACGGGTTGGGATGTGTTCTCATGCAAGAGGGGCATGTCATTGCCTATGCATCCCGGCAGCTCCGAAAACACGAGAAGAACTATCCCACGCATGACCTAGAGCTAGCTGCAGTGGTCCACGCGCTGAAGCTTTGGAGGCATTACTTGATGGGAAAAGGGACAAAGATATATACAGATCATAAGAGCTTAAAGTACATTTTCACACAGCCAGACCTCAACCTCAGACAAAGAAGATGGTTGGAACTAATCAACGACTTTGATGTGGGCATCAACTATCATCCTGGGAAGGCGAACGTCGTGGCTGATGCTTTAAGCCGGAAGGTGCATGTCAACATGTTGAGCTTAAGTGACACACCTACGGAGTTAAAGGAGGAGATTGCAAAACTCAATCTATGTCTGGTGAATAGTGGTGAGGCCATCGCCATGGAGGTGGACTCCACATTGGAGCAAGACATACGCAACGGTCAGAAGAATGATGAGAAGATACAAGAAATCAGAGAACTCATCAAAGCGAATAAAGCTCCTGGGTTCAGAGAGGATGAACAAGGTACAGTGTGGCATGGGAAAAGAATTTGTGTGCCTGAGGTGAAGGAGATACGTGAACTGATTTTGAAGGAGGCTCATGATTCCGACTATTCTATTCATCCTGGGAGTACGAAGATGTATCATGACCTAAAGAGCAGATATTGGTGGTATGGCATGAAGCGAGATGTCGTGGAACATGTTGCCCTATGTGACACATTTCAGTTGGTGAAAGCAGAACATCAACAACCCTCGGGACTGTTGCAACCACTCAAAGTGCCTGAATGGAAATGGGAAGAAATAGGTATGGACTTCATAGTGGGACTACCTAGGACCCAATCGGGATATGATTCGATATGGGTCATCATCGACAGGCTGACTAAGGTAGCTCATTTCATCCCCGTGAAAGAAAGCTACAGCTGATCCAAATTGGCAGAATTGTACATGTCAAGAATCGTGTGTTTTCATGGAGTGCCAAAGAAGATAGTGTCAGATCGAGGGACACAATTCACCTCAAGGTTCTGGCAGAAGTTACATGAAACCATGGGAACTCATCTGAATTTTAGTTCCGCCTATCACCCACAGACTGACGGGCAGACCGAAAGGACCAATCAAACCCTTGAGGATATGCTGAGAGCTTGTGCACTCAAGAACAATAGGAGTTGGGATAAGAACTTACCATATGCGGAGTTCTCCTACAACAATAGTTATCAGGCTAGTATGAAGATGTCACCCTTTGATGCGTTGTATGGGAGGAAGTGCAGAACTCCATTATTTTGGAACAAAACTGGGGAAAGCAAAGTGTTTGGGGCCGAGGTACTACAAGAAGCCGAGGCGAAAGTGAGGGAAATCCGCAACAACTTGAGGATAGCCGAGACCTGACAAAAGAGCTATGCCGATGTACGGAGAAGAGAGCTTGTTTTCAACGTGGGGGACTATGTCTATCTCAAGGTGTCTCCTATCCGAGGGCTTTGTCGGTTCAAGGTGAAAGGGAAGTTATCACCTCGATACATCGGACCCTTCCAGATTCTGGAGAGGAAAGGCGAAGTGGCATATCAATTAGAACTACCGGCTCGCCTATTAGATGTGCACGATGTATTCCATGTGTCACAACTCAAGAAATGCTTAAGAACACCTAAAGAGATGTTACCCATGAATGAGGTGGACGTACGAGAGGATCTTTCATATGCCGAGCAGCCGGACAAGATCCTGGAGACAATGGAACGCATCACAAGGAATAAAAGAGTCTAAATGTGCAGCCGGTCACAGTGGAAGCACCACTCAGAAGCAGAAGCCACATGGGAGCGAGAAGACGAACTCAAGGCACAGTTTCCGGATCTGTTTTCCTAGAGTCACCAATCTCGAGGACGAGATTTCTTTTGAGGGGGGTAGAGTTGTAACACCCCAAAATGTGTTAAAAATGTGAATATAAAATTTTTGGACGTAATGCATGTGGAGAAAAATTCAAACTCAAATTGGAATTCAAATTTGAATCAAAACAGAAAAGAAAAAGGGAAAAAGAAAAACGGCCAATGGACCGAAACCTACCTCATCCGGCCCAGCAACCCGCGGCTGTTTTCCCCCTCCCACTCTCTCTGCTGCACAGGGCCCGCATGTCATCCCTTTCTCCTCCCCCCCATCCGCTTCTCCACCAACCGCCACCGATCCTCTCGCGCCGATCGCCGCTGCCTCATCCGAATTCCACGCCACGAGCCAAGATCTTCGACCAAGCGGCGCTACACCATCTAAACCGACCCCGCCGCCTCCCCTCGTGCCTTTAAACTCAAGAAAACCCCGTCGGTTTCCCCTCACCGCTGAGTTTTCGGCTCCGGTGAGAACCGAGGCATCCTCGGCCATTTTCTTCCGATCCCCGTCCGGTCTTTCCGATCTAACACGCGTGGCATGCCCCACCGCCGCCGGGGGGTCCTGCAGGTGAAGGAAACGACGTGTCTTGCGCTCCAACAGTCGCTCCGACGAGCACCGAGTGCCATTGCGGGACTTCGACACCGCCGACCGACTTCGAGGGCCTCCGAGTGCAGGAAAATCCCTAGGTGAGCTTCCCCTACCCCTCCGCAGCTGATCCGTGCAAAAAGATGAGAGTTCTAACATCTAGCGGCAAAAACCGAGGCTACACCGGTGAGATCGCTGCTCCCCGCCGCCGCGCGCCGCCGCGCATGCAGGCTGGCTCCGGCTAGGGCGACGTGGCCCCCTGTGGCCCGTCCATTTTAAATCGTGCGGTCCTGAATAGATTTAACCCGTACCGCTTCGCGATCTAATCTCAGCCCTCCGTTTTAAATCCAACGGCTCACATCAGCCCCGTATATTAAACCCCGAGAAACTTACGAGCTACCCCCCGGGGTTCTGAGGAAATACGATCTAGCCCCAGAAATTTCTGATCTAGCCCCTGGAACCTCAGAAATTCATGTAAATACATTTAAAAATCAGTTTTAGCCCCTGGACTTAATAAGAATTAGGAAGACCTCCCTGTTTTGCACACTTAGACCCCTGAAATTTAGAAAATGAGAAATGCGGCCCCACTGCAGTGTGAATTTGCACATCAGCCCCTGAGGGTTATTAATTTCAGGAAATTGAATATGTGAATAGGATTTAAATTCAAACCTAGGTATAGGTTTAGTTTAATTGTTCTACCCCTGTTGGAGATTTGTAGAACAATCTGAAGTCTGAATTTAGAGTGGAAATAAACCTTTAAACTAAATTAGGTTGCTGTTTTGTGATTTATCCCTGAAATACACCCTTTAGGCATAAAACAAATTTAAATGTGGGAAAATGAATCTAAGTCACCAAAAAGGGATAGGGAAAATTCATAAAGGTTCTGTTTAGGTAATTGGAACAGTAGAAATTTTTGTATGAATTTAGGTTGCTGTTTTATTGCTGGAAATTCATTTTTAGGCTAGAAAATAATTCTGAAAATGGGTAAAAATAAATTTAAATTGATCCCCATCAGAGAGGAAGTCAAAAGATATTTTATTGGACATTTTAGATCAGTACATGTTCTGTTTAGGTGATATATTGTGCTATTTTAGTATTAAAGATTACTTGTAGGTATGGAAAATAAATCTGAAAATACAGGAAAATAGGTATACCTAATTAGAAAATGTCAAGTGAGTTCCCCAAGTCCAAAACTTCAAATTAAGATTTTGTAGAAGATCTGAAAACCTATTTGGAGTAGGAAGTTATCTTTCATGCAAATTTTGTGGCTAAGAAGTGTATTATCTAATATAGAGAATTTATTCAAATTGGAAATTCATATATAGTGTGCACTTAGAAATCTGAATATTAAAGTTAGAAACAATATATATGTTTAAAAGTGCATGTATGCCTAGAATCAACATATTCAGGGTAAACACAACACTAAAATATGTGTATGAATTTCATATGTATGTATGTGTGGTTTGCATGAGTGGAAATATGGACTATGGCTTATGGAATGTTGTTTTCTTTTTTTTGCTATGTGTATTGGCATGAGTAGAACCAGCCCCAGAGCAGGTTCTCACCTTTCAAGATCAAGACTTTCCATTCCCAGAGCAGCAGAAAGAAGACAAGTGTCCTTGACCACTTTGATCCTATACTAGGATGTGTAGTTAGAATTTAATTGCATTGTCAATTTAGAATATGACCCCCAAGCTAGGAAGTTTTCCTGGAATTGCATTATCTTGTTTCCTTGTAGTCTTGGGTTGGGAGTTATGTTATTATGTCATTCATTTACACTACTCATGCTTAGCCAAGCTTAGAATGGGATATGAGATCATCAATTTGTTTACTTTACCCTTGAATGAGATATTATGAATTATGTAGAGGTAGGGATCTAGGCAAGTTGGATGCTTTGGTTGGTGCTGCGTGCACGAGACTTGGGTGTATGTATAGTACTTGCCTGGATCCTAAGGACCGGTTCATGGAGCATGTAACCTGGCTTTACCGTTCCAACCACATGCTGAGATGGGGTAGCTTGGCCAATTAATTAGGCGTATCTCCGGCGTAGCAGGGGTGTTTGGATGGTGCGGGGAGTAGGTGTCAGCTGGACTACCATATAAACCGCAAGGCTCAAGAGGGGGCCACTGCAGCGGAGTTGGAGCCTCTTGTATGCTGTTAGGGGTGAAACCTCAGTGGGCCCACGCTCATCGACAATCCCGTTGTAAAGGCCTCGTAGTGATCTCCTGGCTACACACCTCAGAAGTGTGAACGTGGTTCGCGGCCACTGGCATAATCGAGGTTCTTTTAGTCCACCCGGCAACGGGGGATGAAATCACTACGTGTGGGTACAGTGGTGCAAATTCTGCAGAGTCAAAACTGTCATGACAGCCGTGCTCACGGTCAAGAGCGGCTTGGACTTATTCATGATTAGAGGATGATGAAGTGGGAAGTTGAGGATGTTAAGCGGGGAGCTTAACATTAGAACTGATGTTATGGTTACTTGACATTGATGATGGTTTAGGGGAATTGGGACCATTTCACCTATGTAGTAATGTAGGTGCCGAATAAGCTAAGGTGATAGGCATTGGTTGCGTAGTGCTTAACCATGAGTTCAGCCTTTCCTTGTTCTAGCCATGCATGACATAACTTTCCCACACTTGCTGAGTACCAACGGTACTCAAGCTTGCTTTTCTGTTGGTTTAAATTGCTGCTCAGGCCAAGGGAATGACGTGGTGTTCAATGACCAAGACTTCGGACCCGAAGAAGGATTCTAGGTTCACAGAGTCCCCCGGGCAACGCCTGTGATGAAGCCCATTACATGTTATGAACAGATTATCGTCCATCGAGACGTTATGCTATGTAAGACTTATTTATATTCGAATACTTGGCTTGTAATAAAATGATGCTTCACTATTTGTTGTCACATGTATGAGAAAATGATCCTGGCATACAAGTGATATTCACTTGGTCATTCTTCGGAGAAACTGGGTGTGACAAAAACTCCCCCTGAATGTATGCAAGAGTAAAAGAAGGGCAGTGACATACATTCACATGTTATGGTGGGGTGCCTACATGTTGTGCTCAAAAATGTGATAAGACAATAAACATAGCAAGGAGCAACAATGATGAAATATAAACCATAAAATCCAACACGTAGTGTTACACAAAAGATAGTCATGCATAAAACATAGATAGCCACGTCCAAAGATCTATTACAAGATAGTCACGTCCAAAAACATAAAAATAGGGTGTCCAAAAGATCTATTACAGGACTAGGAGATGATAAACAAAAGAGACCTCTCCCCATCTCCCCCCCTTTGGCATCAAGGCACCAAAAAGGAAAAGAGGGAAGAAGATACGCCTAAGTCTACTCGTCATCTTCTTCATCATTTTAATCGCTCTCCATGGCCTCCGTATCCTCTTCCTCGTCATGGGCGGCGGTGGATGGAGGCACGGCCTTGGAGTAGCTTCCATCTTCCCTGAACTGGGCGAGCTCATCAGTGGTGAACTCTGGATATGGAGTGAGTTCCCCATCACTCTCCTCGGGAGGAGACATGGGTACCGCAAGCTTGTCACACACAACCTTGAGGTACTTCTCCTGACGCCTCTCCATGCGTCGAGTCCGGACCTCCACACGCCGATAGGAGGCAAAGAGTGCATTGAAGTACTTGAAGAATCCGCTCATGGACTGTGGAGGAGGAGATGATGGGGGTGACGCTAAACTAGGAGGGGCCGTTGAACTAGAAGGAGGTTGAGCATTTTTCCTCCTTGAGGGTTCTGGCACAATGGGGGGTAGCAGAGGACGGAGAGGTCGATGAGTGACATCCTTGACAAAGACTATCCCCGACACCTTCTCAATTAGACACATGATGTATGGTGCATAACCACATGAGCGGTTGGGAGTGTGAGATGTTGAAGATGTCATCATAAATGTGCCCAACAAGGTTGAACTTCTCTTGACCATCTATCAGGAGGAGGAGATGACTTAAGTTTCCTTGAATTACCCCTGCATCTCCATCCTTAGGGGCAATGGTCCTCCTCAGAATCCTGTTGAGGATGCTATATAAAGGCTTGATGTTCCTAGCAAGCCCGACCTCATAGGGGACATGGCTAGGATACATATAGTCAAGCTGGTCCCTGTCTACTGCCTTGAGGTTGGAAACAATAATCTCATGATCCAAGTGCTCCTCAAGGCCAAGTATCTGTGCAAACCTCTCATAGGTGACTGAGTACTGCTCTCCATGAGTCATCCAGGTGATTTTACGGTCACCGTAGGTGGAGAAGTACACAGTGGTGTAGAACTGCACAATTACCTCAATGTTCCAGTCATATTTGAAGCTCATGATTTCCTTGATTCCATGTCGCTCTACGGCTTCAATCACTGTATCAAAGGCTTTGTTCTCCCTTTTGGCCATGTAGTCCCAATCTACCCATTGAGCTTGAGCGACTGGGGTCTTCATCTTTAGGTAGACCAAGCGGTAGTAGTTGCAGTGGAAGTCACACCAAAACCTAGGGTCGGCTGTGTGCTTCTCATAGTCATAGACTTTATCCATCCTGAACCTTCTCGCCTTTTCAACCCCCTTTCCTTTGAATACAAATGCCGGATTGTTGGGCTGCCAGTTTGGATCTTTAGCAGGGGCAGCCATCTTCAAGGGGCCGATGGGCTTCGATTGCCCTTTCTCCCTGATTACTATCCCTCCTGCCCTGTTTGTCGGTGCTTTGGCAGTTGCCTTTTTGTTCTTGGGCTCCTCAGGAAGTGGAGCCTTGCCCTTCTTTGGATCACGAGGAACCCTACCCTTGGATTCCTTCTCCTTCTCCTTTTCCCACTTTTTATCTCCCAAGGTGACTAGCCTCTGCCTCTTGGGCTCTGAGGCACTAGCAGCTTGGAAGCTTTGGGCTTCACGTTCATCCCTTTTCTTTCTCCGTTGACCCTTCAATGATTCTTCAATGGCTTGGGTAATTTGTACCTCCTCGTCAAGATCATTCTTTTTCTTTGTTCTTGCCTCTCGACGGACGACTTCTTTAGCTGCTTGAGACTCCTTTGCCACCCTTTCTTCGGCAATGCGCCGATGAAGGGCTTGCAAGCCTCCTCGACCATGGGACTTGGAAGAGGGGAGCTTTGGTCAGAGTTCGACATATTTCCTGAGAAACAAGAGATGAGAGGTCAAGGAAGTGGAATATTGCAAAAGAATTCACTAAAAATGGCTAAAGTTGGAGTTTGTTCTGTGTAAAGCGAACTTGTCCGTTAAAGGACCGGACTAGTCCGCTCGAGAATGGACTTGTCTGCCCAAAACCGGACTAGTTCGGGTTATACAGGATGAACCCTAACCCTAACAATTTCTTCGCAAAAACTTTGAATTAAGTTGCAATACTCCTAGGCTACGATCGCATTGACACTAGGTACAAAAATTGTGAAGAGGTTTCTAGCAAAAGACCTAAGAATGAAGAAAATGAGGGATTTCTGGTTAGGTCAAGAATACCTCTTCAAATCTTCAAATGTGATGAAATCGAAGTCGAGGCTTGAGCAACGAAGCACGGGGAAGAGTTCCCGCACTTCTTAGGGCTCCAATCCGTGGATTGGATGAGATTTTTGGTGGAAGAGATCGAAAATCGCCAAGTTTGGGGCGCTTCCGGTTTAAGTGAGGGCGTGAGCGGACTAGTCTGTGTGAAGAGAGAGGTCTGGCCACCCCAAGGGGGTTAAGTCCCCAGGGACCGGACTAGTCCGGCCAGGTGCCCGGACATGTCCGGTTGGCGGACCAGAGCCGGACTTGTCCGGCCTCCAAGGCGGACTAGTCCGGTTTGGACTTGTCCGCTGTGAAGTCTGACCTAGATATTCCGGACTTGTCCGACCCATGGGCGAACTAGTCCGGTTACATGTTGAAATTCATATAATTTGAACTTTAGCTCAAGAATATGATCCTTTTGGACAAGTTTTTGCAAATACCTTTGGCAAACATGGTCAGTAAGCATACATCAAACAAACAATGACCATATTTGACAAAGAATCCTTTTGGACATAGTCTTCATAGTGTAAGAGAGATTAGGGTGGTATGTCGAAAACATGCGATTTTTGAAGTTTACAAACAAGCAACAAACATATGTTCACACTTCAAGCAATGTTTCGAGAATCTAGGATATTCAGTTCACTCCTTAGGTCACAAAAGCGTTTCTCATCAAGGGGTTTTGTGAAGATGTCCGCCAATTGCTTCTCACTCCTGACATGAGAGATAACGATATCTCCCTTGATAGAGTGATCTCGCAGGAAATGGTGACGGATATCAATGTGTTTGGTTTTAGAATGCTCCACGGGATTGTGAGCAATCTTAATGGCACTCTCATTGTCACATAAGAGTGGAATATGACTCAAAGTGTAACCATAGTCACTAAGAGTTTGTCGCATCCATAGGAATTGTGCACAACAACTCCCGGCTGCGACGTATTCCACTTTGGCTGTGTATAAGGAAATGGAGTTTTGTTTCTTTGAAGACCACGAAACCAAGGACCTACCAAGGAATTGGCAAGTCCCTGACGTGCTCTTCCTATCTACCTTACAACCGGCATAATCGGCATCGGAGTATCCGATGAGATTGAACTTGGATCCCTTGGGATACCAAAGTCCTAGGTTAGGAGTGTGTACCAAATATCTAAGAATCCGCTTAACGGCCGTCAAGTGACACTCCTTAGGAGTGGCTTGGAACCGTGCACACATACACACACTAAGCATTATGTCGGGCCTAGATGCACAAAGGTAAAGCAAAGAGCCTATCATGGAACCAAATACCTTTTGGTCCACACTTGGACCATCTTCATTAAGTTCAAGATGTCCGTTGGTTCCCATGGGAGTCTTGATGGGTTTGGCTTTGTCCATGTCGAACCTCTTAAGTATGTCTTGAGTATACTTGGTTTGATATATGAACGTTCCTTCCTTGAGTTGTTTGACTTGGAATCCTAGAAAGAACTTCAATTCCCCCATCATTGATATCTCGAACCTTTCGGTAATTATCTTGCAAAACTCATCACAAAAATCTTTGTTAGTAGAACTAAATATAATGTCATCGACATATATTTAGCACACGAATAAATCATCGTTAAAATGCTTAGTGAAGAGTGTATAGTCGGCCTTTCCTATCCTAAAACCATTTTTAATAAGAAAGTCTCTAATACACTCATACCAAGCCCTAGGAGCTTGTTTGAGGCCATAGAGGGCTTTCCGAAGTTTAAAGACATGGTTAGGATACTTATCATCCTCAAATTGGGGTGGTTTCTCCACGTACACTTCCTCCTTGATCGGACCGTTGAGGAAAGCGCTTTTCACATCCATTTGGTATAGCTTGAAATCATGGTGAGTAGCAAAAGCAAGCAAAATACAAATTGATTCAAGCCTAGCTACGAGAGCAAAAGTTTTATCATAATCAAAAGCTTCTACTTGTGCATATGCCTTTGAAACAAGTCTTGCCTTGTTTCTTGTCACAACCCCATACTCGTCTTGCTTGTTGCGGAATACCCATTTGGTTCCCACAACATTTGCGTTGGGTCGCTTCACGAGTTCCCATACTTGATTCCTTTCAAAATTGTTGAGTTCCTCTTGCATGGCCACCACCCAATCTGGATCTTGTAGTGCTTCTTCTACCTTGCGGGGCTCCAAAGAGGAAACAAAAGAGTAATGTTCACAAAAATTAGCCATTCGAGAGCGAGTGGTCACCCCTTTGGAGATATCTCCTAGTATGTTGTCGACGGGATGATCACGTTGAACACTTTGGTGCACTCTTGGATGAGGTGGTTGAACTCTTTGATCTTCATCTTCATTGTCGCTCTTTTCTTCGTCTCCCCCTTGATCCAATCCTCCCTCTTGACTTTGATCGTTTTGATCTTGTTGAGGTTGGCCTTACTCATCTTGAGCTTGATCATGGGAGGGAGACATATCTTCGTTTGTTGGATGATCATTTGAGTCTTGAGGATGTTCTTGTGGAAAAATGTCTCCAAGTGCCATCCTTTTAAGTGCTTCTTGTGGAGCCTCTTCTTTATCTAGCACACTTTGATCAACTTGCTCCACTTGGGATCCATTAGTCTCATCAAACACTACGTCTCTTGCTATTTCAACAACTCCGGAAGTTTTGTTGAAAACACGATAGGCGTAGGGGTCTGAGTCATAACCAAGCAAGAAACCTTCATCGGACTTTGAAGCAAACTTCGAAGTCCTAGGCTTCTTGTTGAGAATATAACACTTGCTCCCAAAGACATGAAAATAAGAGATGTTGGGTTTGTTACCGGTTAGAAGTTCATAGGACGTCTTCTTCAAAAGTCGATGAAGGTACAACCGGTTTATGGCATGGCAAGCGGTGTTAACCGCTTCCGGCCAAAACCGATCTGACGTATTGTACTCATCAAGCATGGTTCTTGCCATCTCAATGAGAGTTCTATTCTTCCTCTCAGCCACCCCGTTATGTTGAGGGGAGTAGGGGGCTGAAAACTCATGCTTGATGCCTTCTTCATCCAAGTATTCTTCCACTTGAGTGTTCTTGAACTCGGTGCCGTTATCGCTCCTTATGTTCTTGATTCTTAAGGAGAACTCGTTTTGAGCTCTTCTCAAGAATTTCTTGAGCACACCTTGAGTTTCTCCTTTGTCATGCAAAAAGAATACCTAAGTGAAACGAGAATAATCATCTACAATAACAAGACCATATTTGTTACCGCCGATGCTTATGTAGGCGATTGGGCCAAAAAGGTCCTTGTGAAGTAGCTCCAAGGGTCTTGTGGTTATCATGACATTTTTGGATGGATGGTTAGCTCCAACTTGCTTTCCGGCTTGACAGGCACTACATGGCCTGTCTTTATCAAAAACAACATTCTTCAAGCCTTGATGTGTTCTCACTTGAGAAGTTTTTGCAAGTTCCTCATCCCAACATGGGCTAGCCTTCTATGCCAAAGCCATCCCATGTTGGTCTTCGCCATTAAGCATGTGTCAAGTTGAGCTTTATCCGTGGTGAAATCCACAAGGTAAAGCTTTCCCTTGAGCACGCCCTTAAAGGCGATTGAGTCATTGTTTCTTCTCAAGACAGTCACACCCTCATTAGTAAAAATACAATTATAACCTTTACCACATAATTGGGATATGGATAGAAGGTTATAATCAAGGGAGTCAACATGCAAAACATTTGAAAGAGTATAATGGGGAGCTATAGCAATTTTACCGGTGCCAAGGATTTTCCCTTGGCTGTTGTCCCCAAAGTATATTCCTTCACTTGGATCTTCGTTTTCCTCATATTCAATAAACATCCTTCTCTCTCCGGTCATATGGTTTGTTCATCCACTGTCGAGCACCTATTTTGATCCACCGGAGGAGTATGCCTACAAAATAGAGTTATGCCTTACCTTTTGGTACCCAAGCGGAGTTGGGTCCTATCATGTTAGTCAAGTGGCACTTTGGCACCCACACACAAGGTTTTGGAATCTTGCGGAGTGGCCCAACATACTTAGCATATATCTTTCCAGATTTGTTTCTCAATAAAACATATGAGACATCAAAATCATGGAACGAAGGATGAGGTTTATTTTTAGACATGTTAGATGAGTTTGCAATGTTCTTTACAATTTCTTTGTTGTATAAACCTTCCTTGACGAATACAATTAAGTATTTTCCTTTCTTGGGAGTTTTAGCATGTTGCTTCCACTCTCGAGAATAGCCAAGACCATCTTTGACATGTAGAGGTCTTACATTGGTATATGAACTTCGTGCATATGCCACTTTTTCCTTGTCAAAGATACCACCTTTTGGTGATTGCTTGTTTTGTGCCAACTTGAGTTCATCTTTAAGTTTTAGAATTAAGTTTGAGCACTTGCAAGTTTGAGTTGCTTCGGGAGATTTCGTTGAGGAGGGTGAAATCATAGAGGAAGAAGGTGCATTGATCTTGAGAGACTCAACTTGTGTTTCAAGGATCTTGTTGACTTTTGTCAAGTTAACAATTTCATCCTTTAGCACAACAGTGGTGTCCTCAAGATTTGAGCAAGTTTCCTTGCTCAAAGCGAGTTCACGCTCAAATGCCTTGCTTCTTTCCCTTTCAACCTCAAGGAGCTCTTCAAGCTCATGACATCTCTCCTTTTCAAGAATGAGCATGTCTTCTTGACGGTTGATGAGTTCATCCTTCTCAAAGATTTCTTCTGAAAACAATCTCATCCTTTTCAAGGTGCTCTTACTTAGATCCTTAAGCATGGATTCATTTTCACTACTACTATCAAAGCTATCAAGTGAAGAAGTAGAGGAGGATGGTTTAGATTTAACCTTTCTTCTTCCCTCCTTAGCCATGAGACATGTAGACTTGAGATCTTCAAGGTTTGGGAAGAGCTTGCTCCTTCCAATGGCAAGTGTTGCCACTTTCTCTTCATCCTCGGAGGATGAGTCTTCGTTTGAGTCCCATTCCTTCCCAAGGTGAGCGTGTCTTGATGGCTTCTTCTTGAAGAATTTCTTCTCTTGAGACTTGCCATCTTTCTTCTTCTTACTTTCTTCAGATGGACAATCCACAATAAAGTGTCCATATTCACCACAGTTGTAGCACGCTCTTTTCGTTTTGGGCTTGGACCTTTCTTTGTTCTTGTTCTCATAATGGTTGCTTCCCTTACTTCTTCTCATCATTCTCTTGAATTTGTTGATGAAGAGCGCCTCTTTTTCATCAGTGTCGAGGCCCTCATCATCACTTGCTTCAAAGTCTTATGATGAGGATGTTGCTTTGAAAACAACATCTTTCTTCTTTGAGGAGGCAAGCCTTTGGAGGTCGCTGTAGAACATGGCTTCTTTCTCCATCATCTCGTTGTTGATGATTCTTCCAAGCACTTCCTCCGGGGTCATTTGAGCATATCCCGGGTTCTCACGGATCAAGGAGCAAAGGGCAATGTTTCGAGGCATGAATTCCCTAAGCATCTTCTTCACCACCTCATGATCCGTCCACCGAGTGCATCCATAAGATTGGATCTTGTTGACGAGGACCTTGAGACGGTTGTACATGTCTTGAGGGGACTCACCATTTATGATGGTGAACCTCCCAAGCTCTCCTTCTATCATCTCAATCTTGGCCTCCCTAATGACTCGGTTGCCTTCATGCGCCGTCTTGAGTGTGTCCCATATATCTTTGGCCACCTCCAATCCATCGACTCGGTTGAACTCTTCTCGAGTCAAGGATGAGGTGATGTGACGCCCTCAATTCTGTGGAATACCACGGAACCGAGAACTAATGCATATGTGTGCCCAGGATGTTCTCCACACATACACATATGATCCACAAACTGAATTCAGAATATATATTACCACGAATAACAGAGTTTATTACAAAGCCTCATGAGTCCTGGAGAAACTCCGCCGGGTTGACGCTGCCGTCGTACTTCTCGGGCAGGTGCGGCCGAAACTTGCGCGGCCACCTCGCGAAGCGAAGGTGGGGCGCTAGGGCCGCACATCCTGCTCCTGTCGCTGCAGGCGTTGGTGCCGTGAACGCTTGGTTCGCTACTGGCACAGTGTACCCCGGTATGGGCAAGGCTGCGCCATAGTCCGGTGGCGCCGTTTGCAGGGCATATGGCTGTGGCATATGCTGCGTGGCGTATGCCCGGGGCAGATATCGCGTGGCGAAAGTCTGCGCCTCAGGCAGGGTCGAGGCAAACGTCATGCTGTCACCGGTCTCTTGGTTGCGACGCCTTTCTCGTCGTCGCTCGAGGAATACTCAGGCATCTTGGCCCAAGTGGCATCGTTCCAGCTCTGTCCTCAGGTCCATCGATGGGAGCCTGGTGGAGCTGGAATCCGCCATCTGTCCGTCAACCGTTGGCGTTCGCGTCAGCGACACAGCCGGTTGGCCGGAACGTCGTCCCCGCTGAAGTCGAGGGTTTGCGGCGGCGACGACGAGACGATCTACTTCGTGGATCCACTGCTGGGTCGCTGACTGAGGCGCGTCCCCAGTAGGTGGATTGTGCAGTAGCGCTCTTGCTGCAGCTAGCGCGCCCCCGTGGGGGACGCTCAGCGCTGCAGAAGATCTGACGCTCGCTGGAGCCTGCGTTGCCGGAGTCGGCTGCTGGCTTCCAGCTTGCGCCGACACACTCCGTCCGGAGTGTGTCGACACGTATTCTCCACTAGTCACGGTCCGTCGTGAACGTGGAGGAGGAGAGCTTGCCGCTGAAGGAAGCTTCGTCATCTTCGTTGGTAGAAACTCGTCGCGCAAGGGAAAAGCCCCCTTCCTGGCGCGCCAAATGTCGAAGTGTGTGGTCGACACTTCCCCTGGACCTGCTCTGGGCAGCCCGCGGAGGTTCTTTTTCGGAGGGGCTAGTCGCTTGCGGAGAGCTTAAGCGTTTGGGACGAGTGAGGGAGAAGCTTGACACGACGAGTTTTACGTGGTTCAGGCCGCCGGAGCGTAAAACCCTACGTCCACGGTGAGCAGAGGTGCTTGCTGTATGGCTTGCTGCTCAGAACCGGAGTCCTGAGCTTGAGGGTGAGTGATGTCTAGGGTGCGAGTTGCTGTAGTGCGAACCCTTGCTAACGTCGCCTAACCAAGCCTTTTATAGTCCAAGGCTCGTGTGGCTTACAAGGGGGGCCCGGGACCCGACAGGTGGTCCCGGGGAGATTGCCTGCCGACTATCGTATCCGCAGTTATGTTGGTAGTTATCTCTGGCGAAGGCTTCCGAGTCTTCGTTCTGCCGCCCTGCCCATGCCGCAAGCTAGTCGTAGTGGTTGATGACGGCGGGAGCGGCAGAGGATGTCTTGTCGCTGTGTTTATTGGCGGGCAGGCTCTGACACGGCGCGTCAGTCCCCAATGCGACTGGGCGCAACGACACCTGACAGAGGCGTGCTCCGCGTCTTCGCGTCTTGGAAAGGCGCGGGCCTTGAATACCTTGTACGGGCAAGGTATGGTGTGTCTTTACGCCTGCTGCCTACCGCGCGGGGGCAGGCAGCGCCGTCCTGCTGGCCACGTGGCGGGCCCGAAGCTCCCCTCTGAGGAGAGGGAGGTCCGGCCCCGCGGGACACGTGGAGCCTTCGTAGCTCTCCCTGCGGAGGGGGGAGGTCCGACTTCTGTCGGCCACGTGGCGAGCCCGGAGCTCTCCGCTGAGGAGAGGGAGGTCCGGCCCCGTGGGACACGTGGCGCCTTTAGAGCTCTCCCCACGGAGGGGGGAGGTCCGGCTGCTGCTGGCCACGTGGCGGGCCCGAAACTCTACTCTGAGGAGAGGGAGGTCCGGCCCCGCTGGACACGTGGCGCCTTCGGAGTTCTCCCTACGGAGAAGGGCGAGATCCTTAGGCATTTTCCCCTGTGCACAGGGGTACCCCATATCGAGGGTACCGACAGATACTATCTCCTCTGGTGCTCTCAAGCATTTCTTGAGCTGGGATACATGAAACATGTCATGTACGTCGGAGAGGTGCGTTGGGAGCTCTAGTTGATAGGCTACTTCTCCTTGCTTGTCCAGAATCTTAAATGGTCCGATGTAGCGAGGTGCTAGCTTGCCTTTGACGTTGAAACGTCGTTGGCCTCGGATAGGCGACACCTTAAGATATACGAAGTCTCCTACTTCGAAGGTCAATTTCCTACGCCTATTGTCCGCATAGCCTTTCTGTGGTGATTGAGCAGCCTTTAAGTTCTCCCGTACTGTTTGGACTTACTTTTCAGCTTCATGTAGTACTTCGGGTCCAAACACCTGGTTCTCTCCGGTTTCGTTCCAAAACAGCGGCGTTCTACACCGTCTACCATATAATGCTTCGAAAGGCGATATCTTCAAGCTAGCTTGATAGCTGTTGTTATAGGAGAATTCGGCATACGGTAAACTCCTATCCAAACTACGCCCACGTTTCAAGGCGCAAGCTCTCAACATGTCCTCCAGAATTTGGTTTGTCCTTTCAGTTTGCCCATTAGTTTGTGGGTGATAGGCGGAGCTAAAATCCAGTCGTGTACCCATGGCTTTCTGCAGCTTCATCTAGAATCTAGAGGTAAACTGAGAACCTCGATCTGAGACTATCCTCCTCAGGACTCCATGACGGCACACGATCTGCTCCATGTACAACTCGGCTAACTGTGCAACGTTGTAATTGGCCCTTACAGGGAGAAAATGGGCGGTTTTCGTCAATCGGTCCACGATGACCCAGATGGAGTCGTAACCCGACTGAATACGTGACAATCCGATGATGAAATCCATACTAATGTCCTCCCACTTCCATTCGGGTACCTTCAAGGGTTGCAACAATCCAGCGGGTCTTTGATGTTCGGCCTTCACCCGTTGGCATGTGTCGCATAGGGCAACGTATTCGACTATATCCCTCTTCATACCATCCGATCAATAACAAGTTTTCAAGTCCTTGTACATTTTGGTACTTCCGGGATGTATGGAATAGGGTGAATCGTGTGCCTCCTTCAATATCATGTCGCGGAGGTGTTTTATGATAGGCACACAGATCCTTTTTCCTAGCCAAAGCGTACCCTTCTCATCCTCCTTGAAATCTTTCTCTATTCCTTGTCGGATTCTTTCCTTGATCCCCTCATCCATTGCTTGGCCATCTCTTATTTCTTGCTCCAATGAGGAGTGGATCTTCATTATTTCCATGTTGTTCAAGAATCCGAGGTGTAACCGTTTGAACTCCTTGCGTAGTTCGGGTGGTAGCTCCCGAACCGTGAGTTGGTGACATGCTCCCTTTCGGCTCAATGCATCCGCTACTACATTGGCCTTCCTGGGGTGGTAGTTGATTCCAACATCGTAATCCTTGATGAGTTCTAACCAACGACGTTGCCTCAAATTCAAGTCCGTTTGTGTAAATATGTACTTGAGGCTTTTATGATCCGTATAGATCTCGCATCGATGACCAAGGATATAATGTCTCCAAATCTTCAATGCATGCACCACTGCTGCTAGCTCCAAGTCATGTGTAGGACAATTAAGCTCGTGCTTCTTTAATTGTCGTGAGGCATAGGCTACCACTTGTCCTTCTTGCATGAGCACACATCCAAGCCCCTGTCTGGATGCGTCACAATATATGTCAAAGCTGTTGCTTACGTCTGGCAATACCAGAACCGGTGATGTGGTTAGCCTTTTCTTGAGTCATCAAAACTTCCTTGGCAGGCTGGTGTCCATTGGAAGACCTTCCCCTTCATTAGCAACTCCGTCATAGGCTTTGCTATTTTAGAAAAGTCTTTAATAAAGCATCGATAGTATCCAGCCATCCCAAGAAAACTCCGAATATCCCTCACGCTCTGCGGTTGGTCCCACTTCAGAACATCTCTCACCTTTCCGGGATCAACCGATACCCCTTCCTTGGAGATAATGTGGCCTAGGAATGATATTTCCTTTAGCTAGAATTGACACTTGTTAAGCTTGGTATACAATTGATGCTCACACAATTTCTGCAAGGTCAATTTCAAATGTTCTTCATGCTCCTCCTCACTTTTTGAATACACCATAATGTCATCGATGAAAACCACGACGAACTTGTCCAAGTACTCCATGAAAACCTTGTTTATAAGGTACATGAAGTACGCGAGTGCATTTGTCAACCCAAAAGACATGACGGTATATTCATACGAACCATACCGTGTTTGAAAGGCTGTCTTGGGTATATCGGAGGGCTTAATCTTCAGCTAGAAGTATCCCGACCGAAGACCAATCTTGGAGAACACTCAGGCTCCTTTCATTTGGTCGAATAGGTCCTCTATACGGGGCAGAGGGTACTTGTTCTTGATTGTTACCTTGTTGAGAGACCTTTAGTCCACGCACTTCCTTTGGGTTCCATCCTTCTTGTCTACGAAGAGCACCGGAGCTCCCCATGGTGACGAGCTGGGACGTATAAAACCCTTCTCCAACTGTTCTTGAATTTGCTTCTTGAGTTCTACCAGTTCATTGACGGGCATCTTATAGGGTCTCTTGGCTATGGGTGTAGTTCTAGGTACCAAATCAATGGCAAACTCAATGTTCCGATCATAGGGCATACCTGGAAGCTCTTCCGGGAACACGTCCGAAAATTCCTGAACCACCAGAATGCTGTCCAATGTTGCTCCTTCAACGTGGTTCAAATTTGCCTTTTCAGTGGTTTGTTGGGCTGACTCAAACTCGACACGGATTCCGTGCTCATTTGTTAGCTGCACGCTTCTTTCAGCATATTGGATTACCCCGTTGTGCTTACTTAACCAATCCATCCTGAGTATGATGTCGATCCCTTGGGAGTCCAAGACAATAAGGTTGGCAAGGAAATCTACCCCCCTTATTTTAAGGCTTACTTTCGGACATACTATATTAGTCCTCATTTCTCCTCCGGGAGAATTTACTAACATAGCACATTCTAAGTAGGATACGGGTAGATGATGTTTGGCAACATATTTGGATGATATGAAGGAATGTGATGCTCCAGAATCAAATAAGATGGTGGCTGGGTTGGAATTGGCAAGGAACATACCAATTACAACGTCCTAAGCCGATTGTGCTTCCTCAGCAGAGACATGGTTCACGTTGCCGCGAGCATAGTTCTGCTGTCCATGGTTTCCTTGATTGTCCCCTCCGTTCGGTCGCGGGTTGTGCTTGGGCACGTTACCTTGCTGTCCAGGGCCTCTCCTTGGGCACTGGTTCGCAAAGTGTCCTATTTCCCCGCATGCAAAGCATGCCCTGTCGCCTACGGCAGCAGGTACGTTGGGGCGGGGGTTTTGAGCAGGAGCGCCATTGTTGGGTCGGGGCGCAGGAGGCATGGGCACACGAGGTGCTGGTGCAACGGGTCGTTGCTGTGGTGGCTGACCAGAGCAGTATGCAGGAGTGGTCGATCCATACTGCGGTGCAGGGGGCATGTACCGAGGTCGTGCGTTGCTCCCTTGAGGCTGGTATGTCATCTTCCTCTTGCACTCTCGCTCGATATCTCAGATCTTGTTTTCAACCACTATGGCCTTGTCAACCAGCTTCTGGAGGCTTACGTAGTCATTGTTGAGGAGCTGAACCTGGATCTCATTGTTCAATCCTCTCATGAACAGGTACTGCTTCCTCTGTTCTGAGTTGACATCTTCGGGGGCATACCGGGACAGTTGTATGAACTTGTTGAGGTACTCATTCACGCTTTTCTGTCCTTGGCGGGGTCCTTTGAACTCCTGCCTCTTGAGCATCATTACACCAGCAGGGATGTAATGAGAGCGGGACCTTTCCTTGAACTCAGTCCAAGTGATCATCTCCGGGTCAGCATGAGCATTGCTCAGGGCATCCCACCAGTCAGCAGCGGCTCCCGTAAGTTGGTGCGACCCGAAGAGAATCTTCTCTCGGTCATTGCACTGTACTATAGCAAGCTTCTTCTTTATGGATTTCAACCAGTCGTCGGCCTCCATGGGGTCACTGGCTTGAGCAAAGGTGGGTGGTCGAGTCCTCATAAACTCTCCCAACCTGTTATGAGCCGGCGGTGGTGGTGGCGGTGGTGCCGGAACGGGATTGTGGTTGGCCTACAACTGACCCAAAGTTTGGATCATGGTTTGCATAAGCTGGTTTTGCATGGCCATCAACCTTTCCAGATTGTTCTCGCCAGCTCCGGGGTTAACAGGAACTTCCTCGTGGTCATCCTCTTGGTTGTCATGAACGTTCCTTCGGCCGGCGTTTCCCCTCACCATCTGTGAGAGAGATCGAAATAGAATAAAATGTCAGAAGGTTAGGTAGATTTTGTCAACTATATGCATCAAGGTGAGTTGGACTGTATATATACTAGTCCATATGAGGATGTGAGCAAGTACCGAGACATCTCACACCTCTTTCTACTTACGTGTGGATATGGACAACATTTGGAGACGTCCCATAACTCACACTAAGCACACAATCACAAACAATCATTGCAAGGGCTCATACAACTCCTATTCAAGGCTGGTTTCCTATGCTAAGGTAGTCTTAAAGCCAATCTAAGCGTCCTAGGGTGCTCCCTTTGGTCAGCGTGGCTTAGCTACCAATCTGTGTCTTCCTTTTTTAGGGGTGTAACCTACTGTTAGCCCGTGGCTCTAATATCAATCTGAGGTTTCTATCTAGGCGTGTAACCTACTGTCAACCCGTGGCTCTGATACCAATCTGTGACGCCCTCAATTCTGTGGAATACCACGGAACCGAGAACTAATGCATATGTGTGCCCAGGATGTTCTCCACACATACACATATGATCCACAAACTGAATTCAGAATATATATTACCACGAATAACAGAGTTTATTACAAAGCCTCATGAGTCTTGGACTCATGCTCACAGCGGAAGTCTTTATTTCTATGCAGCGGAAGTCTTTATTCTAATGTGGAAGCGATTAAACTAATGCGGGAGCAAATCTAAGCAGAAATGGCTCCATCTCTACTCCCTCCAAAGGCAAGGTTGAGAATAGATCACACGTCTTAATGTTCCACTTGGTCTTTATAGTAGTCTTCTCCTGCTGCTGATGATGAAGTAATAATGCAAGTTTGAGTACAATGATGAACTCAGCAAGTGCGGGAAAAACGCGACACGTAGCTCATGACAAGGTAGGTATAAAAAGGCTCAATTGCAAAAAAGCAGATTTATAAAACCATGATTAAACAGCAACTTAACTTTAAATAAATATAATCCCAGCATGTATTAAATTACCAACATACCTCCATCACTTTCCGTGTTCCATCCGAACATTAATCAACTTCATTCTTACTGTGACGCCCTCAGTTCTGTGGAAAAACCACGGAACCAAGAACTAATGCATATGTGTGCCCAGGATGTTTATCACACATACACATACGTTCCACAAACTGAATTCAGATCATATATTACCACGAATAACAGGGTTTATTACAATATCTCATGAGTCTTGGACTCATGCTCACAGCGGAAGTCTTATTTCTATGCAGCGGAAGTATTTATTTTAATGAGGAAGCAAAAACTAATGCGGAAGCAAAACTAAGCAGTAGTGGCTCCATCTCTACTCCCTCCACAGGCAAGGTTGAGAACAGATCACACGCCATAATGCTCCACTTGATCTTCATAGTAGGCTTCTCCTTCTGCTGAGGATGAAGTAATAATACAAGTTTGAGTACAATGATGTACTTAGCAAGTGCGGGAAAAACACATGATATGCAGCTCAGAAACAAGGTAGGTATAAAAGGCTTATTTGCAGAAAAGCATATTTGTAAAACCATGATAAAACAACAACTTAACTTTAGATGTAATCCCAGCATGTATTAAATTACCAACATACCTCCATCACTTCCTGTGTTCCATCCGAACATTAACCAATCCTTTATTCATACTCACGAATACCTCCTCGTATTCGCTACCATCCCACCTCATAAAACAACCTCGTCTCATACCGAGACCAATTTCATGTCATGTCCCAACAATCATGCAACCATCTCATCACCCAGACTCAACAGTCCCAAACCAAACCATAACCAAACCAATAATCATAACCAAGAACCTTCCCAATAACCATCCCAATAACCATCCCAATATCCATCCCAAATAATCATGGCAGTTTAGCCAGGTGCTCGTGACCGTAAGTTCGGCTATCATGATAGTTTTAGACTTCTGCAGAGTTTGCACCTCTTTACCCACAACTTTGTGATTTCGTCACCCGTCGGCGACTGCAGAACCTCCATTATACCAGTACACAACCGTCGGTGTATGGTCAAGAGATCACAAAATAGCCTTTACAAAGGGGTTACTAGATGTATGGACTCACTAAGGTTTCACCGGCAGGATAGAATCTCCAATTCTCCCACCCACGGGCCCCCTCTTGTGCCATGCAGTTCCTAGGGCAGTCCTCACTCGACTCCCATTCCCCACGCCTTCCACAGTCCATAACACTCTAGCAACTTACCTAATTACTCAGCTAAGCCGCACCCATACTTGGCCTTGTGGTGGCACTGTTATCCTGGCATGTGCATGCATGAACCGGTCCTTAGATCTACGGAAAGTAAAACCACCATCTCATGCTACCTCATTCACAAACCCAGGCTTGCCTAGATCTCCCTCCGATCCATATTCATTAACCTCATCAGTTACTTATTATCAGTACGAGTGCAGTTAGCTAGACACATCTATCTCGCTTCCCAATCCCATAGACTCAGCGAAGCATAAAGCAAAAACCATACCCGACTCATAAACTTCCCAGGCGACAAGGGTGGTTTAATCAAAACTAGTAAACTCCTATAAAAGGGCTTCCCATCACGTTTGACTCAGTACGCACACCTTTTCACAAAACAAAACAGTTTTACCCAAAACATAGGATCAATATGGTCAAGGAGCACTTGCCTTGTTCTTGCAGTTCCGGTTGTTCTTGATTCTCAAAACCTGGTTGCTGCAGTTCGTCGTAGACAGCTCCCTGAGCTTATCCTGCTAGGTAGGATCACGTGCATACAGATCTTTGTTGGATCCTAACGTCTTATCTTTAGTAACATCGTGGAATTTAGATCGGTTTCTGTTGCGTACCGATATCTTTACGCGTAAAAACCACTCTAGAACTCGTTACCTCCGCGATGACGAGCTCCGGAAGCTCCACGTGTCCTCTGGGGCCTGGTGTCTCCTTTCCTGCAGGGACGAGCTCCGGTTGTGCCGCGTGTCAAACGAGCGAGACCTCCCTATTCTTCGGAGGTGAGCTCCGAGCACGCCACGTGTTGGCGCCGGTCTTCCCTCTCTTCTTTCCTCAGGGACGGCTCCAAGGTCGACACGTGTTTAGCTGCGACGGACCTTCCCGGAGATAAGCTCCGGTGGTGACACGTGTTCGATAGATCCGGACTTCTCGGAGATGAGCTCCGAGATCGACACGTATCCCGCGCGACTGGTCCTCTGATTTCCGCGATGACTAGCTCCGAGGATGACACGTGTCTTGCGGAAATGCCTTTGCTTCTTCTGCAGAGGCTAGCTCCGTGGGCAACACGTGTCCCATAGGATCGGACCTCTCCCCTTTGCGGAGACGAGCCCCTGCTACGTAGCCAGCTTGGCGATGGCCTCTCCCCGCTTTGCAGGGATGAGCTCCGAACACGGCACGTGGCCTGCTGGCCGCGGAAGTTGCCTTCGGCGCTCTCTGAGGGCTTTATTGGCTATTCTTTTGATAATTCTCTTTGTTCCTATTTTTCATTAAAATGTTTCCTCTTCATAGAACATGAACATATGCTGACACCCGAGGCGAGGGTGTCACAAATCTACCCCCCTTAAATTGAATCTCGCCCTCGAGATTCGTTAGTAGGAAATAGATGGGGGAATTCCGCCTTGATATCCTCTTCACGCTCCCATGTGGCCTCAGCTTCGGTGTGATGGCTCCATTGTACCTTGCACCATCGAATCACCTTGTTTCGGGTGACCCTTTCCTTTACGTCCAAGATTCGGACAGGGTGTTCTGCATAAGTCAGGTCCTCTTGAAGTTCAAGCTCTCCCATTGACACTTGTTCCTCTGGTACTCTCAAACACTTCTTGAGCTGGGATACATGAAACACGTCATGTACGTCGGAGAGGTGGTTTGGGAGCTCTAGTTGATAGGCTACTTCTCCTCGCTTGTCCAAAATTTTAAATGGTCCGATGTAGCGAGGTGCTAGCTTGCCTTTGACGTTGAAGCGTCGTTGGCCTCGGATAGGCGATACCTTAAGGTATACGAAGTCTCCTACTTTAAAGGTCAACTTCCTACGCCTATTGTCCGCATAGCCTTTCTGTCGTGACTGAGCAGCCTTTAAGTTCTCCCGTATCTTTTGGACCTGCTTTTCAGCTTCTTGTAGTACTTCGGGTCCAAACACCTGGTTCTCTCCAGTCTCGTTCCAGAACAGTGGCGTTCTACATCGTCTACCATATAAGGCTTCGAAAGGCAACATCTTTAAGCTAGCTTGATAGCTGTTGTTATAGGAGAATTCAGCATAAGGTAAACTCATGTCGGTACCCGCGATATGGGGTACTCACGCGCACAGGGGAAATGCCTAAGGATCTCGCCCTTCTCCGCAGGGAGAGCTCCGAAGGCGCCACGTGTCCAGCGGGGCCGGACCTTCCTCTCCTTAGAGGAGAGCTCCGGGCCCGCCACGTGGCCAGCAGCAGCCGGACCTCCCCCCTCCTCGGGGGAGAGGACCGAAGGCGCCACGTGTCCAGCGGGGCCGGACCTCCCTCTCCTCAGAGGAGAGCTCCGGGCCCGCCACGTGGCCGATAGAAGCCGTACCTCCCCCTCCGCGGGGAGAGGTCCGAAGGCTCCACGTATCCTACGGGGCCGGACCTCCCTCTCCTCCGAGGAGGGCTCCGGGCCCGCCACGTGTCCGGCAGAAGAGCGCTGCCTGCCCCCGAGCAGTAGGCAGCGGGCGTAAAGACGCCCCATACCTTGCCCATACAAGGTATTCAAGGCCTGCGTCTTCCCAAGACGCGGAGACGGAACACGCCTCTATCAGGTGCCGTTGCGCCCAGTCACATCAGAGACTGGCGCGCGGTGTCAGAACCTGCCAGCCAATAAACACAACGACAAGACATCCCCTGCCGCCTCCGCCGTCATCGACCACTACGACTAGCGTGCGGCATGGACAGGGCGGCAAGACGAAGACTCAGAAGCCTTCGCCAGAGACAACTACCGGCATAACTGCGGATACGATAGTCGGCAGGAAATCTCCCCGGGACCACATGTCGGGTCCCGGGCCCCTCTTGTAAGCCACACGAGCCTTGGACTATAAAAGGCTCGGGTAGGCGACGTTAGCAAGGGTTCGCACTCCAGCAACTCACACCCTAGGTAACTCATCCTCAAGCTCAGGACTCTGGTTCTGAGCAACAAGCAATACAGCGAGCGCCTCAGCTCACCGTGGACGTAGGGTTTTACGCTCCGGCGGCCCGAACCACGTAAAACTCGCCGTGTCAAGCTCCTCCTTAACTCGTCCCTACGCTTAAGCTCTCCGCAAGTGACTAGCCCCTCCGAAAAAGAACCTCCGCGGGCTGCCCAGAGCAGGTCCGGGGGAAGTGTCGACCATACACTTCAACATTTGGCGCACCAGGAAGAGGGCTTTTCCCTTGCGCGACGAGCTTCTGCCGACGAAGATGACCAAGCTTCCTTCAGCGGCAAGCTCTCCTTCCCCGCGTTCACTACGGAACGTGACTAGCGGGGAGTACGTGTCGACACACTCTGGACGGAGTGTGTCGGTGCAAGCTGGAAGCCAGCAGCCGACTCCAGCAACGCCGACTCCGGCAATGCAGGCTCCAGCTAGCGTGAGATCTTTTGCGGCGCTGAGCGTTCCCCACGGGGGCACGCTAACTGCAGCAAGAGCGCTACTGCGCAATCCGCCTGCTGGGGACGCGCCTCAGGCAGTGACCCAGCAGTGGATTCGCGAGGTAGACCGCCTCGTCGTCGCTGCCGCAAACCCTCGACTTCGGCGGGGACGACGCTCCGGCCAACCGGCTGTGTCACTGACGCGCACGCCAACGGTTGACGGACAGACGGCGGACTCCAGCTCCACCAGGCTTCAGTCAACGGACCTGAGGACAGAGCTGGAACGGTGCCACTTGGGCCAGGATGCCCGGGTGTACCTCGAGCGACGTCGAGAAAGGCGTCGCAACCAAGAGGCTGGCGACAGCATGATGTCAGCCTCGACCCAGCCTGAGGCGCAGACCTTCGTCACGCGATCTCTGCCCCAGGCGTACGCTGCGCAGCATATGCCACAGCCATATGCCCTGCAAACGGCGTCCCCGGTCTATGGCGCAGCTTTGCCCATACCGGGGTACACTGTGCCAGCGGCGAACCAAGCGTTCGTGGCACCAACGCCTGCAGCAACAGGGGCAGGGTGTGCGGGCAGGTGGCCGCGCAAGTTTCGGCCGCACCTGCCCGAGAAGTACGACGGCAGCATCAACCCGGCGGAGTTTCTCCAGATCTACTCCACCGCCGTACTTGCCGCAGGAGGGGATGAGGCCGTCATGGCCAACTACTTCCCCGTCGCCTTGACCGGCCCAGCCCGGTCTTGGCTCATGAACCTCCCCCAGGGCTCCATAACTTCCTGGGGAGAGCTCTGCCGGCAGTTCATCGCCAACTTCGGCAGTTCCTACACCCGGCCCGGCACGGAGCTCGACCTCCACGCCATCCAGCAACAACCTGGAGAGTCGCTGCGCTCCTTCATCCAGCGGTTCTCCCAGGTGCAGAACACCATCCCACACATCCAAAACGCTTCTGTGGTGGTGGCGTTCCGGCAGGGTGTCCGGGACAAGAAGATGCTTGAGAAGCTCGCGACCAGAGAGGTCCGCGATGTCTCCAAGCTCTTCAGCCTGGCAGACTAGTGCGCCAGGGCAGTCGAAGGGTGGAACTGGCACTCACTGCCGACCTCCGAGTCAGGAGGACAGCCCGGGTCTGGCGCTGCTTCCTCTGGAGGCAGCAAGAAGGCCAAGAACCGGGGCAGAGGCAAGATGGAATCGCCGGCCGCAGCCCCCGTCACCGCAGCAGCGGCACCCAGTGGAGCTCGGGGGCCGCGCCCCGACAAGAGGCAGCGACAGTCACCAGCCCCAGAAGGCGACCAAGACAAGCTATGCCCCGTGCACGGCAGCTGTCGCCATACTACTGCCGAGTGCCGGGAGATCCGGAAGCTCGCGGAGCGCTTCCGCAAAGGGAAGCAGCAGCGGACTGATGCTCCACCCTTCCGCCAAAGGGAGGGCAAACAGAAGGTCGACGTCCCAGACAGCGTCGACCACCAAGTGGAGTTCCAGGAGCCTCAGCGCGCCGTGAAGGCGGTGTGCAACCATGAGGACTCCAGCTCCAGTGATGATGAGCGTCGAAAGAAGCTCTACGTCATATACGGCGGGTCCGCCGACCCCTCGTCCCGAAGCGCAGTTAAGACTCTGCGCCGAGCGGTAGCGTCGGTGGCTCCACTCCCAAGTGCCGCACCGCACCTCAAGTGGATGGGAACCCCCATCAGCTTTGACGCCACCGACTGCCCTAGGAACATGGCTGGGGCCGGCCAACTACCGCTCTTGGTAGCACCCACCATCGCCAACGTGAGGATGTACCACGTTTTGGTAGATGGCGGAGCTGGGCTGAACCTCATCAGCCGTGCAGCTTTCCAGAAGCTGCAGATCCCGATGGCCAAGCTCACCCCGTCGAGCCCGTTCTCAGGGGTAGGGACGGGACAGGTCATTCCCTACGGCAACATCAGCCTCCCGGTGACCTACGGAGCTCCGGACTGCTATCGGACAGAATACATTCTGTTCGACGTAGCGGAGATCGACCTCCCCTTCAACGCCATAATTGGTAGGCCAGCCCTGTACCGATTCATGGCAGTAGCCCACTACGGCTACCTCATCCTGAAGATGCCTACACCAACTGGCATCCTCAGGATTCGTGGAGACCGCACTGCTGCAGTGTCAGCCTTGGAAAAACTCCAAGCGCTTGCAACAGCTGGAGCACCAGCCCCTGGCAGTGCAGAACCAGACCAGCTCCACCCGAGTGCACGCCACCGTGCCTCCGCCGCAGCACCCCGGGTGCAACCCCTCGACGAGGGCGACGTCCCCTTAAAGGTCATCCAAGTCGGCGCCGAAGCCAGCCAGACCACCCAGGTAGCCGGGGGCCTGGATAGCAAATAGGAAGGCGCGCTCGTCACCTTCCTCCGGCACAATGTTGACGTATTTGCATGGCAGCCGTCACAGATGCCGGGGATCCCTAGGGAGGTGATCGAGAACCACTTAAAGGTCTTCCCCGACGCCTGGCCAGTTCAACAGAAGCCCCGCAAGCAGTCCATCGAGCGGCAAAACTTCATTCGCAAAGAAATCAAGAAGCTGCTGGACGCTGGCTTCATACGGGAAGTCCACCACCCCCGGTGGTTGGCGAACCACGTCGTTGTCCCGATGGCCGGTGGGAAGCTCCGAATGTGCATCGACTACACCAGTCTCAATAAGGCATGTCCCAAAGATTCATTCCCTCTCCCTAGAATAGATCAAATAGTAGACTCGACATCAGGCTGCGATATGCTGTGCTTCCTAGACGCCTACTCGGGTTTCCATCAGATCCCCATGTCTAGAGAAGATGAGGAGCACACCTCCTTCATCACAGTAGACGACCTGTATTGTTATGTCTCTATGCCTTACGGCCTAAAGAATGCTCTCCCCACCTTCGTACGTGCAATGCACAAAACCTTTGGAGAGTTAATAAGAGACTTAGTTGAGGTGTACGTCGATGACATCGTTGTCAAGGTCAGGCAGGGTTCATCTTTGTTAGATAACCTAGCCTTAGTTTTTGACAAATTGCGCTCTACGCGCACCAGTGTTTGGTGTATCCTCTGGGAAGCTCTTAGGATTCCTTGTCTTGCACCGGGGAATTGAGGCCAACCCAGAGAAGGTCAAGGCCATTGACTTGATGCGGCCTCCTGCCCGCGTCAAAGATGTCCAGAAACTCACGGGATGCCTAGCCGCGCTGAGTCGGTTTATACCGAGACTAGCAGAGCGGGCACTCCCCTTCTTTAAGCTCCTGCGCAAATCCGGTCCATTTGCTTGGACTGATGAAGCAGAAGAGGCTTTCCAGGAGTTGAAGCGACTCCTGACGACCCTACCTATTATGGTAGCCCCTGAGCCCGGAGAGCATCTGTTGCTCTACATCGCGGCGACAACTGAAGTGGTGAGTATGGTCCTCGTCGCAGAGCGACCGGACCTCTCATCTTCACAGCCTGCTCCGGCAGCAGAAGACAGACACCAAGACAACCGCCCGGAGGTCCAGGGCGGCCTGCCGGACCACCAAGACAACCTCTCGGGGGTCCGGTGGGACCCCTCGGGGGCCCAACGGGACCTCCCGGAGATCCAGCAGAGCCCTCCAGAGCTCCCGGAGAACCAGCGGGGCCCCCCTGAGGGCCAAGATGGCTTAAGAGCCCCCGGGTCCCGACTCCTGGAAGCCCCCTGGACCCACTCACCTTCAGCGGGCCAGGGTCAATGGATGAAGATCACTCAGACCTAAGAGAGAGGGTTCGAACCATCCAGAGGCCTGTCTACTACATCAGCGAAGTCCTTCACGATGCCAAGACAAGGTACCTAGAAGTCCACAAGCTGCTGTATGCAGTGCTCGTGGTGTCCAGGAAGCTCCGCAACTACTTTCAGGCCCACCGGGTCTCGGTAGTCACCTCCTATCCGCTGAAGATGATCCTTCACAGCCCCCATGCGACTGGCAACGTTGCTAAATCGGCAGCGGAGCTGGCGGAGTTCGAGCTGGACTTCCTTCCTCGCCATGCAGTCAAAAGCCAAGCGCTGGCTGACTTCGTGGCAGAGTGGACACCAACGTAGGCTGACCCAGGGGGCCACGAAGACGGTGAACCACAGCACCGAGCTCCGGTCTTCACCGAGCCCCACTGGATGCTCTTCTTCGACGGCTCGTCGCGAAAGCAGGGGGCCAGTGCCGGCGTACTGCTTCTCATGCCATCGGGGGAGCAGTTTGGGTACATGGTACGTCTCAATTTCAAGGCAACCAACAACATGGCAGAGTATGAAGCACTCATCTTTGGCCTACAGACAGCCCTGTCTCTGGGCGCTCGCCAGTTGTTGGCACAGGGCGACTCCCAGCTGGTTATCAAGCAAGTTAAGGGCGAATGCTCCTGCAATGACCCACAACTAGCTGCTTATCTGCTTCATGTGCAGATGTTGGAGAAAGACTTCCTCGCCTTGGACCTGTGCCACGTACCGCGCGCTGGCAATGCCGCAGCCGACGACCTTTCAACGAAGGCTTCCACCAGAGCCCCCGTGCCCGAAGGAGTCTTCGATAGGACGTTGCTGCGGCCCACAGCCCGGCCCGCCGAGCCGGGCGAAGGGGGCTGTACCAGCACCTCGAAGCTGGCGGTCCCGGCGGCCCTGCAACCATGGATGCCGCCAAGGATCGTAAGCGTCACTGGGGACTCCGTGCAACCCAGCGCTCAGGATCCAGGAGCTCAAGTCAGACCCGATGCATGGATCACGGAGATCCGGGACTACTTCAAAGACAACATCCTCCCTGATGAACATGCAACCGCTGAACGGATCGTGCGTATGGCTGAGATACGCGCTGGTAGAAGGGGATCTCTACCGGCGTGGTGCCAACCACATCCTATTGCGGTGCATAACCCAGGGGGAAGGCTGCAACTTGCTCGCTGAGATCCATGGAGGCGAATGTGGGAGTCACTCTTCCTCACGCACGCTTGTCGGTAAAGCCTTCCGGCATGGCTTCTACTGGCCGACAGCACTCCAGGATGCCGTCAAGCTGGTCGAGAGCTGCAAGGCGTTCCAGTTCCACGCCAAGCAGATCCATACACCGGCTCAGGCGGTACAGATAATCCCACCCTCGTGGCCGTTTGCCGTGTGGGGGTTGGACATCCTGGGACCATTCCCCAGAGCCGTCGGGGGATTCCGGTACCTCTGTGTCGCCATCGACAAGTTCACCAAGTGGCTGGAAGCCACACCAGTTGTCACCATCAACAAGCAGTCAGCAGTAAAGTTCATCAAGTCGATTGTCTGCCGGTTCGGGGTCCCGAACAGAATCATCACTGACAACGGGACCCAGTTCACCAGCGCAGCCTTCCAATACTACTGCGAAGACCTCGGCATCCAGGTGTGCTATGCCTCTGTTGCTCACCCAAAGAGCAATGGACAAGTCGAGAGGGCCAACGCCGAGATTCTCCGGGGCCTCAAGACCCGCACCTATGCCAGCCTGAAGAAACATGGTGCCAATTGGGTGGACGAGCTTCCAAGCACACTATGGGCTAACCGGACATCCCAGAGCCGGGCCACCGGAGAGACACCCTTCTTCACGGTGTATGGGGCCGAAGCTGTGCTTCCCCCAGAGAACACCATGAAGTCTCACCGTGTCCGAGCTTAAGACGAAGCCTCGCAGGACAACCTCCGGCGCGGAGATATCGACCTCGTCGACGAGGTCCAATTGCATGCAGCACTCCGTAACGCACGGTACAGACAAGCGCTCCGCCGCTACGACCAGAGGTCTGTGCGTGCCCGGGAGCTGCAGGAAGGCGACCTGGTGCTGCGGCGCATACTTTCTCGTGAAGGGACCCACAAACTCTCCCCTAGTTGGGAAGGTCCCTTCCGAGTCACAAAAGTGTGCCGTCCCGGGTGCGTACGCCTTTCCACCGAGGATGGGGACCCACTCCCGAACCCTTGGAACATCGAACACCTCCGTAAGTTCTACCCCTAGAGCAATGATAGGACAGTCTCTTCTTGTAATAGATACCATAGAGTCCAGGAACAGCACTCGGAGCAGCTAAGCCTCAGGGGACGGTACAGGACTACGTTCAGCTTTGCCTGGTTCCGACCCCAAGCGCGTAGAGTCTTGCTTCCCTTCTTAATGGGGCGGGTTGTGGCCTCCATGTATAGCCTGCCTTCCTCCTATGGAAATTTATATGAAAAGAAACCTGTCCTACTTTGCTCTCCCCTTGTGCTCATTTAAATTACGTATTAAATTTTAATGGCTGCACTTTCGGCGTATGTTCACCATGCGCTCGGCTCCCTCTTCTCATTCTCATCATGATTAGTTTTATTAGATTGATCTGTACGTGTTCTTGCATGGCCTTGTATGGACAGAGGTGTTCGGATCAAAGGTGGACGTGGCGATGATCTTGTCTTTAGATTAAACTGATCATCAAGTGATCTGCCCACGAGAAGGCTTCTGTTCGAAAGGAATTGAAGGACAGATGCAAAGAGATGAACACAATGATATTGAAGTCCTACCTCACGTTCTTCTTGACTTCGAGGTCCTCCTCAGACCGCTCGGTTCTTCTCCGATGATCTCCCTTGTTGCGCTTCGGCGGTGGTTTGCTCGGCGAGTTAGGGCTAGGGCTCTAAGTCATCGGCTCAGGAGTTGAAAGAGAAGTTTGTGGTTTCGGCCAGAGGTTTTGGGTTCTATTTATAATCGAGAAGAGAAGAGTCCTAATCTGATTGTATCCCAAATAAGAGTCTTATTCAGATCTTTGTTGGATCCTAACGTCTTATCTTTAGTAACATCGTGGAATTTAGATCGGTTTCTGTTGCGTACCGGTATCTTTACGCGTAAAAACCGCTCCAGAACTCGTTACCTCCGCGATGACGAGCTCCGGAAGCTCCACGTGTCCTCCGGGGCCTGGTGTCTCCTTTCCTGCAGGGACGAGCTCCGGTTGTGCCGTGTGTCAAACGAGCGAGACCTCCCTCTTCTTCGGAGGTGAGCTCTGTGCATGCCACGTGTTGGCGCCGGTCTTCCCTCTCTTCTTTCCTCAGGGACGGCTCCGAGGTCGACACGTGTTTAGCTGCGACGGACCTTCCCGGAGATAAGCTCCGGTGGCGACACGTGTTCGATAGATCCGGACTTCTCGGAGATGAGCTCCGAGATCGACACGTATCCCACGCGACTGGTCCTCTGATTTCCGCGAGGACTAGCTCCGAGGATGACACGTGTCTTGCGGAAATGCCTTTGCTTCTTCTGCAGAGGCTAGCTCCGTGGGCAACACGTGTCCCATAGGATCGGACCTCTCCCCTTTGCGGAGACGAGCCCCTGCTACGTAGCCAGCTTGGTGACGGCCTCTCCCCGCTTTGCAGGGATGAGCTCCGAACATGCCACGTGGCCTGCTGGCCGCGGAAGTTGCCTTCGGCGCTCTCTGAGGGCTTTATTGGCTATTCTTTTGATAATTCTCTCTGTTCCTATTTTTCATTAAAATGTTTCCTCTTCATAGAACATGAACATATGCTGACACCCGAGGCGAGGGTGTCACAAATCTACCCCCCTTAAATTGAATCTCGCCCTCGAGATTCATTAGTAGGAAATAGATGGAGGAATTCCGCCTTGATATCCTCTTCACGCTCCCATGTGGCCTCAGCTTCGGTGTGATGGCTCCATTGTACCTTGCACCATCGAATCACCTTGTTTCGGGTGACCCTTTCCTTTACGTCCAAGATTCGGACAGGGTGTTCTGCGTATGTCAGGTCCTCTTGAAGTTCAAGCTCTCCCATTGACACTTGTTCCTCTGGTACTCTCAAGCACTTCTTGAGCTGGGATACATGAAACACATCATGTACGTCGGAGAGGTGGTTTGGGAGCTCTAGTTGATAGGCTACTTCTCCTCGCTTGTCCAAAATCTTAAATGGTCCGATGTAGCGAGGTGCTAGCTTGCCTTTGACGTTGAAGCGTCGTTGGCCTCGGATAGGCGATACCTTAAGGTATACGAAGTCTCCTACTTCAAAGGTCAACTTCCTACGCCTATTGTCCGCATAGCCTTTCTGTCGTGACTGAGCAGCCTTTAAGTTCTCCCGTATCTTTTGGACCTGCTTTTCAGCTTCTTGTAGTACTTCGGGTCCAAACACCTGGTTCTCTCCAGTCTCATTCCAGAACAGTGGCGTTCTACACCGTCTACCATATAAGGCTTCGAAAGGCGACATCTTTAAGCTAGCTCGATAGTTGTTGTTATAGGAGAATTCAGCATAAGGTAAACTCCTGTCGGTACCCGCGATATGGGGTACCCACGCGCACAGTGGAAATGCCTAAGGATCTCGCCCTTCTCCGCAGGGAGAGCTCCGAAGGCGCCACGCGTCCAGCGGGGCCGGACCTTCCTCTCCTTATAGGAGAGCTCTGGTCCCGCCACGTGGCCAGCAGCAGCCGGACCTCCCCCCTCCGCGGGGAAGAGGACCGAAGGCGCCACGTGTCCAGCGGGGCCGGACCTCCCTCTCCTCAGAGGAGAGCTCCGGGCCTACCACGTGGCCGATAGAAGCCGGACCTCCCCCTCTGCGTGGAGAGGTCCGAAGGCTCCACGTGTCCTGCGGGGTCGGACCTCCCTCTCCTCCGAGGAGGGCTCCAGGCCTGCCACGTGTCCGGCAGAAGAGCGCTGCCTGCCCCCGAGCAGTAGGCAGCGGGCGTAAAGACGACCCATACCTTGCCCGTACAAGGTATTCAAGGCCTGCACCTTCCCAAGACGCGGAGACGCGGAGCACGCCTCTTGCAGGTGCCGTTGCGCCCAGTCACATCACAGACTCGCGCACGGTGTCAGAACCTGCCAGCCAATAAACACAGCGACAAGACATCCCCTGTCGCCTCCGCCGTCATCGACCACTACGACTAGCGTGCGGCATGGGCAGGGCGGCAAGACGAAGACTCAGAAGCCTTCACCAGATACAACTACTGGCATAACTGCGGATACGATAGTCGGCAGGAAATCTCCCCAGGACCACATGTCGGGTCCCGGGCCCCCCTTGTAAGCCACACGAGCCTTGGACTATAAAAGGCTCAGGTAGGCGACGTTAGCAAGGGTTCGCACTCCAGCAACTCACATCCTAGGTAACTCATCCTCAAGCTCAGGACTCCGGTTCTGAGCAACAAGCAATACAGCGAGCTCCTCAGCTCACCGTGGACGTAAGATTTTACGCTCCGGCGGCCCGAACCACGTAATATCTCCTCGTATCCGCTACCATCTCACGGATACCTTCCCGTATTCGATACCATCTCATCTCATAAACAACTTTCGTCTCACATCGAGACCAATCTCGTTGCCATGACTCAACAGTCATGCAACCATCTTATCACCCGGACTCAACAGTCCCAAAACCAAACCATAACAAAAAAAATAACCATAACCAAGAACCTTCCCAATAACCATTCCAACTAATCATGGCAGTTTAGCCAGGCGCTCGTGACCGTAAGCTCGACTATCATGATAGTTTTTTTAGACTCTGCAGAGTTTGCACCTCTTTACCCACAAGTTTGTGATTTCGTCACCCGTCGGTGACTGCAGAACCTCCATTATACCAGTACACAACCGTCAGTGTATGGCCAAGAGATCACAAAATAACCTTTACAAAGGGGTTACTAGATGTATGGACTCACTAAGGTTTCACCGGCAGGCTAGAATCTCCAATTCTCCCACCCACGGGCCCCCTCTTGTGCCATGCAGTTCCCAGGGCAGTCCTCACTCGACTCCCATTCCCCGCGCCTTCCACAGTCCATAACACTCTAGCAACTTACCTAATTACTCAGCTAAGCCGCACCCATACTTGGCCTTGTGGTGGCACTGTTATCCTGGCATGTGCATGCATGAACCGGTCCTTAGATCTACGTCAAGTAAACCACCATCTCATGCTACCTCATTCACAAACCCAGGCTTGCCTAGATCTCCCTTCGATATACGTTCATTAACAACATCAATTTTCCTCAGTATCATTATGAGTGCAGTTAGCTAGACACATCTATCTCGCTTCCCAATCCCATGGACTCAGCGAAGAATAAAAGTAAAAACCATACCCGACTCATAAACTTCCCTGGCAACAAGGGTGGTTTAATCAAAGCTAGTAAACTCCTATAAAAGGGTTTCCCATCATGTTTGACTCAGCACGCACACCTTTTTGCAAAACAAAACAGTTTTACCCAAAACATAGGATCAATATGGTCAAGGAGCACTTGCCTTGTTCTTGCGGTTCCGGTTGTTCTTGGATCTCAAAACCTTATTGCTGCAGCTCGTCGTAGACAGCTCTCTGAGATTGTCCAGCTATGTAGGATCACGTGCATACCAGATTCACAGCAATCAATATCATGCACAAACCTTGAACTAGATGCGATGATGCATATGCGTGCTATCCTATAATTAGTTTTATTAGATTGGTTTGCACGTGTTCTTGCATGGCTTGCATAGATTTTATGATGAACAGGGGTGTTCGGATCAAAGGTGGACGTGGCAATGATCTTGTCTTTTAGATCAACCTGATCATCAAGTGATCTGTCCACGAGAAGGCTTCTGTTCGAAAGGAAATAAAGAACAGATGCCAAAAGAACACAATGATGTCGTGAGGTGGTATTGGAGACCTACCATACGTTCTTCTCGGTCTCGAGGTCCTCCTCAGATCGTTGGGCTTCCTCCGGCGATCTTCCTTGCCACGCTCCGGCGATGGTTTACTCGGCGGTTTGGGAATAGAGCTCTAAGTTGTCGGCTCAGGAGTTGGAAAAGAAGTTTGTGGTTTCGGCTAGAGATTCTGGGTTCTATTTATAATCGGGAAGAGAAGAGTCCTAATCTAATTGCATCCCGAATAAGAGTCCTATTCAGATTGTTGTTAGATCCTAATGTTTTATCTTTAATTGATTTGATGTGGAACTCAGGTCGGTTTCTGTTCCGATATTTCTACGCGTACAGAATCCAAAAACCGTTCCTAGAACTCGTTACTTCCTCGGTGATGAACTCCGGAGTCTCCAAGTGTCCATCAGGCCTAGTCTCTCCTTTTCCGCGGAAACGAGCTCCGGTGGTGCCGCGTGTCAAGCGAGCAAGACTTCCCTCTTCTTCGGAGGTGAGCTCCGCGTGCGCCTCGTATCCTGGCGGTCGGGACCTCCTCTCTTATTCGGAGGTGGCTCCGCACCCGCCACGTATCAGTGCCGGACCTTTCCTCTCTTCTTTCCGCGGAGACGAGCTCCGAGGTAGGCACGTGTCCAACAGTGACGGACCTCCCGGAGATAAGCTCCGGTGGTGACACGTGTCCGATTGAACTGGACCTCCCAGAGGTGAGCTCCGAGATCGACACGTATCCCGCGCCACTGATCCTCTGATTTCCGTGGTGACTAGCTCCGAAGGTGACATGTGTCCCGTGGAAATGCCTTTGCTTCTTCCGCAGAGGCTAGCTCCGAGAGCAACACGTGTCCCACAGGGTCGGACCTCTCCCCTTTTGCGGAGATGAGCCCCGAACCTGCCACGTAGCCATTTTAGCGGCGGACCTCTCCCCACTTCGCAGAGACGAGCTCCGAACACGCCACGTGGCCAGCGTCCGCGATAATTTGTCTTCGGCGCTTTCTCTGAACTGGATTCGGCTCTTACTGGCTATCTATTTGATAATTCCTCTGTTCCCACTTCCTTTAAAATGTTTTCTCTACATGAAATATGAATACATGCAGAAACCAGAGATGAGGGTGTCACAGGTGATGACCCCAACTGCTTGAGCATTGCGATGAAGTAGAATGGCTTGCTCCGGGGTGACGTCTTCTTCATTCCTTGGAAGATGGACACTTGTTAAGACAATTTGCCACAAGCTAGGTTTTAAAGATATTAGATTCATCTTCATGTTATGCTTCCACAGTGAGTAATCATTTACATCGAATTGAGGAGGTTTGCCAAGCGGAATGGATAAGTAATGATTGTTAGAAGTTAATCATTCATAATTGAAAGGATATTGGGAGTAGTCCGGTTGACTACTCCTTTCTTGATCCTTCGGCTTCTTCTTCTCTTTGCTAGAGTGACCTAGCTTCTCACGAAGTCGTGCCTTGAGCTGGCGAACTTCTTCATCATCACTTGAGTGATCTTTCAGCACATCAGCGTCCTTTTTCTTGTCATATGTGTTTTCGCCTTGTGAAGTTGGCGGAATATCGTATCCCTCAACTCCGGCCATCTTCTCTCCGAGTGGTTAGACTCTTGATGGAGAGACCTTCTCTGATACCAATTGAAATTGCCTAGAGGGGGGTGAATAGGCTAAAATACCTAAAATGACTTAATTAAATAAAATTAGAACACAGTGGCCGGACTAGTCTGGCTCAAGGGTGGACTAGTCTGGTCAAATTGCTGGAAAGGCTTAAAACTTGGTTTTTATGGGTTTTTCTCCAGATTTTAGTTTAACAAAATGTGGATGAAACAACTAGCAATCCTATATGACAAGTGTGATAGAATATTGAAATCGATTGCAAGATTTTGATGATGTATATCTAATCACGAGATAATTAAAACAAACCCTAAGCAATATTGATCTTCAACGAAATGTACATGCAAGAGAGACACTGAGGATTTTTCCCGAGGTTCGATTCCACTCAGGAATCTATGTCCCCGTTGAGGAGTCCACAAAGGACCATGTCTAACAACCCTTTCCTCACCAAGTCGCCACTAAGTCCAACCCGGTTCTTCACAATCTCAAGGGTGAACTTACAAAGTTTGGGGCTGCTCACAATCCGAGGCTCCCACTTGATCACTTCTACAAAGCTTCAATAATATTACAAGTGTGACACCCTCAATTTCAATTTCTGCATGCATTCATATTTTATATAGAGAAAACATTTTAAAATAAGTGAAAACAGAAAAAGGAATCAAAAGGATAGCCGAAAAGAGCTAATTCGAGTTCACCGAGAAGCGCCGAAGACACTTCCCGCGACCCGCTGGCCACGTGGCGTGTTCGGAGCTCATCTCCGAAAAGGGGGAGAGGTCCGCCGCTAAACTGGCTACATGGCAGGCTCGGGGCTTGTCTCTGCGGAAGGGGCGATGTCCGACCCCGTGGGACACGTGTTGCACCCAGAGCTAGACACTGCGGAGAAGAAAGGCCCAGTCGCGCGGGACACATGTCGCTCTCGGAGCTCACCTCCGAGAGGTCCAGCCCCGCCAGACACGTGTCACCCTCGGAGCTCATCTCCGAGAGGTCTGGTCCTACTGTACACATGTCATCCTCGGAGCTCACTTCCAAGGAGAAGGCACTGCAGGACACGCGTCAGCCTCGGAGCTCGCCTCCGAGAGGTCCTGCCCTAAGGGAGGTCCGACACTACCGGACACGTGTCACCTCCGGAGCTCACCTCTGTGAGGTCTGATGCTATTGGACACGTGTCGACTTTGGAGATTGCCTTCGAAGAGAGGGGAGGCCCAGAACTGACATGTGGCGCACGCAGAGCTCGCCTCTGAGGGAGAGGGAGGTCCCGCCCGCCAGGACGCATGGCGCACACGGAGCTCGCCTCTGAGGAAGAAGGAGGTCTCGCCCGCCTGACACACGGCACAACCAGAGCTCACCCCTGAGGAAAAGGAAAGCCCAGGCCCCCGCTGGACACGTGGAGCCTCCGGAGCTTATCCCTGCGGAAGGACGCGATTCTGAAGCAATTTTCCTCTGTACGTGAGTACCTGTTACTGAGGAAATCGACACGAGTTCCACGTTGCTACCGCACCAAATCGATTAGATACAAGTTGTTAAGATTCAAACACAAATCAAATAGGACTCTTATTTGAAATCCAACCGGAGGAGGACTCTTCCTTTTCTGGTTATAAATAGCACTGAAAACATTTGGCCGAAACCACAAACTTCTTTTCCACCTCCCGAGTCAACGACTTAGAGCCTTAGCCCCCCCCCCCCCCAGTTGCCGAGCTAACCACCTTCGCCGGAGTTTAGTCGCCGGAGAGCCGCCGATGAGCCCGACACGATTGCCGGAGGAGAGCCGACGATCTGTTTCGCTGCCATTGCTAGGAGGAAGGACCCGAAGAGAGTAAGGGAGGTCTCCAATACCACCTTGCGACATCGTCGCAGTTTTCTTTGCATCTGTTCTCTCGATCCTTTCGAACAGAAGCTTTTTCATGGACAAATCACATGTTGATCAGTTTGATCTAGATCTTGAGTCCAGATCATCGCCACGTCCACATTTGATCTATACACCTCTGTTCATCGTAAAACCCCATGCAAGCCATGCAAGAACACGTACAAACTGATCTAATAAAACTGCACCATAGAATCAACATGCATATGCATCATTGCATCTTAAGTAAACTTTGTCAATGATAATTGATTGTTGTGAATCTTGTATGTGTGCGATCGTAAGTAGAAGGACAAGCTCAGGGAGCTATCTACGAAGGATTTCAGAACCAAGATTTCGAGATCCAAGAGCATTTGAAGCTGCAAGAACAAGGCAAGTGCCCCTTGACCATATTGATTTCATGTTTTTGGAAAACTGTTCTGTTTACGAAACTGTGTATGCTGAGTCAACTTGATAGGAAACCCTTTTATAGGAGTTTACTTGTAATGTTAACCACCCTTGTCGCCAAGGAAGTTTATGAGTCGGGTATGGTCGGTTTTTGCTTTGTGCTTCGCTAATCTACGGGATATGGGAAGCGATAGAATGTGTCTAGCTAACTGCACTCGTATGAATAATGGTAATGAAAAACTGATGTTGATAATGGACACGAATCGGAGGGAGATCTAGGCAAGCTTGGTTTGTGGATGAGGTAGAATGAGATGGTGGTTTACTTGTCGTAGATCTAAGGACCGGTTCATGCGAGCCATGCCAGGAATACAATGCCACTATGGGTGCGGCTTAGCTGACTAATTAGGTAAGTTGCTAGATTGTTATGGACCGTGGAAGGCGTGGGGAATGGGAGTCGAGTGGGGACTTCCCTGGGAACTGCATGGCACAAGAGGGGGCCCGCAGGTGGGAGAATTGGAGATTCTAGCCTGCTGGTGAAACCTTAGTGAGTCCATACATCTAGTAGCCCCTTTGTAAAGGCTATTTTGTGATCTCTTGACCATACACCGAAGGTTGTGTACTGGTATAATAGAGGTTCTTCAGTCGCCGACGGGTGATGAAATCACAAACTTATGGGTAAAGTGGTGCCACCTCTGCAGAGTGTAAAACTATCATGATAGCCGTGCTTACGGTCATGAGCACCCGGCCAACTTCCATGATTAGTTGGATGGTAAATAAAACAGCAGCGGAATATTAGTCTTGTGAGCTTCATCACAGGCATTGCCCGGGGGACTCCATGAACCTAGAATCCTTCTTCGGGTCCGAAGTCTTGGTCATTGAACACCACATCATTCCCTTGGCCTCAGCAGCAATTTAAACCAACAGAAAAGCAAGCTTGAGTACTATACACACACCCTGCTACATGAATTTCTGAGGTTCCAGGGGCTAGATCAGAAGTTTCTGGGGCTAGATCCTATTTCCTCATAACCCCGGGGGGTAGCTCGTAAGTTTCTCGGGGTTTAATATGCGGGGCTGATGTCGACCGTTGGATTTAAAACGGAGGGCTGAGATTAGATTGCGAAGCGGTATGGGTTAAATCTTTTCGGGACCGCACAATTTAAAATGGACGGGCCACAGGGGGCCACGTCGCCCTGGCCGGAGCCAGCCCGCACGCGCGGCGGCGGGGAGCGGCGATCTCGCCGGCGTAGCCTCGGTTTTTGCCTCTAGACGTTAGAACTCACATCTTTTTGCACGGATCAGCTGCGGAGGGGTAGGGGAAGCTCACCTAGGGATTTTCCTGCACTAGGAGACCCTAGAAGTCGGTCGGCGGTGTCGAAGTCCAGCAATGGCACTCGGTGCTCGTCGGAGCGACTGTTGGAGCGCAAGACACGTCGTTTCCTTCACCTGCAGGACCCCCCGGCGGCGGTGGGGCATGCCACACGTGTTAGATCGGAAAGACCGGACGGGGATCGGAAGAAAATGGCCGAGGATGCCTCGGTTCTCATCGGAGCCGAAAACGCAGCGGTGAGGGGAAACCGACGGGGTTTTCTTGAGTTTAAAGGCACGAGGGGAGGCGGCGGGGTCGGTTTAGATGGTGTAGCACCGCTTGGCCGAAGATCTTGGCTCGTGGCGTGGAATTCGGACGAGGCAGTGGCGATCGGCGGAGGTTGGGGGAGAAGCGGGGGGGGGGGGGGGAGAAAGGGATGACATGCGGGCCCCGCGTGGCAGAGAGAGGGGGAGGGGGAAAACAGTCGCGGGTTGCTGGGCCGGCTGAGGTGGGTTTCGGCCCATTGACTGTTTTTCTTTTTCTTTTTCCCTTTTTCTTTTCTGTTTTGATTCAAATTTGAATTCCAATTTGAGTTTGAATTTTTCTCCACATGCATTACGTCCAAAAAATTTATATTCACATTTTTAACATATTTTGGGGTGTTACAGTTTTGCATACGTACACTTGTTATGAAAATCAAATTTTTACCTCTTATGTTGAAACTTAATGTGTTGTCATCAATCACAAAAAGGGGGAGATTGTAAGTGCATCTAGGTATCCCCGTGGGTTTTGGATGATTGATGACGATAATTAAGAGACTAATGAGCTGAGATGATCATAAGCACAGGATGTTTCCAAGGCGGACACCTAAACTCTCAAAAAGGAAAAGGATGAAAAACAACGTCGAAGACTCGAAGAGTAGAAATTAGGTTTTCACTTGAGTCTTTAGCGGGCTAGCCGTGTAAAAGTGAGAGTATGTGTGTGTCAAGTGCATTGAGATCATAGCGTTAGAAGTGTCAAAACCGTAGTGGAGAGAGGTAGAGAGGTAAAATTGGGCAGGACGGACTTGTCCGCACCTGTCAGGCCCCAAGCCTCATTGTAACCACCCGGCCTTGTACTATAAAAGGACAGGGGTGACCACCCGACAAGGGGTTCGCATTCTAGATCCTGCAACGCACAAGCACAAGCACGCGCAAGCGAGCAATACAACAAGCACCCCCATCGACGTAGGGTATTACACTCTAGCGGCCTGAACCACGTAAACCTCGGTGTCCTCCGCTCCCTCGAGCTCCGGTCGCGTAGGGCGCCAAGCCCCTTCCGATCAAAGAATCTCGCGGGTTGCTTCCGAGCAGGCCGGAAGGAGTGTTAGGGGGGTTTGTTTTTGTGGTGTCACTGGAACTGGCAGAAAAATATTAATAGCCAGATATTAAGTTTTGGCTCTAAAAAAATTAGTAGAGATGCCTGCTTTTGATTGTACTGTTGGAGATAGACTTGATGAGGAAAAGAGCTGCCTCACGTTGAGACAATGGGCCGGTTCCTTTCAGCCCGTGTTCCGTGACGTGGACGCGCGCTTCTGCGGGTCAAGGATTGCTGCTGTGGCGTGACCCGGCACGGAAGGACCTGGCGTGGATGTTCGTATCATGAGAACGGAATGGATCGTGTGAAAAAGAGAAAACGTCGGTCTCAGAAATGGATGGATGGATGGATGGATGGGTGCCTATCACGTTCGTCATGGAGAGTATACAGCGGGAGTAACGTTTCGTCTGTTTCTTTTTTTTTAAGAGTACTGCTGCTTCGTCACTCGTTGCCCGTGTATCCGCTTCATCTCCACCTGGTCACGGTTAACTGTACGGTATAAAATTCAATTGCCAACTCTGTACGACCAGCTCCTGCGAGTAACACAATTGTCTTCAGTACTTGGTCATGCAGGACGACTATATATATTCAGAGGTACGGCGTTTGTCGTGTATACGTACGTGTTCAAATCACACCGGCGGAGAACTCACACGGGACTGCGTCTTCATGCAGCCAGCGTCGCGAAGTGTGTTTTTTCTGCTGACTGTGACGGCTATGCAAACCTGCCATCACATGATGCAGGGTTGATCACTAGCTACGCAAAATGCCACGCCAGCAAGACGTCGTCGCCGCCGCCGGTGACGCAGCGCCCGCGGCCGTGCCACCTACCGCCGTTGACAGGGACGGGGTCCTGCTACCCCAGCTGAATTTGCCGCCCCCGGAATCCCGGTGTCGGCAACCAGGTCTCACGTACGCACGTACCCACCGCAGCGACGGGATAGTCATAGAGAAACCGCTTCAAAGCTCCACGCGCGCCGGCGTAGATCGGATCCACGTCGGCCGGGCCCCGGCAAGGAAGGGAAAGGCCGGCAGCGCCCACTGTCTGGCCGCGTCGCCGTGAGATTCAAGGCCGTCGACTCCGGCACCCGTTCCTCTTTGACCACGCCACACGCGACCAGCAGCTCTCCGATCCCAATCAGGATTTGTTTACTCACCAAACCTTCCGTGCCGGGCTGGTATATATTCCTCTCGTCTCCTGGGTCGACATAAGCCAGAAGCAACAAGCTGACATAGAGACGAAAGACGCGACCGAGCTCGAGTTCGAAGCAAGCTAGCTAGGCAGCGCACGTGTTTGTCGATCGATCGATGGAGAAACCGAAGCAGAAGAAGCAGAACGGGAGGTCCAGGAGCTTCGGTGGCGGCGGGCTGGCCTCGTTTCTCAGGTCCACCGTCGCGTCCTTCTCCCCCACCTTCCCGTTGACGTCTTCATCACGCGGCAACGGCCGGTCGTCCTTCAACTACCGCAACGCCTTCTCGGGGCCCATCGTCTCCATCGTCCCGCCGGAGGCGCGCGGCGCAGGTGGCAGGAAGAGGCAGCCGTCGTCGGGGTTCCGTACGCCCGAGCCGTCGTCGCCCAAGGTGTCCTGCATCGGCCAGATCAAGAGGAGCAAGTCCAAGAAGGTCAATCCGTGCGGCAAGAACGGCGGCGCCTGCCCGCTGCCTCCGAGGCCGGAGGCGGGGCGGTGCAGGCCCAAGGGCTCCCTCGTCAAGCGGGTGCTCTTCCGGCGCAGCAGGTCGCGGTCGAGCTCCAGCAGGTCCAGAGACGGGTCCGGTAACGGGAGAGGGGGTAAAGGCGTCGTGGCGGCGGCTCCGGGTACGGAGTCGCCGGCGCCAGGAGGCCTCGGGCAGATGAAGCGGTTCACGAGCGGTCGCGCCGCGTTGCAGGATTTCGACTGGAGGGAGGCGGAGGAGGAGGAGGACGAGAGGTTCGTGGCGCACTCCGCGCCGCTGGTGCTCGGCGGCGGGGTGGTGGCGTCGGAGCCGAAGAAGGAGGTGAACCTGTGGAGGCGGCGACCCATCGCTCCTCCCACTCCGCTGCGACTCCCTTAGATTAGCGAGCTGCATGCGCGCGTTCTTGCGTGTGTGTCCCATCATCTCCGAATTAAAGCCTGCGTTCGTTTGTTTGTACAGACATGTTGCTTTCTGTAAATGTGGCGCTCGTCTCTGGAAGGAACTAGAAAGAAAAAAACTAACCTGTTTTGCTTGCCAACTTCATTTTCCTTACGTGCACTCGTCCCCCATTTTGATCTCCATGTATGTAAACATTATATTCGTGCGCTTTAAAAATTGATAGTAGATTTGATTAGAAATATTTAATCATATGCATTCTTTGACCAAATTCATACAAAGATGGAAAACATATATATAAGTACTGCAGTTCGAATACAAAATATGAAAGCCACAGTATTAATTAGCAATCCTTTGTTGTATCAGTGCTTGTATTGCCGGCCTCCTGTATGAGAAGATTCCGTACTTTATTCGGGGATAAACGCTGAAATAGTCAAGATGATGGCGTCTAGTTTCGTCGTTCTACTATGGCACGCTCCCATGCCGCCTATTTATTCCGTGCACATTTTTTTTTCTAAAACCATTCAGGGAGAAGCTTTGAAAAGTTCGGTCAGCACAAGTTTAACTCTGAAAATAGCTATAGAGACACCAAACGAGAGTGGCCGTACAATTTGACAATGCTTAGTCGAAGTATACGGGTTCAAATTCATTATTTGAAGAGAAAATTAAAGTTGCTAGGATTTTTGTAGGTTTCAGTAATTCGTGATTAACGCTCAACTACAGAAGCAAAGTTTCAGTACCCATTACCCTGCAAGGAGAAAAAAAAACTTCAGCAACAAAGTTTCATGCATGCACATGAATACAAACATCACTGCAATTTGCCTAGTTGCCAATGTTGGAATTTGGCCTAGGACCCATGCGGGAAATAACAATAATTCTAAATAAATCTCAAAGGCCCATTAGTGCAAGAGAGGGTGGTGCTAGTGGTTAGTACCACATGTAAAGTTTGAGAGAAGCAACTCCTATATATTCCTATATATAAGGGAGGTTGTTCTTCCACTCCCTAAGTGAGAGGTAAGAAAAGAGGAGAGGGGTGACCCACGCACGCTCCTCCTGGCTCGTCACGCCACACGCGCCCGTGTTCATGTGAATTCGAGACTCGGGCTGAGCCCAACTTTTATTTTTGCTGCAGAAAAATTCGGTTGGGTGAGTGAGTTAGAGACGGACCAGACACTACTACAAAAACCGTCTGTGATAAAGAGTCTCCATATGTGGATTTATGAAGGTATTTCAGACGGTTTTGAAAATCGCCTGTGATAATACGTCTTGTGTCGAACCGCTCGCCCTTTCAACCCTGCACCGGGAGAGGGCGAATAAGGTTTTTGGGAAGCGCTCTGCGTGACTGCTCGCGTTATTCATCACGGGTCGCCTACCTCTGAGATCTGGCACTGCTGCCCAGCGTCGCCACCAACGTCTGCACCGACCAAATGTCGTCAAATCTACGTCAGCAACAGTTTCTCCAGCTTAAGGTCGGTACGTCTAATCTAAATTCTCGTTCGCTGGTGTTTCTCGCTGCTCGAGTTCGTGTTGTTCTGGGATTATTCAGTAAATGGTCTGATTCTTCTAATATTTCCAAAACCTTATTTAGGCAATTTCCTGTTTTAAACATGATGAATTTGGCCGATGCACTGAGGCCGAAGAAATTCTCTGGTGTGCACTTCAAGAGGTGCCAAGTTAAGGCCACGCTCTAGCTTCAATCGCTTAAGATCTTCTGGGTAACCCAAGGCAGACCTCAAGGTCCTTTGACTGTTGAAGAATAGATAAAGTTCGAGGAAGCCAATGTTGCCCTGAGAGGATATATCTTAAGCATTCTTGACAACAAGCTCTGTGATATTTATCTAATTGTCACGAATGGGAAAGAGTTGTCGGATGCACTAAACGCTAAGTATGATGCAGCCGATGCAGGCGGTGAACTGTATATCATGGAGAGCTTCCATGACTACAAGATGGTTAACACCTGTCCTATAGTCGAACATGCTCATGAGATACAGTGTATCACGAGAGAGCTCGATCTCCTTAAGTGTTCTCTGCCTGACAAGTTTGTGGTTGGTTGCATTATTGCAAATACCGGTACCCTGCAGACCGGGTACCCACGCGTAGTGGGTAAAAGACAGCCTGGGCCCCGCCTCCCCGTTGAGGCGGGCCCCAGCATAGCCACGTGCCCTTGGCCCCATGGTCAGCCTTGGGGCTGACACGTGCGTTTGAGCTCCAGAGCTGACATGTGCCCTTGGCTCCGGTCTGAGCGTCCCCACTGAGGTAAAGCCCGGGGCTGCCACGTGTCCCCTTGCTCCGAGCCACCTCCCTGTTGAGGACAGCTCCAGTGCTGACACGTGCCCTAGGCTCCGGTCCGAGCCTCCCCGCTGAGGTAAGGTCCGGAGCTGCCACGTGTCCCCTGGCTCAGAGCCACCTCACCGCTGAGGACAACTCCGGTGCTGACACGTGCCCTGGCCTCCGGTCTGAGCCTCCCAGTTCCGGTGAGGTCCGGAGCTGCCACGTGTCCCCTGGCTCAGAGCCACCTCCCCGTTGAGGACAGCTTCGGTGTTGACACATGCCCTGGGCTTCGGTCTGAGCCTCCCAGCTGAGGTGAGGTTCGAAGCTGCCACGTGTCCCCTGACTCCTAGCCCGTCGATAAGAGCTCTAGAGCCGCCGTGTGCCCCATGATCCATCATGGGCCATGGGTCGACAAAGTCAAGAAGGAAGTGCGCTGTCAGGCTTCACATTGAAGGCTCGCGCCTTCCCCACAAGCATGGCACACTACGCATGCCTTCGTCCTCTGCCCGTTCACCATTACTATGACAAGATAGGACGGCAAGGCGTAACGGCAGCATAGTGCCGCCTAACGGCACGAAGCCGCCCAAGCATGGCGAGAAGACGCGGTGACAAGACATCGTCTTCATCATCACCTGACAAGCGGTCAGGGGCGCTCAACGCGTCGGGCGGCGGGACTTAACTCCCCCGTTGACCACTCTACTCAAGGGACGAAGCCCTAGATCATGTATAGGGTACACATAGCATTGGGGCCACCTTTCGGGCCCCAAGCCACATTGGAATCACCCCGGCCTTGAACTATAAAAGGACCAGGGTGGCCACCATGCAAAGGGTTTGCATTCCAGACCCCACAAAGCACAAGCAGAAGCACGCACGAGCAAGCAATACAGCAAGCACTCCCGTGGACATAGGGTATTAAGCTTCGGCGGCCCGAACCACGTAAATCCAAGTGTTCATCTGCTCCCTCGAGCCCAGGTCGCGTCGGGCGCCAAGCCCCCTCCGATAAAAGAACCTCGCGGGCTGCTTCCGAGCAGGCCGGGAGGAGTGTCGCAGCTCAGACACTCTGACATTTGGCGCGCCAGGTAGGGGGGCTTTCCGCGACCATGGTGAACACCACCTCCATTGGCGAGCCTCCTCACCTAAATCGCCATCGTCTCTGGTTGGGAGATGACGAGGCTACCTCCCGCTCCAGAGCGGGCAGGTCTGGCCAGACTGGCGATCAGAGGACTGATGTACCAGCGGTGCCCCTAGCGCCCAAATCCAGCCGAACTGGCGGCCAGACCGCTGGTGCCCCTGTGGTTCCCACGGCACCCAGGTCAGGACGAGCCGGTGACCGTACGGACGGTATGCCGCTGGCGCTCGCACCGCCAGAGGCCGCTTCCTCTCAGCTGCCCTCTACTCCAATGGTGGCGACAGCTCCGCCGCGACCAGGCCCGTAGAGCTTGCTGGCTTCAGCAAGCGCTCTACTCCACAACCCTCTGGGTGAGGGTGCCACCCCCGAGACGTCAGAACAATGGCAACACGATGTCGACCATCTCGTCTCTGCTGCCATGAACTCTCCTTCCTACAGGAGACAGCAGGCTGAAACCTCGCTGGCCCAGTCGCGTACGCCGACGGTGCCCCGTGAGGTGATAGCCCCGTGCACGGCGGCCACAGCTGATCTCAGGGTCGAACTGAACCGCCGACTCGCAAGTGAAGACGGTCGCACCACCATCGGGCAACGCTGCGAGAGGCGTTCCAACCTCGAAGGAGAGTACTGATCTCCGAGCGCCGTAGCAGCGGGCCGCGCTCCGCCTACCCCGGCCTCTCCGAGGGCAGTGGGGAGCTGCATGGCCTCGCCCCACACCTCGTATGGTGGTCTGTACACCCAAGTTTGTGGCCCCACTTGCCGCAAAAATACGACGGGACAGTCAATCCCGCCGAGTTCCTGGAGATCTAATCCACCTCCATTCTAGCTGCAAGAAGGGATGAGGCCGTCATGGCCAACTACTTCCCCGTCCCTCTAACTGGCACGACTCGGTCATGGCTCATGAACCTTCCCCATCCTCCATCACGTCCTGGGAAGAGTTGTGCTGGAAACTTTGGGAGTTCCTACATGCGCCCTGGCACCGAGCTTGACCTCCATGGCATGCATCAGCGTGATGGGGGGTCGCTGCGATCCTTCATCCAGTGGTTCTCCCAAGTTAGGAACACCATCCCCCCAATCTCCAACGCCTCCGTTGCCGTTGCCTTCCGGCAAGGCATCCGCGACAAGAAGATGCTCGAGAAGTGCAAGATGTCTCCGAACTCTTCAGCCTGGCCGATAAATGTGCCAGGGCGGCGGAAGGCCGAGACTGGCACTCACGACCTGCCTCCACGGCAGGGAGTGCCGGAGAGGCTGCTGCTCCGCGCAGCAGCAAGAAGAACAAGACCGGAGGCTGGAACAAGCCTCTGGCCGGGGCATCCACTGCTGTTCAAGCAGCGGCCGCTGGAGGCCGAGCCCCGCGCTCTGACAGGCGCACGCGACCATCGTCTACCAGCGACGACGGCCAGTGGTGCCCGGTGCACAACATCGACCGTTACGGCGCTAGCGACTGCCGCGAGATCAAGAAGCTTGCGGAACGCTTCCGTGAGCAGCAACAACAGCGGCCGCGCCAAGATAGTGCACCCTCCCGCTAGCGGGAGGCAAACCAAAGGCTAAACCAGAGGCCAACCCTGAGCAGAAAATGGAGTATCAATACGCCCAAAGGGCATTGAAAGCCGTCTACGGCCGCTCCTACTCCGACTCCAACGCCGACAGCGAGCGACGCAAGACGCTCCACGCCTAACCAGGCCCCCCGTTGTGCGACAAGGAAAACACCCTATTACACTGGTGTAGGGGGTCTAGGCCGCCCTCCCCTCAAAACACACCAAGGGATCATCCCAAGTCCACACATACATGGAAGCCACGCAGGATCAGCTTCTGCGATCTCCTGTAAGTCTACTGGATAGCATATCTTGGTGTGTTCACCGGACCACACATTATCTACCAGTGAAAAAATCAGCCCCGTCGACGAGGTAACGTGGCTAGAGGCTGCTCAAAATGCGCTACACTGCTAGGCGCTCCGAAGATATTACCAACGGTACGCGTAGAGTAGACAGCCCAAGGCAGGGCCACCTGGTGCCTCGGCTAAACACTTTCTCAGAAGGGGTGACAAACCTTCCCCCAGCCGGGAAGGTCCCTTCTAAGAAACACAGGTGCGCCGCCCCAAGTGAACCCACCTAGCCACGAGGGATGGGTACCTCTATGTGACGCCTTGGTTCTGAGAGGAAACCTCTCAGAACCGAGACTGATGCGTATGTGTGCCCAGGATGTTCATCACACATACACATATACTTCACAAACTGAATTCAGAATATATATAACCATGAATAACTGGGTTTATTACAATGTCTCATGAGTCTTGGACTCATTCTAGCAGTGGAAATCTTATCTTAGCAGCGGAAGTCTTTATTCTAGCAGCGAAAGTCTTCTAAACTATTGCGGAAGCAAACTAAGCAGCAGCAGCGGCTCAATCTCTACTCCATCCCCACAGGCAAGTTGACGGTGGATCACACTCCTAGTACTTCACGTGGTCTTCATAGTACTCCTCTCCTGTTGCTAATGATGTATGATAATGCAATTTTGAGTACATGATGTACTCAGCAAGTGCGGAAAAATATGATATGTAGCTCACAGCAAGGTAGTTAAAAAAGGCTCATTGTAGAAAGCAAAGTTTATTTCTCAAAACACGATAAAAACAGCAACTCAGCTTTAAGCGAATGTAATCCCAACATGTATTTAAACACCAACGTACCTCCATCATGTTCCATCACTTTCATGTCTCTTCCAGACATTTATCCTTCTCAACTTTCTCAAGCTCAGGAACACCATCTCGTATTCACTACCATCTCACGAATACCATCTCGTATTCACTACCATTTCATCTCATATTCAATTTCATCTCAAACCGAGACCAATGCTCATTGCCATGACTCAACAGTCATGCAACCAATCTTATTACCTGGACTCAACAGTCCCGAAAACCAAATCCAAAGACCAAACCATAACCAAACCAATAACCATAACCTCCCAATAACCATAACCGAAAAACCATCCCAAAAACCATCCCATCTAATCATGTGGGTTGTCCAGGCGCTCGTGACCGTAAGCTCGGCTATCATGATAGTTTTAGACTCTGCAGAGTTTGTACCACTTTACCCACAAGTTTGCGATTTCGTCACCCGTCGGCGACTGTAGAACCTCCATTATACCAGTACAAAACCATCGGTGTATGGCCAAGAGATCACAAAAATAGCCTTTACAAAGGGGCTACTAGATGTATGGACTCACTAAGGTTTCACCAGCAGGCTAGAATCTCCAATTCTCCCACCCACGGGCCCCCTCTTGTGCCATGCGGTCCCCAGGACAGTCCTCACTCGACTCCCATTCCCCACGCCTTCCACGGTCCATAACAATCTAGCAACTTACCTATTTAGTCAGCTAAGCCGCACCCATATTTGGCCTTGTGGTGGCACTGTTATCCTGGCATGGCTCGCATGAACCAGTCCTTAGATCTACGACAAGTAACTACCATCTCATACTAACTCATCCACAAACCAAGCTTGCCTAGATCTCTCTCCGATTCATGTTCATTATCAATATCCGTTTCTCATTATTCATACGAGTGCAGTTAGCTAGACACATCTATTTCGCTTCCCGTATCCCATGGACTCAGTGAACCATAAAGCAAAAACCATACCCGACTCCTTAACTCTTCCGGCGACAAGGGTGGTTAACAAAACTAGTAAACTCCTATGAAAGGGTTTCCCATCATGTTGACTCAAGCACACACACTTTTTGGCAAACAAAACAGTTTTCCAAAACATGGGATCAATATGGTCAAGGGGCACGTGCCTTGTTCTTGCGGCTTTTGTTGCTCTGGGATCTCGAAGTCTGGGTTCTGAAATCCATCGTAGATAGCTCCCTGAGCTTGTCCTTCTATTCGCGATCACGCACATACAAGATTCTTAGCAATCAATCATCATGCACAAACTTTAATCAAGATGCGATGATGCATATGCATGCTAATCCTATGGTGCACTTTTATTAGATCGGTTTGTACGTGTTCTTGCATGATTTTTACGAAGAACAAAGGTGTTCGGATCAAATGTGGACGTGGTAATGATCTTGACTCAAGATCTAGATCAAACTGATCAACACATGATCTATCCACTAAAAAGCTTCTGTTCGAAAGGATCGAAGAACAGAAGCAAGGAAAATGCGATGGCGTCGTAAGGTGGTAATGGAGACCTACCTTACTTCCTTCGGGTCCTCCCTCTAGCAAAAACAGATCGTCAGGGCTCCTCCGGCGATGGCGATCATGGTCTGGGCTCGTCGGCGGTCTTCTCCGGTGGTCAAATTCCGGCGAAGGGGTTTAGCTCGGCGAGTTTGGGGCTAGGGATCCAAGTCGTTGACTCGGGAGGTGGAAAAGAAGTTCGTGGTTTCGGCCAAAGGTTTTTGGTTCAATTTATAACCGGGAAAAGAAGAGTCCTAATCTGATCGGAATTCAAATAAGAGTCCTATTTAAATTGTTTTTGAATCTTAACAACTTATCTTCAATTGATTTGGTGTGGTAGCAACGTGGAATCCGTGTAGGTTTCTGACACGACCCCTTTGGGTCCTGTCGAGCCAGGATCACGCTGAGGGGTGCTGCGTTGCACAGCACCGCATAACACACGTCAAAGGTACAAAGCGGAAGCGGAAGCTTTATTACATAAACAAGTTTATCAACATGTTTACATCAAAATAAGTTTAGTCCACACTCGCGGGCGTAGACTAAGCATCAAGTGCACGTTCAGCCCTCGAACGTGTCCTTGCTAGCACACACGCACACTAACTCTGCGGCGTGCACGACTCCCACTCGACGGGGTTCCCCTCCTGGGGTTCCGTCTCCTCTTCGGGAGTCCCTTCCTCATAGAACCCTGCAAAAGCTTCAAACACAAGCAGTGAGCACGAAGGCTCCGCAAGTCTGACCCGTCTCACCTAAACATGAAACTTCTACATGAGGGTGATGGGTTGCATGAGGTAAAAATCATTTGCAAGGACTCGCCTAATTAGTAGAACCTTACTTTCAAGTTTTAGCAGCAGGTTGTGGAGAACTTTACGCTAAGGCACATGAGAGAGCCGCAATCAAACAAGAAACGCATTTCTCTCATGTACTTTGCCCAAAGTTGAAAAGAACTTTAGTTAGCACTAAGCTACAGCATATCATTAACAATCAATGTCCAGCTTTCAATCAGCAACATTTTAACATGTAACTAGCCTGTTCTTTCTACGTCACGGTACAGTGAACAAGTGGTACTCACTGACCGCGAGGGACGGCGATTATAATCGATTTACACCTGCAGGGTTACCCGAACAACCCGTCACGTACGCCCGTACTCGATGTTGCCTACAACAACCATCACGGACGCCGTACGCGACTACCTTTCACCCGTTAGCCAAATATTGAACCGGTCCCATCGTCCCGAGCAAGAGGTCCCTGCACGCGCATCTCTGTGCCGCCAGCTGATTTACACCTCGAGCTCTCAACCTACCCTCTGAACGACGGGCAATGCCTCAATACCCAGCTACCCGAGTTACATCAGTTTCCCGGTTCCCATATAGCCGGTAGGTCTTCGGTACTGTTCTAGCTTGTTCAACAGGCCCGCACACGGCTCGGTCCTCAATCGACACAAGCGGAGCTACAGCACACAGGCCCCAAAGTCCTGCTGCCCTTACTCTCCGCTCGGTCTCATTTTCTTGCCATGTGTATCATGTGCTATCTCTACCCGAGCAATGTGCCTCTAGCCTATTCTCGCGAGTAGTTCCAACTACTCGACTTGTACCGAATCCTACTCTATCCTAGCAATGCAGTGGCTAACGGGGTTTGCAATCCTAAACCCCAACCCATGGTTTTCTTGGCTATGCAGTGGGGTTTCCAAACAAGACTCTGATGCACAACATAAAGAAAACAAGTATGTGCTCAAAACAATAAAAATTTATAAAATGGTTAATGCAAACCGGGGCTTGCCTTGCTGCTCTTGGTCGTAGGCTAGCTGTTCCTCCGGAGTAACGAAGTCTAGGACTTCGGGTTCCTCCTCGACCTTAGCGACTACATGATAGAAACAATACATGTATTAATTTAATGCATTTGTATTAAGTTGGAAGTTGTGAAGTCTACAACCTTTGCTATATAGACCTAATGACTGTGAAACTTTTACTGTGGCTTGGTTACAACCTAAACAAAGACTTGGTCAAGTTTTAGTTGCAGCAAAGCTCATTTGAGCCCTCCACAAATAATTATGCCCTTGACCTTAATAGGAACCCTTAGGGTGTTCTAGGGATTTTCATGAGACAAACTATGACTTTCTGAAAACTAGATTTTCAGAGGGTTCTAATGGAGTTAGTCTCACTTAATTTGGAAGTCTCTAACTAAAGATATGAGCTAAACAATTTCAGAGAAAATTCTGAAAATGTTTCTGAACATTTTCTATTTTCTCTGGAACAGTTTTACTAATCACACCATTAGGTGGACTAAATGAGCTCAAATGGATCTGAAATTTTTATGGTAGCTCAATGATATTTTGGTGAACATCTCAGCAAAATTTCAGGATTTTCCTCCAAAGGATTCTCCAGTTAAAATTCCTAACAGTTCAAACTTTGAGGAATTAATTCTGGAGAATTAAGGAATTTCATGAAGTGACACTTGATTTTCTGGAAAGTACTCAGAGAGCTGAATCCAGCAAAATTTGGTTCACTCAATTTGGAGCTTTCTAGCCAAAGTTATAAGGATTTGAAGTTTGAAGGAAATCTGAAAATCGGGGAAAAGTTTAAACTCGCGCGTGGGCCCAGGGGACACGCGTCGCACGCCGAAGCGACAGCACACCGTGGCCCACAAGGATTTTGCGCGCCAGCACACCCGATCCCGGCCGCAGCCGGATCCCGATTCAAAATATCGGCCGCTGACAGCTGGGGTCCACCCCCTTCTTCAACCTCGCGACACCCGCGCTCCGCCGCCGAGGGACCTCGCCGGAGAGCTCGCCGCTGGCTGCTGTACCGCTCCAAACTTCTTGATTCTGGCCGCCCCTGCCTACTTTTACTTGGGGAACATGATCCGAGGGTCAGCTGCTCATGACAACGGCCGGAGCATGGTCGGCGACGAGCCGCCATATCGGAACGACTTCGGCCATGTCGGCTGATGCTCCTAGTGCCTCAGCTACTTGGGAAATCGGTCGGGGAGCATCAGTGGACCTCAGAGAAGGTCGACATGAACTCGGGGTAGCTCGGGGAAGGCCCGAAATAGGTCCTCACCGTGCGCCCGATACCCCCCGTGCGTTCCGCCATTAGTAGACCTTGAATTACGCCGGGCACAGAAGTTCTCCGGCCCAGAGTTGTGAAGGCAACTTGTGCGTCACCGTGTCTAGTTCGTGTGGGAGTGGCCTGAGGCCCTCTAATCCTTTCTAGAGCACGAATTAAACAGAATCGTACCCGAAGGTCGTTCTGCACACAGAAAGGGGAAAAGTGGAAATTCGCCGCCGGTGAGCAACCACTCGAGCTGTGGCTCGGGGGTGAGCAGCACCGGTCACTTGCGCGTCCAAGGGTGCCTTGGCTCGGGCGTGACAACGCCCAGGTTGGGCTGTCCACGAGAGCCCGAGGTGCGGCGGTTTCCAGTTCCGAGTTTGATCTTTCGGCACAGCCAATATCACTCGGTTTCAATCGACTTTTAGCAATGGGGAGGATGGAGGAAGGTCTCTAGTACCTTGCTGGGACCTTGGAGTGGAAGGAGGGAGCTGCGATCGGCTTGATCAAGCAGGAACTCGAGCGCTAGTGATGGCAGTGGGAAAAGCAGTCGCGCACGCCGGTAGCTCGGGGAAAGGGTGACTGAAGCACACCGGGGGGGGAATAAATAGCCCGGCCGGCTGGTCTCCGGCTTGGGGCACGCAGCAGGAGCTGGCGCCGGCTGCCCCCTTCGGTGGCGCGCGCGCACAGCTGCCGGGAACCGACTGAACTGTGGTTCAGTCGGTTTGCTTTGAGGCAGAGGCTGACATGTGGGTCCCACTTCTCTTTTAACCTCTGAAATTTATTCCTAACAGCTGTGGTAAACAGTGAACCCTATTCTACCCTTGGCAATTCAAATTATTCACCCAAGAGCCATTTGAATTGATCAAAGTTCAAATGAGGTTTGGTTTGAATGAATTTCAGCACAAGTGCAGTTTGAAATTCAAATAAAGTTTGAATTTCTCCCCCTTAGCTCATGTCAAGATCAACTCCAAATGGAGTGAAAATTGGTGTGTGAGCTCACAAAAATGTGCTGAGCAAGAATATGCCTTCCACTTTTAAATTCAGTGGGTGAAAACAGTTTGAATTTGAATATGGTTTCAAACTGCCCTCTTCCTAACTATACCCAAAATGACCTCCAAAAAGGTTTTGAATTTGGGTGGAACTTGGCATGGACATCCTTAGCAAAGTGTAGGAGTTTTCATATGTCCAGCCCATCTATATCACATGTGGGAAGTACCACTTTTGCAATGTGTGAGTTTGTTCCCTAATGAGCATGTTGATAATTGTTACTTGCTCTTTATTTGTGTTCATCATTCTTCCTCAAATGAGGTGTGTGGTGTGGTGATGAACACTGCAAATGAGTGTCAAAAACTGAGGCCCTTACATTCCTCCCCCCTTAAAAGAATCTCGCCCCGAGATTATAAGGTGAAATGAGAGAGAGGACGGTGGAAAATTACCGAATATGCGACGTGAAAAAGTCGGGGTAGTTAGTGCGAAGGAATTCTTCGCTCTCCCATGTCGCTTCGTCCATGGAGTGATTACTCCATAGAACCTTGTAGAACCACAACGTACGGTTGCGTGTGGTTCGGGCCTTTTCATCAATAATCTGCACCGGTTCCTCCCGATAGGTGAGATCCGGTTGCAGTTCTTCAATGTCTTCCAGCTGAACGGTAGTTGATAGCTTGAGACACTTCCTCAGCTGGGAAATGTGAAAGACGTCGTGCACACCGGAAAGTGCTTCTGGTAATCTTAGCCGGTATGCCACCGATCCACATCTTTCGGTAATCTGGAATGGACCGATGAATCGGGGTGCTAACTTTCCTCTCACCCCAAATCTGTTTACGCCCTTCATTGGAGACACTCGTAGGTATACGTGATCTCCAACTTCGAATTGTAATGGGCGCCTTCTCCGGTCCGCATACTGTTTCTGTCGGGATTGAGCGGCTTTTAGGTTCGCTTGAATTAATCGAACCTTTTCTTCCGCGTTGTTGACAAGATCAAGCCCGAAGGTAACCCTCTCGCCAGATTCACACCAGTTCAGTGGTGTGCGGCACTTCCTGCCGTATAGCGCCTCGTAGGGCGCCATCTTGATGCTGGCTTGGTACCCATTGTTGTACGAGAACTCGGCTAACGGCAAGTGATCATCCCAATTCTTGCCGTGGTCGATAGCGCAAGCTCGTAGCATGTCTTCTAAGATTTGATTTACCCGCTCCGTTTGCCCATCCGTCTGCGGGTGGTAGGCTGAACTACGGATCAGCTTCGTCCCCAAGGCAGCGTGGAGCTGCTCCCAAAAACGGGACACAAATAAAGTGCCCCGGTCCGATACGATGGTACGGGGTACGCCGTATAAGCATAGGATCCGTGAGATGTACAGTTCAGCGTACTTCTTGGCGTTGTAGTTGGTGTTGACCGGGATGAAATGGGCAACTTTGGTGAGCCGATCGACGATCACCCACACAGAATCATGTTTCTGTAAGGTGGTGGGTAAACCGACGATGAAATCCATGCTCACGTCCTCCCACTTCCAGGCAGGAATGCCCAGTGGTTGCAGCAGTCCCGGCTTCCGCATATGATCTGCCTTCACCCTTCGACATGTATCGCACTCGGACACGTATTTTGCAGTCTCTCGCTTCATCCGTGTCCACCAAAACTTTCTCCTGAGTTCTTGATACATTTTGTTGCTGCCGGGGTGAATAGAAAACTTTGATAAGTGAGCCTCATCAAAGATTTTCTTCCTTAACTCCGGGTTTCGGGGTACGACGATCCGGTCCTTGAACCATAGGACGCCGTCTCCGTCCTTCCGGAAACATTTCAACTCCCCACTGTCTACACGTCTCCGCAAATGTGACATGCCCTTGTCATTCTTCTGGGCTGCCGCTATCTCTTCACGGATGGTGGGGATCAAAGCTAGGTTGTAGAGAGCTCCGTGTGGAATCACATGTAGTGGTGGTTCGCTCTCTTCCAACGGTGTGATGGTCAGATTATTGACGTGTGACTTGCGGCTCAGCGCATCTGCCACAACGTTTGCCTTGCCCGGATGATAATGGATCTCTATCTCATAATCCTTTATCAGTTCTAACCATCTTCGTTGCCTCATGTTCAGCTCCTTCTGAGTGAATATGTACTTGAGGCTTTTGTGGTCGGTATATAAATGTACGAGGTTACCGAGTAGGTAGTGCCTCCACATCTTCAGTGCAAGTACCACGGCAGCGAGCTCCAAGTCGTGAGTGGGATAATTTTGCTCATGGTTCCTAAGCTGCCGTGATCCATACGCGACCACTCTTCGGTCTTGCATCAGCACACATCCGAGCCCAATGCCGGATGCATCGCAGTACACATCGAACGGTTTTGTTGTGTCTGGCTGCGCCAAAACCGGTGCTGATGTCAGGTGCTTGACTAAAGCCTTGAATGCTGCTTCACATGCTGGACTCCAAACATATTTGGTAGCCTTCTTCAGCAGTTCTGTCATTGGCTTGGCAATCTTCGAGAAGTTCGGAATGAACCTCCGATAATATCCCGCGAGTCCGAGGAAACTCCGTACCTCATGAACAGTTCTCGGGGATTTCCAATTCAGCACTTGCGTGATCTTGCTCGGGTCCACAGCGATACCCTCCGCTGAGATGATATGCCCGAGGAAAGGCACTTGCGATATCCAAAACTCGCATTTGCTGAACTTTGCGTATAACTTGTGATCCCGCAGCCGTTGCAAGACTATACGCAGATGTTTCTTGTGATCTTCCTCCGACTTGGAGTATACCAGGATGTCGTCGATGAAGACCACGACAAACTTGTCCAGCTCCGGCATGAACACCGAGTTCATTAAATACATGAAGTGAGCTGGAGCATTGGTGAGGCCAAAGGACATGACCAGGTACTCATAAAGTCCGTACCTTGTCGAGAAAGCTGTCTTTGGAATGTCCTCCGCCCTTATCTTAATCTGATGGTACCCGGATCTTAAATCCATCTTGGAAAAGATCTTTGCTTCGACCAACTGATCAAACAACATGTCGATCCGTGGCAACGGGTACTTGTTCTTGATGGTTACGGCATTTAATGGACGGTAGTCCACGCAAAGCCGCAACGTTTCATCCTTCTTTTTGACAAATAATGCCGAACAGCCCCATGGCGAGGAGCTCGGCCTAATAAAACCCTTCTCCAGAAGGTCCGTGAGCTGAGTCTTCAGTTCAGCCAACTCCTTGGGCGCCATCTTGTACGGCCTTCGGGATATTGGCATGGTTCCCGGTGCAAGTTCAATCTTGAACTCCACCTCTCTATCGGGTGGCATCCCCGGCAAATCATCCGGGAATACATCCGGGAACTCTCGGACCACTGGAATGTCTTCCAATCTGATGGTTGTGGCTTGATAGACACTTGGAAACATAGTTCAAATTTTTAAACAAATTTGACTGCTGATCTGCTGTTCCCATGACAGCCCTGACCAGTTTCCATATTAATCTGATTTAGGCCAGGTTAAAAGCAAAACCAGTCCTGGAGCTCAACATCAAAGTTAAAGTTAACTTCAATAGCTTTCCAGAAAGTATTTGGTTGGCCTAAGATCTGCTCTGGTTCAAAAGTTATGAGATGTCAAAGTTAACAGAATTTCTGGAAACAATTGGACAGCACCTCCCTGCCTTAGGTACTGATTTGATCCAAGAATCCCAGTTAATTCTGTTCCTAATCTGACAAAATTTTCTGTTACAAAGTTGTAACCCATCTCATAATCTTTCCAGAACTACCTCATTTTCTATTTTTGGATTTTTATGCAGGAAGTTATGCTTAATTTACAGAGAGTCTTTGCTCTGTCCTGTTTTCTGGACAGTTTCAACTCCGTTGCATTTTTCGAGTGGTTAAGGGATGAAACACCTCTGGAACTCAACAGAAAAGTTGTAAAGCTCCTCCAAAGCTTCCCAGAAATGTATCATACGACCCCAACCTCGAAAGAACTCAACCTCTAACCTCTGATTTACTTCAGCCTTGATTTAGCTGAAAACAGAGTGCTCTGTCCTTAACATCCTATAAGTTGAAAGCTTGTTAACTTTGAATATCCTGTTCAAGGGAAGGAGTTACATCAAGTTTTACTACTTTGGATAAAAACCTTCAAATTTTAAATGAAGTTGTTCATTTTGTTGGGTGTGACGTCGAGGCGTCACCAGATTATGTCGGTACTACGTCCTCACAAAGGAAAAACCTATACCGGACTTAGCCGGCGTCGTTACTTCAGTGGCACTACTCGTCACTCGCACACGGATACTACACGTCTACCGTTTCGTGGTAAGGCTACCTGCAGAAATTCAACCAATCATCAGACTCGGCTGCACACCGAGCCCGGAATCCATACAGTTGGTACATCCGGCCGTCATCACTCGCCCGGATGTTCTCAAGCCAAACACGCCTTGAGTTACGTGTTCACGTTTCAGACCACGTGACGGGGTCTCCCATGTTGCACCACGCACGCCAGGGACAGACGTTGCTCGAGTACCCCAAACGACATGAAGAGTCGTAGAGGATACTAAAGCGGATCGGGTTACCTGCCACCCGTGGGGCTCCACCCTTCAGCTTGTGCGCACTGGTGGACAGCGCTTACGTGCACCCCCCAAGACATGAACGTCCCGAGATGCACGATTTTTCGACATAACAAATAGGTTACTAAGCCACTTTCTATATACTAATAACATCCTTATACGGGCTACTAACTCGTTCCTCACTGGATTTTTGAAAAAGAAGACCTTTGTACTGTGTTAAACCTCAAGCGAGCTCTGATACCACGCTGACACGACCCCTTTGGGTCCTGTCGAGCCAGGATCACGCTGAGGGGTGCTGCGTTGCACAGCACCGCATAACACACGTCAAAGGTACAAAGCGGAAGCGGAAGCTTTATTACATAAACAAGTTTATCAACATGTTTACATCAAAATAAGTTTAGTCCACACTCGCGGGCGTAGACTAAGCATCAAGTGCACGTTCAGCCCTCGAACGTGTCCTTGCTAGCACACACGCACACTAACTCTGCGGCGTGCACGACTCCCACTCGACGGGGTTCCCCTCCTGGGGTTCCGTCTCCTCTTCGGGAGTCCCTTCCTCATAGAACCCTGCAAAAGCTTCAAACACAAGCAGTGAGCACGAAGGCTCCGCAAGTCTGACCCGTCTCACCTAAACATGAAACTTCTACATGAGGGTGATGGGTTGCATGAGGTAAAAATCATTTGCAAGGACTCGCCTAATTAGTAGAACCTTACTTTCAAGTTTTAGCAGCAGGTTGTGGAGAACTTTACGCTAAGGCACATGAGAGAGCCGCAATCAAACAAGAAACGCATTTCTCTCATGTACTTTGCCCAAAGTTGAAAAGAACTTTAGTTAGCACTAAGCTACAGCATATCATTAACAATCAATGTCCAGCTTTCAATCAGCAACATTTTAACATGTAACTAGCCTGTTCTTTCTACGTCACGGTACAGTGAACAAGTGGTACTCACTGACCGCGAGGGACGGCGATTATAATCGATTTACACCTGCAGGGTTACCCGAACAACCCGTCACGTACGCCCGTACTCGATGTTGCCTACAACAACCATCACGGACGCCGTACGCGACTACCTTTCACCCGTTAGCCAAATATTGAACCGGTCCCATCGTCCCGAGCAAGAGGTCCCTGCACGCGCATCTCTGTGCCGCCAGCTGATTTACACCTCGAGCTCTCAACCTACCCTCTGAACGACGGGCAATGCCTCAATACCCAGCTACCCGAGTTACATCAGTTTCCCGGTTCCCATATAGCCGGTAGGTCTTCGGTACTGTTCTAGCTTGTTCAACAGGCCCGCACACGGCTCGGTCCTCAATCGACACAAGCGGAGCTACAGCACACAGGCCCCAAAGTCCTGCTGCCCTTACTCTCCGCTCGGTCTCATTTTCTTGCCATGTGTATCATGTGCTATCTCTACCCGAGCAATGTGCCTCTAGCCTATTCTCGCGAGTAGTTCCAACTACTCGACTTGTACCGAATCCTACTCTATCCTAGCAATGCAGTGGCTAACGGGGTTTGCAATCCTAAACCCCAACCCATGGTTTTCTTGGCTATGCAGTGGGGTTTCCAAACAAGACTCTGATGCACAACATAAAGAAAACAAGTATGTGCTCAAAACAATAAAAATTTATAAAATGGTTAATGCAAACCGGGGCTTGCCTTGCTGCTCTTGGTCGTAGGCTAGCTGTTCCTCCAGAGTAACGAAGTCTAGGACTTCGGGTTCCTCCTCGACCTTAGCGACTACATGATAGAAACAATACATGTATTAATTTAATGCATTTGTATTAAGTTGGAAGTTGTGAAGTCTACAACCTTTGCTATATAGACCTAATGACTGTGAAACTTTTACTGTGGCTTGGTTACAACCTAAACAAAGACTTGGTCAAGTTTTAGTTGCAGCAAAGCTCATTTGAGCCCTCCACAAATAATTATGCCCTTGACCTTAATAGGAACCCTTAGGGTGTTCTAGGGATTTTCATGAGACAAACTATGACTTTCTGAAAACTAGATTTTCAGAGGGTTCTAATGGAGTTGGTCTCACTTAATTTGGAAGTCTCTAACTAAAGATATGAGCTAAACAATTTCAGAGAAAATTCTGAAAATGTTTCTGAACATTTTCTATTTTCTCTGGAACAGTTTTACTAATCACACCATTAGGTGGACTAAATGAGCTCAAATGGATCTGAAATTTTTATGGTAGCTCAATGATATTTTGGTGAACATCTCAGCAAAATTTCAGGATTTTCCCCCAAAGGATTCTCCAGTTAAAATTCCTAACAGTTCAAACTTTGAGGAATTAATTCTGGAGAATTAAGGAATTTCATGAAGTGACACTTGATTTTCTGGAATGTACTCAGAGAGCTGAATCCAGCAAAATTTGGTTCACTCAATTTGGAGCTTTCTAGCCAAAGTTATAAGGATTTGAAGTTTGAAGGAAATCTGAAAATCGGGGAAAAGTTTAAACTCGCGCGTGGGCCCAGGGGACACGCGTCGCACGCCGAAGCGACAGCACACCGCGGCCCACAAGGATTTTGCGCGCCAGCACACCCGATCCCGGCCGCAGCCGGATCCCGATTCAAAATATCGGCCGCTGACAGCTGGGGTCCACCCCCTTCTTCAACCTCGCGACACCCGCGCTCCGCCGCCGAGGGACCTCGCCGGAGAGCTCGCCGCTGGCTGCTGTACCGCTCCAAACTTCTTGATTCTGGCCGCCCCTGCCTACTTTTACTTGGGGAACATGATCCGAGGGTCAGCTGCTCATGACAACGGCCGGAGCATGGTCGGCGACGAGCCGCCATATCGGAACGACTTCGGCCATGTCGGCTGATGCTCCTAGTGCCTCAGCTACTTGGGAAATCGGTCGGGGAGCATCAGTGGACCTCAGAGAAGGTCGACATGAACTCGGGGTAGCTCGGGGAAGGCCCGAAACAGGTCCTCACCGTGCGCCCGATACCCCCCGTGCGTTCCGCCATTAGTAGACCTTGAATTACGCCGGGCACAGAAGTTCTCCGGCCCAGAGTTGTGAAGGCAACTTGTGCGTCACCGTGTCTAGTTCGTGTGGGAGTGGCCTGAGGCCCTCTAATCCTTTCTAGAGCACGAATTAAACAGAATCGTACCCGAAGGTCGTTCTGCACACAGAAAGGGGAAAAGTGGAAATTCGCCGCCGGTGAGCAACCACTCGAGCTGTGGCTCGGGGGTGAGCAGCACCGGTCACTTGCGCGTCCAAGGGTGCCTTGGCTCGGGCGTGACAACGCCCAGGTTGGGCTGTCCACGAGAGCCCGAGGTGCGGCGGTTTCCAGTTCCGAGTTTGATCTTTCGGCACAGCCAATATCACTCGGTTTCAATCGACTTTTAGCAATGGGGAGGATGGAGGAAGGTCTCTAGTACCTTGCTGGGACCTTGGAGTGGAAGGAGGGAGCTGCGATCGGCTTGATCAAGCAGGAACTCGAGCGCTAGTGATGGCAGTGGGAAAAGCAGTCGCGCACGCCGGTAGCTCGGGGAAAGGGTGACTGAAGCACACCGGGGGGGGAATAAATAGCCCGGCCGGCTGGTCTCCGGCTTGGGGCACGCAGCAGGAGCTGGCGCCGGCTGCCCCCTTCGGTGGCGCGCGCGCACAGCTGCCGGGAACCGACTGAACTGTGGTTCAGTCGGTTTGCTTTGAGGCAGAGGCTGACATGTGGGTCCCACTTCTCTTTTAACCTCTGAAATTTATTCCTAACAGCTGTGGTAAACAGTGAACCCTATTCTACCCTTGGCAATTCAAATTATTCACCCAAGAGCCATTTGAATTGATCAAAGTTCAAATGAGGTTTGGTTTGAATGAATTTCAGCACAAGTGCAGTTTGAAATTCAAATAAAGTTTGAATTTCTCCCCCTTAGCTCATGTCAAGATCAACTCCAAATGGAGTGAAAATTGGTGTGTGAGCTCACAAAAATGTGCTGAGCAAGAATATGCCTTCCACTTTTAAATTCAGTGGGTGAAAACAGTTTGAATTTGAATATGGTTTCAAACTGCCCTCTTCCTAACTATACCCAAAATGACCTCCAAAAAGGTTTTGAATTTGGGTGGAACTTGGCATGGACATCCTTAGCAAAGTGTAGGAGTTTTCATATGTCCAGCCCATCTATATCACATGTGGGAAGTACCACTTTTGCAATGTGTGAGTTTGTTCCCTAATGAGCATGTTGATAATTGTTACTTGCTCTTTATTTGTGTTCATCATTCTTCCTCAAATGAGGTGTGTGGTGTGGTGATGAACACTGCAAATGAGTGTCAAAAACTGAGGCCCTTACAGTTTCCTCAGTACCGGGGATTCTCACGCATACAGAAGAAAAACCGCTTCAAATCTCATCACCTCCTCGGGGATCAGCTCTGGAGGCTCCACGTGTCCTGCGGGGGCCTGGTCTCCCTTTTCCGCCGAGGTGGGCTCCGGTTGTGCCGCGTGTCAGGCGGGCGAGACCTCCCTCTTCCTTAGAGGCGAGCTCCGCGCGCGCCACGCGTCCTGGTGGGCGGGAACCTCCCCTCTTTTTAGAGACGAGCTTCGCGTGCGCCACGTGTCTGGTGAGTCAGGACCTCCCCTCTCAACAGAGGCGAGTTCCACATACGCCACGTGTCAGTGCCAGACCTCCCCTCTCTTCGGAGATGAGCTCCAAGAATGCCATGTGTCCAGTAGCGCCAGACTTCCTTTCTTCTCAGAGACAAGCTCCAAGGTCGACACGTGTCCAATAGTGACAGACCTCCCGGGGGTGAGCTCTGGAGGTGACACATGTCTGGTAGTGTCGGACCTTCCGGAGATGAGCTCTATAGGTGACACGTGTCCAGTAGGACCGGACCTCTCGGAGGTTAGCTCCGAGAGCGGCACGTGTCCCGCACGGCGGGTCCTCTCTTTTCCGCAGTGACTAGCTCCGAAGGCGACATGTGTCCTGCGGGGCTGGCCTTGCTTCTCCGCAGAGACTAGCTCCGGGAGTAACACGTGTCCCACGTGGTCGGACCTCGCCCCTTCCGTAGAGATGAGCCCCGAGCCTGCCACTTAGCCAGTTTAGCGACGGACCTCTCCCCCTTTTCGGGGATGAGCTCCGAACACGCCACGTGGCCAGCGGGCCGCGGGAAGTTGTCTTCGGCGCTCCTCGGCGAACTGGAATTGGCTCTTTTGGCTGTCTTTTTGATTCTTTCTCTGTTTCAACTTATTTTAAAATGTTTTCTCTACATGAAATATGAATGCATGCAGAAATCAAAATTGAGAGTGTCACAAATCTATCCCCCTTAAATTGAATCTCGCTCTCGAGATTCGGTAGTAGAGAATAGATGAGGGAATTCTGTCTTGATGTCTTCTTCACGTTCCCATGTAGCTTCTTCTTCCGTATGATGGCTCCATTGTACCTTGCACCAACGGATCACTTTGTTCCTCGTGACCCTTTCCTTTACGTCCAAAATTTGGACAGGGTGCTCTACATAGGCCAGATCCTCCTGAAGTTCGAGCTCTTCCATCGGTACTTGCTCTTCTGGTACTCTCAAGCACTTCTTGAGCTGGGATACATGAAACACGTCATGCACGTCGGATAGGTGCATCGGGAGTTCTAGTTGATAGGCTACTTCTCCTCGCTTGCTCAAAATCTTAAACGGTCCTACATAGCGAGGTGCTAGCTTGCCTTTGATGTTGAAACATCGTTGGCCATGGATAGGCGATACCTTAAGGTATACGAAGTCTCCTACTTTGAAAGTCAACTTCCTTCGCTTATTGTCCGCATAGCCTTTTTGTCGTGACTGAGCAGCCTTCAAGTTCTCCCGTATTGTTTGGACTTGCTTTTCAGCCTCTTGTAGCACTTTGGGTCCAAACACTTGGTTCTCTCCGGTTTCGTTCCAAAACAACGGCGTTCTACACCGTCTACCATACAATGCTTCGAAAGGTGACTTCTTCAAGCTAGCTTGATAGCTGTTGTTATAGGAGAATTCAGCATACGGCAAGCTCCTATCCCAACTACGCCCATGTTTCAAGGCGCAAGCTCTCAACATGTCTTCCAAAATTTGGTTTGTCCTTTCTGTTTGTCCATCGGTCCGGGGTGTTAAGCGGAGCTAAAATCTAGTCTTGTACCCATAGCTTTATGCAGCTTCCTCCAAAACCTAGAGGTAAACTGAGAACCCCGATCTGAGACTATCCTCTTCGGGACTCCATGGCGGCACACGATTTTCTCTATGTACAGCTCGGCTAGATCTGCCACGCGATACGTGGTTTTAACAGGAAGAAAATGAGCTGTTTTCATCAATTGGTCCACGATAACCTAGATTGAGTCGTAACCCGACCGAGTACGTGGCAATCCAACGATGAAATCCATACTGATGTCTTCCCACTTCCACTCGGGTACCTTTAAGGGTTGTAACAATCCAGTGGGTCTTTGATGTTCGGCCTTCACTCGTTGGCATATGTCGCATAAAGCAACATATTCAGCTATGTCCCTCTTGATACCATCCCACCAATAACAAGTCTTCAAGTCCTTGTACATCTTGGTACTCCCAGTATGTATGGAATAGGGTGAGTCATGTGCCACCTTTAATATCGTGTCGCTGATATGCTTCACGTTAGGCACACAAATCCTTTTTCCTAGCCAAAGCATAACCTTCTCGTCTTCCTTGAAGTCCTTTTTCGATGCCTTGTTGGGTCCTTTCCTTGATCTCTTTGATTTCCTCATCCGTTGCTTGGCCATCCTTTATCTCTTGTTCCAATGAAGAGTGGAGTTCCATCACTTCCATCTCATTCAAGAACCTGAGATGTAACCGTTCGAACTCCTTGCGTAGCTCGGGCGCTAGCTCCTGAACCGTGAGTTGCTGACATGCTCCCTTTCGGCTCAGTGCATCAGCTACTACATTGGCCTTTTCGGGGTGATAGTTGATTCCAACATCATAATCCTTGATGAGTTCCAACCACCGACGTTGCCTCAAATTCAAATCCGTTTGGGTGAATATGTACTTGAGGCTTTTATGATCCGTATAGATCTCACATCGATGACCAAGGATATAATGTCTCCAAATCTTCAATGCATGCACCACGGTTGCGAGTTCCAAGTCATGTGTGGGGTAATTCAGCTCGTGCTTCTTTAGCTGTCTCGAAGCACAGGCTACCACTTGTCCTTCTTGCATGAGCACACATCCAAGCCCCTGCCTGGATGCGTCACAGTATATGTCAAAGCTCTTGCTCACGTACGGCAACACCAAAACCGGCGCTGTGGTTAGCCTTTTCTTGAGCTCCTCAAAGCTTTCTTGGCACGCTGGTGTCCACTGAAATGCCTTTCCCTTCGTTAGCAACTCCGTCATAGGCTTTGCTATCTTAGAGAAATCCTTGATGAAGCGTCGGTAGTATCCAGCCATCCCAAGAAAACTTCGAATATCCCTCACGTTTTGCGGTTGGTTCCACTTCAGAACATCCCCTACTTTTCCGGGATCAACCGATACTCCTTCTTCAGAGATGATATGGCCTAAGAACGATATCTCCTTTAGCCAAAATTGACACTTGCTGAGCTTGGCATACAATTGATGCTCTCGCAATTTTTGCAATGTCAATCTCAAATGTTCTTCATGTTCCTTCTCGCTTTTCGAATACACCATGATGTCGTCAATGAAAACCACGACGAACTTGTCCAAGTACTCCATGAAGACTTTATTCGTGAGGTACATGAAGTATGCGGGTGCATTCGTTAACCCAAAAGACATAACGGTATATTCATACGAACCATACCGTATTCGAAAGGAAGTCTTGGGTATGTCGGAGGGTTTAATCTTCAGCTGGAAGTATCCCGACCGAAGATCAATCTTGGAGAAAACTCGGGCTCCCTTCATTTGGTCGAACAGGTCCTCTATACGGGTCAGAGGGTACTTGTTCTTGATTGTCACCTCATTGAGAGACCTATAATCCACGCACACCCTTTGGGTTACATTCTTCTTGTCTACGAAGAGCACGGGGGCTCCCCATGGTGAGGAGCTTGGACGTATAAAACCCTTCTCTAGCTGCTCCTGAATTTGTTTCTTGAGCTCCACTAGTTCGTGGACGGGCATCCTATAGGGTCTCTTTGCTATAGGTGCAGTTCCGGGTACCAAGTCAATGGAAAACTCAATGTCCCGGTGAGGTGGTATATCTGAAAGTTCTTTCGGGAACACGTCCGAGAACTCTTGAACCACCGGAATGCTTTCCAATGTTGCTCCATCGACGTGGTTCAACGTGGCCTTCTCGGTTGCCAGTTGGGCTGACTCGAACTCAATACGGGTACCGTGCTCGTTTGTCAACTGCACGCTCCTCTCGGCACATTGGATTACTCCGTTGTGCTTACTTAACCAATCCATTCCGAGTATTATGTCAAGCCCTTGGGAATCCAAGACAATGAGGTTGGCAAGGAAGTCTACCCCCTTATTTTAAGGTTTACTTTCAGACATACTATATTAGTCCTCATCTCTCCACCGGGAGAATTAACCAACATAGTATATTTCAAGTGTGATATGGGTATATTATACTTGGCAACATACTTGGATGATATGAATGAATGTGATGCTCCGGAATCAAATATAATGGTGTCTGGGTTGGAGTTGGCAAGGAACATACGAATCACGACGTCCTCAGCCTATTGTGCTTCCTTAGCAGAAACATGGTTCACGTTGCCGCGAGCGTAGTTCTGCTGTCCACGGTTTCCTTGATTGGCTCCTCCGTTCGGCCGTGGGTTCTGCTTGGGCATGTTGCTTGGTTGTCTAGGACCTCTCTTCGGGCACTGGCTCGTAAAGTGTCCCGTCTCTCACAAAGCATGCCTTGTTGCCCACGACAGCAGTGTGACACCCTCATTTTCGGGTTCTGCATATATTCATATTCTATATGTAGAAAACATTTTAAAATAAGTTGAAACAGAGAAAGAATAAAAAGATAGCCAAAAAGAGCCAAATTCCAGTTCACCGAGAGCGCTGTAGACAACTTCCACAACTGCTGGCCACGTGGTGTCTTCGGAGCTCATCCTTGCAAAGGGGAGAGGTCCGCCGTTAAACTAGCTATGTTGGCAGGCTTGGGGCTCATCCCCGCAAAGGGGGAGAGGTTCGACCCCGTCGGACACGTGTTGCCCCCGGAGCTAGCCTCTGCAGAGGAGCGAGGCCAGTCCCGAAGGACACGTGTAGGCTGCGGAGCTAGTCACCGCGGAAAAGAGAGGACCAGCCACGCGGGACGCGTGTCACTCTCGGAGCTCACCTCCGAGAGGTCCGACCCCGCTAGACACATGTCGCTCTCAGAGCTCACCTCCGAGAGGTCCGGTGCTATTGGATACGTGTCACCTCTGGAGCTCACCTCCGGGAGGTCCGACACTACCGGACACATGTCACCTCCGGAGCTCGCCTCCGGGAGGTCCGACGCTGATGGACACGTGTCGACCTCGGAGCTCGTCTCTGAGGAGAAAGGAAGTTTGAAGCTGTTAGGACACGTGGCACATCCGGAGCCACCTCCGAAGAGAGGGGAGGTCCGGAATTGACACATGGCACACTCGAAGCCACCTCCGAAGAGAGGGGGAGGTCCAGAACTGATACGTGGTGTTCATCGAGCTCGCCTCTGGAGAGAGGGATGTCCTACCCACCAGGACACATGGCGCACGTGGAGCTCGTCTCTAGAAAGAGAGGAGGTTCCCGCCCGCCAGGACGCGTGGCGCACGCGGAGCTCACCTCTGAAGGAGAGGGAGGTCTTGCCCGCCTGACACGCGGCACAACCGGAGCTGGTCTCTGTGGAAGAGGGAGCCCAGGTTCCGCAGGACACGTGGAGCTTCCGGAGCTCATCACCGTGGAGGTAACGAGTTCTGAAGCGGTTTTTGCTTCTGTACGCACGTTAATACCGGTACGGGAGGAAACCGACACGAATTCCACGTTGCTACCGAACCAAATTAGCAAGAGATAAGTTGTTAAGATTCAAAAACAGTTTGAATGGGACTCTTAATCAAATTCCGATCAGAGGAGGACTCTTCGTTTCCTCTTATAAATAGAATCGAAAACCTTTGGCCGAAACCACGTACTTCTTTTCCACCTCCTGAGCTGACAACTTAGATCCCTAGCCCCCAGCTCGCCGAGTAAACCCCTTCGCCGGAGTTTGACCACCGAAGAGACCGCCGACAAGCCTGGATCACAATTTCCATCACCGAAGGAGAGCCGACGGTCTGTCTTGCTAGGAGAAGGACCCCGAGACCAAGAACAACGTAAGGTAGGTCTCCAATACCACATTACGACATCATCGCGTTTTCTTTGCATCTGTTCTTCGATTCCTTCTGAACAGAAGCTTTTTCGTGGACAGATCACTTGTTGATCGGTTTGATCTAAAGTCAAGATCATCGCCATGTCCACAATTGATCTTTACACCTTTGTTCATCGTAAAAACCAAGCAAGACATGCAAAAACACGTACAAACTAAACTGCATCATAGGATTAACATGCATATGCATCATCGCATCTGGTTAAAGTTTATGCATGGTATTGATTGCTATGAATCTTGTATGTGCGTGATCGCGTATAGAAGGACAAGCTCAGGGAGCTGTCTACGACGAGCTGCAACAACAAGGTTTCGAGATCCAAGAGCAACCGGAACCACAAGAACAAGGCAAGTGCCCCTTGACCATATTGATCCTACGTTTTGGAAAAACTGTTTTGTTTGCGAAAAGGTGTGTGTGCTGAGTCAAACATGATAGGAAACCCTTTCATAGGAGTTTACTAGTTTTGGTTAAACCACCCTTGTCGCCAGGGAAGTAAATGAGTCGGGTATGGTTTTACTTTTATGCTTTGCTGAGTCCATGGGACTATGGGAAGCGAGATAGATGTGTCTAGCTAACTGCACTCGTAAGAATGATGAGAAACTGATGTTGTTAATGAACATGGATCGGAGGGAGATCTAGAAAAGCCTGGGTTTGTGAATGAGGTAGCATGAGATTGTGGTTACTTGCCGTAGATCTAAGGACCGGTTCATGCGAGCACATGCCAGGATAACAGTGTCACCACAAGGCCAAGTATGGGCGCGGCTTAGCCGAGTAATTAGGTAAGTTGCTAGATTGTTATGGACCGTGGAAGGCGCGGGGAATGGGAGTCGAGTGAGGACTGCCCTGGGAACTACATGGCACAAGAGGGGGCCTGTGGGTAGGAGAATTGGAGATTCTAGCCTGCCGGTGAAACCTTAGTGAGTCCATATATCTAGTGACCCCTTTGTAAAGGCTATTTTGTGATCTCTTGACTATACACTGACCGTTGTGTACTGGTATAATGGAGGTTCTGCAGTCACCGACGGGTGACGAAATAACAAACTTGTGGGTAAAGAGGTGCAAACTCTGCAAAGTCTTAAAACTATCATGATAGCCAAGCTTACGGTCACAAGCGCCTGGCCAACTTCCAAGATTAGTTAGGATGGATTTTTGGATGGTTTTGGTTATGGTTTGGTTTTTGGGACTCTTGAGTCTGGGTGATAAGATTGGTTGCATGACTTTTGAGTCGTGGCAACGAGATTGGTCTCTGTGTGAGACGGAATTGTTTATGAGATGAAATGGTAGCGAATACGAGATGGTATTCGTGAGATGGTAGCAAATATGAGAAGGTATTCGTGAGCAAATATGAAATAGATTAATGTCTGGTTGAGACATGGAAAGTGATGAACATAACGGAGGTATGTTTATATTTTAATACATGTTGGAATTACATTCACTTAAAGCTAAGTTGCTATTTTTATCGTGTTTTGAGAAATGAACTTTTCTTTCTGCAATGAGCCTTTATATACCTTCCATGCTGTGAGCTACATATCATATTTTCCCGCACTTGCTGAGTACATCATTGTACTCAAACTTGCATTATTACTTCATCATCAGCAACAGGAGAAGAATACTATGAAGACCAAGTGGAGCATTAGGCGTGTAATCTGTCCTCAACCTTGCCTGTGGGGATGGAGAAGAGATGGAGCCGCTGCTGCTGCTTAGATTGCTTCCGCACTAGTTAGAAGACTTCCGCTGCTAGCATGAGTCCAAGACTCATGAGACATTGTAATAAACCCTGTTATTCGTGGTTATATATATATTCTGAATTCAGTTTGTGGATGATATGTGTATGTGTGATGAACATCCTGGGCACACATATGCATCAGTTCTCGGTTCCGTGGTTTTCCACAGAATTGAGAGCGTCACAGATTGGTATCAGAGCCACAGGTTGACGGTAGGTTACACGCTTAGATAGAAAACACAATTTGGTATCAACCTGCCATGGGTTGATCATAGATCACACAGCCTAGATGGGTCACAGATTGATATTAAAGCTGCCATGCTTAGTCACAGATTGGTTACACTCCACAGATTGCTACCAGGCTACCATGGTCGACTGAGGACACAAACCTAGATGATCATAGATTGGTAGCTAAACCACGTTGACTGTAGGACACACCCTAGTAACAGATTGGTGTTAGAAGCCACGCTGACCATAGGATGCAAGCCTAGGATGCATATATTGGCATGGGAACCACCTTGACATAGGATGCAAGCCTATGAGAAGCCATAGTTGGATCATAGATTGGTACCACCCCAAACCACCTTGACATAGGGTGAAGTCACAGATTGGTATTCACCCTAAACCACATAGGACTCCCATTGAGTAAGCCTTGAATAGGACTTGTGTGAGCCTTTGTGATGATTGTTTGTAATTGTGTGCTTAGTGTGAGTTGTGGAATGATTTCAGCTTTGTCTATATCCACACATAGTAGGGAGGTGTGAGATGCTTCGGCACTTGTTCACATCCTCATGTGGGCTAATATATATATAGTCTGATCCACCTTGATGCATATAGGTAGGGAGGGATCTATCTAACCTTCTAATCTCTATTCTATTCCATTTGCTCTCACAGATGGTAAGAGGAAACGCCGGCCGCCAAGGAAGGAACGTCCGTGGCAACCAAGAGGATGGCCACGACGAAGTTCCTGTTAACCCCGGAGCTGGTGAAAATAACCTGGAACGGTTGATGGCCATGCAGAATCAACTCATGCAAACCATGATCCAAACTTTGGGTCAGCTGCAGGCCAACAACAACAACCCCGTTACGGCACCACCGCCACCACCACCGGCCCACAACAGGCTGGGAGAGTTCATGAGGACTCGACCACCCACTTTTGCTCAAGCTAATGACCCCATGGAGGCCGATGACTGGTTGAAGTCCATGGAGAAAAAGCTTGCTATAGTTCAGTGCAACGACAGAGAGAAAGTTCTCTTTGCGTCACACCAACTAATGGGAGCTGCCGCTGACTGGTGGGATGCCCTGTGCAACGCTCATGTCGATCCGGAGATGATCACTTGGACTAAGTTCAAGGAGAGTTTCCACTCTCATTACATCCCTGCTGGTGTAATGATGCTTAAGAGACAGGAGTTCGAAGGTCTCCGCCAAGGACAAAAAAGTGTGAATGAGTACCTCAACAAGTTCACACAACTGTCCCGCTATGTCCCCGAAGATGTCAACTCAGACCAACGGAAGCAGTACCTGTTCATGAGAGGGTTGAACAATGAGATCCAAGTTCAGCTTCTCAACAATGACTATGCTAACTTCCAGAAGCTGGTTGACAAAGCCATAGTGGTTGAAAGCAAGATCCGAGAGATCGAGCAAGAGGGCAAGAGGAAGATGTCATACCAGCCGCAAGGGAGCAACGTACGACCTCGGTACATGCCCCCAGCTGCACCGCAGTATGGATCCACCGCTCCTGCATACCGCCCTAATCAGCCACCACAGCAACGACCCGTTGCACAAGCACCTCGTGTGCCTTTGCCTCCTGCGCCTCGTGCAACACATGGGCGCTTCTGTTCAAAACCCCCGACCCAACGTACCTGTTGCCGTGGGCAACAGGGCATGCTTTGCATGCGGGGAGGCGGGACACTTTGCGAGCTAGTGCCCGAGGAGAGGTCTTGGACAGCAAGGAAACCGTGGACATCATAACTATGCTCGCGGCAACGTGAACCATGTCTCTGCTGAGGAAGCGCAACAGGCTGAAGACGCCGTAGTTGGTATGTTCTTTGCCAACTCCAACCTAGCCACCATCTTATTTGATTCCGGAGCATCACATTCCTTCATATCATCCAAGTATGTTGCCATGTATAATCTACCCATATCACACTTGAAATATACTATGTTGGTTAATTCTTCCGGTGGAGAAATGAGGACTAATATAGTATGTCCGAAAGTAAACCTTAATTTAAGGGCGGTAGACTTCTTTGCCAACCTCATTGTATTGGATTCCCAAGGGCTTGACATAATATTCGGAATGGATTGGCTAAGTAAGTACAACGGAGTAATCCGATGTGCCGAAAGGAGCATGCAGTTGACCAACGAGCACGGTACCCGTATCGAGTTTGAGTCAGCCCAGCCAACAGCCGAGAAGGCAGAATTCCCTCATCTATCCTCCACTAGCGAATCTTGAGGGCGAGATTCAATTTAAGGGGGGTAGATTTGGTGACACCCTAATTTTCGGGTTCTGCATATGTTCATATTCTATATGAAGAAAACATTTTAAAATAAGTTGAATAGAGAAAGAATAAAAAAGATAGCCAAAAAGAGCCAAATTCCAGTTCACCGAGAGCGCTGTAGACAACTTCCGCGGCTGCTGGCCACGTGGCGCCTTCGGAGCTCATCCTTGCAAAGGGGAGAGGTCCGCCGCTAAACTGGCTATGTTGGCAGGCTCGGGGCTCATCCCCGCAAAGGGGGAGAGGTCCGACCCCGTGGGACACGTATTGCCCCCGAAGCTAGCCTCTGCAAAGGAGTGAGGCCAGTCCCGAAGGACACGTGTCGGCTGCGGAGCTAGTCACCGCGGAAAAGAGAGGACCAGCCGCGCGGGACGCGTGTCGCTCTCGGAGCTCACCTCCGAGAGGTCCGGCCCCGCTAGACACATGTCGCTCTTGGAGCTCACCTCCGAGAGGTCCGGTCCAATTGGATACGTGTCACCTACGGAGCTCACCTCCAGGAGGTCCGACACTACCGGACACGTGTCACCTCCGGAGCTCGCCTCCGGGAGGTCCGACGCTGATGGACACGTGTCAACCTCAGAGCTTGTCTCTGAGGAGAAAGGAAGTCTGGCGCTGTTAGGACACGTGGCACATCCGGAGCCACCTCCGTAGAGAGGGGAGGTCCGGAATGTACACATGGCACACTCGGAGCCACCTCCGAAGAGAGGGGGAGGTCCGGAACTGACACGTGGCGTTCGCGGAGCTCGCCTCTGGAGAGAGGGAGGTCTCGCCCGCCCGGACACGTGGCGCACATGGAGCTCTTCTCTGGAAAGAGAGGAGGTTCCCGCCCGCCAGGACGCGTTGCGCACGCGGAGCTCACCTGTAATGGAGAGGGAGGTATCGCCCGCCTGACACACGACACAACCGGATCTGGTCTCTGCGGAAGAGGGAGCCCAGGTTCCGCAGGACACGTGGAGCCTCCAGAGCTCATCACCACGGAGTTAACGAGTTCTGAAGCGGTTTTTGCTTCTGTACGCATGGGAATACCGGTACGGGAGGAAACCGACACGAATTCCAAGTTCTACCGAACCAAATTAGCAAGAGATAAGTTGTTAAGATTCAAAAACAGTTTGAATGGGACTCTTAATCGAATTCCGATCAGAGGAGGACTCTTTGTTTCCTCTTATAAATAGAACCGAAAACCTTTGGCCGCAACCACGTACTTCTTTTCCACCTCCTGAGCCGACAATTAGAGCCCTAGCCCCCAGCTCACCGAGTAAACCCCTTCGCAGGAGTTTGACCACCGAAGAGACCGCCGTCGAGCCTGGATCACAATTGCCATCGCCGGAGGAGAGCCGACGATCTGTCTTGCTAGGAGAAGGACCCTGAGACCAAGAAGAACGTAAGGTAGGTCTTCAATACCACCTAACGACATCATCGCGTTTTCTTTGCAGCTGTTCTTCGATTCCTTCCGAACAGAAGCTTTTTCGTGGACAAATCACTTGTTGATCGGTTTGATCTAAAGTCAAGATCATCGCCATGTCCACAATTGATCTTTACACCTATGTTCATCGTAAAAACAATGCAAGACATCCAAAAACACGTACAAACTAAACTTCATCATAGGATTAACATGCATATGCATCATCGCATCTGGTTAAAGTTTGTGCATGGTATTGATTGCTATGAATCTTGTATGTGCGTGATCGCGTATAGAAGGACAAGCTCAGGGAGCTGTCTACGACGAGCTGCAACAACAAGGTTTCGAGATCCAAGAGCAACCGGAACCGCAAGAACAAGCAAGTGCCCCTTGACCATATTGATTCTATGTTTTGGAAAAACTGTTTTGTTTGCGAAAATGTGTGTGTGCTAAGTCAAACATGATGGGAAACCCTTTCATAGGAGTTTACTAGTTTTGGTTAAACCACCCTTGTCGCCAGGGAAGTAAATGAGTCGGGTATGATTTTACTTTTATGCTTTGCTGAGTCCATGGGATTATGGGAAGCGAGATAGATGTGTCTAGCTAACTGCACTCGTAAGAATGATGAGAAACTGATGTTGTTAATGAACATGGATCGGAGGGAGATCTAGGCAAGCCTGGGTTTTTGAATTAGGTAGCATGAGGATGGTGGTTACTTGCCGTAGATCTAAGGACCGGTTCATGTGAGCACATTCCAGGATAACAGTGCCACCACAAGGCCAAGTATGGGCGTGGCTTAGCCGAGTAATTAGGTAAGTTGCTAGATTGTTATAGACCGTGGAAGGCGCGGGGAATGGGAGTCGAGTGAGGACTGCCCTCGGAACTGCATGGCACAAGAAGGGGCCCGTGGGTGGGAGAATTGGAGATTCTAGCCTGCCGGTGAAACCTTAGTGAGTCCATACATCTAGTAACCCCTTTGTAAAGGCTATTTTTTGATCTATTGACCATACACCGATGGTTGTGTACTTGTGGGTAAAGAGGTGCAAACTCCGCAGAGACTTGAAACTATCATGATAGTCGAGCTTACGATCACGAGCGCCCACCCAACTTCCATGATTAGTTGGGATGGATTTTGTGACGCCTTCAATTCTGTGGAAAACCACGGAACCGAGAACTAATCCATATGTGTGCCCAGGATGTTCATCACACATACACATACGTTCCACAAACTGAATTCAGATTATATAATACCACGAATAACAGAGTTTATTACAATACCTCATGAGTCTTGGACTCATGCTCACAGCGGAAGTCTTTATTCTAATGCAGAAGCAAATCTAAACAGAAGTGCCTCCATTCCTACTCCCTCCACAGGCAAGGTTGAGAACAGATCACACGCCTCAATGCCCCACGTGGTCTTCATAGTAGGCTTCTCCTGCTGCTGATGATGAAGTAATAATGCAAGTTTGAGTACAATGATGTACTCAGCAAGTGCGGGAAAAACACATGATATGCAGCTTATAACAAGGTAGGTATAAAAAGGCTTATTTGCAGAAAAGCAGATTTGTAAACCCTGATAAAACAGAAACTTAACTTTAGATGAATGTAATCCCAGCATGAATCAAATTACCAACATACCTCCATCACTTCCTATGTTCCATCCGAACATTCATCAACCTTTATTCATACTCACGAATACCTCCTCATATTCGCTACCATCTCACGAATACCTTCCCGTATTCGCTACCATCCCATCTCATAAACCAACCTCGTCTGACACCGAGACCAAACTCGTTGCCATGAATCAACAGTCATGCAACCATCATATCACCCGGACTCAACAGTTCCAAACCAAAACCATAACTAAACCAATAACCATAATCAAAAACCTTCCCTTTAACCATCCCAACTAATCATGGCAGTTTAGCCAGGTGCTCGTGACCGTAAGCTCGGCTATCATGATAGTTTTAGACTCTGCAGAGTTTGCACCTCTTTACCCACAAGTTTGTGATTTCGTCACCCGTTGGCGACTGCAGAACCTCCATTATACTAGTACACAACCGTCGGTGTATGGTCAAGAGATCACAAAATAGCCTTTACAAAGGGGTTACTAGATGTATGGACTCACTAAGGTTTCACCGGCAGGCTAGAATCTCCAATTCTCCCACCCACGGGCCCCCTCTTGTGCCATGCAGTTCTCAGGGCAGTCCTCACTCGACTCTCATCCCCGCGCCTTCCACAGTCCATAACACTCTAGCAACTTACCTAATTACTCAGCTAAGCCGCACCCATACTTGGCCTTGTGGTGGCACTGTTATCCTGGCATGTGCATGCATGAACCGGTCTACCTCATTCACAAACCCAGTCTTTCCTAGATCTCCCTCTGATCCATATCCATTATTAACATCAGTTTCTCATTATCAATACGAGTGCAGTTAGCTAGACACATCTATCTCGCTTCCCAATCCCATAGACTCAGCGAAGCATAAAGCAAAAACCATACCCGACTCATAAAACTTCCCAGGCGACAAGGGTGGTTTAACCAAAACTAGTAAACTCCTATAATAAGGGTTTCCCATCATGTTTGACTCAGCACACACACCTTTTCGCAAAACAAAACAGTTTTACCCAAACCATAGGATCAATATGGTCAAGGAGCACTTGCCTTGTTCTTGCAGTTCCGGTTGTTCTTGAATCTCAAAACCTGGTTGCTGCAGTTCGTCGTAGACAGCTCCCTGAGCTTGTCCTGCTAGGTAGGATCACGTGCATACAAGATTCACAGCAATCAAAATATCATGCATAAACCTTAAACTAGATGCGATGATGCATATGCATGCTATCCTATGATTAATTTTATTAGATTGGTTTGTTCTTGCATGGCTTGCATGGACAGAGGTGTTCGGATCAAAGGTGGACGTGGCAATGATCTGGTCTTTAGACCAATCTGATCATCAAGTGATCTGTCCACGAGAAGGCTTCTGTTCGAAAGGAATCAAAGAACAGATGCAAGGGGAATACAACAATGCCGTAAGGTGGTGTCCGAGTCCTACCTTACGCCCTTCTTGGTTTTCGAGGTCCTCCTCAGACCGCTTGGTTCTCCTCCGATGATCTCCTTTGTTGCGCTTCGTCGATGGTTTACTCGGCGAGTTAGGGCTAGGGCTCTAAGTCGTCGGCTCAGGAGTTGGAAAAGAAGTTTGTGGTTTCGGCCAGAGGTTCTGGGTTCTATTTATAATCGGGAAGAGAAGAGTCCTAATCGGATTGTATCCCGAATAAGAGTTTTATTCAGATCGTCGTTGGATCCTATCATCTTATCTTTAGTTGATTTGGTGCAGTAACGTTGTGGAATTCAGGTCGGTTTCCTTTACGTACTGATATTCTTACGCGTAACAGCTGCTCCAGAACTCGTTACCTTCGCGGTGATGAGCTCCGGAGGCTCCACGTGTCCTTCCGGGGCCTGGTCTCTCCTTTTTCCGCAGAGACGAGCTTCGGTTGTGCCGCGAGTCAATCGACCGAGACCTCCCCCTCCTTTGGAGGTGAGCTCCGCGCACGCCACATGTTGGCGCCGGTCTTTCCTTTCTTCTTTCTTCAGGGACATGCCCCGAGGTCGACACGTGTCCGGCAGCGACAGACCTCCCGGAGATAAGCTCCCCTGGCGACGTGTGTCCAATAGAACATGACCTCTCGGAGATGGGCTCCAAGATCGACACGTATCCCGCGCGACTGGTCCTCTGATTTCCGCGAGGACTAGCTCCGAGGATGACACGTGTCCTGCGGAAATGCCTTTGCTTCTTCCGCAGAGGCTAGCTCCGTGGGCAACACGTGTCCCACAGGATCGGACCTCTCCCCTTTGCGGAGACGAGCCCCGAGCCTGCCACGTAGCCAGCTTGGCGGCGGTCTCTCCCCACTTCGTAGGGATGGGCTCCGAACACGCCACGTGGCCAGCGGCCGCGGTAAGTTGCCTTCGGCGCTTTCTGAGAGCTGGATTCGGCTCTTATTCGCTATCCTTTTGATATTTTTCTCTGTTCCTACTTTTCTTAAAATGTTTCCTCTTCATAAAACATGAACATAGGCTGACACCCGATATGAGGGTGTCACAAATCTACCCCCCTTAAATTGAATCTCGCCCTCGAGATTCGTTAGTAGAAAATAGATGGGGAAATTCTGCCTTGATATCCTCTTCACGCTCCCATGTGGCTTCAGCTTCGGTGTGGTGACTCCATTGTACCTTGCACCATCGAATCACCTTATTCCGGGTGGCCCTTTCCTTTACGTCCAAAATTCGGACAGGGTGTTCCACATAAGTCAGGTCCTTTTGAAGTTCAAGCTCTCCCATTGATACTTGTTCCTCTGGTACTCTCAAGCACTTCTTTAGTTGGGATACATGAAACACGTCATGTACGTCGGAGAGGTGGGTTGGGAGCTCTAGTTGATAGGCTACTTCTCCTCGCTTATCCAGAATCTTAAATGGTCCGATGTAGCGAGGTGCTAGCTTGCCTTTGACGTTGAAACGTCGTTGGCCTCGGATAGGCGACACCTTAAGATATACGAAGTCTCCTACTTCGAAAGTCAACTTCCTTCGCCTATTGTCCGCATAGCCTTTCTGTTGTGACTGAGTGGCTTTTAAGTTCTCCCGTACTGTTTGGACTTGCTTTTCGGCTTCTTGTAGCACTTCGGGTCCAAACACCTGGTTTTCTCCGGTGTCATTCCAAAACAGTGGCGTTCTACACCGTCTACCATATAAGGCTTTGTAAGGCGACATCTTCAAGCTAGCTTGATAGCTGTTCTTATAGGAGAATTTGGCATACGGTAAACTCCCATCCCAACTATACCCACGTTTCAAGGCGCAAGCTCTCAACATGTCCTCCAGAATTTGGTTTGTCATTTCGGTTTGTCCATCTGTTTGTGGGTGATAGGCAGAGCTAAAATCCAGTCGTGTACCCATGGCTTTCTGCAGCTTCCTCCAGAATCTAGAGGTAAACTGAGAACCTCGATCTGAGACTATCCTCCTCGGAACTCCGTGACGGCACACGATCTGCTCCATGTACAATTCTGCCAATTGTGCAACGTTGTAACTGGTCCTTACAGGGAGAAAATGGGTGGTTTTCGTCAATCGGTCCACAATGACCCAGATGGAGTCATAACCCGACTGAGTACGTGGTAATCCGACGATGAAATCCATACTGATATCCTCCCACTTCCATTCGGGTATCTTCAAGGGTTGCAACAATCCAGCGGGTTTTTGATGTTCGGCCTTCACCCGTCGGCATGTGTCGCATAGGGCAACGTATTCGGCTATATCCCTCTTCATACCATCCCACCAATAACAAGTTTTCAATTCCTTGTACATTTTGCTGCTTCCGGGATGTATGGAATAGGGGGAATCATGTGCCTCCTTCAATATCATGTCGTGGAGGTGTCTTATGTTTGGCACACAAATCCTTTTTCCTAGCCAAAGCGTACCTTTTTCATCCTCCTTGAAATCCTTCTCTATTCCTTGTCAGATTCTTTCCTTGATCTCCTTGACCTTCTAGTCCGTTGCTTGGCCCTCTCTTATTTCTTGCTCCAATGAGGAGTGGGTCTCTATTATTCCATGTTATTCAAGAATCCGAGGTGTAACCGTTCGAACTCCTTACGTAGTTTGGGTGGTAGCTCCCGAACCGTGAGTTGGTGACATGCTCCCTTTCTGCTCAATGCATTAGCTACTACGTTGGCCTTCCCGGGGTGGTAGTTGATTCCAACATCATAATCCTTGATAAGCTCTAACCATCGACGTTGCCTCAAATTCAAGTCCGTTTGTGTAAATATGTACTTGAGACTTTTATGATCCGTATAGATCTCACATCGATGACCAAGGATATAATGTATCCAAATCTTCAATGCATGCACTACTGCTGCTAACTCCAAGTCATGTGTAGGATAATTAAGCTCTTGCTTCTTTAATTGCCGTGAGGCATAGGCTACCACTTGTCCTTCCTGCATGAGCACACATCCGAGCCCCTGTCTGGATGCGTCACAATATATGTCAAAGCTCTTGCTTACGTCTGGCAATACCAAAACTGGTGTTGTGGTTAGCCTTTTCTTGAGTTTCTCAAAACTTTCTTGGCAGGCTGGTGTCCATTGAAAGACCTTTCCCTTCATTAGCAACTCCATCATAGGTTTTGCTATTTTAGAGAAGTCTTTAATGAAGCGTCGATAGTATCCAACCATCCCAAGAAAACTCTGAATATCCCTTACGCTCTTCGGTTGGTCCCACTTCAGAACATCTCTCACCTTTCCCGGATCAACCGATACCCCTTCCTTGGAGATAATGTGGCCTAGGAAAGATATTTCCTTTAGCCAAAATTGACACTTGTTGAGCTTGGCATACAATTGATGCTCATGCAACTTCTGCAAGGTCAATCTCAGATGTTCTTCATGCTCCTCCTCACTTTTTGAATACACCATAATGTCATCGATGAAAACCACGACAAACTTGTCCAAGTACTCCATGAAGACCTTGTTCATAAGGTACATGAAGTATGCGGGTGCATTTGTCAACCCAAACGACATAACGGTATATTCATACGAACCATACCGTGTCCGAAAGGCTGTCTTAGGTATATCGGAGGGCTTAATCTTCAGCTGGAAGTATCTCAACCGAAGATCAATCTTGGAGAACACTCGGGCTCCTTTCATTTGGTCGAACAGGTCATCTATATGGGGGAGAGGGTATTTGTTCTTGATTGTTACCTCGTTGAGAGACCTATAGTCCACGCACATCCTTTGGGTTCCATCCTTCTTGTCTACGAAGAGCACCGGAGCTCCCCATGGTGACGAGCTTGGACGGATAAAACCCTTTTCCAACTGTTCTTGAATTTGCTTCTTGAATTCAACTAGCTCGTTGACGGGCATCCTATAGGGTCTCTTGGCTATGGGTGCAGTTCCGGGTACCAAATCTATGGTAAACTCGATGTCCCGGTCAGGTGGCATACCTGGAAGCTCTTCCGGTAACACGTCCGAAAATTCCTGAACCACTGGAACGTTGTCCAATGTTGCTCCTTCGACGTGGTTCAAATTTGCCCGTTCGATTGCTTGTTGGGCTGACTCAAACTCGACGCGAATACCGTGCTCGTTTGTCAACTGCACGCTCCTTTCGGCACATTGGATTACTCCGTTGTGCTTGCTTAGCCAATCCATTCCGAGTATGATGTCAATCCCTTGGGAGTCCAAGACAATAAGGTTGGCAAGGAAGTCTACCCCCCTTATTTTAAGGCTTACTTTCGGACATACTATATTAGTCCTCATTTCTCCTCCGGGAGAATTAACTAACATAGCACATTCTAAGTGGGATACGGGTAGATGATGTTTGGCAACGTATTTGGATGATATGAAGGAATGCGATGCTCCAGAATCAAATAAGACGGTGGCTGGGTTGGAGTTGGCAAGGAACATACCAATTGCGACGTCCTCAGCCTGTTGTGCTTCCTCAGCAGTGACATGGTTCACGTGGCCGCGAGCATAGTTCTGCTGTCCATGGTTCCCTTGATTGTCTTCTCCGTTCGGTCGTGGGTTCTGCTTGGGCACGTTACCTTGCTGTCCAGGGCCTCTCCTCGGCACTGGTTCACGAAGTGGCCTACTTCCCCGCATGCAAAGCATGCCCTGTTGCCTATGGCAGCAGGTACGTTGGGGCGGGGGTTTTGAACAGGGGCGCCATTGTCAGGTCGGGGCGCAGGAGGCATGGGCATACGAGATGCCGGTGCAACGAATTGTTGCTGTGGTGGCTGACCAGGGCAGTATGCAGGAGTGGTTGATCCATACTGCGGTGCAGGGGGCATGTACCTAGGTCGTACGTTGCTCCCTTGGGGCTGGTATGACATCTTTCTCTTGCACTCTCGCTCGATCTCTCGGATCTTGTTTTCAACTACTATGGCCTTGTCAACCAGCTTCTTGAAGCTTACGTAGTCATTGTTGAGGAGCTGAACCTGGATCTCATTGTTCAACCCTCTCATGAACAGGTACTGCTTTCTCTGATCTGAGTTGACATCTTCGGGGGTATACCGGGACAGTTGTATGAACTTGTTGAGATATTCATTCACACTTTTCTGCCCTTGGCGGAGACCTTCGAACTCCTGCCTTTTGAGTATCATTACACCAGCAGGGATGTAGTGAGAGCGGAAACTTTCCTTGAACTCAGTCCAAGTGATTGTCTCCGGGTTGGCATGGGCGTTGCTCAATGCATCCCACCAGTCAGCAGCGGCTCCCATAAGTTGGTGCGATGCGAAGAGAACTTTCTCTCGGTCATTGCACTGAACAATGGCAAGCTTTTTCTCCACGGATTTTAACCAATCATCGGCCTCCATGGGATCACTAGCTTGAGCAAAGGTGGGTGGTCGAGTCCTCATGAACTCTCCCAACCTGTTATGAGCCGGCGGTGGTGGTGGCCGCGGTGCCGGAATGGGGTTTTGGTTGGCCTGCAACTGACCCAAAGTTTGGATCATGGTTTGCATAAGCTGGTTTTGCATGGCCATCAACCTTTCCAGATGGTTTTCGCCAGCTCCTGGGTTAGCAAGAACTTCATCATGGTCATCCTCCTGGACGTTCCTTCAGCCGGCGTTTCTTCTCACCATCTGTGAGAGAGATCAAAATAGAATAGGGTGTTAGAAGGTTAGGTAGATTCCCTCCAACTATATGCATCAAGGTGAGTTGGACTATGTATATATTAGCCCATATGAGGATGTGAGCAAGTGCCGAGAAATCTCACACATCTTTCTTCTTACGTGTGGATATGGACAATGTTTTGAGACGTCCCACAACTCACACTAAGCACACAATCACCAATAATCATCACAAGGGCCCACACAACTCCTATTCAAGGATGGTTTCCTATGTCAAGGTGGGTTTAAAGGCCAATCTAAGCTATTCACCCTAGGATGTTTGTGACTCCTATTTAGGGGTGTAACCCGTGGCTCTATTATCTATCTAAGGTTTCTATCTAGGCGTGCAACCTACTGTCAATCCGTGGCTCTGATACCAATCTGTGACGCCCTCAATTCTGTGGAAAACCACGGAACCGAGAACTAATGCATATGTGTGCCCAGGATGTTCATCACACATACACATACGTTCCACAAACTGAATTCAGATTATATAATACCACGAATAACAGAGTTTATTACAATACCTCATGAGTCTTGGACTCATGCTCACAGCGGAAGTCTTTATTCTAATGCGGAAGCAAATCTAAGCAGAAGTGGCTCCATTCCTACTCCCTCCACAGGCAAGGTTGAGAACAGATCACACGCCTCAATGCCCCACGTGGTCTTCATAGTAGACTTCTCCTGCTGCTGATGAAGTAATAATGCAAGTTTGAGTACAATGATGTAATCAGCAAGTGCGGGAAAAACACATGATATGCAGCTTATAACAAGGTAGGTATAAAAAGGCTTATTTGCAGAAAAGCAGATTTGTAAAACCCTGATAAAACAGTAACTTAACTTTAGATGAATGTAATCCCAGCATGAATTAAATTACCAACATACCTCCATCACTTCCTGTGTTCCATCCAAACATTCACCAACCTTTATTCATACTCATGAATACCTCCTCGTATTCGCTACCATCTCACGAATACCTTCCCGTATTGGCTACCATCCCATCTCATAAAACAACCTCGTCTCACAACGAGACCAAACTCGTTGCCATGACTCAACAGTCATGCAACCATCATATCACCTGGACTCAACAGTCCCAAACCAAAACCATAACCAAACCAATAACCATAATCAAAAACCTTCCCTTTAACCATCCCAACTAATCATGGCAGTTTAGCTAGGTGCTCGTGACAGTAAGCTCGGCTATCATGATAGTTTTAGACTCTGCAGAGTTTGCACCTCTTTACCCACAAGTTTGTGATTTCGTCACCCGTCGGCGACTGCAGAACCTCCATTATACCAGTACACAACCGTCGGTGTATGATCAAGAGATCACAAAATAGCCTTTACAAAGGGGTTACTAGATGTATGGACTCACTAAGGTTTCACCGGCAGGCTAGAATCTCCAATTCTCCCACCCACGGGCCCCCTCTTGTGCCATGCAGTTCCCAGGGCAGTCCTCACTCGACTCCCATTCCCCGAACCTTCCACGGTCCATAACAATCTAGTAACTTACCGTATTACTCCGCTAAGCCGCACCCATACTTGGCCTTGTGGTGGCACTGTTATCCTGGCATGTGCATGCATGAACAGGTCCTTAGATCTATGGCAAGTAAACCACCATCTCATGCTACCTCATTCACAAACCCAGTCTTGCCTAGATCTCCCTCTGATCCATATCCATTATTAACATCAGTTTCTCATTATCAATACGAGTGCAGTTAGCTAGACACATCTATCTCGCTTCCCAATCCCATAGACTCAGCGAAGCATAAAGCAAAAACCATACCCGACTCATAAAACTTCCCAGGCGACAAGGGTGGTTTAACCAAAACTAGTAAACTCCTATAATAAGGGTTTCCCATCATGTTTGACTCAGCACACACATCTTTTCGCAAAACAAAACAGTTTTACCCAAAACATAGGATCAATATGGTCAAGGAGCACTTGCCTTGTTCTTGCAGTTCCGGTTGTTCTTGAATCTCAAAACCTGGTTGCTGCAGTTCGTCGTAGACAGCTCCCTGAGCTTGTCCTGCTAGGTAGAATCACGTGCATACAAGATTCACAGCAATCAATATCATGCATAAACCTTAAACTAGATGCGATGATGCATATGCATGCTATCCTATGATTAATTTTATTAGATTGGTTTGTTCTTGCATGGCTTGCATGGACAGAGGTGTTTGGATCAAAGGTGGACGTGGCAATGATCTGGTATTTAGACCAATCTGATCATCAAGTGATCTGTCCATGAGAAGGCTTCTGTTCGAAAGGAATCAAAGAACAGATGCAAGGGGAATACAACAATGCCGTAAGGTGGTGTCGGAGTCCTACCTTACGCCCTTCTTGGTTTTTGAGGTCCTCCTCAGACCGCTCGGTTCTCCTCCGATGATCTCCTTTGTTGCGCTTCGTCGATGGTTTACTCGGCGAGTTAGGGCTAGGGCTCTAAGTCGTCGGCTCAGGAGTTGGAAAAGAAGTTTGTGGTTTCGGCCAGAGGTTCTGGGTTCTATTTATAATCGGGAAGAGAAGAGTCCTAATCGGATTGTATCCCAAATAAGAGTTTTATTCAGATCATCGTTGGATCCTATCATCTTATCTTTAGTTGATTTGGTGCGGTAACGTTGTGGAATTCAGGTCGGTTTCCTTTACGTATTGATATTCTTACACGTAACAGCCGCTCCAGAACTCGTTACCTTCGCGGTGATGAGCTCCGGAGGCTCCACGTGTCCTTCCGGGGCCTGGTCTCTCCTTTTTCCGCAGAGACGAGCTCCGGTAGCGCCGCGTGTCAATCGACCGAGACCTCCCCCTCCTTTGGAGGTGAGCTCCGCGCACGCCACGTGTTGGTGCCGGTCTTTCCTTTCTTCTTTCTTCAGGGACATGCCCCGAGGTCGACACGTGTCCGGCAGCGACTGACCTCCCGGAGATAAGCTCCGGTGGCGACGTGTGTCCAATAGAACAGGACCTCTCGGAGATGGGCTCCGAGATCGACACGTATCCCGCGCGACTGGTCCTCTGATTTCCGCAAGGACTAGCTCCAAGGATGACACGTGTCCTGCGGAAATGCCTTTGCTTCTTCCGCAGAGGCTAGCTCCGTGGGCAACACGTGTCCCACAGGATCGGACCTCTCCCCTTTGCGGAGACGAGCCCCGAGCCTGCCATGTAGCCAGCTTGGCGGCGGTCTCTCCCCACTTCGCAGGGATGGGCTCCGAACACGCCACGTGGCCAGCGGCCGCGGTAAGTTGCCTTCGGCGCTTTCTGAGAGCTGGATTCGGCTCTTATTGGCTATCCTTTTGATATTTTTCTCTGTTCCTACTTTTCTTAAAATGTTTCCTCTTCATAAAACATGAACATAGGCTGACACCCGAGATGAGGGTGTCACAGATTTTTGGATGGTTTTGGTTATGGTTGGGTTTAGGTTTGATTTTCGGGACTGTTGAGTCCGGGTGATAAGATTGGTTGCATGACTGTTGAGTCGTGGCAACGAGATTGGTCTCGGTGTGAGACGGAATTGTTTATGAGATGAAATGGTAGCGAATACGAGATGGTATTCGTTAGATGGTAGCGAATACGAGAAGGTATTCGTGAGCAAAGATGAAAAAGATTAATGTCTGGTTGAGACATGGAAAGTGATGAACATAACGGAGGTATGTTGGTATTTTAATACATGTTGGAATTACATTCACTTAAAGCTAAGTTGCTATTTTTATCGTGTTTTGAGAAATAAACTTTGCTTTCTGCTATGAGCCTTTTTATACCTTCCATGCTGTGAGCTACATATCATATTTTCCCGCACTTGCTGAGTACATCATTGTACTCAAACTTGCATTATTACTTCATCATCAGCAACAGGAGAAGAATACTATAAAGACCAAGTGGAGCATTAGGCGTGTAATCTGTCCTCAACCTTGCCTCTGGGGATTGAGAAGAGATGGAGCCGCCACTGCTGCTTAGATTGCTTCTGTACTAGTTAGAAGACTTCCGCTGCTAGATTTAGACTTCCGCTGCTAAGATAGACTTCCGCTGCTAGCATGAGTCCAAGACTCATGAGGCATTGTAATAAACCCTGTTATTCGTGGTTATATATATTCTTAATTCAGTTTGTGGATGATATGTGTATGTGTGATGAACATCCTGTGCACACATATGCATCAGTTCTCGGTTCCGTGGTTTTCCACAGAATTGAGGGCGTCACAAGCTGGTACATTGGGGCGGGGGTTTTGAACAGGAGCGCCCATGTTGGGGCGGGGCACAGGAGGCAAAAGCATACGAGGTGCTTGCATGGCAGGACGTTGCTGTGGTGCCTTGTTAGGGCGAAAAGCAGGAGTAGTCGACCCATACTGTGGTGCAGCTGGGGGCATGTACCGAGGTCGTACGTTGCTCCCTTGTGGCTGGTATGACATCTTTCTTTTGCCCTCTTGCTCGATCTCTCGGATCTTGCTCTCAACCACTATAGCTTTCAACCAGCTTCTGGAAGCTCGCGTAGTCATTGTTGAGGAGCTGAACTTCGATCTTATTGTTCAACCCGCTCATGAACAAGTACTGCTTCCGTTGGTCTGAGTTGACATCTTCGGGGGCATACCGTGATAGTTGCGTGAACTTGTTGAGGTACTCATTCACGCTCTTCTGTCCTTGGCGGAGACCTTCAAACTCTCGTCTTTTGAGCATCATTACTCCAGCAGGGATGTAATGAAAGCGGAAACTCTCCTTGAACTCAGTCCAAATAATAGTCTCCGGATTGACATGAGCATTGCAAAGGGCATCCCACCAGTCAGCGGCTGCTCCCATGAGTTGGTGCGACGTGAAGAGAACCTTCTCTCGGTCATTGCACTGAACTATGGCAAGCTTCTTCTCCATGGACTTCAACCAGTTGTCGGCCTCCATGGGATCATTAGCTTGAGCAAAAGTGGGTGGTCGAGTCCTCATGAACTCTCCCAGTCGGTTGTGAGCCAGTGGTGATGGAGGTGGTGGTGGCGGTGGTGCAGGAACGGGGTTGTTGTTGTTGGCTTGCAGCTGATCTAAAGTTTGGATCATGGTTTGCATGAGCTGATTCTGCATAGCCATCAACCGTTCCAGGTTGTTTGCACCAGCTCCAGGGTTGTCATTCTCAGGAACTTTGACGTGGTCCTCTTCTTGGTTGCCATGGACATTCCTCCCTTGACGATCGGCGTTTCCTCTCACCATCTGTGAGAGAGAGTTGGATAGAATATAGGTTAGAAGGTTAGATGGATCCCCCTAACTATATGCTTCAAGATGGATGGGCTACATATATTAGCCTTATATGAGGATGTGAACAAGTGCCGAAGCATCTCACATCTCTCTACTATGTGTGGATATGGACAACGCTGAAACGTCCTACAACTCACACTAAGCACTCAAGCGCAAACAATCATCACAGAGTTCAGCACACAACTCCTATTCAAGGCTTACTCAATAGGGGTCCTATGGGGTTTTGGGGTGATACCAATCTGTGATTACTCTGTGACTTTGTCCTATGGTCAAGGTGGTTCCAATGCCAATCTATGCATTTTATCTAAGCTTGCATCCTCTGGTCAGTGTGGCTTCTAATACCAATCTGTTACTAGGGGTGCGTCCTACAGTCCACGTGGTTCTATACCAATCTGTGATCAATCTAGGCTTGTGACCTACGATCAAGCGTGGTAGGTTGATACCAATCTGTGATCTCTATCTAGGCGTGTGACCTACGATCAACCGTGGTAGGTTGATACCAATCTGTGTCTAGGGGTGTGTCCTACAGTCAACATGGTAGCTCTGATACCAATCTGTGACGCCCTGGTTCTGAGAGGAAACCTCTCAGAACCGAGACTGATGCGTATGTGTGCCCAAGGTGTTCATCACACATACATATATACTTTACAAACTGAATTCAGAATGTATATAACCACGAATAACAGGGTTTATTACGATGTCTCATGAGTCTTGGACTCATTCTAGCAGCGGAAATCTTATCTTAGCAGCGGAAGTCTTTATTCTAGCAGCAGAAGTCTTCTAAACTATTGCGGAAGCAAACTAAGCAGCAGCAGCGGCTCCATCTCTACTCCATCCCCACAGGCAAGTTGACGGTGGATCACACTCCTATTACTCCACGTGGTCTTCATAGTACTCCTCTCCTGTTGCTGATGATGTATGATAATGCAGGTTTGAGTACATGATGTACTCAGCAAGTGCGGGAAAATATGATATGTAGCTCACAGCAAGGTAGTTATAAAAAGGCTCATTGCAGAAAGCAAAGTTTATTTCTCAAAACATGATAAAAATGGCAACTCATCTTTAAGTGAATGTAATCCTAACATGTATTTAAACACCAACATACCTCCATCATGTTCCATCACTTTCATGTCTCTTCCAGACATTTATCCTTCTCAACTTTTCTCAAGCTCATGAATACCATCTCGTATTCACTACCTTCTCATGAATACCATCTCATATTCACTACCATTTCATCTCATATTCAATTCCGTCTCATACCGAGACCAATGCTCATTGCCATGACTCAACAATTATGCAACCAATCTTATTACCCGGACTCAACAGTCCCGAAAACCAAATCCAAAGACCAAACCATAACTAAAAAAATAACCATAACCTCCCAATAACCATAACCAAAAAACCATCCCATCTAATCATGTGGGTTGTCCAGGCGCTCGTTGTGACGCCCTTGTTCTGAGAGGAAACCCCTCGGAACCGAGACTGATGCATATGTGTGCCCATGATGTTCATCACACATACACATATACTTCACAAACTGAATTCAGAATATATATAATCACGAATAACAGGGTTTATTACAATGTCTAATGAGTCTTGGACTCATTCTAGCAGCGGAAGTCTTATCTTAGCAGCGGAAGTCTTATTCTAGCAGCGGAAGTCTTTATTCTAGTGCGGAAGCAAACTAAGCAGCAGTAGCGGCTCCATCTTTACTCCTTTCCCACAGGAAAGTTGACGGTGGATCACACTCCTAATACTCCACGGGGTCTTCATAGTACTCCTCTCCTGTTGCTGATGATGTATGATAATGCAAGTTTGAGTACATGATGTACTCAGCAAGTGCGGGAAAATATGATATGTAGCTCACATCAAGGAAGGTATAAAAAGGCTCATTGCAGAAAGCAAAGTTTATTTCTCAAACACGATAAAAACAGCAACTTAGCTTTAAGTGAATGCTATCCCAACATGTATTTAAACATTAACATACCTCTATTATGATTCATCCCTTTCCACGTCTCAACCAGACATTAATCTTTCTCAACTTTGCTCATGAATACCATCTCATATTCTCTACCATCTCATGAATACCATCTCGTATTCACTACCATTTCATCTCACATTCAATTCTATCTCATTCCGAGACCCAAATCTTGTTGCCTTGACCCAACAGTCATGGAACTAATCTCATTACCCAGAATCAACAGTCCCAAAAACCAAATCCAATGACCAAACCATAACCAAATACCATCCAACCATCCCAAAAACCATCCCATCTAATCATGTGGGTTGTCCAGGCGCTCGTGACCGTAAGCTCGGCTATCATGATAGTTTTAGAACTCTGCAGAGTTTGTACCACTTTACCCACAAGTTTGTGATTTTGTAACCCGTCGGCGACTGCAGAACCTCCATTATACCAGTACACAACCGTCGGTGTATGGTCAAGAGATCACAAAATAGCCTTTACAAAGGGGCTACTAGATGTATGGACTCACTAGGGTTTCACTAGCAGGCTAGAATCTCCAATTCTCCCACCCACGGGCCCCCTCTTGTGCCATGCAGTTCCCAGGGCAGTCCTCACTCGACTCCCATTCCCCGAACCTTCCACGGTCCATAACAATCTAGTAACTTACCGTATTACTCCGCTAAGCCGCACCCATACTTGGCCTTGTGGTGGCACTGTTATCCTGGCATGTGCTCGCATGAACCGGTCCTTAGATCTACGACAATAACCACCATCTCATTCTACCTCATCCACAAAACAAGCTTGCCTAGATCTCACTCCGATTCATGTTTATTATCAACATCAGTTTCTCATTATTCATACGAGTGCAGTTAGCTAGACACATCTATCTCGCTTCTCATATCCCATGGACTCAGCGAAGCATAAAAGCAAAAACCATACCCGACTCATTAATTTTCCCGGCGACAAGGGTGGTTAAAAAAACTAGTAAACTCCTATAAAAGGGTTTTCCCATCATGTTGACTCAAGCACACACATGTTTTCACAAACAAAACAGTTTTCCAAAAACATGGGATCAATATGGTCAAGGGTCACTTGTCTTGTTCTTGCGGTTCCTGTTGCTCAAATTCTTGCTGTTGTAGTCCGTCGTAGGTACTCCCTGAGCTTGTCCTTCTATACGCGATCACACACATACATGATTCATAGCAATCAATTATCATGCACAAACTCTACTTTAAGATGCAATGATGCATATGCATGTTAATCCTATGATGCAGTTTAGTTTGTACATGTTCTTGCATGGCTTGCATGGGTTTTACGATGAACAGAGGTGTAAAGATCGATTGTGGACGTAGTGATGATCTACTCAAGATCTAGATCAAACAGATCAACACGTGATCTGTCCATGAAAAATCTTCTGTTCGAAGGGATCGAAGAACAGATGCAAAGAAAACACGATGATGTCGTAAGGTGGTATTGGAAACCTACCTTGCTTCCTTCGGGTCCTCCCTCCTAGCAAAATAGATCGTTGGGGCTCCTCCGGTGATGGCGATCGTGTCTGGGCTCATCGGTGGTCTCCCCGGTGGTCAAATTCCGGTGAAGGGGTTTAGCTCGGCGAGTTTGGGGGCTAGGGCTTCTAAGTTGGCGGCTTTAGAAAAGATGTTACAACCAAGGGGTGTTTCGGGTTCTATTTATAACCGGGAGGAGAAGAGTCCTAATCTGATTGGATTTTGAATAAGAGTCCTATTCAAATCGTTTTTGAATATTAACAACTTATCTTTAATTGATTCGGTGCGGTAACATTGTGGAAATCATGTCGGTTTCCTCTGTACCGGGGATTCCCATGCGTACAAAAGAAAAACCACTTCAAATCTCGTTACCTTCGCGTCGGTGAGCTCCGGAAGCTCCACGTGTCCAGCGGGGGCCTGGTCTCCCTTTTCCGCAGAGACGAGCTCCAGTTGTGCCGCGTGTCAGGCGGGCGAGATCTACCTCTTCCTCAGAGGGGATCTCCGCATGTGCCACGCGTCCTGGCGGGCGGGACCTCCCTCTCCCTCAGAGGCGAGCTCCGCGTGCACCACGTGTCAGAGCCGGACCTCTCCTCTCTTCGGAGGTGGCTCTAAATGTGCCATGTGTCAATTCCAGACCTTCCCTCACTTCAGAGGTGAGCTCTGTGAGTGCCACATGTCAAACAACGCCGAATCTTCCTTTCTTCTCGGAGGCGAGCTCCAAGGTCGACACGTGTCCATCAGCGTCAGACCTCCTGCAGGTGAGCTCCGGAGGTGACACGTGTCCGGTAGTGTCGGACCTATCGGAGATGAGCTCCGGAGGTGACACGTGTCCAGTAGGACCGGACCTCTCGGAGGCTAGCTCCGAGAGCGACACATGTCCCGTGCGGCTGGTCCTCTCTTTTCCATGGTGTTTAGCTCCGAAGGCAACACGTGTCCTGCGGGGCTGGCCTCGCTCCTCCGCAGGGGCTAGCTCCGGGGGTAACACGTGTCCCACGGGGTCGGACATCTCCCCTTTCCGGGGATGAGCCCCGAGCCTGCCATGTAGCCAGTTTAGCGGCGGACCTCTCCCCCTTTGCAGAGATGAGCTCCGAACGCGCCACGTGGCCAGCGGCCACGGAAATCGTCTACAGCGCTCCTCGGCGAACTGGAATTGGCTTTTTTTGGCTATCTTTTTTATTCTTTATCTGTTTCAACTTATTTTAAAAATGTTTTTCTACATAAAATATGAATACATGCAAAAATCGAAAATGAGGGTGTCACACTCGTGACCGTAAGCTCGGCTATCATGATAGTTTTAGACTCTGCAGAGTTTGTACCACTTTACCCACAAGTTTGTGATTTCGTCACCCGTCGGCGACTGTAGAACCTCCATTATACCAGTACACAACCGTCGGTGTATGGCCAAGATATCACAAAATAGCCTTCACAAAGGGGCTACTAGATGTATGGACTTACTAAGGTTTCACCAGCAGGCTAGAATCTCCAATTCTCCCACCCACGGGCCCCCTCTTGTGCCATGCAGTTTCCAGGGTAGTCCTCACTCGACTCCCGTTCCCCGCGCCTTCCACGGTCCATAACAATCTAGCAACTTACCTATTTAGTTAGCTAAGCCGCACCCATATTTGGCCTTGTGGTGGCACTGTTATCCTGGCATGGCTTGCATGAACCGGTCCTTAGATCTACGGCAAGTAACCACCATCTCATACTACCTCATCCACAAACCAAGCTTGCCTAGATGTCCCTCCGATTCATGTTCATTATCAATATTCGTTTCTCATTATTCATACGAGTGCAGTTAGCTAGACACATCTATCTCGCTTCCCGTATCCCATGGACTCAGCGAAGCATAAAGCCAAAACCATACCCGACTCCTTAACTTTCCCGGCGACAAGGGTGGTTAACAAAACTAGTAAACTCCTATGAAAGGGTTTCCCATCATGTTGACTCAAGCACACACACTTTTTGGCAAACGAAACAGTTTTCCAAAACATGGGATCAATATGGTCAAGGGACACTTGCCTTGTTCTTACTGCTTCTGTTGCTCTGGGATCGAAGTCTGGGTTCTGAAATCCTTTGTAGATAGCTCCTTGAGCTTGTCCTTCTATTCGCGATCACGCACGTACAAGATTCATAGCAATCAATCATCATGCACAAACTTTATTCAAGATGCGATGATGCATATGCATGCTAATCCTATGGTGCAGTTTTATTAGATCGGTTTGTACTTGTTCTTGCATGGTTTTTACGATGAACAAAGGTGTTCGGATCAAATGTGAACATGGTAATGATCTTGACTCAAGATCTAGATCAAACCGATCAACACGTGATCTGTCCACTAAAAAGCTTCTGTTCGAAAGGATCGAAGAACGGATGCAAGGAAAACGCGATGACGTCGTAAGGTGGTAATGGAGACCTACCTTACTTCCTTCGGGTCCTCCCTCTAGCAAAAACAGATCGTCGGGGCTCCTCCGGCGCTGGCGATCGTGGTCCGGGCTCGTCGGCGGTCTTCTCCGGTGGTCAAATTCCGGCGAAGGGGTTTAGCTCGGGGAGTTTGGGGCTAGGGCTCCAAGTCGTCGACTCGGGAGGTGGAAAAGAAGTTCGTGGTTTCAGCCAAAGGTTTTCGGTTCTATTTATAACTGGGAAAAGAAGAGTCCTAATCTGATCAGAATTCGAATAAGAGTCCTATTCAAATTGTTTTTGAATCTTAACAACTTATCTTCAATTGATTTGGTGCGGTAGCAACGTGGAATTCATGTCGGTTTCCTCAGTACCGGGGATTCCCACGCGTATAGAAGAAAAACTGCTTCAAATCTCATCACCTCTCGGTGATGAGCTCCGGAGGCTCCACGTGTCCTGCGGGGGCCCGGTCTCCCTTTTCCGCAGAGGTGGGCTCCGGTTGTGCCGCGTGTCAGGCGGGCGAGCCCTCCATCTTCCTCAGAGGCGAGCTCCACGTGCGCCACGTGTCCTGGCGGGCTGGAACCTCCCCTCTTTCCAGAGACGAGCTCCGCGTGCGCCACGTGTCTGGTGGGTCGGGACCTCCCCTCTCAACAGAGGCAAGTTCCGCATACGCCACGTATCAGTGCCGGACCTCCCCTCTCTTCGGAGGTGAGCTCCGAGAATGCCACGTGTCCAGTAGTGCTAGACTTCCTTTCTTCTCAGAGACGAGCTCCGAGGTCGACACGTGTCTGGTAGTATCGGACCTCCCGGAGATGAGCTCCAGAGGTGACACGTGTCCAGTAGGACCGGACCTCTCGGAGGTTAGCTCTGAGAGCGACACGTGTCCCGCACGGCTGGTCCTCTCTTTTCCGCAGTGACTAGCTCCGAAGGCGGCACGTATCCTGCGGGGCTGGCCTCGCTTCTCCGCAGAGGCTAGCTCCGGGAGTAACTCGTGTCCCATGGGGTCAGACCTCGCCCCTTCCGCAGAGACGAGCCCCGGGCATGCCACGTAGCCAGTTTAGCGGCAGACCTCTCCCCCTTTGCGGGGATGAGCTCCGAACACGCCACGTGGCCAGTGGCCGCAGGAAGTCGTCTTTGGCGCTCCTCGGCGAACTGGAATTGGCTCTTTTTGGCTGTCTTTTTGATTCTTTCTCTGTTTCAACTTATTTTAAAATGTTTTCTCTACATGAAATATGAATGCATGCAGAAATCGAAATTGTGGGTGTCACACTCTACCCAATCCATAGAACATAGAACACCCCTGTAAATTCTATCTTCAGCGTAGTGGTAGGGTATTTTTTTCTCTTTCTTTGTAAAGGTGTCATAGTGTCTAGGAACAACGCTTAGAACAGCTAAGCTCCGGTGGGGTCCTGCTACTCTTGTCATACGGAGCGGATCGCTGCCTTCTTGCACGGCCTGTTTCCTCCTATCACCAAAGGAAGCCAGAAATGAGAAAAATCTACCCTACCCTGCGTACCTTATTTACAGTTTGTGCTTACTCATGCATATCAGCTGTAAATGGCATGTCCGGGGCCTGTCCTACACACTTGTCCTAGGTCTCGTGGCACTGGAAGGTCTCCTCGCTGAAAGGTTAACACCCGCGGGAGGTCCACGGTGTGTAGCTGAACATTGTGACAATCTCAGTTCAAGCCGAACAAAACTACTGCTTTCAAGAAGAAGAAGTCAAACAAAGCCAATGAGGGCTGCTATACCTGTGGTGAACACGGACATTTTCCCAAGAACTGTCCTGACAGGGCAGATCATAGAGGGAAAAATAATGTCAACATTGTGACATCTAGCAATGCAGATGGGTACGGTAATTTCTTTACTGTTCTTTCTGTTATTCAAACACCACCCTGGTGGTTTGATACGGGTGCTAACGTTCATGTATGTTCTCACATGTCTATGTTTACTTCTTACCAGTTCGTCCCGGATTCCTTCGTTCTATTGGGGAAGGGGTCAGATGCTTCTGTTCGTGGTGTTGGCACAGTCGATTTGAAGTTCACTTCAGGAAAGATTGTCCAGCTAACGAACGTGCAGCATGTCCCTACTATGAACAAGAATCTTCTTGGCGGATCCTTTCTGTGTAGAGATGGGTTCAAAGTAGTTTTAGAGCCAATAAAATAGTTTTTTCGAAACATGGACAATTTATTGGTAAAGGCTATGAATGTGGAGGCTTGTTCCACTTTTCTTTGTCAGAGTTTAATAATAATGTGGCAGTTTTAATGATGATGCAAGTGTTTGGCATTCTCGTTTATGTCATGTTAATTTTGGTTTACTGAATCGGCTATCTAGTCTCAAGTTAGTTCCGGAAGTCACCATTGCCAAAGGTTCTAAGTGCCATAGTTGTGTGCAATCAAAGCAACATAGAAAACCTCACAAGACAGCCGAGGAGAGAAACTTGGCACCTCTAGAACTCATACATTCTGATCTATGCGAGATGAATGGTGTTTTGACAAAAGGTGGAAAGAAATACTTCATGACGCTAATAGATGGTTTGTCGGAGTGTGATAGCTGCGACACTCCTCCCAGGCTGCTCGAAAGCAGCCACGAAGTTTTTTTTTCTGAAGGGGGCTTGGTGCCCTACGTGACCTGGGCTCGAGGGAGCGGATGAACACCAATATTTACGTGGTTTGGACCGCCGGAGCGTAATACCCTACGTCCACAGGAGTGCTTGCAGTATTCTATGCTTGTATGTGCATGAGAGGGTGCTGGGTGCGAACCCTTTGCCTTGTGGTCACCCCGGTCCTTTTATAGTTCAAGGCCAGGGTGATTACAATGTGGCTTGGCGCACGACAGGTGGCCCCAATGCTATGTGTACCCTATACATGATCTAGAGCTTTGTCTTCTGAGTAGAGTTGGTCGACGGTGGAGTTAAGTCCTTCCATCCGGCGCGCTGAGCGCCCCTGATCGCATGTCAGGTGACGATGAAGACACCGTCTTGTCTCCGCGTCTTCTCGCCCTGCTTGGGTGGCTTTGTGCCGTTGGGCGGCACTGTACAGCTGTCACGCCTTGCCGTCCTGTCTTGTCACCGTAATGGCAAACGGGCAGAGGACAAAGGCGGGCGTAGTGTGCCGTGCTTCTGGAGAAGGCGCGAGCCCTGAATGCGAAGCCTGACAGCGCACTTCCTTCTTGACTTTGTCGACCCACGACCCACGACAGATCATGGGACACGTGGCGGCTCTAGAGCTCTTGACGACGGGTTTGGTGCTAGGGGACACGTGGCAGCTCCGGGACTCACCCCAGTGGGGGGGGGGGGCTCGGACCGGAGCCCAGGGCATGTGTCAGCACCGGAGCTGTCCTCAGCAAGGAGGTGGCTTCAAGCCAGGGGACATGTGGCAGCCCCGGACCTCACCTCAGCGGGAAGGCTCGAGCCGGAGACCAGAGCACGTATAAGCTCTGGTGTTGTCCTCAGCGGGGAGGCGGCTCTGAGCCAGGGGACACGTGGCAGCTCCGGACCTCACCTCACCGGGGAGACTCGGACCGGAGCCCAGGGCACGTGTCAGCTCCAGAGCTCAAGCGCACGTGGCAGGCCCAGGGCTGACCTCAGGGTGGGCATTCTGTTTAACCGAAACCGATCGGTTTGATTTTCGGTTTTTCCTAAAGTTTGGTTATCAAAAAACAAAAACCAAAATAGTACATACAAAAATAGAAACCGGTCCCACGGTTAACAAAGAATCTCGGTTCGGTTTTTGGTTAAACCGAAAAAACTGAGCCGGTGGGGCGGGCCGACAACGCGCGGCGAACAGCCGGCTCGGGGCGACGAGGCGCAGCCCGACCGGCAGCGGGGCGTGAGCCGCGAGGCAATGGCCGACGGCGAAGTAACGACGCGGTGGGGCGCGAGGCGAGAGACCAACGGTGAGGCGGCGACCGGCGTCGTGGCGGCTGGAGCGGGGGAGAGGCGGCGACAGGTGGCCGGCGCTGGGCGAGGCGCGAGGTGAAGGTCGGCGGCGGGGCAGCCGGCGCGGCGGCGAGGCGAAGGCCGGCGGCGGGGCGGCCGGCTCGGGGCGAGGTGGCGGCCGGCGCGGGGGCGAGGCGATGACCGGCGGCGGTGCGCGGGGCGCCCGACATAGGGGACGACGCGGCGACAGGCGTGGGGCATGAGGCGGCAACCACGTGGGGGTGGCAGGCGGCGTGGGGCGCGAGGCGGCAGCCGCGTGGGGGCACGGGACGCGAGGCGAGGGGGGCGGGTGGTCTAGTGGGCGGTGGAAGTTAAGATGGGCAAGAGATGTTAATTTAATGGGCTAAATTTTGGTTAACCCGGTTAACCGAAAATAAAAACCGAAACCGAAAAAACTTCGGTTTTTACATAATCCTAACCAAAATATGTTCGGTCCTTGTCGGTTTGGTTAGTTTGGTTTCGGTTCCGGTTAGTTCGGTTTCGGTGTTCGGTTCCGGGTTTTTTTTGCCCAGCCTGAGGCTGACCATGGGGACAAGGGCACGCATCAGCTCTGGAGCTCAAGCGCACGTGGCAGCCCCAGGGCTGACCATGGGGCCAAGGGCACGTGGCTACGCTGGGGCCCACCTCAGCGGGGAGGCGAGGCCAAGGCTGTCTTTTACGTACTACGCAGGGGTACCCGGTTTGCAGGGTACCGACCCCGGGCCTATCTTGGGGGAGGCGTCGAGCCCGTAGGTGGGGCCCACATCTCTCTGGCATGGTGGTTCTTGTGACGCCCTGGATTCTGGGAATCAGAACCTGGACTGATGCGTATGTGTGCCCAGGATGTTGATCACACATACACATATAATCCACAAACTGAATTTCAGAATAATACCACGAATAACAGTGTTTATTACAATGTCTCATGAGTCTTGGACTCATTTTAACAGCGGAAGTCTTATCTTAGCAGTGGAAGTCTTATTCTAGCAGCAGAAATCTTTATTCTAGCAGCGGAAGTCTTCTAAACTATTGCGGAAGCAACTAAGCAGCAGCAGCGGCTCCATCTCTACTCCATCCCCACAGGCAACTTGACGGTGGATCACACTCCTAATACTCATCGTGGTCTTCATAGTGCTCCTCTCCTGTTGCTGATGATGTATGATAATGCAAGTTTGAGTACATGACGTACTCAGCAAGTGCGGTAAGTATGACATGTAGCTTACAACAAGGCGGGTATAAAAGGCTTATTGCAGAAAGCAAAGTTTATTTCTCAAAACACGATAAAAACAGCAACTTAGCTTTAACTGAATGTAATCCCAACATGTATTTAAACACCAACATACCTCCATCATGTTCCATCAGTTTGATGTCTCTTCCATACATTTATCTTTGTCAACTTTTCTCAAGCTCGTGAATACCATATCGTATTCACTACCATCTCATGAATACCATCTCGTATTCACTACCATTTCATCTCATATTCAATTCCGTCTCATACCGAGACCAATGCTCATTGTCGTGACTCAACAGTCATGCGACCAATCTCATTACCCGGACTCAATAGTCCTGAGAACCAAATTTAAAGACCAAAACATAACCAAATAACATCCAAACCATCCCAAAAACCATCCCATCTAATCATGTGGGTTGTCCGGGCGCTCGTGACCGTAAGCTCGGCTATCGTGATAGTTTTAGACTCTGCAGAGTTTGTACCACTTTACCCACAAGTTTGTGATTTCGTCACCCGTCGGCGACTGCAGAACCTCCATTATACCAGTACACAACCGTCGGTGTATGGTCAAGAGATCACACAATAGCCTTTACAAAGAGGTTACTAGATGTATGGACTCTCTAAGGTTTCACCGGCAGGCTAGAATCTCCAATTCTCCCACCTACGGGCCCCCTCTTGTGCCATGCAGTTCCCAGGGCAGTCCTCGCTCCACTCCCATTCCCTGCGCCTTCCACGGTCCATAACAATCTAGAAACTTACCTAATTAGTCAGCTAAGCCACACCCATATTTGGCCTTGTGGTGGCACTGTATTCCTGGCATGGCTCGCATGAACAGGTACTTAGATCTACGGCAAGTAAACCACCATCTCATTCTACCTCATCCACAAACCAAGCTTGCCTAGATCTCCCTCCGATTCATGTCCATTATCAACACCAGTTTCTCATTACCCTTATTCATACAAGTGTAGTTAGCTAGACACATCTATCTCGCTTCCCATATCCCATGGACTCGGCGAAGCATAAAAGCAAAAACCATACCCGACTCATTAACTTTCCCGGCGATAAGGGTGGTGAACAAAACTAGTAAACTCCTATGAAAGGGTTTCCCATCAAGTTGACTCAAGCACACACACCTTTTCACAAACAAAATAGCTTTCAAAAACATGGGATCAATATGGTCAAGGGGCACTTGCCTTGTTCTTGCGGTTTCGGTTGCTCTTGGATCTCGAAATCTGGGTTTTGAAATCCCTCGTAGATAGCTCCCTGAGCTTGTCCTTCTACTTACGATTGTGCACATACAAGATTCAAAGCAATCAATTATCATGCACAAACTTTACTTAGGATGCAATGATGCATATGCGTGTTGATTCTACGGTGCAGTTTTATTAGATTAGTTTGTACGTGTTCTTGCATGGCTTGCATGGGGTTTTACGATGAACAAAGGTGTATAGATCAAATGTGGACGTAGTGATGATCTGAACTTAAGATCTAGATCAAACCGATCAACACGTGATCTGTCCACAAAAAAGCTTCTGTTCGAAGGGCTCGAAGAACAGATGCAAAGAAAACCGTGACAATGTCGCAAGATGGTAATGGAGACCTACCTTACTTCCTTCGGGTCCTTCCTCTAGCAAAAGATGTCTGGGCTCGTCGGCGGTCTCTTCGGCGACTGAACTCCAGTGAAGGGGTTTAGCTCGGCGTGTTTGGGGCTAGGGCTTCTAAGTTGTCGGCTTAGAAAAGATGTTATGACCAAGGGGTTGTTTTGGGTTCTATTTATAATCAGGAAAAGAAGAGTCCTAATCTGATTGGATTTCGAATAAGAGTCCTATTCAAATTGTTATTGAATCCTAACAACTTATCTCTAATCGATTTGGTGCGGTAGCAACGTGGAATTCGTGTCGGTTTCCTCAGTACCTGGGATTCCCACGCATTCAGAAGAAAAAATGCTTCAAATCTCGTTACCTTCACAGCGGTGAGCTCCGGAGGCTCCACGTGTGCAGCGGGGGCCTGGTCTCCCTTTTCCGCAGAGGCGAGCTCTGGTTGTGCCGTGTGTCAGGCGGGCGAGACCTCCCTCTTACTTAGAGGCGAGCTCTGCATGTGCCACATGTCCTTGCGGGCGGGACCTCCCCTCTCTCCAGAGGCGAGCTCCACGGATGCCACGTGTCAGTGCCAGACCTCCCCTCTCTTCGGAGGTGGCTCTGAATATGCCGTGTGTCAATTTTGGATCTCCCCTCTCTTCGGAGGTGAGCTCCGATAGTGCCACGTGTCAATTCTGGACCTCCCTCACTTCGGAGGTGAGCTCCGTGAGTGCCACGTGTCAATTCTGAATCTCCCTCACTTCGGAGGTGAGCTCCGTGAGTGCCACGTGTCAAGCAGCGCTGAATCTCCATTTCTTCTCGGAGGCGAGCTCCGAGGTCGACACGTGTCCATCAGCGTCAGACCTCCCGGAGGTGAGCTCCGGAGGTGACACGTGTGCAGTAGTGTCGGATGTCACACCCGGTTTCTCCGAAGAACAACCGAGTGAATATCACATGTATGCCAGGATCATTTTCTCATACATGTGATGACAAATAGTGAAACATCATTTATTACAAGCCAGGTGTCGAATATAAATAAGTCTTACATAGAAAATGTCTCGATGGACAATAATAAGTTCATCACAAGTAAATAAACTAGCAGCAGAATATTATTCTTGTGGGCTCCGTCACAGGCGTTTCCGGGGGACTCCATGAACCTAGAAACCTTCTTCGGGCCCAAAATCTTGATCATTAAACACCACATCATTATCTTGACCTGAGCAGCAATATAAACCAACAAATATGCAAGGATGAGTACCGATGGTACTCAGCAAGTGTGGGAAAGTTATGTCATGCATGGCTAGATGTAACACCCCAAAATCCTGTTAAGAGGTGAATTTAAAATTTTTTGGACGTATTGCATGTGTTGACAAAATTCAAATTCAAACTGGAATTCAAATTAAACTCAAAACAGAAATGAAAAAGAAAAAGAAAAGGAAAAAATAAACCTCCCCGGCCAGTGGGCCAAAACCCACCAGCCGGCCCACCTCACTCCCGCGCCAGCCCGCAGCCGCGCGCCCGCGTATCTCTCGCAGACAGGCGGGACCCACCTGTCATCCCTAACCCCCGATCGTCCAAAACCCGGACTGTCCCCCCCCCCCCCCCGCGCGCGCGATCTCAACCGACCGGATTTCCTCCGAATTCTAGTTCCGGAGGACTCCGACTCGATCTAAACTAACACGCCGCCCTCCCCCGTCTATAAAAACCCTGGCATCGTCCCGTTTTTCCCCACGATCCGCCGTTTTTCTCTCCGGTGAGAACCCGAGCTTCTCCGGCGAACTCTGCTCGATCTACGCTCGGGAATTCTGATCTAACTCGCTGGTCTTGATCCACCGCCTCCGGGGAACCTCGCAGGTGCAGAAAACTCGGTGGTTTGCGGTTCAAACACAGCGCCGACGAGTCTCGCCGTGAATTCACCTCGGACCTCGTCGCCGATCGCTTTCCAGGACCTCCGAGCTCAAGAAAACTCCCGAGATGAGATCCCCGACCTCCCCTCCACCGATCTATGCCATAAAATTACAGTTCTAGGAAGAATTCTCGAAGATCCGAAAGTCTCCGGCGAGATCGCCGCCTCCCGTCGCCGTGCGCCGCCGGGCAGCGCCGCCCGCGCTCGATCAGAGCGACGTGGCCGCTTGTGCGCCGTCTATTTTAAATCGCACGGTAGAGTTTAAATCCCCGCGTACCGGTTCGATGTTATAATCTCAGCCGTCTGTTTTAAATCGGACGGTCCACGTCAGCCATGCGTTATAAAGGCCGGGATTCTTACGTGCTACCCCCTGGGGTTCTCGGAAAATAAGAGCTAGCCCCGGAAACTTCTGATCTAGCCCCTGGAACTTCAGAAAATCATGTAAATTCATTTAAAAATCAGTTTTAGCCCCTGGACTTAATAAAAATTAGGAAAAACCCCTGTGTTAAGTGTAGTTAGGCCCCTGGAAATTCTTAAAATAATATAATAGACCCTGTAGTGGGGTGAGTTTACCTTTTTAACCCTATTTGATATTAAAGTTAGGAATTTGAATATGTGGCTAGTATTTAAAATTTAAAAGATGGGACAAACATATTGTCAAATTCAAATTAAAAACTTCCCCAGTACTTAGAAAACCTTGGAGTGAGATAAAATAGATTTTTGGCTGAAATGAATCTTTTTAATTGATTATTCACATTTATTAGTATAGGGACACATTTTTAAGTAGAGAATAATTCTGAAAATTAGTAAAATAAATGTAAAATAGTTTACATCAGAGGAGAAGTTTAAAAATATATATTATTATATATTTTAGACCCAAAACCTATTCTGTTTAGATGAGGTGTCTTACTATTTTTATAATAAAGTTCACATTTAGGCATAGGAAATAAATCTGAAAATATAGCAAACTAGGTATGAATAACTAGAAAATGATAAATGAAGTTTCCAAAATCCAAAGAATTCAGTTTAGGGTTGGTAGAAGGACTGAAGACACATATGGAGTAGGAAAATACCTTTCATGCATACTTGGTAGCTAAAAGGTGTAGTGATTGAATATAAGGAATTTATTTAAACTAGAAACTCATATATATAGTATGCAAGCATAGATATGAATACAAAAGTAGAAATCATATACACATGTTTAAAAGTGCATGTAAGCCAAAAATCAACACACATAGAGTAACCACAACACATAGAATTGTGAATGGCTTTCATAAATGTGAATGTGTGGTTTGTATGAAGTGGAAGTGTGAACTATGTCTTATGGATTGTTGTTTTTCTTTTGCTATGTGTGATGGTATGATGTAGAACCTGCTCCAGAGCAAGTTCTCCCTGGACTACCCATTCCAAGAGCAGCAGGAAGGAGGCAAGTGTCCTTGACCATTTTGTTCCTAAACTAGGATGTGTAGATAGAATTATTTGCATTGTCAATTGAAATATGAAACCCATGCTAGGAAGTTTCCCTAGAATTGCATTACTCTGTTTCTTTGTATCTTGGGATAGGATTTTGTTTTATCATGTCATTCATTCATATTACTTATGCTTAGCCATGCTTAGAATGGGATAATTGGGATATGAGATCATCAAATTGTTTACCTTACTCTTGAATGAGATATTATGAGTTATGTAGAGGTAGGGATCAATGCAAGTTGGATGATTTGGTTGGTGCTGGGTGCACGAGACTCGGGTTTGTGTTTAGTACTTGCCTGGATCCTAAGGACCGATTCATGGAGCATGTAACCTGGCTTTACCGTGCCAACCACATGCTGAGATGGGGCAGCTTGGCCAATTAATTAGGTGTATCCCCGGCGTAGTATGGGTGTGTTGGATGGTGCGGGGAATAGGTGTCAGCTGGACTACCATATGAACCGCAAGGCTCAAGAGGGGGCCACTGCAGCGGGGTTGGAGCCTCTTGTATGCTGTTAGGGGTGAAACCTCAGTGGGCCCACGCTCGTCGGGAATCCCTTTGTAAAGGCTTCGTAGTGATCTCCTGGCTACACACCTGGGAAGTGTGAATGTGGTTCGTAGCTACTGGCATAATGGAGGTTCTTTTAGTCCACCCGGCAACGGGGGATGGAATCACTACATGTGGGTACAGTGGTGCAAACTCTACCGAGTCAAAAACTGTCATGACAGCCGTGCTCACGGTCAAGAGCGGCTTGGACTTATTCATGATTAGTGGAGTGATGGTTTTGGAAGTTGTGGATGTTAAGCGGGGAGCTTAACATCGGAATTGATGCTATGGTTATTGGATTATGATGATGGGTTGGGAGATTGGGACCATTACACCTATGTAGTAATGTAGGTACTTAATAAGCTAAGGTGATAGGTATTAATTGCGTAGTGCTTTAACCATGAGTTCAACCTCTCCTTGCTCTAGCCATGCATGATATAATTTTCCCACACTTGCTGAGTACCATTGGTACTCAACCTTGCATATTTTGTTGGTTTATATTGCTGCTCAGGTCAGGATAATGAGGTGGTGTATAATGACCAAGACTTTGGACCCGAAGAAGGTTTCTAGGTTCATGGAGACCCCCGGGCAACGCCTGTGACGGAGCCCTCAAGAATAATATTCTGCTGCTAGTTTATTTACTTGTGATGAACTTATTATTGTCCATCGAGACATTTGCTATGTAAGACTTAATTTATATTCGACACCTGGCTTGTAATAAATGATGCTTCACTATTTGTCATCACATGTACGAGAAAATGATCCTGGCATACATGTGATATTCACTTGGTGGTTCTTCGGAAAAACCGGGTGTGACAGAAGTGGTATCAGAGCCAAGGTTGCCCGTAGGAACGTGGACCTAGGTAGAAATGGACGTATTTAAGTGCCTTATTTTCTTAAAAACTATTCTTACAAGATGTGTGTTGAAAAGTGTTATTTAATGAGTCACTTTCTTCATCTTACCCCAATTTTCATTCAAAATAGGATTTCGTTTAAAAAGTTTATCTAACCTAAGTTTAAATGCTTTTTGTTTTTAGATGGTTCGCATGATTCGCACCGCTCGCAAGTCCACAGGAGGGAGAGTTCCCGTAGTTGCCCTTGCCGAAAGAGAGGAGAGCCGTCCGGTGACGTACCTTTCCTACGGATTGGCAGTAGGAGGCTTGTTGCGCCGTCTTCGATGTATGCTTGAAGCCGCCGGCAATACGGGCAAGCTAATCATCCACTATAACTCCACCATGACCATCCGTGAGAAGAGGGAAGAATGGAGTTCAGAGATGAGAATTATACACGAAAATCAGCTGCTTAAGTTCCACCACTCTCCCGCTTGTCGAGCGACACAGGTCGATGCGGAGAAGGATGTCACCTGGGAGGCCATCACCTGCCAGAGTCACATCTATCGTCGCCACCTGGACAGGACTGAGTAAATGTATGTCCTCCAGCATGAGAGTGGTACCACGGAGTACAAGTACCCGCGAGTGCAGCAAGGGACTTCCCATGAGCACATGGACTTGTGCTTGGAGGATGCTTCTATGCTCAGCACTCGACTGCAGGAGTGTCAGCAAGAGCTTCAGGATGTTCGGGACACCCTGAAGGAAACGGAGGCATTGCTGCGAGCCTGCTTGAGGGCGAGAGAAAGAGGAGATGGGAATGAACTGTGTGTCACCGTGAATGATACATGGACTCCTGACTCCCCAGATCGCCGAGCGATCAGGCGTCGTCGCACTTCTCCACCAGCAGCCTCCCCACCCAAAGCAGAGTCAGAAGGCAGCCGAAATGATGAGGAAGATCCCGAGGAGCCAGCTCAAGAAAACGAGTAGTGTAGAGACCTTCCCTTAGTTAGAAGGATGTCGAGTAGACGAGTCGTTACGTAGTTAATGGTGTGTTAATGCTTGGTGTGTGACGTGAGTTGTGGAAGCCATGAGCAATTGTCCACAGCCTCGTCTTTAGATTGTTTTGCTTTGGTGTGTGAACCCACATGAAATAATATAAGTGAACCCTTAGAGAAGTATAACAAAGCCTCAACACTTCAAAGTACAAACAAATGAAAGTAGTAAGATGATACTAAATGCTTTCAAATTAACATTGGTTGATTCTGCCAGATGGCCGGAAGAGGAAAAGGACGTGCTGCCAACCCCGCCAACAACAACGATGAGGCATGCAACCCTCATCTTTCTGGAGGCCAGGACCGGGGTGGTCGCCGTGAAGGAGTTGATCCCCTCCACCAAATGCTGGAGAATCAGAATCAGCTCATCTAGAACTTGACTCAAGTGGTGGCCAACTTGCACCAAGCTCCACCTCCACAAGCTGCACCACGCCAACCAAGGTTGAGTGAGTTTCTAGGAACTCAACCTCCGAAGTTTGCAAGTGCTGCTGAACCTCTGGAGGCAGATGATTGGCTTAAGACCATTGAGAGCAAGATGAGGATCATACAGTGCCAAGGGTACGAGAGGGTGCTGTTTGCCTCTCATCAATTGCATGGACCTGCTGCTGATTGGTGGACCGCCTACGTGGCCACCCATCATGACCCTGAGAACATCACTTGGGAAGAGTTCAAGCGTAGCTTCCGCAACCATTACATCCCAAGAGGTGAAATCAAAAACAAGAGGAAGGAGTTTTTGGGACTGCAGCAGGGAAACATGACGGTGAGGGAATACCTCACTAAATTTACTCAACTATCCCGTTATGCCCCACGGACATAGAGACTGATGAGCAGAAACAAGATTGTTTCGTGGAGGGACATTAAATTAAATCAAGTTGAGGTGAAAGTTGAGGAAATCAGGACCATCAGGGAATATCCAGATGTTTTTCCGGAGGAGTTGCCAGGTATGCCTCCTGATCGTGAAGTGGAATTCGCAATTGAGCTAGTGCCTGGAACAGCCCCGATATACAAGAGACCTTATAGGATGGACTCCAAACAGCTGGGAGAACTCAAGGATCATTTGAGAGAACTCACGGAGAAGGGGTATATTCGTCCTAGTTCCTTAGCATGGGGAGCCCCGGTCATATTTGTGCCCAAGAAGGACGGAACCCAAAGGTTATGCGTGGACTACCGTGCCTTGAATGAGGTAACCATCAAGAATAAGTACCCATTACCCCGCATTGAAGACTTGTTTGATCAGTTGAGGGGAGCTTGTGTGTTCTCAAAAATTGATCCCAGGTCGGGATACCACCAACTTAAGATAAGACAATCTGATAATCCCAAGACAACTTTCGTATCTCGGTACGGACTGTATGAATACACTGTCATGCCTTTCGGGCTAACTAATGCCCCGGCATACTTCATGTATCTCATGAACAAGGTATTCATGGAATATCTGGACAAATTTGTGGTGGTTTTCATAGATGACATTCTCGTCTTCTCCAAAGATGAAGAAGAACATGAGAAACATCTAAGGCTGGTGTTGCAGAAGCTGAGAGAACACCAACTATATGCCAAGTTGAGCAAGTGTGAGTTTTGCCTGAAGAGAGTTCCCTTCTTAGGACATATAATCTCGGAGGGAGGAATCTCCGTAGATCCCGCCAAAATCGAGGATATACAGAAGTGGAAGACCCCTGAAAATGTCAGGGAAGTTCGAAGCTTCTTGGGATTGGCAGGATACTATCGATGGTTTATTGAGGGATTCTCTAAAATCTCAAGACCCCTCACCAAACTATTGGAGAAGGGAATCACATTCACATGGACACTGCAGTGCGAGACGAGTTTTCAGGAGTTAAAGAAAAGATTGACAACATCCACAGTGCTGGTTATGATAGATATGCAGAAGAACTTTACGGTGTACTGCAATGCCTCTGGAAACGGGTTGGGATGTGTTCTCATGCAAGAAGGGCATGTCGTGGCTTATGCATCCCGGCAGCTCCGGAAGCATGAGAAGAACTATCCTACACATGACCTAGAACTAGCCGCAGTGGTACACGCGTTGAAAATTTGGCGGCACTACTTGATGGGAAAGAGGACAGAGATATATACGGATCATAAGAGTTTAAAGTACATATTCACACAGCCAGATCTCAACCTCAGACAAAGGAGATGGTTAGAGCTAATCAATGACTTTGATGTGGGCATCAACTATCATCCTGGGAAAGCAAACGTCGTGGCAGATGCTTTAAGTCAGAAAGTGCAGGTCAATAAGTTGAGCTTGAAGGACATGCCTGTAGAATTGAAGGACGAGGTTATAAGGCTCAATCTATGCCTTGTGAATAGTGGTTAAGCCATCGCCATGGAAGTGGACTCCACACTAGAGCAAGAAATACGCGAGGGTCAAAAGGATGACGAGAAGATACAAGAAATCAGGCAACTCAGCAAGGAAAATAAAGCCCCTAGTTTCAGAGAGGATGACCAAGGAACGGTGTGGCACGGGAAAAGAATCTGTGTGCCAGAAGTAAAGAAGATCCGTGAATTGATTTTCAAGGAGGCTCACGATTCCGACTATTCCATTCATCCTGGGAGTACGAAGATGTACCAGGACCTCAAGAGCATGTATTGGTGGTATGGCATGAAGCGAGATGTCGCGGAACATGTTGCCCTATGTGACACATGTCAGTTGGTGAAAGCAGAACATCAACGACCCGCGGGATTATTGCAACCACTCAAAGTGCCTGAATGGAAATGGGAAGAAATCGGCATGGATTTCATAGTGGGATTGCCTAGGACCCAATCAGGATATGATTCGATATGGGTCATCATCGACAGGCTAACCAAGGTAGCTCATTTCATCCCCGTGAAAGAAAGCTACAGCGGATCCAAATTGGCAGAATTGTACATGTCAAGGATCGTGTGTTACCATGGGGTGCCAAAGAAGATAGTGTCGGATCAAGGGACACAGTTCACCTCAAGGTTCTGGCAGAAGTTGCATGAAACAATGGGAACCCACCTGAATTTTAGCTCTGCCTATCATCCCCAAACTGACGGGCAGACGGAGAAAACCAATCAGATTCTTGAAGATATGCTGAGGGCGTGTGCACTCAAAAACAACCGGAGTTGGGACAAGAACTTACCGTATGCGGAGTTTTCTTATAACAACAGCTATCAGGCTAGTATGAAGATGTCACCGTTCGAAGCTTTGTATGGGAGGAAGTGCAGAACTCCCCTATTTTGGAACCAAACATGGGAAAGTAAAGTGTTTGGTCCCGAAGTACTACAAGAAGCCGAGGCGAAAGTGAGGGAAATTCGCAACAACTTGAGGATAGCACAGACACGACAAAAGAGCTATGCCGATGTACGGAGAAGAGAGCTCGTTTTCAACGTGGGAGATTGTCGCTACCTCAAGGTGTCCCCTATCCGAGGACTTCGTCGGTTCAAGGTGAATGGGAAGTTGTCACCTCGATACATCGGACCCTTTCAAGTTCTGGAGAGGAAAGGCGAAGTGGCGTATCAACTAGAATTACCGGCTCGCCTATCGGATGTGCACGATGTATTCCATGTGTCACAGCTCAAGAAATGTCTGAGAACCCCTGAAGAGATGTTACCCATGAATGAGGTTGACGTAGCTGAGGATCTGTCTTATGCCGAGCAACCATCCAAGATTTTGGAGACAATGGAACGCCTCACAAGGAATAAAAGAATCCGGATGTGCAAGGTGCAGTGGAAGTATCACTCGGAAGAGGAAGCCACCTGGGAGCGAGAAGATGAGCTTAAGGCACAATTTCCAGAATTGTTTTCTTAGAACCACCAATCTCGAGGACGAGATTTCTTTTAAGGGGGGTAGAGCTGTAACACCCCAAAATCCTGTTAAGAGGCGAATTTAAAATTTTTTGGACGTATTGCATGTGTTGCAAAAATTCAAATTCAAACTGGAATTCAAATTAAACTCAAAACAGAAATGAAAAAGAAAAAGAAAAGGAAAAAAATAAACCTCCCCGGCCAGTGGGCCGAAACACACCAACCGGCCCACCTCACTCCCGCGCCAGCCCGCAGCCGCGCGCCCGCGTATCTCTCGCAGACAGGCGGGACCCACCTGTCATCCCTAACCCCCGATCGTCCGAAACCCGGACTGTTCCCCCCGCGCTCGCGATCTCAACCGACCAGATTTCCGCCGAATTCTGGTTCCGGAGGACTCCGACTCGATCTAAACTAACACGCCGCCCTCCCCCGTCTATAAAACCCCGGCATCGTCCCGTTTTTCCCCACGATCCGCCGTTTTTCTCTCCGGTGAGAACTCGAGCTTCTGCGGCGAATTCTGCTCGATCTACGCTCGGGAATTCTGATCTAACTCGCTGGTCTTGATCCACCGCCTCCGGGGAACCTCGCAGGTGCAGAAAACTCAGTGGTTTGCGGTTCAAACACAGCGCCGACGAGCCTCACCGTGAATTCACCTCGGACCTCGTCGCCGATCGCTTTCCAGGACCTCCGAGCTCAAGAAAACTCCCGAGATGAGATCCCCGACCTCGCCTCCACCGATCTATGCCATAAAATCACAGTTCTAGAAAGAATTCTCGAGGATCCGAAAGTCTCCGGCGAGATCGCCGCCTCCCGCCGCCGTGCACCGCCGGGCAGCGCCGCCCGTGCTCGATCAGAGCGACGTGGCCGCTTGTGCGCCGTCTATTTTAAATCGCACGGTAGAGTTTAAATCCCCACGTACCGGTTCGATGTTATAATCTCAGCCGTCTGTTTTAAATCGGACGGTCCACATCAGCCCCGCGTTATAAAGGCCGGGATTCTTACGTGCTACCCCCTGGGGTTCTCGGAAAATAAGAGCTAGCCCCGGAAACTTCTGATCTAGCCCCTGGAATTTCAGAAAATCATGTAAATTCATTTAAAAATCAGTTTTAGCCCCTGGACTTAATAAAAATTAGGAAAAACCCCTCTGTTAAGTGTAGTTAGACCCCTGGAAATTCTTAAAATAATATAATAGACCCTGTAGTGGGGTGAGTTTACCTTTTTAACCCTATTTGATATTAAAGTTAGGAATTTGAATATGTGGCTAGTATTTAAAATTTAAAAGATGGGACAAACATATTGTCAAATTCAAATTAAAAACTTTCCCAGTACTTAGAAAACCTTGGAGTGAGATAAAAATAGATTTTTGGCTGAAATGAATCTGTTTAATTGATTATTCACATTTATTAGTATAGGGACACATTTTTAAGTAGAATAATTCTGAAAATTAGTAAAATAGTTTACATCAGAGGAGAAGTTTAAAAATATATATTATTATATATTTTAGACCCAAAACCTATTCTGTTTAGATGAGGTGTCTTACTATTTTTATAATAAAGTTCACATTTAGGCATAGGAAATAAATCTGAAAATATAGAAAACTAGGTATGAATAACTAGAAAATGATAAATGAAGTTTCCAAAATCCAAAGAATTCAGTTTAGGGTTGGTAGAAGGACTGAAGACACATATGGAGTAGGAAAATACCTTTCATGCATACTTGGTAGCTAAAAGGTGTAGTGATTGAATATAAGGAATTTATTTAAACTAGAAACTCATATATATAGTATGCAAGCATAGATATGAATATAAAAGTAGAAATCATATACACATGTTTAAAAGTGCATGTAAGCCAAAAATCAACACACATAGAGTAACCACAACACATAGAATTGTGAATGGCTTTCATGAATGTGAATGTGTGGTTTGTATGAAGTGGAAGTGTGAACTATGTCTTATGGATTGTTGTTTTTCTTTTGCTATGTGTGATGGTATGATGTAGAACCTGCTCCAGAGCAAGTTCTCCATGGACTACCCATTCCAAGAGCAGCAGGAAGGAGGCAAGTGTCCTTGACCACTTTGTTCCTATACTAGGATGTGTAGAAAGAATTATTTGCATTGTCAATTGAAATATGAAACCCATGCTAGGAAGTTTCCCTAGAATTGCATTACTCTGTTTCTTTGTATCTTGGGATGGGATTTTGTTTTATCATGTCATTCATTCATATTACTTATGCTTAGCCATGCTTAGAATGGGATAATTGGGATATGAGATCATCAAATTGTTTACCTTACTCTTGAATGAGATATTATGAGTTATGTAGAGGTAGGGATCAAGGCAAGTTGGATGATTTGGTTGGTGCTGGGTGCACGAGACTCGGGTTTGTGTTTAGTACTTGCCTGGATCCTAAGGACCGATTCATGGAGCATGTAACCTGGCTTTACCGTGCCAATCACATGCTGAGATGGGGCAGCTTGGCCAATTAATTAGGTGTATCCCCGGCGTAGTATGGGTGTGTTGGATGGTGCGGGGAATAGGTGTCAGCTGGACTACCATATGAACCGCAAGGCTCAAGAGGGGGCCACTGCAGCGGGGTTGGAGCCTCTTGTATGCTGTTAGGGGTGAAACCTCAGTGGGCCCACGCTCGTCGGGAATCCCTTTGTAAAGGCTTCATAGTGATCTCCTGGCTACACACCTGGGAAGTGTGAATGTGGTTCGTAGCTACTGGCATAATGGAGGTTCTTTTAGTCCACCCGGCAACGGGGGATGAAATCACTACATGTGGGTACAGTGGTGCAAACTCGGCAGAGTCAAAACTGTCATGACAGCCGTGCTCACGGTCAAGAGCAGCTTGGACTTATTCATGATTAGTGGAGTGATGGTTTTGGAAGTTGTGGATGTTAAGCGGGGAGCTTAACATCGGAATTGATGCTATGGTTATTGGATTATGATGATGGGTTGGGAGATTGGGACCATTACACCTATGTAGTAATGTAGGTACTTAATAAGCTAAGGTGATAGGTATTAATTGCGTAGTGCTTTAACCATGAGTTCAACCTCTCCTTGCTCTAGCCATGCATGATATAATTTTCCCACACTTGCTGAGTACCATTGGTACTCAACCTTGCATATTTTGTTGGTTTATATTGCTGCTCAGGTCAGGATAATGAGGTGGTGTATAATGACTAAGACTTTGGACCCGAAGAAGGTTTCTAGGTTCATGGAGACCCCCGGGCAACGCCTGTGATGGAGCCCTCAAGAATAATATTCCGCTGCTAGTTTATTTACTTGTGATGAACTTATTATTGTCCATAGAGACATTTGCTATGTAAGACTTATTTATATTCGACACCTGGCTTGTAATAAATGATGCTTCACTATTTGTCATCACATGTATAAGAAAATGATCCTGGCATACATGTGATATTCACTTGGTGGTTCTTCGGAAAAACCGGGTGTGACACTAGAGCAAGGAGAGGTTGAACTCTTGGTTAAAGCACTACGCAATTAATACCTATCACCTTAGCTTATTAAGCACCTACATTACTACACAGGTGAAATAGTCCCAATCTCCCATCCCATCATCATAATCAAATAACCATAACCTCATTTTCAATGTTAAGCTCCCCGCTTAACATACCTAACTTCCAAAACCATCACTCCTCTAATCATGAATAAGTCCAAGGAGCTCTTGACCGTGAGCACGGCTGTCATGACAGTTTTGACTCTGCAGAGTTTGCACCACTGTACCCACATGTAGTGATTTCATCCCCCGTTGCCAGGTGGACTAAAAGAACCTCCATTATGCCAGTGGCCACGAACCACATACACACTTCCCAGGTGTGTAGCCAGGAGATCACTACGAAGCCTTTACAAAGGGATTCCCGATGAGCGTGGGCCCAATGAGGTTTCACCCCTAACAGCATACAAGAGGCTCCAACCCCGCTGCAGTGGCCGCCTCTTGAGCCTTGCGGTTCATATGGTAGTCCAGCTGACACCTATTCCCCGCACCATCCAACACACCCATACTACGCCGGGGATACACCTAATTAATTGGCCAAGCTGCCCCATCTCAGCTTGTGGTTGGCACGGTAAAGCCAGGTTACATGCTCCATGAACCGGTCCTTAGGATCCAGGCAAGCACTAAACACAAACCCGAGTCTCATGCACCCAGCACCAACCAAAGCATCCAACTTGCCTTGATCCCTACCTCTACATAACTCATAATATCTCATTCAAGAGTATGGTAAAATAAACTGATGATCTCACATCCCAAATATCCCATTGTAAGCATGGCTATGACATGATAAAATGAATCCCAACCCAAGCTACAAGGAAACAAGGTAATGCAATTCTAGGGAAACATCCTAGCATGGGTTTCATATTTTCAATTGACAATGCAAATAATTCTATCTACACATCCTAGTATAGGAATAAAGTGGTCAAGGACACTTGCTTTCTTCTTGCTGCTATGGAAATGGGTAGTCCTGATCTTGGAAAGGAAGAACTTGCTCTCGAACAGGTTCTACTCATACCATCACACATAGCAAAAGAAAACAACAATCCATAAGACATAGTTCACACTTCCACTTCATACAAACCACACATTCACATTTATGAAAGCCATTCACATTTCTATGTGTTGTGGTTACTCTATGTGTGTTGATTTTGGCTTACATGCACTTTTAAACATGTGTATATGATTTCTACTTTTGTATTCACATTTATGTTTGCATACTATATATAAGTTTCTAATTTAAATAAATTCCTTATATTCAATTACTACACCTTTTAGCTACCAAGTATGCATGAAAGGTATTTTCCTACTCCATATTGTCTTCAGACCTTCTACCAACCCTAAACTGAATTCTTTGGATTTTGGAAACTTCATTTATCATTTTCTAGTTATTCATACCTAGTTTGCTATATTTTCAGATTTATTTCCTATGCCTAAATGTGAACTTTATTATGAAAATAGTAAGACACCTCATCTAAACAGAATAGGTTTTGGGTCTAAAATATTAAATAATATATTTTTGAACTTCTCCTCTGATGTGAACTATTTTACATTTATTTTACTAATTTTCGAAATTATTCTCTACTTAAAAATGTGTCCCTATAACTAATAAATGTGAATAATCAATTAAACAGATTCATTTCAGCCAAAAATCTATTTTTATCTCACTCCAAAGTTTTCCAAGTACTAGGAAAGTTTTTAATTTGAATTTGCAATGTGTTTGTCCCATCTTTTAAATTTTAAATACTAAACACATAGTCAAATTCCTAAATTTAATATCACATAGGGTTAAAAAGGTAAATTCACCCCACTACAGGGTCTATTATATTATTTTAAGAATTTCCAGGGGTCTAACTACACATAACAGAGGGATTTTGCTAATTTTTATTAAGTCCAGGGCCTAAAACTGATTTTTAATTGAATTTACATGAATTTCTGAAGTTCCAGTGGCTAGATCAGAAGTTTCCGGGGCTAGCTCGTATTTTCCTAGAACCCCAGGGGGTAGCACGTAAGAATTCCGGCCTTTATAACGCGGGGCTGACGTGGACCGTCTGATTTAAAACAGGCGGCTGAGATTATAACGTCGAACCGGTACGCGGGGATTTAAATTCTACCGTGCGATTTAAAATAGACGGCGCACAAGCGGCCACGTCGCTCTGATCGAGCGCGGGCGGCGCTGCCCGGCGGCGCACGGCGGCGGAAGGCGGTGATCTCGCCGGAGAGTTTCGGATCTTCGTCAATTCTTCCTAGAACTGTGATTTTATGGCATAGATCGGTAGAGGGGAGGTCGGGGATCTCACCTCGGGGGTTTTCTTGAGCTCGGAGGTCCTGGAAAGCGGTCGGCAACGAGGTCCGAGGTGAATTCACGGCGAGGCTCGTCGGCACTGTGTTTGAGCCGCAAACCACCGAGTTTTCTGCACCTGCGCGGTTCCCTGGAGGCGGTGGATCAAGACCAATGAGTTAGATCAGAAATCCCGAGCGAAGATCGAGCAGAATTTGCCGGAGAAACCCGGGTTCTCACCGGAGAGAAAAACGGCGGATCGTGGTTGAAAAACAGGACGATGCCGGGGTTTTTATAGACGGGGGAGGGCGGCGTGTTAGTTTAGACCGAGTTGGAGTCCTCCGGAACCAGAATTCGGCTGGGAACGCGCGGTTTTCCAGGTTAGTTTCGATCGGGTGCGCGCGCGGAGGAGTCCCGGGTTCGGACGAACGGGAGGTCGGGGATGACAGGTGGGTCCTGCCTGTGTGCGAGAGGTGCGCGGGCGCACGGCTGCGGGCTGGCGCGGGGTTTGGGTGGGCCGGCTGGTGGGTTTCGGCCCACTGGCCGGGAAGGTTTATTTTTTCTTTTTCTTTTTCTTTTTCATTTCTGTTTTGAGTTTAATTTGAATTCTAGTTTGAATTTGAATTTTTGCAACACATGCAATACGTCCAAAAATTTTTAAATTCCCCTCTTAACAGGATTTTGGGGTGTTACAGCTCTACCCCCCTTGAAAGAAATCTCATCCTCGAGATTGGTGGTTCTAAGAAAACAATTCCGGAAATTGTGCCTTAAGCTCATCTTCTCGCTCCCATGTGGCTTCCTCTTCCGAGTGATGCTTCCACTGCACCTTGCACATCCGGATTCTTTTATTTCTGGTGAGGCGTTCCATTGTTTCCAAAATCTTGGATGGTTGCTCGGCATAAGACAAATCCTCAGCTACGTCAATCTCATTCATGGGTAACACCTCTTTAGGCGTTCTCAGACATTTCTTGAGCTGTGACACATGGAATACATCGTGCACATCCGATAGGCGAGCCGGTAATTCTAGTTGATACACCACTTCGCCTTTCCTCTCCAGAACTTGAAAGGGTCCGATGTATCGAGGTGACAACTTCCCTTTCACCTTGAACCGACGAAGTCCTCGGATAGGGAACACCTTGAGATAGACATAGTCTCCCACGTTGAAAACGAGCTCTCTTCTCCGTACATCGGCATAGCTGTTTTGTCGTGTCTGTGCTATCCTCAAGTTGTTGCGAATTTCCCTCACTTTCGCCTCGGCTTCTTGTATTACTTCGGGACCAAACACTTTACTTTCCCCTATTTGGTTCCAACATAGGGGAGTTCTGCACTTCCTCCCGTACAAAGCTTCAACGGTGACATCTTCATACTAGCCTGATAGCTGTTGTTATAGGAGAACTCCGCATATGGTAAGTTCTTATCCCAACTCCGATTGTTTTTGAGTGCACATGCTCTCAGCATATCTTCAAGAATCTGATTGGTTCTTTCTGTCTGCCCGTCAGTTTGGGGACGATAGGCAGAGCTAAAATTCAGATGGGTTCCCATGGTTTCATGCAACTTCTTCCAGAACCTTGAGGTGAACTGTGTCCCTCGATCCGACACTGTCTTCTTTGGCACCCCATGGTAACACACGATCCTTGACATGTATAACTCCACCAATTTGGATCCTCTGTAGCTTTCTTTCACGGGGATGAAATGAGCTACCTTGGTTAGCCTGTTGATGATGACCCATATCGAATCATATCCTGATTGGGTCCTAGGCAGTCCCACTATGAATCCATACCGATTTCTTCCCATTTCCATTCAGGCACTTTGAGTGGTTGCAATAATCCCGCGGGTCGTTGATGTTCTGCTTTCACCAACTGACATGTGTCACATAGGGCAACATGTTCCGCGACATCTCGCTTCATGCCATACCACCAATACCTGCTCTTGAGGTCCTGGTACATCTTTGTACTCCTAGGATGAATGGAATAGTCGGAATCGTGAGCCTCCTTCAAAATCAATTCACGGATCTTCTTTACTTCTGGCACACAGATTCTTTTCCCGTGCCACACCGTTCCTTGTTCATCCTCTCTGAAACCAGGGGCTTTATTTTCCTTGATGAGTTGCCTGATTTCTTGTATCTTCTCGTCATTCTTTTTACCCTCACATATTTCTTGCTCTAGTGTCGAGTCCACTTCCATGGCGATGGCTTCACCACTATTCACAAGGAATAGATTGAGCCTTATAACCTCGTCCTTCAATTCTGCAGGCATGTCCTTCAAGCTCAACTTATTGACCTGCACTTTCCGACTTAAAGCATCTGCCACGACATTTGCTTTCCCAGGATGATAGTTGATGCCCACATCAAAGTCATTGATTAGCTCTAACCATCTCCTTTGTCTGAGGTTGAGATCTGGCTGTATGAAAATGTACCTTAAACTCTTATGATCCGTATATATCTCTGTCCTCTTCTCCATCAAGTAGTGCCGCCAAATTTTCAACGTGTGTACCACTGCGGCTAGTTCTAGGTCATGTGTAGGATAGTTCTTCTCGTGCTTCCGGAGCTGCCGGGATGCATAAGCCACGACATGCCCTTCTTGCATGAGAACACATCCCAACCCGTTTCCAGAGGCATCACAGTACACCGTAAAGTTCTTCTGCATATCTGGCATAACTAGCACTGGGGTTGTTGTCAATCTTTTCTTTAACTCCTGAAAACTCGTCTCGCACTGCGGCGTCCGTGTGAATGTGATTCCCTTCTCCAACAGTTTGGTGAGGGGTCTCGAGATCTTAGAGAATCCCTAAATAAACCGTCGATAGTATCCTGCCAATCCCAAGAAGCTTCGAACTTCCCCGACATTTTTAGGGGTCTTCCACTTCTGTATATCCTCGATTTTGGCGGGATCCACGGAGATTCCTCCCTCCGAGATTATATGTCCTAAGAAGGGAACTCTCTTCAGCCAAAACTCACACTTGCTCAACTTGGCATATAGTTGGTGTTCTCTTAGCTTCTGCAACACCAACCTTAGATGTTTCTCATGTTCCTCTTCATCCTTGGAGAAGACGAGAATGCCATCTATGAAAACCACCACAAATTTGTCCAGATATTCCATGAATACCTTGTTCATGAGATACATGAAGTATGCCGGGGCATTCGTTATCCCGAAAGGCATGACGGTGTATTCATACAATCCGTACCGAGATACGGAAGCTGTCTTTGGAATGTCGGCTTGCCTTATTTTAAGTTGGTGGTATCCCGACCTGAGATCAATTTTCGAGAACACACAAGCTCCCCTCAATTGATCAAACAAGTCTTCAATGCGTGGTAATAGGTACTTGTTCTTGATGGTTACCTCATTCAAGGCACGGTAGTCCACGCATAACCTTTGGGTTCCGTCCTTCTTGGGCACAAATATCACTGGAGCTCCCCATGGCGAGGAACTAGGACGAATATACCCATTCTCTGTCAATTCTCTCAAATGATCCTTGAGTTCTCCCAGCTGCTTGGAGTCCATCCGATAAGGTCTCTTGTATATCGGGGCTGTTCCAGGCACTAGCTCAATTGCGAATTCCACTTCACGATCAGGAGGCATACCTGGCAACTCCTCCGGAAAAACATCTGGATATTCCCTGATGGTCCTGATCTCCTCCAATTTCACCTCAACTTGATTTAATTTAATGTCCCTCCTAGGCTCTTGTATTGTTATAAACTTTACTCTTGTGCCACTAGGGTGAGTTAGTTCCACCGTTCTGGTCGAACAATGGATGATTCCTTTATGTTTGGTCAACCAATCCATACCCAAGATAATATATATCCCTTGTGAATCTATCACTATGAGGTTAGCAGTAAATACTACCCCATTAATGTCTAGGTTCACTTTGGGACACACTTGTCTTGTCCTTATTTCTCCACCTGGAGAGTTTACTGCTAGCATATGGTTCATTTGTGTTGTTGCTAGGTCATGCTTCTTAACAAACCCTTGGGCAATGAACGAGTGGGTAGCACCAGAATCAAACAACAGGGTTGCAATGTGTAAATTGGCAGGAAACTTACCAACTACCACGTCGGGTGCCTCTTGCGCCTCCTCCATGGTGACGTGGTTCACCCATCCTCTCATTACATTCTGCTGTTGCGGCTGCGCGGGCTTCTTCTTTGGGCACTTATGGGCATAGTGCCCCGCTTCACCACAGTTAAAACATTGCACCCCAACCTTAGAACCCTGGCCTTTGTTGTCTTGGGGTTGGTTTGGGGGGTCCTTGCACTGCTGGTCGAGGTGGATATGCGGGACGAGGCTGCTGTACAAACTGACTTTGTGGCTGTGCTGGTGCTGACGGAGGCCTGAAATTCGGGTTGTACCCTCTCGGTGCTGAGTAGGGTACAGCAGCACGGCTCGCCTGCCCTGCGGGTTCCTGCATCAGACGTGGGCGGGTGTTGCTACCCGAGGCTTGGTGTGACCATCCCGCCTTCCTCTTGTTTTCATTTTCCATGGCCTTCAGCTTCCTTTCTACAACAAACGCTCCGTCCACCATCTTTTGGAAGCTTTCATACTCATTGGAAGACATTGCACACTGCATTTCTGCTGTGAGTCCTTCCACGAAGCAATCCTGTTTCTGCTCATCAGTCTCTATGTCCCGTGGGGCATACGTGATAGTTGAGTGAATTTAGTGAGGTATTCCCTCACAGTCATGTTTCCTTGCTGCAATCCCAAGAACTCCTTCCTCTTGTTTTTGAGTTCACCCCTTGGTATGTAATGGCTGCGGAAGCTACGCTTGAATTCTTCCCAAGTGATGTTCTTAGGATCATGATGGGCGGCCACGTAGGCGGTCCACCAATCAGTAGCAGGTCCATGCAATTGATGAGAGGCAAACAGCACCCTCTCATACCCTTGGCACTGTATGATCATCATCTTGCTCTCAATGGTCTTTAGCCAATCATCTGCCTCCAGAGGTTCAGCAGCACTTCCAAACTTTGGAGGTTGAGTTCCTAGAAACTCACTCAACCTTGGTTGGCGTGGTGCAGCTTGTGGAGGTGGAACTTGATGCAAGTTGGCCACCACTTGAGTCAGGTTCTGGATGAGCTGATTTTGATTCTCAAGCATTTGGTGGATGGGATCAACTCCCTCACGGCGTCCACTCCTGTCTTGGCTCCCAGAAAGATGAGGGTTGCAGGCCTCATCGTTGTTGTTGGCAGGGTTGGCAGCACGACCCTTTCCTCTTCCGGCCATCTAGCATGATCAACCAAATGTTAATTTAAGGCATTACGTATTATCTTACTACTTTCACTTGTTTTTACTTTGAAGTGTTGAGGCTTTGTTATACTTTCTGATGGTTCATGTCTCACACAAAAATAAATGCACTATTATTTCATGTGGGTTCACACACCAAAGCAAAACAATCTGAAGACGAGGCTGTGGACAATTGCTCATGGCTTCCACAACTCACGTCACACACCAAGCATTAACACACCATTAACTAAGGTAACGACTCGACTAATCGACATCTTGCTAACTAAGGGAAAGACTCTGCACTACTCGTATCCCTGAGCTGGCTCCTCGGGATCTTCCTCATTATTGCGGCTGCCTTCTGACTCTGCTTTGGGTGGGGAGGCTGCTGGTGGAGAAGTGCGACGATGCCTGATTGCCCGGCGATCTAGGGAGTCAGGAGTCCATGTATCATTCACGGTAACACACAGTTCATTCCCATCTCCTCTTTCTCTCGCCCTCAAGCAGGCTCGAAGCAATGCCTCGGTTTCCTTCAGGGTGTCACGAACATCCTGAAGCTCCTGCTGACACTCCTGCAATCGAGTGCTGAGCATAGCAGCATCCTCCAAGCACAAGTCCATGTGTTCATGGGAAGTCCCTTGCTGCACGGGCGGGTACTTATACTCCGTTGTACCGCTCTCGCGATGGAGGACATACATGTACTCAGTCCTGTCCAGGTGTCGACGATAGATGTGACTCTGGCAGGTGATGGCCTCCCAGGTGACATCCTTCTCCGCATCGACCTGTGTTGCTCGACAAGCTGGAGAGCGGTGGATCTTGAGCAGCTGATTTTCGTGGATAATACTCATCTCTGAACTCCATTCTTCCCTCTTCTCACGGATGGTCCTGGTGGAGCTATAGTGTATGATTAGCTTGCCCGTATTGCCGGCGGCTTGGAGCATATGTCGAAGACGGCGCAACAAGCCTCCTACTGCCAATCCGTAGGAAAGGTACGTCACCGGACGACTCTCCTCTCTTTGGGCAAGGGCAACTACGGGAACTCTCCCTCCTGTGGACTTGCGAGCGGTGCGAATCATGCGAACCATCTAAAACAAAAAGCATTTAAACTTAGGTTAGATAAACTTTTAAACAAAAATCCTATTTTGAATGAAAGTTGGGGTAAGATGAAGAAAGTGACTCCATTAAATAACACTTTTCAACATACACCTTGTAAAATAGTTTTTTAAGAAAATAGGGCCCTTAAATACGTCCATTTCTACCTAGGTCCACGTTCCTACGGGCAACCTTGGCTCTAATACCACTTCTGTCACACCCGGTTTCTCTGAAGAACAACCGAGTGAATATCACATGTATGCCAGGATCATTTTCTCATACATGTGATGACAAATAGTGAAGCATCATTTATTACAAGCCAGGTGTCGAATATAAATAAGTCTTACATAGGAAATGTCTCGATGGACAATAATAAGTTCATCACAAGTAAATAAACTAGCAGCGGAATATTATTCTTGTGGGCTCCGTCATAGGCGTTGCCCGAGGGACTCCCTGAACCTAGAAACCTTCTTCGGGTCCAAAATCTTGATCATTAAACACCACTTCATTATCTTTACCTGAGCAGCAATATAAACCAACAAATATGCAAGGTTGACTACCGATGGTACTCAGCAAGTGTGGGAAAGTTATGTCATGCATGGCTAGAGCAAGGAGAGGTTGAACTCTTGGTTAAAGCACTACGCAATTAATACCTATCACCTTAGCTTATTAAGCACCTACATTACTACACAGGTGAAATGGTCCCAATCTCCCATCCCATCATCATAATCAAATAACCATAACCTCATTTTCAATGTTAAGCTCCCCGCTTAACATCCCTAACTTCCAAAACCATCACTCCTCTAATCATGAATAAGTCCAAGCCGCTCTTGACCGTGAGCATGGCTGTCATGACAGTTTTGACTCTGCAGAGTTTGCACCATTGTACCCACATGTAGTGATTTCATCCCCCATTGCCGGGTGGACTAAAAGAACCTCCATTATGCCGGTGGCCACAAACCACATACACACTTCCCAGGTGTGTAGCCAGGAGATCACTATGAAGCCTTTACAAAGGGATTCCCGACGAGCGTGGGCCCACTGAGGTTTCACCCCTAACAGCATACAAGAGGCTCCAACCCCTCTGCAGTGGCCCCCTCTTGAGCCTTGCGGTTCATATGGTAGTCCAGCTGACACCTATTCCCCACACCATCCAACACACCCATACTACGCCGGGTATACACCTAATTAATTGGCCAAGCTGCCCCATCTCAGCATGTGGTTGGCACGGTAAAGCCAGGTTACATGCTCCATGAACCGGTCCTTAGGATCCAGGCAAGCACTAAACACGAACCCGAGTCTCGTGCACCCAGCACCAACCAAAGCATCCAACTTGCCTTGATCCCTACCTCTACATAACTCATAATATCTCATTCAAGAGTATGGTAAAATAAACTGATGATCTCACATCCCAAATATCCCATTCTAAGCATGGCTATGACATGATAAAATGAATCCCAACCCAAGCTACAAGGAAACAAGGTAATGCAATTCTAGGGAAACATCCTAGCATGGGTTTTATATTTTCAATTGACAATGCAAATAATTCTATCTACACATCCAAGTATAGGAATAAAGTGGTCAAGGACACTTGCCTTCTTCTTGCTGCTCTGGGAATGGGTAGTCCTGATCTTGGAAAGGAAGAACTTGCTCTGGAACAGGTTCTACTCATACCATCACACATAGCAAAAGAAAACAACAATCCATAAGACATAGTTCACACTTCCACTTCATACAAACCACACATTCACATTTATGAAAGCCATTCACATTTCTATGTGTTGTGGTTACTCTATGTGTGTTGATTTTGACTTACATGCACTTTTAAACATGTGTATATGATTTCTACTTTTGTATTCACATTTATGTTTGCATACTATATATGAGTTTCTAATTTAAATAAATTCTTTATATTCAATTACTACACCTTTTAGCTACCAAGTATGCATGAAAGGTATTTTCCTACTCCATATGTGTCTTCAGACCTTCTACCAACCCTAAACTGAATTCTTTTGATTTTGGAAACTTCATTTATCATTTTCTAGTTATTCATACCTAGTTTGCTATATTTTCATATTTATTTCCTATGCCTAAATGTGAACTTTATTATGAAAATAGTAAGACACCTCATCTAAACAGAATAGGTTTTGGATCTAAAATATTAAATAATATACTTTTGAACTTCTCCTCTGATGTGAACTATTTTACATTTATTTTACTAATTTTCAGAATTATTCTCTACTTAAAAATGTGTCCCTATAACTAATAAATGTGAATAATCAATTGAACAGATTCATTTCAGCCAAAAATCTATTTTTATATCACTCCAAAGTTTTCCAAGTACTAGGAAAGCTTTTAATTTGAATTTGCAATGTGTTTATCCCATCTTTTAAATTTTAAATACTAAACACATAGTCAAATTCCTAAATTTAATATCACATAGGGTTAAAAAGGTAAATTCACCTCACTACAGGGTCTATTATATTATTTTACGAATTTCCAGGGGTCTAAAACACATAACAGAGGGATTTTGCTAATTTTTATTAAGTCCAGAGCCTAAAACTGATTTTTAATTGAATTTACATGAATTTCTGAAGTTCCAGGGGCTATATCAGAAGTTTCCGGGGCTAGCTCGTATTTTCCGAGAACCCCAGGGGGTAGCACGTAAGAATTCCAGCCTTTATAATGCGTGGCTGACGTGGACCGTCCGATTTAAAACAGACGGCTGAGATTATAACGTCGAACCGGTACGCGGGGATTTAAATTCTACCGTGCGATTTAAAATAGACGGCGCACAAGCGGCCACGTCGCTCTGATCGAGCGCGGGCGGCGCTGCCCGGTGGCGCACGGCGGCGGGAGGCGGCGATCTCGCCGGAGAGTTTCGGATCTTCGTCAATTCTTCCTAGAACTGTGATTTTATGGCATAGATCGGTAGAGGGGAGGTCGGGGATCTCACCTCGGGGGTTTTCTTGAGCTCGGAGGTCCTGGAAAGCGGTCGGCGGCGAGGTCCGAGGTGAATTCACGGCGAGGCTCGTCGGCGCTGTGTTTGAGCCGCAAACCACCGAGTTTTCTGCACCTGCGCGGTTCCCCGGAGGTGGTGGATCAAGACCAGCGAGTTAGATCAGAAATCCCGAGCGAAGATCGAGCAGAATTTGCCGGAGAAACCCGGGTTCTCACCGGAGAGAAAAACGGCGGATCGTGGGGGAAAAACGGGACGATGTCGGGGTTTTTATAGACGGGGGAGGGCGGCGTGTTAGTTTAGATCGAGTTGGAGTCCTCCGGAACCAGAATTCGGCTGGGAACGCGCGGTTTTCCGGGTTAATTTCGATCGGGTGCGCGCGCGGAGGAGTCCCGGGTTCGGACGAGCGGGAGATCGGGGATGACAGGTGGGTCCCGCCTGTCTGCGAGAGGTGCGCGGGCGCACGGCTGCGGGCTGGCGCGGGGTTTGGGTGGGCCGGCTGGTGGGTTTCGGCCTACTGGCCGGGAAGGTTTATTTTTTTTCTTTTTCTTTTTCTTTTTCATTTCTGTTTTGAGTTTAATTTGAATTCCTGTTTGAATTTGAATTTTTGCAACACATGCAATACATCCAAAATTTTTTTAAATTCCCCTCTTAACAGGATTTTGGGGTGTTACATCGGACCTCCTGGAAGTGAGCTCCGAGAGCGACACGTGTCCCGCGCAGCTGGACCTTTCTCTCCGTAGTGACTAGCTCCGAAGGCGACACGTGTCCTGCGGGGCTGGCCTCACTCCTCCGCAAAGGCTAGCTCCAGGGGCAACACGTGTCCCACAGAGTCGGACATCTCCCCCTTCGCGGGGATGAGCCCCGAGCCTTTCACGTAGCCAAATTACCGGAGGACCTCTCCCCCTTTGTGGGGATGAGTTCCGAAGACGCCACGTGGCTAGCGGCCGGGGAAGTTGTCTTCGGCGCTCCTCGGCGAACTGGAATTGGCTCTTTTTGGCTATCTTTTTTATTCTTTCTCTGTTTCCACTACTTTTAAAATGTTTTCTCTATATAAAATATGAATGCATGCAGAAATCGAAATTGAGGGTGTCACAAATCTACCCCCCTTAAATTGAATCTCGCCCTCGAGATTTGATAGTGGAGAATAGATGAGGGAATTCTGTCTTGATGTCTTCCTCACGCTCCCATGTAGCTTTAGCTTCCGTGTGATGGCTCTATTGTACCTTGCACCATCGGCTCACTTTGTTCCTCGTGACCCTTTATTTTACGTCCAAAATTCGGACAGGGTGCTCTACATAGGTCAGATCCTCTTGAAGTTCGAGCTCTTCCATTGGTACTTGCTCTTCTGGTACTCTCAAGCACTTCTTGAGCTGGGATACATGAAACACGTCATGCACGTCAGAGAGGTGCATCGGGAGCTCTAATTGATAGGCTACTTCTCATCGCTTGCCCAAAATCTTAAACGGTCCGATATAGCGAGGTGCTAGCTTGACTTTGACGTTGAAACGTTGTTGGCCTCGGATAGGCGATACCTTAAGGTACACGAAGTCTCCTACTTCGAAGGTCAACTTTCTTCGCCTATTGTCCGCATAGCCTTTCTAGCGTGACTGAGCGGCCTTCAAGTTCTCCCGTATCGTTTGGACTTGCTTCTCAGCTTCTTGTAGCACTTCGGGTCCAAACACTTGGTTCTCCCCGGTCTCGTTCCAAAACAGCGGTGTTCTACACCATCTACCATACAACGCTTCGAAAGGTGACATCTTCAAGCTGGCTTGATAGCTGTTGTTATAGTAGAACTCGGCATATGGAAAACTCCTATCCCAACTACGCCCATGTTTCAAGGCGCAAGCTCTCAACATGTCCTCCAAAATTTTGTTTGTCCTTTCTGTTTGTCCATCAGTCTGCCAGTGATAAGCGGAGCTAAAATCTAGTCGTGTACCCATAGCTTCATGCAGTTTCCTCCAGAACCTAGAGGTAAACTGAGAACGCCGATCCGAGACTATCCTCTTCGGGACTCCATGGCGGCACACGATTTTCCCCATGTACAGCTCAGCTAGTGGCGCTACGTTGTACACGGTCTTAACAGGAAGAAAATGAGCTGTTTTCGTCAATAGGTCCACGATAACCCAAATGGAGTCGTAACCTGACCGAGTACGTGGCAATCTGACGATGAAATCCATACTGATGTCTTCCCACTTCCACTCGGGTACCTTTAAGGGTTGCAACAGTCCAGCGGGTCTTTGATGTTCAGCCTTCACCCGTTGGCACGTGTCGCATAGAGCAACATATTCAGCTATGTCCCTCTTCGTACCATCCCACCAATAACAAGTTTTCAGGTCCTTGTACATCTTGGTACTTCCGGGATGTATGGAATAAGGTGAATCATGTGCCTCCTTTAATATCGTGTCACGGATGTACTTCACGTTAGGCACACAAATCCTTTTTCCTAGCCAAAGCGTACCTTCTCGTCTTCCTTGAAGTCCTTTTCGATGTCTTGTTGGATCCTTTCCTTGATCTCTTTGATCTCATCATCCGTTGCTTGGCCATCTATTATCTCTTGTTCCAATGAAGAGTGGAGTTCCATCACTTCCATCTCGTTCAAGAACCCGAGATGTAACCGTTCGAACTCCTTGCGCAGCTCGGGCGGTAGCTCCCGAACTGTGAGATGGTGACATGCTCCCTTTCGGCTCAATGCATCAGCTACTACATTGGCCTTTCTGGGGTGATAGTTGATTCCAACATCATAATCCTTGATGAGTTCCAACCATCGACGTTGCCTCAAATTCAAATACGTTTGGGTGAATATGTACTTGAGGCTTTTATGATCCGTATATATCTCACATCGGTGGCCAAGGATATAATGTCTCCAAATCTTCAATGCCAGCACCACGGCTGCGAGTTCCGCCCTTGTCTTGATGCGTCACAATAAATGTTAAAGTTCTTGCTCACGTTTGGCAATACCAAAACCGGCGCTGTGGTTAGCCTTTTCTTGAGCTCCTCAAAGCTTTCTTGGCATGCTGATGTCCACTGGAACGCCTTTCCCTTCATCAATAGCTCCGTCATAGGCTTCGCTATATTGGAGAAGTCCTTGATGAAGTGTCGGTAGTATCCAGCCATCCCAAGAAAACTCCGAATATCTCTCACGTTTTGCGGTTGGTTCCACTTCAGAACATCTCCCACTTTTCCGGGATCAACCGATACTCCTTCCTCGGAGATGATGTGGCCTAGGAACGATATCTCCTTTACCCAAAATTGACACTTGCTGAGCTTGGCATACAATTGATGCTCTCTCAGTTTTTGCAATGTCAATCTCAAATGCTCTGATACCAATCTGTGATGCCCTGGATTCCGGGAATCAGAACCTGGACTGATGCGTATATGTGCCCAGGATGTTCATCACACATACACATATAATCCACAAACTGAATTTCAGAATAATACCACAAATAACAGGGTTTATTACAATGTCTCATGAGTCTTGGACTCATTCTAACAGCGGAAGTCTTATCTTAGCAGCGGAAGTCTTATTCTAGCAGCGGAAATCTTTATTCTAGCAGCGGAAGTCTTCTAAACTATTGCGGAAGCAATTAAGCAGCAGCAGCGGCTCCATCTCTACTCCATCCCCACAGGCAAGTTGACGGTGGATCACACTCCTAATACTCCTCGTGGTCTTCATAGTGCTCCTCTCCTGTTGCTGATGATGTATGATAATGCAAGTTTGAGTACATGACGTACTCAGCAAGTGCGGGAAGTATGACATGTAGCTTACAACAAGGCAGGTATAAAAGGCTTATTGCAGAAAGCAAAGTTTATTTCTCAAAACATGATAAAAACAACAACTTAGCTTTAAGTGAATGTAATCCCGACATGTATTTAAACACCAACATACCTCCATCATGTTCCATCACTTTGATGTCTCTTCCAGACATTTATCTTTCTCAACTCTTCTCAAGCTCATGAATACCATCTCGTATTCACTACATCTCATGAATACCATCTCGTATTCACTACCATTTCATCTCATATTCAATTCCATCTCATACCGAGACCAATGCTCATTGCCATGACTCAACAGCCATGCAACCAATCTCATTACTCGGACTCAACAGTCCTGAAAACCAAATCCAAAGACCAAAACATAACCAAACACCATCCAAACCATTCCAAAAACCATCCCGTCTAATCATGTGGGTTGTCCAGGCGCTCGTGACTGTAAGCTCGGCTATCATGATAGTTTTAGACTCTGCAGAGTTTGTACCACTTTACTCACAAGTTTGTGATTTCGTCACCCATCGGCCACTGCAGAACCTCCATTATACCAGTACACAACTGTCGGTGTATGGTCAAGAGATCATAAAATAGCCTTTACAAATGGGTTACTAGATGTATGGACTCACTAAGGTTTCACCGGCAGGCTAGAATCTCCAATTCTCTCACCTACGGGCCCCCTCTTGTGCATGCAGTTCCCAGGGCAGTCCTCGCTCGACTCCCATTCCCCGCGCCTTCCATGGTCCATAACAATCTAGCAACTTACCTAATTAGTCAGCTAAGCCGCACCCATATTTGGCCTTGTGGTGGCACTGTATTCCTGTCATGGCTCGCATGAACCGGTCCTTAGATCTACGGCAAGTAAACCACCATCTCATTCTACCTCATCAACAAACCAAGCTTCCCTAGATCTCCCTCCGATTCATGTCCATTATCAACATCAGTTTCTCATTACCCTTATTCATACAAGTGCAGTTAGCTAGCACATCTATCTCGCTTCCCATATCCCATGGACTCGACGAAGCATAAAAGCAAAAACCATACCCGACTCATTAACTTTCCCGGCAACAAGGGTGGTTAACGAAACTAGTAAACTCCTATGAAAGGGTTTCCCATCAAGTTGACTCAAGCACACACACCTTTTCACAAACAAAACAGCTTTCAAAAACATGGGATCAATATTGTCAAGGGGTACTTGCCTTGTGTGACACCCTCAATTTTGTGGAAAACAACGGAACCGAGAACTGATGCATATGTGTGCCCAGGATGTTCATCACACATACACATATGTTCCACAAACTGAATTCAGAATATATATTACCATGAATAACAAAGTTTATAATAATGTCTCATGAGTCTTGGACTCATGCTCACAGCGGAAGTCTTATTTCTATGCAGCGGAAGTCTTCTAACTAATGCGGAAGCGATTTAACTAATGTGGAAGCAATTCTGGGCAGCAATGGCTCCATCTCTACTCCATTCCCACAGGCAAGGTTGAGAACAGATCACACGCCTAATGCTCCCCTTGGTCTTCATAGTAATCTTCTCCTGTTGCTGATGATGAAATAATAATGCAAGTTTGAGTACAATGATGTACTCAGCAAGTGCGGGAAAATATGATATGAAGCTCATAACAAGGTAGGTATAAAAAGGCTCATTGCAGAAAGCAAAGTTATTTATCAAAACCATGGTAAAACAACAACTCATCTTTAAGTGAATGTAATCCCAACATGTATTAAAATACCAATCATACCTCCATTATGCTCATTACCTTCCATGTCACAACCAGTCATCAATCAACCTCTTTCTTTCTCACGAATACCTCCTCGTATTCGCTACCATCTCACGAATACCATCTCGTATTCGCTACCATTTCATCTCATAAAACAACTTCGTCTCCCACCGAGACCAAACTCGTTGCCATGACTCAACAGTCATGCAACCCATCTTATCACTCGGACTCAACAGTCCCAAAAACCAAACCATAACCAAACCATACAAAACCATAACCAATAACCATCCCAACTAATCATGGCAGTTGGCCAGGCGCTCTTGACTGTAAGCTCGGCTATCATGATAGTTTTAAGAACTCTGTAGAGTTTGCACCTCTTTACCCACAAGTTTGTGATTTCGTCACCCGTCGGCGACTGCAGAACCTCCATTATACCAGTACACAACCGTCGGTGTATGGCCAAGAGATCACAAAATAGCCTTTACAAAGGGGCTACTAGATGTATGGACTCACTAAGGTTTCACCGGCAGGCTAGAATCTCCAATTCTCCCACCCACGGGCCCCCTCTTGTGCCATGCAGTTCCCAGGGCAGTCCTCACTCGACTCCCATTCCCCACGCCTTCCACAGTCCATAACAATCTAGCAACTTACCTAATTACTAATCTAAGCCGCACCCATACTTGGCCTTGTGGTGGCACTGTTATCCTGGCATGTGCATGCATGCACCGGTCCTTAGATCTACGGCAAGTAAACCACCATCTCATGCTACCTCATTCACAAACCCAGTCTTGCCTAGATCTCCCTCCGATCCATGTCCATTAACAACATTGGTTTCTTATTGTCATTATGAGTGCAGTTAGCTAGACACATCTATCTCGCTTCCCAATCCCATGGACTCAGCGAAGCATAAAAGTAACAACCATACCCGACTCATAAACATCCCTGGCGATAAGGGTGGTTTAACCAAAGCTAGTAAACTCCTATAAAAGGGTTTCTCATCATGTTTGACTCAGCACACACACCTTTTTGCAAAACAAAACAGTTTTACCCAAAACATAGGATCAATATTGTCAAGGAGCACTTGCCTTGTTCTTGCAGTTCCGGTTGTTCTTGGATCTCGAAACCTTGTTGTTGCAGCTCGTCGTAAACAACTCCGTGAGCTTGTCCTTCTATACTGGATCATGCACATACAAAATTCATGACAATCAATACTATGCATAAACATTAAACTAGATGCGATGATGCATATGCATGCTGTCCTATGATCAGCTTTATTAGATCGGTTTGTACATATTCTTGCATGGTTTTTATGATGAACAGGGGTGTTCAGATCAGAGGTGGACGTGGCGATGACCTTGTCTTTAGATCAACCCAATCAACAAGTGATCTGTCCACGAGAAAGCTTCTGTTCGAAAGGAATCGAAGAACAGATGCAAAGAAAACACGATGATGTCGTAAGGTGGTATTGGAGACCTACCTTACGTTCTTCTCGGTCTTCGGGTCCTTCTCAGATCGTTGGGCTCCCTTCCGGCGATCTTCCTTGCTGAACTCCGGCGATGGCTTTCTCGGCGAGTTGAGGCTCGACCTCTAAGTTGTCGGCTTAGGAGTTGGAAAAGAAGTTCGTGGTTTTGGCCAAAAGTTCTGGGTTCTATTTATAATCGGGAAGAGAAGAGTCCTAATCTGATTGTATCTCGAATAAGAGTCCTATTCAGATCGTCGTTGAATCCTAACATCTTATCTTTAGTTGATTTGGTGTGGTACATTGTTGGATTCAGGTCGGTTTCTCCTCCGTACCGGTATTTCTACGCATACAGAATCCAAAACCGCTCTAGAACTCGTTACCTCCTCGGTGATGAGCTCCGGAAGCTCCACGTGTCCACTGGGCCAGGTCTCTCCCTTTCCATAGAGACGAGCTCCGGTTGTGCCGCGTGTCAAGCGAGCGAGACCTCCCTTCTTCTTTGGAGGTGAGCTCCGCGTGCGCCACGCATCCTGGCGGTCGGGACCTCCTCTCTATTCGGAGGTGGCTCCGCGCACGCCACGTTTTAGTGCCGGACCTTTCCTCTCTCCGGAGGTGGCTCCGGGTGTGCTACGTATCCATTCCGGACCTCCCTCTCTTTGGAGGTGAGCTCCGTGAATGCCACGCGTCAAGTAGCGCCGGACTTTCCTTTTTCCCCAGAGACGAGCTCCGAGGTTAACATGTGTCCAATAGTGACGGACCTCCAGGAGATAAGCTCCGGTGACGACGCGTGTCCAATAGAACCGGACCTCTCGGAGGTGAGCTCCGAGATCGACACATATCCCGCGCGACTGGCCCTCTGATTCCCGCGGTGACTAGCTCCGAAGGTGACATGTGTCCTGCAGAAATGCCTTTGCTTCTTTCGTAGAGGCTAGCTCCGGGGCAACACGCGTCCAACAGGGTCGGACCTCTCCCCCTTTGCGGAGATGAGCCCCGAGCCTGCCACATAGCTAGTTTAGCGGCAGACCTCTCCCCACTTCGCAGGGATGAGATCCGAACATGCCACGTGGCCAACGGGCCGCGGTAAGTTGTCTTAGGCGCTTTCGGTGAACTGGATTCGGCTCTTATTGGCTACCTTTTTGATAATTTTCTCTGTTCCTACTTCTTTTAAATTTTTTTCTCTTCATGAAACATGAATACATGCAGAAACCAGAAATGAGGGTGTCACAAATCTACCCCCCTTAAATTGAATCTCGCCCTCGAGATTCGTTAGTAGGGAATATATGAGGAAATTCTGCCTTGATGTCTTCTTCACGCTCCCATGTGGCTTCAACTTCGGTGTGATGTTTCCATTGTACCTTGCACCATCGGATCACTTTGTTCCTGGTGACCCTTTCCTTTACGTCCAAAATTCGGACAGGGTGCTCCGTATAAGTCAGGTCTTCTTGAAGTTCAAGCTCTTCCATTGGTACTTGCTCCTCTGGTACTCTCAAGCACTTCTTGAGCTGTGATACATGAAACATGTCATGTACGTCAGAGAGATATGTTGGGAGCTCTAGTTGATAGGCTACTTCCCCTCGCTTGTCCAAAACCTTAAATGGTCCTATGTAGCGAGGTGCTAGCTTTCCTTTGATGTTGAAACGTCGTTGACCACGGATAGGCGAGACCTTAAGGTATATGAAGTCTCCTACTTCGAAGGTCAATTTCCTTTGCTTATTGTCCGCATATCCTTTCTGTCGTGACTGAGCAACCTTTAAGTTCTCCCGTATCGTTTGGACTTGCCTTTCAGCCTCTTGTAGCACTTCGGGTCCAAACACCTGGTTCTCTACGGTCTCGTTTCAAAACAGCGGTGTTCTACACCGTCTACCATATAATGCTTCGAAAGGCGACATCTTCAAGCTAGCTTGATAGCTGTTGTTATAGAAGAATTCAGCGTACGGTAAACTCCTATCCCATCTAGGCCCACGTTTCAAGGCGCAAGCTCTCAACATGTCCTCCAGAATTTGGTTTGTCCTTTCGGTTTGCCCATCGGTTTGTGGGTGATAGGCGTAGCTAAAATCCAATCGTGTACCCATGGCTTTCTGCAGCTTCCTCTAGAATCTAGAGGTAAACTGAGAACCTCGATCTGAGACTATCCTCTTCGGGACTCCATGACGGCACACGATCTGCTCCATGTACAACTCGGCTAATTGTGCAACGTTGTAATTGGCCCTTATAGGGAGAAAATGGGCTGTTTTCGTCAACCAGTCCCCGATAACCCAGATGGAGTCATAACCCGACTGAGTACGTGGCAATCCGACGATGAAGTCCATGCTGATGTCCTCCCACTTCCACTCTGGTACCTTCAAAGGTTGCAACAATCCAGCGGGTCTTTGATGTTCGGCCTTCACCCGTTGGCATGTGTCGCATAGGGCAACGTATTCGGATATATCCCTTTTCATACCATCCCACCAATGACAAGTCTTCAAGTCCATGTACATTTTGGTACTTCCGGGATGTATGGAATAGGGTGAATCATGTGCCTCCTTCAATATCATTTCGCGGATGTGCTTCACGTTAGGCACACAAATCCTTTTTCCTAGCCAAAGCGTACCCTTCTCATCTTCTTTGAAATCCTTCTCTATTCCTTGTCGGATCCTTTCATTGATCTCCTTGATCCCCTCATCCGTTGCTTGGCCATCTCTTATCTCTTGCTCCAATGAAGAGTGGATCTCCATCATTTCCATGTTATTCAAGAATCTGAGGTGCAACCGTTCGAACTCCTTACGTAGTTCGGGTGGTAGCTCCCGAACCGTGAGTTGGTGACATGCTCCCTTCCGGCTCAATGCATCAGCTACTACATTGGCCTTCCCGGGGTGGTAGTTGATTCCAACATCGTAATCCTTGATGAGTTCCAACCATTGACGTTGCCTCAAATTCAAGTCCGTTGGGTAAATATGTACTTGAGGCTTTTATTATCCGTATAGATCTCACATCGATGACCAAGGATATAATGTCTCCAAATCTTCAATGCATGCACTACTGCTGCTAGCTCCAAGTCATGTGTAGGATAATTAAGCTCGTGCTTCTTTAATTGTCGTGGGGCATAGGCTACCACTTGTCCTTCTTGCATGAGCACACATCCGAGCCCCTGTCTGGATGCGTCACAATATATGTCAAAGCTCTTGCTTACGTCCGGCAATACAAAAACCGGCGCTGTGGTTAGCCTTTTCTTGAGCTCCTCAAAACTTTCTTGGCATGCTGGTGTCCATCAAAAGGCTTTTCCCTTTGTTAGCAACTCCGTCATAGGCTTTGCTATCTTAGAGAAGTCCTTAATGAAACGTCGGTAGTATCCAGCCATCCCAAGAAAACTCTGAATATCCCTCACATTTTGCGGTTGGCCCCACTTCAGAACATCTCTCACTTTACCGGGGTCAACCGATACCCCTTTTTCGGAGATAATGTGGCCTAGGAACGATATTTCCTTTAGCCAAAATTGACACTTGTTAAGCTTGGCATACAATTGATGCTCACGCAATTTCTGCAAGGTCGATTTCAAATGTTCTTCATGCTCCTCCTCACTTTTTGAATACACCATAATGTCGTCGATGAAAACCACGACGAACTTATCCAAGTACTCCATGAAAACCTTGTTCATGAGGTACATGAAGTATGCGGGTGCATTTGTTAACCCAAAAGACATGACGGTATATTCATACGACCATACCGTGTTCGAAAGGCAGTCTTGGGTATATCGGAGGGCTTAATCTTCAGCTGGAAATATCCCAACCGAAGATCAATCTTGGAGAACACTCGGGCTCCTTTCATTTGGTCGAATAGGTCCTCTATACGGGGCAGAGGGTATTTGTTCTTGATTGTCACCTCGTTGAGAGACCTATAGTCCATGCACATCCTTTGGGTTCCATCCTTCTTGTCTAAGAAGAGCACAGGAGCTCCCCATGGTGACGAGCTTGGATGTATAAAACCCTTCTCCAACTGCTCTTGAATTTGCTTCTTGAGTTCTACTAGCTCATTGATGGATATCCTATAGGGTCTCTTGGCTATGGGTGCAGTTCCAGGTACCAAATCAATGGCAAACTCAATGTCCCGATCAGGGGGCATACCTGGAAGCTCCTCTGGAAATACGTCCGAGAATTCTTGAACCACTGGAATGCTGTCCAATATTGCTCCTTCGACGTGGTTCAAGATTGTCTTCTCAGTGGTTTGTTGGGCTGACTCAAACTCGACACAGATGCCGTGCTCATTTGTTAACTGCACGCTTCTTTCAGCACATTGGATTACCCCGTTGTGCTTGCTTAACCAATCCATCCCGAGTATTATGTCAATCCCTTGGGAATCCAAGACAATAAGGTTGGCAAGGAAGTCTACCCCCCTTATTTTAAGGCTTACTCTCGGACATACTATATTAGTCCTCATTTATCCTCCGGGAGAATTAACTAACATAGCACATTTTAAGTGGGATATAGGTAGATTATGCTTGGCAACAAACTTGGATGATATGAAGGAATGTGATGCTCCAGAATCAAATAAGATGGTGGCTGGGTTGGAGTTGGCAAGGAACATACCAATTACGATGTCCTCAGCCTGTTGTGCTTCCTCAGCAGAGACATGGTTCACGTTACCGTGAGCATAGTTCTTCTGTCAACGGTTTCCTTGATTGTCCCCTCCATTTGGTCGCGGGTTCTGCTTGGGCACGTTGCCTTGCTGTCCAGGGCCTCTCCTCGGGCACTGGTTCGTGAAGTGTCCTGTTTCCCCGCATGCAAAGCATGCCCTAGAGCCTACGGCAGCAGGTACGTTGGGGCGGGGGTTTTGAACAGGAGCGCCCATGTTAGGTCGGGGCACAGGAGGCATGGGCACACTGTAAAAGCCCAAGAAAAGGGACTTGCAAAAACTTTTCTTCACCTCACAACACCACAGTTTTTATTGTGGATATCTTAGGAAATATTGTGAAGAGCAAGTAACCTCCATCAAAAGAGTGATTAGAGGGGAAACCTTCATTTTCACAAAGTGGGATTTGTACACATGAACATGAGAGGTTGAGCTCACCCCAAAAACCTAAACAGTCTTGGGAAGGTTCAGTCCAAGTTTCATGTAAATCCAACACTTTTTGAGGCACTTTTGGAGGTATTTGAAAAGGAGGCCAATATGAATGTAAATTCAAATTGCAGCAACTTTCATCACTCAAATTCAAAAGTTAGCTTCATATTCAAACTCATCACATTTTTCTGAGCTAGCCCACCCAATTTCATCCCCATTGGAGTTCATCTTGTCGGGAGCTAATTTTGCAATAATTCAAAACTGAATTTGAATTTCAGTTTAAACATGAAGCAAATTTAACTCAACAAAGTTTGAATTTGATATCTCAAATTCAAACCAAGACTTGGGGGCTAAGTCTCTTATTCAATGTTCAGTAGCTGGGATATTTACAAAAGAAAGGGGGAGAAAGAATTAGAGGGGAGAAGAGGGCCCACTGGTCAGCCACCCCGGGGAGCAAACCGACTCGGACACGCGGTCGAACACCCTACGGCCGACAGCGCACGGGGTCAACCCCGTCCCAACGCGGCCACCGCGCCACCTCCTGCTCGGGGGATGAGGGCGCTGGCTACAAAACACGCGATCGCACCCTGGTCGGCGTGAATTCCCTCCCCATTCTCTCGGTTCCACCCGCCCACATCCGAAGCAGCGCATCCGGAGTCGCCGCCCTCTGATCGCCGGCGCCCGGAAAGCACAGGCTTCTTCGTGCCCGACGCTCAACACAAGAAACGACCGCCATAAGGTGCTGGTTCTGCTTGTCCTTACCGTTCGGCATTTCATGCACCGTCGGGGGAGAATTTCTTCCGGGAACGCTACGGTGTTCTTAAGGCCGAGCTCCACCAAATCCAAAAATTCACGGGTGTTGGCTTATCATCGGGCGTACCGAGCTAAACACACGATCTACACCCTGCCACGACCACCTAGGATCAAAAACCGGCAAGAACCATGGACTAGGGTTACGGTTCTTCGAAGTTTTCTGAGAACAGCCGATATCCGGCCTAGGTCACCGGTGAGGGCGTAGTTGCAGCTGTTTTCACGAGGATTGGGGCCCATGTCCGCGATCAGCAGGTGTCAGCGGAGCTCCCCGAGCAAACCGCATCGAAAAAGGTGCAGGGGATGCCGAGTTCGACGTCACCGGTGAGCTCCCGGCCGCTGTTACCGGCGGGAGCACTGTTCCGGCCGTTGTCACGCTCTGGTGAGGGCACCACCGTGTTCCCCAGGACGAGATAGGCACAGGCGGCGAGAATCGGCATATTCCGAGGGCCGGAACCCCTCTCCGGCGAGAGCTCCGGCGAGCTCGGCGGCGGGATCACGCGGGTGGCTGGAGGAAGACGAAGGGGGGGAGGCCCCACTCGTCAGCGGCTGGAAGTAACGTGCGGGAATTTCTGTGGTCCAGGATCCAGTGTGGCTGCGCGGGAAGGAGTCTGTGGCCCCGTGTGGCTCGGCTCCAGCGGTTGACACGTGTGCGATGGACCCACCCGCAGGATTTAAATATTTTTGGAATTTCCAGTTTTAGTTCAAACTTCAAATGAATAGAACTTTGGCTAGGAACCTCCAAATTCGATGAACCAAATTTTGCTGAACTCAGAATTCTGAGTACTTTCAAGCAATACCAAATTCAGCTCATGAATGTGAATAGTTTTCCATAATTAAATCCCTAAAATTTAAACTGTTGGGAATTTTATCTGGAGAACTACTTTATGAAAAATTCTGAAATTTGGCTGAGAGGTTCATTGGAAAATCCCTGAATCTGAGTAAAATATTCAGACTCATCCAAGTTAATTTAGTTACCCTAATGGGGTGATTAAGAGAACTGCCCTGAGAAAATAGAAAAATGTACAGAAACATTTTTCAGATTTTCTCAAATCTTAATTAGGGCTTAACTTTCTGTAGAATTCTTCAAATGACATGAAACCAACTCCATTAGAACCATCCTAAATTCTAGTTTCCAGAAAGTAATGGTTGTAGCTCTGGTTAGGACCCTACCAGAGGCTTAAATATTGACCAAATAGGCTTTTATTTGTACAAGGTTCAATTGAACTTTGTTTCAAATAAAACTTGGTCACGACTCTGGTTAGGACCCTACCAATCCACCATAAAAATTTCAGAACCAGAGGGGAGGGTTAGCTAGAGTTATTAGTAATTATGTATTCAAGTGTACACATCGTATTTCATTAAACGTGTAGTCGCTGAAGAAGATACTCCGGAAGTACTGGACTTCCACCTTCCGGAAGAAGAGCTAACTACTGACCAGCAGCAACAAGGCAAGCCCCGGTTTTCATTAACCTTTTTATAAGTTTTAATTTTTTACATGTGTTATGTGAAGTATGATTGGGCATTAGGTATAGGATGAATGAAACCTCACTTGCATAACCAAAGGTTCCTAAAAGAGTGAGGGTAGTGTCTAAGACCTCGCGTAGACAGGCTATGCTTAATGTTTCATAGAACTTCGGTACAAGTCGAGTAGTTGGAATCTACTCGTGAGATAGGCTTGGGAACACACGGGTTCGGTTGAGTGATGCGAGATCACTTTAGTAATGAAAATGAGACTAGGCAGGGGCTAGGGCGCAGCAAGAGGAAGTCTTGTGTGTGTGGCCCTTTCCGTGTCGATTGAGGACCGATCCGTGTGCGGCCCACGCTGATCAAGTTTGAACGTACCGAAGGCATATCGGATATATGGGCCCCGATAAACCGATGTAGCCTAAACCTCCGGGCGTCGAGGCATAACGCACCGATTTATAGGTGTAGGCTGAGGGCAGCAAGGTGGAAATCTGCCAACGGGCATAGAGAAATGCTCCGTGTGGGGAACCTCCTGCTCGTTTCGGTGCGACCGGTTCGACGGTTGGGCTGTTAGGTGAAAGGTTGTACCGTACGACATCGAGTGAGCGTGCTGTGCAGCTCCACGGGTGGGCGTACGTGACGTGCTCTTTGGGTTTCCATGCAGGTGTATATCGAGTCGATTCGCCGTCCCTCGCGGTGAAGAGTACCACTTGGTCACTGAGTCGTGACGTAGACTAATGTATGAAATATGGTGATTCAATACTGCTGATCTGATATAATATTGTATTGCTACATGTTTGCCACCAAATATTGCGTACTAAATTTCAGCTTCCTGAACTGTTAACTTGTTGCTAAAAGCTGAACTAAGGATGAACTTGTAGGCGAGTCCATTTGTTGCAATATGACTATCCTATGTCATTGTACACCTCATGTAGAGTTTCCTGTTTAGGTGAGTCGGTTAAGCCTTGCTGAGCCTTCGTGCTCACGGTTGCTGCTTAAGTGTTTTTCAGGTGAGGAGCCACCCACGGACTCGGAGTACGAGTCTACCGGCGAGGGTTACCCTCCGTCGGGGACCACGGCTGAGTGGGAGCCGTACACGCCGCGCTGAGCTGAGACGTGCAGATAGTGTGGGTTGCCCTAGGGCAGGGCAACCGACTTTTGCTAGATAGGCGGGCGTGAGTGTAGAAAAGCAGACTTCCGCTGTGTAACAAAGACAATAGTTTGTAACTGAGTATTGTACCTGTTTGTACAGTTCAGTTGTTTTCCCCTGTAATATACTGTGTTCTTATGACGTGTGCTGTCGGGTGTCACATCGTGCGGCACCACCCTCTGCGATCCTGGATGAGCGGATTCCGGTCCGCCACACACACGAGGTGCTGGTGCAACGGGTCGTTGCTGTGGTGACTGACTAGGGCGGTATGCAGGAGTTGTCGATCCATACTGGGGTGCAGCTGGGGGCATGTACCAAGGTCGTACGTTGCTCCCTTGAGGCTGGTATGGCATCTTCCTCTTGCACTCTCGCTCGATCTCTCGGATCTTGCTTTCAACCACTATAGCCTTGTCAACCAGCTTCTGAAAGCTTGCGTAGTCATTGTTGAGGAGCTGAACCTGGATCTCATTGTTCAACCCTCTCATGAACAGGTATTGCTTCCTCTGGTTTGAGTTGACATCTTTGGGGGCAAAGCGGGACAGTTGTGTGAACTTGTTGAGATACTCATTCACGCTTCTCTGTCCTAGGCGGAGACCTTCTTGCATAGGGCATACCACCAGTCAGCGGCAGCTCCCATAAGTTGGTGCGACACAAAGAGAACCTTCTCTCGGTCATTGCACTGTACTATGGCAAGCTTCTTCTCCATGTTTCAACCAGTCGTCGGCCTCCATGGGGTCGTTAGCTTGAGCAAAGGTGGGTGGTCGAGTCCTCATGAACTCTCCCATCCTGTTATGAGCCGGTGGTGGTGGTGGCGGTGGTGCCGTAACGGGGTTGTTGTTGGCCTGCAACTGACCCAAAGTTTGGATCATGGTTTGCATAAGTTGATTTTGCATGGCCATCAACCGTTCCAGGTGGTTCTCGCCAGCTCCGGGGTTAACAAGAACTTCATCGTGACCATCCTCTTGGTTGTCACAGACGTTCCTTCGGTCGGTGTTTCCTCTCACAATCTGTGAGAGAGATCGAAGTATAATAGAAGGTCAGAAGGTTAGGTAGATCCCCTCAACTATATGCATCAAGGTGGTTTGGTGTGACGCCCTCAATTCTGTGGAAAACCACGGAACCGAGAACTAATGCATATGTGGGCCCAGGATGTTCATCACACATACACATATATTTCACAAACTGAATTCAGAATATATATAACCACAAATAACAGAGTTTATTACAATAGCTCATGAGTCTTGGACTCATGCTCACAGCGGAAGTCTTTATTTCTATGCAGCGGAAGTCTTTATTCTAATGCGGAAGCAATTTAATTAATGCGGAAGCAAATCTAAGCAGCAATGGCTCCATCTCTATTCCATCCCCACAGGCAAGGTTGAGAACAGATCACACGCCTAATGCTCCATTTGCTCTTCATAGTAATGTTCTCCTGCTGCTGATGATGATATGAAACTCATAACAAGGTAGGTATAAAAAGGCTCATTTGCAGAAAGCAAAGTTATTTATCAAACCAAGGTAAAACAGTGACTCATCTTTAAGTGAATGTAATCCCAACATGTATTTAAAATACCAATCATACTTCCATTATGTTCATTACCTTTTCATGTCATAACCAGTCATCAATCAACCTTATTCTCACGAATACCTCCTCGTATTCGCTACCATCTCACGAATACCATCTCGTATTCGCTACCATTTCATCTCATAAACAACTTCGTCTCCACCGAGACCAACCTCGTTGCCATGACTCAACAGTCATGCAACCCATCATGAAGAGAAAACATTTTAAAAGAAGTAGGAACAGAGAAAAAATATCAAAAGATAGCCAATAAGAGCCGAATCTAGTTCACCGAGAACGCCAAAGACAACTTCTGCGGCCCACTGGCCACGTGGCATGTTCGGAGCTCATCCCTGCGAAGTGGGGAGAGGTCCGCCGCTAAACTGGCTACGTGGCAGGCTCGGGGCTCATCTCCACAAAAGGGGAGAGGTCCGACCCTGTGGAACACGTGTTGCCCCCGGAGCTAGCCTCTGTGGAAGAAGCAAAGGCATTTTCCGCAGGACACATGTCACCTTTGGAGCTAGTCACCACGGAAATCAGAGGACCAGTCGCGTGGGATACGTGTCGATCTCAGAGCTCACCACCGAGAGGTCCGGTTCTATCGGATACGTGTCGCCACCGGAGCTTATCTCTGGGAGGTCCATCACTGTTGGACACGTGTTAACCTCGGAGCTCGTCTCTGAGAAGAAAGGAAGTCTGGCGCTGGAGCCACCTCCAGAGAGAGGGAAGGTCCGGCACTGACACGTGGCGTGCGCGGAGCCACCTCCGAGTAGAGATGAGGTGTCACACCCGGTTTTTCCGAAGAAACAACCAAGTGAATATCACATGTATGCCAGGATCATTTTCTCATACATGTGATGACAAATAGTGAAGCATCATTTATTACAAGCCAGGTGTCGAATATAAATAAGTCTTACATTTGCAAATGTCTCAATGGACAATAATAAGTTCATCACAAGTAAATAAACTAGCAGCGGAATATTATTCTTGAGGGCTCCATCACAGGCGTTGCCCGGAGTCTCCACGAATCTAGAAACCTTCTTCGGGTCCAAAGTCTTGGTCATTATATACCACCTCATTATCTTGACCTGAGCTGCAATATAAACCAACAAAATATGCAAGGTTTAGTACCAATGGTACTCAGCAAGTGTGGAAAAATTATATCATGCATGGCTAGAACAAGGAGAGGTTGAACTCATGGTTAAAGCACTACACACTTAATACCTATCACCATAGCTTATTAAGCACCTACATTACTACACAAGTGAAAAGGTCCCGATCTCCCATCCCATCATCATAATCAGATAACCATAACATCATTTCCAATGTCAAGCTCCCCGCTTAACATCCACAACTTCCAAAACCATCAATCCTCTAATCATGAATAAGTCCAAGCCGCTCTTGACCGTGAGCACGGCTGTCATGACAGTTTTGACTCTGCAGAGTTTGTACCACTGTACCCACATGTAGTGATTTCATCCCCCGTTACCGGGTGGACTAAAAGAACCTCCATTATGCCAGTGGCTACGAACCACATTCATACTTCCCAGGTGTGTAGCCAGGAGATCACTACGAAGCCTTTACAAAGGGATTCCCAACGAGCGTGGGCCCACTGAGGTTTCACCCCTAACAGCATACAAGAGGCTCCAACCCCGCTGCAGTGGCCCCCTCTTGAGCCTTGCGGTTCATATGGTAGTCCAGCTGACACCTATTCCCCGCACCATCCAACACACCCATACTACGCCGGGGATACACCTAATTAATTGGCCAAGCTGCCCCATCTCAGCATGTGGTTGGCACTGTAAAGCCAGGTTACATGCTCCATGAACCGGTCCTTAGGATCCAGGCAAGTACTAAACACAAACCCGAGTCTCGTGCAACCAGCACACAACCAAAACATCCAACTTGCCTTGATCCCTACCTCTACATAACTCACAATATCTCATTCAAGAGTATGGTAAAATAAACTGATGTTCTCATATCCCAAATATCCCATTCTAAGTGTGGCTAAGCATATGCATAATAATGAATGACATGATAAAATAAATCCCAACCCAAGCTACAAGGAAAACAAGGTAATGCAATTCTAGGGAAACTTCCTAGCATGGGTTTCATATTTCATTTGACAATGCAAATAATGCTATCTACACATCCTAGTATAGGATCAAAGTGGTCAAGGACACTTGCCTCCTTCTTGCTGCTCTTGAAATGGGTAGTCCTGGTCTTGGAAAGGAATAACTTGCTCTTGAGCAGATTCTACATCATACCATCACACATAGCAAAAGAAAAACAACAATCCATAAGACATAGTTCACACTTCCACTTCATACAAACCATACATTCACATTTATGAAAGTCATTCACCATTATATGTGTTGTGGTTACTCTATGTGTGTTGATTTGTGTCTTGCATACACTTTTAATCATATGTATATGATTCCTACTTTTGTATTCACATTTATGCTTGCATACTATATATATGAGTTTCCAATTTAAATAAATTTCTTATATTCAATTACTACACCTTTTAGCTACCAAGTATGCATGAAAGGTATTTTCCTTCTCCATATGTGTCTTCATAATTTCTACCAACCCTAAACTGAATCCTTTGGATTTTAGAACTCCATTTATCATTTACTAGTTGCTATATTTTCAGATTTATTTCCTATGCCTAAATGTGAACTTTATTATGAAAATAACAAGACACCTCATCTAAACAGAATAGGTTCTGATCTAAAATATTTACTAATATATTTTGACCTTTTCCTCTGATGTAAACTATTTTACAATTATTTTCCCTATTTTCTAAAACTATTCATTACTTAAAATTGTGTCCCTAAATGTGAATAATAAATTAAACAGATTCAACTCAGCCCAAAATATGTTTTTATCTCACTCCAAAGTTTTCTAAATACTGAGAAAGTTTTTAATTTAATTATGACAATATGTTTGTCCCACTTTTTAATTTTTAAACACTAGCCACATATTCAATTTCCTAAATTAAATACTAAACAGGGCTAAAAAGTTAAACTTACCCCACTACAGGGTCTATAATATTAAGTTGGTGTGACTCAAAGAGAACCTTCTCTCGGTCATTGCACTGTACTATGGAAAGATTCTTCTCCATGGACTTCAACCAGTCGTCGGCTTCCATGGGTCGTTAGCTTGAGCAAAGGTGGGTGGTCGAGTCCTCATGAACTCTCCCAGCCTGTTATGAGCCGGCGGTGGTGGTGGCGGTGGTGCCGGAACAGGGTTGTTGTTGTTGGCCTGCAATTGACCCAAAGTTTGGATCATAGTTTGCATAAGTTGGTTCTGCATGGCCATCAACCGTCCCAGGTGGTTTTCGCCAGCTCCGGGGTTAACAGGAACTTCATCGTGACCATCCTGTTGGTTGTTACGGACGTTCCTTTGGCCGACGTTTCCTCTCACCATCTGTGGGAGAGAACGAAATAGAATAGAATGTTAGAAGGTTAGGTATATTCCCTCAACTATATGCATCAAGGTGAGTTGGACTGTATATATATACTAGCCCATATGAGGATGTGAACAAGTGCCGAAACATCTCACACCTCTTTCTACTTACGTGTGGATATGGACAACGTTTTGAGACGTCCCACAACTTACACTAAGCATATAATCACAACAATCATCACAAGGGATCACACAACTCCTATTTCAAGGATGGTTTCCTATGTCAAGGTAAGGCCAATCTAAGCGTCCTAGGATGCTTCCTTGGGTCAGCGTGGCTTAACTACCAATCTGTGTCCAATACCAATCTGTGATTGTATCTAGGTGTGTAATCTACCCCTATCTGTGGTTTTTTTAATACCACTCAGTGTTTTCTATTTAGGTGTGTGACCCACTGTCAACCATTGCTCTATTATCAATCTATGATTTCTATCTAGGCGTGTAACCTACTGTCAACCCGTGGCTCTGATACCAGTCTGTGACGCCCTCAGTTCTGTGGAAAACCACGGAACCGAGAACTAATGCATATGTGTGCCCAGGATGTTCATCACACATACACATATATTCCACAAACTGAATTCAGAATATATATAACCACGAATAACAGAGTTTATTACAATAGCTCATGAGTCTTGGACTCATGCTTACAGCGGAAGTCTTTATTTCTATGCAGCGGAAGTTTTTATTCTAATGCGGAAGCAATTTAACTAATGCGGAAGCAAATCTAAGCAGCAATGGCTCCATCTATATTCTATCCCCACAGGCAAGGTTGAGAACAGATCACACGCCTTATGCTCCATTTGTTCTTCATAGTAATCTTCTCCTGCTGCTGATGATGAAATGATAATGCAAGTTTGAGTACAATGATGTACTCAGCAAGTGCGGGAAAATATGATATGAAGCTCATAACAAGGTAGGTATAAAAAGGCTCATTTGCAGAAAGCAAAGTTATTTATCAAACCATGGTAAAACAACGACTCATCTTTAAGTGAATGTAATCCCAACATGTATTTAAAATACCAATCATACTTCCATTATGTTCATTACCTTTCCATGTCACAACCAGTCATCAATCAACCTTATTCTCACGAATACCTCCTCGTATTCGCTACCATCTCACGAGTACCATCTCGTATTCGCTACCATTTCATCTCATAAACAACTTCGTCTCGCACCGAGACCAACCTCGTTGCCATGACTCAACAGTCATGCAACCCATCTTATCACCCGGACTCAACAGTCCCAAAACCAAACCATAACCAAAACATCCAAAACCATAACCAATAACCATCCCAATAACCATCCCAACTAATCATGGCAGTTGGCCAGGCGCTCGTGACCGTAAGCTCGGCTATCATGATAGTTTTAAGAACTCTGCAGAGTTTGCACCTCTTTACCCACAAGTTTGTGATTTCGTCACCCGTCGGCGACTGCAGAACCTCCATTATACCAGTACACAACCGTCGGTGTATGGTCAAGAGATTACAAAATAGCCTTTACAAAGGGGTTACTAGATGTATGGACTCACTAAGGTTTCACCGGCAGGCTAAAATCTCCAATTCTCCCACCCACGGGCCCCCTCTTGTGTGATGCAGTTCCCAGGGCAGTCCTCACTCGACTCCCATTCTCCGCGCCTTACACAGTCCATAACACTCTAGCAACTTAACTAGTTACTCAGCTAAGCCGCACCCATACTTGGCCTTGTGGTGGCACTGCTATCCTGGCATGTGCATGCATGAACCGGTCCTTAGACTTACGGCAAGTAACCACCATCTCATGCTACCTCATTCACAAACCCAGGCTTGCCTGGATCTCCCTCCGATCCATGTTCATTAACAACATCAGTTTCTTATCATCATTACGAGTGCAGTTAGCTAGACACATCTAACTCGCTTCCCAATCCCATGGACCAGCGAAGCATAAAAGTAAAAACCATACCCGACTCATAGATTTCCCAGGCGACAAGGGTGGTTTAACCAAAGCTAGTAAACTCCTATAAAAGGGTTTCCCATCATGTTTGATTCAGTACACACACCTTTTCACAAAACCAAGCAGTTTTACCCAAAACATATGATCAATATGGTCAAGGAGCACTTGCCTTGTTCTTGCGGTTCTGGTGGCTCTTGGATCTCGAAACCTTGTTGTTGCAGCTCGTCGTAGACAGCTCCCTGAGCTTGTCCTTCTATACAGGATCACGCACATACAAGATTCATAACAATCAATATCATGCACAAACTTTAAACTAGATGCGATGATGCATATGCATGCTATCCTATAATGCAGTTTTATTAGATCAGTTATGGCTTTATGATGACCAGGGGTGTTCGGATCAGATGTGGACATGGCGATGACCTTGTCTTTAGATCAACCCGATCAACAAGTGATCTGTCCACGAGAAAGCTTCTGTTCAAAAGGAACCGAAGAACAGATGCAAAGAAAACACGATGATGTCGTAAGGTGGCATTGGAGATCTACCTTATGTTCTTCTCAGTCTCAGGGTCTTTCTCTGATCAGACGGATCGTTGGGCTCTCTTACAGCGATCTCCCTTGCTGAACTCCGGTGATGGCCTTCTCGGTGAGTTGAGCCTAGGGCTCTAAGTCATCGGCTTAGGAGTTGGAAAAGAAGTTTGTGGTTTTTGGCCAGAGGTTCTAGGTTCTATTTATAATCAGGAAGAGAAGAGTCCTAATCTCATTGGACTTCGATTTAAGAGTTCTATTCAGATTGTCGTCGAATCTAAAACTTATATCTAGTCGATTTGGTGCGGTAACTTTGTGGAATCCGGGTCGGTTTCTTCTCCGTACCGGTATTTCTACGCGTACAGAATCCAAAAAACCGCTCCAGAACTCGTTACCTCCTCGGTGATGAGCTCTGGAAGCTCCACGTGTCCACCGGGGCCTGGTCTCTTCCTTTCCGCAGAGACGAGCTCCGGTTGTGCCGCGTGTCAAGCGAGCAAGACTTCCCTCTCTTCGGAGGTGAGCCCCGCGTGTGCCACGTATCCTAGCGGTCGGGACCTCCTCTCTACTCGGAGGTGGCTCCGCGCACGCCATGTGTAAGTGCCGGACCTTCCCTCTCTCCGGAGGTGGCTCCAGCGCCAGACTTCCTTTCTTCTCAAAGACGAGCTCCGAGGTTAACACGTGTCCAACAGTGACGGACCTCCCGGAGATAAGCTCTGGTGGCGACACGTGTCCGATAGAACCGGACCTCTCGGTGGTGAGCTCCGAGATCGACACGTATCCCGCGCGATTGGTCCTCTGATTTCCGTGGTGACTAGCTCCGAAGGTGAAATGTGTCCTACGGAAAATGCCTTTTCTTCTTCCGCAGAGGCTAGCTCCAGGGGCAACACGTGTCCCACATGGTCGGACCTCTCCCCTTTTGCGGAGATGAGCCCCGAGCCTGCCACGTAGCCAGTTTAGCGGCGGACCTCTCCCCACTTCGCAGGGATGAGCTCCTAACACGCCACGTGGTCAGTGGGCCGCAGAAGTTGTCTTCGGCGTTCTCGGTGAACTGGATTCGGCTCTTATTGGCTATCTTTTGATATTTTTTCTCTGTTCCTACTTCTTTTAAAATGTTTTCTCTTCATGAACATGAATATATGCAGAAACCAAAAATGAGGGTGTCACATTTGGACTATATATATTAGCCCATATGAGGATGTGAACAAGTGCCGAAGCATCTCACACCTCTTCTTACTTATGTGTGGATATGGACAACGTTTTGAGACGTCCCACGACCCACACGAACCACACAATTCACAAACAATCATCACAAGGGCTCACACAACTCCTATTCTAGGATGGCTTCCTATGTCAAGGTAGTTTTAAGGCCAATCTAAGCACCCTAGGCTTGCACCCTATGGTCAGTGTGGCTTAGCTACCAATCTGTGTCTGATACCAATCTGTGATTGTATCTAGGTGTGTAATCAACCCCTATCCGTGGCTTTTGATACCAATTTGTATTTCCTATTTAGGCGTGTAACTCACTGTCAACCTGGCTCTGATACCAATCTGTGACCCCTCAATTCTGGGGAAAAACCACGGAAACGAGAACTAATGCATATGTGTGCCCAGGATGTTCATCACACATACACGTATGTTCCACAAACTGAATTCAGATTATATATTACCACAAATAACAGAGTTTATTACAATATCTCATTAGTCTTGGACTCATGCTCACAGCGGAAGTCTCATTTCTATGCAGCAGAAGTCTTTATTCTAATGCATAAGCAATTCCAGGCAGCAATGGCACCATCTCTACTCCATCCCCACAGGCAAGGTTGAGAACAGATCACACGCCTAATGCTCCACTTGGTCCTCATAGAAATCTTCTCCTGTTGCTGATGATGAAATAATAATGCAAGTTTGAGTACAATGATGTACTTAGCAAGTGCGGGAAATATGATATGTAGCTCATAACAAGGTAGGTATAAAAAGGCTCATTGCAAAAAGCAAAGTTTTTATCAAAAAACACGATAAAACAGCAACTCATTTTTAGGTGAATGTAATCCCAACATGTATTAAAATACCATACAAACCTCCATAATGTTCATTACCTTCCATGTCCCATCCAGACATCAATCAACCTCATTCTTGCTCACGAATACCTCCTCGTGTTCGCTACCATCTCACGAATACAATCCCGTATTTGCTACTATTTCATCTCACAAACAACTTTTGTCTCCCACCGAGACCAACCTTGTTGCCATGACTCAACAGTCATGCAACCCATCTTATCACCCGGACTCAACAGTCCCAAAAACCAAACCATAATCAAACCATCCAAAACCATAAGCAGTAATCATCCCAATAACCATCCCAACTAATCATGGCAGTTGGCCAGGCGCTCGTGACCATAATGTCACACCCGGTTTTTCCGAAGAACAACCGAGTGAATATCACATGTATGCCAGGATCATTTTCTCATACATGTGATGACAAATAGTGAAGCATCATTTATTACAAGGCAGGTGTCGAATATAAATAAGTTTTACATAGCAAATGTCTCGATGGACAATAAGAAGTTCATCACAAGTAAATAAACTAGCAGCGGAATATTATTCTTGAGGGCTCCTTCACAGGTGTTCCCGGGGGGGGGGGGGGTCTCCATGAACCTAGAAACCGTCTTCGGGTCCAAAGTCTTGGTCATTATACACCACCTCATTATCTTGACCTGAGAAGCAATATAAACCAACAAAATATGCAAGGTTGAGTACCGATGGTACTCAGCAAGTGTGGAAAAATTATATCATGCATGGCTAGAACAAGGAGAGGTTGAACTCATGGTTAAAGCACTACGCAATTAATACCTATCACCTTAGCTTATTAAGCACCTACATTACTACACAGGTGAAATGGTCCAAATCTCCCATCCCATCATCATCATCCAATAACCATCATTTCCAATGTTAAGCTCCCCGCTTAACATCACAACTTCCAAAACCATCAATCCTCTAATCATGAATAAGTCCAAGCCGCTCTTGACCATGAGCACGGCTGTCATGATAGTTTTGACTCTGCAGAGTTTGTACCACTGTACCCACATGTAGTGATTTCATCCCCCGTTGCCGGGTGGACTAAAAGAACCTCCATTATGCCAGTGGCTACGAACCACATTCACACTTCCCAGGTGTGTAGCCAGGAGATCACTACGAAGCATTTACAAAGGGATTCCTGACGAGCGTGGGCCCACTGAGGTTTCACCCCTAACAGCATACAAGAGGCTCCAACCCCGCTGCAGTGGCCCCCTCTTGAGCCTTGCGGTTCATATGGTAGTCCAGCTGACACCTATTCCCCGCACCATCCAACACACCCATACTACGCCGGGGATACATCTAATTAATTGGCCAAGCTGCCCCATCTCAGCATGTGGTTGGCACGGTAAAGCCAGGTTACATGCTCCATGAACCGGTCCTTAGGATCCAGGCAAGTACTAAACACAAACCCGAGTCTCGTGCAGCCAGCACACAACCAAAACATCCAACTTGCCTTGATCCCTACCTCTACATAACTCACAATATCTCATTCAAGAGTATGGTAAAATAAACTGATGATCTCATGTCCCAATTATCCCATTCTAAGCATGGCTAAGCATATGCACAATAATAAATGACATGATAAAATAAATCCCAACCCAAGCTACAAGGAAACAAGGTAATGCAATTCTAGGGGAAACTTCCTAGCATGGGTTTCATATTTCAATTGACAATGCAAATAATTCTAGCTACACATCCTAGCATAGGATCAAAGTGGAAAAGGACACTTGCCTCCTTCTTGCTGCTCTTGAAATGGGTAGTCCTGGTCTTGGAAAGGAATAACTTGCTCTTGAACAGGTTCTACATCATACCATCACACATAGCAAAAGAAAAACAACAATCATAAGACATAGTTCACGCTTCTACTTCATACAAACCATACATTCACATTTATGAAAGTCCTTCACCATTATATGTGTTGTGGTTACTTTATGTGTGTTGAGTTGTGGCTTGCATGCACTTTTAATCATGTGTATATGATTCCTACTTTTGTGTTCACATTTATACTTACCTACTATTTATATATGAGTTTCCAATTTAAATAAATTCCTTATATTCAACTACTACACCTTTTTACTACCAAGTATGTATGAAAAGTATTTTTCTTCTCCATATGTGCCTTTAGACTTGTTACCAACCTTAAACTGAATTTTTTGGTTTTTAGAAACTCCATTTATCATTTACTAGTTGCTATAATTTCAGATTTATTTTCCTCTACATAAATGTGTTCTTTATTATGAAATTAGTAATATACATCATCTAAACAGAATAGTTTCTGATCCTAAATAATTTAATAACATATTTTGACCTTTGCCTCTGATGTAAATTATTTCACAATTATTTTCCCTATTTTCTAAAACTATTCATTACTTAAAAATGTGTCCCTAAATATGAATAATAAATTAAACAGATTCAATTCAGCCCAAAATATGTTTCTATCTCACTCCAAAGTTTTCTAAATACTGAGAAAGTTTTTAATTTAATTATGACAATATGTTTGTCCCACTTTTTAATTTTTAAACACTAGCCACATATTCAATTTCCTAATTTAAATACTAAACAGGGCTAAAAAGGTAAACTCACCCCATTACAGGGTCTACAATATTATTTTCAGAATTTCCAGGGGTCTAGCTACACTTATCAGAGGTGTTTTTCCTAATTTTTATTAAGTCCAGGGGCTAAAACTGATTTTTAAATGAATTTACATGATTTTCTGAAGTTCCAGGGGCTAGATCAGAAGTTTCCGGGGCTAGCTCTTATTTCCCGAGAACCCCAGGGGGTAGCGCGTAAGAATTCCAGTCTTTATAACGCGGGGCTGACGTGGACCGTCCGATTTTAAACCGACGGCTGAGATTATAACGTCGAACCGGTACGCGGGGGTTTAAACCCTACCGTGCGATTTAAAATAAACGGCACACAAGCGGCCACTTCGCTCTGATCGAGCGCGGGCGGCGCTGCCAGCGGCGCACAGCGGCGGGAAGCGGCGATCTTGCCGGAAACTTTCGGATCTTCGGGAATTCTTCCTAGAACTGTGATTTTATGGCATAGATCGGTAGAGGGGAGGTCGGGGATCTCACCCCGGGGGTTTTCTTGAGCTCGGAGGTCCTGGAAGGTGATCGGCGACGAGGTCCGAGGCAAAACCACGGCGAAGCTCGTCGGCGCTGCGTTTACACCGCAAATTACCGAGTTTTCTGCACCTGCAAGGTTCCCCGGAGGCGGTGGATCAAGACCAGCGAGTTAGATCGGAATTTCCGAGCTTAGATCGGCCAGAATTCGCCGGAGAAGTCTCAGTTCTCACCGGAGGAAAAATCGGCGATCGCGTGGGAAAAACAGAACGAGGCCGGGGTTTTATAGACGGGGGAGGGCGGCGGGGTGGTTTAGATCATGTACGCGTCGCCTACGAACAGAATTCAGCGGGGATACGCCGAAATCTCGATCGGTTTTGATTCGGGTGCGAGGGAGTCCGGCGCGGCGCGAGGTAGACGAAGATCGGGTGGGTCCCGCCTGTCAGTGTGAGGCAGCAGCGCGCGCGGCTGCGGGCTGGCGCGGGCGCTGGCTGGGCCGGCTGGTGGGTTTCGGCCCACTGGCCGGTTTTTTTCTGTTTTGTCTTTTTCTTTTTCTATTTCTTTTCTGATTTGAGTTTAATTTGAATTCCAGTTTGAATTTGAATTTTTGCAAAACATGCAACACGTCCAAAAATTTTTAAATTCCCTTCTTAACATGATTTAGGGCTTCGAATCAAAATTTTGGGGTGTTACAGCTCTACCCCCCTTAAAAGAAATCTCGTCCTCGAGATTGGTGTTTCTAAGAAAACAATTCCGGAAATTGTGCCTTGAGCTCATCTTCCCGCTCCCAGGTGGCTTCCTCTTCTGAGTGATGCTTCCACTGCACCTTACACATCCGGATTCTTTTATTTCTGGTGAAGCGTTCCATTGTCTCCAAAATCTTGTATGGTTGCTCGGCATATGACAAATCCCCAGCTACGTCCACTTCATTCATGGGTAACACCTCTTCAGGCGTTCTCAAACATTTCTTAAGTTGTGACACATGGAACACATCGTGCACATCCGATAGACGAGCCGGTAACTCTAGTTGATACGCCACTTCGCCTTTCCTTTCCAGAACTTGGAAGGGTCCGATGTATCGAGGTGACAACTTCCCTTTCACCTTGAACCGACGAAGTCCTCTGATAGGGGACAATTTGAGATAGACATAGTCTCCCACGTTGAAAACGAGCTCTCTTCTTCGTACATCGGCATAGCTCTTTTGGCGTGTCTGTGCTATCCTCAAGTTATTGCGAATTTCCCTCACCTTCGCCTTGGCTTCTTGTAGTACTTCTGGACCAAACACTTTACTTTCCCCTATTTGGTTCCAAAATAGGGGAGTTCTGCACTTCCTCCCGTACAAAGCTTCAAACGGTGACATCTTCATACTAGCTTGATAGCTGTTGTTATAGGAAAACTCCGCATACGGTAAGTTCTTGTCCCAACTCCTATTGTTTTTGAGTGCACATGCCCTTAGCATATCTTCAAGGATCTGATTGGTTCTTTCCGTCTGCCCATCAGTTTGGGGATGATAGGCAGAACTAAAGTTCAGATGGGTTCCCATGGTTTCGTGCAACTTCTGCCAGAACCTTGAGGTGAACTATGTCCCTCGATCCGACACAATCTTCTTTGGCACTCCATGGTAACACACGATCCTTGACATGTACAACTCTGCCAATTTGGATCCGTTGTAGCTTTCCATCACGGGGATGAAGTGAGCTACCTTGGTTAGCCTGTAAATGATGACCCATATTGAATCATATCCGGATTGGGTCCTAGGCAATCCCACGATGAAATCCATGCTGATTTCTTCCCATTTCCATTCAGGCACTTTGAGTGGTTGCAATAATCCCGCGGGTCGTTGATGTTCTGCTTTCACCAACTGACATGTGTCACATAGGGCAACATGTTCCGTGACATCTCGCTTCATGCCATACCACCAATACCTGCCCTTGAGGTCCTGGTACATCTTCGTACTCCCAGGATGAATGGAATAGTCGGAATCGTGAGCCTCCTTCAAAATCAATTCACGAATCTCCTTTACTTCAGGCACACAGATTCTTTTTCCGTGCCACACCGTTCCTTGTTCATCCTGTCTAAAACCCGGAGCTTTATTTTCCTTGATGAGTTGTCTGATCTCTTGTATCTTCTCATCATTCTTTTGGCCCTCGCGTATGTCTCGCTCGAGTGTGGAGTCCACCTCCATGGCGATGGCTTCACCACTGTTTACTAGACATAGATTGAGCCTTATAACCTCGTCCTTCAATTCTGCAGGCATGTCCTTCAGGCTCAACTTATCGACCTGCACTTTCCGAGTCAAAGCATCGGCCACGACGTTTGCTTTCCCAGGATGATAGTTGATGCCTACATCAAAGTCATTGATTAACTCTAGCCATCTGCTTTGTCTGAGGTTGAGGTCTGGCTGTGTGAATATGTACTTCAAACTCTTATGATCCGTATATATCTCGGTCCTCTTCCCCATCAAATAGTGCCGCCAAATTTTCAACGCGTGTACCACTACGGCTAGTTCTAGGTCATGTGTAGGATAGTTCTTCTCGTGCTTCCGAAGCTGCCGGGATGCATAAGCCACGACATGCCCTTCTTGCATAAGAACACATCCCAACCCGTTTCCAGAGGCATCGCAGTACACCGTGAAATTCTTCTGCACATCTGGCATAACCAACACTGGGGCTGTTGTCAACCTTTTCTTCAGCTCCTGAAAACTCGTCTCGCACTGTGGCGTCCATGTGAATGTGATTCCCTTCTCCAACAGTTTGGTGAGAGGTCTCGAGATCTTAGAGAATCCCTCAATAAACCGTCGATAGTATCTAGCCAATCCCAAAAAGCTTCGAACTTCCCCGACATTTTCAGGGGTCTTCCACTTCTGGATATCCTCGATTTTGGCGGGATCTACGGAGATTCCTCCTTCCGAGATTATATGTCCTAAGAAGGGAACTCTCTTCAGCCAAAACTCACACTTGCTCAATTTGGCATATAGTTGGTGTTCTCTTAGCCTCTGCAACACCAACCTTAGATGTTTCTCATGTTCTTTTTCATCTTTGGAGAAGACGAGAATGTCATCTATGAAAACCACCACAAATTTGTCCAGATATTCCATGAATACCTTGTTCATGAGATACATGAAGTATGCCGGACATTAGTTAGCCCGAAAGGCATGACGGTGTATTCATACAGTCCGTACCGAGATACAAAAGCTGTCTTGGGAATATCAGATTGCCTTATCTTGGGTTGGTGGTAGCCCGACCTGAGATCAATTTTCAAGAACACACAAGCGCCTCTCAACTGATCAAACAAGTCTTCAATGCGAGGTAATGGGTACTTGTTCTTGATGGTTACCTCATTCAAAGCGCGGTAATCCACACATAACCTTTGGGTTCCGTCCTTCTTGGGCACAAATATCACCGGAGCTCCCCATGGTGAGGAACTAGGACGAATATACCCCTTCTCCGACAATTCTCTCAAATGATACTTGAGTTCTTCCAGCTGCTTGGAGTCCATCCGATAAGGTCTTTTGTAAATCGGGGCTGTTCCAGGTACCAGCTCAATTGCAAATTCCACTTCACGATCGGGAGGCATACCTGGCAATTCTTTCGGAAAAACATCTGGATATTCCCGGATAATCCTGATCTCCTCCACTTTCACCTCAACTTGATTTAATTTAATGTCCCTCTGAGGCTCTTGTATTGTTATAAACCTTACTCTTATGCCACTAGGGTGAGTTAGTTCCACCGTTCTGGTCAAACAATGGATGATTCCCTTATGTTTTGTCAACCAATCCATACCCAAGATAATATCTATCCCTTGTGAATCTATCACTATGAGGTTAGCAGTAAATACCACCCCATTAATGTCTAGGTTCACTTTGGGACACACTTGTCTTGTCCTTATTTCTCCACCTGGAGAGTTTACTGCTAGCATATGGTTCATTTGTGTTGTTGCTAGGTCATGCTTCTTAACAAACCCTTGAGCAATAAACGAGTGGGTAGCACCAGAATCAAACAGCAGGGTTGCAAGGTGTAAATTGGCAGGAAACTTACCAACTACCACGTCGGGTGCATCTTGTGCTTCCTCCATAGTGACGTGGTTCACCCGTCCTCTCATTGCATTCTGCTGTTGTGGCTGCACGGGCTTCTTCTTTGGGCATTTGTGGGCGTAGTGCCCCACTTCACCGCAGCTAAAACATTGCACCCCAACCTTAGGTGCCTGGCCTTTGTTGTCTTGGGGTTGGTTTGGGGGTCCTTGCACTGCTGGTCGAGGTCGATATGCGGGGCGAGGCTGCTGTACAAACTGACGTTGTGGCGGTGCTGGTGCTGCCGGTGGCCTGTAGTTCGGGTGGTACCCTCTTGGTGCTGAGTAGGGTACCGCAGCACGGTTCGTCTGCCCTGCAGGTGGCTGCATCAGACGTGGGCGGGTGTTGCTCCCTGAGGCTTGATGTGACCACCCGGCCTTCCTCTTATTCTCATTTTCCAAGGCCTTTAGCTTCCTTTCTACCACAAATGCTCTGTCCACCATCTTTTGGAAGCTTTCATACTCATTTGAGGACATTGCACACTGCATCTCCGCGGTAAGTCCTTCCACGAAACAATCTTGTTTCTGCTCATCAGTCTCTATGTCTCGTGGGGCATAACGGGATAGTTGAGTAAATTTAGTGAGGTATTCCCTCACCGTCATGTTCCCCTGCTGCAGTCCCAAAAACTCCTTCCTCTTGTTTTTGAGTTCACCTCTTGGGACGTAATGGTTGCGGAAGCTAAGCTTGAACTCTTCCCAAGTGATGTTCTCAGGGTCATGATGGGCGGCCACGTAGGTGGTCCACCAATCAGCAGCAGGTCCATGCAATTGATGAGAAGCAAACAGCACCCTCTCATACCCTTGACACTGTATGATCCTCATCTTACTTTCAATGGTCTTCAACCAATCATCTGCCTCCAGAGGTTCAGCAGCACTTGCAAACTTTGGAGGTTGAGTTCCTAGAAACTCACTCAACCTTGGTTGGCGTGGTGCAGCTTGTGGAGGTGGAACTTGATGCAAGTTGGCCACCACTTGAGTCAAATTCTGGATGAGCTGATTCTGATTCTCCAGCATTTGGTGGAGGGGATCAACTCCTTCACGGCGACCACCCCGGTCCTGGCCTCCAGAAAGATGAGGGTTGCATGCCTCATCGTTGTTGTTGGCGGGGTTGGCAGCACGTCCTTTTCCTCTTCCGGCCGTCTGGTAGAATCAACCAATATTAATTTGAAAGCATTTAGTATCATCTTACTACTTTCATTTGTTTGTACGTTGAAGTGTTGAGGCTTTGTTATACTTTTACAAGGGTTCATATCTCACACCAAATAGATGCACTATTATTTCATGTGGGTTCACACACCAAAGCAAAACAATCTAAAGACGAGGCTGTGGACAATTGCTCATGGTTTCCACAACTCACGTCACACACCAAGCACTAACACACCATTAATTAACGTAACGACTTGACTACTCGACATCCTTCTAATTTAAGGGAAAGACTCTACGCTACTCGTTTTCTTGAGCTGGCTCCTCAGGATCTTCCTCATCATTTCGGCTGCCTTCTGACTCTGCTTTGGGTGGGGAGGCTGCTGGTGGAGAAGTGCGACGACGCCTGATCGCTCGACGATCTGGAGAGTCAGGAGTCCATGTATCATTCACGGTGACACACAGTTCATTCCCATCTCCTCTTTCTCTCGCCCTCAAGCAGGCTCGCAGCAACGCCTCCGTTTCCTTCAGGGTGTCCCGGACATCCTGAAGCTCTTGTTGACACTCCTGCAGTCGAGTGCTGAGCATAGCAGCATCCTCCAAGCACAAGTCCATGTGCTCATGGGAAGTCCCTTGCTGCACCGGCGGGTACTTGTACTCCGTGGTACCACTCTCACGTTGGAGGACATACATGTACTCAGTTTTGTCCAAGTGGCGACGATAGATGTGGCTCTGGCAGGTGATGGCCTCCCAAGTGACATCCTTCTCCACATCGACCTGTGTCGCTCTACAAGCTGGAGAGTGGTGGATCTTAAGCAGCTGATTTTCGTGTATTATCCTCATCTCTGAACTCCATTCTTCCCTCTTCTCACGGATGGTCCTGGTGGAGTTATAGTGGATGATTAGCTTGCCCGTATTGCCGGCGGCTTCGAGTATACGCCGAAGACGGCGCAATAAGCATCCTACTGCCAATCCGTAGGAAAGGTACGTCACCGGACGGCTCTCCTCTCTCTCGGCAAGGGCAACTACGAGAACTCTCCCTCCTGTGGACTTGCGAGCGGTGCGAATCATGCGAACCATCTAAAACAAAAAGAATTTAAAATTTGGTTAGATAAACTCTCAACAAAAATCCTATTTTGAATAAAAGTTGGGGTAAGATGAAGAAAGTGACCCATTTAAATAACACTTTTCAATCCACACCTTTGTAAAATAGTTTTTAAGAAAATAGGGCCCTTAAATACTTCCATTTCTACCTAGGTCCACGTTCCTACGGGCAACCTTGGCTCTGATACCACCTCTGTCACACCCGGTTTTTCTGAAGAACAACCGAGTGAATATCACATGTATGCCAGGATCATTTTCTCATACATGTGATGAAAAATAGTGAAGCATCATTTATTACAAGCCAGGTGTCGAATATAAATAAGTTTTACATAGCAAATGTCTCGATGGACAATAAGAAGTTCATCACAAGTAAATAAACTAGCAGCGGAATATTATTCTTGAGGGCTCCTTCACAGGTGTTGCCCGGGGGGGGGGGGTCTCCATGAACCTAGAAACCGTCTTCGGGTCCAAAGTCTTGGTCATTATACACCACCTCATTATCTTGACCTGAGCAGCAATATAAACCAACAAAATATGCAAGGTTAAGTACCGATGGTACTCAGCAAGTGTGGAAAAATTATATCATGCATGGCTAGAACAAGGAGAGGTTGAACTCATGGTTAAAGCACTACGCAATTAATACCTATCACCTTAGCTTATTAAGCACCTACATTACTACACAGGTGAAATGGTCCAAATCTCCCATCCCATCATCATCATCCAATAACCATCATTTCCAATGCTAAGCTCCCCGCTTAACATCACAACTTCCAAAACCATCAATCCTCTAATCATGAATAAGTCCAAGCCACTCTTGACCGTGAGCACGGCTGTCATGACATTTTTGACTCTGCAGAGTTTGTACCACTGTACCCACATGTAGTTATTTCATCCCCCGTTGCCGGGTGGACTAAAAGAACCTCCATTATGCCAGTGGCTACGGACCACATTCACACTTCCCAGGTGTGTAGCCAGGAGATCACTACGAAGCCTTTACAAAGGGATTCCCGACGAGCGTGGGCCCACTGAGGTTTCACCCCTAACAGCATACAAGAGGCTCCAACCCCGCTGCAGTGGCCCCCTCTTGAGCCTTGCGGTTCATATGGTAGTCCAGCTGACACCTATTCCCCGCACCATCCAACAGACCCATACTACGCCGGGGATACACCTAATTAATTGGCCAAGCTGCCCCATCTCAGCATGTGGTTGGCACGGTAAAGCCAGGTTACATGCTCCATGAACCGGTCCTTAGGATCCAGGCAAGTACTAAACACAAACCCGAGTCTCGTGCACCCAGCACACAACCAAAACATCCAACTTGCCTTGATCCCTACCTCTACATAACTCACAATATCTCATTCAAGAGTATGGTAAAATAAACTGATGATCTCATGTCCCAATTATCCCATTCTAAGCATGGCTAAGCATATGCATAATAATAAATGACATGATAAAATAAATCCCAACCCAAGCTACAAGGAAACAAGGTAATGCAATTCTAGGGGAAACTTCCTAGCATGGGTTTCATATTTCAATTGACAATGCAAATAATTCTAGCTTCACATCCTAGCATAGGATCAAAGTGGTCAAGGACACTTGCCTCCTTCTTGCTGCTCTTGAAATGGGTAGTCCTGGTCTTGGAAAGGAATAACTTGCTCTTGAGCAGGTTCTACATCATACCATCACACATAGCAAAAGAAAAACAACAATCATAAGACATAGTTCACACTTCTACTTCATACAAACCATACATTCACATTTATGAAAGTCCTTCACCATTACATGTGTTGTGGTTACTTTTATGTGTGTTGAGTTGTGGCTTGCATGCACTTTTAATCATGTGCATATGATTCCTACTTTTGTGTTCACATTTATACTTACCTACTATTTATATATGAGTTTCCAATTTAAATAAATTCCTTATATTCAACTACTACACCTTTTTACAACCAAGTATGTATGAAAAGTATTTTTCTTCTCCATATGTGCCTTTAGACTTGTTACCAACCTTAAACTGAATTATTTGGTTTTTAGAAACTCCATTTATCATTTACTAGTTGCTATAATTTCAGATTTATTTTCCTCTACATAAATGTGTTCTTTATTATGAAATTAGTAATATACATCATCTAAACAGAATAGGTTCTGATCCTAAATAATTTAATAACATATTTTGACCTTTGCCTCTGATGTAAATTATTTCACAATTATTTTCCCTATTTTCTAAAACATTTCATTACTTAAAAATGTGTCCCTAAATATGAATAATAAATTAAACAGATTCAATTCAGCCCAAAATATGTTTTTATCTCACTCCAAAGTTTTCTAAATACTGAGAAAGTTTTTAATTCACTAGCCACATATTCAATTTCCTAATTTAAATACTAAACAGGGCTAAATAGGTAAACTCACCCCATTACAGGGTCTACAATATTATTTTCAGAATTTCCAGGGGTCTAGCTACACTTATCAGAGGTGTTTTTCCTAATTTTTATTAAGTCCAGGGGCTAAAACTGATTTTTAAATGAATTTACATGATTTTCTGAAGTTCCAGGGGCTAGATCAGAAGTTTCCGGGGCTAGCTCTTATTTCCCGAGAACCCCAGGGGGTAGCGCGTAAGAATTCCAGTCTTTATAACGCGGGGCTGACGTGGACCGTCCGATTTTAAACCGACGGCTGAGATTATAACATCGAACCGGTACGCGGGGGTTTAAACCCTACCGTGCGATTTAAAATAAACGGCACACAAGCGGCCACGTCGCTCTGATCGAGCGTGGGCGGCGCTGCCGGCGGCGCACGGCGGCGGGAAGCGGCGATCTCGCCGGAAACTTTCGGATCTTCAGGAATTCTTCCTAGAACTGTGATTTTATGGCATAGATCGGTAGAGGGGAGGTCGGGGATCTCACCTCGGGGGTTTTCTTGAGCTCGGAGGTCCTGGAAGGTGATCGGCGACGAGGTCCGAGGCAAAACCATGGCGAAGCTCGTCGGCGCTGCGTTTACACCCCAAATCACCGAGTTTTCTGCACCTGCAAGGTTCCCCGGAGGCGGTGGATCAAGATCAGCGAGTTAGATCGGAATTTCCGAGCTTAGATCGGCCAAAATTCGCCGGAGAAGTCTCGGTTCTCACCGGAGGAAAAATTGGCGATCGCGTGGGAAAAACAGAACGAGGCCGGGGTTTTTATAGACGGGGGAGGGCGGCGGGGTGGTTTAGATCATGTTCGCGTCGCCTACAAACAGAATTCAGCGGGGATACGCTGAAATCCCGATCGGTTTTGATTTGGGTGCGAGGGAGTCCGGCGCGGCGCGAGGTAGATGAAGATCGGGTGGGTCCCGCCTGTCAGTGTGAGGCAGCAGCGCGCGCGGCTGCGGGCTGGCGCGGGCGCTGGCTGGGCCGGCTGGTGGGTTTCGGCCCACTGGCCGGTTTTTTTCTGTTTTCTCTTTTTCTTTTTTCTATTTCTTTTCTGATTTGAGTTTAATTTGAATTCCAGTTTGAATTTGAATTTTTGCAAAACATGCAATACGTCCAAAAATTTTTAAATCCCCTTCTTAACAGGATTTAGGGATTTGAATCAAAATTTTGGGGTGTTACACGTAAGCTCGGCTATCATGATAGTCTTAAGAACTCTGCAGAGTTTGCACCTCTTTACCCACAAGTTTGTGATTTCGTCACCTGTCGACGACTGCAGAACCTCCATTATACCAGTACACAACCATCGGTGTATGGCCAAGAGATCACAAAATAGCCTTTACAAAGGGGTTACTAGATGTATGGACTCACTAAGGTTTCACCGGCAGGCTAGAATCTCCAATTCTCCCACCCACGGGCCCCCTCTTGTGTGATGTAGTTCCCAGGGCAGTCCTCACTCGACTCCCATTCCCCACGCCTTCCATAGTCCATAACAATCTAGCAACTTACCTAATTACTCAGCTAAGCCGCACCCATACTTGGCCTTGTGGTGGCACTGTTATCCTGGCATGTGCATGCATGAACCGGTCCTTAGATCTACGGCAAGTAAACCACCATCTCATGCTACCTCATTCACAAACCCAGTCTTGCCTAGATCTCCCTCTGATCCATGTCCATTAACAACATCAGTTTCTCATTATCATTACGAGTGCAGTTAGCTAGACACATCTATCTCGTTTCCAAATTCCCATGGAATCAGCAAAGCATAAAACAAAAAAAACCATACCCGACTCATAAACGTCCCTGGCGACAAGGGTGGTTTAACCAAAGCTAGTAAACTCCTATAAAAGGGTTTCCCATCATGTTTGACTTAGCACACACACCTTTTCGCAAATCAAAACACTTCTACCCAAAACATAGGATCAATATGGTCAAGGAGCACTTGCCTTGTTCTTGCGGTTCCGGTTGCTCTTGGATCTCAAAACCTTGTTGTTGCAGCTCGTCGTAGACAGCTCCCTGAGCTTGTCCTTCTATACAGGATCACACACATACAAGATTCATAACAATCAATACCATGCACAAACTTTAAACTAGATGCGATGATGCGTATGCATGCTATCCTATAATGCAGTTTAGTTTTATTAGGTCGGTTTGTACGTGTTCTTGCATGGTTTTATGATGAACAGAGGTGTTCGGATCAGATGTGGATGTGGCAATGGCCTTATCTTCTAGATCAACCCGATCAACAAGTGATCTGTCCACGAGAAATCTTCTGTTCGAAAGGAATCGAAGAACAGATGCAAAGAAAACACAACGATGTCGTAAGGTGGTATTGGAGACCTACCTTACGTTCTTTTCCTAGCAAGACAGATCGTTGGGGCTCTCTTCCGGCGATCTTCCTCGACTGAACTCCAGCGATGGCTTTCTCGGCGAGTTGAGGCTAGGGCTCTAAGTCGTCGGCTCAGGAGTTGAGAAAGAAGTTCGTGGTTTCGGCCAGAGGTTCTGGGTTCTATTTATACAGTTCTATTCAGATTATCATTGAATCTTAACAACTTATCTTGAGTTGATTTGGCGCGGTAACATTGTGGAATTCAGGTTGGTTTCTCTTCCGTACCGGTATTTCTACGCGTACAGAATCCAAAAACCACTCCAGAACTTGTTACCTCCTTGGTGATGAGCTCTGGAAGCTCCACGTGTCCATCGGGGCCTGGTATCTCCTTCTCCGCAGAGACGAGCTCCGGTTGTGCCGCGTGTCAAGCGAGCGAGACCTCCCTTCTCTTTTGGAGGCGAGCTCCACGTGTGCCACGTATCCTAGCGGTCGAGACCTCCTCTCTATTCGGAGGTGGCTCCGCGCACTCCACGTATCCTGGTGGTCGAGACCCCCTCTCTTATTCGGAGGTGGCTCCGCGCACGCCACGTTTTAGTGCCGGTCCTCCCCTCTTTCCTCCGAGACGAGCTCCAAGGTAGACATGTGTCCAACAATGTCTGACCTACCGGAGATAAGCTCCGGTGACGACCCGTGTCTAATAGAACCGGACCTCTCGGAGGTGAGCTCCGAGGTTGACACGTATCCCGCACGACGGGTCCTATGATTTCCGCGGTGATTAGCTCCGAAGGTGACATGTGTCCTGCGGAAATGCCTTTGCTTCTTCCGCAGAGGCTAGCTCCGGGGGCAACACGTGTCCCACAGGGTCGGACCTCTCCCCCTTAGCGGAGATGAGCCTCGAGCCTGCCACGTAGCCAGTTTAGCGGCGAACCTCTCCCCACTCCGTAGGGATGAGCTCCGAACACGCCACGTGGCTAGCGGGCCACAGAAGTTGTCTTTGGCGCTCTCGGTGAACTGGATTCGGCTCTTATTGGCTACCTTTTGATATTTTTCTCTGTTCCTACTTCCTTTAAAATGTTTTCTCTTCATGAATCATGAATACATGCAGAAACCAGAAATGAGGGTGTCACACGGTGTGAGACGGAATTGTTTATGAGATGAAATGGTAGCGAATACGAGATGGTATTTGTGAGATGGTAGCGAATACGAGAAGGTATTCGTGAGCAAGAATGAAGTTGATTAATGTCTGGTTGGACATGGAAAGTGATGAACATAATGGAGGTATGATTGGTATTTTAATACATGTTGGGATTACGTTCACTTAAAGTTAAGATTGCTGTTTTATCGTGGTTTTGATAAATAACTTTGCTTTCTGCAATGAGCCTTTTTATACTTACCTTGTTGCGAGCTACATATCATATTTTCCGCACTTGCTGTGTACATCATTGTACTCAAACTTGCATTATTATTCCATCATCAGCAACAGGAGAAGATTACTATGAAGACCAGGTGGAGCATTAGGCGTTGTAATCTGTCCTCAACCTTGCCTGTGGTGAATGGAGCAGAGATGGAGCTGCTGCTGCTGCTGCTGCTTAAATTGCTTCCGCATTAGTTAGAAGACTTCCGCTGCTAGAATAAAGACTTCCGCTGTTAGATTAAGACTTCCACTGTTAGCATTAGTCCAAGACTCATGAGACATTGAAATAAGCTCTGTTATTCGTGGTTATATATATATATATATATATATATATATTCTGAAATTCAGTTTGTGGATATGTGTGATGAACATCCTGGGCACACATATGCATCAGTTCTCGGTTCCGTGGTTTTTTCACAGAATTGAGGGCGTCACAGATTGGTATCAGAGCCATAGGTTGACAGTAGGTCACACACCTAGATAGAAACCCCAGATTAGTATCAACCTGCCATGGTTGACAGTAGGACACAAGACTAGATAAAAGTCACAAGTTGGTAACAGGCACAAATTGGTATCAACCTGCCGTGGGTTAATCAAAGATCACACAACCTAGATAGGTCACAGATTGATATTAAAACCGCCATGCCTAGTCACAGTTTTGGTAGCTGAGCCACGCTGACCATTGGATGCAAACCTAGGATGCATAGATTGGCATTGTAAATACCTTGATATAGGATACAAACCTAGGAGAAGCCGTAGTTGAATCACAGATTGGCATCACCCTAAGCCATATAGGACCCCCATTGAATAAAGCCTTGAATAGGAGTTGTGTGAGCCCTTGTGATGATTGTTGTAATTGTATGTTGAGTGTGAGTTGTGGGACGTCTCAAGCGTTGTCCGTACCCACACATAAGTAGAAAGGAGGTGTGAGATGCCTCAGCACTTATTCACATCCTCATATGGGCTAATACATATAGTCCAAACATTGATGCATATAGTTAGGGGGATCCATCTAATCTTCTAACCTCTATTCTATTTCGTTCTCTCTCACAGATGGTGAGAGGAAACGCCGGCCGCCAAGGAAGGAGTGTCCGTGGAAACCAAGAGGATGGCCACGATGATGTTCCTGTTAACCCCGGAGCTGGTGAGAACAACCTGGAATGGTTGATGGCAATGCAGAATCAACTTATGCAAACAATGATCCAAACTTTGGGTCAGTTGCAGGCCAACAACAACAACCCCGTTCCGGCACCACCGCCACCACCACCGCCGGCTCATAACAGACTGGGAGAGTTCATGAGGACTCGACCACCCACCTTTGCTCAAGCTAACTACCCCATGGAGGCTGACGACGGGTTGAAATCCATGGAGAAGAAGCTTGCCATAGTGCAGTGCAATGACCGAGCGAAGGTTCTTTTTGCATCGCACCAACCCATGGGAGCTGCCACTGACTGGTGGGATGCCCTATGCAACGCTCATGTCGACCCGGAGACGATCACTTGGACGGAGTTCAAGGAGAGTTTCCGCTCTCATTACATCCCTGCTGGTGTAATGATGCTCAAGAGACAGGAGTTTGAAGGTCTCCGCCAAGGACAGAGAAGCGTGAATGAGTATCTCAACAAGTTCACGCAACTGTCCCGATACGCCCCCGAAGATGTCAACTCAGACCAATGGAAGCATTACCTGTTCATGAGAGGGTTGAACAATGAGATCCAGGTTCAGCTCCTCAACAATGACTACATGAGCTTCCAGAAGCTGGTTGACAAGGCTATAGTGGTTGAAAGCAATATCCGAGAGATCGAGCGAGAGGGCAAGAGGAGGATGCCATACCAGCCACAAGGGAGCAACGTACGACCTCGGTACATGCTGTGACACCCTCATTTCTGGTGTCAGCATATATTCATGTTTTATGAAGAGAAAACATTTTGAGAAAAGTAGGAATAGAGAAAAATATCAAGAGGATACCCAATAAGAGTCGAATCCAGTTTACAGAGAGCGCCGAAGACAACTTCTGCGGCTCGCTGACCACGTGGCGTATTCGGAGCTCATCGCTGCGAAGTGGGGAGAGGTCCGCCGCTAAAGTGGCTACGCGGCAGGCTCGGGGCTCATCAACGCAAAGGGGAAGAGGTCCGACCCTGTGGGACACGTGTTGCCCCCGGAGCCAGCCTCTGCGGAAGAAGCAAAGGCATTTCCGCAGGACACATGTCACCTTCGGAGCTAGTCACCGCAGGAATCAGAGGACCAGTCGCGCGGGATACGTGTCGATCTCGGAGCTCATCTCCGGGAGGTCCGGTTCTATTGAACACATGTCGCCACCGGAGCTTATCTCCGGGAGATCCGTCACTGTTGGACACGTGTTCACCTCGGAGCTTGTCTCCGAGAAAAAAGGAAGTCTGGCGCTGGAGCCACCTCCGGAGAGAGGGAAGGTCCGGCACTGACACGTGGCGTGCATGGAGCCACCTCCGAGTAGAGAGGAGATCCCAACCGCCAGGATACGTGGCGCACGCGGAGCTCACCTCCGAAGGAGAAGGGAGGTCTCACCCGCTTGACACACGACACCACCGGAGCTCGTCTCTGTGGAAAAGGAGAGACCAGGCCCCGATGGACACATGGAGCTTCCGGAGCTCATCACCACGAAGGTAACGGGTTCTGAAGCGGTTTTGGAATCTGTACGCGTAAGAATACCGGTATGGAAAAGAAACCAACCTGAATTCCACAATGTTATCACACCAAATCAACTAAAGATAAGATGTTAGGATCCAACGACGATCTGAATAGGACTTTTATTCGGAATACAATTAGATTAGGACTCTTCTTCTCCCGATTATAAATAGAACCCAGAACCCTTGGCCGAAACCACGAATTTCTTTTCCAACTCCTAAGCCGACGACTTAGAGCCCTAGCCTCAACTCGCCGAAAAAGCCATCGCCGGAGTTCAGCAAGGAAGATCGCCGGAAGAGAGACCAACGATCTGAGAAGGACCCGAAGACCGAGAAGAACGTAAGGTAGGTCTCCAATACCACCTTACGACATCATCATGTTTTCTTTGCATCTGCTCTTTGAACAGAAGCTTTCTCTTGGACAGATCACTTGTTGATCGGGTTGATCTAAAAGACAAGGTCATCACCACGTCCACATCTGATCTGAACACCGCTGAGCCATGCAAGAACACGTACAAACCGATTTAATAAAACTGATCATAGGATAGCATGCATATGCATCATCGCATCTAGTTTAAAGTTTGTGCATGGTATCGATTGTTATGAATCTTGTATGTGCATGATCCTGTATAGAAGGACAAGCTCAGGGAGCTGTCTACGACGAGCTGCAACAACAAGGTTTCGAGATCCAAGAGCCACTAGAACCGCAAGAACAAGGCAAGTGCTTCTTGACCATATTGATCCTATGTTTTGGGTAAAACTGTTTTGTTTTGCAAAAAGGTGTGTGTGCTGAGTCAAACATGATGGGAAACCCTTTTATAGGAGTTTACTAGTTTTGGTTAAACCACCCTTGTGGCCAGGGATGTTTATGAGTCGGGTATGGTTTTTTTTGTTTTATGCTTCGCTGAGTCCATGGGAATGAGAAGCGAGATAGATGTGTCTAGCTAACTGCACTCGTAATGATAATAAGAAACTGATGTTAATAATAGACATGGATCGGAGGAAGATCTAGGAAAGACTGGGTTTGTGAATGAGGTAGCATGAGATGGTGGTTTACTTGCCGTAGATCTAAGGACCGGTTCATGCATGCACATGCCAGGATAACAGTGCCACCACAAGGCCAAGTATGGGTGCGGCTTAGCTGAGTAATTAGGTAAGTTGCTAGAGTGTTATGGACTGTGAAGGCGCGGGGAATGGGAGTCAAGTGAGGACTGCCCTGGGAACTGCATGGCACAAGAGGGGGCCCGTGGGTGGGAGAATTGAAGATTCTAGCCTGCCGGTGAAACCTTAGTGAGTCCATACATCTAGTAGCCCCTTTGTAAAGGCTATTTTGTGATCTCTTGGCCATACACCGACGGTTGTGTACTGGTATAATGGAGGTTCTGCAGTCGCCGACGGGTGACGAAATCACAAACTTGTGGGTAAAGAGGTGCAAACTCTGCAGAGTTCTTAAAACTATCATGATAGCCGAGCTTACGGTCACGAGCGCCTGGCCAACTGCCATGATTAGTTGGGATGGTTATTGGGATGGTTACTGGTTATGGTTTTTGGATGGTTTGGTTTTGGGGACTGTTGAGTCCGGGTGATAAGATGAGTTGCATGACTGTTGAGTCATGGCAACAAGGTTGGTCTCGGTGGGAGACAAAGTTGTTTTATGAGATGAAAAGGTAGCGAATACGAGATGGTATTAGTAAGATGGTAGCGAAAACGAGGAAGTATTCGTGAGCAAAGATGAGGTTGATTGGTTGTGACATGGAAGGTAATGAGCATAATGGAGGTATGATTGGTATTTTAATATAAGTTGGGATTACATTCATTTAAGATGAGTTACTGTTTTATCATAGTTTTGATAAATAACCTTGCTTTCCGCAATGAGCCTGATAGGAGGATGAGTCCCGATCTTCCGAGAGGTAGGGTAAACTTGATTGGGTGGAGATCTCGACGTTGATGATCCAAGGCTCCGAACGAACGAAACCCCGCAATCACTACACCACTGCTCTGTTAGTTATCACCCGTGTCACACGAATGACCTCGCCACGAAGGCTTATTCCAGCAAGCGCAATCAGAACACAAGCAAGAACAAAGAAGTTGCAATCAAAACTGAATTGATCACGAATTTGGGGTCTCACAACCGATGATCGGCGATACTGTTCAATGACAGATTGTAACTAAGCAAAACCCAACCCTAATGTGGTGGCGGCTGCTGTATAAAAAGGAGTTTATGGGCATGCAAGACCCATGGACGCAGCCCTAATGGGCTGCCACACGATACACGGGCCAGCAGCCCAAAAGGCGGTGGCGCAGCACCGGACAGATTCTGGATGCCCATTTGTTCCGTGGATTCCCATCAACTTAGAAGGAATTTTGAGGTGGGGATGGTTCCATTGGAAGCTTTATGAAATCACGGTTCCAACCATATATAGAACGTCCAAATCCGACTTCGTATGTGTCCGGGACGTTAGTTTTGGTGAAGGCAGCTCCTGGAACCCGAGGTGGAGTCGAAGTCGAGTTGTACTTGGGCTCCTCCTTGGTGTGCACGTCCTATCTCCTCCTCCTTGACTCCTTGGACTCCTCCCAGCCCTTGCTGGTCCTCTCCATTGTTCCTAATCAATAAAACATGCATGGAAACAAGCGTAAGTTCTGAAAAACAATTGACAAGGTTAGAACGTACCTGGAGATCCAATTGTCGTGCACATGCTCTAGTGATCGGTCCTTGCATTGTATGCAAAGGAGAGATGTCCTCATCATCCTCCCCCTCTTGAATTGGAGTCGTCCTCGACTCAAGCTCATCTTCCTCACCCAAGTATGGCTTCAAATCTGAAATGTTAAATGTGGGACTAACCCCAAACTCGGGAGGCAACTCAAGTTTATATGCATTGTCATTTATCTTCTCAAGAACCTTAAAACGTCCAGCAGCACGTGGCATGAGTTTGGACTTTCTCAAATCCGGGAACCTATCTTTTCTAAAATGAACCCACACCAAATCACCAGGTTCCAATTTTACCTCCTTCCTATCTTTACTAGCAGCAATACGATACTTTTTATTCATTTTTTCAATTTGTAACTTAGTAGTTTCATGCAACTTAAGAATAAATTCAGAACGTTGTGTAGCATCTAAGTTCACAATTTCAATATGTGGTAAAGGTAGCAAATCAATTGGAGCACGAGGATTGAAACTATAGACTACCATAAACGGACTTAACTTGGTTGTGGAGTGAATAGACCTGTTATAAACAAACTCAATATGTGGCAAACACTCCTCCCACAACCTCAAATTGTCTTTCGAAACAGCCCGCAACATAGTAGATAAGGTACAATTAACTACCTTCGTTTGCCCATCAGTTTGTGGATGACAAGTAGTAGAAAACAGCAACTCTGTTCCCAATTTATACCATAAAGTTCTCCAAAAGTGACTCAAAAACTTAGCATCCCTATCAGAAACAATAGTATTGGGAACACCATGCAAACGGACAACCTCATTAAAGAATAAATCAGCAACATGTGAAGCATTATCGGTCTTGTGGCAGGGTATAAAATGAGCCATTTTAGAGAAACGATCAACAACCACAAAGACACTATCCCTCCCCCTCTTTGTTCTAGGCAATCCTAAAACAAAGTCAATAGAAATATCCTCCCAAGGTGCACTAGGAACCGGAAGAGGCATATAAAGACCATGTGGGTTAAGTCGAGACTTAGCTTTGTTGCATGTCGTGCAACGTGAAACGTAGCGCTCCACATCACGCCTCATTCATGGCCAAAAGAAGTGAGCGGCCAGCACATCCTCTGTCTTTTTAACACCAAAATGTCCCATCAAACCATCTCCATGCGCTTCCTGCAACAACAAAAGACGAACGGAGCGAGCTGGAACACACAGCTTGTTAGCATGGTAGAGAAGGCCTTCACGCAGCAGGAATTTTTGCCACGTTCTTCCCTCTCTACAATTTTCAAAGGCATCTTTGAAGTCCAAATCAGTAGCATATAACCTGTTTATGGTTTCCAAACCAAAGATTTTATGAGAAAGTTGGGACAGCATGGTATAACGTCTAGATAAAGCATCGGCAATCACATTGTCTTTCCCTTTCTTATGTTTAATGATGTAAGGAAATGATTCTATGAACTCAATCCATTTAGCATGACGTTTGTTCACATTAGCTTGTCCTTTAAGATACTTCAAAGACTCATGATCTGAATGTATGACAAATTCTTTAGACCATAGGTAATGTTGCCAAGTTTGCAAGACACGCACTAAAGCATAAAGTTCTTTGTCATATGTAGAATAATTCAGCGAAGGCTCATGCAAATTTTCACTAAAGAAGGCAACAGGTTTACCTCCTTGAATTAGCAATCCTCCAATGCCAACGCCGCTCGCGTCACATTCAAGCTCGAAGGTCTTCTCAAAATCAGGAAGTTGCAGCAATGGTGCTTGTGTGAGCTTCGACTTGACAACATCAAAAGCTTGTTGTTGTACTGGTCCCCATCGAAACGGCACTCCATGCTTTGTCAACTCGTGGAGAGGTGTCGCAATGGTGCTGAAATCCCGCACGAAACACCGGTAGAAACCTGCGAGACCAAGAAAACTCCGAACCTGTGTGACCGTAGTCGGAAGTGGTCAGCTCGTGATGGCAACAATCTTTGCCTCGTCCACCTCAATGCCCTGCGAAGTAACAACATACCCAACAAAAGACACACGATCGGTGCAAAAGGTGCACTTCTCAAGGTTACCATATAAACGTGCACCGCGCAAGACATTAAAAACAGCACGCAAATGTTCAAGATGCTCATCATATGACTTGCTGTAAATAAGGATATGATCAAAGTAAACTGTCACACCCGGTTTTTCCGAAGAAACAACCAAGTGAATATCACATGTATGCCAGGATCATTTTCTCATACATGTGATGACAAATAGTGAGCATCATTTATTACAAGCCAGGTGTCGAATATAAATAAGTCTTACATTGCAAATGTCTCAATGGACACTAATGCTTCATCACAAGTAAATAAACTAGCAGCGGAATATTATTCTTTTAGGGCTCCATCACAGGCGTTGCCCGGGGGTCTTCATGAACCTAAAATCCTTCCTCGGGTCCAAAATCTTGGTCATTATACACCACCTCATTATCTTGACCTGAGCAGCAATATAAACCAACAAATATGCAAGGTTGAGTACCAATGGTACTCAGCAAGTGTGGGAAAATTATATCATGCATGGCTAGAACAAGGAGAGGTTGAACTCATGGTTAAAGCACTACGCAATTAATACCTATCACCTTAGCTTATTAAGCACCTACATTACTACACAGGTGAAATGGTCCCATTCTCCCATCCCATCATTGTAATCCAATAACCATAACATCATTACCAATGTTAAGCTCCCCGCTTAACTTCCAAAACCATCAATCCTCTAATCATGAATAAGTCCAGGCCGCTCTTAACCGTGAGCACGGCTGTCAAGACAGTTTTGACTCTGCAGAGTTTGTACCACTGTACCCAGAAGTAGTGATTTCATCCCCCGTTGTCGGGTGGACTAAAGGAACCTCCATTATGCCAGTGGCTACGATCCACATTCACACTTCCCAGGTGTGAGGCCAGGAGATCACTACGAAGCCTTTACAAAGGGATTCCCGACGAGCGTGGGCCCACTGAGGTTTCACCCCTAACAGCATACAAGAGGCTCCAACCCCGCTGCAGTGGCCCCCTCTTGAGCCTTGCGGTTCATATGGTAGTCCAGCTGACACCTACTCCCCGCACCATCCAACACACCCATACTACGCCGGGGATACACCTAATTAATTGGCCAAGCTGCCCCATCTCAGCATGTGGTTGGCACTGTAAAGCCGGGTTACATGCTCCATGAACCGGTCCTTAGGATCCAGGCAAGTACTAAACACAAACCCAAGTCTCGTGCACCCAGCACACAACCAAAACATCCAACTTGCCTTGATCCCTACCTCTACATAACTCACAATGTCTCATTCAAGAGTATGGTAATATAAACTGATGATCTCATATCCCAAATATCCCATTCTAAGCATGGCTAAGCATATGCATGTGTATAAATGACATGACAAAATAAATCCCAACCCAAGCTTCAAGGAAACAAGGTAATGCAATTCTAGGGAAACTTCCTAGCATGGGTTTCATATTTAACTTGACAATGCAAATAATTCTATCTACACATCCTAGCATAGGATCAAAGTGGTCAAGGACACTTGCCTCCTTCTTGCTGCTCTTGAAACGGGTATTCCTGGTCTTGGAAATGAATAACTTGTTCTTGAACAGGTTCTACTTCATACCATCACACATAGCAAAAGAAAAACAACAATCCATAAGACATAGTTCACACTTCTACTTCATACAAACCACACATTCATATTTATGAAATTCATTCACCATTATATGTGTTGTGGTTACTTTATGTGTGTTGAGTTGTGGCTTGCATGCACTTTTAACCATGTGTATATGATTCCTACTTTTGTGTCCACCTTTATACTTACATACTATTTATATGGGTTTCCAATAAATTTCTTATATTCAACTACTTCACCTTTTTACTACCAAGTGTGTATGAAAAGTATTATTCTTCCCCATATGTGCCTTCAGAATTTCTACCAACCCTAAACTGAATTCTTTGGATTTTAGAAACTCCATTTATCATTTGCTAGTTGCTATATTTTCAGATTTATATTCCTATGCATAATTGTGTATTTTATTATTAAATTAGTAACACACATCACCTAAACAGATTAGGTTCTGGTCCTAAATAATTTAAAATCATATTTTGACCATGGCTTATGATGTATACTATTTCATAATTATTTTCCCTATTTTTCTTTAACTATTCTTTACTTAAAAATGTGTCCCTATACTAATAAATGTGAATAATAGATAAAACAGATTTATTTCAGCCCAAAAAAATATTTTTATCTCACTCCAAAGTTTTCTAAGTACTGAGAAAGTTTTTAATAAATTTTGACAATTATGTTTGTCCCCCTTTTTAATTTTTAAACACTAGTTACATATTCAATTTTCTAAATTAAATACTAAACAAGGCTAAAATAATGAATTCACCCCATTACAGGGTCTATAATATTATTTTCATAATTTCCAGGGGTCTATCTACACTTATCAGAGGTGTTTTTCCTAATTTCTATTAAGTCCAGGGGTTAAAACTGATTTTTAAATGGATTTACATGATTTTCTGGAGTTCCAGGGGCTAGATCTGAAGTTTCCGGGGCTAGCTCTCAATTCCAGAGAACCCCAGGGGGTAGCACGTAAGAATTTCAGTCTTTATAACGCGGGGATAACGTGGACCGTCCGATTTTAAACCGACGGCTGAGATTATAACATCGAACCGGTACGCGGGGTTTTAAAGTCTACCGTGCGATTTAAAATAAACGGCGCACAAGCGGCCACGTCGCTCTGATCGAGAGCGGGCGGCGCTGCCGGCGGCGCACGGCGGCGGGAAGCGGCGATCTCGCCGGAAAGTTTCGGATCCTCGAGAATTATGCCTAGAACTGTGATCTTATGGCCTAGATCGGTAGAGGGGAGGTCAGGGATCTAACCTCGGGGGTTTTCTCGAGCTCGGGGGTCCTGGAAAGGGATCGGCGGTGAGGTCCGAGGCAAAACCACGGCGAAGCTCGTCGGCGCTGCGTTTACACCGTAACTCTCCGGGTTTTCTGCACCTGCAAAGTTCCCCGGAGGCGGTGGATCAAAACCAGCGAGTTAGATCAGAGTTTCCGAGCTTAGATCGGCCAGAATTCACCGGCGAAGTCTCGGTGCTCACCGGAGTGAAAATCGGCGATCGCGTGGGAAAAACTGATCGGATCGGGGGTTTTTATAGCCGGGGGAGGGCGGTGGGTCTGTTGTGATCGAGTTGGAGTCCTCTGGGACCAGAATTCGGGCGACGGGACGTGGTTTCCGGTCGGTTTCGATTTCGCGCGCTCGGGGGAAAAGTCCGGGGTCGCGGGGGCTCGGGGTTAGGGATGACAGGTGGGTCCCACCCATCGGTGAGAGGCAGCGCGGCGCGCGTGGGGGCGGGCTGGCGCGGGAGTAGCTGGGCCGGCTGGCGGGTTTCGGCCCACTGGCCGGTTTTTTCCCGTTTTTCTTTTTCTTTTTCCATTTCTTTTCTGTTTTGAGTATAATTTGAATTCCAGTTTGAATTTGAATTTTTGCAAAACATGCAACACGTCCAAAAATTTTTAAATTCCCCTCTGAGCATGGTTTAGAGTTTTGAATCAAAATTTGGGGTGTTACAGCTCTACCCCCCTTAAAAGAAATCTCGTCCTCGAGATTGGTGTTTCTAAGAAAACAATTCCGGAAATTGTGCCTTGAGCTCGTCTTCCCGTTCCCAAGTGGATTCCTCTTCTGAGTGATGCTTCCACTGCACCTTGCACATCCGAATTCTCTTATTTCTGGTGAGGCGTTCCATTGTCTCCAAAATCTTGTATGGTTGCTCGGCATAAGACAAATCCTCAGCTACATCCACTTCTTTCATGGGTAACACCTCTTCAGGCGTCCTCAGGCATTTCTTGAGTTGTGACACATGGAATACGTCGTGCACATCCGATAGGCGAGCCGGTAATTCTAGTTGATACGCCACTTCGCCTTTCCTCTCTAGAACTTGAAAGGGTCCGATTTATCGAGGTGACAACTTCCCTTTCACCTTGAACCGACGAAGTCCTCGGATAGGGGACACCTTGAGATAGACATAGTCTCCCACGTTGAAAACGAGCTCTCTTCTTCGTACATCGGCATAGCTCTTTTGGCGTGTCTGTGCTATCCTCAAGTTGTTGCTAATTTCCCTCACCTTCGCCTCGGCTTCTTGTAGTACTTCGGGACCAAACACTTTACTTTCCCCTGTCTGGTTCCAGAATAGGGGAGTTCTGCACTTCCTCCCGTACAAAGCTTCAAACGGTGACATCTTCATACTAGCCTGATAGCTGTTGTTATAGGAGAATTCCGCATACGGTAAGTTCTTGTCCCAACTCCGATTGTTTTTGAGTGCACATGCCCTCAGCATATCCTCAAGAATCTGATTGGTTCTTTCCGTCTGCCCATCAGTTTGAGTATGATAGGCAGAACTAAAGTTCAGATAGGTTCCCATGGTTTCGTGCAACTTCTGCCAGAACCTCGAGGTGAACTGTGTCCCTCGATCCGACACTATCTTCTTCGGCACTCCATGGTAACAAACGATCCTTGACATGTACAATTCCGCAAATTTGGATCCGCTGTAGCTTTCTTTCACGGGGATAAAATGAGCTACCTTGGTTAGCCTGTCGATGATGACCCATATTGAATCATATCTTGATTGGGTCCTAGGCAATCCCACTATGAAATCCATACCGATTTCTTCCCATTTCCATTCAAGCACTTTGAGCGGTTGCAATAATCCTGCGGGTCGTTGATGTTCTGCTTTCACCAACTGACATGTGTCACATAGGGAAACATGTTCCGCGACATCTCGCTTCATACCATACCACCAATACCTGCTCTTGAGGTCCTGGTACATCTTCGTACTCCCAGGATGAATGGAATAGTCGGAATCGTGACCCTCCTTCAAAATTAATTCACGGATCTCCTTTACTTCAGGCACATAGATCCTTTTCCCGTGCCACACCGTACCTTGTTCATCCTCTCTGAAACCAGGAGCTTTATTTTCCTTGATGAGTTGCCTGATTTCTTGTATCTTCTCGTCGTTCTTTTGACCATCGCGTATGTCTTGCTCCAGTGTGGAGTCCACTTCCATGACGATGGCTTCACCACTATTCACAAGGCATAGATTGAGCCTTATAACCTCGTCCTTCAATTCTGCAGGCATGTCCTTCAAGCTCAACTTATTGACCTGCACTTTTCGACTTAAAGCATCGGCCACGACGTTTGCTTTCCTAGGATGATAGTTGATGCCCACATCAAAGTCATTGATTATCTCTAACCATCTCCTTTGTCTGAGGTTGAGGTCTGGCTGTGTGAAAATGTACTTCAAACTCTTATGATCCGTATATATCTCGGTCCTCTTCCCCATCAAATAGTGCCGCCAAATTTTCAACGCGTGTACCACTGCGGCTAGTTCTAGGTCATGTGTAGGATAGTTCTTCTCGTGCTTCCGGAGCTGCCGGGATGCATAAGCCACGACATGCCCTTCTTGCATGAGAACACATCCCAACCCGTGTCCAGAGGCATCGCAGTACACCGTGAAGTTCTTCTGCATATCTGGCATAACCAGCACTGGGGTTGTTGTCAGTCTTTTCTTTAACTCCTGAAAACTCGTCTCGCACTGTGGCGTCCATGTGAATGTGATTCCCTTCTCCAACAGTTTGGTAAGGGGTCTCGAGATCTTAGAGAATCCCTCAATAAACCGTCGATAGTATCCAGCCAATCCCAAAAAGCTTCGAACTTCCCCGACATTTTTAGGGGTCTTCCACTTCTGTATATCCTCGATTTTGGTAGGATCCACGGAAATTCCTCCCTCCGAGATTATATGTCCTAAGAAGGGAACTCTCTTCAGCCAAAACTCACACTTGCTCAACTTGGCATATAGTTGGTGTTCTCTCAGCCTCTGCAACACCAACCTTAGATGTTTCTCATGTTCTTCTTCATCTTTGGAGAAGACGAGAATGTCATCTATGAAAACCACCACAAATTTGTCCAGATATTCCATGAATACCTTGTTCATGAGATACATGAAGTATGCCGGGGCATTAGTTAGCCCGAAAGTGTAACACCCCAAAATTTTGATTCAAAACCTTAAATCATGTTAAGAGGGGAATTTAAAAATTTTTGGACGTGTTGCATGTTTTGCAAAAATTCAAATTCAAACTGGAATTCAAATTAAACTCAAATCAGAAAAGAAATGGAAAAAGAAAAAGAGAAAACAGAAAAAAAACCGGCCAGTGGGCCGAAACCCACCAGCCGGCCCAACTTACCCCGCGCCAGCCCGCAGCCGCGCCCGCGTTTTCTCACGCTGACAAGCGGGACCCACCCGGGCTTCGTCTTCCACCTCGCGCCGCGCCGGACCCTCTCTCACCGAATCCAAACCGATCGGAACTGCTGCGAATCACAGCCGAATTTCGCTCGAAGAGGAAACGGACATGATCTAAACCACCCCGCCGCCCTCTCTCGTCTATAAAAACCCCAGCCCCGTTCTGTTTTTCCCACGCGATCGCCGATTTTTACTCCGGTGAGAACCGAGACTTCTCCGGTGAATTCCGGCCAATCTAAGCTCGGAAACTCCGATCTAACTCGCTGGTCTTGATCCACCGCCTCCGGGGAACCTTGCAGGTGCATAAAACTCGGTGACTTGCGGTGTAAACACAGCGCCGACGAGCTTCGCCGTGGTTTTGCCTCGGACCTCGCCGCCGATCACCTCCCAGGACCTCCGAGCTCAAGAAAACCCCCGAGGTGAGATCCCCGACCTCCCCTCTACCGATCTATGCCATAAGATCACAGTTCTAGGCAGAATTCTCGAGGATCCGAAAGTTTCCGGCGAGATCGCCGCTTCCCGCCGCCGGCAGCACCGCCCGCGCTCGATCAGAGCGACGTGGCCGCTTGTGCACCGTTTATTTTAAATCGCACGGTAGGGTTTAAACCCCCGCGTACCGGTTCGATGTTATAATCTCGGCCGTCGGTTTAAAATCGGACGGTCCACGTCAGCCCCACGTTATAAAGACTGGAAATCTTACGTGCTACCCCCTGGGGTTCTCGGGAAATAAGAGCTAGCCCCGGAAACTTCTGATCTAGCCCCTGGAACTCCAGAAAATCATGTAAATTCATTTAAAAATCAGTTTTAGCCCCTGGACTTAATAAAAATTAGGAAAAACACCTCTGATAAGTGTAGCTAGACCCCTGGAAATTTTGAAAATAGTATTATATACCCTGTAGTGGGGTGAGTTTATTTTTTAGCCCTGTTTAGTATTTAATTTAGGAAATTGAATATGTAACTAGTGTTTAAAAATTAAAAAGTGGGACAAACATATTGTCAAAATTAAGTTAAAGACTTTCTCAGTGTTTAGGAAATTTTGGAGTGAGATAAAAACATATTTTGAACTGAATTGAATCTGTTTAATTTATTATTCACAATTAGGGACACATTTTTAAGTAATAAATAGTTTTAGAAAACAGGGAAAATAATTATGAAATAGTTTACATCAGAGGCAAAGGTCAAAATATGTTATTAAATTATTTAGGACCAGAACCTATTCTGTTTAGATGATGTGTATTACTAATTTCATAATAAAATACACAATTATGCATAGGAATATAAATCTGAAAATATAGCAACTAGTAAATGATAAATGGAGTTTTTAAAATCCAAAGAGTTCAGTTTAGGGTTGGTAGAAATTATGAAGGCACATATGGGGAAGAAAAATACTTTTCATACACACTTGGTAGTGAAAAGGTGTAGTAGTTGAATATAAGAAATTTATTGGAAACTCATATATATAGTATGTAAGTATAAATGTGGACACAAAAGTAGGAATCATATACACATGGTTAAAAGTGCATGCAAGCCACAACTCAACACACATAAAGTAACCACAACACATATAATGGTAAAGAACTTTCATAAATGTGAATGTGTGGTTTGTATGAAGTAGAAGTGTGAACTATGTCTTACGATTGTTGTTTTTCTTTTGCTATGTGTGATGGTATGATGTAGAACCTGCTCAAGAGCAAGTTATTCCTTTCCAAGACCAGGACTACCCATTTCAAGAGCAGCAAGAAGGAGGCAAGTGTCCTTGACCACTTTGATCCTATGCTAGGATGTGTAGATAGAATTATTTGCATTGTCAAATGAAATATGAAACCCATGCTAGGAAGTTTCCCTAGAATTGCATTACCTTGTTTCCTTGTAGCTTGGGTTGGGATTTATTTTAGCATGTCATTTATTATTATGCATATGCTTAGCCATGCTTAGAATGGGATATTTGGGATATGAGATCATCAGTTTATTTTACCATACTCTTGAATGAGATATTGTGAGTTATGTAGAGGTAGGGATCAAGGCAAGTTGGATGTTTTGGTTGTGTGCTGGGTGCACGAGACTCGGGTTTGTGTTTAGTACTTGCCTGGATCCTAAGGACCGGTTCATGGAGCATGTAACCTGGCTTTACAGTGCCAACCACATGCTGATATGGGGCAGCTTGGTCAATTAATTAGGTGTATCCCAGGCGTAGTATGGGTGTGTTGGATGGTGCGGGGAATAGGTGTCAGCTGGACTACCATATGAACCGCAAGGCTCAAGAGGGGGCCACTGCAGCGGGGTTGGAGCCTCTTGTATGCTGTTAGGGGTGAAACCTCAGTGGGCCCACGCTCGTCAGGAATCCCTTTGTAAAGGCTTCGTAGTGATCTCCTGGCTACACACCTGGGAAGTGTGAATGTGGTTTGTAGCCACTGGCAAAATGGAGGTTCTTTTAGTCCACCCGGCAACGGGGGATGAAATCACTACATGTGGGTACAGTGGTACAAACTCTGCAGAGTCAAAACTGTCATGACAACCGTGCTCACGGTCAAGAGCGGCTTGGACTTATTCATGATTAGAGGATTGATGGTTTTGGAAGTTGTGAATGTTAAGCGGGGAGCTTAACATCGGAAATGATGTTATGGTTATTTGATTATGATGAGGGTATGGGAGCTTGGGACCATTTCATCTATGTAGTAATGTAGGTGCTTAAAAAGCTAAGGTGATAGGAATTAATTGCATAGTGCTTTAACCATGAGTTCAACCTCTCCTTGTTCTAGCCATGCATGATATAATTTTCCCACACTTGCTGAGTACCCTTGGTACTCAACCTTGCATATTTGTTGGTTTATATTGCTGCTCAGGTCAAGACAATGAGGTGGTGTATAATGACCAAGACTTTGGACCCGAAGAAGGTTTCTAGGTTCATGGAGACCCCCGGGCAACGCCTGTGATGGAGCCCTAAAGAATAATATTCCGCTGCTAGTTTATTTACTTGTGATGAACTTATTATTGTCCATCGAGACATTTGCTATGCAAGACTTAATTATATTAGACACCTGGCTTGTAATAAATGATGCTTCACTATTTGTCATCACATGTATTAGAAAATGATCCTGGCATACATGTGTTATTCACTTGGTTGTTCTTCGGAAAAACCGGGTGTGACAGAGGTGGTATCAGAGCCAAGGTTGCCCGTAGGAACGTGGACCTAGGTAGAAATGGACGTATTTAAGGGCCCTATTTTCTTAAAAACTATTTTCCAAGGTGTGGGTTGAAAAGTGTTATTTAAGGAGTCATTTTCTTCATCTTACCCCAACTTTCATTCAAAATAGGATTTTTGTTGAGAGTTTATCTAACCTAATTCTAAATTCTTTTTGTTTTAGATGGTTCGCATGATTCGCACCGCTCGCAAGTCCACAGGAGGGAGAGTTCCCGTAGTAGCCCTTGCCGAAAGAGAGGAGAGCCGTCCGGTGACGTACCTTTCCTACGGATTGGCAGTAGGAGGCTTATTGCGCCGTCTTCGGCGTATGCTCGAAGCCGCCGGCAATACGGGCAAGCTAATTATCCACTATAACTCCACCAGGACCATCCGTGAGAAGAGGGAAGAATGGAGCTCAGAGATGAGGATTATACACAAAAATCAGCTGCTTAAGATTCACCACTCTCCAGCTTGTCGGGCAACACAGGTCGATGCGGAGAAAGATGTCACCTGGGAGGCCATCACCTGCCAGAGTCACATCTATCGTCGTCACTTGGACAAAACTGAGTACATGTATGTCCTCCAACGTGAGAGTGGTACCACGGAGTACAAGTACCCGCCAGTGCAGCAAGGGACTTCCCATGAGCACATGGACTTGTGCTTGGAGGATGCTGCTATGCTCAGCACTCGACTGCAGGAGTGTCAACAAGAGCTTCAGGATGTCCGGGACACCCTGAAGGAAACGGAGGCGTTGCTGCGAGCCTGCTTAAAGGCGAGGGAAAGAGGAGATGGGAATGAACTGTGTGTCACCGCGAATGATACATGGACTCCAAGCAGCTAGAAGAACTCAAGGATCATTTGAGAGAATTGACGGAGAAGGGGTATATTCGCCCTAGTTCCTCACCATGGGGAGCTCCGGTGATATTTGTGCCCAAGAAAGACGGAACCCAAAGGTTATGCATGGATTACCGTGCTTTGAATGAGGTAATCATCAAGAACAAGTACCCATTGCCTCGCATTGAAGACTTGTTTGATCAGTTGAGGGGAGCTTGTGTGTTCTCGAAAATTGATCTCAGGTCGGGATACCACCAACTCAAGATAAGGCAATCTGATATTCCCAAGACAGCTTTCGTATCTCGGTACGGACTGTATGAATACACTGTCATGCCTTTCAGGCTAACCAATGCCCCGGCATACTTCATGTATCTCATGAACAAGGTATTCATGGAATATCTGGACAAATTTGTGGTGGTTTTCATAGATGACATTCTTGTCTTCTCCAAAGATGAAGAGGAACATGAGAAACATCTAAGGTTGGTGTTGCAGAGGCTGAGAGAACACCAACTATATGCCAAGTTGAGCAAGTGTGAGTTTTGGCTGAAGAGAGTTCCCTTTTTAGGACATATAATCTCGGAGGGAGGAATCTCCGTAGATCCCGCCAAAATCGAGGATATACAGAAGTGGAAGACCCCTGAAAATGTCGGGGAAGTTCGAAGCTTTTTGGGATTGGCTGGATACTATCGACAATTTATTGAGGGATTCTCCAAGATCTCGAGACCTCTCACCAAACTGTTGGAAAAGGGAATCACATTCACCTGGACGCCACAGTGCGAGACGAGCTTTCAGGAGCTAAAGAAGAGATTGACAACAGCCCCAGTGTTGGTTATGCCAGATATGCAGAAGAATTTCACAGTGTACTGCGATGCCTCTGGAAATGGGTTGGGATGTGTTCTCGTGCAAGAAGGGCATGTCGTGGCATATGCATCCCGGCAGCTTCGGAAGCACGAGAAGAACTATCCTACACATGACCTAGAACTAGCCGCAATGGTACACGCGTTGAAAATTTGGCGGCACTATTTGATGGGGAAGAGGACAGAGATATATACGGATCATAAGAGTTTGAAGTACATATTCACACAGCCAGACCTCAACCTCAGACAAAGGAGATGGCTAGAGTTAATCAATGACTTTGATGTGGGCATCAACTATCATTCTGGGAAAGCAAACGTCGTGGCCGATGCTTTGAGTCGGAAAGTGCAGGTCAATAAGTTGAGCTTGAAGGACATGCCTGCAGAATTGAAGGACGAGGTTATAAGGCTCAATCTATGTCTAGTAAATAGTAGTGAAGCCATCGCCATGGAAGTGGACTCCACACTCGAGCGAGACATACACGAGGGCCAAAAGAATGATGAGAAGATACAGGAAATCAGGCAACTCATCAAGGAAAATAAAGCTCAAGGTTTCAGAGAGGACGAACAAGGTACGGTGTGGCACGGGAAAAGGATCTGTGTGCCAGAAGTAAAGGAGATCCATGAATTAATTTTGAAGGAGGCTCACGATTCCGACTATTCCATTCATCCTGGGAGTACAAAGATGTACCAGGACCTCAACAGCAGGTATTGGTGGTATGGCATGAAGCGAGATGTCGTGGAACATGTTGCCCTATGTGACACATGTCAGTTGGTGAAAGCAGAACATCAACGACCCGCGGGATTATTGCAACCACTCAAAGTGCCTGAATGGAAATGGGAAGAAATCAGCATGGATTTTGTCGTGGGATTGCCTAGGACCCAATCCGGGTATGATTCAATATGGGTCATCATTGATAGGCTAATCAAGGTAGCTCATTTCATCCCCGTGAAAGAAAGCTACAGCGGATCCAAATTGGCAGAATTGTACATGTCAAGGATCGTGTGTTACCATGGAGTGCCAAAGAAGATAGTGTCGGACCGAGGGACACAGTTCACCTCGAGGTTTTGGCAGAAGTTGCATGAAACCATGGGAACCCATCTGAACTTCAGCTCTGCCTATCATCCCCAAACTGACGGGCAGACGGAAAGAACCAATCAGATCCTTGAAGATATGTTAAGAGCATGTGCACTCAAAAACAATAGGAGTTGGGACAAGAACTTACCGTATGCGGAGTTTTCCTATAACAACAGCTATCAAGCTAGTATGAAGATATCACCGTTTGAAGCTTTGTATGGAAGGAAGTGCAGAACTCCCCTATTTTGGAACCAAACAGGAGAAAGTAAAGTGTTTGGTCCAGAAGTGCTACAAGAAGCCGAGGCGAAGGTGAGGGAGATTCGCAACAACTTGAGGATAGCACAGACACGCCAAAAGAGCTATGCCGATGTACGAAGAAGAGAGCTCGTTTTCAACGTGGGAGACTATGTTTATCTCAAGGTGTCCCCTATCAGAGGACTTTGTCGGTTCAAGATGAAAGGGAAGTTGTCACCTCGATACATCGGACCCTTTCAAGTTTTGGAAAGGAAAGGCGAAGTGGCATATCAACTAGAGTTACCGGTTCATCTATCGGATGTGCACGATGTATTCCATGTGTCACAACTCAAGAAATGTCTGAGGACGCCTGAAGAGGTGTTACCCATGAATGAAGTGGACGTAGTTGAGGATTTGTCTTATGCCGAGCAACCATACAAGATTTTGGAGACAATGGAACGCCTCACCAGAAATAAAAGAATCCGGATGTGCAAGGTGCAGTGGAAGCATCACTCAGAAGAGGAAGCCACTTGGGAGCGGGAAGATGAGCTCAAGGCACAATTTCCGGAATTGTTTTCTTAGAAACACCAATCTCGAGGACGAGATTTCTTTTAAGGGGGGTAGAGCTGTAACACCCCAAAATTTTGATTCAAAACCTTAAATCATGTTAAGAGGGGAATTTAAAAATTTTTGGACGTGTTGCATGTTTTGCAAAAATTCAAATTCAAACTGGAATTCAAATTAAACTCAAATCAGAAAAGAAATGGAAAAAGAAAAAGAGAAAACAGAAAAAAAACCGGCCAGTGGGGCGAAACCCACCAGCCGGCCCAACTTACCCCGCGCCAGCCCGCAGCCGCGCGCCCGCGTTTTCTCACGCTGACAGGCGGGACCCACCCGGGCTTCGTCTTCCACCTCGCGCCGCGCCGGACTCTCTCTCACCGAATCCAAACCGATCGGAACTGCTGCGGACCACAGCCGAATTTCGCTCGAAGAGGAAACGGACATGATCTAAACCACCCCGCCGCCCTCTCTCGTCTATAAAAACTCCAGCCCCGTTCTGTTTTTCCCACGCGATCGCCGATTTTTACTCCGGTGAGAACCGAGACTTCTCCGGTGAATTCCGGCCGATCTAAGCTCGGAAACTCCGATCTAACTCGCTGGTCTTGATCCACCGCCTCCGGGGAACCTTGCAGGTGCAGAAAACTCGGTGACTTGCGGTGTAAACATAGCGCCGACGAGCTTCGCCGTGGTTTTGCCTCGGACCTCGCCGCCGATCACCTCCCAGGACCTCCGAGCTCAAGAAAACCCCCGAGGTGAGATCCCCGACCTCCCCTCTACCGATCTATGCCATAAGATCACAGTTCTAGGCAGAATTCTCGATGATCCGAAAGTTTCCGGCGAGATCGCCGCTTCCCGCCGCCGTGCGCCGCCGGCAGCGCCGCCCGCTCTCGATCAGAGCGACGTGGCCGCTTGTGCGCCGTTTATTTTAAATCGCACGGTAGGGTTTAAACCCCCGCGTACCGGTTCGATGTTATAATCTCGGCCGTCGGTTTAAAATCGGACGGTCCACGTCAGCCCCGCGTTATAAAGACTGGAAATCTTACGTGCTACCCCCTGGGGTTCTTGGGAAATAAGAGCTAGCCCCGGAAACTTCTGATCTAGCCACTGGAACTCCAGAAAATCATGTAAATTCATTTAAAAATCAGTTCTAGCCCCTGGACTTAATAAAAATTAGGAAAAACACCTCTGATAAGTGTAGCTAGACCCCTGGAAATTTTGAAAATAGTATTATAGACCCTGTAGTGGGGTGAGTTTATTTTTTAGCCCTGTTTAGTATTTAATTTAGGAAATTGAATATGTAACTAGTGTTTAAAAATTAAAAAGTGGGACAAACATATTGTCAAAATTAAGTTAAAGACTTTCTCAGTGTTTAGGAAATTTTGGAGTGAGATAAAAACATATTTTGAACTGAATTGAATCTGTTTAATTTATTATTCACAATTAGGGACACATTTTTAAGTAATAAATAGTTTTAGAAAATAGGGAAAATAATTATGAAATAGTTTACATCAGAGGCAAAGGTCAAAATATGTTATTAAATTATTTAGGACCAGAACCTATTCTGTTTAGATGATGTGTATTACTAATTTCATAATAAAATACACAATTATGCATAGGAATATAAATCTGAAAATATAGCAACTAGTAAATGATAAATGGAGTTTTTAAAATCCAAAGAGTTCAGTTTAGGGTTGGTAGAAATTATGAAGGCACATATGGGGAAGAAAAATACTTTTCATACACACTTGGTAGTGAAAAGGTGTAGTAGTTGAATATAAGAAATTTATTGGAAACTCATATATATAGTATGTAAGTACAAATGTGGACACAAAAGTAGGAATCATATACACATGGTTAAAAGTGCATGCAAGCCACAACTCAACACACATAAAGTAACCACAACACATATAATGGTAAAGAGCTTTCATAAATGTGAATGTGTGGTTTGTATGAAGTAGAAGTGTGAACTATGTCTTATGATTGTTGTTTTTCTTTTGCTATGTGTGATGGTATGATGTAGAACCTGCTCAAGAGCAAGTTATTCCTTTCCAAGACCAGGACTACCCATTTCAAGAGCAGCAAGAAGGAGGCAAGTGTCCTTGACCACTTTGATCCTATGCTAGGATGTGTAGATAGAATTATTTGCATTGTCAAATGAAATATGAAACCCATGCTAGGAAGTTTCCCTAGAATTGCATTACCTTGTTTCCTTGTAGCTTGGGTTGGGATTTATTTTAGCATGTCATTTATTATTATGCATATGCTTAGCCATGCTTAGAATGGGATATTTGGGATATGAGATCATCAGTTTATTTTACCATACTCTTGAATGAGATATTGTGAGTTATGTAGAGGTAGGGATCAAGGCAAGTTGGATGTTTTGGTTGTGTGCTGGGTGCACGAGACTCGGGTTTGTGTTTAGTACTTGCCTGGATCCTAAGGACCGGTTCATGGAGCATGTAACCTAGCTTTATAGTGCCAACCACATGCTGATATGGGGCAGTTTGGCCAATTAATTAGGTGTATCCCCGGCGTAGTATGGGTGTGTTGGATGGTGCGGGGAATAGGTGTCAGCTGGACTACCATATGAACCGCAAGGCTCAAGAGGGGGCCACTGCAGCGGGGTTGGAGCCTCTTGTATGCTGTTAGGGGTGAAACCTCAGTGGGCCCATGCTCATCGGGAATCCCTTTGTAAAGGCTTCATAGTGATCTCCTGGCTACACACCTGGGAAGTGTGAATGTGGTTCGTAGCCACTGGAAAAATGGAGGTTCTTTTAGTCCATCCGGCAACGGGGGATGAAATCACTACATGTGGGTACAGTGGTACAAACTCTGCAGAGTCAAAACTGTCATGACAGCCGAGCTCACGGTCAAGAGCGGCTTGGACTTATTCATGATTAGAGGATTGATGGTTTTGGAAGTTGTGAATGTTAAGCGGGGAGCTTAACATCGGAAATGATGTTATGGTTATTTGATTATGATGAGGGTATGGGAGCTTGGGACCATTTCATCTATGTAGTAATGTAGGTGCTTAAAAAGCTAAGGTGATAGGAATTAATTGCATAGTGCTTTAACCATGAGTTCAACCTCTCCTTGTTCTAGCCATGCATGATATAATTTTCCCACACTTGCTGAGTACCCTTGGTACTCAACCTTGCATATTTGTTGGTTTATATTGCTGCTCAGGTCAAGACAATGAGGTGGTGTATAATGACCAAGACTTTGGACCCGAAGAAGGTTTCTAGGTTCATGGAGACCCCCGGGCAACGCCTGTGATGGAGCCCTAAAGAATAATATTCCGCTGCTAGTTTATTTACTTGTGATGAACTTATTATTGTCCATCGAGACATTTGCTATGTAAGACTTAATTATATTAGACACCTGGCTTGTAATAAATGATGCTTCACTATTTGTCATCACATGTATGAGAAAATGATCCTGGCATACATGTGTTATTCACTTGGTTGTTCTTCAGAAAAACCGGGTGTGACAGAAAGGCATGACAGTGTATTCATACAGTCCGTACCGAGATACGAAAGCTGTCTTGGGAATATCAGATTGCCTTATGTTGAGTTGGTGGTATCCCGACCTGAGATCAATTTTCGAGAACACACAAGCTCCCCTCAACTGATCAAACAAGTCTTCAATGCTGGGTAATGGGTACTTGTTCTTGATGGTTACCTCATTCAAGGCACGGTAATCCACGCATAACCTTTGGGTTCCGTCCTTCTTAGGCACAAATATGACTGGAGCTCCCCAAGGTGAGGAACTAGGATGAATATACCCCTTCTCTGACAATTCTCTCAAATGATCCTTGAGTTCTCCCAGCTGCTTGGAATCCATCCGATAAGGTCTCTTGTATATCGGGGCTGTCCCAGGCACTAGCTCAATCGCGAATTCCACTTCACGATCTGGAGGCATACCTGGCAACTCCTCTGGAAAAACATCTGGATATTCCATGATAATCCTGATCTCTTCCACTTTCACCTCAATTTGATTTAATTTAACATCCCTCCTAGACTCTTGTATTGTTATAAACTTTTATTTTGTGCCACTAGGGTGCGTTAGTTCCACCGTTCTGGTAGAACAATGGATGATTCCCTTATGTTTGGTCAACCAGTCCATGCCCAAAATAATACCAATTCCCTGGGAGTCTATCACTATGAGGTTGGCAGTAAATACTACCCCAATAATGTCTATATTCACCTTGGGACACACTTGTCTTGTCCTTATTTCTCCACATGGAGAGTTTACTGCTAGCATATGGTTCATTTGTGTTGTTGCTAGATCATGCTTCTTAACAAACCCTTGATCAATGAACGAGTGGGTAGCACCAGAATCAAACAGCAGGGTTGCAATGTGTAAATTGGCAGGAAACTTACCAACTACCACGTCAGGTGCCTCTTGCGCTTCCTCCATGGTGACGTGGTTCACCCGTCCTCGCATCACATTCTGCTGTTGTGGCTGCGCGGGCTTCTTCTTTGGGCACTTATGGGCATAGTGCCCCACTTCACCACAGCTAAAACATTGCACCCCAACCTTAGGTGCCTGGCCTTTGTTGTCTTGGGGTTGGTTTGGAGGTCCTTGTCCTGCTGGTCGAGGTTGATATGTGGGGCGAGGCTGCTGTACGCACTGATGTTGTGGCTGTATTGGTGCTGCCGGAGGCCTGTAGTTCGGGTTGTACCCTCTTGGTGCTGAGTAGGGTACCGCAGCATGGTTCGTCTGCCCTGCGGGTTGCTGCATCAGACGTGGGCGGGTGTTGCTCCCTGAGGCTTGATGTGACCACCCGGCCTTCCTCTTATTCTCATTTTCCAAGGCCTTCAGCTTCCTTTCTACCACAAACGCTCTGTCCACCATCTTTTGGAAGCTTTCATACTCATTTGAGGACATTGCACACTGCATTTCTGCGGTAAGTCCTTCCACGAAACAATCTTGTTTCTGCTCATCAGTCTCTATGTCCCATGGGGCATAACAGGAGAGTTGAGTAAATTTAGTGAGGTATTCCCTCACAGTCATGTTACCTTGCTGCAACCCCAAAAACTCCTTCCTCTTGTTTTTGAGTTCACCCCTTGGTATGTAATGGTTGCGGAAGCTACGCTTGAACTCTTCCCAAGTGATGTTCTCAGGGTCATGATGGGCGGCCACGTAGGCGGTCCACTAATCAGCAGCAGGTCCATGCAATTGATGAGAGGCAAACAGCACCCTCTCATACCCTTGGCACTGTATGATCCTCATCTTGCTTTCAATGGTCTTTAGCCAATCATCTGCCTCCAGAGGTTCAGCAGCACTTGCAAACTTCGGAGGTTGAGTTCCTAGAAACTCACTCAACCTTGGTTGGCGTGGTGCAGCTTGTGGAGGTGGAACTTGATGCAAGTTGGCCACCACTTGAGTCAAGTTCTGGATGAGCTGATTTTGATTCTCAAGCATTTGGTGGAGGGGATCAACTCCTTCACGGCGACCACCCCTGTCTTGGCCTCCTGAAATATGAGGGTTGCAGGCCTCATCGTTGTTGGTGGTGGGGTTGGCAGCACGACCTTTTCCTCTTCCGGCCATCTATCATGATCAACCAAATGTTAATTTAAAGTATTACGTATTATCTCACTACTTTCACTTGTTTGTACTTTGAAGTGTCGAAGCTCTGTTATACTTTTCTGAGGGTTCATATCTGATACAAAAATAAATGCACTATTATTTCATGTGGGTTCACACACCAAGCGAAACAATATGAAGACGAGGCTGTGGACAATTGCTCATGGCTTCCACGACTCACGTCACACACCAAGCATTAACACACCATTAACTAAGATAACGACTCGACTATTCAACATCTTGCTAACTAAGGGAAAAACTCTACACTACTCGTATCACTGAGCTGGCTCCTCAGGATCTTCCTCATTATTGCGGCTGCCTTCTGACTCCGCTTTCGGTGGGGAAGCTGCTGGTGGAGAAGTGCGACGACGCCTGATCGCCCGGCGATCTGGGGAGTCAGCAGTCCATGCATCATTCACGGTGACACACAGTTCATTCCCATCTCCTCTTTCTCTCGCCCTCAAACAGGCTCAAAGCAACGCCTCGGTTTCCTTCAGGGTGTCCCGAACATCCTAAAGCTCCTGCTGACACTCCTGTAGTCGAGTGCTGAGCATAGCAGCATCCTCCAAACACAAGTCCTGTCCAGGTGGCGACTCTCACGCTGGAGGACATACATGTACTCAGTCCTGTCCAGGTGGCGACGATAGATGTGACTCAGGCAGGTGATGGCCTCCCAGGTGACATCCTTCTCCGCATCGACCTGTGTCGCTCGACAAGCTGGAGAGCGGTGGATCTTGAGCAGCTGATTTTCGTGGATAATCCTCATCTCTGAACTCCATTCTTCCCTCTTCTCACGGATGGTCCTGGTGGAGCTATAGTGTATGATTAGCTTGCCCGTATTGCCGGCGGCTTGGAGCATACGTCGAAGACGACGTAACAAGCCTCCTACTGCCAATCCGTAGGAAAGGTACGTCACCGGACGGCTCTCCTCTCTTTGGGCAAGGGCAACTACGGGAACTCTCCCTCCTGTGGACTTGCGAGCGGTGCGAATCATGCGAACCATCTAAAACAGAAAGCATTTAAACTTAGGTTAGATAAACTTTTAAACAAAAATCCTATTTTGAATGAAATTTGGGGTAAGATGAAGAAAGTGACTCCATTAAATAATACTTTTCAACACACACCTTGTAAAATAGTTTTTAAGAAAATAGGGCCCTTAAATACGTCCATTTCTACCTAGGTCCACGTTCCTACGGGCAACCTTGGCTCTGATACCACTTCTGTCACACCCGGTTTATCCAAAGAACAACCGAGTGAATATCACATGTATGCCAGGATCATTTTCTCATACATGTGATGACAAATAGTGAAGCATCATTTATTACAAGCCAGGTGTCGAATAATAAGTCTTACATAGCAAATGTCTCGATGGACAATAATAAGTTCATCACAAGTAAATAAACTAGCAGCGGAATATTATTCTTGAGGGCTCCATAACAGGCGTTGCCCGGGGGTCTCCATGAACCTAGAAACCTTCTTAGGGTCCAAAGTCTTGGTCATTATACACCACCTCATTATCTTGACCTGAGCAGCAATATAAACCAACAAATATGCAAGGTTGAGTACCGATGGTACTCAGCAAGTGTGGAAAAGATATGTTATGCATGGCTAGAACAAGGAGAGGTTGAACTCATGGTTAAAGCACTATGCAATTAATACCTATCACCTTAGCTAATTAAGCACCTACATTACTACACAGGTGAAATGGTCCCAATATCCCATCCCATCATCATAATCAAATAACCATAACATCATTTCCAATGTTAAGCTCCCCGCTTGACATCCACAACTTCCAAAACCATCAATCCTCTAATCATGAATAAGTCCAAGCCGCTCTTGACCGTGAGCACGGCTGTCATGACAGTTTTGACTCTGCAGAGTTTGCACCGCTGTACCCACATGTAGTGATTTCATCCCCCGTTGCCGGGTGGACTAAAAGAACCTCCATTATGCCAGTGGCCACGAACCACATTCACACTTCCCAGGTGTGTAGCCAGGAGATCACTACGAAGCCTTTACAAAGGGATTCCCGACGAGTGTGGGCCCACTGAGGTTTCACCCCTAATAGCATACAAGAGGCTCCAACCCCGCTGCAGTGGCCCCCTCTTGAGCCTTGCGGTTCATATGGTAGTCCAGCTGACACCTATTCCCCACACCATCCAACACACCCATACTACGCCGGGGATACACCTAATTAATTGGCCAAGCTGCCCCATCTCAGCATGTGGTTGGCACGGTAAAGCCTGGTTACATGCTCCATGAACCGGTCCTTAGGATCTAGGTAAGTACTAAACACAAACCCGAGTCTCGTGCACCCAGCACCAACCAAAACATCCAACTTGCCTTGATCCCTACCTCTACATAACTCACAATATCTCATTCAAGAGTATGGTAATATAAACTGATGACCTCATATCCCAAATATCCCATTCTAAGCATAGCTAAGCATATGCATAATAATAAATGACATGATAAAATGAATCCCAACCCAAGCTACAAGGAAACAAGGTAATGCAATTCTAGGGAAACATCCTAGCATGGGTTTCATATTTTTCAATTGACAATGCAAATAATTCTATCTACACATCCTAGTATAGGATCAAAGTGGTCAAGGACACTTGCCTCCTTCCTGCTGCTCTTGGAATGGGTAGTCCTGCTCTTGGAAAGGAAAAACTTGCTCTGGAGTAAGTTCTACATCATACCATCACACATAGCAAAAGAAAAACAACAATCCATAAGACATAGTTCACACTTCCACTTCATACAAACCACAGATTCACATTTATGAAAGCCATTCACAAATTCTATGTGTTGTGGTTACTCTATGTGTGTTGATCTTTGGCTTACATGTACTTTTTATCATGTGTATATGATTTCTACGTTTGTATTCACATTAATGTTTGCATACTATATATATGAGTTTCCCATTTAAATAAATTCCTTATATTCAATTACTACACCTTTTAGCTACCAAGTATGCATGAAATGTATTTTCCTACTCCATATGTGTCTTCATCCTTCTACCAACCCTAAACTGAATTCTTTGGATTTTAGAAACTTCATTTATCATTTACTAGTTGCTATATTTTCAGATTTATTTCCTATGCCTAAATGTGAACTTTATTATGAAAATAATAAGACACATCATCTAAACAGAATAGGTTCTGATCTAAAATATTTAATAATATATTTTTGACCTTTTCCTCTGATGTAAACTATTTTACATTTATTTTCCAAATTTTCAGAATTATTCTTTACTTAAAAATGTGTCCCTATAACTAATAAATGTGAATAACAGATTCATTTCAGCCAAAAACCTATTTTTATCTCACTCCAAGGTTTTTCCAAGTACTGGGAAAGTTTTTAATTTGAATTTGACAATATGTTTGTCCCACCTTTTAAATTTTAAATACTAACCACATATTCAATTTCCTAAATTTAATATCAAATAGGGTTAAAAAGGTAAACTCACCCCACTACAGGGTCTATAATATTATTTTAAGAATTTTCAGGGGTCTAGCTACACATAACAGAGGGGTTTTTCCTAATTTTTATTAAGTCCAGGGGCTAAAACTGATTTTTAAATGAATTTACATGATTTTCTGAAGTTCCAGGGGCTAGATCAGAAGTTTCCGGGGCTAGCTCTTATTTTCCAAGAGCCCCAGGGTGTAGCACGTAAGAATCCCGGCCTTTATAACGCGGGGCTGACGTGGACCGTCCGATTTAAAACAGACGGCTGAGATTATAACGTCGAACCGGTACGCGGCGATTTAAACTCTACCGTGCGATTTAAAATAAACAGCGCACAAGCGGCCACGTCGCTCTGATCGAGCGCGGGCGGCGCTGCCCGGCGGCGCACGGCGGCGGGAGGCGGCGATCTCGCCGGAGAGTTTCGGATCTTCGTCAATTCTTCCTAGAACTGTGATTTTATGGCATAGATCGGTAGCGGGGAGGTCGGGGATCTCACCTCGGGGGTTTTCTTGAGCTCGGAGGTCCTGGAAGGCGGTCGGCGACGAGGTCCGAGGTGAATTCACGGCGAGGCTCGTCGGCGCTGTGTTTGAACCGCAAATCACCGAGTTTTCTGCACCTGCAAGGCTCCCCGGAGGCGGTGGATCAAGACCAGCGAGTTAGATCGGAATTTCCGAGTGTAGATCGGGCAGAATTCGCCGGAGGGGCTCGGGTTCTCACCGGAGAGAAAATCGGCAGATCGTGGGGAAAAACGGGATGATGTCGGGGTTTTTATAGACGAGGGAAGGGCGGCGTTCTGTTGTGATCGAGTTTGCGTCGCCCACGAATGAAATTCGGCTGGGATACGCAGGGATCCGGGTCGGTTTTGATTCGGGGTGAGAGAGTCCGGCCGAGCGCGGGCGCGAGCGCGAGGAAGAAGAAAGACTGGCGGGCCCCGCATGTCAGTGGGAGGAAGGGGGCGCGCGCGGCTGCGGCTGGCGCGGGATCGGTGGGCCTGCTGGTGGGTTTCGGCCCACTGGCCGGTTTTTTTTTCTGTTTTCCTTTTTCTTTTTCTATTTCTTTTCTATTTTGAGTTTAAATTGAATTCCAGTTTGAATTTAAATTTTTGCAATACATGCAACACGTCCAAAAAATTTTAAATTCCCCTCTTAACAGGATTTTGGGGTGTTACAGTCAGCCCAACAAACGACCAATAAGGCAAGTTTGAACCATGTCGAAGGAGCAACGATGGATAGCATTCCAGTGGTTCAGGAATTCTCGGACGTGTTTCCAGAAGAGCTTCCAGGTATGCCACCTGATCAGGACATTGAGTTTGCCATTGATTTGGTACCCGGAACTGCACCCATAGCAAAGAGGCCCTATAGGATGGCCACCAATGAACTAGTGGAACTCAAGAAGCAAATTCAGGAACAATTGGAGAAGGGTTTTATACGTCTAAGTTCGTCACCATGGTGAGCCCCCGTGCTCTTTGTAGACAAGAAGGATGGGACCCAAAGGATGTGCGTGGACTATAGGTCTCTCAACGAGATGACAATCAAGAACAAATACCCTCTACCCCGTATAGAAGACCTATTCGACCAAATGAAAGGAGCCCGAGTGTTCTCCAAGATTGATCTTCGGTCGGGATACTTCCAGCTGGAAATTAAGCCCTCCGATATACCCAAGACAGCCTTTCGGACACGGTATGGTTCATATGAATATACCTTTGTGTCTTTTGGGTTAATAAATGCACCCGCATACTTCATGTACCTTATGAACAAGGTTTTCATGGAGTACTTGGATAAGTTCATGGTGGTTTTCATTGACGACATTATGGTGTATTCAAAAAGTGAGGAGGAGCATAAAGAACATTTAAGATTGACCTTGCAGAAAATGTGCGAGCATCAATTGTTTGCCAAGCTTAACAAGTGTCAATTTTGGCTAAAGGAGATATCGTTCCTAGGCCACATTATCTCCGAGGAAGGAGTATCGGTTGATCCCGGAAAAGTGGGAGATGTTCTGAAGTGGAACCAACCGCAAAACGTAAAAGACATTTGGAGTTTTCTTGGGATGGTTGGATACTACCGACGCTTCATCAAGGACTTCTCTAAGATAGCAAAACCTATGACGGAGTTGCTAACAAAAGGAAAAGCGTTCCAGTGGACATTAGCGTGCCAAGAGAGCTTTGAGGAACTCAAGAAAAGGCTAACCACAACGCCAGTTTTGGTATTGCCGGACGTAGGCAAGAGCTTTGACATATATTGTGACGCATCAAGACAAGGATGATGTGGACATCACTCATGTAGATATACACAACACTTACATGGTAGACATGCAAGGTCCAATTACTAGAGCTCGAGCACGACAATTGAATTTAGAGGTGAGCTCGTTCCTGAACAATTCTTTATATGTGAATTTTGAGAGTATGTTTCTACCTAATAGATTAATTATGATTAGGAACCATGGAGAGGACATGGAGATACATGGAGAGGGGTTTGAAGGCGTGGAGGACCAGAAAATACGCCATCAAGAAGTTAGAGACCGAGCCCAACTCAAACTCGAGTCCAACTCGGGCCCAGGAGCAGTCCACCTTAAAATGGATGCACAGGAGGCATACGGACTCCGTTTTTGACATTCTACATATGCACGGAAAGCTGAGAGGATAAACGTTCCAATGGAACTGGCCCCACGTCAAAATCACCTAGTTGGGCCATTGGGCCTTGTATCGAGTCCAAGTCTATTATGTACGTTTCATAGGGTTAGGTCACGACCCTAGTACCCCCCTGGTCGTCCTCCACCTCCTTTATACCCCCTAGCCGCCGTCACAAACAGCTGGGTTTTGCTTAGATTATTCTGTCAAGAACAGTTTCGCCGTTCATCTGTTTGTGAGACCCCAACTTGAGTGCTTCATATCTTTCAGCAATTTGGTTGCATTCTTTCTTGTTCTTGCTTGTGTTCTTCGATTCGTAGGCAAGGATTATCCTTCTTGGCGAGGTCAACCGTGCAATATCGGTTGATAACCTGAGGAGACGTGGTGCTGCGATTGCAGGGTTCAGAACGTGTTGTTCGGAAGCCGGATCGATTTGTGTCAAGTCTCCACCAAATCGAGAGTTATCAGAACCTTTCGGAAGATCGGGACCCCTGTACACATCAAGTGGTAATCAGAGCTTTAGGTGCACCGTCAGGTTCGCCTTCCCCTAGTTTTGTTTATCTTGAACTCGTCCTATCGTCCACGAAAAAGCCAAAAAAATTAGTCATAGGTTTCCCCATCCCAGACCAGGTTTAGCCTTTTGCACAATTCTGTTTTGGAGTCCGTAGTGTTGAATTTGTGTCCTAGTTCGTGTTTTGTTGCTGGTTTAATCATGTTTTGTTCCTACTTTGTTATTCCATCGGCTGCATTCCATCGAAACCCTAGCTGCCACAATCGTTATCAAATCGATCACCATAACTATTCATTGTGCTAGGGTTATCCTTGTTCTTCAGTTTTCATCACATATTACGTAAGTTTATCCTCCTTGATATACGCACACCATCCCACACGTTGTCACCATCATATCCAATTTTTTCTCACAAGCATTTCCAATTCAGCTCCACCAAAAACATAATCTTGTTGTGCTGTCTTAAAACAGCCATAACCTTGGCATTGGGTTAAATTACATTGCCCAGATTCACTTTGGAAGATTGATTATTTGGCATATAAAGGCTCAACAATAATCATAAAGAAACATATTGAATTTCTGTTGTCCACATCTTCTTTTTTCATGTGAGCTGAAAATTTATGCGACATGTATATTAGTGCTCCTGATTTCACGGCAGGTATAAAAAATCAAACAAAAAATATAAAAAAGAAAATTTGTGAAGAGGAGCATAAATATCAAAACTTGGGTGTGTTATTTTGCCTTGTGGTGCAATTGTTCCTGCTCAATTATTGTCCTAAACATTCATATTTCTTGCTGTCTTGTTCATAACATCCGGGATAAGACACGAGTAGGCCAGCAACTAGGACGAGTGTTTAGACATCTATTCAGCATTACTATCTGTTATTGAATTGTGTGCTACTCACATATATTTGGCCATCCAAACTCCACATTCATCCTTTCGAACAGCACAAGTTTTTGACCCTTGCAATCGCTGAATCACGTCGTCTAGGTATCCTTTGCCTTGTTGTCGTAAGAAACTTGTAAGAGCTTGGTAAGACTCAACCCATTGCTTTATGAGTTCCACCATCATTGTGTAGTAGTTAATAGGGATAATCTTGTTATTTTCCATATTATTCTTGCTAACAATATCAGATCATGTTGATCCTACGGAGTGTGTTTTGAAAATGAGATGAAGGGTTACATAGAACAAATGATGAAGTCTGTCAAGGAAGCAATCGCACAAGGGGTAAAAGATTATCTTGCTGAACACAGAATACCCCACACCCTTGAGAGGTTGGACAAACGCTTAAGCTCGCTAGTTGGAAGGATTGATGATATGGAGACCCACCTACCATTCAGCCATGATGCTACCCACCACAACAACTTTGAAGAAGAAGAAGACGTGTTGTGTGATGTCAATGGAGAGGTGGATACACGTGCTGCACAGAATGTACATCTACGTCAAAGCCTTCGTCAAAACACTCATGGTATGGTAGGAAACAACATGCATGGTAACAATAACCGCCCTCTTGATGACCCTTTTGCTAAAGTTAAATTTTCCATACCTTCATTTTCTGGTGCTTATGATGCTGAGGCATATCTTTATTGGGAAATGACGGTTGAGCAGAAATTTAATTCCCACCTTGTTCCTGAACAACATAGAGTTCGACAAGCCACTAGTGAGTTTAAGGATTTTGCTATAATATGGTGGAATGAACTAGGTGCCACATGCTTACAACCTGATACATGGGGACGTTTAAAAGAAGCTATGCGTAATTGTTTTGTTTCTCCATCCTACCAACGTGATTTACGAAAGAAATTGCAGCGCTTAGAGCAGGGAAATAATTCTGTCCAAGATTATTATGCGGAGCTTCAAAAGGGTATGATACGAGGTGGGGTAGTAGAGGACACTGAAGATAAAATTTGTCGTTTCTATGGGGGGTTGAGACGTGAGATAAATGATATTATTGATTATAAGGAATTTAATACTGTCAACCAGTTGTTCCATCTTGCTATGCTTGCAGAAAAGGAGTTACAGGGTCGTCAACAAAAGAACAAGAGCAGCAGCGGTGCCTCCTACACTCCACGCACGACAACATCTTCGGGGGCGTCCAAGTCATTCCGTTTTGATGCCCTTTCACCAAAACCAGCAGCCAAGCTTCCTTCTGGCAGCAACAACGTTTCAGCAGCACCGAAACCACCACCTGCATGACCTGCGGATTCGGGTAAAAATTCCGTGCAGGTACCCGCCAAAAGTGCTTCATCCGTTGCTTCAACAGGACGCACTTCCGGCATTCAGTGCCACCGCTGCCATTGTCTTGGTCATGTGCAAAAAGATTGTCCTAGTCAGCGAGCATACGTGGCTACAGAAGAGGGAGGATACATCAGCACCTCCGATGTCGAAGACAACAATGATGATGAAGCTGCCACGGACAATGATGAGGGACATGTTTTTGGGAGTGAAGACACATCAGCCTACATGAACATCATTGTGCAGCGGGTGCTGAACACACAGGTACAACAACTTGATAGATTACAACGCCATAATTTGTTTTAGATTTTCTTTGTCATCAAGAACCAGCGAGCACGTGTCATCATTGATGGAGGAAGCTGCAACAACTTGGTGAGTTCTGAATTGGTCAAGAAGCTTAGCTTGAATACACGACCACACCCACATCCGTACTATATTCAATGGTTGAATGATTCTGGAAGAGCTAAGGTAACACAAACTTGCAGAATTCCGTTTTCCATTGGTACATATGTTGATTCCGTTGATTGTGATGTGGTACCCATGCAAGCGTGTTCACTTTTATTGGGTCGACCTTGGGAACATGATAAGGATGCTTTGCACCATGGTAGAAGTAATAAATATATTTTTATGCATAAAGGAAAGAAAATTACTTTGATACCTTTGACTCCTGCTGAAATTGTACAAGCTGATAGGGAGAGAGCTGGAATTTCTAGTAGTTCTAAATCAGAAAATCAACAAGTCATTAATTCTGTGTTACCACCAAATAATGAGAGATCTACACCTAGTTCTAAGACTGAAGGAATTAAATTGAAGGGTCGTGTAATGCTTGCTACAAAATCAGACCTTGCTGAAATTTCTGATCATGATATTTGCTGTGCATTGGTGTGCAAATAAGTTTTGTTCTCCATTGATGATATTGCTAGGTCTTTGCCTCCAGCAGTTACTAACTTGTTGCAAGAGTATGATGATATTTTTCCAGCTGAGATACCCCCGGGACTTCCACCTTTGAGAGGGATTGAACATCAAATTGATTTGATTCCAGGTGCAATTTTGCCAAACCGTGCTGCATATAGGACCAACCCCGAGGAGACTAAGGAAATTCAGCGGCAAGTCCAAGACTTTTTGGACCATGCGTATGTACGTGAAATCCTTAGTCCTTGTGTTGTTCCTGTACTTTTGGTTCCTAAGAAAGATGGTACTTGGCGTATGTGTGTTGATTGTAGAGCCATTAAAAATATTACTATAAGGTACCGTCATCCTATTCCTAGGCTAGACGACATGCTTGATGAGTTGTGTGGTTCTATAATTTTCACTAAGATTGACTTGCGTAGTGGTTACCACCAAATAAGAATGAAATTGGGAGATGAATGGAAAACAGCATTCAAAACCAAATTTGGGTTGTATGAGTGGTTAGTAATGCCTTTTGGTTTAACTAATGCACCAAGTACATTCATGCGTTTGATGAATGAGGTTTTGAGAGCTTTTATTGGAAAATTTGTGGTGGTTTACTTTGATCATATCTTGATTTATAGCAAGTCATTGGATGAACATATGGATCATTTACGTGCTGTTTTTAATGCTTTGAGAGATGCACATTTATTTGGTAACCTTGAGAAGTGCATCTTTTGTACGAATCGAGTTTCCTTTCTTGGCAATGTTGTGACTCCACAGGAAATTGAGGTGGATGAGATGAAAATTCAAGCGATCAAGAGCTGGCCAATACCTCAAGCCATCACACAGGTAAGGAGTTTTCTTGGTCTTGCAGGTTTCTACCGACGTTTCGTCAAGAATTTTAGCACTATTGCTGCCCCATTGCATGAGTTGACTAAGAAAGGTGTGGTGTTCCATTGGGGGAAAGCACAAGAGGAGTCCTTCGACACCTTGAAGGACAAGCTTACACACGCACCATTGCTGCAACTTCCTGATTTTAGTAAGACTTTTGAACTTGAATGTGATGCTAGTGGAGTTAGCATTGGTGGTGTCTTACTGCAAGGTGGTAAACCGGTTGCCTACTTTAGTGAAAAACTTAATGGTCCTGTCCTGAATTACTCCACATATGATAAAGAATTTTACGCTCTCGTACGATGCTTAGAGACATGGCGTCATTATTTATGGCCTAAAGAATTTGTTATTCATTCTGATCATGAATCGCTAAAGCATATTCGTTCTAAAAATAATCTGAATCATAGACATGCAAAATGGATTGAATTTATTGAGTCTTTTCCTTATGTCATTAAACATAAGAAAGGGAAGGATAATTTGATCGCTGATGCATTGTCTAGACGATATAATATGCTGCCCAACTTGATTGTCGAATTTTCGGACTTGAATCAATTAAAGAACAATATGCTCTTGATGCTGATTTTAAAGATGTGTTGCTGCATTGTAGAAAAGGTCATACCTGGAATAAATTTGTACTGGATGATGGATTCTTGTTTAACCTGGGTATGGTGTTAAGTGGGCAAGGGTCAGGTCGCCACCGCCTTAGTGGCGCGCCATATCGGAACCAGGATATGGTGTTAAATGAGCAAGGGCCGGATCGCCACCACCTTAGTGGCGTGCTACATCATCGCCCGGATGTAGTGATAAGTGAGCAAGGGTCTTTGCATCTTACTCGACGGGTGCAAAGCGTAAGGAAGCTAGCCGAGGAACATAGATTTCGGGTGGGTAGTTGGAATGTAGGGTCCTTGATGGGGAAGCTACGTGAGTTAGTAGATGTTGCCATTAGGAGACGAGTAAATATCCTTTGTGTACAAGAGACTAGATGGGCGGGTCAAAAGGTGAGAGAAGTCGAGAATACCGGTTTCAAGCTTTGTATTCTGGTTCGACTGGGACTAGGAATGGCGTAGGTGTTCTAATAGATAAGAGTCTTAAGGATGGAGTAGTGGATGTTCGAAGACGAGGGGATAGGATCATCTTAATCAAGATAGTAATTGGGGACATTGTCTTGAATGTCATTAGTGCTTATGCCCCACAAGTTGGGCTCAACATGAGTGCTAAGAGGCAATTTTGGGAGGACTTGGAGGATATGGTCAGTAGTGTACCGATAACTGAGAAACTCCTCATAAGGGGGAGATCTCAATGGTCACGTGGGTGCAACTAACCTAGGATTTGAGGGAGTACATGGAGGCTTTGGATGCGGCGATAGAAATCAAGAGGGTAAGGACATCCTAGACTTTGCCGTAGCCTATGATCTGTTGGTAGCTAACACCCTCTTTAGTAAGAGGCAATCTCACCTAGTGATCTTTAGTAGTGCCCAACACTCTAGCCAGATTGACTTTGTCCTCACTAGGAGAAAGGATAGACGGGAGTGTCTAGATTGTAAGGTGATCCCCGGGGAGTGTGTTGTGACACAACATAAGCTTGTGGTAGCTGACTTTTGCTTCCATATATGTTCTTTGCAGGACAAAGGTGTCAAAATCGCAAGAACAAAGTGGTGGAAGTTGAAAGGAGAATCACAAGAATCCTTTAAAAATAGGGTGATCATAGAAGGACCCTGGGAAGAAAATGGAGATGTAGATAGTATGTGGGTGAAGATGGCAACTTGCATTAGGAAGGTAGCTAGTGAGGTGTTCGGTGTGACAAATGGAAAGAAACTTGTAGATAAAGACACTTGGTGGTGGAATGAGGATGTACAAAAGGCCATTAAGGAGAAGAAGGAGTGTTACAAGAGTTGGCATAATGATAGAAGCGCAAGAAACATGCTTAAGTACAAAGAGGCTAAGAAGAATGCAAGACGGGCTGTGAGTAAGGCAAGAGGATAGGCCTATGATAAGTTATATGAGAGACTAGAGACAAAAGAAGGTGAAAAGGACATATACAAGGTAGCAAAAACCCGTGAGAGAAAGATGAGGGATTTCAATCAAGTTAAATGCATCAAAGATGAGACTGATCACATTCTAGTGAAGGATGAAGAGATTAAGAATAGATGGCGTGATTACTTTAATGGGCTATTCAATAATGGGAATGGGAGCACTATGGTTGAGTTGGATGACTCCAACAGACGGTTCGTGCAGAGGGTACAAGAGTTTGAGGTTAAGGAGGCCTTAAAAGGATTAAAGGAGGAAAGGCCCTCGGCCCTGACGATGTCCGTATTGAGGTATGGAGATGTCTTGGGGACGTGGCAATAGTATGGCTCACAAAGCTATTCAACCACATTTTTCAGTCAAACAAGATGCCTGAAGAATGGAGGAAAAATATATTAGTACCTATCTTCAAACATAAAGGAGATATTCAAAGTTGTACTAATTATCGAGGTATTAAGCTTATGAGTCATACTATGAAGCTTTGGGAGAGATGATTGAACACCGCCTGAGGAAAGTGACCAATGTCACTAAAAACTAGTTTGGTTTTACGCCTGGGAGGTCTACAATGGAGGCGATTTTCTTGCTTCGTCAGCTTATGGAGAGATATAGAGAGCAGAAGAAGGACTTGCATATGGTGTTCATCGACTTGGAGAAGGCGTACGACAAGATACCAAGGTCAGTCATGTGGTGGGCACTAGAGAAACATAAAGTGCCAACAAAGTACATTACCCTTATCAAGGATATGTACAATAATGTTAGGACAAGTGTGCGCGTAAGTGATAGTGAGACTGATGTATTTCCTATCACGGTAGGACTACATCAAGGATCATCTTTGAGCCCATATATCTTTTCCTTGGTGATGGATGAGGTGTCGAGGGATATACAAGGGGATATCCCTTGGTGCATGCTCTTTGCTGATGATGTAGTGCTGGTAGATGAAACTAGAGATGGTGTTGATAGGAAATTAGAGTTATGGAGACAAACTTTAGAGTCCAAGGGGTTTAGACTTAGTAGGACCAAAACCGAGTATATGAGGTGTGACTTTAGTGGTGTTGGTCGTGAAGAGGGAAATGTTAGTCTACAAGGACAAATAGTACCTAGAAGTGACTCTTTCCGATACTTAGGATCAATGTTACAAAGCAATGGTGATATTGATGAGGATGTTTGCCACAAGATCAAGGTAGGGTGGATGAAATGGCGACAAGCCTCTGGAATCCTATGTGATAGGAAAGTCCCACAAAAGCTAAAAGGGAAGTTCTATAGGACGGTGATCAGATCCGCGATGCTCTATGGGACGGAATGTTGGCCAACTAAACAGAAACATGTCCAACAAATGAGTGTCGCAGAGATGCGCATGCTACGGTGGATGTGCGGGCATACGAGAAGAGACCGAATAAGGAATGAGGCGATTCGTGATAGGGTAGGGGTGGCGCCGATTGAAGAGAAGTTAGTCCAACATCGACTTAGGTGGTTTGGACATATCCAACGGAGACCTCCAGAACCACAGGTTAACAGTGGGATTTTAAGAGGTAGGGAAAATATTAGGAGGGGTAGAGGATGACCAAGGTTGACCTGGGAGGAGGCGGTAAAACGAGATTTGAGAGATTGGAATGTATCCAGAGACTTAGCTCATGATAGGACCGCATGGAAAGTAGCAATTCATGTGCCAGAATCGTAGTCTTGTTTTTTTCTTTTTTTGCTTTTCTTTTTTTTTCTTTCTTTTTTCTTTTTTCTTTTTTTTCTTTTTTCTTTTTTATCTTTTCCTTGTTCTTATATCTCTTCCTCTCTTTTACTTCATTGATACTGGGTTTCATGTCTAGCTGACCCCAACATGCTTGGGATAAAGGCTTGGTTGTTCTTGTTGTTGTTGATGGATTCTTGTTTAGAGCTAACCACCTATGCATTCCAGTTGGTTCCATTCGTCTTTTGTTATTACAGGAGGCACATGGTGGAGGTTTGATGGGCCATTTTGGCGTAAAGAAGACGGAGGATGTTCTGGCCACACATTTCTTTTGGCCAAAGATGAGGAGAGATGCAGAGCGGTTTGTGGCTCGCTGCACCACATGTCAGAAAGCGAAGTCCCGTTTGAATCCACATGGTTTATACATGCCTCTTCCCACTCCTTCCATTCCTTGGGCGGATATCTCTATGGACTTTGTTTTGGGATTGCCTAGGACTAAGAGGGGGAGGGACAGCATTTTTGTTGTGGTGGATCGTTTTTCTAAGATGGCACATTTTATACCGTGTCAGAAAAGTGATGATGCTGTACATATTGCCGACCTTTTTTTCAAAGAGATTGTTCGCTTGCATGGTATGCCTTCTACTATTGTTTCAGATCGTGATGCTAAATTTTTGAGTCACTTTTGGTGCACCCTATGGAATAAGTTGGGTACAAAACTGTTGTTCTCTACAACATGTCACCCACAAACTGATGGGCAAACAGAAGTAGTGAACCGCACTTTGGGCACCATGTTGAGAGCTGTTTTGAAGAAAAATTTAAAGATGTGGGAAGAATGTTTGCCACATGTGGAGTTTGCATATAATCGGGCAACACATTCTACCACCAAGGTAAGTCCTTTTCGGGTAGTGTATGGATTCAATCCTCGTGCTCCTATTGATATCTTGCCTTTACCTACTAGTGAGAGAACTCATGATGATGCAAAGGAACGTGCTGATTTTATTTTAAAAATTCATGAGACCACTAAACACAATATTGAAAAAATGAATGAAAAATATAGAATTGTTGGTAGTAAAGGTAGGCAGGAAGTTAGACTTGAACCGGGTGATTTAGTTTGGTTACACTTGAGAAAGGATAGATTTCCAAAACTGAGAAAGTCTAAATTGATGCCTAGAGCTGATGGTCCTTTTAAAGTACTTGAGAAGATTAATGATAATGCATATAAACTTGAGTTGCCTCCCGAGTTTGGGGTTAGTCCCACCTTTCACATTTTAGATTTGAGGCCATATTTGGAAGAAGAAGATGAGCTTGAGTCGAGGACGACTCCAATGCAAGAGGGGGAGGATGCTGTGGACATCACTCCTGCAGACATACACAACACTCACATGGTAGACATGCAAGGTCCAATTACTAGAGCTCGAGCACGATAATTGAATTTAGAGGTGAGCTCGTTCCTGAACAATTCTTTATATGTGAATTTTGAGTGTATGTTGCTACCTAATGGATTAATTATGATTAGGAACCATGGAGAGGACATGGAGATACATGGATAGGGGTTTGGAGGCGTGGAGGACCAGAAAATACGCCAACAAGAAGTTAGAGACCGAGCCCAACTCAAACTCGAGTCCAACTCGGGCCCAGGAGCAGTCCAACTTAAAATGGATACACAGGAGGCATACGGACTCCGTTTTTGACGTTCTACATATGCATGGAAAGCTGATAGGATAAGCTTTCCAATGCAACTGTCCCCACGTCAAAATTCCCTTGGAGTAGACGGGAAACTTCGAAACAATATAAAGAGTATGTCAGGGTGTTACATCACCTAGTTGGGCCATTGGGCCTTGTATCGAGTCCAAGTCCATTATGTACGTGTCTTAGGGTTAGGTGACACGACCCCAACGGTCTTGTCGAGCCAGGATCACACTGAGGGGTGCTGCGTTGCACAGCACCATATAACACACGTCAAAGGTACAAAGCGGAAGCGAAATTTTATTACATAAACAAGTTATGAACATGTTTACATCAAAATAAGTTCAGTCTACACTCGCGGGCGTAGACTACCCATCAAGTCCACGTTCAGCCCTCGAACGTGTCCTTGCGAACGTGTCCTTGCTAGCACACACGCACACTAACTCTGCGGCGTGCACGACTCCCACTCGACGGGGTTCCCCTCCGGGGGTTCCGTCTCCTCTTCGGGAGTCCCTTCCTCATAGAACCCTGCAAAAGCTTCAAACACAAGCAGTGAGCACGAAGGCTCAGCAAGTCTGACCCGTCTCTCCTAAACATGGAACTTCTACATGAGGGGTGATGGGTTACATGAGGTAAAATCATTTGCAAGGACTCGCCTAATTAGTAGAACCTTACTTTCAAGTTTTAGCAGCAGGTTGTGGAGAACCTTACGCTAAGGTACATGAGAGAGCCGCAATCAAACAAGAAACGCATTTCTCTCGTGTACTTTGCCCAAAGTTGAAATGAACTTTAGTTAGCTCTAAACTACAGCAAATCATTAGCAATCAAGTCCATCTTTCAATCAGCAACATTTTAACATGTAACTAGCCTGTTCTTTCTACGTCACGGTACAGTGAACAAGTGGTACTCACTGACCACGAGGGACGGCGATTATAATCGATTTACACCTGCAGGGTTACCCGAACAACCCATCACGTACGCCCGTACTCGATGTTGCCTACAACAACGATCACGGACACCGTACGCAACCACCTTTCACCCGTCAGCCAAATATTGAACCGGTCCCATCGTCCCGAGCAAGAGGTCTCTGCACGCGCATCTCCGTGCCGCCAGCCGATTTACACCTCAAGCTCTCAACCTACCCTCTGAACGACGGGCAATGCCTCAATACCCAGCTACCCGAGTTACATCAGTTTCCCGGTTCCCATATAGCCGGTAGGTCTTCGGTACTGTTCTAGCTTGTTCAACAGGCCCGCACACGGCTCGGTCCTCAATCGACACAAGCGGAGCTACAGCACACAGGCCCCAACGTCCTGCTGCCCTTACTCTCCACTTGGTCTCATTTTCTTGCCATGTGTTTCATGTGCTATCACTACCCGAGTCGAGTGCCTCTAGCCTATACTCGCGAGTAGTTCCAACTACTTGACTTGTACCGAATCCTACTCTATCATAGCAATGCAGTAGCTAACGGGTGTGCAATCCTAAACCCAATCCATGGTTTTCTTGGCTATGCAATTGGGTTTCCAAACAAGACTCTAATACAAAGAATAAAGTAAACAAGTATGTTCTCAAAACAATAAAAATTTGTAAAAAGGTTAATGCAAACCGGAGCTTGCCTTGCTGCTCTTGGTCGTAGGCTAGCTGCTCCTCCGGAGTTACGAAGTGTAGGACTTCGGGTTCCTCCTCGACCTTAGCGACTACATGATAAGAAACATATGTATCATTTAAATGTGTTTGTATTAAATTTTAAACTTGTGAAGCTTATCAGTCCCACTAGACAGACTCTATGACTGTGAAACTTTTACTGTGGCTTGGTTACAACCTAAATAGAGACTTGGTCAAGTTTTAGTTGCAGCAAAGCTCATTTGAGCCCTCCACAATTAATTATGTCCTTGACCTTAATTGGAGCTCTTAGGGTGTTCTAGGGATTTTCATGAAACAAACTATGACTTTCTGAAAACTAGATTTTCAGAGGGTTCTAATGGAGTTGGTCTCACTTAATTTGGAAGTTCCTAACTAAAGATATGAGCTAAACAATTTCAGAGAAAATTCTGAAAATGTTTCTGAACATTTTCTATTTTCTCTGGAACAGTTTCACTAATAACACCATTAGGTGGATCAAATGAGCACAAATGGATCTGAAATTTTTATGGTAATTCAGGGATATTTTGATGAACATCCCAGCAAAATTTCAGGATTTTACTCCAAAGGATTCTCCAGTTAAAATTCCAAACAGTTTAAACTTTGAGGAATTAATTCTGGAAAGATAAGTAATTTCATGAGGTGAAACTTGGTTTGCTGGAAAGTTCTAAGAGATATGAATCCAGCAAAATTTGTTTCACTCAATTTGGAGCTTTCTAGCCGAAGTTATGAGGATTTGAAGTTTGGAAGAATTCTGAAAATCGGGGAAAAGTTTAAATCTCGCGGGGGCCCGCGAGGACACGTGTCGGGCGCGGCGGTGTCCGGCACACCGGGGCTCACAGAGTATTTGTGCGCCAGCACACCAGATCCCGGCCGCAGCCGGATCCCGATTCAAAATATCGGCCGCTGACAGCTGGGGTCCACCCCTTCGTCAACCTCGCGACGCCCGCGCTCTGCCGCCGAGGAGCCTCGCCGGAGAGCTCGCCGCCGGCTTCTGTACAGCTCCAAACTTCACGATTTTGGCCGCCCCTGCCTACTTTCACTCGGGGAACAGGATTCCGGGGTCAGCTGCTCATGACAATGGCCGGTGCATGGTCGGCGACGAGCCGCCACCTTGGAAAGACTTCGGCCATGTCGGCTGACTACCCTAGCACCTCAACTACTCGAGGAATTGGTCGGGAAGCATCAGTGGACCTCAGAGAAGGTCGACATGAGCTCGAGGCAGCTCGGGGAAGACCCAAAGTAGGTCCTCACCGTGCGCCCGATGCCTCCCGTTTATTCCGCCATTGGTAAACCTCGAATTACGCTGGGTACAGAGGTTCTCCGGCCAAGGGTTGTGAAGGCAATTTGTGCGTCACCGTGTCTAGCCTGTGTGAGAGCGGATTGAGGCCCTCTAATCCTTTCTAGAGCACGAATTTAACAGAATCGCACCCGAAGGTCGTTCTGCACAGAGAAAGGGGAAAACTGGAAATTCGCCGCCGGTGAGCAACCACTCGAGCTGTGGCTCGGGGGTGAGCAGCACCGGTCATCAGCGCGTCCAAAGGTGCCTTGGCTCGGGCGTGACAACGCCCTGGTTGGGCTGTCCACGGGAGCCCGAGGTGCGGCGGTTCTAAGTCGCCGAATTGATCTTGCGGCACAGCCGATATCAATCGGTTTCAATCGAATTCTAGCAGCGGGGGAGACGGAGGAAGGTCTCTAGTACCTTGCTGGGGCTCTGGAGGGGACGGAGGGAGCTGCGATCGGCGTTCTACGATTGATTCCGAGCTGCGGAAAACTTCGGCCGGCGCTGAGCTCTTGCGGGCAAGAACGGCGATGCCTCGGCCGAGGAGGGGGACAGGCGCCTTAAGAAGGCTCTGCACCGCCTCACGCCCGCGTGTGGGCAAGCAGCTGCTGGCGCGGCGGCTGCCCTCGGTGGCGATCGCAGTGGCGGCTCGGCGACCCGAGTGAGAAAAGTCTCAGTCGGTTGATTCTTCTCTGTGGCTGACATGTGGGACCCACCTGGGGTTTTAACCTCTGAAATTCACTCCTAATCACTGTTGTAAACAGTGAGCCCCAAAATAACCCTGGGTATTCAAATTATTCACCCATGAGCCATTTGAATTGAGTAGAATTCAAATTGGGTTTGGTTTGAATGAATTTCAGCACAAGTTCATTTTGAAATTCAAATAAAGTTTGAATTTCCCCCACTTAGCTCATGTCAAGATCAACTCCAAATGGAGTGAAAATTGGTGTGTGGGCTCACAAAAATGTGCTGAGTGAGAATATGCCTCCCACTTTTAAATTCATGGTATAAAAACAGTTTGAATTTGAATATGGTTTCAAACTGCCCCCTTTCTAGCTATACCCAAAATGGCCTCAAAAAGGTTTGGAATTTGGGTGAAACTTGGCATGGACATCCTTAGCAATGTGTAGGAGTTTTCATGTGTCCAGCCCACCTATATCACATGTGGGAAATACCACTTTTGCAATGTGTGAGTTTGTTTTCTAATGAGCATGTTGATGGTGGTTACTTGCTCTTCATTTGTGTTCATCATCTTTCCTCAAATGAGGTGTGTGGTGTGGTCATGAACACTTCAACTATGTGTCAAAAACTGAGGCCCTTACATTCCTCCCCCCTTAAAAGAATCTCGTCCCGAGATTATAAGGTGAAAATGAGAGAGAGGACGTGGAAAATTACCGGATATAAGACGTGAAAAAGTCAGGGTAGTTGGTGCGAAGAAATTCTTCGCTCTCCCATGTCGCTTCGTCCATGGAGTGATTACTCCATAGAACCTTGTAGAACCACAACATACGGTTGCATGTGGTTCGGGCCTTTTCATCAATAATCTGCACCGGTTCCTCCCGATAGGTGAGATCCGGTTGCAGTTCTTCAATGTCTTCCAGCTGAACGGTAGTTGATAGCTTAAGACACTTCCTCAGCTGAGCAATGTGAAAGACGTCGTGCACACCGGAAAGTGCTTCTGGTAATTTCAGCCGGAATGCCACTGATCCACATCTTTCGGTAATCTGGAATGGACCGATGAATCGGGGTGCCAACTTTCCTCTCACCCCAAATCTGTTTACGCCCTTCATTGGAGATACCCGTAGGTATACGTGATCTCCAACTTCGAATTGTAATGGGTGCCTTCTCCGGTCCGCATACTGTTTCTGACAGGATTGAGCGGCTTTTAGGTTCGCTTGAATCAGTCGAACCTTTTCTTCCGCATTGTTGACAAGGTCAATTCCGAAGGTGACCCTTTCGCCAGATTCACACCAATTCAATGGTGTGCGGCATTTCGTACCGTATAGCGCCTCGTAGGGCGCCATCTTTATACTGGCTTGGTACCCATTATTGTATGAAAACTCGGCTAACGGCAAGTGATCATCCCAATTCTTGCTGTGGTTGATAGCGCAAGCTCGTAGCATGTCTTCTAAGATCTGGTTTACCCGCTCGGTTTGTCCATCCGTCTACGGGTGGTAGGCTGAACTACGGATCAGCTTCGTCCCCAAGGCAGCATGTAGCTGCTCCCAAAAACGGGACACAAATAAAGTGCCTTGATCCAATATATGATAGTACGGGGTACGCCGTATAAGCATAGGATCCGTGAGATGTACAGTTCAGCGTACTTCTTGGTGTTGTAGTTGGTGTTGACCGGGCTGAAATGGGCAACTTTGGTGAGCCGATCAACGATCACCCACACAGAATCATGTTTCTGCAAGGTGGTGGGTAAACCGACGATGAAATCCATGCTCACGTCCTCCCACTTCCAGGCAGGAACACCCAGTGGTTATAGCAGTCCCGGTTTCCGCATGTGGTCTGCCTTCACCCTTCGACATGTATCACACTCGGACACGTATTTTGCAGTCTCTCGCTTCATCCGTGTCCACCAAAACTTGCTTCTAAGTTCTTGATACATCTTGTTGCTGCCGGGGTGAATAGAAAACTTTGATAAGTGAGCCTCATCAAAGATTTTCTTCCGTAATTCCGGGTTACGGGGTATGACGATCCGGTCCTTGAACCATAGGATGCCGTCTCCATCCTTCCGGAAACATTTCAGCTCCCCACTGTCTACACGTCTCCGCAAATGTGACATGCCCTTGTCATTCTTCTGGGCTGCCGCTATCTCTTCACGGATGGTGCGGATCAAAGCTAGGTTGTAGAGAGCTCCGTGTGGAATCACATGTAGTGGTGGTTCGCTCTCTTCCAACGGTGTGATGGTCAGATTGTTGACGTATGACTTGCGGCTCAGCCCATCTGCCACTACGTTTGCCTTGCCCGGATGATAATGGATCTCTATTTCATAATCCTTTATCAGTTCTAACCATCTTCGTTGCCTCATGTTCAGCTCCTTCTGAGTGAATATGTACTTGAGGGTTTTGTGGTCGGTATATAAATGTACGAGGTTACCGAGTAGTTAGTGCCTCCATATTTTTAGTGCAAGTCACGGCAGCGAGCTCCAAATCATGGGTTGGATAATTCTGCTCATGGTTTCTAAGCTGCCGTGATCCATACGTGACCACTCTTCGGTCTTGCATCAGCACACATCCGAGCCCAATGCCGGATGCATCGCAGTACACATCGAACGGTTTTGTTGTGTCTGGCTGCGCCAAAACCGGTGCTGATGTCAGGTGCTTGACTAAAGCCTTGAATGTTGCTTCACATGTTGGACTCCAAACATATTTGGTAGCCTTCTTCAGCAGCTCGGTCATTGGCTTGGCAATCTTCGAGAAGTTCGGAATGAACCTCCGATAATATCCCGCGAGTCCGAGGAAACTCCGTACCTCGTGAACAGTTCTCCAGGATTTCCAATTCAGCACTTGAGTGATCTTGCTCAGGTCTGCAGCGATACCCTCCGCTGAGATGATATGCCCGAGGAAAGGCACTTGCGATATCCAAAACTCGCATTTGCTGAATTTCGCGTATAACTTGTGATCCCGCAGCCGTTGCAAGACTATACGCAGATGCTTCTTGTGATCTTCTTCCGACTTGGAGTATACCAGGATGTCGTCGATGAAGGCCACGACAAACTTGTCCAGCTCCGGCATGAATACCGAGTTCATCAAGTACATGAAATGAGCTGGAGCATTGGTGAGGCCGAAGAACATGACCAGGTACTCATAGAGTCCGTACCTCATCGAGAAAGCTGTCTTTGGAATGTCCTCAGCCCTTATCTTAATCTGATGGTACCCGGATCTTAAATCCATCTTGGAGAAGATCTTTGCTTCGACCAACTGATCAAACAACATGTCGATCTGTGGCAACGGGTACTTGTTCTTGATGGTTACGGCATTTAATGGACGATAGTCCACGCAAAGCCGTAACGTCTCGTCCTTCTTCTTGACAAATAATGCCGAACAGCCCCATGGCGAGGAGCTCGGCCTAATAAAACCCTTCAGAAGGTCCGTGAGCTGAGTCTTCAGTTCAGCCAACTCCTTAGGCGCCATCTTGTACGGCCTTCGGGATATTGGCATGGTTCCCGGTGCAAGTTCAATCTTGAACTCCACCTCTCTATCGGGTGGCATCCCCAGCAAATCGTTCGGGAATACATCAGGGAACTCTTGGACCACTGGAATATCTTCCAATCTGATAGTAGTGGACTGATAGACACTTGGAAGTTTTATTTCTGGACTGTCGAGAAATAAAGAGTGCGACCCGTGCACTTCTGAGTTTAAGTGCACGACTCGAAGGACGGTGTCTAAAACAGCGCCGTGGCGGGTTAACCACGACATCCCTAGGATGACATCGACCTTCTGTCCCTCTAGGATAATGAGAGACGTGGGGTACACTCTACCCGCTAAGCATAATGGTGCTTTGGAAACCATTACGCTTGCTGAAATCTTCCCACCCGGTGAACAAATTAAATATGGACTATCGGTGGGTAGTATTGGCAAGCTGTGTTTAGCAATGAAAGCTTGGCTAATAAAATTATGCGTGGCGCCTGAATCAAACAGTACTATAGCGGGATGCTGGTAGAGTTGGAACATACCCGCAAGGATTGGCTCGCCCTCTGGCACGTCCTCAATGGCAAGCTGGTGGACAGTGCCGGGCCTAGGGTTTGCCCGCCGCACATTAGTAGGGTTCCGGGGTTGATTCCTCCCCGGAAACTGTGGTGCCACTCCGCCGCCTTGCCTCTCTGGGCAACTGCTCGCGAAGTGTCCTGGAGGACGACACTTGTAACATGTGGCCGCTGCTGGTGGAGTGCTTGGTGGACGAAAGCCTGGCATGCGTTGCTGAGGTGCAAACGCACGCGGCATCGCCCGCTGCTGCTGTTGTTGTTGCGGTGGTGCTGGCAGTGCCGGCCTGAATGCCGGTGAAGAGTACGGCCGACCGCGGAACGGCATCGACCGCTGTGGTGGTTGCCAGCGTGGACCTGATGGTGGGCGATTCACCATCCGAAACTTTGGAGAAGGACCGCTTCCTTCTCCGCTGCTTTGCGGCATGCTTTGCTTTCGCTCTGCCGCCGCTAACTCCTTGCCGGAGTCCTCCTGAACAATCGCAGCATCAATGATGTCGTTGAGGCTGCCGCGATTGAACATCGCCAACTTGTCCTTCAGGAGCGGGTTAAGCCCTTGGTAAAAGTGGTCCCGCCGCTTCTCGTCAGTATAAGCGTGATATGACGCGTAAAGCGCGAGATCGTTGAACGCCCTGGAATACTCCAGCGCGTTCCGGCTCCCTTGCTGCAGGTGCAGGAACTCCTGCGTCTTCCTCTTCATTGAACCTGGCGGTATATGATAGGCCCTGAAGGCCGTCCGGAATTCTGCCCAGGTCATCACTCGGTCGGTGAGCTGTGAAGCACAGAAGTTGGCCCACCACGCACTCGTGGATCCTTGGAGCTGCTGGAACGCGAACTGAGTCTTGCGCTGCTCACTTATCTGGAGCAGCCCGAACTTCATCTCTATGGCGCAGAGCCAGTTGTCCGCGTCAAGTGGTTCATCCGCCCTTGAGAATACTGGGGGATGGGTCGCCAGGAAGTCGGAGTAGGAGCTCTGTTGACGCTCCTCCTGGTCTTGACGTCTCTCTGGGCGAGACGTATTGGCGATGAGAGTCTGCAGCAACTCTGTGTGCTGCTGATGCGAGCCCGCCATTGCCGCGACGATATCAGCCAATGTAACCGTTGGCAGTGGCGGTGGCGGTGTTTGCTGTTGCTGTTGCTGCTGCTGCTGTCCCGAGGAGTCCTCGGGAGGCTGTTGGGAGGTCTCTCCCCCTTGGCTAGTACCCCCAACATCAGGGTTGGCACGAGTACGCGTCATTTTGAAATTCAAAACAGCAGCAATTAGCACAGGTCTTACTTAAAATTTCCGTATGCAACAGTAGGTATTGAAGTGACACATGATTAATTTGCACAACTTTCACATATATTGATAAAGCATAAACTTTATACAAGATACATTATTCTCGGGTCTCCGAGAAGTCGTGCTCATGTCGTCATTACCCAAACATACGCTACTGTCTACATGACATGTCACCTATTACAAAATTTGGGCTACACTACCCTAGCTGCCCTACATGGCAACTGTAACCCCCTACTCGGAGTAGAAATCGACCTCCTGTGGGTCGTCCTCCTCCGGTACCTTTGCTGGTGGCTCTGGATCTACCACCTCTTCTCCCATTCCGGGTTCTCCCATTGCTGGAAGACCCAAGACCACCGGTACGCCTAACACCGGAGGTACGAGGTCCTGCAATGCATGCACCTCGTCCATGGCTTGGTTATAATCTTCTTCCCAGCCTTTCCCTTCCTCAGTAGCGTAGTCCCGCTCTTGAGCAAGTTCCTCGTTCTGCTGGGTCAGAGTTTGTACCAGTTCTTGTAACGCTGCGATGTCAACACGGCTCTTCTTCTTTGCCTTCTTCAGACGACACAACTGATTGTGTTGTTCATTCAGTCGCTTGATCGTCGGAAGGAGCACATTGCGGAGTGCGCTGTGAGCACTATCGAAATGGTCTCCACGGCTCGTGCTCTCCTTGAGCTTCGTGGCGAGATGCTCCGTATGAACAGCTTGGCTGTCCATCATGGCGTTTCCCGCCCTCATCTGGAGGCTGAGATTTGCCTCCGCGGGGTTGTACCTTGGGCAACTCGGGTCTGTTGCCTCTAGATACCTCTCTTCCCACACATGCTGAGCCCGTCCCTCCACCGGAACGAGCACGTATGGAGTGCCCTCCATAGCCTGCACGTGTAGTTGGCAGAAACGTGACATGGTGTCACGGACTGCCACTTGCCACATCCCTTCCGGTTGTCTTCCTCTCACCGTGACGGTGAACGGCACCCAACCGGGTGGCGTAGGTCCTGCAGGGACTTCGACATGGATCGTCCATGTCTGGTTCCCCTCTCCGCCTTGTTCCTTGGCGAAGTATTGCGGCATCTGGTTGTACCCGAAATATTGGAGCATTTGCCACAATGCTTCCGGGTAGCCGCTACGGTGAGAACAGTGGGACATCACCCATCCGTTCTCCAGTTGCTTATCTGCTGTCATCTGTAAAAATATATTTGAGAAATGTCAAATATTTATTTAAACAGTAAACCGCTGAGTTATAACATAAAACATGTCATTGAACCCATAAAATTTGGAAACATAGTTCAAATTTTTGAAAAATTTGACTGCTGATCTGCTGTTCCCATGACAGCCCTGACCAGTTTCCATATCAACCTGATTTAGGCCATGCTAAATGCAAAACCAATTCTGCAGCTCAACACCAAAGTTAAAGCTAACTTCAATAGCTTTCCAGAAAGTATTTGCTTGGCCTAAGATCCGTCTTGGTTTAAAAGTTATGAGATGTCAAATTAATAGAATTTCTGGAGAAAATTGGACAGCACCTCCCTGCTTTAGGTACTGATTTGATCCAAGAATCCCAGTTAATTATGTTCCTAATCTGACAAAACTTTCTGTTACAAAGTTGTAACGTATCTCATAAGGTTTCCAGAACTACCTCATTTACTATTTTTGGATTTTTATGCAGGAAGTTATGCTTAATTTACAGAGAGTCTACAGAGAGTCTTTGCTCTGCCCTGTTTTTGGACAGTTTCAACTCTACTGTATTTTTCGAGTGGTTAAGGGATGAAATACCTCTGGACCTTAACAGAAGAGTTGTAAAGCTCTTCCAAAGCTTTCCAGAAATGTATCATACGACCCCAATCTCGAAAGAACTCAACCTCTAACCTCTGGTTAACTTCAGCCTTGATTCAGCTGAAAACAGAGTGCTCTAGTCCTTAACAACCTATAAGTTGAAAACTTGTTAACTTTGAATATCCTGTTCAAGGGAAGGAGTTACATCAAGTTTTACTACTTTAGATCAAAACCTTCAAATTTTTAAATGAAGTTGTTCATTTAATGGGGTGTGACGTCGATGCGTCACCAGATTATGTCGGTACTACGTCCTCACAAAGAAACACCTATACCGGACTTAGCTGGCTTCGTTAATTCAGTGGCACTAAACGTCACTCGCACACGGATGCTACACATCTACCGTTTCGTGGTAAGGCTACCAGCAAAAACTCAAACAATCGTCAGACTCGGCTGCACACCGAGCCCGGAATCCATACAGTTCGTACACCCGGCCATCATCACTCGCCCGGATGTTCTCAAGCCAACCACGCCTTGAGTTACGTGTTCACGTTTCAGACCACGTGACGGGGTCTCCCAAGTTGCACCACGCACGCCAGGGACAGACGTTGCTCGAATACCCCAAACGACATGAAGAGTCGTAGAGGATATCAAAGCGGTTCGGGTTACCTGCCACCCATGGGGCTCCACCCTTCAGCTTGTGTGCACTGGTGGACAGCGCTTACATGCACCCCCCAAGACATACACGTCCCGAGATGCACGATTTTCCGACATAGTCAAATAGATTAATATGCCACTTTCTATATGCTAATAACATCCTTATACGGGCTACTAACTCGTTGCTCACTGGATTTTTGAAAAAGATGACTTTTGTACTGTGTTAAACCTCAAGCGAGCTCTGATACCAACGCTGACACGACCCAACGGTCTTGTCGAGCCAGGATCACGCTGAGGGGTGCTGCGTTGCGCAGCACCGTATAACACATGTCAAAGGTACAAAGCGGAAGCGAAATTTTATTACATAAACAAGTTATGAACATGTTTACATCAAAATAAGTTCAGTCTACACTCGCGGGCGTAGACTAAGCATCAAGTGCATGTTCAGCCCTTGAACGTGCCCTTGCTAGCACACATGCACACTAACTCTGCGGCGTGCACGACTCCCACTCGACGGGGTTCCCCTCCTGGGGTTCCGTCTCCTCTTCGGGAATCCCTTCCTCATAGAACCCTGCAAAAGCTTCAAACACAAGCAGTGAGCACGAAGGCTCAGCAATTATGACCCGTCTCACCTAAACATGGAACTTCTACATGAGGGGATGATGGGTACATGAGGTAAAATCATTTGCAAGGGACTCTCCTAATTAGTGGAACCTTACTTTCAAGCTTTAGCAGCAGATTGTGGAGAACCTTACGCTAAGGCACATGAGAGATCTGCAATCAAACAAGAAACGCATTTCTCTCATGTACTTTGCCCAAAGTTGAATTGAACTTTAGTTAGCTCTAAACTACAGCAGGTCATTAGCAATCAAGTCCATCCTTCAATCAGTAACATTTTAACATGTAACTAGCCTGTTCTTTCTACGTCACGGTACAGTGAACAAGTGGTACTCACTGACCGCGAGGGACGGTGATTATAATCGATTTACACCTGCAGGGTTACCCGAACAACCCGTCACGTACGCCCGTACTCGATGTTGCCTACAACAACCATCACGGACGCCGTACGCAACTACCTTTCACCCGTCAGCCAAATATTGAACCGGTCCCATCGTCCCGAGCAAGAGGTCTCTGCACGCGCATCTCAGTGCCGCCAGCCGATTTACACCTCAAGCTCTCAACCTACACTCTGAACGACGGGCAATGCCTCAATACCCAGCTACCCGAGTTACATCAGTTTCCCGGTTCCCATATAGCCGGTAGGTCTTCGGTACTGTTCTAGCTTGTTCAACAGGCCCACACACGGCTCGGTCCTCAATCGACACAAGCGGAGCTACAGCACACAGGCCCCAAAGTCCTGCTGCCCTTACGCTCCGCTTGGTCTCATTTTCTTGCCATGTGTTTCATGTGCTATCACTACCCGAGTTGAGTGCCTCTAGCCTATGCTCGCGGGTAGTTCCAACTACTCGACTTGTACCGAATCCTACACTTTCTTAGCATTGCAGTAGCTAACGGGGTTTGCAATCCTAAACCCAACCCATGGTGTTCTTGGCTATGCAATTGGGTTTCCAAACAAGACTCTAATACAAAGAATAAAGTAAACAAGTATGTTCTCAAAACAATAAAAATTTGTAAAAAGGTTAATGCAAACCGGAGCTTGCCTTGCTGCTCTTGATCGTAGGCTAGCTGCTCCTCCGGAGTTACGAAGTCTAGGACTTCGGGTTCCTCCTCGACCTTAGCGACTACATGATAAGAAACATATGTATCAATTTAAATGTGTTTGTATTAAATTTTAAACTTGTGAAGCTTATCAGTCCCACTAGACAGACTCTATGACTGTGAAACTTTTACTGTGGCTTGGTTACAACCTAAATAGAGACTTGGTCAAGTTTTAGTTGCAGCAAAGCTCATTTGAGCCCTCCACAATTAATTATGTCCTTGACCTTAATTGGAGCTCTTAGGGTGTTCTAGGGATTTTCATGAAACAAACTATGACTTTCTGAAAACTAGATTTTCATAGGGTTCTAATGGAGTTGGTCTCACTTAATTTGGAAGTTCCTAACTAAAGATATGAGCTAAACAATTTCAGAGAAAATTCTGAAAATGTTTCTGAACATTTTCTATTTTCTCTGGAACAGTTTCACTAATCACACTATTAGGTGGATCAAATGAGCTCAAATGGATCTGAAATTTTAATGGTAGTTCAGGGATATTTTGGTGAACATCCCAGCAAAATTTCAGGATTTTCCTCCAAACGATTCTCCAGTTAAAATTCCAAACCTTTAAACTTTGAGGAATTAATTCTGGAAAGATAAGAAATTTCATGAGGTGAAACTTGATTTGCTGGAAAGTACTCAGAGAGATGAATCCAGCAAAATTTGTTTCACTCAATTTGGAGCTTTCTAGCCGAAGTTATGAGGATTTGAAGTTTGGAAGAATTCTGAAAATCGGGGAAAAGTTTAAATCCCGCGGGGGCCCGCGAGGACACGTGTCGGGCGCGGCGGTGTCTGGCACACCGGGGCTCACAGAGTATTTGCGCGCCAGCACACCAGATCCTGGCCGCAGCCGGATCCCCATTCAAAATATCGGCCGCTGACAGCTGGGGTCCACCCCTTCGTCAACCTCCCGACGCCCGCGCTCTGCCGCCGACGAGCCTCGCCGGAGAGATCGCCGCCGGCTTCTGTACAGCTCCAAACTTCACGATTTTGGTCACCCCTGCCTACTTTCACTCGGGGAACAGGATTCCGGGGTCAGCTGCTCATGACAATGGCCGGTGCATGGTCGGCGACGAGCCGCCACCTCAGAAAGACTTCGGCCATGTCGGCTGACTACCCTAGCACCTCAACTACTCGAGGAATTGGTCGGGAAGCATCAGTGGACCTCAGAGAAGGTCGACATGAGCTCGAGGCAGCTCGGGGAAGACCCGAAGTAGGTCCTTACCGTGCGCCCGATGCCTCCCGTTTATTCCGCCATTGGTAAACCTCGAATTACGCCGGGTACTGAGGTTCTTCGGCCAAGGGTTGTGAAGGCAACTTGTGCGTCACCGTGTCTAGCTTGTGTGAGAGCGGATTGAGGCCCTCTAATCCTTTCTAGAGCACGAATTTAACAGAATCGCACCCGAAGGTCGTTCTGCACACGGAAAGGGGAAAACTGGAAATTTGCCGCCGGTGAGCAACCACTCGAGCTGTGGCTCGGGGGTGAGCAGCACCGGTCATCAGCGCGTCCAAGGGTGCCTTGGCTCGGGCGTGACAACGCCATGGTTGGGCTGTCCATGGGATCCCGAGGTGCGGCGGTTCTAAGTCGCCGAATTGATCTTGCGGCACAGCCGATATCAATCGGTTTCAATCGAATTCTAGCAGCAGGGGAGACGGAGGAAGGTCTCTGGTACCTTGCTGGGGCTCTGGAGGGGACGGAGGGAGCTGCGATCGGCGTTCTCCGATCGATTCCGAGCTGCGGAAAACTTCGGCCGGCGCTGAGTTTTTGCGGGGAAGAACGGCGATGCCTCGGCCGAGGAGGGGGACAGGCGCCTTAAGAAGGCTCTGCACCGCCTCACGCCCGTGCGTGGGCAAGCAGCTGCTGGTGCGGCGGCTGCCCTCGGTGGCGATCGCAGCGGCGGCTCGGCGACCCGAGTGAGAAAAGTCTTAGTCGGTTGATTCTTCTCTGTGGCTGACATGTAGGACCCACCCGGGGTTTTAACCTCTGAAATTCACTCCTAATCACTGTTGTAAACAGTGAGCCCCATAACCCTGGGTATTCAAATTATTCACCCATGAGCCATTTGAATTGAGTAGAATTTAAATTGGGTTTGGTTTGAATGAATTTCAGCACAAGTTCATTTTGAAATTCAAATAAAGTTTGAATTTCCCCCACTTAGCTCATGTCAAGATCAACTCCAAATGGAGTGAAAATTGGTGTGTGGGCTCACAAAAATGTGCTGAGTGAGAATATGCCTCCCACTTTTAAATTCATGGGATAAAAACAGTTTGAATTTGAATATGGTTTCAAACTGCCCCCTTTCTAGCTATACCCAAAATGACCTCAAAAAGGTTTGGAATTTGGGTGAAACTTGGCATGGACATCCTTAGCAATGTGTAGGAGTTTTCATGTGTCCAGCCCACCTATATCACATGTGGGAAATACCACTTTTGCAATGTGTGAGGTTGTTTTCTAATGAGCATGTTGATGGTGGTTACTTGCTCTTCATTTGTGTTCATCATCTTTCCTCAAATGAGGTGTGTGGTGTGGTCATGAACACTTCAACTATGTGTCAAAAACTGAGGCCCTTACAATAGGTCACGACCCCAGCACCCCCCTGGTCGTCCTCCACCTCCTTTATACCCCCTAGCCGCCGTCATAAACAGCTGGGTTTTGCTTAGATTATTCTGTCAAGAACAGTTTCGCCGTTCATCGGTTTGTGAGACCCCAACTTGAGTGCTTCATATCTTTCAGCAATTTGGTTGCATTCTTTCTTGTTCTTGCTTGTGTTCTTTGATTCGCAGGCAAGGATTAGCCTTCTTGGTGAGGTCAACCGCGCAATATCGGTTGATAACCTGAGGAGACGTGGTGCTGCGATTGCAGGGTTCAGAACGTGTTGTTTGGAAGCCGGATCGATTTGTGTCAAGTCTCCACCAAATCAAGAGTTATCAGAACCTTTTGGAAGATCAGGACCCCTGTACACATCAAAGGATATGTGCTCATGCAATAAGGACAAGTGGTAGCATATGCCTCATGACAATTAAAGAAGCACGAGCTTAATTATCCTACACATGACTTGGAGCTAGCAGCAGTAGTGCATGCATTGAAGATTTGGAGACATTATATCCTTGGTCATCGATGTGAGATCTATACGGATCATAAAAGCCTCAAGTACATATTCACACAAACGGACTTGAATCTGAGGCAACGTTGTGAGACCTATGTGTGCTGAATACATTGGCAATTAGGATAAAAGTTAGCATTAACATTCAAAGTTTTGAATATTGCCAAAACACTCTTCTGTGGCAAGGTCCGACAAGTTCTTTGTTAGGTCCGCCAAGTGTTGGCAAGGTCTGACGCAAGGTCCCGAGAGCTCCTGCAAGGTCCGGAGAGCTTCTGTGAGGTCCGGAGCTTGTTTTTAGGGAGCTCCCGTGAAGTTCAACTCGTAGAACTGCAGCGTCTTGTTTTTGCTTTTAACTCGCAATGTTTCAAACTTGCTTTATGGGAAGGTTTGCTTAGTATTAATTTGCTAAGTTTTTGGTGTGTTTTGGTGGTTATGGCTGTTATCATTTGATATGGTTTGCAACATGCTTATGTGACGTGCTCATGTAAGGTGTTGTGGTTTTCGAACTAACGTGAGTCAAGTCGAGGACTTGTGCTCAGAAGAATTGGTTGTTTATTCATGTGCAGGTGTTGCTTTAGTTCAAGACATGGCTGGTGACGGGATCCTTGGACTAGTCTCAGGGAGGAGATGAGGTTCCAACAACCAAGTTCAGGAGGAGCTGTGGTTGAGTTGATCGGGAGGTCGCGCAGCATGTTTGGATCAAGGGCTGTGCATATGAAGGTTGCGTGTACGTCGTTGGAAGGTGTTTGCACGTGTGCAAGGAATGCATGGACGTGGCAACATTGTTCCAAGGCGTGATGAAGAGAAGTGGACGTAAAGAATTGGTCGGAAAGGTCCAACCGGCTGGATTGCGTACTCAGGCTGAGGCTGAGTCGGATATGGCTCAAATATGGAAGATTTGAGTTGGTTATGATAGGATTTCGTGCTAGGCACGAAGTTGAGTTGTTTTAGGAATGTTTAGGACGTTCCTAAGGTGTTTGGAAGTCTCACGATTGCTTCTATCTGTGAATAGGAGAGTCCTGAGCAGTTACGGTAAGTTAGGATACGAGTCCAATTAGGAGTAGGAGTCTAGATTGGATTGATTAGCCTGAGGGCTGGCTATAAAAGCAAGGGAGGCCAGAGATCTCGTGGGTAGAGAACTTTGGGCGATTCCTCTTGTGTTTCTATTGAATAAAATTCATAGTTTCGAGGAGCTTTTGTGCCTTGTTCGTCCGACTTGTTTTTCGTCAAGTTTTCTCGCCGAGTTTCTGGACAGACCGACGTTGCTTCGGTGTTTCGTTCATAACTCGAGTTTTACAGATTCGATTGACGTGATTCTTTTTGGGTTGTCTTCACAACTCAATTATCTATCATCTGCAAAATTTTCACGAGCTTCGGATCTGTAGTTTTTGAGATACACGAGTTTCTTTGCAGCATTGCAGATCTGTTTTATATCGGGTAGAACAGATTGATCTTCGTTTAATGTTTTGATCGTATCTCAAGTTTTACTTCGTGTTTTCAAGTGATTCTTGTTGCATTAGATCTGTGAATTGATTCTATACCTCTCTACTTGATTTGTCACGGTTGAACACGTTTGAAAACACTTGCACACACGGTTTCTTTAACCTATTGATTTTTTGCTGAGGGGTTTTTGTTGTTGCCGCTGCGAAAAGTTTTAATCTACCATTGACCCCCCCTCTGGTAGCTTTTCACGTGCTCTTCGATCCTACAATTGGTATCAGAGCCAAGGTGCTCTAATCTTTGTGATTTGCACATGTTTTGACTAACCATCATGGAGAAGTACTCCGCAAAACCTTGTGTGTTCAATGGCATCGATTTTCAGGTTTGGAAGGCGCAGATGGAGGCCTACATACAGGCGCAAGGCTTCTCCATATGGGAAAAGGTCTACCAGAACTTCGATGTACCACCCAACGATCAAGTTACGGCTGCAAACATGAGAGATGTTGACAACAGCAACAAGGCTCGCAACTTGATCATCCAAGGATTGACTCAAAGCGACTTCGACCGTGTTGCACACCTCCGATCTGCATATGATGTTTGGAAAGCTCTTTGTGACTACCATGAAGGATCCAATACGATCAAGGAGGTAAGGCAAGATATGTTCAAGAAAGAATACATGCGTTTTGAGATGCAACCCGGTGAGTCAATTGACGACCTTTTTGCTCGCTTTAATAAAATTCTCAGCAACTTGTGTAGTGTCAATGTTTACTTTTCAGATGCTGAAAATGCTAGACAATTGTTAGGAGCATTAGATATGTCAATTTGGGAGATGAAAGTTACATCTATTCGTGAATCTACTGTCATGAGTTCTCTTACTTTAGACATGCTTTATTCTAAATTGAAAACTCATGAAATTGACATCATCTCATGTAAAAACCCCAACAAGTCTATTGCATTTGTTTCGCAACGTGACATATCTAGTTCTAGTCAATCATCATCTAGTGGTGCACTCTCTTTGCTGTCCTCTCTAACCCTTGAACAGATTGAAGAGTTTCCAGAGGAGGAGCTTGCACTCATCTCTACTCGGTTCTCAAAAGCATTGCAAAATGTGAGAACTAGAAGGAGAGGAAGCTCCGGACCTCAACGATGTTTTGAATGTGGTAAGACAGGACATTTTCGTACAGAGTGCCCTAACCTTTCAGGTCCGACTTCACGTGAAGAAAAGCAAACAAGGCCGAAGAAATCGTTTGCAAAGAATAAGAAGAAGAAAGATTTATCAATGCGCAACATAGTGCATAGTATGATCTCTGCACTTCAAGATTTCAGCTCAAGTGATGTGGACACCGGTAGTGATGAAGATGAAGAAGCTATGGCAAATATGTGCTGCATGGCGAGCAAGTCAAGTTCAAGCTCCGAGGAGGCAGAACACAACAGCGACGATGAAGAGGTATGTCCCACTTGCGAAGAAATGTATGATGCTATTTCTCGTGCCACTGTTATATTAAAGAAAAAGGATAAAAAACTTAGGAACAATGCTGTTAAAATTGAATCACTAGAATCTGAAATTAATCGTTTAAAAACTTTGATTCCTAGTGATGATTCTTGTTCCTCATGTGATTTGATTTATGAACAATTATCCTCTTTAAGAAGTGCACACGCATCTACACTTGATAAACTTGAACTTGAAATTGAAAAGAACAAAGAGCTTGCTGCACTTAATGATAAAAATTTGAAAGATGCTTGTTGTTCTACAATTATTTGCATTGTTCTTCATGTGATGATCTGAATAAGAAACTAAATGATGCTATGAATGAGATTTCTATTTTGAACAATGCTTTACGTGTGCATGAAGTTAAATATTGTTCAAATTGCAAACTAAAAGGAAAAACTTCATGTGAAAACTGCTTTGATCTGTCCAATAAACTTGATGACATGCATAGGACACTAGATCGGTTTTCTAATGCAAATAAGAACCTAAACTTGCTGCTGAATTCTTCCAAGTCTTGTAATGATAAAACTGGTTTAGGTTTTAATTCTCATGCTCATTCTAAGGCACACCCACCTAAAGTTGTAAAGTCATTAGGAAGCGGTTTGATTCAAACAGCTCCTAGACAAAAAGAGGTGATTTTCAAATCTGCAGGAGTACTGTCCCATTCGGGTTCTAATAAACGTGTTGCTTGCTCATCTAGACATGATAATAAGGTTATTTTTCATTGTACCTACTGTGGTAGAGATGGTCATGTCATGGATTTTTGTTATAGACTAGCTAAACACGATAAGAAACAAAGAATAATTGCTAGATCACATAACAACCAAGCAAAATCTGCTAGACCGAATGTTCGGAGCTTGCAACCTGCTGTAATGAGTCAAAAACTTGCTCCTGGACCTACTGTTTTTTGTGCTACATATAACACATCTTCTAAGTCAGTAGATGGGAACAAAAATTTTCGATGTTTGGCTATAAACCTGCTGTACCTTCTCAGCTTTCGCGTGTTATTCCTGCTGGACGTCGTGTGACTCAGTACTGGATTCCTAAAAGTCTTTTAACTAACCCCAGTATTGAGTCATCGACGTATTGTGCTGCTGTGTAGGTTTCACGTTTGAGGAAGGAGAACATTTGGATTGTGGATTCAGGTTGCTCATGTCACATGACCGGTAACAAAGAATGGTTCTCCTCTCTCTCTTTTGTGTCACGTGTAGAAAATGTTACTTTCACCGATAACTCTTCTACTCCCATAATTGCTAAAGGTTCGGTTAGAGTAAACAATCTCTACACTTTGAAAGATGTGGCACTTGTTAAAAATTTGAAATACAACTTGCTTTCGGTTTCACAATTGCTAGATGAAAATCTAGAGGTTAGCTTTGCTAAAAATTGCTGCAAGGTTGTAGATTCAAAAGGTGATCTTTTGTTTAACATGTCTAGGTTTGGAAGAGTTTTTAAAGCTGATTTTGATTTGTCAACTTCTAAGCATCGGTGTCTAGTTGCTAATGATACAAAGGATCTATATTTTTGGCATCGTAGACTTGGTCACATAGGCTTTGATCATCTCACTCGTGTTAGTGCTCTCGATCGCATACGTGGGCTGCCGAAGCTTAAAAAGGACAATGATATTGTGTGCCCTTCTTGTAGACATGCTAAGTTTGTTGCAGGTTCACATGCTTCTCTCACAATGACCATGACAGCTGAACCGGGACAACTTTTACATCTTGACACAGTAGGTCCGGCACGTGTTCAATCCTTCGGAGGTAAATGGTATGTGCTTGTGATTGTTGATGATTATTCCAGATATTCTTGGGTTTATTTTATGGCATCTAAGAATGAAGCTTTTAGTCATTTTAGAACTTTATTTCTTAGATTATCTATTGATCACCCAGGATCATTAAAAGCAATTACAAGTGATAACGGAACTGAATTTAAAAACCAATCCTTTGATCACTTTTGTGCTGAAAATGGAATAGATCATCAATACTCTTCACCCTATGTACCACAACAAAATGGTGTCGTAGAAAGAAAGAACAGGACCTTAGTTGAGATGGCTAGGACTATGCTTGATGACTATCAAACTCCTAGGAAATTTTGGGCTAATGCAATTGCAACCGCTTGTTATGTCTTAAATCGTGTTTTCTTGGGTGCTAAGCTTGGAAAAACCCCATATGAGCTCCGGTTTGGACATAGGCCTAGTGTTACACACTTTAGCGTTTTTTGTTGCAAATTCTTTGTTAAGAAACATGGTAATCTTGATAAATTTGAAGCTAGATCTGTTGATGGCATGTTTCTTGGTTATCCATCTCATACTAGAGGCTACCGTGTGCTTTTACTTGACACTAACAAAATTGTGGAGACTTGCGAGGTTTCTTTTGATGAAGCTAGCCCAAGTACTAGCTCTGATATTGCAGGTCCGGATCCATATCCGCAGGGGGAGAGTATTTTTATTGAAGAAGATGAAGAAGTGGTTCTGCTGCCCGAAAACTCGGAAGTAAATAACGATCAAGCTGCTGATTTTGCACCACAACCAGCACCAACAGTCACTACTGCTGGTTCGGACCTTCCTCAATCAACAAGCTCTCCTAATAAAAGGTCCGAACATGAAGAAGAAGATGCTTGTGAAGTGTCTACTCCCCTCCGAGTACTCAAAAGTCATCCTCCGCAACAAATCATTGGAAGCTTGCATGAACGAGTCACTCGGTCCAGGTTTTGCGATCCAAACTCTCATGCTCATTCTGCTTTTGTTGCTTCTTTTGAACCCAAGGATATATCACACGCACTCACTAATGAATCTTGGATTAATGCCATGCAAGAAGAGTTAGAAAATTTTGAAAGAAATAATGTTTGGAAACTTGTACCTCCACCTCAAGGTCACACATTAATTGGAACTAAATGGGTATTTAAAAATAAGCAAAGTGAGAATGGGGTTATGGTTAGGACTAAAGCTAGGTTGGTTGCTCCAGGTTTCACTCAAATTGAAGGTCTAGATTTTGATGAAACATTTGCTCCTGTTGCTAGATTAGAAGCTATAAGAATTTTATTAGCATTTGCTGCATCTAAAGGTTTCAAGTTATATCAAATGGATGTTAAAAGTGCTTTTCTTAATGGCTACATAGAGGAGGAGGTTTATGTTAAGAAGCCACCGGGTTTTGAAAATCCAAATTTTCCTAATCATGTTTACAAACTGTCCAAAGCCTTGTACGGTCTAAAACAAGCCCCTAGAGCATGGTATGATAGGTTAAAAACATTCTTACTTGAAAAGGGGTTTACCATGGGCAAGGTTGATAAAACTCTTTTTGTACTTTAGCATGGCAATGACTCATTATTCGTTCAAGTGTATGTGGATGATATTATCTTTGGTTGTGCTTCTCATGATCTCGTGTCCAAGTTTTCAGCTATGATGAGTTCAGAATTTGAGATGAGTATGATGGGAGAACTCACATACTTTGTGGGGCTGCAAATCAAGCAAACAAAAGCAGGAACTTTTGTGCATCAAACTAAGTATACAAAGGACCTTCTTAAGCGCTTCAACATGGACAAATGCAAGCCTCTTCGGACACCAATGGGAACAGCAACAACACTTGAACTTGACGAAGATGGTGACCCGGTCGATAAAAAAGAATACAGAAGTATGATTGGATCACTTTTGTATCTCACGGCGTCAAGACCGGACATACAGTTCAGCGTATGTCTTTGTGCACGTTTTCAAGCTTCTCCACGTGCTTCACATCGCCAAGCCATCAAAAGGATTCTCAGGTACCTACATGGAACTCAAGAATTTGGCATTTTTCTTCCTTCTTCCTCAACCGTTTCTTTGAAAGCTCTTTCGGATGCTGATTTTGGGGGTTGTAGGATTGATAGGAAAAGTACTTCGGGTGCTTGTCATTTTCTTGGTAATTCAATTGTTGCTTGGTCCTCTAGAAAACAAAGTTCAGTTGCACAATCCACGGCCGAATCTGAATATGTAGCTGCGGCTAGCGCTTGCTCACAAATTCTTTGGATTGTTCAAACACTTAAGGACTATGGGGTTGATTTAGATAGTGTTCCACTGTTTTGTGATAACACTAGTGCAATTTGTATTGCTAAAAACCCCGTGAAACACTCTAGAACTAAGCACATTGACATTAGGTATCACTTTCTTCGTGATAATGTTGAAAAAGGAAACATTGTGCTTCACCATATCGATACCGAACAACAATTGGCTGATATTTTTACAAAACCTTTGGATTTCACTCGTTTTTGTTTCATTCGTAGTGAAATAGGGGTTATGCATCCTGTCGGTACCCGCGATATGGGGTACCCCCGCGCACAGGGGAAATGCCTAAGGAACTCGCCCTTCTCCGCAGGGAGAGCTCCGAAGGCGCCACGCGTCCGGCGGGGCCGGACCTCCCTCTCCTCAGAGGAGAGCTCCGGGCCCGCCACGTGGCATACAGAAGCCGGACCTCCCCCTCCGCGGGAGAGAGGTCCGAAGGTGCCACGTATCCGGCGGGGCCGGACATCCCTCTCCTCAGAGAGGATTTCCGGGCCCGCCACGTGGCCGACCGAAGCCGAACCTCCCCCTCCGCAGGGAGAGGTCCGAAGGCTCCACGTGTCCCGCGGGGCCGGACCCCCCCTCTCCTCTGAGGAGGGCTCCGGGCCCGCCACGTGGCCAGCAGAACGGCGCTGCCTGCCCCCGAGCGATAGGCAGCGGGCGTAAAGACGCCCCATACCTTGCCCGTACAAGGTATTCAAGGCCCGCGTCTTCCCAAGACGCGGAGACACGGAGCACGCCTCTATCAGGTGCCGTTGCGCCCAGTCGCATCACAGACTGGCGCGCAGTGTCAGAGCCTGCCAGCCAATAAACGCAGCGACAAGACATCCCATGCCGCCCCCGCCGTCATCAACCACTACGACTAGCATGCGGCATGGGCAGGGCTGCAAGACGGAGACTCAGAAGCCTTCGCCAGAGACAACTACCGGCATAAATGCAGATACGGTAGATGATAGACAATCTCCCCAGGACCACCTGTCGGGTCCCGGGCCCCCTTGTAAGCCACCCGAGTCTTGGACTATAAAAGACTCGGGTAGGCGACGATAGCAAGGGTTCGCACTTTGCAACTCATACGCTAGCCATACACTCCCAAGCTGTAACTCACCCCCAAGCTCAGGACTCCGGCCCTGAGCAGCAAGCAATACAGTGAGCTCCATAGCTCGCCGTGGACGTAGGGTTTTACGCTCCGGCGGCCTGAACCACGTAAAACTCACCGCGTCAAGCTCTTACTAACTCGTCCATCCGCGCAAGCTCTCCGCAAGGGACTAGCCCCACCGAAAAAAGAACCTCCACGGGCTGCCCAGTGCAGGCCCAGGGGAAGTGTCGACCGAACACTTTGACATTTGGCGCGCCAGGTAGGGGGCTTTTCCCCTTGCGCGACGAGTTTCCGCCGACGAAGATGACCAAGCTTCCTTCAACGGCAAACTCACCTCCCCCGTGTTCGCGGCAAACCGTGACCAGGATAGAGTACATGTCGACACACTCAGGACGGAGTGTGTTAGTGCAAGCTGGGAGCCAGCAACCGGCTCTGGCAGCACCGACCCCGGCAATGCAGGCTCCAACCAGCGTCAGGTCTTCAGTAGCGCTGGGCGTACCCGGTGGGGGTGCGCTAGCTGCAGCAAGAGCGCTACTGCGTAACCCACCTGCTGGGGATGCACCTCATTCAGCAACCCAGCAGTGGATACGCGAAGTAGACCGCCTCATCGTCGCCGCTGCAAACCCTCGTCTTCGGCGGGGACGACATTCTGGTCAACCGGCTGTGTCGCTGACGCGCACGCCAACGGTTGACGGGCAGACGGCGGACTCCAGCTCCACCAGGTTTCCGTCGACGGACCTGAGGGCAGAGTTGGAGCGATGCCACTTGGGCCAAGATGCCCGAGTGTTTCTCGAGCGACGTCGATAAAGGCATCGCACCCAGGAGGCTGGCGACAGCATGACGTCGGCCTCGACCCAGCCTGAAGGGCAGACCTTCGCCACGCGAGCTCTGCCCCAGGCGTACGCCGCGCAGCATAAGCCACAACTAAGTGCTCTGCAAGCGGCGTCCCCGGCCTATGGCGCAGCCTTGCCCATACCGGGATACACTGGGCCAGGCGCAACAAAGCGTTCTCGGCACCAGTACCTGCACTGGGAGCCAGCAACCGGCTCTGGCAGCGCCGACCCCGGCAATGCAGGCTCCAACAGGCGTCAGGTCTTCAGTAGCGCTGGGCGTACCCGGCGGGGGTGCGCCAGCAGCAGCAAGAGCGCTACTGCACATTCCGACTGCTGGGGACGCGCCTCAGGCAGCGACCCAGCAGTGGATTCGCGAGGTAGACCGTCTCGTCGTCGCCGTCGCAAGCCCTCGACTTCGGCGGGGACGACGCTCCGGCCAACCGGCTGTGTCGCTGATGCGCACGCCAACGGTTGACGGGCGGACGGCGGACTCCAGCTCCACCAGGTATGCGTCGACGGACCTGAGGGCAGAGCTGGAGCGATGTCACTTGGGCCAAGATGCCCGAGTGTTCCTCGAGCGACGTCGAGAAAGGCGTCGCACACAAGAGGCTGGCGACAACATGACGTCGGCCTCGACCCAGCCTGAAGGGCAGACCTTCACCACGCAAGCTCTGCCCCAGGCGTGTGCCGCGCAGCATAAGCCACAACCATGTGCTCTGCAAGCGGCGTCCCCGGCCTATGGCGCAGCCTTGCCCATACCGGGATACACTGGGCCAGGCGCAACCAAGCGTTCGCGGCACCAGTACCTGCACTGGGAGCCAGCAACTGGCTCTGGCAGCGCCGACCCTGGCAATGCAGGCTCCGACCAGCGTCAGGTCTTCAGTAGCGCTGGGCGTACCCGGCGGGGGTGCGCCAGCCGCAGCAAGAGCGCTACTGCACAATCCGCCTGCTGGGGACGCGCCTCAGGCAGCGACCCAGTAGTGGATTCGCGAGGTAGACCGTCTCGTCGTCGCCGCCGCAAACCCTCGACTTCGGCGGGGACGACGCTCCGGCCAACCGGCTGCGTCGCTGATGCGCACGCCAATGGTTGGCGAGCAGGCGGCAGATTCCAGCTCCACCAGGCTCCAGACAACGTGTCTGAGGACAGAGCTGGAACGGTGTCACTTGGGCCAAGATGCCCGGGTATACCTCGAGCAACGTCGAGAAAGGCGTCGCAACCAAGAGGCTGGCGACAGCGTGACGTCAGCCTCGACCCAGCTTGAAGAGCAGGCTTTCGCCACGCGATCTCTGCCCCAGGCTTACGCCGCGCAGAATATGCCACAGTCATATGTCCTGCAAACGGCGCCCCCGGCCTATGGCGCAGCCTTGCCCATACCAGGGTACACTGTGCCAGGCGTGAACCAAGCGTTCGCAGCACCAATACCTGCGGCAACAGGAGCAGGATGTGCGGCCCTTGCTCCCCACCTTCGCTTTGCGAGGTGGCCGCGCAAGTTTCGGCCGCACCTGCCCGAGAAGTACGACGGCAGCGTCAACCCGGCGGAGTTCCTCCAGATCTACTCCGCCGCCGTACTTACAGCAGGAGGGGATGAAACTGTCATGGCCAACTACTTCCCCGTCGCCTTGACCGGCCCAGCCCGGTCTTGGCTCATGAATCTCCCTCAGGGTTCCATAACTTCCTGGGGAGAGCTCTGCCGGCAGGTCATCGCGAACTTCGGCTGCTCCTACACCCGTCCCGGCACGGAGCTTGACCTCCACGCCATCAAGCAACAACCTGGGGAGTCGCTGCGCTCTTTCATCCAGCGGTTCTCCCAGGTACGCAACACCACCCCGCATATTCGAAGTGCTTCTGTGGTGGTGGCACTTCGACAGTGTCCGGGACGAGAAGATGCTTGAGAAGCTTGCGACCAGAGAGGTCTGCGATGCCTCTGAGCTCTTCAGCCTGGCGGACAAGTGTGCCAGAGCAGCCAAAGGGCGGAATTGGCACACACTGCCAGCTTCCGAAGCCGGAAGACAGCCCGAAAATGGCGGAGTTCAAGCTGAGCTCCCGTCCATGTCAGACAGCCAAGAGCCAAGCACTGGCTGACTTAGTGGCTGAGTGGACGCCAACGAAGGCTGACCCAGGGGGCCGCAAAGACGGCGAACCAAAGTACCGAGCTCCGGTCTTCACCGGGCCTCACTGGATGCTCTTCTTCGACGGCTCCTCGCGAAAGCAGGGGGCCGGTGCCGGCGTACTGCTTCTCATGCCATCGGGGGAGCAGTCTGGGTACATGGTGCGTCTCAATTCCAAGGCAACCAACAACTTGGCGGAGTATGAAGCACTCATCTTTAGCCTAAAAGACAGTCCTGTCTCTGGGCGCTCGCCAGTTGTTGACGCAGGGTGACTCCCAGCTAGTTATCAAGCAAGTTAAGGGTGAATGCCCCTGCAGTGACCCACAGCTAGCTGCTTATCTGATCCACGTGCGGATGTTGGAGAAAGACTTCCTCGCCTTGGACCTGCGCCATGTACCGCGCGCTGGCACGGCCGCAGCTGACGACCTCTCAACGAAGGCCTCCATCGGAGCCCCTGCGCAGGAAGGAGTCTTCGAGAGGACGTTGCTGCGGTCCACAGCCCAGCCCGCCGAGCCGGGCGAAGGGGGCTGAACCAGTGCCTCGAAGCTAGGCAGTCCCGGTGGCCCTAGATGCCGCCAACGGATCGTAAGAGTCACTGGGGACTCCGTGCAACCCAGTGCTCAAGATCCAGAAGCTCAAGTAGTCCCGATGCATGGACCACGGAGGTCCGGGACTCCTTGAAGGACATCCTTCCTAATGAACGTGCATTCGCTGAACGGGTGGTGCGGATGGCTAAGTGCTACGCGCTGGTATCTTTACTGGCGTGGCGCCACGACATCCTATTGCGGTGCATAACCCAGGAGGAAGGCTGCGACTAGCTCGCAGTAGTCCAAGGAGGCGAGTGCTGGGAACGCTCATCGTCCCGCACGTTGGTCAGATAAGCCACCCGGCATGGCTCCTACTGACCGAGAGCCACCTGGACGCCGTCAAACCGGTTAGGGATGCAATGCGTGCCTGGTCCACGCCAAGCAGACCCACACAACCGGTGCAGACGCGCACCCAAAGCCGTCGGGAGATACCGGCTCCTCCATGTCGAGGGCCAGCCGGACTTCCTAGGGCCGGGTCACGGGAACTACCCTTCCACATGGTATGCGGGGCCGAAGCCGTGCTCCCCTCTGAGATCGCCATGGGGGTCCCCCCGTGTCCGGCGTACGACGAAGCCACGCATGACCCGCTCTGCGTGAAGACAGGCGCTCCGACGCTACCCCAGTAAGTTCACCATGCTTACTTAGGTGTTTATTTAAATTACGCATTAATTTATATGAACACCTCCCCACGCTCTAGACAGTGTGCATCCATTGTACACTCGGTTCCTCTTTCCTGCTCTCATGCATAGTCGATATTTGCCGACCTGCCGAAGGCGGTAGTGCTTGGGGTACCTGCCAGAGGCCCGGTGGCCTTTTGGATCTCCCCCTGTAAGGGTACTGTACCGCCAGTTGGTCTCCTCCGAGAAAAGACCTACGCTAGATCGGGGGGTCAGGAGCCTTGCTTTGCCCAGGTCTTGCACCCAAAGCATGCGCACTCTGCCCCCCGGCGCTACGGTCTGAGTACCAGGGGGCCGGGCGGTTACACCCTGACTGGGGCTGGGGCCAGACCTCCGGGACCAAGTCCACTGGATTACCCAAGCCCCGTATTCCGGCCTGGGACAGTAAGCCAAATGAGACTAAGGGACAGGAAAGGGGGAACCACTGAGCAGTTCCGGACCTCCGCCCCCACAGCTGGGCCGAGCTCCGAGGCCAGCCCTCGCCCTCTTTTCAGAGACGAGCGTTGATGCCGGACCTCACGCCCTTCGCTGGCCTGAGCTCCGATGACTTCCGGACTCCGCCCCCATAGCTGGGCCGAGCTCCGAGGCCAGCCCTCGCCCTCTTTTCAGAGGCGAGCGCTGATGTCGGACCTCACGCCCTTCGTGGACCTGAGCTCCGATGACTTCCGGACCTCCGCCCCCACAGCCGGGCCGAGCTCCGATGCCAGGCTTCACCCTCTCCTAAGAGGCTGAACTCCGAAGCCGTCAAGAACCTGCCAGCACAGGGAGTACTCAAGACAAGAAAGTGTGCGGGTAGGAGAAGGCCTCACCTCGGGCTCGTTACCTCCCCCGAGGAGAGCCCGGGGGCCACTGTCGGTACCCGCGATATGGGGTACCCCCGCGCACAGGGGAAATGCCTAAGGAACTCGCCCTTCTCCGCAGGGAGAGCTCCGAAGGCGCCACGCGTCCGGCGGGGCCGGACCTCCCTCTCCTCAGAGGAGAGCTCCAGGCCCGCCACGTGGCATACAGAAGCCGGACCTCCCCCTCCGCGGGAGAGAGGTCCGAAGGTGCCACGTATCCGGCGGGGCCGGACCTCCCTCTCCTCAGAGGGGAGTTCTGGGCCCGCAACGTGGCCGACCGAAGCTGAACCTCCCCCTCCGCAGGGAGAGGTCCGAAGGCTCCACGTGTCCCACGGGGCCGGACCCCCCCTCTCCTCTGAGGAGGGCTCCGGGCCCGCCACGTGGCCAGCAGAATGGCGCTGCCTGCCCCCGAGCGATAGGCAGCGGGCGTAAAGACGCCCCATACCTTGCCCGTACAAGGTATTCAAGGCCCGCGTCTTCCCAAGACATGGAGACGCGGAGCACGCCTCTGTCAGGTGCCGTTGCGCCCAGTCGCATCACAGACTGGCGCACAGTGTCAGAGCCTGCCAGCCAATAAACGCAGCGACAAGACATCCCATGCCGCCCCCGCCGTCATCAACCACTACGACTAGCATGCGGCATGGGCAGGGCTGCAAGACGGAGACTCAGAAGCCTTCGCCAGAGACAACTACCGGCATAACTGCAGATACAGTAGATGATAGACAATCTCCCCGGGACCACCTGTCGGGTCCCGGGCCCCCTTGTAAGCCACCCGAGTCTTGGACTATAAAAGACTCGGGTAGGCGACGATAGCAAGGGTTCGCACTTTGCAACTCATATGCTAGCCATACACTCCCAAGCTGTAACTCACCCCCAAGCTCAGGACTCCGGCCCTGAGCAGCAAGCAATACAGCGAGCTCCATAGCTCGCCGTGGACGTAGGGTTTTACGCTCCGGTGGCCTGAACCACGTAAAACTCACCGCGTCAAGCTCTTACTAACTCGTCCATCCGCGCAAGCTCTCCGCAAGGGACTAGCCCCACCGAAAAAAGAACCTCCACGGGCTGCCTAGTGCAGGCCCGGAGGAAGTGTCGACCGAACACTTTGACACATCCTCATGGCTTAAATTGTGGGGGAGTTTTTGAAACTTTGAAAGTCTATGTGTGAATCTGAAACTAAAATAATATGAGCATAGTATTTCATACATATATGACTTTGTGATTCCTTTTACAGGCTGAAAGTTCTTACATTACTCATGTTATACATTTTGTAGTTTTTGCCATGACTAGTAATTGGAATAATTACTTACACTAAATCTGGTCATGATCGAACTTTCTTGCTGTTTTGAACTTGTTGCGTGCTCACAAGTGCTTTTAATCATAATAAATTAATCAAGTGATCTGCTCACATGTTGAGTTTTCAAATAAAAAATTGAGAAAAGATCAAGAGAATATGCATGCATCGCACTTCTTCTTTTGAGATTGCTTATCATTGCACTAAGATATGAACTTGGAAGGAATTGTGTATGACTAAAACCATGTCCTTAAGCTTCTGATTGTCAAATGACATAGGCTTGGCTTGGTTGGTTAGAATAAGGCTGATGCGGCATATAATCTCTTGCAAATATCATATGATCAACTTTGTGCCTTAAATGATTATGAATAATAAAAATGCAGCAACAAGTGTCATGTTTTCAGGTTTTGAAATAGTTGAGTAAGGGAGATTATGACTTGTTTAAACTGAAAAATACATTTGATCTCTAGCATGGCTTACACTACTTTATGTATCTCATTGATGTGATAGTGTAAGTAACCTGATAGTATGACTTGGATGAGCTTTGTTTTGTATGTATATGTTATAATATGCTCATAAAATTTAAAAATTCTCTTTTGAACCTTGCTGAATACATTGTCAAAGGGGGAGAAATATGTATAAGGAGAGATTTTTTTTTACACTTTGCATATGTTATACACTTTCTTCCTTCTCTGATTTTAAAAAATGGGGAGAAATTAATAAAGGGGGGGAAATGAGTTTTCAAAGCTTTTCAAAACTTTTCATAAGTCAATGTCCGGATTTTAATTGGTGTTGCCAATGCATTCATCAAGGGGGAGATTGTGAGACCTATGTGTGCTGAATACATTAGCAATTAGGATAAAAGTTAGCATTAACATTCAAAGTTTTGAATATTGCCAAAACACTCTTCTGTGGCAAGGTCCGACAAGTTCTTTGTTAGGTCCGCCAAGTGTTGGCAAGGTCCGACGCAAGGTCCCGAGAGCTCCTGCAAGGTCCGGAGAGCTTCTGTGAGGTCCGGAGCTTGTTTTTAGGGAGCTCCCGTGAAGTTCAACTCGTAGAACTGCAGCGTCTTGTTTTTGCTTTTAACTCGCAATGTTTCAAACTTGCTTTATGGGAAGGTTTGCTTAGTATTAATTTGCTAAGTTTTTGGTGTGTTTTGGTGGTTATGGCTGTTATCATTTGATATGGTTTGCAACATGCTTATGTGACGTGCTCATGTAAGGTGTTGTGGTTTTCGATCTAACGTGAGTCAAGTCGAGGACTTGTGCTCGGAAGAATTGGTTGTTTATTCATGTGCAGGTGTTGCTTGAGTTCAAGACATGGCTGGTGACGGGATCCTTGGACTAGTCTCAGGGAGGAGATGAGGTTCCAACAACCAAGTTCGGGAGGAGCTGTGGTTGAGTTGATGTAACACCCCAAAATTTTGATTCAAAACCCTAAATCATGTTAAGAGGGGAATTTAAAAAATTTTGGACGTGTTGCATGTTTTGCAAAAATTCAAATTCAAACTGGAATTCAAATTAAACTCAAATCAGAAAAGAAATAGAAAAAGAAAAAAGAGAAAACAGAAAAAAACCGGCCAGTGGGCCGAAACCCACCAGCCGGCCCAGCCAGCGCCCGCGCCAGCCCACAGCCAACTTGCTCTTGAGCAGGTTCTACATCATACCATCACACATAGCAAAAGAAAAACAACAATCCATAAGACATAGTTCACACTTCCACTTCATACAAACCACACATTCACATTTATGAAAGTCATTCACCATTATATGTGTTGTGGTTACTCTATGTATGTTGATTTGTGTCTTGCATACACTTTTAATCATATGTATATGGTTCCTACTTTTGTATTCACATTTATGCTTGCATACTATATATATGAGTTTCCAATTTAAATAAATTCCTTATATTCAATTACTACACCTTTTAGCTACCCAGTATGCATGAAAGGTATTTTCCTTCTCCATATGTGTCTTCATAATTTCTACCAATTCACTTGGTTGTTTCTTCGGAAAAACCGGGTGTGACAGTTGATCGGGAGGTCGCGCAGCATGTTTGGATCAAGGGCAGTGCATATGAAAGTTGTGTGTACGTCGTTGGAAGGTGTTTGCACGTGTGCAAGGAGTGCATGGACGTGGCAACATTGTTCCAAGGCGTGATGAAGAGAAGTGGACGTAAAGAATTGGTCGGAAAGGTCCAACCGGCTGGATTGCGTACTCAGGCTGAGGCTGAGTCGGATATGGCTCAAATATGGAAGATTTGAGTTGGTTATGATAGGATTTCATGCTAGGCACGAAGTTGAGTTGTTTTAGGAATGTTTAGGATGTTACTAAGGTGTTTGGAAGTCTCACGATTGCTTCTATCTGCGAATAGGAGAGTCCTGAGCAGTTACGGTAAGTTAGGATACGAGTCCAATTAGGAGTAGGAGTCCTAGATTGGATTGATTAGCCTGAGGGCTGGCTATAAAAGCAAGGGAGGCCAGAGCTCTCATGGGTAGAGAACTTTGGGCTGTTCCTCTTGTGTTTCTATTGAATAAAGTTCATAGTTTCGAGGAGCTTTTGTGCCTTGTTCGTCCGACTTGTTTTTCGTCAAGTTTTTCTCGCCGAGTTTCTGGACAGACCGACGTTGCTTCGGTGTTTCGTTCATAACTCGAGTTTTACATATCCGATTGACTTGATTCTTTTTGGGTTGTCTTCACAACTCAATTATATATCATCTGTGAAATTTTCACGAGCTTCGGATCTGTAGTTTTTGAGATACAGAGTTTCATTGCAGCGTTGCAGATCTGTTTTATATCGGGTAGAACAGATTGATCTTCGTTTAATGTTTTGATCGTATCTCTAGTTTTACTTCGTGTTTTCAAGTGATTCTTGTTGCATTATATCCGTGACTTGATTCTCTACCTCTCTACTTGATTTGTCACGGTTGAACACGTTTGAAAACACTTGCACACACGGTTTCTTTAACCGATTGATTTTTTGCTGAGGGGTTTTTGTTATTTCCGCCGCGAAAAGTTTTAATCTACCCTTCACCCCCCCCCTCTGGTAGCTTTTCACGTGCTCTTCGATCCTACAAACGTCGATGGTTGGTACTCATCAAGAATTACAATGTTGGAATCAACTACCACCCTGGAAGGGCCAATGTAGTAGCTGATGCATTGAGCCGGAAGGGAGCATGTTACCAACTCACGGTTCGGGAGCTACCACCCAAACTACGTAAGGAGTTCGAACGGTTACACCTCGGATTCTTGAATAAGACGGAAGTGATGGAACTCCACTCTTCATTGGAGCAAGAGATAAGAGATGGCCAAGCAACGGATGAGGAGATCAAGGAAAGGATTCGACAAGGAATAGAGAAGGATTTCAAGGAAGATGAGAAGGGTACGCTTTGGCTAGGAAAAGGGATTTGTGTGCCTAACGTAAAGCACATCCGCGACATGATATTAAAAGAGGCACATGATTCACCTTATTCCATACATCCCGGAAGTACCAAGATGTACAAGGACCTGAAGACTTGTTATTGGTGGGATGGTATGAAGAGGAATATAGCCGAATATGTTGCACTATGCAACACATGCCAACGGGTGAAGGCCGAACATCAAAGACCCGCTGGATTGTTGCAACCATTGAAGGTATCCGAGTGGAAGTGGGAAGACATCAGTACGGATTTCATCGTCGGATTGCCACGTACTCAGTCGGGTTATGATTCCATCTGGGTTATCGTGGACCGATTGACGAAAACAGCCCATTTTCTCCCTGTAAGGGCCAAGTACAACGTTGCACAATTAGCCGAGTTGTACATGGAGCAGATCGTGTGCCATCATGGAGTCCCGAGGAGGACAGTCTCAGATCGAGGTTCTCAGTTTACCTCTAGATTTAGGAGGAAGCTGCAGAAAGCTATGGGTACACGACTGGATTTTAGCTCCGCCTATCACCCACAAACCGATGGACAAACCGAAAGGACAAACCAAATTTTGGAGGACATGTTGAGAGCTTGCGCCTTGAAACATGGGCGTAGTTGGGATAGGAGTTTACCGTACGCCAAATTCTCCTATAACAACAGCTATCAAGCTAGCTTGAAGATGTCGCCTTTCGAAGCATTGTATGGTAGATGGTGTAGAACGCCGCTGTTTTGGAACGAGACCGGAGTGAACCAAGTGTTTGGACCCGAAGTGCTACAAGAGGCTGAGAAGCAAGTCCAAACGATATGGGAGAACTTCAAGGCTGCTCAGTCACGACAAAAAGGCTATGCGGACAATAGGCGAAGGAAGTTGACTTTCGAAGTAGGAGACTTTGTATACCTTAAGGTATCGCCTATTCGTGGCCAACGACGTTTCAACGTCAAATGCAAGCTAGCACCTCGCTACATCGGACCATTTAAAATTTTGGACAAGCGAGGAGAAGTAGTTTATCAACTAGAGCTCCCAACACATCTCTCCGACGTACATGACGTGTTTCATGTATCCCAGCTCAAGAAGTGCTTGAGAGTACCAGAGGAGCAAGTACCAATGGAAGAGCTTGAACTTCAAGAGGACCTGACCTATGCGGAGCACCCCGTCCGAATTTTGGACGTAAAGGAAAGGGTAACAAGGAACAAGGTGATCCGTTGGTGCAAGGTATAATGGAGTCATCACACAGAAGCAGAAGCTACATGGGAGCGTGAGGGAGATATCAAGACAGAGTTTCCTCATCAATTCTCTACTAACGAATCTCGAGGGCAAGATTCAATTTAAGGGGGGTAGATTTGTGACACCCTCATTTTTTTATTTCTGCATGTATTCATGTTCCATGTAGAAAAACATTTTTTTAAATAAGTTGAAACAGAGAAAGAATAAAAAAAGATAGCCAAAAAGAGCCAAATCCAGTTTACAGAGAGCGCCAAGGACAACTCCCGCGGCTCGCTGGCCACGTGGCGTGTTCGGAGCTCGTCTCCGCAAATGGGGAAAGGCCCGACCCCATGGGACACGTGTTGCCTTCGGAGCTAGTCACCGCGGAAAACAGAGGACCAGCCGCGCAGGACACGTGTCGCTCTCGGAGCTCACCTCCGAGAGGTCCGGCCCCGCTAGACACATGTCGCTCTCGGAGCTCACCTCCGAGAGGTCCGGTCCTATTGAACACGTGTCACCTCCGGGAGGTCCGACACTACTGGATACGTGTCACCTCCGGAGCTTACCTCCAAGAGGTCCGTCACCGTTGGACACGTGTCAACTTCGGAGCTCGTCTCTGGAGAGAGGGGAGGTCCGCGCCCGCCAGGACGCGTGGCGCACGCAGAGCTTGTCTGTGGAAAGAGAGGAGGTTCCCGCCCGCCAGGACGCGTGGCGCACGTGGAGCCGCCTCTGAGAAAGAGGGAGGTCTCGCTCGCTTGACACGCGGCACAACCAGAGCTCGTCTTTGCGGAAAAAGGGAGACCAGGCCCCGATGGACACGTGGAGCTTCCGGAAGCCCATCACCGTGTAAGTACGCGATTCTGAAGCGGTTTTTTTTTTCTGTACGCGTGGGAATCCCCGGTACTGAGGAAACCGACACGAATTCCACAATGTTACAGCACTAAATCAACTAAAGATAAGTTGTTAAGATTCAAAAACAGTTTGAATGGGACTCTTATTCGAAGTCCAATCAGATTAGAACTCTTTCTTCCTGATTATAAATAGAACCGAAAACCTCCTGAGCCGACAACTTAGAGCCCTAGCCCCAGCTCGCCGAGTAAAAAACCCTTCGCTGGAGTTCAGTCGCGGGAGATCGCCGGAAGAGAGCCCCAACGATCAGTCTTGCTAGGGGAAGGACCCCGAGACCAAGAAGAACGTAAGGTAGGCCTCAAATACCACCTTACGACATCATCACGTTTTCTTTGCATCTGTTCTTCGATTCCTTTCGAACAGAAGCTTTTTCATGGACAGATCACTTGCTGATCGGTTTGAACTAAGTCAAGATCATTGCCACGTCCACAATTGATCTCTACAACTCTGTTCATCATAAAACCCATGCAAACATACAAGGACACATACAACCGATCTAATAAGAACTGTATCATAGGAATTGCATGCATATGCATCATCGCATCTAGTTAAAGTTTGTGCATGATATTGATTGTTGTGAATCTTGTATGTGCGTGATCATGTATAGAAGGACAAGCTCAGGGAGCTACCTACGACGTACTACAAAAACAAGATTTTGAGCAACCGGAACAGCCAGAACAAGGCAAGTGCCCCTTGACCATATTGATCCTATGTTTTGGAAAACTGTTTTGTTTGTTAAAAGGTGTGGGTCCTGAGTCAAACATGATGAGAAACCCTTTTATAGGAGTTTACTAGTTTTGGTTAAACCACCCTTGTCGCCAGGGAAGTTTATGAGTCGGGTACGGTTTTTTCTTTTATGCTTCGCTGAGTCCATGGGATTACAGGGAGCGAGATAGATGTGTCTAGCCAACTGCACTCGAAATGATGATGAAAAAACTGATGTTGTTAATGAACATGGATCAGAGGGAGATCTAGGCAAGCCTGGGTTTGTGAACGAGGTAGAATGAGATGGTGGTTTACTTGTCGTAGATCTAAGGACCGGTTCATGCGAGCACATGCCAGGATAACAGTGCCACCACAAGGCCAAGTATGGGTGCGGCTTAGCTGACTAATTAGGTATGTTGCTAGATTATTATGGACCGTGGAAGGCGCGGGGAATGGGAGTCGAGTGAGGACTGCCCTTGGAACTGCATGGCACAAGAGGGGGCCCGTGGGTGGGAGAAATGGAGATTCTAGCCTGCCGATGAAACCTTAGTGAGTCCATACATCTAGTAACTCCTTTGTAAAGGCTATTTTGTGATCTCATTGCCATACACCGACGGTTGTGTATTGGTATAATGGAGGTTCTGCAGTCACCGATGGGTGACGAAATCACAAACTTGTGGGTAAAGTGGTACAAACTCTGCAGAGTCTAAAACTATCATGATAGCCGAGCTTACGGTCACGAGCTCCTGGCCAACTTCCATGATTAGTTGTATGGTTATTTTGGGATGGTTTTTGAAGGTTTTGGTTAGGGTTTGGTTTTGGTTTTCAGGACTGTTGAGTCCAGGTGATAAGATTTGGTTACATGACTGTTGAGTCATGGCAACGAGATTGGTCTCGATGTCAGACGGAATTGTTTATGAGATGAAATGGTAGTGAATACGAGATGGTATTCGTGAGATGGTAGCAAATACGAGAAGGTATTGAGCAAGAATGAAGTTGATTAATGTCTGGTTGGACATAGAAAGTGATGAACATAATGGAGGTATGATTGGTATTTTAATACATGTTGGGATTACGTTCACTTAAAGTTAAGATTGCTGTTTTATCGTGGTTTTGATAAATAACTTTGCTTTCTGTAATGAGACTTTTTATACTTACCTTGTTGCGAGCTACATATCATATTTTCCGCACTTGCTGAGTACATCATTGTACTCAAACTTGCATTATTATTTCATCATCAGCAATAGGAGAAGAATACTATGAAGACCAGGTGGAGCATTAGGCGTTGTAATCTGTCCTCAACCTTGCCTGTGGGGAATGGAGCAGAGATGGAGCTGCTGCTGCTGCTTAGATTGCTTCCGCATTAGTTAGAAGACTTCCGCTGCTAGAATAAAGACTTCCGCTGTTAGATTAAGATTTCCGCTGTTAGCATGAGTCCAAGACTCATGAGGCATTGAAATAAACTCTGTTATTCGTGGTTATATATATATTCTGAAATTCAGTTTGTGGATGATGTGTATATGTGTGATGAACATCCTGGGCACACATATGCATCAGTTCTCGGTTCCGTGGTTTTTCCACAGAATTGAGGGCGTCACAGATTTGGTGTGGTAGCAACGTGGAATTCGTGTCGGTTTCCTCAATACGGGGATTCCCATGCGTTCAGAAGAAAAGCTGCTTCAAATCTCGTTACCTTCACGGCAGTGAGCTCCGGAGGCTCCACATGTCCAGCGGGGGTCTGGTCTCCCTTTTCCGTAGAGGCGAGCTCTGGTTGTGCCATGTGTCAGGCGGGCGAGACCTCCCTCTTCCTCAGAGGCGAGCTTCGCATGCGCCATGTGTCCTGGCAGGCGGGGACCTCCCCTCTCTCCAGAGGTGAGCTCCGCGGACGCCACGTGTCAGTGCCGGACCTCCCCTCTCTTCGGAGGTGGCTCTGAATGTGCCATGTGTCAATTCCGGACCTCCCCTCTCTTCGGAGGTGAACTCCGATAGTACCACGTGTCAATTCTGGACCTCCCTCACTTCGGAGATGAGCTCCGTGAGTGCCACGTGTCAATTCTGGACCTCCCTCACTTCAGAGGTGAGCTCCGTGAGTGCCACGTGTCAAGCAGCGCCAAATCTTCCTTTCCTCTCGGAGGCAAGCTCCGAGGTCGACACGTGTCCATCAGCGTCAGACCTCCCGGAGGTGAGCTCCGGAGGTGACACGTGTCCAGTAGTGTCGGACCTCCCGGAAGTGAGCTCCGAGAGTGACACGTGTCCCGCGTGGCTGGACCTTTCTCTCCGTAGTGACTAGCTCCGAAGGCAACACGTGCCCTGCGGGACTAGCCTCGCTCCTCCGCAGAGGCTAGCTCCGAGGGCAACACGTGTCCCACGGGGTCGGACCTCTCCCCCTTCATGGGAATGAGCCCCGAGCCTGCCACGTATCCAATTTAGCGGCGGACCTCTCCCCCTTTGCAGGGATGAGCTCCGAAGGCGCCACGTGGCCAGCGGCTGCGGGAAGTTGTCTTCGGCGCTCCTCGGCAAGCTGGAATTGGCTCTTTTTGGCTTTCTTTTTTATTCTCTCTCCATTTCCACTTCTTTTAAAATGTTTTCTCTATATAAAATATGAATGCATGCAGAAATCGAAATTGAGGGTGTCACAGTCCTGAACCTGCACTTTGGAGACAAAAGTGGTGGCAAGATCTCCGCGTAGTGGGCGAGTTGTTGTACCTGGGAGACGAAAAGGCTGCATGTCCTTGGCGTAGTGGGTGTACTCACTAGTCGAAACAGCAACACGTCGTCGGTGTAGTGGACTCATGCTTGCTCCTGACTGGTGGGTCACGGCGACGTTCTCGAGGAATTGCCCTGGGGCGTTTACTGCGGCAGCCTTTGGGTCGATCGTTGCAGTCTCACCATGCCACTTTTCGTGGGAACCGCCGGACGTTCCTGGGAAGTCACCCGCCTGGCCCCCAGTGTCTGACGGGTTGACCTGGGTCCTGCCCCTCGTTGGGGGAGGCAGGCAACCTGTGGCATGGTTCGGTAGAAACCCGAACGTCACGCCTGTTGCCCCGCTAGAGGTTATTAACGTATAAAGGGAATCCTTCTGGAGAAGGACGATTTCCTTCTGCCTCTTGCAATCTTCGCCTTCCTCCTGTGCGCACGAAGCCTCCACTCCCCAGTGCTCGCAACCTTTGCTCGCCACCATGTCTTCTGGCCTCTGTTCGTTTAGGCTCAGCAGCGATGGCCACATCACTATTGTGAGGCGCCTGCTCGGCTGGCAATCAGCCACGTTTGATGGAAAGATCCATCGCGGGAGAGTCCCGCTGACTAACATGCGTCCCGACGAGGTGGTGCTCTTCACCTCGTACGTGTTGTCCGGGTTCGCACTCCCGGCGTCATCCTTCCTCCTCACCCTGCTGGAGGTGTATGGGCTCCAGTTGTAGCACCTTATGCCCCACGCCCTCACGCTAGTGGCCGTCTTCGTCCACTTCTGTGAGATGTTTGTGTGCGTGTGGCATTCAGTGCGGCTCTACACGCCGGTGCTGGAGAGGATCATGTACTTGGCGGGGGAAGGCCTGACCTCTCTAATGGTTCTGGCTGACTTCCTTTCCCGCCGGATCGCTAATCTCCAGCAGCGTGTCCGAGCTGCGTGGCAGTACACCGCGGAGGGTGATATGACCCGGTGTTTGCGCGGAGCAGGGTCGTCGCTGGATCGGGAGATGTTGGAGACGATGCTGCAAAAGCTCTCCTGTGACCCAATCATCGACGACTCCACCCCGCCGGCGAGCTGCCAACCCGTCTAGCTCAACCCGCAGGCGTGGTCAACGCTGGACGACATCGATGTCGCAGTGCAGAAGATTGGGGTTCCCTCGTGGCGCATCGAGATCTCCGGAGCGGACGGAGCCAGTGGCCAGGCAGGGCCTGCGCCGGACTCACTCCCAAACAGGAGGAAGGAGTCGGCAGGAAGGCCTGCGGCCATGGTGCGCCCTCGTTCGCCACCCAAGGATGCCCCAGAGACAGGCAGGGCGTCGAAGAGGAAGCTGGTCCATCCTGATGGAAGCTTCGTCTCGAGCCCCAAGGCGAGGCGTTCCCAGGCTTCCCGTGGTCCCGCACCGGGCTTGACGACTGGGCCGAGGGCAGCTATGGAGCCGCCGCTGCCGGAGCAGTCCCGGCGGCCATGGGAATTGTGTTGAGGGCCTCCGCAGCTTAGGGCGCATCTTCGGTGTCGAGGTCCTCGGCAAGGAAGCTCCTGATGTGGTGTCTTCGTCGACGAAGACCCTTGAGGCTCTGCCAGCTCCGAGGCCAGCGGAGGCGACCTCGACGTCGGCGACGGCGAGTGGCTCGAGCCTCCCACGTAAGAAGCTCTGCGCGGAGTGGAACTTCTAGGCCTTCAGGTACGGCTCAACCTCAGGGGGGGGGGGGCTGCGTACTGAGCCGCTGGATTGCGTAGTTGACGCTTGGTGCTTCGTTTTGTAGGGCTCCTCAGTAGGGCACCTCTGTTCCTCCTCCACCGCAGCAGTCCAGGAGCCGGAGCTCCCGTTCCGCCGAAGCTCCAACACCGGCGGCAGTGCGTGGGCAGCTCAGGATGTCGGCACCCAGGCCCCCATGGTCAGCCAACCGGCGGGCGCGGACGCCACTGGTAGCAGTGCGGCTGCTTTTGAGCGGGTTTCTAGCTCCACCCCCCCCCCCCCCCCGGGAGTTGCTGTGGTGGCAACCCCACCAGTGGGCGAAGAGCCGGAGGATGTCGAGGCAGTACCTCGCCTGACAATGCCAAAGGCTGTCTCGGTCCCAGGGCTGCAAGGGACGTCCGCTCTAGTCTGGATCAAATGCAGGACGTGCTCGAGCAAGAGTGGGCCAAGCTGAGGTTCAAGCGGGAGCACCTCCAAGGCTGGGATAACCTGCTGAAGGTGCGGGTCCAGTCCGCCAGGGCAAAGGCTCAGGCTCGGGAGGAGTGGCTCGAGGCTCGGGAGGAGGTGCTGGAGGAGATAGAGGCCGCTGTCGCGGCCCTCCAAAAGAATGCGGCAAACCTCCAGGCTGAGGCCGAGAGCCTCCATGCCTCCGCCGATGCGCGTCTCGCGGCACTGACGGAGCTCCAGGAGACGCTCCTTCACCGGGAGGAGGCGGAGGCGAGGGAGAGGGAGCTCTCCGACCATCTGGCTGCCTATGAGGAGGAGTGAGGGCGCCTGGAGGAGTGGCTTCAGGGTGTCCATGACCGAGAGCTCACCGCTGCGTCCAAGGAGTCTGACCTGGAGGAGCGGGCTGCACGGCTGACCACCAGGGAGCAGGTCCTAGTTGCTCTAGAGCAGGGGCTAACCACTCGGGAATAGAAGTTGGCGAGGAGGAGTTAGGCGGGGGAACTGGCTTCTTCCGCCAAGGAGGTCGAAGATCTCTGGACATCTCGTGCCGCTGGGGCAGAGAAGGTCTGGGACTTCCTCGGCCGCACAGAGGCGGCTCTTGAACCCTTTGGCTTCGGCCTCTTGCGCCCCAGAGGGCCGGTCCAGGAGGTGAGCCAGGTGCTCCCTGCCCTAGACTTAGTCGGGGAGAAGCTCCTGACGTTGGAGAACGTCATGGGGGAGCATCTGGTGGCTGAAGGCAAAGCTCTGGCCCAGATGGTGGCAGGGCATGTGCCCACTTGCCTCCAGGGCTGCGACCCCAGCATCTCCCTGGAACCTGTGGTGCAGGGCCACAACGCAGAGATGTCGGGGGCAGCGAAGTCTTCCGTGGAGGAAGCCGCCAGATTTGTAGCTGCTAGGTTCCAGCGCGGATAGCTCCTAGGTCTCCGGGTTGTCTTGTATCCTCTTATGTATGTCGGAGCTCTGCTGTTATTGAATACTTTTGTTTCAAGTCTTATGTTGTATTGAGTTGTTTATGTAGACTTCAGACCCTTGGTAGCGCAAAGGTCCGGAATGACTTATCCGACGTGGGTAGCTCTTTGCCGATGTCTCGAGCTTGTTCCTCCGGGTCCTTAACAGCGTAAGGACCCAGGGCGCCCCAGCAGTGTGGCTACCACTCCTTCCGGATCCTTGGCGGCGTAAGGACGCGAGGGAAGTTTAGCCCTTGTGTTCAGCTTGTCGTAGTTGGTGCTCAGAGTCTTCTGCTCGCTGCTGCAGTGGCCCAACGTCCTGCCCATGTGGTTCACCGTTATGGCCCCTAGTAGGTGTGGCCCTTGTGTTGGGGCGCACCAACGACCGAATGATGCAGGATGTCAGCATTGGGCCCCCTGGGAGGTCCGAAACACCAAGGACCTGTGCGGACCAGCAGTCATTGCAGAAAGAGGGAGTAATCATGCTCTCTGGTCACTCTTCCCTGTTTGCTAGCTTTGTTGTGGCTTACGGTCCTCAGTTAAGCTGCGGGGCTTGGGTAATTCAATGTGTGTCATCCGGACTATGTTCAAAGCCTTACCCAGGGGTATGAGCCGTCCGGTTCCCTGGTACCGAGCTGTAGCGCTGGAGAGGCAGGGTGTGCACGCTAGGGGTACGGAACCAGACATAGCAGGCTACACACCCTGGACCTCCCACTAGCGTAAGCCTTTCGAGGGAGGGCCATTCGGCACCATAAGGCCCCCAGGCAATGAGACAAGCAAAGGTCCCTTAGTTACGGTCAGGACTTTGCTCGGGGGTATGAGCCGTCCGGCTCCCCGGTACCGAGCTGTAGCGTTGGAGAGGCAGGGTACACACGCTAGGGGTACGGAACCCGGCATAGCAGGCTATGCCCCTGGACCTCCCATTGGCGTAAGCTTTTCGGGGGAGGGACCATTCGGCGCCAGAGGATCCCCGAGCAACGAGACAACCGTAGGACCCTGGGTACGCCACATGTACTTCAAGCAGTCCCACCTGTATAAGGATAGCACAGCTCTTGCTACGGTTGAACACAAGGAAAAGTGTCTGGCCACATGGCCAGAGTGGTATGGAAAGAAAGCACGAAGAGTACGGGGGCAATGTCCGGGGACCGGAAACTTCTCTTGTCCGTAAGTGTGTTCTTTCCGACCCCCAAGTACTCAGTTGTAGCGCATGGGAGGCAGGATGTGCATGCTAGGGGTACGGAACCAGGCATAGCAGGCTACACACCCTGGACCTCCCGCGGGCGTTAACCTTTCAGCGAGGAGACCTTCCAGCGCCACGAGACCTCGGATAAGTGTGTAGGACACACTCCGGACATGCTATTTACAGTTGATATGCATGAGTAAGCACAAACTGTAAAGAAGGTACACAGGGTAGGGTAGATTTTTTCTCATTTCTGGCCCCCTTCACGTGATAGGAGGAAACAGGCCGTGCAGGAAGGCAGCGACCCGCCCCGGATGACTAGAGTAGCAGGACCCCTCCGGAGCTTAGCTGTTCTAAGCGCTGTTCCTAGAAACTATGGCACCTTTATAAAGAAAGAGAAAAATAAAAATGCCCTACCACTGCGCTGAGGATAGAACTTACAGAGGTGTTCTATGTTCCGTGGATTGGGTAGAGGTACCCATCCTCCGTGGCTAGGTGGGTGCACCTGGGGCGGTGCACTTGTGTTGCTCAAAACAGACCTTACCCACTGGGGGAGTGTTGAAGTGTTTTCTACGACACTTCCCCCAGTAAGCTCGGAAGCAGCCCGCGGAGGTTCTTTTTTTTATGGGGCTGGTGGAACTCGAAGGTCTGAGTGCAATGGCGAAAGAGAGACTCGAATATTTACGTGGTTCAGGCCACCGGAGCCTAAAACCCTACGTCCACGGGGGTGCTTGGTGTACTGCTTGCTCGCATATAAGGATGAGTTGGCTGGGTCGCGAACCCTTTGCCCAGAGGCTGCCCCGGTCCTTTAATAGCCCAAGGACGGGGCAGTTACAAGGTGACCCGGGGCCCGACGTGTGGTCCCGCGGCTATCAGTCTCCTATACATAAACTATGGGTATTTACAGATACATGCATTGTCACTGTCGGTGGAGTTAAGGTGCACCGCCTGACATGTCTGGTGCCTCTGACCGGGTGGCTGGTGATGATGAAGTCCCCCATCTTGTCGCCGTGTCCTCTTGCTCTGCAGGGCGGCTCAGCACTGTTGCACCATCATTCCGTGCCACCCTCTCGTTGACCATAATGGCGAGCAGGCAGTGGACGGCAGCGTGCATCGCGCGCCATGCTTCTGGGGAAGGCGCGAGCCTTCAATGCTCGGTCTGGCAACGCACCTTCCTCTTTTCTCCTTGGTCATCTGTCCGTTGCTCGTCAGAGTGACGTTTGGGTGGATGGCCCCCGAGACACACGTCTCCACCGAAGCCGTCTTGAGGAGCAGTGGGCAGTTCAAAGTTGTTGGGCGCGTGGCAGAACCAGAGCCCTCCCACGCTGGAGGTCGGATCCGGAGCTGCAGGACACGTGGCACATCCGGAACCTCCCCTAGGGGGAAGGTACACCCAGAGTCACTGCCCACGTGGTAGCACCGGAGGCCTCCATGCTGGAAGTCGGATCCGGAGCTGCAGGACGTGTGGCACCTCTAGAGCCCTCTCTGACTGGGGGGTGTGGCTCGGACGTAATGGGCATGTGGTAGTGCCGGAGCCCTCCTTGGTGGAGGATGGGGCCCGACACTACTGTGCACGTGTTGGCTCCCGAGCCACCCTCGGCCGGTAGTCAGGCTCAGGGCCTGAAGGCACGTTGCAACCCTGAGACAGCCCATGGGGCCAAGAGCACGTGGCTTATGCTGGGGCCCGCCTCATTGGGAAGGTGGGGCCCAAGTGCTTTTTACATATTACGCGGGGGTACCCGGTTCGCATGGTACCGATAGTGGCCCCGGGGCCCACCTTGGGGGAGGTATTGAGCTCGCAGGTGGGGCCCCTATCTCTCCCGCGTCATGGGTTTGGCCTTGAATTCCTAGGAATTGAGGCGATGGCGTGATTCTCTCGTAGTGGGCGAGGGCCGTTCCCGGGAACAAAGAGGTTGCCTGCCTCTGGTCAAAGTGACTTCCCTGCCGTCACGAACATGCATCTCTTCACTGCTGGAGGATCGTGGGGGTGCATGTTTTTGTGCAACTGCTGCATTGTCCGCCTCGGTTCCCTGCACGACCCTCGTTCCCTCTCTCATCAGGCTATATCGGGGAGACACCTTTTCCCACCTTAACCGCGCTGCCCCTTGCTCACACTAGCTATCGAGCGGGTCCCGTACCTCTGCTCATGTCAGTTCGGTCGATGCAGGTGCAATTATTTCGGGCACGTCTCAATTGGCGGATCTCGAGGGATCTAGATGAATAAAGAGACCCTCCTTCTTTCGTTTCATCTTCTCGCTTTCTCCTCCCGCTCCATGATGTCGAACCTCCGAGAGTCTCGTCTCCAAAGTGTTGCCGATGTGGGGCGCGTGAGGCGCCTGATCGGTTGGTAGGCGCTCCAATATGATGGGAGGATTCGCTGCGGATCCCTTCCCCACATAGACCTTCAGCCTGGTGAAGTCGTCGTCTTCACTGGGTACATGCTGGTGGTACTCGCCCTTTCCGTTTCTTCCTTCTTCCGGGCCTTGCTGGAGTTCTATGGGCTCCAGTTACAACACCGGACGCCGCACTCCCTCGTGCTGGTATCAATCTTTGTCACCTCTACGAGATGTTTGTGGAGGTGTGGCCATCGGTGCGGCTGTTTCGGGCATTCTTCGTCCTGCGATCGTCAAGGAGGAGCTCGAGCTTCCTGGGGGCTTACTACTTCCAGCTTCGCACAAGATCATTGGCGACGTACATTTCTTCCCTTTCTTCCAATAAGTGGGGGAATTGGAGGGATGACTGGGTCATTGTGAAGACCGACGCCCACGACCGGCTGGAACTGCCCACTTCCCCTCCTTAATCCATGCGGACCAGCTGGGAGAGGACACCCGCCTTCAGAACACCTACTCCCCTGTGCTGGCAAGGATTAAGTTCCATGCGGATCGGGGGTTGTCCTCGTTGATGGTGTTGTCCGACTTCCTGGGTCGGCGCATCGCTCCCCTCCAGAGTCACTGCGGCGCGGCCTGGATGTACTCCGGCGAGAATGACCCGTCTCGCCTGGAGCATGGCCCGGGTCCAACTTAGAGACGAAGCTCCTGGATGCCATGTTGGCGAGGTTGTGCGTCGATGTTGGAAACAGCAGGGTCTCCGACGATCTTGTCAACCCACCGGCATCATGCTTACCCATCTTTATGGACCAGGAGTTGAGATCGCAGCTCGTAAGATCGATGTCGGTGCTGGACGACGTCGACATCGCTCTCTGGCAGGCTGGTGACGTGTGACGCCCACGTTCCGAGAAACCCCGGAACCGTGCTGATGCATATGTGTGACCAGGTTGTTCATCACACATACACATGTATCCACAAACTGAATTCAGAATAATACCATGAATAAAAAGGTTTTATTACAATGTCTCATGAGTCTCTAACTCATTCTAGCAGCGGAAGTCTTCTAAACTATTGCGGAAGCAAACTAAACAGCAGCAGCGGCTCCATCTCCTACTCCACAGGCAAGTTGATGGTAGATCACACGCCTAATACTCCACACGGTCTTCGAAGTACTCCTCTCCTGTTGCTGATGATGAAGTAATAATGCAAGTTTGAGTACATAACGTACTCAGCAAGTGCGGAAAAACATGATATGTAGCTTACAGCAAGGTAGGCATAAAAAGGCTTATTGCAAAAGAGCGAAGTTTATTTCACAAAACATGATAAAACAGCAACTAACCTTAAGTGAATTTAATCCCAACATATATCCAATTAAAACATCAACATACCTCCATCATGATTCTCCACTTTTCATGTCTCATCCAGACATTTATCCTTCTCAACATTTTTCTCATGCTCATGAATACCATCTCATCTCATATTCAATTTGATCTCATAACTGAGACCAAAGCTCATTATCACGACTCAACAGTCCCAATCTCATTACCAAGACTCAACAGTCCCGAAACCAATTCCAAAGTCCAAGCCAAACCAATGATATCCCAAATACAATCCCAAACCATCCATCCCAATAACCATCCCATACCATCCATCCCAATAACCATTCCATACCATACATCCCAATAACCATCCCATACCATCCATCCCAATAACCATCCCATCTAATCATGGAAGTTGGCCAAGTGCTTGTGACCGGAAGCACAGTTATCATGATAGTTTTATACCCTGCAGAGTTTGCACCACTTCACCCACAAGTTTGTGATTTCATCACCCGTCGGCGACTGCAGAACCTCCTTTATACCAGTACACAACCATCGGTGTATGGCCAAGAGATCACAAAATAGCTTTTACAAAGGGGTTACTAGATGTATGGACTCACTAAGGTTTCACCAGCAGGCTCGAATCACCATTCTCTCACCTACGGGCCCCCTATTGTGCCATGCAGTTCCCAGGGCTGTCCTCACTCGACTCTCATTCCCCGCGCCTTCCACGGTCCATAACAATCTAGCAACTTACGTAATTAGTCAGCTAAGCCGCACCCATACTTGGCCTTGTGGTGGCACTGTATTCCTGGCATGTGCTCGCATGAACCGGTCCTTAGATCTACGGAAAGTAACCACCATCTCATTCTACCACATCCACGAACCAAGCTTGCCTAGATCTCCCCCGATTCATGTTCATAATCATCAAGTTCTCATTAACATTATGAGTGCGGTTGCTAGACACGTTCTATCACTTCCCATATCCCGTAGATTAGCGAAGTAGAAAAGAAAAACGACCATACCCGACTCATAAACTTCCCTGGCGACAAGGGTGGTTAACAAAACTAGTAAACTCCTATAAAAGGGTCTCCCATAAAGTTGACTCAGCATACACAGTTTTTGCAAACAAAACAGTTTCCAAAAACATGGGATCAATATGGTCAAGGGGCACTTGCCTTGTTCCTGTGGTTTCTGTTGCTCTTGGATCTCGAATTCTTGGTGCTGTAATCCTTCATAGATAGCTCCCTGAGCTTGTCCTTCTACTAACAATCACGCGCATACAAGATTTACAGTAATCAATCATCATGCACAATCCTTATTCAAGATGCAATGGCGCATATGCATTCTAATCTATGGTGCTGTTTCATTAGATCAGTTTGTACGTGTTCTTGCATTTTTTAATGGTTTGCATGGGGTTTTACGATGAACTAGGGTATAAAGATCAAGTGTGGATGTGGCGATGATCTGGACACAAGATCTAGATCAACACGTGATCTGTCCAAACGAAAAGGCATCTGTTCGAAGGGATCGAAGAAACAGATACAAAGAAACTGCGATGACGTCGGAAGGTGGTAATGGAGATCTACCTTACTTTATTCGGGCCTTCCTCCTAGTAATGGCAGCAAAACAGATCATCGGCACTCCTCCGGCGATCGTGACAGGCTTGTCGGCGGTCTCACCGGCGACGAAACTCCAGCAAGGGGGTGGAACTCGGCGAGTTGGACGATAGGGCCTCCAAGTCGTCGACTCGGGAGGTGGAAAATAAATGTACGTGGTCGCGGCCAGGGGTTTCGGGTTCTATTTATAACCGGGAAAAGAAGAGTCCTATTCCAATTGGGTTTCAAATAAGAGTCCTATTTGATTTGTGTTTGGATCTTGACAACTTATCTTCAATAGATTTGGTGCGGTATCAATCGTAGAAGAAATCGTCTTGGTTTCTTCTGTGTCGGGCGCTCAATCACAGGGCAAAACCGCTTAAGGACCTCGTCCTTCTGCAGAGATAAGCTATGGAGGCTCCACGTGTCCAGTGGGGGCCTGGGCTTCCCTTTTCCTCAGGGCCGAGCTCTGGTAGCGCCACGTGTCAGGCGGGCGGGACCTCCCACTTCCTCAGAGGTGAGTTCCGCATGCACCATGCGTCTTGGCGGGCAGGACCTCCCTCTCCCTCATAGGCAATCTCCGCGTGCGCCATGTGTCTGGTGGGTCGGGACCTCCCCTCTTTCCAGAGACGAGCTCCGTGTACGCCACGTGTTAGTGCCGGAACTCCCCTCTCTTCGGATGTGAGCTCCGGGAGTGCCATGTGTCAGTGCCGGACCTCCCCTCCCTTCGGAGGTGGGCTCCGGAAGTTCTACGTGTCCTAGCAGCACCGGATCTCCTTTTTGCTCAGTGATGAGCTCCGAGGTTGACACGTGTCCAACTGCGTCGGACCTCTCTTCTCCCCGGAGGTAAGCTCCGAGAATGACACGTGTCAAGCAGTGTCGGACCTCCCAGAGGTGAGCTCCGAGGATGACACGTGTCCATCGGGACCTTCTCCTCGGAGATGAGCTCCGAGGTTGACACATGTTCAGTAGTGTCGGACCTCCCGGAGGTGAGCTCCAAGAGCGACACGTGTCCCGTGGGTTGAACCTCCCGCTTCTCCGCAGTGACTAGCTCCAAAGGCGACATGTCTCCTGCGGGGCTGGCCTCGCTCCTCCGCAGAGGCTAGCTCCGGGGAAAACACGTGTCCCACGGGGTCGGACCTCGCCCCTTCCGCAGAGGCAACCTCCGAGCCTTCCATGTGGCCAGTTGGCGGCGGACCTCTCCCCCTCCTCTGGGATGAGCTCCAAAGGCGTCACGTGGCCAACGGACCGCGGGAAGTGTCTACAGCGCTCCTCAGCAAACTGGAACTGGCTCTTTTTTAGCTATCTTTCTGATTCTTTCTTCGTTTCTACTTCTTTAAAATGCTTCTCTACATGAAATATGAATGCATGCATAAATTACGAAATTGAGGGTGTTACAAACCTACCCCCCTTAATTTGAATCTCGCCCTCGAGATTCAATAGAGTGGAGAATAGATCAGGAAACTCTGCCTTGAGGTCTTCTTCACGTTCCCATGTAGCTTCGGCTTCCGTGTGATGGCTCCATTGTACTTTGCACCAACGGATCACTTTGTTCCTCGTGACCCTTTCCTTCATGTCCAAAATTCAGACAGGGTGCTCTACATAGGTTAGATCCTCTCGAAGTTCGATCTCTTGCATTGGTACTTGCTCTTCCGGTACTCTCAAGCACTTTTTGAGCTGGGATACGTGAAACACGTCATGCACGTCGGAGAGATGCATTGGGAGTTCTAGTTGATAGGCTACTTCTCCTAGCTTGCCCAAAATCTTAAATGGCCCAATATAGCGAGGTGCTAGCTTGCCTTTGACGTTGAAACGTCGTTGGCCACGGATAGGCGATACCTTAAGGTATACGAAGTCTCCTACTTCGAAGGTCAACTTTCTTACCCTATTGTCCGCATAGCCCTTTTGGCGTGACTGAGCGGCCTTCAAGTTCTCCCTTATCATTTGGACTTGCTTCCCAGCCTCTTGCAGCACTTCTGGTCCAAACACTTGGTTCTCTCCGGTCTCGTTCCAAAACAACGGTGTCCTACATCGTCTACCATACAATGCTTTGAAAGGTGACATCTTCAAGCTGGTTTGGTAGCTGTTACTGTATGAGAACTCGGCATACGGCAAGCTCCTATCCCAACTTCGTCCATGTTTCAATGCACAGGCTCTCAACATATCTTCCAAAATTTGGTTTGTCCTCTCAGTTTGCCCGTCGGTCTGCGGGTGGTAAGCGGAGCTGAAATTTAACCGTGTACCCATGGCTTCATGCAGCTTCCTCCAGAACCTAGAGGTAAACTGAGTACCCCGATCTGAGACTATCCTCTTCGGAACTCCAGGGCGGCACACGATTTGCTCCATGTACAGCTCGGCTAGATCTGCCACGCGGTACGTGGTTTTAACAGGAAGAAAATGAGCTGTTTTCGTCAATCGGTCCACGATAACCCAGACGGAGTCGTAACCCGACCGAGTACGTGGTAATCCGACGATGAAATCCATACTGATGTCTTCCCACTTCCACTCGGGTACTTTCAATGGTTGCAACAGTCCAGCGGGTCTTTGATGTTCGGCCTTTACCCGTTGGCACGTGTCACATAGGGCAACATATTAAGCTATGTCTCTTTTCATACCATCCCACCAGTAACAAGTTTTCAAGTCCTTGTACATCTTTGTACTGCCGGGATGTATGGAATAAGGTGAGTCATGTGCCTCCTTTAATATCGTGTCGCGTATGTGCTTCACGTTAGGCACACAAATCCTTTTCCCTAACCAAAACGTACCCTTCTCGTCTTCCAAGAAGTCCTTTTCTATGCCTTGTCGGATCCTTACCTTGATCTCCTCATCCGTTGCTTGGCCGTCTCTTATCTCTTGTTCCAGCGAAGAGTGGAGTTCCATCACTCCCATCTCCTTCAAGAACCTGAGATGTAAACGTTCGAACTCCTTGCGTAGCTCGGGTGATAGCTCCCGAACCGTGATTTGGTGACATGCTCCCTTTTGGCTCAATGCATCAGCTACTACATCGGCCTTTTCGGGGTGATAGTTGATTCCGGCATCATAATCCTTGATGAGTTCCAACCATCGACGTTGCCTCAAATTCAAATCTGTTTGCGTGAATATGTACTTGAGGCTTTTATGATCCATATAGATCTCACATCGATGACCAATGATATAATGTCTCCAAATCTTTAATGCATGCACCACGGCTGTAAGTTCCAAACGTGGGGTAATTCAGTCGTGTTTCTTGAGTTGCCTCGACGCATAGGCTACCACTTGTCCTTCTTGCATTAGCACGCATCCAAGCCCTTGTCTTGATGCGTCACAATATATGTCGAAGCTCTTGCTCACGTCCGGCAATACCGAAACCGGCGCTTTGGTTAGCCTTTTGTTGAGCTCCTCGAAGCTTTCTTGACACATGGGTGTCCACTGAAATGCTTTTCCCTTCATTAGCAATTCAGTCATAGGCTTCACTATCTTGGAGAAATCCCTGATGAACCGGCGGTAGTGTCCAGCCATCCCAAGGAAACTCCAAATATCTCTCATGTTTTGCGGTTGGTTCCTGTCGAAGTGTTCGGTCGACACTTCCCCCGGGCCTGCACTGGGCAGCCCGCGGAGGTTCTTTTTTCGGTGGGGCTAGTCCCTAGCGGAGAGCTTGCGCAGATGGACGAGTTAGTAAGAGCTTGACACGGCGAGTTTTACGTGGTTCAGGCCGCCGGAGCGTAAAACCCTACGTCCACGGCGAGCTATGGAGCTCGCTGTATTGCTTGCTGCTCAGGGCCGGAGGCCTGAGCTTGGGGGTGAGTTACAGCTTGAGAGTGTATGGCTAGCGTATGAGTTGCAAAGTGTGAACCCCTGCTATCGACGCCTACCCGAGCCTTTTATAGTCCCAGACTTGGGCGGCTTACAAGGGGAGCCGGGACCCGACAGGTGGTCCCGGGAAGATTGTCTATTATCTACCGTATCTGCAGTTATGCCGGTAGTTGTCTCTGGTCGAAGGCTTCTGAGTCTTTATCTTGCCGCCCTGCCCATGCCGCATGCTAGTCGTAGTGGTTGATGACGGCGCAGGCGGCATGGGATGTCTTGTCACGGTGTTTATTGGCTGACAGGTTCTGACACCGCGCGCCAGTCTGTGATGTGACTGGGCGCAACGGCACCTGACAGAAGCGTGCTCCGCGTCTCCGCGTCTTGGGAAGACGCGGGCCTTGAATACCTTGTACGGGCAAGGTATGGGGCGTATTTACGCCTGCTGCCTATCGCTCGGGGCAGGCAGCGTCGCTCTGCTGCCACGTGGCGGGCCCGGAGCCCTTCTCAGAGAAGAGAAGGGTCAGTCCCGCGGGGCACGTGGAGCCTCCGGACCTCTCCCCGCGGAGGGAGAGGCTCGGCTTCTGTTGGCCACGTGGCGGGCCCGGAGCTCTCCTCTGAGGAGAGGGAGGTCCGGCCCCGCTGGACACGCGGCGCCTTCGGACCTCTCTCCCGTGGAGGGGGAGGTCCGGCTTCTGTATGCCACATGGCGGGCCCGGAGCTCTCCTCTGAGGAGAGGGAGGTCCGGCCCCACCGGACGCGTGGCGCCTTCGGAGCTCTCCCTGCGGAGAAGGGCGAGTTCCTTAGGCATTTTACCCTGTGCGCGGGGGTACCCCATATCTTAGGTACCGACAGTGGCCCCCGGGCCCATCTCGGGGGAGATAGCGAGCCCGAGGTGGGACCTCCGTCTCTTCCGATCCGCGCACTTCCTCTAAGTCCCGAATTGACCGCTGCCGGAGCACGAACGGCCACGGGATCGTGGGAGCGTGCGCTCAATTGATGGTTGCTTTTACTGCGGCGGTTCCCAAGACTGCCACTTCTGCACGTTGCGGCGCTTTCTTCGGGAACCGCCGAAGTGCCTTGCCGGCTCATCTTCTCAGGAGACTGACTCCTTGACCCCACCGCTTTAGTTAGGCGGCTTGGGCCCACCCGTCATCGGCACTCGGTCTAGGAACCGAAGCAGTTGCCGGTGCGGGGTACTCGAAGAGTTTCGAATCGCTTGGAATTGTACCCAGGAAGTTTTTTAGAGGGGGTCTTACCCACATTGCAGCTTCCCTTCGCACTTCTCTGCGTTTCTCCTTGGACTCTTGTGCTTTTGCTCTCTTGCCTTTGAGTTCTCCCTTGCCATGGCTTCCAACCCGCCGCCAGAGAAGAAGCACGCTCGATCTCCCCCAGCAGCGGCGTCTGTGCCAAGTCGGGATTCTGGGGTGCCTGACACTCCCTCCGGTGGCGACTCAAAGAGGCCCCGGGTTGATGCGCTGGGGGAAGCTTCTGGGGCGTCCCCTGTTCCGCCAGTCCAAGCGACTGCGAAGCGGCCGTCAGTGACGGTAGCGGGCTCTGGGAGCCCTACCCCGGCTCGGAAGTCGGGGTTCAGAGCCCGCTGGAGTGTCCGCGCTTCCCGGCCTTCCCCGACTTGCGGGGAATCTGTGCCGCTGCGCTCGGAGCCAGGGGCAACTGCCGCGGCCCCCAGGCCAGCGTGAACTTCTCCTGTTCCGGTGTGCCCGGACTCCGCGGCGGCGTCGTCTCTTCCTGCCGAGACGGCCACCGCGGCCCCCCAAGCCAGCGCAGGTTGACCCTGCACTAGGCGGCCTGGCCTCTTCTCCAGCACCGCCTTCCCCGGCTCGCCCCTCTCCTCAGGTCAAGGAGCCATAAGCTGAAGAGAGCCCGGCTGGCCTGGCTGCCAGAGCCTCGGAGCCAGCTTCTCCTGATCGGCATCTCGTCTCGGTTGCTGGTGCGTCGGCTCTTCCTGAGGACGAGGTAATGGAGGAGGGGGGGGGACTGCCCCGACCTCTGTTGCTCCATTGCCTCTGGCGGATGCCTTCGCGCTTGCCGAGACAAGCGTCCGGCAGGTCTTGGCTGCACTAGGGCGCGAGCAGGAGGAGTATACGGTTGAACAGGACCGCCTCCTCACCTAGGGGAACCTTTTGCGGGAGAGGACCGCGAAGGTTAAGAGCGAGCTCGACTCCAGGCGGGAGTTGCTCGACTTCAGGGAAGCGCTCCTCGACCGGATGAAGCGGGCTGTCGACCGCATGGACACCCAATCGCGGCGGATCAACAGGGAGACCCTGGAGGCACACGCCCGGGCCGAGGAGAGCCTCTCTGCTGCTGTGGAGATACGGCAGCGGTTGGAGCGCCGTGAACTCGCCGTTGAGGAACGGGAGCGTTGCATGGCAGCTGAGGCGGAGAGGGTCGCCGCGCAGCTGGCTGCGAGCGAGGATGACCTTCGAGCTCGGATGGAGGATCTGGAGATCCTGAAGGCAGACCTTGACTTGAGGGAGGAACAGGTCTCCCGTGATCGCCGGGCGGTCTTGGACCGGGAGTTGACCGCCAACTTTAAGGCCGCTGAGTTGGAGCGGCTCGCCAAGACTCTCCACCTCCGGGAGAGCTCCCTGGCGGCCAAGGAGAAGGAATTCTCCGAGAGGAACCTGGAGGCTCTGCAGGCGGCCCGCCGCGAGGTGGAGGAGCTTTCGGCCTTGCGGTCCTCCGAGGCTCTTGCGGTCTCGAGCTTCGTGGATCGAGCGGGGTCCGCCCTGATTCCTCTTGGCTTCAGTCCGGTGAGGACCGCGGCCCCTGCGTTGGAGGTGATCCCCGCGCTGGAGTCGATCGGCGCCAAGCTGGACAGGCTAGACTCGGTGGTCGCCAGCGAGCTTGAGGCCGAGGGGCGCGGCCTAGCCTTAGAGGTCGCCTCACATGTGCTGGCATGCTTTAAGAGCCGCGACCCCTCTTTTTCGCTAGAACCAGCGAGAGAGGGCCCAGCCGCAGAGCGGGAGCAAGCTGCCAGGGCAGAAGTCGAGGATGTGGCCGCCCTTATAGCCGCCAGGTTCCGGCGGGAGCCGGGAGGTCCTTAGGACTTGTTTCTCCCTTTTTATCGAGTCTGTAAGCCCAGCTCATGGAGCCTCGCTTAATTTGACTCTTTTCGATATTTGTGTCTGTGATGCTCTTTCTCTCCTTCTTGGCTTTGCCTGACTGAGTCCTTAGCTCCGCAAGGTACTCAGAGGCCATCTCCAATTCCGGAGCTTTGCATAGACACCCTCCCCGGGTCCTAACCGTGTTAGCGGCCCCCGGAGGTCTCCGGATCTCGCCCTATGGGGAGCTCCAGATCTGCCTGCCACGTGGCGGGTCCGGAGCTCCTCCCTAAGAGGCGGGAGCTCCGGCCATGCTGGACACGTAGGGCTTTCAGAGCCCTCCCACCGAGGGGGGAGGTCCGGTTTCCGCCTGCCACGCGGCGAGCCCGGAGCCCTCCTCAAGGGAGGAGAGAGTTCCAGGCCCGCTGGACACGTGGGGCCCCCGGGTCCCGCCCCTGCTGGAGGGGCAGGTCCCGGTCCTTCCAGTCCTAGGCCGGAGTAGCTGGTAGCTCCTTTCCCCCTGCTTCATGCAGTCCCTGTTGCCGTAACCTGGAGGTCCTGCACACAGGCAGAGGAAACGTAATTCTCCTCGGGGGGTCCTCCCCTCCCGTCTCCTAGTCTTATCCATCTTACGATCCTGATTCGCTATACGGGGCTTGGGCAATTCTGTGCACGAGGCGCCGGAGCTCCGGCTCCCTCCGAGGTCCGGGTACGGCCGTCTGATCCCTAGTACCGGGCCATGCGCTGGGGAAGCAGAGTGCACGCGCTTTGGGTTCATGACCAGGCAAAGCGGTCGTACTCCCGTGTACCTCCGGAGGGCAGGATGCGCATGCTTTGGGCTCTGGGCCGGCTAAGCTAGATACGCACCCTGGACCCCCCATGCACAGCGCAGGCCTTTCCTGGAGGTAACCAACTGGCACCGCAACACCTGACTGGGGGAGGCCCGAGAGACTCACTCGGCCATCGGCAGGTGCCTCAAGCGCAGCCGCCTTTGGTAGGATAGCGAATGCCGACTATGGATGAGCGCAGGAGAGGGGGAGCTAGATGTACGATGAACATACAGAGATAGTGCAATCATAAAAATTAATGCATAATTTAAATGAGCGCATGCGAGAGAGCTAAGTAGAACATGTCTCTGTATTCGTGCCCATAGATGGAATTCTGGCTGTACATGGAGGCAATGTTCCACCTCGTCTACAAGGGAAGCAAGACTCTACGCGCTTAGGGTCGGAACCAGGCTAAACTGGACGTAGTCCTGTACCGTCCCTTGAGACTTAGCTGCCCCAAGCTCTGTTCCTAAATTCTATGGGATCCATTACAGAAGGGAATAACCCTGTTCTACTGATGCTCAGGAAGTAGGACTTACAGTGTTGCTTCAAGGCAAGGATTTTTGGGAATGGATCTCACTCTCGGTTGAAAGGCATGTGTACCTGGGGCGGCAGCTTTCATGATTCGGAAGGGACCTTCCCTGCTGGGGGAGAGCTTATGGGTCCTTCTTGGAATAGAGCGTGCCGCTTCACCAGGTTGCCCCCCTGCAGGCCCCCGACGCATTTGGTTCTTTGGCGTTAGTGCTTAGAGCATTAGCCGAGACCGTGCGTTGCGGGGTGTTCCCTGCAGCCGAGTCTTGTCGACGAGGTTGTTATCTTCGCGCTGGATCAGGTCCTGCGCGGCTTCTCCTGGGGGCCCCCGGGGAGTTCTCCCCTTCTGGCTAAGGCCTTCAAGGGGTAGGTGGGCCCGGGCTCGCCTAGGATGACCTGAGGCGTCTTCCCCTTCTGGCAAGGCCTTCAACGGGTTGACAGACCTTAGGCGGCTCCCGAGAGGTATGTTCGAGGCACGGAGGCGCGCCGCAATTGGCTAACGCCCTGGCCTGTCACCGTCGGAACTGGAGTCCTAACCGTCATGCACTGTCTTTATGACACGCTGAGGCTCCTGGAACCCCACCTGATGGGCAGCGGTGACTGGGGCATCGACCTTCTGTTTGCCATCCCTCTGAGGGTAGGGCGGTGCTTCAGCCCTCTGCTGTCTTCCTTTTCGAAAGCGCTCTGCAAGCCTCTGGATCTCCCAGCACTCGGCAGCAGTATGGTTGCTGGTGCCATGCACAGGGCATAGCCCGCCCTGGTCACTGTCTGGGACCGGTGATTGCCGCTGCCTTTTGTCGGGGCGTGGCCCCCGAGCTCCACTGGTCGTCGCAGCTGCGGCGACGGGAGCCATGAATGGTGACTTCATCTTTCCACTCCCCTGGTTCTTGGTCTTCTTGCCACCCCCATAGGCAGCAGCACCGGACCCGGGCTATCCTCCTGACTCGGAGGTCGGCAGCGCGTGCCAGTTCCGCCCTTCAGCTGCTCTGGCGCACTTGTCCGCCAGGCTGAAGAGCTCTGAGACGTCGCGGACCTCTCTGGTCGCGAGCTTCTCAAGCATTTTCTCGTCCCGGACACCCTGTCAAAACGCCACCACCACAGAGGCACTTTGGATATGTGGGATGGTGTTGCGTACCTGGGAGAACCGCTGGATGAAAAAGCGCAGCGACTCCCCAGGCTGTTGCTTGACGGCGTGGAGGTCAAGCTCCGTGCCGGGGCGGGTGTAGGAGCTGCCGAAGTTGGCGACGAATTGCCGGCAGAGCTCTCCCCAGGAGGTTATGGACCCCTGAGGTAGATTCATGAGCCAAGACCGAGCTGGGCCGGTCAAGGCGACGGGGAAGTAGTTGGCCATGACAGCCTCGTCCCCTCCTGCGGCAAGTACGGCGGTGGAGTAGATCTGGAGGAACTCCGCTGGGTTGACGCTGCCGTCGTACTTCTCGAGCAGGTGCGGGCGAAACTTGTGTGGCCACCTTGCGAAGCGAAGGTGGGGTGCAAGGGCCGCACATCCTGCACCTGCTGCTGCAGGTACTGGCGCTGCGAACGCTTGGTTCGCACTCGGCACCGCGTGTTCCGGCATGGGCAAGGCTGCACCATAGACCGGGGCCGCTGCTTGCGGCGCATATAGTTGTGGCATATGTTGCGCAGCATATGCCTGAGGCAGGGCTCGCGTGGCGAAGGCCTGCCCTTCTGGTTGTGTCGAGGCCGACGACATGCTGTCGCCAGCCTCATGGTTGCGACGCCTTTCTCGGCGTCGCTCGAGGTACACCCGGGCGTCGTGGCCCAAGTGGCACCGTTCCAGTTCCCTTCGCAGGTCCGTCGACAGGAGCCTGGAGGAGCTGGAATCCGCCGTTAGCCCGTCAACCGTGGGTGTGCGCGTCAGCGACACAGCCGGTTGTCCTGGGCGCCGTCCTCGCCGAAACCGAGGGTTCGCGGTGGCGACGACGAGGCGGTCCACCTCGCGGACTCATTGCTGGGTCGCTGAATGGGGCGCATCCCCCGCAGGTGGGTTGCGCAGCAGCGCTCTTGCTGCAGCTAGCGCACCTCCATGGTGTACGCTCAGCGCTGTAGAAGATCTCACACTGGTCGGGGCCTGCATAGCCAGAGTCGGCGTTGCCGGAGTCGGCTGCTGGCTACCAGCTTGTGCCGACAGACTCCGTCCTGAGTGTGTCGACATGTACTCCCCAGTGGTCACGGTTCGCCGTGAGCGCGGAGGGGGGAGTTTGCCGCTGAAGGAAACTTGGTCATCTTCGTTGGCGGAAACTCGTTGCGCTAGGAGAAAAGCCCCTATCTGGCGCGCCAAATATCGAAGTGTTCGGTCGACACTTCCCCCGGGCCTGCACTGGGCAGCCCGCGGAGGTTCTTTTTTCGGTGGGGCTAGTCCCTAGCGGAGAGCTTGCGCAGATGTACGAGTTAGTAAGAGCTTGACACGGCGAGTTTTACGTGGTTCAGGCCGCCGGAGAGTAAAACCCTACGTCCACGGCGAGCTATGGAGCTCGCTGTATTGCTTGCTGCTCAGGGCTGGAGGCCTGAGCTTGGGGGTGAGTTACAGCTTGAGAGTGTATGGCTAGCGTATGAGTTGCAAAGTGCGAACCCCTGCTATCGACGCCTACCCGAGCCTTTTATAGTCCAAGACTCAGGCGGCTTACAAGGGGAGCCAGGACCCGACAGGTGGTCCCAGGAAGATTGTCTATTATCTACCATATCTGCAGTTATGCCGGTAGTTGTCTCTGGTCGAAGGCTTCTGAGTCTTCATCTTGCCGCCCTGTCCATGCCGCATGCTAGTCGTAGTGGTTGATGACGGCGCAGGCGGCATGGGATGTCTTGTCGCGGTGTTTATTGGCTGACAGGTTCTGACACCGCGCGCCAGTCTGTGATGTGACTGAGCGCAACGGCACCTGACAGAAGCGTTCTCCGCGTCTCCGCGTCTTGGGAAGACGCGGGCCTTGAATACCTTGTACGGGCAAGGTATGGGGCGTATTTACGCCTGCTGCCTATCGCTCGGGGCAGGCAGCGTCGCTCTGCTGCCACGTGGCGGGCCCGGAGCCCTTCTCAGAGAAGAGAAGGGTCAGTCCCGCGGGGCACGTGGAGCCTCCGGACCTCTCCCCGCGGAGGGAGAGGCTTGGCTTCTGTTGGCCACATGGCGGGCCCGGAGCTCTCCTTTGAGGAGAGGGAGGTCCGGCCCCGCTGGACACGCGGCGCCTTCGGACCTCTCTCCGGCGGAGGGGGAGGTCCGGCTTCTGTATGCCACGTGGCGGGCCCGGAGCTCTCCTCTGAGGAGAGGTAGGTCCGGCCCCGCCGGACGCGTGGCGCCTTCAGAGCTCTCCCTGCGGAGAAGGGCGAGTTCCTTAGGCATTTTACCCTGTGCGCGGGGGTACCCCATATCTTAGGTACCGACAGTTCCACTTTAGAACATCTCCCACTTTTCCGGGATCAACCGATACTCCTTCCTCGGAGATGATGTGGCCTAGGAACGATATCTCCTTTCGCCAAAATTGACATTTGCTAAGCTTAGCATACAATTGATGCTCTCGCAGCTTCTGTAATGTCAATCTCAAATGTTCTTCATGTTCTTCCTCACTTTTTGAATACACCATGATATCATCGATGAAAACCACGACGAACTTGTCCAAGTACTCCATGAGGACCTTATTCATGAGGTACATGAAATATGTGAGTGCATTCGTTAACCCAAAAGACATAACGGTATATTCATACGAACCATACCGTGTCCGAAAGGCAGTCTTGGGTATGTCGGAGGGCTTAATCTCCAGCTGGAAATATCCTGACCGAAGATCAATCTTGGAGAAAACTCGGGCACCTTTCATCTGGTCGAACAGGTCCCCTATACGGGGCAGAGGGTACTTGTTCTTGATCGTCACCTCATTGAGAGACCTATAGTCCACACACATCCTTTGGGTCCCATCCTTCTTATCTACGAAGAGCACGGGGGCTCCCCATGGTGACGAGCTTGGGCGTATAAAACCCTTCTCTAGCTGCTCCTGAATCTGCTTCTTAAGCTCCACTAGTTCATTAACGGGCATCCTATACGGTCTCTTTTCTATAGGTGCAGTTCCGGGTACCAAATCAATGGCAAACTCGATGTACCGGTCAGGTGGCACACCTGGAAGATCTTCCGGGAACACGTCCGAATATTCTCCAACCACCGAAATGCTTTCCAATGTTGCTTTTTTGACGTGGTTCAACGTTGCCTTTTCGGTTGCCGGTTGGGCTGACTCGAACTCAATACGAGTACCGTGCTCGTTTGTCAACTGCACGCTCCTCTCAGCACATTGGATTACTCCGTTGTGCTTGCTTAACCAATCCATTCCGAGTATTATGTCAAGCCCTTGTGAATCCAAGACAATGAGATTGACAAGGAAGTCTACCCCCCTTATTTTAAGGTTTACTTTCGGACATACTATATTTGTCCTCATCTCTCCACCGGGAGAATTAACCAACATAGTATATTTCAAGTGTGATATGGGTAGATTATACTTGGCAACATATTTGGATGATATGAATGAATGCGATGCTCCGGAATCAAATAAAATGGTGGCTGGGTTGGAGTTGGCAAGGAACATACCAATCACGACGTCCTCGGCCTGTTGCGCTTCCTCAGCAGAGACATGGTTCATGTTGCAACGAGCGTAGTTCTGCTGTCCACGGTTACCTTGCGTAGCTCTTCCGTTCGGCCGTGGCTTCTGCTTGGGCGCGTTGCTTGGTTGTCCAGAAACTTTCTTCGGGCAGTGACTTGCAAAGTGTCCCGTTTCTCCGCATGCAAAGCATGCCTTGTTTCCCAAGACAGCGGGGATGTTGGGGCGGGGGTTTTGTGCATAGGCGCCCATGTTAGGACGAGGCGCCGGAGGCAAAGCCACACGGGGTGCTTGCATGATAGGGCGTTGCTGCGGTGGTTGATTAGGGTGAAAAGTAGAAGTAGACGATACATACTGTGGTGCAGCTGGGGGCATGTACCGAGGGCGTACGTTGCTCCCTTGTGGCTGGTATGTCATATTTCTTTTGCCCTCTTGCTCGATCTCTCAGATCTTTCTCTCAACCACTAAGGCTTTGTCAACTAGCTTCTGGAAGCTCGCATAGTCATTGTTGAGGAGCTGAACTTGGATCTCATTGTTCAACCCTCTCATGAACAAATACTGCTTCCGTTGGTCTGAATTAACATCTTTGGAGGCATACCGTGATAGTTGCGTGAACTTGTTGAGGTACTCATTCACACTCTTTCTGCCCTGGCGGAGACCTTCGAACTCTTGTCTTTTGAGCATCATGACTCCAACAGGGACGTAGTGAGAGCGGAAGCTCTCCTTGAACTCTGCCCAAGTTATAGTCTCCTGGTTGACATGAGCGTTGCATAGAGCATCCCACCAGTCAGCGGCTGCTCCCATAAGTTGGTGCGATGCGAAGAGAACTTTCTCTCGATCATTGCACTGAACTATGGCAAGCTTTTTCTCCATGGATTTCAACCAGTCATCGTCCTCCATGGGGTCATTAGCTTGTGAAAAGGTAGGGGGTCGAGTCCTCATGAACTCTCCCAATCGGTTATGAGCCGGCGGTGGTTGTGGTGGCAGAGGTACAGGAATGGGGTTGTTGTTGTTGTTGGCTTGCAGCTGACCCAAGATTTGGATCATTGTTTGCATGAGCTGATTCTGCATAGCCATCAACTTTTCAAGGTTGTTCCCACCAGCCTCGGGGTTGACGTTCTCAGGAACCTCAACATGGTCATCCTCTTGGTTGCCACGGACGTTCCTCCCTTGACGGACGGCGTTTCCTCTCACCATCTGTGAGAGAGAGTTGGGTAGAATAGAGGTTAGAAGTTTAGATGAATCCCCCCAACTATATGCATCAAGGGTATGAACTATATATCAACCTATATGAGGATGTGAACACATGCCGAATCATCTCACATCTCTCTAATATGTGTGGATATGGACAACGCTTGAGACGTCCCACAACTCACACTAAGCACACAAATACAAGCAATCATCATAAAAATTTCAGCACACAACTCCTATTCAAGCTTATTCAATGGGGGTCCTATGTGGTTTGGGGTGATATCAATCTGTGACTTCGTCCTACAGTCAATGGGATTCTAATGCCAATCTGTAACTTCTACCTAGGCTTGCGTCCTATGTTCAGCGTGGCTTCTAATACCAATCTGTTACTAGGCCTGCGTCCTACGGTCAACGTGGCAGCTCTGATATTAATCTGTGAATTCTATCTAGGCTTGCCACCTACAGTCAACCGTGGCTCTGATACCAATCTATGACGTCCATGTTCCGAGAAACCCCGGAACCGAGCTGATGCATATGTGTGCCTAGGTTGTTCATCACACATACACATGTATCCACAAACTGAACTCAGAATAATACCACGAATAACAGGGTTTTATTACAATGTCTCATGAGTCTCTAACTCATTATAGCAGCGAAAGTCTTATTCTAGCAGCGGAAGTCTTCTAAACTATTGCGGAAGCAAACTAAACAGCAACAGCGGCTCCATCTCCTACTCCACAGGCAAGTTGACGGTAAATCACACGCCTAATACTCCACACGGTCTTCAAAGTGCTCCTCTCCTGTTGCTGATGATGAAGTAATAATGCAAGTTTGAGTACATGACGTACTCAACAAGTGCGGAAAAACATGATATGTAGCTTATAGCAAGGTAGGCATAAAAAGGCTTATTGCAAAAGAGCGAAGTTTATTTCACAAAACATGATAAAAACAGCAACTAACCTTAAGTGAATTTAATCCCAACATATATCCAATTAAAACATCAACATACCTCCATCATGATTTTCCACTTTTCATGTCTCATCCAGACATTTATCTTTCTCAACATTTTTCTCATGCTCATGAATACCATCTCATATTCATGACCATCTCATCTCATATTCAATTCCATGTCATAACCGAGACCAAAGCTCATTATCACGACTCAGCAGTCCCAATCTCATTACCAAGACTCAACAGTCCCGAAACCAATTCCAAAGTCCAAACCAAACTAAACCAATGACATCCCAAATAACATCCCAAACCATCTATCCCAATAACCATCCCATACCATCCATCCCAATAACCATCCCATACCATCCATCCCAATAACCATCCCATACCATCCATCCCAATAACCATCCCATACCATCCATCCCAATAACCATCCATCTAATCATGGAAGTTGGCCAGGTGCTTGTGACCGAAAGCACGACTATCATGATAGTTTTATACCCTGCAGAGTTTGCACCACGTTACCCACAAGTTTGTGATTTCGTCACACGTCGATGACTGCAGAACCTCCTTTATACCAGTACACAAGCGTCAGTGTATGGCCAAGAGATCACAAAATAGCCTTTACAAAGGGGTTACTAGATGTATGGACTCACTAAGGTTTCACCAGCAGGATCGAATCACCATTCTCCCCACCTACGGGCCCCCTCTTGTGCCATGCAGTTCCCAGGGCAGTCGTCACTCGACTCCCATTCCCCGTGCCTTCCACGGTCCATAACAATCTAGCAACTTACCTAATTAGTCAGCTAAGACGCACCCATACTTGGCCTTGTGGTTGCACTGTATTCCTGGCATGTGCTCGCATGAACCGGTCCTTAGATCTACGACAAGTAACCACCATCTCATTCTACCACATCCACGAACCAAGCTTGCCTAGATCTCCCCCGATTCATGTTCATAATCATCAAGTTCTCATTAACATTATGAGTGCAGTAGCTAGATACATTCTATTGCTTCCCATATCCCGTAGATTAGCAAAGCAGAAAAGAAAAACGACCATACCCGACTCATAAACTTCCCTGGCGACAAGGGTGGTTAACAAAACTAGTAAACTCCTATAAAAGTGTTTCCCATCAAGTTGACTCAGCATACACAGTTTTCACAAACAAAACAGTTTCCAAAAACATGGGATCAATATGGTCAAGGGGCACTTGCCTTGTTCCTGTGGTTTCTGTTGCTCTTGGATCTCGAAGTCTTGGTGCTGTAATCCTTCGTAGATAGCTCCCTGAGCTTGTCCTTCTACTTACAATCACGCACATACAAGATTTACAGTAATCAATCATCATGCACAATCCTTATTCAAGATGCAATGGCGCATATGCATTCTAATCTATGGTGCTGTTTCATTAGATCAGTTTGTGCGTGTTCTTGCATGTTTTAATGGTTTGCATGGGGTTTTACGATGAACAAGGGTACAAAGATCAAGTGTGCATGTGGCGATGATCTGGACTCAAGATCTAGATCAACACGTGATCTGTCCATACGGAAAGGCTTCTGTTCGAAGGGATCAAAGAAACAGATACAAAGAAACCGCGATGGCGTCGTAAGGTGGTAATGGAGACCTACCTTACTTCCTTCGGGCCATCCTCCTAGTAATGGCAGCAAAACAGATCGTCGGCTCTCCTCCGGCGATCGTGACAGGCTTGTCGGCGGTCTCACCGGCGACGAAACTCCGGCAAGGGGGTGGAACTCGGCGAGTTGGAAGCTAGGGCTTCCAAGTCATCGACTCGGGAGGTGGAAAATAAACGTACGTGGTCGCGGCCAGGGGTTTCGGGTTCTATTTATAACCGGGAAAAGAAGAGTCTTATTCCGATTGGGTTTCAAATAAGAGTCCTATTTGATTTGTGTTTGGATCTTAACAACTTATCTTCAATAGATTTGGTGCGGTATCAATCGTAGAAGAAATCGTGTCGGTTTCTTCTGTATCGGGCGCTCGCGCACAGGGCAAAACCGCTTAAGGACCTCGTCCTTCCGCAGAGATAAGCTCCGGAGGCTCCACGTGTCCAGCGGGGGCCTGGGCTTCCCTTTTCCTCAGGGGCAATCTCTGGTTGCGCCATGTATCAAGCGGGTGGGACCTCCCTCTTCCTCAGAGGCGAGTTCCGCGTGCACCACGCGTCTTGGCGGGCGGGACCTCCCTCCCCTCAGAGACGAGCTCCTCGTGCGCCACGTGTCTGGTGGGTCGGGACCTCCCCTCTTTCCAGAGACGAGCTCCGCGTATGCCACGTGTCAGTGCCGAACCTCCCCTCTCTTCGGAGGTGAGCTCCGGGAGTGCCACGTGTCAGTGCCGGACCTCCCCTCTCTTCAGAGGTGGGCTCCAGAAGTGCCACGTGTCCTAGCAGCGCCGGATCTCCTTTCTGCTTAGAGATGAGCTCCGAGGTCGACACGTGTCCAACTGCGTCGGACCTCTCTTCTCCCCGGAGGTAAGCTCCGAGAACAACACGTGTCAAGCAGTGTCGGACCTCCTGGAGGTGAGCTCCGTGGATGACACGTGTCCATCGGGACCTTCAACTTGGAGGTGGGCTCCGAGGTTGACACGTGTTCAGTAGTGTCGGACCTCCCGGAGGTGAGCTCCGAGAGCGACACGTGTCCCGTGGGTTGAACCTCCCGCTTCTCCAAAGTGACTAGCTCCGAAGGCGACATGTGTCCTGCGGGGCTGGCCTCGCTCCTCCGCAGATGCTAGCTCCGGGGGCAACACGTGTCCCACAGGGTCGGACCTCACCCCTTCCGCAGAGGCAAGCTCCGAGCCTGCCATGTGGCCAGTTGGCGGCGGACCTCTCCCCCTCCGCGGGGATGAGCTCCGAAGGCGCCACGTGGCCAGCGGGCCGCGGGAAGTGTCTACGGCTTTCCTCGGCAAACTGGAACTGGCTCTTTTTTAGCTATCTTTCTGATTCTTTCTTTGTTTCTACTTCTTTAAAATGCTTCTCTACATGAAATATGAATGCATGCATGAATTACAAAATTGAGGGTGTTACATTATGCTTCACGGGGAGCAGCAATCCCCGGGGTGACTCGAGCAAGCGACGGGAGGGCTGTCTCTTTGTTTCGGCCCCTGCTGCTCCAAGCACTGCCGCATCAAATTCCCCGGTCCCGATCCCCTCTACCTTAAGTCTAGGCAGGAAAAAAGGAAAAGCACAAACGGCCCCCCGGCCCAGCTCCCTCGGGAAGAAGCGGAGGCTGATGCGCGCAGACGAAACCTTTACCTCGGCACCCGGCCCCGTGGCACCTGTAGTGGTGGAACTAGAAGACGAGGCCAGCGGCAGAGCAGCTGGTCCTGCAGCCAAACCCACAGAGGGATTGCCTGCAGCTCCTCCGCCTCCGATGTCAACGAAGAGGCCGACAGCGTTCGGGGGGTCCGATGGCTCCGGAGGCCCGGGCAAACGCGTCCGAGCAGTTTCATGGAGCTTCGCCAGCCCCAGGTAGATCATACGAGGTCAACCCTTGCTGCCTTTGGTTATGCTTCGATGTTATCTCCTGACCCCATCTTTTACACAGAGCTCCCTCCGCAGGTGCTTCTGGAAGCGCTCTGGTGTCCGGGGTGCCCAGCGATCCACCGGCTGCCTCTGAAACTGCTCCAGCCCAAGATGTGGACCCTCCGGCGCCGGCGACGTCCACACCTCCTATCCCTTCTGCAGATATCTCGTCGGTGGTTCCTGGTGCGGCGGACCCCAGCCAGAAAACTCCGTCGGTCCTGGCTCCGGGACCTGGTTTTGGGCCGGCTGGGCTGACGAGGACTCACCGGTACATGGCGGTGAACCTGTTCCTGCCGGTGACGAGGGCGTGCCAGAAGCCGCAGCCCCTACCCCGAATTGTAGCGTTCCCCAGCTGGAAGCTCACCTGCCTCCTTCCGAGGGCCAAGCCAAAGCTTCCCTGGGGCCCTACGTCTCGGTGCGTGCTACGACAGCTACTGACATCCCGGAGGATGGTGCTCGGAAGGCTATGGTACATGTCGAACGGATCCTCTTGTCTGAGGCCGTGGCCGCGGCCCAGGCGAGCCTCCACCGAGTTTAGCTGGTGCTGGATCAGGGGCAGGAAGCCTTTCAGCAGGAGGAGGAGCGCCTCAGTGGTTGGGAAAAGCTGCTCAACTTCCGGACTCGGGAAACACGGAGGAGGTTGCAGACGCAGGAGGCTCATCTGCGGGAGGAGCAGGAACTGACCATCCGGCAGCAGGACTTGGTCGATCAGTTAGACAAGCAGTCCCGTAAGCTCTGGGCAGAAGCCAACGAGGCCCAGCAGGCGGCTAATGCTTGCCTCACAACCCTGGAGGAGCTACGGCTAACACTGGCTCGTCCTGAGATCGCAGTAGGCGAGCGCGAGCGTGAGCTAGTGGGGGAGAAGGAGGAATCTTCGTTACGCTTGCAGCAAGGGCAGGACGAGTGTAACACCCTCAATTTCGAAATTCATGCATGCATTCATATTTCATGAAGAGAAGCATTTTAAAGAAGTAGAAATGAAGAAAGAATCAGAAAGATAACTAAAAAAGAGCCAGTTCCAGTTTGCTGAGGAGCGCTGTAGACATTTCCCGCGGCCTGCTGGCCACGTGGCGTGTTTGGAGCTCATCCCTGCGTAGTGGGGAGAGGTCCGGCACCGCCATACACGTGGCAGGCTCGGAGCTTTCCTCTGCGGAAGGGGCGTAGTCCGACCCCGTGGGACACATGTTGCCCCTGGAGCTAGCCTCTACGGAGGAACGAGGCCAGCCCCGCAGGACATGTGTCGCCTTCAGAGCTAGTCACGGCGGAGAAGCGAGAGGTCCAACCCACGGGACACGTGTCGCTCTCGGAGCTCGTCTCCGAGAAGTCCGGCCCTGTTTGACACGTGTCGCTCTCGGAGCTCACCTCCGAGAGGTCCGACACTACTGAACATGTGTCATCCTCGGAGCTCACCTCCGAGGAGAAGGTCCCGAAGGACACGTGTCATTCTCGGAGCTCACCTCCGGAAGGTCCGACACTGCTTGACACGTGTCGTTCTTGGAGCTTACCTCCGGGGAGAAGAGAGGTCTGACGCAGTTGGACACGTGTCAACCTCGGAGCTCATCTCTGAGCTGAAAGGAGATCCGGCGCTGCTAGGACACGTGGCACTTCCGGAGCCCACCTCCGAAGAGAGGGGAGGTCCGGCACTGACACGTGGCACTTCCGGAGCCCACCTCTGAAGAGAGGGGAGGTCTGGCATTGACACGTGGCGTACGCAGAGCTCACCTCTGAGGGAGAGGGAGGTCATGCCCGCCAGGACGCGTGGCATACGCGGAGCTCACCTCTGAGGAAGAGGGAGGTCCCGACCACCTGACACGCGGCACAATTGGAGCCCGCCTCTGTAGAAAAGGGAGGCCCGGCCTCTGCTAGGCACGTGGAGCCTCCGGAGCTCATCACCACGGAGGTAACGAGATCTTAAGCGGTTTTTCTTCTGTACGTGTGGGCATACCCGATATGGGAGGAAACCGACACGATTTCCACGATGTTACCGCACCAAATCGATTGGAGATAAGTTGTTAGGATTCAAAAATGATTTGAATAGGACTCTTATTTGAAATCCAATCAGATTAGGATTCTTCTTTCTCCGGTTATAAATAGAACCCGAAACACCCCTTGGTCGTACCATCTATTCCCAAGTCGACGACTTAGAGGCTCTAGCCCCCAACTCGTCGAGTTAATTCCCTTCGCCGGAGTTCAGTCGCCGGAGACCGCCAACGAGCTCACCGTCGCCGGAAGAGAGCCCCGACGATCTGTCTTGCTAGGAGGAAGATCCCGAGACCAAGGAGAAGTGAGAAGGACAAGCTCAGAGAGTTGTCTATGAAGGATTTCAACACCAAGACTTCGAGATCCAAGAGCAACAGTAACCACAGGAGCAAGGCAAGTGCCCCTTGACCTACGGGTTGTGGGAAGCAATAGAATATGTCTAGCTACTGCACTCATGAGAATAATGATAATGAGAACTTGATGTTAATGAACATGAATTGGGGGAGATCTAGGCAAGCTTGGTAGTGGATGTGGTAGAATGAGATGGTGGTTTACTTGCCGTAGATCTAAGGACCGGTTCATGCCAGCACATGCCAGGATAAAAGTGCCACCACAAGGCCAAATATGGGTGCTGCTTAGCTGACTAATTAGGTAAGTTGCTAGATTGTTATGGACCGTGGAAGGCTCGGGGAATGGGAGTCAAGTGAGGACTGCCCTGGGAACTGCTTGGCACAAGAGGGGGCCCGTATGTGGGAGAATGGTGATTCGAGCATGCTGGTGAAACCTTAGTGAGTCCATACATCTAGTAGCCCCTTTGTAAAGTCTTTTTTGTGATCTCTTGGCTATACACCGACGGTTGTGTACTGGTATAATGGAGGTTCTGCAGTCGCCGACGGGTAACAAGATCACAAACTTGTGGGTAAAGTGGTGCAAACTCTGCATGGTATAAAACTATCATGATAGCCGAGCTTACGGTCACAAGCGCTTGGCCAACTCACATGATTAGATTGGGTGGTTATTGGGATGGTGATTGGGATGGTATTTGGTTTGGACTTTGGTTTTTGGTTTCGGGACTGTTGAGTCTTAGTGATGAGATTGGTTTCATGACTGTTGAGTCAAGATAATGAGCTTTGGTCTCGGTTATGAGATGGAAGTTGAATATGAGATGAAATGGTAATGAATACGAGATGGTATTCATGAGTATAAGAAAAAGTTGAGAAAGATGAATGTCTGATGAGACATGAAAAGAGGTGGAACATGATGGAGGTATGTTGATGTTTTAATTGGATAAATGTTGGGATTACATTCAATTAAAGCTAGTTGCTGTTTTTATCATGTTTTGTGAAATAAACTTTGCTTTCCGCAATGAGCCCTTTATACCTACCTTGCTGTGAGCTACATATCATATTTTCCCGCACTTGCTGAGTACGTCATGTAGTCAAACTTGCATTATTACTTCATCATCAGCAACAGGAGAAGAGTACTTCGAAGACCATGTGGAGTACTAGGCGTGTGATCCACCGTCAACTTGCCTGTGGAGTAGGAGATGGAGCCGCTGCCATTGCTTAGTTTGCTTCCGCTATAGTGTAGAAGACTTCTGCTGCTAGAATAAGACTTCCGCTGCTAGAATGAGTTAGAGACTCATGAGACATTGTAATAAAACCCTATTATTCGTGGTTATATTCTGAATTCAGTTTGTGGATACATGTGTTTGTGTGATGAACATCCTGGGCACACATACGCATCAGCTCGGTTCCGGGGTTTCTCGGAACAGGGGCGTCACAAATTTTGGTATCAGAGCCACGTTGACTGTAGGACGCACCCTTAGTCACAGATGAGCATTAGAAGCCACGTTGACTGTAGGTCACAAGCCTAGATAGAAATCGCAGATTGGTATTAGAAGCCACACTGACATAGGATGCAAGCCTAGAATGCATAGATTGGCATCATAACCACCTTGACCGTAGGATGCAAGCCTAGGAAAAGTCACAGATTGATCACAGATTGGTATCCTAGGTATCACCCCAAACCACATTGACTATAGGACGAAGTCACAGATTGGTATCACCCTAAAAACACATAGGACTCCCATTGAATAAGCTTGAATAGGAGTTGTGTGAAACTTTTGTGATGATTGCTTGTGATTGTGTGCTTAGTGTGAGTCGTGGGACGTTTCAGCATTGTCCATATCCACACATAAGTAGAGAGATGTGAGATGCTTCGGCATGTGTTCACATCCTCATATACGGTAATATATAGTTCATACCCTTGATGCATATAGTTGGGGGGATTCATCTAAACTTCTAAGCTCTATTCTATCCAACTCCCTCTCATAGATGGTGAGAGGAAACACCGGCCGTCAAGGGTGGAACGTCCGTGGTAACCAAGAGGATGACCACATTGAGGTTCCTGAGAACGTCAACCCCGAGGCTGGTGGGAACAACCTTGAAAGGTTGATGGCTATGCAGAATCAGCTTATGCAAACAATGATCCAAACTTTGGGTCAGCTGCAAGCCAACAACAACAACCCCGTTCCTGCACCACCACCACCACCGCCGCCACCACCGCCGGCTCACAACCGACTGGGAGAGTTCATGAGGACTAGACCACCCACTTTTGCTCAAGCTAATGATCATATGGAGGCCGATGATTGGTTGAAGTCCATGGAGAAGAAGCTTGCAATAGTTTAGTGCAATGATCGAGAGAAAGTTCTCTTCGCATCGCACCAACTTATGGGAGCAGCCGCTGACTGGTGGGACGCTCTATGCAACGCTCATGTCAACCAGGAGACTATAACTTGGGCTGAGTTCAAGGAGAGCTTCCGCTCTCACTATGTCCCTGTTGGAGTCATGATGCTCAAAAGACAAGAGTTTGAAGGTCTCCGCCAAGGAAAGAAGAGCGTGAATGAGTACCTCAACAAGTTCACACAACTATCATGGTATGCCCCCGAAGATGTCAACTCGGATCAACGAAAGCAGTACTTGTTTATGAGAGGGTTCAACAATGAGATCCAGGTTCAGCTCCTCAACAATGACTATGTGAGCTTCCAGAAGCTAGTTGACCAAGCCATAGTGGTTGAGAGCAAGATCCGAGAGATCAAGCAAGAGGACAAAAGAAAGATGACATACCAGCCACAAGGGAGCAACGTATGATCTCGGTACATGCCCCCAGCTGCACCACAGTATGGATCGACTACTCCTGCTTTTCGCCCTAACCAACCACCACAGCAACGTCCTGTCATGCAAGCACCCCGTATGCCTATGCCTCCGGCGCCTCGTCCTAACATGGGCGCCTACCCTTAAAACCCTCGTCCCAATGTCCCTGCTGTCTTGGGCAACTGTGACGCCCTCAATTATGTGGAAAACCACGGAACCGAGAACTGATGCATATGTGTGCCCAGGATGTTCATCACACATATACATATGTTCCACAAACTGAATTCAGAATATATATTACCACGAATAACATGGTTTATTACAAAGCCTCATGAGTCTTGGACTCATGCTAACAGCGGAAGTCTTATCTAAGCAGCAGAAGTCTAAATCTAACAGTGGAAGTCTTTATTCTAGTGCGGAAGCAATCTAAGCAGCAACAGCTCCATCTCTACTCCATCCCCACAGGCAAAGTTGAGGACAGATTACACGCCTAAGGCTCCACTTGGTCTTCATAGTAATCTTCTCATGTAGCTGATGAAGTAATAATGCAAGTTTGAGTACAATGATGTACTCAGCAAGTGCGGGAAAATATGATATGTAGCTCATAACAAGGAAGGTATAAAAAGGCTCATTGCAGAAAGCAAAGTTATTTCTCAAAACCATGATAAAACAGCAACTTAACTTTAAGTGAATGTAATCCCAACATGTATTAAAATATCAACATACCTCCATTATGTTTCATCACTGTCCATGTCTCAACCAGACATTAATCAACTTTATCTTTGCTCACGAATACCTTCTCGTATTCGTTACCATCTCACGAATACCATCTCGTATTCGCTACCATTCAATTCTGTCTCACTGTGACGCCCTCAATTCTGTGGAAAACCACGAAACCGAGAACTAATGCGTATGTGTGCCCAGGATGTTCATCACACATACACATATATTTCACAAACTGAATTCAGAATATATATAACCACGAATAACAGAGTTTATTACAATGTCTCATGAGTCTTGGACTCATGCTCACAGCAGAAATCTTTATTTCTATGCAGCGGAAGTCTTTATTCTAATGCGGAAGCAATTTAACAAATGCGGAAGCAATTCTAGGCAGCAATGGTTCCATCTCTTCTCCATTCCCACAGGCAAGGTTGAGAACAGATCACAGGCCTAATGCTCCATTTGGTCTTTATAGTAGTCTTCTGCTGCTGATGATGAAATAATAATGCAAGTTTGAGTACAATGATGTACTCAGCAAGTGCAGGAAAATATGATATGTAGCTCATAACAAGGTAGGTATAAAAAGGCTCATTGCAGAAAGCAAAGTTATTTATCAAAACCATGATAAAACAGCAACTCATCTTTAAGTGAATGTAATCCCAACATGTATTAAAATACCAATCATACCTCCATTATATTCATTACCTCTCCATGTCACAACCAGTCATCAATCAACCTCATTCTCACGAATACCTCCTCGTATTCGCTACCATCTCACGAATACTATCTCGTATTCGCTACCATCTCACGAATACCATCCTGTATTCGCTACCATTTCATCTCATAAAACAACTTCGTCTCCCACCGAGACCATTCTCGTTGCCATGACTCAACAGTCATGCAACCCATCTTATCACCCGGACTCAACAGTCCCAAAAATCAAAACCAAACCATAACCAGTAACCATATCCAATAACCATCCCAACTAATCATGGCAGTTGGTCAGGCGCTCGTGACCGTAAGCTTGGCTATCATGATAGTTTTAATAACTCTGCAGAGTTTGCACCTCTTTACCCACAAGTTTGTGATTTCGTCACCCATCGGCGACTGCAGAACCTCTATTATACCAGTACACAACCGTCGGTGTATGGCCAAGAGATCACAAAATAGCCTTTACAAAGGGGCTACTAGATGTATGGACTCACTAAGGTTTCACCGGCAGGCTAGAATCTCCAATTCTCCCACCCACGGGCCCTCTCTTGTGCCATGCAGTTCCCAGGACAGTCCTCACTCGACTCCCATTCCCCGCGCCTTCCACAGTCCATAACACTCTAGCAACTTACCTAATTACTCAGCTAAGCCGCACCCATACTTGGCCTTGTGGTGGCACTGTTATCCTAGCATGTGCATGCATGAACCGGTTCTTAGATCTACGGCAAGTAAACCACCATCTCATGCTACCTCATTCACAAACCCAGTCTTGCCTAGATCTCCCTCCGATCCATGTCCATTAACAACATTGGTTTCTTATTGTCATTACGAGTGCAGTTAGCTAGACACATCTATCTCGCTTCCCAATCCCATGGACTCAGCGAAGCATAAAAGTAAAAACCATACCTGACTCATAAACATCCCTGGCGACATGGGTGGTTTAACCAAAGCTAGTAAACTCCTATAAAAGGGTTTCCCATCATGTTTTACTCAACACACACACCTTTTTGCAAAACAAAACAGTTTTACCCAAAACATAGGATCAATATAGTCAAGGAGCACTTGCCTTGTTCTTGCGGTTCTGGTGGCTCTTGGATCTCGAAACCTTGTTGTTGCAGCTCGTCGTAGACAGCTCCCTGAGCTTGTCCTTCTATACAGGATCACGCACATACAAGATTCATAACAATCAATACCATGCACAAACTTTAAACTAGATGTGATGATGCATGTAAAAGCCCAAGAAAAGGGACTTGCAAAAACTTTTCTGCACCTCACAACACAACAGTTTTGTTGTGGGTAGATTGTGAGATATTGTGAAGAGCAAGTGACCTCCATCAAAGGAGTGATTAGAAGGGAAAGCCTTCACTTTCACAAAGTAGGGTTTCTGCACATGAACATGAGAGGTTGAGCTCACCCTAGGATTTGAAAAGTCTTGGGAAGGTTCAGTCCAAAGCTCATGCAAATTCAACAATTTTTGAGGCACTTTTGGGTTATTTCAAAAAGAGGTCAATTTGAATGTAAATTCAAATTGCAGCAACTTTCATCACCCAAATTCAAAAGTTAGCTCCATATCTATACTCAGCACATTTTTCTGAGTAAACCCACCAAGTTTCATCTCCATTAGAGCTCATCTTGTCAAGAGCTAAATTTGCAAGAATTCAAAACTGAATTTGAATTTCAGTTTAAATATGAAGCAAATTTGACCAAACAAAGTTTGAATATGAGAACTCAAATTCAAACCAATACTTGGTGACTAAGTCTCACATTAAATTGTGAGTAGCTGAGGATATTTTGGCACAACAGAATTCAGAAAATTGGAAAAAAAACAAAAGAGTTAGAGGGGAGGCCCACTGGTCAGTAGACTTAGCACAGAGGTCTCCTCAGCCGACTTCCTCGACCGAGCGCGCTCGCCAGCTGCAGCCAGCGGCGGCGACCGACCACCTCGGCCGGCCAGCTCCTGCTTCGGCAGAGGAGGTGGCACAGCAGGTGTCGCGCTCTCCACTGGCCTCGGGGCCTATAAAAGGCCCGAGACCGCCGGCGAGTTACTGATTTTCGCGAGTTCTGTAACCAGCAGCCTAGTCGCCCGAGCTCCGATCGTGTGCCACCCCAGCTGTGATCATCTTCCGGCTTCGACCTCCATAGGAAAGTGAAGCGCTAGCTCGTCCTCAAGACCACCGCGCAAACCGTTCCAAGGTTCGACCTTTGTGCGCAGAGAATTTCTCAGTTTAGGACGAGTAGCTCCTTTCGGGACCCGATTAGGTTTAGCAGAAATTCGGGAAGCTTAGTGGGTGGGAGGCCGAACGGAGCTGTGAGAGAGCATCTAGAGGTTCTGGCGACCCTTCTCGATCGAAAACCGGAAGGAAATCACCGCCGGAACCCTAAGTTCACCCTAGGACAGTATGGCGGAGGATGGGGTCGCCAGTGAGGTCTGGGTTGCCGGCCGTTTAGGGCCCAACAGAGCTCATGCCGAGTTTCCCGAGGTTTCCCTGAGTGTGGCGACGCGATTAGCGCACGAAGAAAACGGTCAGAAGGGCGGGAACACATTGCCGAGGTAGCACAGAGGCATAGGGCTCGTCGCCGGCGAGCTATGGTGGTTAGCCGGTGGCGACATGGTGTCCAGCGGGTTCAGCACCCGAGATTACGTGGGGGCGGCGAGTCTCGTCGGCTCCGGTGAGCTAGATCGCCGGGAACGCTGACCTCGCCGGAGCTCCGGCGGCTCGGGGCGGCGACGTCGGGAGGTAGACGAAGGGCGCGGCCCCACCTGTCAGCCCCTGTGTTAATCGCGCGCGAGCGCGCGGTTAGTTCAATTTAAACGGGCGGGCCCCGCTGTCAGCCTCTGGTTTAGCGCGGGAGGGGAATTTTTGTAGGAAAATAATTCAGGGATTAGCTCAAACTTTAGAAATCCATAACCTTGGCTAGGAAGCTCCAAATTTAGTGATTCAAATTGGGTTGGATTCCTCTTGCCTAGCTCTGTACAGATGTACAACCCAATTTGTATGAAACCCATTAATTAATTCTGGAAAATTCTTTAAAGCTTTTCAGCAAAAGAATTTTTGAGGGACTTTGGTTCATCCAAAAATCCCCAAATTTTGCCAGAATGTTCTTTAGGACATTAGTAAACCCCTGTAAAAGTTTCAGACCATTTGGAGTTGATTTGGTCAGAGCAATTCAAATTGGAAGGTGCTGTATTCATTTGAATACAGAAACATTTTCAGAGAATTTCCAAAACTTGGAAATTCAGTTCTGGGAAATTCTTAACCCCAATAATGCTAGGAAAATTCATGCAAACTCTAGGAGCTATAATTGAAATTGTAGTTCACTAAGTTGGGTATGAACAGGGGTATTACCTCAGAATAAATCCTTCCTTGCTGATTTGCCAAGAGAATTATTCTGAGCAAACCACTCCATGAAAAGTGCTAATGTTTGGTCCAGAGAGTTTTCTTGTGACAAGGAACTCACACAAATTCTCAGCTCTATTGGAGCTCTAGATCACCCTGTCCTGTTTAACCAATTAAGGGATTAATATGGAAAAGGGGGAAAACCACTTAGCATTTAACCATGTGATTAAGTCCAAGCCAAACCACCAACACCAGTTCATATTTAAATTCTTAAACAAAGTTCCAGGTGTTAGAGGCTGGTTATTAGAACCAATAGTAGAAGTCTTACTCGAAAACTCACATTTGCATCTAAATTAACATGTAGTATTTCATTAACGTGTAGCCGTTGAAGAGGAGACTCCGGAAGTGCTGGACTTCCTTCTTCCGGACGAAGAACTAACTCCTGACCAGCAGCAACAAGGCAAGCCCCGGTTTGCATTAACCCTTTTCAAAAGTTTTACTTTGTATACATGTGTCATATGAAGTATGTATGTGCATTAGGTATAGGATGAATGAAACCCCACTTGCATAACCAAAGGTTCCTAAAAGAGTGAGGGTAGTGTCAAGGACCTCGAGTAGACAGACTATGCTTAATGAGTCATAGGACTTCGGTACAAGTCGAGTAGTTGGAATCTACTCGCGAGATAGGCTGGGGACACACGGGTTCGGTTGAGTGATGTGAGATCACTTTAGTAATGAAAATGAGACTAGGCAGGGGCTAGGGCGCGGCAAGAGAGAGTCTTGTGGGCGCAGCCCTGCCCATGTCGATTGAGGACTGATCCGTGTGCGGCCCTGCTGAACAAGTATTGAACGTACCGAAGGCATATCGGATATATGGGCCCCGATAAACTGATGTAACCTAAACCTCCGGGCGTCGAGGCATAGCACACCGATTTATAGGTGTAGGTTGAGGGCAGCAAGGTGGAAATCTGCCAACGGGCATAGAGAGATGCTCCGTGTGGGGAACCTCCTGCTCGTTTCGGTGCGACCGGTTCGACGTTTGGGCTGTTGGGTGAAAGGTTGTCCCGTACGACATCGAGTGAGCGTGCTGTGCAGCTCCACGGGTGGGCGTACGTGACGTGCTCTTTGGGTTTTCCCTGCAGGTGTATATCGAGTTGATTCGCCGTCCCTCGCGGTGACGAGTACTGCTTGTTCACTGCATCGTAACGTAGACTAATGGATGAAATATGTGGATGCAATGATGCTGATTGATATAATTGTATTGCTACATGTGTGCCACCAAATACTGCTTACTAAATTTCAGATTTCGTGAACTGTTAACTTGTTGCTAAAAGATGAACTAAGGATGAACTTGTAGGCGTGTCGTTTTGCTCAAATGTTACTATCCTATGTCCATTGTACGCCTCATGTAGAGTTTCATGCTTAGGTGAGTCGGTTAAGCCTTGCTGAGCCTTTGTGCTCACGGTTGCTGCTTAAGTGTTTTTCAGGTGAGGAGCCACCCACGGACTCGGAGTACGAGTCCACCGGCGAGGGTTACCCTCCGTCGGGGACCACGGCTGAGTGGGAGCCGTACACGCCGCACTGAGCTGAGACGTGCAGCTAGTGTGGGTTGCCCTAGGGCTGGGCAACCGACTTTTGCTAAATAGGCGGGCGTGAGTTGTTTAGTGTAGTCTTCCGCTGTGTAATAGAACAATAATTGTAACTGAAGTTTGTACTTGTTTGTACAGTTTCAGCTGTTTTTCCCATGTAATATATTGTGTTCTTATGACGTGTGCTGTTGGGTGTCGCATCGCGCGGCACCACCCTCTGCGATCCTGGATGAGCGGATTCCGGTCCGCCACAATGCATATGCATGATATCCTATGATCAGTTTTATTAGATCGTGTCCTTGCATGGCTTTATGATGAACAGGGGTGTTCGGATCAGATGTGGACGTGGCGATGACCTTGTCTTTAGATCAACCCGATCAACAAGTGATCTGTCCACGAGAAAGCTTCTGTTCGAAAGGAATCGAATAACAGATGCAAAGAAAACATGATGATGTCGTAAGGTGGTATTGGAGACCTACCTTACGTTCTTCTCGGTCTTTGGGTCCTTCTCAGATCGTTGGGCTCTCTTCCGGCGATCTTCCTTGCTGAACTCCGACGATGGCTTTCTCGGCGAGTTGAGGCTAGGGCTCTAAGTCGTTGGCTTAGGAGTTGGAAAAGAAATTTGTGGTTTCGGCCAAAGGTTCTGGGTTCTATTTATAATCGGGAAGAGAAGAGTCCTAATCTGATTGTATTCCGAATAAAAGTCCTATTCAGATCGTCATTGGATCCTAACATCTTATCTTTAGTTGATTTGGTGCGGTAACATTGTGGAATTCAGGTCGGTTTCTCCTCCGTACCGGTATTCTTACGCGTACAGAATCCAAAACCGCTTCAGAACTCGTTATCTCCGTGGTTATGAGCTCCGGAAGTTCCACGTGTCCACCAGGCCTGGTCTCTCCCTTTTCGCAGAGACGAGCTCCGGTTGTGACGCGTGTCAAGCGAGCGAGACCTCCCTTCTCCTTCGGAAGTGAGCTCCGCGTGCGCCACGTATCCTGGCGGTCGGGACCTCCTCTCTATTCGGAGGTGGCTCCATGCACGCCACGTGTTAGTGCCGGTCCTCCCCTCTTTCCTCAGAGACGAGCTCCGAGGTAGACACGTGTCCAACAATGTCGGACCTATCGGAGATAAGCTCTGGTGACGACACGTGTCCAATAGAACCGGACCTCTCGGAGGTGAGCTCCGAGATCGACACGTATCCCGCGTGACTGGTCCTCTGATTTCCGCGGTGACTAGCTCCGAAGGTGACATGTGTCCTGCGGAAATTCCTTTGCTTCTTCCGCAAAGGCTAGCTCCAGGGGCAACACGTGTCCCACAGGGTCAGACCCCTCCCCCTTTGAGGAGATGAGCCCCGATCCTGCCAAGTAGCCAGCGGGCCGCGGAAGTTGTCTTCGGCGCTCTCGGTGAACTGAATTCGGCTCTTATTTGCTATCCTTTTGATATTTTTCTCCGTTCCTACTTTTCTTAAAATGTTTTATTTTCATAAAACATGAATATATGCTGACACCAGAAATGAGGGTGTCACACACACCGAGACCAATCTCGTTGCCATGACTCAACAGTCATGCAACCAAATCTTAACACCCGGACTCAACAGTCCCAAAAACCAAACCAAAACCAAATCATAACTAAAAACCATAACCATCCCAAAATAACTATCCAACTAATCATGGAAGTTGGCCAGGCGCTCGTGACCGTAAGCTCGGCTATCATGATAGTTTTAAGACTCTGCAGAGTTTGCACCTCTTTACCCACAAGTTTGTGATTTCGTCACCCGTCGGCGACTGCATAACCTCCATTATACCAGTACACAACCGTCGGTGTATGGTCAAGAGATCACAAAATAGCCTTTACAAAGGGGTTACTAGATGTATGGACTCACTAAGGTTTCACCGGCAGGCTAGAATCTCCAATTCTCCCACCCACGGGCATCCTCTTGTGCCATGCAGTTCTCATGGCAGTCCTCACTCAACTCCCATTCCCCACGCCTTCCACGGTCCATAACAATCTAGCAACTTACCTAATTTCTCGGCTAAGCCGCGCCCATACTTGGCCTTGTGGTGGCACTGTTATCCTGGCATGTGCTCGCTTGAACCGGTCCTTAGATCTACGGCAAGTAAAACCACCATCTCATGCTACCTCATTCACAAACCTAGGCTTGCCTAGATCTCCCTCCAATCCATGTTCATTATCAACATCCGTTTCTCATTATTCTTACGAGTGCAGTTAGCTAGATACATCTATCTCGCTTCCCAATCCCATGGACTCAGCGAAACATAAAAGCAAAAACCATACCCGACTCATAAACTTCCCTGGTGACAAGGGTGGTTTGACAAAACTAGTAAACTCCTATAAAAGGGTTTCCCATCATATTGACTCAAGCACTCACACCTTTTCGCAACAAAACAGTTTTCCAAAACATAGGAGCAATATGGTCAAGGGGCACTTGCCTTGTTCTTGCGGTTCCGGTTGCTCTTGGATCTCGAAACCTTGTTGTTGCAGCTCGTCATAGACAGCTCTCTGAGCTTGTCCTTCTATACACGATCACGCACATACAAGATTCATAGCAATCAATATCATGCACAAACTCTAATCAAAATGCGATGATGCATATGCTTGTTAATCCTATGATGTAGTTTAGTTCATATGTTTTCTTGCATGGATTGAATGGTTTTGCGATGAACAGAGGTGTTCGAATCAAATGTGGACGTGGCAATGATCTTGACTTTAGATCAAACCGATCAATCACGTGATCTGTCCATGAAAAAGCTTCTGTTCGAAAGGAATCGAAGAACAGATGCAAAGAAAACGCGATGATGTCGTAAGGTGGTATTGGAGACCTACCTTACGTTCTTCTTGGTCTCGGGGTCCTTCTCCTAGCAAGACAGATCATCGGGGCTCCTCCGGCGATCTACGGTGACTGAACTCCGGTGGAGGGTTTACTAAGCGAGCTGGGGATAGAGCTCTAAGTTGTCGGCTCAGGATGTGGAAAAGAAGTTCGTGGTTGCGGCCAAAGGTTTTTGGTTCTATTTATAACCGGGAAGAGAAGAGTTCTAATCTTATTGGACTTCGAATAAGAGTCCCATTCAAACAGTTTTTAAATCCTAACAACTTATCTTTTGTTGATTTGGTGCGGTAGCATTGTGGAATTCGTGTCGGTTTCCTCAGTACCGGAGATTCCCACGTGTACAGAAGAAAAACCGCTTTAGAATTGCGTTACCTTCGCGGCGGTGAGCTCTGGAAGCTCCACGTGTCATGCGGGAACCTGGCTCCCTTTTCCGCAGAGACAAGCTCCGGTTGTGCCACGTGTCAGGCGGGCGAGACCTCCCTCTCCTTCAGAGGTGAGCTCCGCGTGCGCCACGTGTCGGTTCCGGACCTCCCACTCTCTTCGGAGGTGGCTCTGAGTGTGCCACGTGTCCTAAACAATGCCACACTTCCTTTTTACTCGGAGGCGAGCTCCAAGGTCGACACGTGTCCATCAGCGTCGGACCTCCCGGAGATGAGCTCCGGAGGTGACACGTGTCTGGCGGGGCCGGACCTCTCGGAGGTGAGCTCCAAGAGCGACACGTGTCCCGCGCGGCTGGTTCTCTCTTTTCTGCGGTGAATTGCTCTGCAGCCGACAAGTGTCCTGCGGGACTGGCCTCGCTCCTTCCGCAGAGGCTAGCTCCGGGGGCAACACGTGTCCTACAGGGTCGGACCTCTCCCCCTTTGCAGAGATGATCCCCGAGCCTGCCACGTAGCCAGTTTAGCGGCGGACCTCTCCCCCTTTGCGGAGATGAGCTCCAAACATGCCACGTGGCCAGCGAGTCACGGGAGTTGTCTTTGGCGCTCTCTGTAAGCTTGAATTTGCTCTTTTTGGCTAACTTTTTGATCCTTTCTCGATTTCAACTTATTTTAAAAGTGTTTTTCTACATGAAACATGAATACATGCAGAACCCGAAACATGAGGGTGTCACAGCAACAAGGCATGCTTTGCATGCGGAGAAACAGGACACTTTGCGAGTCAGTGCCCGAGGAAAGGCCCTTGACAGCTAAGCAACACGCCCAAGCAGAACCCACGGCCGAACGAGGAGCTACGCATGGTAACCATGGACGGCAGAACTACGCTCGTGGCAACGTGAACCATGTCTCTGCTGAGGAAGCGCAACAGGCTGAGGACGTCGTGATTGGTATGTTCCTTGCCAACTCCAACCCAGCCACCATTTTATTTGATTCCTAAGCATCGCATTCATTCATATCATCCAAGTATGTTGCCAAGTATAATCTACCCATATCACACTTGAAATATACTATGTTGGTTAATTCTCCCGGTGGAGAGATGAGGACTAATATAGTATGTCCAAAAGTAAACCTTAAAATAAGGGGGGTAGACTTCCTTGCCAACCTTATTGTCTTGGATTCCCAAGGGCTTGACATAATACTCGGAATGGATTGGTTAAGCAAGCACAATGGAGTAATCCAATGTGCTAAGAGGAGCGCGCAGTTGACAAACGAGCATGGTACTCGTATTGAGTTCGTGTCAGCCCAACCGGCAACTGAGAAGGCAACGTTGAACCACGTCGAAGGAACAACACTGGAAAGCATTCCGGTGGTTCAAGAATTCTCGGACGTGTTCCCGGAAGAACTTCCAGGTATGCCACCTGACCGGGACATTGAGTTTTCCATTGATCTGGTACCTGGAACTGCACCTATAGCAAAGAGACCATATAGGATGCCTGTTAATGAACTAGTGGAACTCAAGAAGCAAATTCAGGAGCAGTTAGAGAAGGGTTTTATACGCCCAAGCTTGTCACCGTGGGGAGCCCCCGTGCTCTTCGTAGACAAGAAGGATGGGACCCAAAGGATGTGTGTGGACTATAGGTCTCTCAATGAGGTGACGATCAAGATAAAGTACACTCTGCCCCGTATAGAGGACCTGTTCGACCATATGAAAGGTGCCCAAGTCTTTTCCAAGATTGATCTTCGGTCGGGATATTTCCAGCTGAAGATTAAGCCCTCCGATATACCCAAGACTGCCTTTCGAACACGGTATGGTTCGTATGAATATACCGATATGTCTTTTGGGTTAACGAATGCACCTGCATATTTCATGTACCTCATGAATAAGGTCTTCATGGAGTACATGGACAAGTTCGTCGTGGTTTTCATCGACTATATCATGGTGTATTCAAAAAGTGAGGAAGAACATGAAGAACATTTAAGATTGACATTGCAGAAGCTGCGAGAGCATCAATTATATGCCAAGCTCAGCAAATGTCAATTTTGGCTAAAGGAAATATCGTTCCTAGGCCACATCATCCCCGAGGAAGGAGTATCGGTTGATCTCGGAAAAGTGGGAGATGTTCTGAAGTGGAACCAACCGCGGAACGTGAGGGATATTCGGAGTTTCCTTGAGATGGCTGGATACTACCGCCGGTTCATCAAGGATTTCTCTAAAATAGCGAAGCCTATGACTGAATTGATAATGAAGGGAAAAGAATTTCAGTGGACACCAGCGTGTCAAGAAAGCTTCGAGGAGCTCAAGAAAAGGCTAACCACAGCACCAGTTTTGGTATTGCCGGACGTGAGCAAGAGCTTTGACATATATTGTGATGCATCCAGACAAGGGCTTGGATGTGTGCTCATGCAAGAAGGACAAGTGGTAGCCTATGCGTCAAGACAACTAAAGAAACATGAGCTGAACTACCCCACACATGACTTGGAACTTGCAGCCGTGGTGCATGCATTGAAGATTTGGAGACATTATATCCTTGGCCACTGATGTGAGATCTATACGGATCATAAAAGCCTCAAGTACATATTCACCCAAACGGATCTGAATTTGAGGCAACGTCGATGGTTTGAGCTTATCAAGGATTATGATGTTGGAATCAACTATCACCCCAGAAAGGCCAATGTAGTAGCTGATGCATTGAGCCGGAAGGGACCATGTCACCATCTCACCGTTCGGGAGCTACCGTCCGAGCTGCGCAAGGAGTTCGAACGGTTACATCTCGGATTCTTAAACGAGATGGAAGTGATGGAACTCCATTCTTTGCTGGAACAAGAGATCAGAGATGGCCAAGCAACGGATGAGGAGATCAAGGAGATCAAGGAAAAGATCCGACAAGGCATAGAAAAGGACTTCAAGGAAGACAAGGACGGTACACTTTGGTTAGGAAAAGGATTTGTGTGCCTAACGTGAAGTACATCCGCGACACGATATTAAAGGAGGCACATGACTCACCTTATTCCATACATCTTGGCAGTACAAAGATGTACAAGGACCTGAAAACTTGTTATTGGTGGGATGGTATGAAGAGGGACATAGCTGAATATGTTGCCCTATGCGACACATGCCAACGGGTGAAGGCCGAACATCAAAGACCCGCTGGACTGTTGCAACCATTGAAGGTACCCGAGTGGAAGTGGGAAGACATCAGTATGGATTTCATCATCGGATTACCACGTACTTGGTCGGGTTACGACTCCATACGGGTTATCGTGGACCGGTTGACGAAAATCGCTCATTTTCTTCCTGTTAAAACCACGTACCGCGTGGCAGATCTAGTCGAGCTGTACATGGAGTAAATCGTGTGCCGCCATGGAGTCCCGAAGAGGATCGTTTCAGATCGGGGTTCTCAGTTTACCTCTAGGTTCTGGAGGAAGCTGCATAAGGCTATGGGTACACGACTGGATTTCAGCTCTGCTTATCACCCGCAAACCGATGGGCAAACTGAGAGGACCAACCAAATTTTGGAAGATATGTTGAGAGTATGTGCATTGAAACATGGACGAAGTTGGGATAGGAGCTTGCCGTATGCCGAGTTCTCATACAAAAACAGCTACCAAGCAATTTGAAGATGTCACCCTTTGAAACATTGTACGGTAGACGGTGTAGAACGCCGCTGTTTTGGAACGAGACTGGAGAGAACCAAATATTTGGACCCGAAGTGCTGCAAGAAGCTGAGAAGCAAGTCCAAACGATACGGGAGAACTTGAAGGCCGCTCAGTCACGCCAAAAAGGCTATGCGGACAATAGGCGAAGAAAGTTAACTTTCAAAGTAGGAGACTTCGTATACCTTAATGTATCGCCTATCCGTGGCCAACGACGTTTCAACGTCAAAGGCAAGCTAGCACCTCGCTATATCGGGCCATTTAAGATTTTGGGCAAGCGAGGAGAAGTAGCCTATCAACTAGAACTTCCGATGCACCTCTCCGACATGCATGACGTGTTTCACGTATCCCAGCTCAAGAAGTCCTTGAGAGTACCGGATGAGCAAGTACCGATGGATGAACTCGAACTTCAAGAGGATCTAACCTATGTAGAGCACCCTGTTCGAATTTTGGATGTGAAGGAAAGGGTCACGAGGAACAAAGTGATCCGATGGTGCAAGGTACAATGGAGCCATCACACGGAAGCCGAAGCTACATGGTAGCGTGAAGAAGACCTCAAGGCAGAGTTCTCTCATCTATTCTCCACTCTATCAAATCTCGAGGGCGAGATTCAATTTAAGGGGGTAGGTTTGTAACACCCTCAATTTCGTAATTCATGCATGCATTCATATTTCATGAAGAGAAGCATTTTAAAGAAGTAGAAATGAAGAAAGAATCAGAAAGATAACTAAAAAAGAGCCAGTTCCAGTTTGCCGAGGAGCGTTGTAGACACTTCCCGCGGCCTGCTGGCCACGTGGCGCGTTTGGAGCTCATCCCTGTGTAGTGGGGAGAGGTCCGGCACCTCCATACACGTGGCAGGCTCGGAGCTTGCCTCTGCGGAAGGGGCGAGGTCCGACCCCATGGGACACATGTTGCCCCCGGAGCTAGCCTCTGCGGAGGAGCGAGGCCAGCCCCGCAGGACACGTGTCGCCTTCGGAGCTAATCACGGCGGAGAAGCGAGAGGTCCAACCCACGGGACACGTGTCGCTCTCAGAGCTCGTCTCCGAGAGGTCCGGCCTTGTTTGACACGTGTCGCTCTCGGAGCTCACCTCCGAGAGGTCCGACACTACTGAACATGTGTCATCCTCGGAGCTCACCTCCGAGGAGAAGGTCCCGAAGGACACGTGTCATCCTCGGAGCTCACCTCCGGAAGGTCCGACACTGCTTGACACGTGTCATTCTCGGAGCTTACCTCCGGGGAGAAGAGAGGTCTGACGCAGTTGGACACGTGTCGACCTCGGAGCTCATCTCTTAGCAGAAAGGAGATCCGGCGCTGCTAGGACACGTGGCACTTATGGAGCCCACCTCCGAAGAGAGGGGAGGTCCGGCACTGACACATGCCACTTTCGGAGCCCACCTCTGAAGAGAGGGGAGGTCCGGCACTGACACATGGCGCATGCGGAGCTCGCCTCTGAGGGAGAGGGAGGTCCCACCCGCCAGGACGCGTGGTGTACGCGGAGCTCGCCTCTAAGGAAGAGGGAGGTCCCGCCCACCTGACACGCGACACAACCGGAGCCCGCCTCTGCGGAAAAGGGAGGCCCGGCCTCTGGTAGACACGTGGAGCATCCGGAGCTCATGACCACGGAGGTAACAAGACCTTAAGCAGTTTTTCTTCTGTACAAGTGGGCATACCCGATACTGGAGGAAACTGACACGATTTCCACGACGTTACCGCACCAAATTGATAAGAGATAAGTTGTTAGGATTCAAAAACGATTTGAATAGGACTCTTATTTGAAATCCAATCAGATTAGGACTCTTCTTTTTCCGGTTATAAATAGAACCCAAAACAGCCCTTGGTCGTACCATCTATTCCCAAGTCGACGACTTAGAGGCTCTAGCCCCCAACTCGTCGCGTTAATTCCCTTCGCCGGAGTTCAGTCGCCAGAGACCGCCAACGAGCTCACCGTCGCCAGAAGAGAGCCCCGACGATCTGTCTTGCTAAGAGGAAGGTCCCGAGACCAAGGAGAAGTGAGAAGGACAAGCTCAGGGAGCTGTCTACGAAGGATTTCAACACCAAGACTTTGAGATCCAAGAGCAACAGAAACCACAGGAACAAGGCAAGTGCCCTTTGACCATATTGATCCCATGTTTTTGGAAACTGTTTTGTTTGCGAAAACAGTGTATGCTGAGTCAACTTGATGGAAAACCGTTTTATAGGAGTTTACTAGTTTTGTTAACTACCCTTGTCACCGGGAAAGTTGATGAGTCAGGTATGGTCGGTTTTTACTTTTTGCTTCGCTAATCTACGGGTTGTGGGAAGCGATAGAATGTGTATAGCTACTGCACTCATGAGAATAATGATAATGAGAACTTGATGTTAATGAACATGAATCAGGGGAGATCTAGGAAAGCTTGGTTGTGGATGTGGTAGAATGAGATGGTGGTTTACTTGCCGTAGATCTAAGGACCGGTTCATGCCAGCACATGCCAAGATAACAGTGCCACCACAAGGCAAAATATGGGTGCGGCTTAGCTGACTAATTAGGTAAGTTGCTAGATTGTTATGGACCGTGGAAGGCGCGGGGAATGGGAGTCGAGTGAGGACTACCCTGGGAACTGCATGGCACAAGAGGGGGCCCGTAGGTGGGAGAATGGTGATTCGATCCTGCTGGTGAAACCTTAGTGAGTACATACATCTAGTAGCCCCTTTGTAAAGGCTGTTTTGTGATCTCTTGGCCATACACCGACGGTTGTGTACTGGTATAATTGGAGGTTCTGCAGTCTCCGATGGGTGACAAAATCACAAACTTGTGGGTAAAGTGGTGCAAACTCTGCATGGTATAAAACTATCATGATAGCCGAGCTTACGGTCACAAGCGCCTGGCCAACTCACATGATTAGATGGGATGGTTATTGGGATGGTGATTGGGATGGTATTTGGTTTGGACTTTGGTTTTTGGTTTCGGGACTGTTGAGTCTTAGTGATGAGATTGGTTTCATGACTGTTGAGTCATGATAATGAGCTTTGGTCTCGGTTATGAGATGCAAGTTGAATATGAGATGAAATGGTAATGAATACGACATGGTATTCATGAGCATAAGAAAAAGTTGAGAAAGATGAATGTCTGATGAGACATGAAAAGAGGTGGAACATGATGGATGTATGTTGATGTTTTAATTGGATAAATGTTGGGATTACATTCAATTAAAGCTAGTTGCTGTTTTTATCATGTTTTGTGAAATAAACTTTACTTTCCGCAATGAGCCTTTTTCTACCTACCTTGCTGTGAGCTACATATTATATTTTCCCGCACTTGCTGAGTACGTCATGTACTTAAACTTGCATTATTACTTCATCATCAGCAACAGGAGAAGAGTACTTCGAAGACCATGTGGAGTACTAGGCGTGTGATCCACCGTCAACTTGCCTGTGGGGTAGGAGATGGAGCCGCTGCCATTGCTTAGTTTGCTTCCGCTATAGTGTAGAAGACTTCCACTGCTAGAATTAGACTTCCGCTGCTAGAATGAGTTAGAGACTCATGAGACATTGTAATAAAACCCTATTATTCGTGGTTATATTATGAATTCAGTTTATGGATACATGTGTACGTGTGATGAACATCCTGGGCACACATACGCATCAGCTCGGTTCCGGGGTTTCTCAGAACAGTGGCGTCACACCGAGCTGAAGTCTTGAGCTTACAATCTGGACCGTCAACAGGCCTCTCTGAACGCGGAGCGGGAGAGGCAAATGAAGGAACGCCAGGACCTCCTGACTGCAGAACTCGATGCCTCGTTCTGCGAGGAGAGACTGCAGCACCGCGCCCATGAGCTTGATGCCCGGGAGGCGGTGTTGGTTGGCCGGGAGAAAAGACTCTCCGAAAGCGATGCAGCAGCCTTGACAGTGGTACGGTGTGAGCTTCAGGAGCTCCAGGCCTCACGCATGGCGGATGTCCAGCAAGTCTGGGACTTCTTGGGTCGTGCCGAGTCAGCACTGGTGCCCTTCAGCTTCAGCCCGGTGCATGCTGGCGAGCCTTCGCAAGAGATGAGTCAAGCGCTCCTTGTGCTTGATTCTGCAGACGTAAAGTTGGTGGCATTGGAGGATGTTGTAGCCGACCAGCTGGAGGCGGAGGGCAAAGCCCTGGCTAAGGAGGTGGCAACACACGTGTTGATTTGCTTTTGAAGCTGGGACCCCAATGTTTCCCTGGAGTCGTTCATCCAAGGCCCCATCGCTACGAGGGAGGCGGCAGCTCGGTTTGAGGTCAAAGACTTAGGAGCCCTTGTTGCAGAGCGATTTAGGCGTGGTGCGGACGAGTCCTAGGCGGGCTCTGACCTCTGTATCTTTCTTTTGTCCTTTGCGTCCTGTACTTCTTTATTGATGAAAAAGGTAGTTCTGTTGATGTCCCCTCTATCAATCGCCTGGCTGTGGGTTCGGTGAGCAGAGCCATTTTCAGTTTCCGTGGGACCCCCTGACCATTGATGCCGCAAAGATCAAGGGGTACCTTATCCCGCCAAAGTAGTTGTCGCTTTCTTGTACGAGTTGCCGGGATGTTGAACGACTCACTTAGTTCGACCAGTCTCTGGGACCCTCGGGAGGTGCCGGCTTTTTGGGATCCGAGGGTGCCTCCTTTTGGGAGCGTAGGAATTACGGTCCCCATGGGCCAGAGTTCTGCGGTTTGCATAGATACTAAGAGCAAAGGGATAAACCGCGCCGTGTAGCTGCATTTTCTATGCTCGATGACTCCATTCCGGCTTATGGTCTGAGCAATTCGGTGTATCGACGTCCAGACCCCGGCTACCATTCCTCCCGGGTAGGTGTACCAACCGGGTCTTTCGCACTTCGGGTACTTGCGCCTCTAAAGAACAGAGGGAGCAAGTTTGAGATATTGACAAAGTACCCAGGGCGCCCGGGCAGTGTGGCTATCACTCCTTCTCGGTCCCTGGTAACGCAAGTACCCTAGGGGAGTTCAGTCTCTATCTGCAGCTCGCCATAGCTAGCACTCTGAATATTCTGCTCATTGTTGGAACAGCCCGATGCCCTGCTCACACGTTTTATCGAGATGGCCCCTTGGTAGGTGTGGTCACTTGGTGGGGGGGGCACGCCTACCAAATAGACTGGATGAGGCAGGGTGTGGGCATCGACTTTCCGGGGGGTTTGGGCAACGTGGTCGTCCAGGGGCATGTGCCACCTGGCTCCCCGACACTACTAAGCTAAAATGCAGGGATGCCCAGCCATCATGCCTCTAATGGCATGAGGGTAGGGTCACTTGCAGCGTCTGCGCTGGTGTGTAGATCTGCTTGGCACAGAACTGATATGCCTTGCATCTCTTGACCAGCTCGACGACATCCATGTGGGATATTGGCCGGTAAAAACCATGACGGAAGGCTTTACCGGCCAGCATGTGGAACGAAGCGGCTGCAACACTCGCCCTCATGAATCTCTACGGATATCTCGCAGCTCTCCTCCCGGGTAATGCACCGCAATAGATCGCTGTGAATGCCACATTGCTAGAAATTTCCTTCTACCAATATGTATCTTCTAGCCATACGAACGATCGCTTCAGCGGATACATATTCATCAGGAAGGATAGTGTCCTTCAAGTACGCCCGTACCTCCATGATCCATGCATCGAACCTACATGAGCTTTTTGGATCTTGGGCGTCGGGTTGCACGGAGCCCCCGGTGACGCATACGATCCTTGGCGAGCGCCATGGTTGCAGGGCCGCCGGGACTGCTAGCTTCGAGGTGCCAGGCTCGTCCCCTTCGCCTGGTTCGGCAGGCCAGGCTGTATGACGCAGTAGCTTCCTTTAAAAAGTGCCTTCGGGGACCGGGGCCCATGCAGAGGCTTTTATTGGAAGGTTGTCTGCTACTGCATTGTGGCGCTACTCCAAAGCATGAAATTCTTTCTGCATCTCTCGCACGTAGATAAGGTAGGCAGCTGGCTGCGGGCCAATACAGGGTTACTCTCGCTCACCTTGTCTGGTGGCGAGACGGGAATCTCCTCTTAACCAACGCCTACCATTCTCCTAGGGAAGAAGCAGTACTCAAGCTAAATTTGAAGGCTTCATACTTTGCCATACTATTAGTGCTTTGGAGTCAAGATGCACCACGTACTTGAACTGCTCTCCTTGCTGTGAGGTGAGCAGGACCCCCACTTTGGCGCCTTGCTCGCGCGAGGGCCGTCACAGCAGAGTTACTTGTTGGGTCTGGTGACAACTGGGGCTCTGGCTCCGAGTCACCATTGTCCTGACTAGGGATGGCAATTGCACCCGCGGGTGCGGGTACCCGACGGGTTTTGCACCCGACGGGTGCGGGTGCGGGTCGGATTTTCCACCCGCGGGTCTAACCCGCACCCGACCCGACCTGTCGCGGGTGCGGATTTTATTTTGCACCCACGGGTACCCGACGGGCACCTGAAATGATTTATGTTTATAATTTTAAAGTCAAATTTGATTGTGTTATATTATTTAATTGTTTCATATTACTTATTAAGACTTATATTTATAGTCTTTATAAGTAACTTAATATTATTTGTTGTATTGTCATTCAAAATGGATGATTTTTTAGACTTATTTTATTAAATGTTCTAGTATGTTTATAAAAAAGTCAAACCCGACGGGCACCCGAAACCCGCCCGAAACCCGACGGGTGCGGGTGCGAATTTTCACCCGCGGGTGCGGGTGCGGGTCTCAAATTCCACCCGCAACCTTTTTTGTTTCGGGCGGGTTTTTGCTCCACCTGACCCGAACCCGACCCATTGCCATCCCTAGTCCTGACCCCTTAGGTGGTGTGGCGACGGAATTAATTCTGCCATGAATGAGTAGAACTAGCATGTAGGATGGCTCCGAACACAACATTTATACTGCTATGCATGGGACAACATAGATCGTAATGGAGTGCACCGTACAGGTCACATTTTTCCTATTTCTAGCTTCCTTCGGCAATAGGGGCAACAGGCCGTGCCACAAAGCCGCGATTCGCCCCAGGTGCCGAGGGTGGATGGACCCTTCTGGTACTTTAGCTGTTCTATGCCCTGTTCCCAGCCTCTATGCAATTCTTAAAAAAAGGGAAAAATTCTCTACCACTACTTGGGGGTAGTCGGGTAGACTTACATAGGTTTCCTGCGGCCACTCGATCTGGGTAGAGGCACCCTTCCCCTGTGGCAAGCTAGACGCACCTGGCGATTTGCTAGTACTGGACAGAGGGTAGGCTTGTCGCCCCTCCTAGAGAAAGCTCTAGCCGTATGTGACGCCCTCGTTTCTGTAGAACACAGAACCAAGAACTGATGCATATGTGTGCCCAGGATGTTCATCACACATATACATATGTTCCACAAACTGAATTCAGAATATATATTACCACGAATAACAGGGTTTATTACAATGTTTCATGAGTCTCGGACTCATGCTAGCAGCGGAAGTATTATTCTAGCAGCGGAAGTCTTCTAACTAATGCGGAAGAAAACTAAGCAGCAGCAGCAGCAGCGGATCCATCTCTACTCCATCCCCACAGGCAAGTTGACGGGGTTCACACTCCTAGTACTTCACGGGGTCTTCATAGTACTCCTCTCCTGTTGCTGATGATGTATGATAATGCAAGTTTGAGTACATGATGTACTCAGCAAGTGCGGGAAAATATGATATGTAGCTCACAACAAGGAAGGTATAAAAAGGCTCATTGCAGAAAGCAAAGTTTATTTCTCAAAATACGATAAAACAGCAACTTAACTTTTAAGTGAATGTAATCCTGACATGTATTAAAATACCAACATACCTCCATTATGTGTCATCACTTTCCATGTCTCAACCAGACATTAATCTTTCTCAACTTTGCTCATGAATACCTTCTCGTATTCACTACCATCTCATGAATACCATCTCGTATTCACTACCTTTTCATCTCATAAACAATTCCGTCTCACACCGAGACCAATCTCGTTGCCATGACTCAACAGTCATGCAACCAATCTCATTACCCGGACTCAACAGTCCCAAAAACCAAAACCATAACCAAACCAAAAACCATAACCATCCCAACTAATCATGTGGGTTGTCCAGGCGCTCGTGACCGTAAGCTCGGCTATCATGATAGTTTAAGACTCTGCAGAGTTTGTACCACTTTACCCACAAGTTTGTGATTTTGTCACCGTCGGCGACTGCAGAACCTCCATTATACCAGTACACAACCGTCGGTGTATGGCCAAGAGATCACAAAATAGCCTTTACAAAGGGGCTACTAGATGTATGGACTCACTAAGGTTTCACCGGCAGGCTAGAATCTCCAATTCTCCCACCCACGGGCCCCCTCTTGTGCCATGCAGTTCCCAGGGCAGTCCTCACTCGACTCCCATTCCCCGCGCCTTCCACGGTCCATAACAATCTAGCAACTTACCTAATTACTCAGCTAACCCGCACCCATACTTGGCCTTGTGGTGGCACTGTTATCCTGGCATGGCTCGCATGAACCGGTCCTTAGATCTATGGAAAGTAACCACCATCTCATACTACCTCATCCACAAACCCAGGCTTGCATAGATCTCCCTCCGATTCATGTTCATTAACAATAACCGTTTCTTATTATTCATACGAGTGCAGTTAGTTAGACACATCTATCTCGCTTCCCGTAATCCCATGGACTCAGCGAAGCATAAAAGCAAAAATCATACCCGACTCATTAACTTTCCCAACGACAAGGGTGGTTAACAAAACTAGTAAACTCCTATAAAAGTGTTTCCCATCATGTTTGACTCAAGCACACACACCTTTTCGCAAACAAAACAGTTTTCCAAAAACATGGGATCAATATGGTCAAGGAGCACTTGCCTTGTTCTTGCGGTTCCTGTTGCTCAAATTCTTGCTGTTGTAGTCCGTCGTAGGTCGCTCCCTGAGCTTGTCCTTCTATACGCGATCACGCACATACAAGATCCACAACAATCAATATCATGCACAACTCTACTTTAAGATGCAATGATGCATATGCATGCTAACCCTATAGTGCAGTTTAGTTTGTATGTGCTCTTGCATGTTTTAATAGCTTTGCATGGGTTTTTTACGATGAACAAAGGTGTTCGGATCAAATATGGATGTGGCGATGATCTTGACTCAAGATCTAGATCAGACCAATCAACATGTGATCTGTCCACGAAAAAGCTTCTGTTCTAAGGGATTGAAGAACAGATGCAAAGAAAACGCGATGATGTCGTAAGGTGGTATTGGAAACCTACCTTACTTCCTTCGGATCCTTCTTCCTAGCAAGACAGATCGTCGGGGCTCTTCCGGCGATGGCGATCGTGTCTGGGCTCGTCGGCGGTCTCTCCGGTGGTCAAACTCCATCGAAGGGGTTTACTCGGCGAGCTGGGGCTAGGGCTCTAAGTTGTCGGCTCAGGAGGTGGAAAAGAAGTATGTGGTTGCGGCCAAAGGTTCTGGGTTCTATTTATAATCGGGAAGAGAAGAGTCCTATTCTGATCGGAATCCGGTTGTGCCGCGTGTCAGGCGGGCGAGACCTCCCTCTTCATCAGAGGCGAGCTCCGCGTGCGCCACACGTCCTGGAGCGCAGGACCTCCCTCTCCCTCAGAGGCGAGCTCCACGTGAGCCACGCGTCAGTTCGGGACCTCCCCTCTCTTGGGAGGTGAGCTCCGAATGTGCCACGTGTCAGTGCCGGACCTCCCCTCTCTTTAGAGGTGGGCTCCGAGAATGCCACGTGTCCAGCAGCGTCGGACCTCGCGGAGGTGAGATCTGGAGGTGACACGTGTCTGGTAGTGTCGGACCTCCCGGAGATAAGCTCCGAGAGCGACACGTGTCTGATAGGGCCGGACCTCTCGAAGGTGAGCTCCGAGAGCGACCCGTGTCCCGCGCGGCTGGTTCTCTCTCTTCCGAGGTGACTAGATCCAAAGGCGACACGTGTCCTGCGGGGCTGGCCTCGCTCCTCCGCAGAGGCTAGCTCCGGGGGCAACACGTGTCCCACGGGGTCGGACCTCTCTCCCTTCACAGGGATGAGCCCCGAGCCTGCCACGTAGCCAGTTTAGCGGCGGACCTCCTCCCTTTGCGGAGATGAGCTCCGAACGCACCACGTGGCCAGCGGCTGCGGAAATTGTCTACAGCGCTCCTCGGCGAACTGGAATTGGCTCTTTTTGGCTATCTTTTTGTCTACTGCGCAAAGTTATTTATCAAAAGCACGATAAAACAGCGACTTATCTTTAAGTGAATGTAATCCCAACATGTATTAAAATACCAATCATACCTCCATCATGTTCATAACCAGTAATCAATCAACCTTATTCTCGCTCACGAATACCTCCTCGTATTCGCTACCATCTCACGAATACCATCCTGTATTCGCTACCATTTCACCTTATAAAACAACTTCGTCTCACACCGAGACCAATCTCATTGCCATGACTCAACAGTCATGCAACCATCTCGTCACCCGGACTCAACAGTCCCAAAACCAAACCATAACCATAATCAATAACCATAACCAAGAACCATCCCAATAACCATCCCAACTAATCATGGCAGTTGGCCAGGCGCTCATGACCGTAAGCTCGGCTATCATGATAGTTTTAAGAACCCTGCAGAGTTTGCACCTCTTTACCCACAAGTTTGTGATTTCGTCACCCGTCGGCGACTGCATAACCTCCATTATACCAGTACACAACCGTCAGTGTATGGTAAAGAGACCACAAAATAGCCTTTACAAAGGGGTTACTAGATGTATGGACTCACTAAGGTTTCACCGGCAGGCTAGAATCTCCAATTCTCCCACCCACGGGCCCCCTCTTGTGCCATGCAGTTCTCAGGGCAGTCCTCACTCGACTCCCATTCCCCGCGCCTTCTACAGTCCATAACACTATAGCAACTTACCTAATTACTCAGCTAAGCCGCACCCATACTTGGCCTTGTGGTGGCACTGTTATCCTGGCATGTGCATGCATGAACCGGTCCTTAGATCTATGGCAAGTAAACCACCATCTCATGCTACCTCATTCACAAACCCAGGCTTTCCTAGATCTCCCTCCGATCCATGTTCATTAACATCATCAGTTTCTCATTATCATTGCGAGTGCAGTTAGCTAGACACATCTATCTCGCTTCCCAATCCCATGGACTCAGCGAAGCATAAAAGTAAAAACCATACCCGACTCATAAACTTCCCTGGCTACAAGGGTGGTTTATTCAAAACTAGTAAACGCCTATAAAAAGGGTTTCCCATCATGTTTGACTCAGCGCACACACACCTTTTCGCAAAACAAAATAGTTTCTCCCAAAACATCAGATCAATATGGTCAAGGAGCAGTTGCCTTGTTCTTGCGGTTCCGGTTGTTCTTGGATCTCGAAACCTTGTTGCTGCAGTTCGTCGTAGACAGCTCCATGAGCTTGTCCTGCTATGTAGGATCACGTGCATACAAGATTCACAGCAATCAATATCATGCACAAACCTTAAACTAGATGCGATGATGCATATGCATGCTATCCTATGATTAGTTTTATTAGATGGGTTTGTACGTGTTCTTGCATGGCTTGCATGGATTTTATGATGAACAGAGATGTTCGGATCAAAGGTGGACATGGAGATGATCTTGTCTTTAGATCAACCTGATCATCAAGTGATCTGTCCACGAGAATGCTTCTGTTCGAAAGGAATCAAAGAACAGATGCAAAGAAAACACAACAATGTCGTAAGGTGGTATTGGAGACCTACCTTACGTTCTTCTCGGTCTCGAGGTCCTCCACAGATCGTTGGGCTTTCCTCCGGCGATCTTCCTTGCTGCACTCCGGCGATGGTTTGCTCGGCGGGTTGGGACTAGGGCTCTAAGTAGTCGGCTCAGGAGTTGGAAAAGAAGTTTGTGGTTTCGGCCAGAGGTTCTGGGTTCTGTTTATAATCGGGAAGAGAAGAGTCCTAATCTGATTGTATCCCGAATAAGAGTCCTGTTCAAATTTGTCGTTGAATCTTACAACTTATCTTTAGTTGATTTGGTGCGGTATCATTGTGGAATTCAGGCCGGTTTCTGTTCCGGTATTTCTATGCGTACAGAATCCAAAAACCGTCCCTAGAACTCGTTACCTCCTCGGTGATGAGCTCCGGAGGCTCCACGTGTCCACCGGGTCCTGGTCTCTCCCTCTCCGCAGGGATGAGCCCCGGTTGTGCCGCGTGTCAAGTGAGCAAGACTTCCCTCTCCTTCGGAGGTGAGCTCCGCGCACGCCACGTGTTAGTGCCGGTCTTTTCCTCTCTTCTTTCCTCAGAGCCGAGCTCCGAGGTAGACACATGTCCAACAGTGATGGACCTCCTGGAGCTAAGCTCCGGTGGCGACACGTGTCTGATAGAACCGGACCTCTCGGCGGTGAGCTCCGAGATCGACACGTATCCCGCGCGACTGGTCCTCTCATTTCCGTGGTGACTAGCTCCGAAGGTGACATGTGTCCTGTGGAAAATGCCTTTGCTTCTTCAGCAGAGGCTAGCTCCGGGCAACACGTGTCCCACAGGGTCGGACCTCTCCCCTTTTGCGGAGATGATCCCCGAGCCTGCCACGTAGCCATTTTAGCGGCGGACCTCTCCCCGCTTCGCAGGGATGAGCTCCGGACACGCCACGTGGCCAGCAGGCCGCGGAAGTTGTCTTCGGCGTTCTCCGGAAACTGGATCCGGCTCTTATTGGCTATCTTTTTTATATTTTCTCTGTTCCCTCTTCTTTTAAAATGTTTCTCTACATGAAATATGAATACATGCAGAAATCAGGGATGAGGGTGTCACAAATCTACCCCCCCTTAAATTGAATCTCGCCCTCGAGATTCGTTAGTAGAGAACAGATGGGGAAATTCTGCCTTGATGTCTTCTTCACGCTCCCATGTGGCTTCGGCTTCGGTGTGATGGCTCCATTGTTGCACCATCGGATCACTTTGTTCCTGGTGACCCTTTCCTTTACGTCCAAGATTCGGACAGGGTGTTCCGCATAAGTCAGGTCTTCTTGAAATTCAAGCTATTCCATTGGTATTTGCTCCTCTGGTACTCTCAAGCACTTCTTGAGCTGGGATACATGAAACATGTCATGTACGTCGGAGAGATATGTTGGGAGCTCTAGTTGATAGGCTATTTCTCCTCGCTTGTCCAAAATCTTAAATGGTCCGATGTAGCGAGGTGCTAACTTGCCTTTGACGTTGAAACGTCGTTGGCCTCGGATAGGCGACACCTTAAGATATACGAAGTCTTCTACTTCGAAGGTCAACTTTCTTCGCCTATTATCCGCATAGCCTTTCTGTCATGACTGAGCAGCCTTTAAGTTCTCCCGTATTGTTTGGACTTGTTTTTCAGCTTCTTGTAGCACTTCGGGTCCAAACACTTGGTTCTCTCTTGTTTCGTTCCAGAACAGCGGCGTTCTACATCGTCTACCGTATAATGCTTCGAAAGGCGACATCTCCAAGCTAGCTTGGTAGCTGTTGTTATAGGAGAATTCGGCGTACGGTAAACTCCTATCCCAACTACGCCCACATTTCAAGGCGCAAGCTCTCAACATGTCCTCCAAAATTTGGTTTGTCCTTTCGATTTGCCCATCGGTTTGTAGGTGATAGGCGGAGCTAAAATCCAGTCGTGTACCCATAGCTTTCTGCAGCTTCCTCCAGAATCTAGAAGTAAACTGAGAACCTTGATCTGAGACTATCCTTTTCGGGACTCCATGACGGCACACGATCTGCTCCATGTACAACTCGGCTAGTTTGGCAACGTTGTACTTGGCCCTTATAGGGAGAAGATGGGCTGTTTTCATCAATCGGTCCATGATAACTCAGATGGAGTCGTAACCCGACTGAGTACGTGGCAATCCGACGATGAAATCCATACTGATGTCCTCCCACTTCCATTCAGGTACCTTCAAGGGTTGCAACAATCCAGCGGGTCTTTGATGTTCGGCCTTCACCCGTTGGCATGTGTCACATAGGGCAACGTATTCAGCTATATCCCTTTTCATACCATCCCACCAATAACAAGTCTTCAAGTCCTTGTACATTTTGGTACTTCCGGGATGTATAGAATAGGGTGAATCATGTGCCTCCTTCAATATCATGTCGCGGAGGTGTTTCACGTTAGGCACACAAATCCTTTTTCCTAGCCAAAGCGTACCCTTCTCATCTTCTTTGAAATCCTTTTCTATTCCTTGTCGGATTCTTCCCTTGATCTCCTTGATCTCCTCATCTGTTGCTTGGCCATCTCTTATCTCTTGCTCCAATGAGGAGTGGATCTCCATCATTCCCATGTTGTTCAAGAATCCGAGGTGCAACCGTTCGAACTCCTTACATAGTTCGTGTGGTAGCTCCCGAACAGTGAGTTGGTGACATGCTCCCTTTCGGCTCAATGCATCAGCTACTACATTGGCCTTCCCAGGATGATAGTTGATTCCAACATCGTAATCCTTGATGAGTTCCAACCATCGACGTTGCCTCAAATTCAAGTCCGTTTGTGTAAATATGTACTTGAGGCTTTTATGATCCGTATAGATCTCACATCGATGACCAAGGATATAATGTCTCCAAATTTTCAATGCATGCTCCACTGCCGCTAGCTCTAAGTCATGTGTAGGATAATCAAGCTCGTGCTTCTTTAATTGTCGTGAGGCATAGGCTACCACTTGTCCTTCTTGCATGAGCACACATCCGAGCCCCTGTCTGGATGCGTCACAATATATGTCAAAGCTCGTGCTTACGTCCGGTAATACCAGAACCAGCGCTGTGGTTAGCCTTTTCTTGAGCTCCTCAAAACTTTCTTGGCACGCTGGTGTCCATCGAAAGGCTTTTCCTTTCGTTAGCAACTCCGTCATAGGCTTTGCTATCTTAGAGAAGCCTTTGATGAATCTTCGATAGTATCCCGCCATCCCAACAAAACTCTGAATATCTCTCACGTTTTGCGGCTGGTCCCACTTCAGAACATCTCTCACTTTTCCAGGATCAACCGATAGCCCTTCTTCGGAAATAATGTGGCCTAGGAACGATATTTCCTTTAGCCAAAATAGACACTTGTTGAGCTTGGCATACAATCGATGCTCACGCATTTTCTGCAAGGTCAATTTCAAATGTTCTTCATGCTCCTCCTCACTTTTTGAATACACCATAATTTTGTCGACGAAAACCACGACGAACTTATCCAAGTACTCCACGAAAACCTTGTTCATGAAGTACATGAAGTATGCAGGTGCATTTGTTAACCCAAAAGACATGACGGTATATTCATACGAACCATACCGTTTTCAAAAGGCAGTCTTGGGTATATTGAAGGGCTTAATCTTCAGCTGGAAATATCCCGACCAAAGATCAATCTTGGAGAACACTCGGGCTCCTTTCATTTGGTCGAACAGGTCCTCTATACGGGGCAGAGGGTATTTGTTCTTGATTCTTACCTCGTTGAGAGACCTATAGTCCACGCACATCCTTTGGGTCCCATCCTTCTTGTCTACGAGGAGCACAGGAGCTTCCCATGGTGACGAGCTTGGACGTATAAAACCCTTCTCCAACTGCTCTTGAATTTACTTCTTGAGTTCTACTAGTTCATTGACAGGCATCCTATAGGGTCTCTTGGCTATGGGTGCAGTTCTAGGTACCAAATCAATGGCAAACTCAATGTCCCGATCAGGGGGCATACCTGGAAGCTCTTCTGGAAACACGTCCGGGAATTCTTGAACGACTGGAATGCTGTCCAATGTTGCTCCTTCAACGTGGTTCAAGATTGCTTTTTCAGTGGTTTGTTGGGCTGACTCAAACTCGACGCGGATGCCGTGCTCATTTGTCAACTGCACGCTTCTTTCAGCACATTGGATTACCCCGTTGTTCTTGCTTAACCAATCCATCCTGAGTATTATATCAATCCATTGGGAATCCAAGAAAATAAGGTTGGCAAGGAAGTCTACCCCCCTTATTTTAAGGCTTACTTGTTGACATACTATATTAGTTCTCATCTCTCGTCTGGGAGAATTAACTAACATAGCACATTTTAGGTGTGATATGGGTAGATTATACTTGGCAACGTACTTGGATGATATGAAGGAATGCGATGCTCCAGAATCAAATAAGATGGTGGCTGGGTTGGAGTTGGCAAGGAACATACCAATTACGACGTCCTCAGCCTGTTGTGCTTCCTCAGCAGAGACATGGTTCACGTTGCCGCGAGCATAGTTCTGCTGTCCCCGATTTCCTTGATTGTCCCCTCCGTTCGATCGCGGGTTCTGCTTGGGCACGTTGCCTTGCTGTCCAGGGCCTCTCCTCGGGCACTGGTTCGCGATGTGTCCTATTTCCCCGCATGCAAAGCATGCCCTGTTGCCTACGGCAGCAGGTACGTTGGGGCGATGGTTTTGAACAGGAGCACCATTGTTAGGTCGGGGCGCAGGAGGCATGGGCACGCGAGGTGCTGGTGCAACGAATTGTTGCTGTGGTGGCTGACCAGGGCGGTATGCAGGAGTGGTTGATCTATACTGTGGTGTGGCTGGGGGTATGTACCGAGGTCGTACGTTGCTCCCTTGAGGCTGGTATGGCATCTTCCTCTTGGACTCTCGCTCAATCTCTCGGATCTTGCTTTCAACCACTATAGCATTTTCAACCAGCTTCTGGAAGCTCACGTAGTCATTGTTGAGGAGCTGAACCTGGATCTCATTGTTCAACCCTCTCATGAACAGGTATTGCTTCCTCTGATCTGAGTTGACATCCTCGGGGGCATACCGGGACAGTTGCGTGAACTTGTTGAGGTACTCATTCACACTTCTCTTTCCTTGGCGGAGACCTTCAAATTCCTGTCTCCTGAGCATCATTACACCAGCAGGGATGTAATGAGAGCGGAAACTCTCCTTGAACTCAGTCCAAGTGATTGTCTCCGGGTCGACATGGGCGTTGCATAGGGCATCCCACCAGTCAGCAGCAGCTCCCATGAGTTGGTGCGACGCAAATAGAACCTTCTATCGGTCATTGCACTGAACAATGGCAAGATTCTTCTCCATGGATTTCAACCAATCATCGGCCTCCATGGGATCACTTGCTTGAGCAAAGGTGGGTGGTCGAGTCCTCATGAACTCTCCCAACATGTTATGAGCCGGTGGTGGTGGTGACTGTGGTGCCGGAACAGGGTTGTTGTTGTTGGCCTGCAATTGACCTAAAGTTTGGATCATAGTTTGCATAAGTTGGTTCTGCATGGCCATCAATCGTTCCAGGTGGTTCTCGCCAGCTCCGGGGTTAACAAGAACTTCATCGTGACCATCCTATTGGTTGTCACGGGCGTTCCTTTGGCCGGCGTTTCCTCTCACCATCTGTGAGAGAGATTGCAATAGAATAGTAGGTTAGAAAGTTAGGTAGTTTTCCTCAACTATATGCATCAAGGTGAGTTGGACTATATATATATATATATATATACCAACCCATATGAGGATGTGAACAAGTGCCGAAACATCTCACACCTCTTTCTACTTACGTGTGGATATGGACAACGTTTTGACATGTCTCACAACTCACACTAAGCATATAATCATAAAAAATCATCACAAGGGCTCACACAACTCCTATTCAAGGATGGCTTCCTATGTCAAGGTAGTTTCAAGGCCAATCTAAGCTTCCTAGGGTGCTTCCTATGGTCAGCGTGGCTTAGCTACCAATCTGTGTCTGATACCAATCTATGATTCCTATTTAGGTGTATAACCTACTGTTAACCCGTGGCTCTAATATCAATCTGAGATTTCTATCTAGGCGTGTAACCTACTGTCAACCCGTGGCTCTGATACCAATCTGTGACGCCCTCAATTCTGTGGAAAACCACGGAACCGAGAACTAATGCATATGTGTGCCCAGGATGTTCATCACACATACACATATGTTCCACAAACTGAATTCAGATTATATATTACCACGAATAACAGAGTTTATTACAATATCTCATGAGTCTTGGACTCATGCTCACAGCGGATGTCTTTATTTCTATGCAGCGGAAGTCTTTATTCTAATGCGTAAGCAATTTAACTAATGTGGGAGCAAATCTAAGCAGTAAGGTCTTCATCTCTATCTCATCCCCACAGGCAAGGTTCAGAACAGATCACACGCCTAATGCTCCATTTGATCTTCATAGTAGTCTTCTCCTGCTGCTGATGATGAAATAATGATGCAAGTTTGAGTACAATGATGTACTCAGCAAGTGCGGGAAAAATATGATATGTAGCTCATAGCAAGGTAGGTATAGAAAGGCTCATTTGCAGAAAAACAAAGTTATTTATCAAAAGGACGATAAAACAGCGACGTATCTTTAAGTGAATATAATCCTAACATGTATCAAAATACCAATCATACCTCCGGCATGTTCATAACCAGTAATCAATCAACCTCATTCTCGCTCACGAATACCTCCTCGTATTAGCTACCATCTCACGAGTACCATCCTGTATTCGCTACTATTTCACCTTATAAAACAACTTCGTCTCACACCGAGACCAATCTCGTTGCCATGACTCAACAGTCATGCAACCATCTTGTCGCCCAGACTCAACAGTCCCAAAACCAAGCCATAACCATAATCAATAATCATAACCAAGAACCATCCCAATAACCATCCCAACTAATCATGGCAGTTGGCCAGGCGCTCGTGACCGTAAGCTCGGCTATCATGATAGTTTTAAGAACCCTGCAGAGTTTGCACCTCTTTACCCACAAGTTTGTGATTTTGTCACCCGTCGGCGACTGCAGAACCTCCATTATACCAGTACACAACCGTCGGTGTATGATCAAGAGATCACAAAATAGCCTTTACAAAGGGGTTACTAGATGTATGGACTCACTAAGGTTTCACCGGCAGGCTAGAATCTCCAATTCTCCCACCCACGGGCCCCCTCTTGTGCCATGCAGTTCCCAGGGCAGTCCTCACTCGACTCCCATTCCCCGCGCCTTCCACAGTCCATAACACTCTAGCAACTTACCTAATTACTCAGCTAAGCCGCATCCATACTTGGCCTTGTGGTGGCACTGTTATCCTGGCATGTGCATGCATGAACCGGTCCTTAGATCTACGGCAAGTAAACCACCATCTCATGCTACCTCATTCACAAACCCAGGCTTGCCTAGATCTCCCTTTGATCCATGTTCATTAACATCATCAGTTTCTCATTATCATTGCAAGTGCAGTTAGCTAGACACATCTATCTCGTATCCCAATCCCATGGACTCAGCGAAGCATAAAAGTAAAAACCATACCCGACTCATAAACTTACCAGGCTACAAGGGTGGTTTATTCAAAACTAGTAAACTCCTATAAAAAGGGTTTCCCATCATGTTTGACTCCGCACACACACACCTTTTCGCAAAACAAAATAGTTTCACCCAAAACATCGGATCAATATGGTCAAGGAGCACTTGCTTTGTTCTTGCGGTTTCGGTTGTTCTTGGATCTCGAAACCTTGTTGCTGCAGTTCGTCGTAGACAGCTCCCTGAGCTTGTCCTGCTATGTAGGATCACGTGCACACAAGATTCACAGCAATCAATACCATGCACAAACCTTAAACTAGATGCGATGATGCATATGCATGATATCCTATGATTAGTTTTATTAGATGGGTTTGTACGTGTTCTTGCATGGCTTACATGGATTTTATGATGAACAGAGATGTTCGGATCAAAGGTGGACATGGCGATGATCTTGTATTTAGATCAACCTGATCATCAAGTGATCTGTCCACAAGAAGGCTTCTGTTCGAAAGGAATCAAAGAACAGATGCAAAAAAACACAACGATGTCATAAGGTGGTATTGGAGACCTACCTTACGTTTGAATGTTATGATTGTTATGAATCTTGTATGTGTGTGACCCTGTATAGAAGGACAAGCTCAAGGAGCTGTCTACGACAAGCTGCAACAATAAGGTTTCGAGATCCAAGAGCCACCAGAACCGCAAGAACAAGGCAAGTGCTCCTTGACCATATTGATCCTATGTTTTGGGTAAAACTGTTTTGTTTTGCGAAAAGGTGTGTGTGTGCTGAGTCAAACATGATGGGAAACCCTTTTTTAGGAGTTTACTAGTTTTGATTAAACCACCCTTGTAGCCTGGGAAGTTTATGAGTCGGGTATGGTTTTTACTTTTATGCTTCGCTGAGTTCATGGGATTGGGAAGCGAGTTAGATGTGTCTAGTTAACTGCACTCGTAATGACAATAAGAAATTGATGTTGTTAATGGACATGGATCGAAGGGAGATCTAGACAAGACTGGGTTTGTGAATGAGGTAGCATGAGATGGTGGTTTACTTGCCGTAGATCTAAGGACCGGTTCATGCATGCACATGCCAGGATAACAGTGCCACCACAAGGCTAAGTATGGGTGCGGCTTAGCTGAGTAATTAGGTAAGTTGCTAGATTGTTATGGACTGTGGAAGGCGCGGGGAATGGGAGTCGAGTGAGGACTGCCCTGGGAACTGCATGGCACAAGAGGGGGCCCGTGGGTGGGAGAATTGGAGATTCTAGCCTGCCGGTGAAACCTTAGTGAGTCCATACATCTAGTAACCCCTTTGTAAAGGCTATTTTGTGATCTCTTGACCATACACCAACGGTTGTGTACTGGTATAATGGAGGTTCTGCAGTCGCCGACGGGTGACGAAATCACCAACTTGTGGGTAAAGAGGTGCAAACTCTGTAGAGTTCTTAAAACTATCATGATAGCCGAGCTTACGGTCACGAGCGCCTGGCCAACTGCCATGATTAGTTGGGATGGTTATTGGGATGGTTATTGGTTATGGTTTTGGATGGTTTGGTTATGGTTTAGTTTTGGGACTGTTGAGTCCGGGTGATAAGATGGGTTGCATGACTGTTGAGTCATGGAAACAAGGTTGGTCTCGGTGGGAGACGAAGTTGTTTTATGAGGTGAAATGGTAGCGAATACAGGATGGTATTCGTGAGATGGTAGCGAATACGAGGAGGTATTCATGAGCGAGAATGAGGTTGATTGATGAGCATAACGGAGGTATGATTGGTATTTTAATACATGTTGGGATTACATTCACCAAAATATAAGTCGCTGTTTTGTCGTGTTTTTGATAAATAACTTTACTTTTCTGCAAATGAGCCTTTTTATACCTACCTTGTTATAAGACTTCATATCATATGTTCCCGCACTTGCTGAGTACATCATTGTACTCAAACTTGCATTATTATGTCATCAGCAGCAGCAGGTGAAGACTACTATGAAGACCAAATGGAGAATTAGGCGTGTGATCTGTTCTCAACCTTGCCTGTGGGGATGGAATAGAGATGGAGCCATTTGCTGCTTAGATTTGCTTCCGCATTAGTTAGAAGACTTTCCGCTGCATAGAAATAAGACTTCCGCTGTGAGCATGAGTCCAAGACTCATGAGACATTGTAATAAACTCTGTTATTCGTGGTTATATATATTCTGAATTCAGTTTGTGGAATATATGTGTATGTATGATGAACATCCTGGGCACACATATGCATTAGTTCTCGATTCCGTGGTTTTCCACAGAATTGAGGGCGTCACAGGCCTGCAGCACGTCCTCGCCACTGACCCTCTTCTTCCTGCCACCAGGGCCTTCCTTGGCGGGCTCACTCCCTTTGTCGGGCGGTGTGTGCCAGTTGCGGCCCTCTGCGGCCCTGACACACTTGTCCGCCAAGCTGAAGAGCTCAGAGACATCCTGCACGTCATGTGTGGCCATCTTCTCGAGCATCCTCCTGTCGCGGACGCCTTGTCGAAAGGCGAGGACGACGGACGCGTTGGAGATGTGGGGGACGGTGTTCCTGACCTGGGAGAAGCGCTGGATGAACGAGCACAACGACTCTCCCGGTTGCTGTTCTATGGTGTGGAGGTCGGCCTCCGAGCCTGGCCGGACGTATGTGGCGCCCGGTCCCGTGAAAACGGAACCCAGCTGATGCATATGTGTGCCCAGGATGTTCATCACACATACACATGTAATCCACAAACTGAATTCAGAATATAACCACGAATAAATAGTGTTTAAGTACTTTTATTATATCAATCTCTAACTTATTCTTGTAGCGGAAGTCTCTAACTTATTCTAGCAGCGGAAGTCTCTAAACGATAGCGGAAGCAAAACTAAACAGCAGCGGCTCCATCTTCAACTCCACAGGCAAGTTGATGGTAGTTCACACGCCTAGTACTCCACATGATCTTCGAAGTACTCCTCTCCTATTGTTGATGTTTGTATGATAATGCAAGGGTGAGTACATGTCGTACTCAGCAAGGGCAGGAAAAGTATGACATGTAGCTTACAGCAAGGTAGGAATAAAAAGGCTCATTGCAGAAAGCAAAGTTTATTTCACAAACATGATAAAAACAGCAACTATCTTTAAGTGAATTTAATCCCAACATATATTTAAGTAAAACAGCAACATACCTCTTTCATAATTCACCACTTTTCATGTCTCAACCAACCATTAATCTTTCATCATAAATCACCTTTTCTCAACTTTATCTCAAGCTCATAATATCCATCTCATGTTCATATACATCTCATAATCATATAACCGAAAACCAAACTCATTGTCATGACTCAACAGTCCCGAAACCAATCTCAATAATCATACCATAACCATAACCAAATTACCATCCCAAGTTTCCATTCCAAATTTCCCTCTAATCATGTGAGTTGGCCAGGCGCTTGTGACCGTAAGCACGGCTATCATGATAGTTTTACACTCTTAAGAGGTGGCACAATTTACCCACAAGTTTGTGATTTCGTCACCTGTCGGCGACTGCAAAACCTCCATTATACCAGTCCACAACCGTCGGTGTATGGCCAAGAGATCACAAAATAGCCTTTGCAAAGGGGCTACTAGATGTATGGACTCACTAAGGTTTCACCAGTAGGCTCGAATCACCATTCTCCCACCTACGGGCCCCCTCTTGTGCCATGCAGTTCCCAGGGCAGTCCTCTCTCGACTCCCATTCCCCACGCCTTCCACGGTCCATAACAATCTAGCAACTTACCTAATTAGTCAGCTAAGCTGCACCCATATTTGGCCTTATGGTGGCACTGTTTTCCTAGCATGTGCTAGCATGAACCGGTCCTTAGATCTACGGCAAGTAAACCACCATCTCATTCTACCACATCCAGGAACCAAGCTTGCCTATATCTTGTAACACCCCAAAACCTGCTAAAGAGGGGAATTTAAAAAATTTTGGACGTATTGCATGTGGTGCAGAAATTCAAATTCAAACTGGAATTCAAATTCAAATCAAAACAGAAAAAGAAAAGGAAAAAGAAAAAGAAAAAGAAAACCCCAACCGGCCAGTGGGCCAAAACCCGCCAGCCGGCCCAAGACCCACCACGCCAGCCCAAGACCGCACGCCCCCTCTCTTCCTCTCACTGACACGCGGGGCCCGCGTGTCATCTCCTACCTCTCGCGCGCCCCCAACAGCCGGACTCATCCCTCGCGTCCGATCGCAACAAACTCCGGAAACCCGCGCCCCCAGCCCGATTCCCGGTCCCGGACGACTCCAACTCGATCCCAACAGACCGCCGCCCTCCCTCGCCTATATAAACGCCGACAATCGCCCTGTTCCCCCCCCCCCCCGATCGGCTGTTCTTCTCTCCGGTGAGAACCGAAGTTTCTACAGCCGATATCTTTCGATCCTTGCTCAAATTCCCTGATCTAACGTGTTGATCATGTTCCGCCGCGGCCGGGGAGCCCTGCAGGTGAAGGAAATGAAGTGTCTTGGGCCCCAACGCCCCCCCCCCCCCGACTTGCACCAAAGATCGTCGCCGTTGAAGCTCGCCGCCGACCGACTTCCAGGACCTCCGAGTGCTGGAAAACCCCTCGGTGAGCATCCCCTACTCCTCCGCAGCCGATCCATGCAAAAAGATGCGAGTTCTAACGAGTAGCGGCAAAAGCCGAGGCTGCGCCGGCGAGATCGCCACCCCCCGCCGCCACGCGCCACCGCGCGCGTGGGCTGGCTCCGGCCAGGGCGACGTGGCCACTTGAGTCGTCTATTTTAAATCGCACGGTAGAATTAAAACCCGCGCATACCGGTTCGGCGATCTAATCTGAGCCGTCTATTTTAAATCGGACGGTCCACATCAGCCCCGCGTTATAAAGGCCGGGATTCTTACGTGCTAGCCCCTGGGGATCTCGGAAAACACGAGCTAGCCCCGGAAACTTCTGATCTAGCCCCTGGAACTTCAGAAATTCATGTAAGTTCATTTAAAAATCAGTTTTAGCCCCTGGACTTAATAAAAATTAGGAAAACCCCTCTGTTATGTGTAGTTAGACCCCTGGAAATTTATGAAGTAGCAAATTAGACCCTGCAGTAGGGTGGATTTACCTTTTTGACCCTATATGCAAACTTTGTGGCTAAGAAGTGTAATAATTAAATATAAAGAATTTATTTAAATTGGAAATTCATATATAGTGTGCAAACAGAAATCTGAATACAAAAGTTAGAAATCATATATATATGTTTAGAAGTGAATTTAATATGTGACTAGGATTTAGATTTAAAAAGGTAAGGCAAACACATTGTAAATTCAAATTTAAACTCTCCTAGCGCTTGGAAAACTTTAGAATGAGTTAAAAATAGACTTTAGGCTGAAATGAATCTGTCTAATTGTTGTTCATATTTATTAGTTATAGAAACACATTTTTAGGCTAGGAAATAATTCTGAAAACTGATAAAATAAATTTAAATTAGTTCACATCAGAGGAGAAGTTCAAAAATATATTATTCAATATTTTAGATCAGAACCTATTCTGTTTAGATGATATGTCTTACTATTTTAATAGTAAAGTTCACTTTTAGGCATAGAAAATAAATCTGAAAATATAGGGAAATAGGTATGTATAATTAGAAAATGATAAATGAGGTCACCAAACTCAAAAACTTCAACTTAGGATTTTGTAGAAGATCTGAAAACTTATTTGGAGTAGGGAAATACCTTTTATGCAAACATTGTGGCTAAGAAGTGTAATAATTAAATATAAAGAATTTGTTCAAATTGGAAATTCATATATAGTGTGCAAATAGAAATCTGAATACAAAAGTTAGAAATCATATACATATGTTTAGAAGTGAATGTAAGCCAAAAATCAACACATGTAGAGTAACCACAACACTTAGAAATGTGAATGACTTTCATAGGTATGTATGTGTGGTTTGCATGAAGTGAAAGTGTGAATTATGTCTTATGGATTGTTGTTTTCTTTTGCTATGTCTATTGGCATGAGTAGAACCTGCCCCAGAGCAAGTTCTCCCCTTCCAAGACCAAGACTATCCATTCTCAGAGCAGCAGGAAGAAGGCAAGTGTCCTTGACCACTTTGATCCTATACTAGGATGTGTAGATAGAATTATTTGCATTGTAAATTGAAATATGAAACCCATGCTAGGATGTTTCCCTAGAATTGCATTACCTTGTTTCCTTGTAGCTTGGGTTGGGATTTATTTTATCATGTCAAATATTTATATGCTTATGCTTAGCCATGCTTAGAATGGGATAATTGGGATATGAGATCATCAATTTATTTACCTTACTCTTGAATGAGATGTTATGAGTTATGTAGAGGTAGGGATCGAGGCAAGTTGGATGATTTGGTTGGTGTTGGGTGCATGAGACTTGGGTTTGTGTTTAGTACTTGCCTGGATCCTAAGGACCGGTTCATGGAGCATGTAACCTGGCTTTACCGTGCCAACCACATGCTGAGATGGGGCAGCTTGGCCAATTAGTTAAGTGTATCCCCGGCGTAGTATGGGTGTGTTGGATGGTGCGGGGAATAGGTGTCAGCTGGACTACCATATGAACCGCAAGGCTCAAGAGGGGGCCACTGCAGCGGGGTTGGAGCCTCTTGTATGCTGTTAGGGGTGAAACCTCAGTGGGCCCACGCTCGTCCGGAATCCCTTTGTAAAGGCTTCGTAGTGATCTCCTGGCTACACACCTGGGAAGTGTGAATGTGGTTCGCGGCCACTAGCATAATGGAGGTTCTTTTAGTCCACCCGGCAACGGGGGATGAAATCACTACATGTGGGTACAGTGGTGCAAACTCTGCAGAGTCAAAACTGTCATGACAGCCGTGCTCACGGTCAAGAGCGGCTTGGACTTATTCATGATTAGAGGATGATGAATTTGGAAGTGGAGGATGTTAAGCGGGGAGCTTGACATTGGATATGATGTTATGGTTACTTGATTTTGATGATGGGTTGGGAGATTGGGACCATTTCACCTGTGTAGTAAGGTATGTTCTTAATAAGCTAAGGTGATAGGTATTAATTACGCAGTGCTTTAACCATGAGTCAATCTCTCCTTGCTCTAGCCATGCATGACATAACTTTCCCACACTTGCTGAGTACCAACGGTACTCAAACTTGCATATTTGTTGGTTTAAATTGCTGCTCAGGTCAAGGGGATGATGTGGTGTTCAATGACCAAGACTTCGGACCTGAAGAAGGATTCTAGGTTCATGGAGTCCCCCGGGCAACGCGTGTGACGGAGCCCACAAGATTTATATTCCGCTGCGGTTTTATTTACATATTATGAACTTATTATCGTCCATCGAGACGTATGCTATGTAAGACCTATTTATATTCGACACCTAGCTTGTAATAAATGATGCTTCACTATTTGTCATTACATGTATGAGAAAATGATCCTGGCATACATGTGATATTCACTCGGTTGTTCTTCGGAGAAACCGGGTGTGACATATCTCCCCCGATTCTATGCTCATTATTATCATCAAGTTCTCATCATTATTCATATGAGTGCAGTACTTAGACATGTTCTACTTCGCCTTCCCATATCCCGTAGATTAGCGAAGCAAAAAGGAAAAACGACCATACCTGACTCATCAACTTCCCCGGCGACAAGGGTGGTTAACAAACTAGTAAACTCCTATAAAAAGGTGTCCCATCAAGTTGACTCAAGCATACATATTTTTGCAAACAAAACAGTTTCCAAAACATGCGATCAATATGGTCAAGGGGCACTTGCCTTGCTTCTATGGCTCTTGTTGCTCACGTGTCTCGAAGTCTCGGTGTTGTAGTTCTTCGTAGATGGCTTCCTGAGCTTGTCCTTCTACTCACGATCACACACATACAAAATTATGGCAATCAAACATCATGCACAGACTTTACTCAAGATGCAATGGGCCAAATCCTATGATGTTGTTTTATTAGACCAGTTTGTACGTGTTCTTGCATGTTTTACTGGGCTTGCATGGGGTTTTATGGTGAACAAGGGTGTAAGGATCAAGTGTGGACATGGTGATGATCTTGACATCAAGATCTAGATCAATTCCACCGTCAAAAACCGATCAACACGTGATCTACCCACACGAAACAGCTTCTATTTGAAGGGAACGAAGAAAATAGATGCGAAGAAACCGCGATGAGGTCGTAAGATGGATACGAAGACCTACCTCACTTCTCTTTGGTGGAGGAACCTTCCTCCTAGCAATGGCAGCAGCGACGGCGAGGCGCGACGGCACTCGTCGGCGGGCTCACCGGTGGGGCTCACCGGCGAGTTGGGAGCTAGGGCCTCCAAGTCGTCGACTCGGGAGGTGGAAAATAGGTACGTGGTTGCGGCCAGGGGGGTTTCGGGTTCTATTTATAAAAGGAAAAGAAGAGTCCTACTCCGATTGGACTTCAAATAAGAGTCCTATTCAATTTCTTTTGGATCTTAACAGCTTATCTCCAATTGATTTGGTGCGGTAGCAACGTGGAAATCGTGTCGGTTTCCTCAGTACCGGGTATTCCCGCGCGCACAGGAGAAAAAAACCTCTTAAGGATCTCGTCCTTCCGCAGGGATGAGCTCCGGAGACTCCACGCGTCCAGCGGTGGCCGGACCTTCCTTTTCCTCAGGGGCGGGCTCCGGGTGCGCAACGTGTTTGGCGGGCGGGACTTCCCTCTCCCTCAGAGGTGAGCTCCGCGTGCGCCATATGTCTGGCGAGTGGGACCTCCCCCTCTCTCAGAGGTGAGCTCCGCGTGCGCCACGTGTCTGGCGGGTGGGACCTCCCCTCTCCTCAGAGGCAAGCTCCGCGTGCACCATGTGTCAGTGCTGGACCTCCCCTCTCTTCAGAGGCGAGCTCCGAGAGTGCCACGTGTCCAATAGCTCCGGACTTCCTTTCTCCTCAGAGATGAGCTCCGAGGTCGCCATGTGTCCAACAGCGTCGGACCTCTCTTCTCAGAGGTGAGCTCCGAGAGTGCCACGTGTCCAGCAGCGCCGGACCTCCTTTCTCCTCAGAGACGAGCTCCGAGAACGACACGTGTCCCGTGGGGCTGGGCCTCGCTTCTCTGTAGAGACTAGCTCCGAAGTCAACATGTGTCCCACAGGGCTGAGCCTCGCTTCTCCGCGGAGACTAGCTCCGAAGGCGACACGTGCCCAGCGGTGTCGGACCTCTCGGAGGCGAGCTCCGAGGGTGACACGTATCCAGCGGGGCCGGACCTCATCCCTTCTGCAGGGGTGAGCTCCACGGGCGCCACGTATCCCGCGGTGCCGTACCTTGCTCCCTCCGCAGGGGCGAGCCCCGAAGTCAACACGTGCCCAGCGGGGCCAGACCTCGCCCCTTCCGCAGAGGCAAGCTCTGAGCCTGCCACGTGGCCAGCAGTGCCGGACCTCACCCCCTCCGCAGGGATAAGCTCCGAAGGCGCCACGTGGCCAGCAAGCCGCGGGAAGTGTCGACGGCGCTACTCGGCGAATTGGAATTGGCTCTTTTCAGCTATGTTTCTCCCATTTTTATGATTCTTTCCCATTTCTATTTCTTTTATAATGTTTTTCTATATGCAATGCATGAATATGAAATTGAGGGTGTTACAACGTAGGAGCTACAAAAGTTGGTCGTGAACTGCCGGCACAACTCTTTCGAGGAGGTCACAGATCCCTGGGGCAAGTTCATGAGCCATGACCGGGCTGACCCGGTCAAAGCTACCGGGAAGTAGTTGGCCATGATGGCCTCGTCCCCTCCTGCAGCTAGAATGGCAGTGGAGTATATTTGAAGTAATTCGACGGGGTTGACTGTCCCATCGAACTTCTCTGGCAAATGTGGCCGGAACTTGCACGGCCACACCGCCAAATGGAGGTGTGGGGCCAGAGCCATGCAGCCTCCCACAGAGCTTGGGGAGGCAGGGTTCTGGCCCATGTAAATGGGACGCATGGTACCCGAGGTACCATATCCTTCCCTGAGGCCAAGACGTCTTTCGCGCTGTCACTCGACGGTGACGCGGCCTTCCTCACTATGACGACGGCGGCGGTCCAGCTCACCCCTGGAGTCTGTGGTGGGGACCCTGGACGTCATCGCCGAGTGGATTGTCGTCGTCTCATAATCCCTTGTTAGGTCACGGGGTGGCAGATGCCCCGTCCTCGGTCGCTGTCGTCGACGACACGGCGAGTTGAGTGCGGCGACGACCAGGCGGTCGATGTCATTGCACCATTGTTCTGCAGCGGACGATGAAGCCCCTACACTTGGGGGTTGTGCAAGAGCGCACGTGTGAGGGACACAGGACCTCGTCGGGTGGTGCCGTGTTATGCGGCACCCAACAGCACACGGGTCGATGAACATACATCATATTACATAAATGGTTTGCGGAAACGTACAAGATTGTTTTACAAATAAATATATATCAGAGTAAACTACAGCGGAAGACTATCACTCTCACGATTCATATCTAAACTAGCAACAAAGAAACGGTCCAGCCCGCGGACGTTTCTTACTAGCAACACGAAGATCAATCTGCAGCGGCGAGGATGCTCTTTGAGTAAGCACTCGGAGGTTCCCGAGTCTCATCGGCATCCCTTCTCATAATCAGCGAGTCAATTACCTGCAAAACAACTCGGATAGCATCCGTGAGCATAACGCTCAGCAAGACTTAACCGTCACCCTAAACATGAAACTCTAAGTGAGGTTATGAACCTAACATAGGATGGCGTAAGCATAAGTAAACTCGCCTAAAAGTGAATCCTTACTTTCAGTATTAATTACAGCATTTTAAGTAACCCTGGGCACGCTACATCGGGAGTCCACAATCAAACAAGAAACGCTTTCCCCCGATGTAAATTGCTCATGGCATAAAAGAATCGAGTTTGCACTAGCCTATTCATCGAGATCCAATACAACACTAGTATAATACTTCACATCAATATGATTAGTTCCTTTCTCATGCAAGTTCTTACTACGTCACGACTGTGAGAACAAGTATGCTCGGTCCATTCCGCGAGCGACGGTGATTCGAATCAATAACACCCGGACTACACGACACGTACGCCCGTACTCGACGTTGCCTACAACAACCATCACTGACGTCGTACGTGGCAGCCTTTCCCCCGTTTCACCCCCGCTGAATCGATCAAGTCGCCCCGTACAGTAGCTACTCTCATGGTGCACCTTCCGACGTGAGATGTCATGAGAATATTCCCCACATACTGCACACCGGCCGTCCGCCTGAGGCGACCCGAAAAGTCCCAACGACAGCTTCCCGAGGTACATCGGTTTACTGGGTCCCATATAGCCAGCATGAGTCCGGTACACAACTCAAACTTGTTCAACAGGGCCGCATACGGATCGGTCCTTGACCGACACGGACAGGTCTACAGCACCCAGGCCCCTATGTCCTGCTGCTCCTACAACCTTCCGGTCTCAACTTTTAACTTGCTAATTCAATTACGAACCAATCCCGTATGCCCCTGTTGTCCCTAAATCTGCGAGTAGCATCTCACCACTCGACTTCTACCGAACCGTACTTAAGCATGGCAGTTCTACACGGTGAAAGATACCTACCCAATACTTCATGGGTCATTTGGCTATGCAAGAGGAGTATCAAACACTAGACCTAATGTACAGTTCAAATCTTAACCAAAGGTGAATACAAAATAAAAACTTAACAGCTGTTAAATGCAAACCGGAGCTTGCCTGTTTTGCAGGGTAGTCGCATATAAGCAGTTAGTATCCTTGCAGATCCACCCTTGACTCTCCGGAGCTTGATCCACTTTGATGAATCACTCCTTTGAGTCCCCTTCGTTGTGGTCCCTATTGAAATGCATATGCATATGTTTCATGGAATGTAATGGAAAGAAGTTATAGAATTACTTTCTTAAGAACAGAGGTTGTGTGGAAAAGCCAAGCATGGCTTGGTTTGCCTCTGTTGTGCAAGGAACAGAATTAAACTAATTTGACCTTAAGGCCCTTAGCTATACACTAACCCTCTTCTCTAATGAACATAATAGATAAGCTGAAAGGATTTGAGTGCAACTGGAGAACAAGAACTCCAATGGCCTCAAAACTTTTACAGCAGGTTCTATGATACCTAAGGATTTAGCTTGCCAAATTGCAGCTAATGTGGAGTCATATTGTGTCCCCCATAATTCTCACAATATCTCTTATGTATTTTTCCCTTATACATAAGTATGGAGAATAAGAACAGGGAGTTCCAGGACTTATCTTGGGCTGATAATTTACATGTGAGTTCTTGATCACATGAGAGTCATCTGGTCCAAAATTCAGCCCTTTTACTTGGGTAGTTCTCCCAGAACAATTCTTTAAGCATTTATACTCAATAGAATTAATTCTGTAGTAATGTGCATTTTCATGCCCAACTAAGTGAACTACAATTCCAAGTATGTCCCATAGAGCTTGCCTAAATTTTCCTATGATTTTTGGAGCTATGGATTGCTCAGAACAGATTTTTGAAGTGGGAAACATTTTCTGAAAATGTTTCTGGACTCTTATGACACAGCAGATTGTTTTTAGCAAATTCCTACTCAAATGATCTTCAAATGAGCTGAAAATTTGCTATAAGGTCAACAATATGCTAAAGAATAATCTGGCAAAATTTGGGTATTTTTGGATAAACCAAACTCCCTCTATAATTCTTTTTCAGAAAACCTTCCAAGAATTTTCCAGAATTAAATAATTTGTTTCATACAAATTGGGTTGTACCTCTGCATAGTACACTCTTAAAGGAATCCAACAAAATTTATCTCACTATTTTTGGAGCTTCCTACACCAAGTTATGCATTTTACAAGTTTGCACAACTCTCTGTTTGATTTTAAACAGCACAGTCACGCGTGGGGCCCACGGGTCAGATGCTTCTTCAACCTCCCGCCAGAGCCCCGCGGTGCACACCAGCAGAAACTTGGCATGGCTCGTTCTCCCTCATTTCTCCACCAAATGAGCTCCGGTTTCGCCCTACACGCTCCTGGGAACGTGGCGCAGCTGCCGGGCAAGGTTTTCCCGCATGAAAATGGCTGCAGGTGGGTCGGCACCGGTGGGGCGGCTCGGGAGCTCGACATGGACGCGTTCCCGCGTGTCCAAGGCATCTCCCGGCGAGCTATGATGTCCTACAGCATCCCTATGGTTCTAGGAACACGGAACGGGGATCAGATCATGCAGAAAGTGGCTGCACCTAGTCCTCACCGTGGACCATGGCAGTTTTGGCCGCCGGCGACGATTTCTCGTCGCCCGGGGCACAGGAGGGTCGGTTTCCTTTGGTTTTCGGCGTGGGAGGGCGCTAGGGCATCTAGTTGCTGTGGTTTGAATTGTGGGAGGTGTGATCAATCGGTTTGGGAGAATTTCCCGAATTACACACATGCTGTTCTACACGTGCACCGGTGCCAAAACTGGAATTCCGGCGAGCCGGCGTCGGGGGAGGGCAAGAGGACGACGGGATGATGATAAGTACCTCCTGGCGCACCTCTGTGACTTCTTGAGCCTGCCGGAGAGGCGCTGGACTGGCCGGGAGACAGGGGCAATGGAGCAGCGCCGGTGAAGGAAAGACAGCGCCCTGCTGATCGTGAGGAGAGGAGCAACTGCTGTTGGCTTGGTCCGAGGAGGGGGAGATAACGTTGCTGAAGCGGTGAGAACCCACCCTGGGGCGCCAACGCGTGGAGACCGGCAGCAGGAGCTGTCACCGGCAAGCTGCTCGGTGGCGCTCGCAAGCTGCTCGGGAAAAGTTCCCACCGAGAGCAAAACTTAGTGATTAAGTTTCCTCTTTTAGCTCAATGACATGTGGGTCCCACTCCACATGTACCTCCCAAATATCTGTTCAATCTGATCTTTTCAATCCCCAGAATGCTAAAATTTAAAAAGGTGGGCTAGAATTTGAATTCTTCAAATTCAGTTTGAATTTGCAAGACTAAACCTGAATTTGATTTAAGTTTGCAATTTCCTCTCTTTAGCTCTCCTTTGAGCCCACCCTACAATTGAAAAGTTGGTGATAACCCTTTCCCTAAAAACTCAACTATATGGCTGCATGTTAATTCAAAGTTTTTGGGTCACCATATGTGTGAACTTTGAATTTCAAATCTGAATTTTAAACTTACATGCAAAGAGGTATTTAACTCCTTATTGGTTCAACACTTTTAAATAAAAAGGTGAACCTCATGTTGGATGTTCATCCATGTATTACTTTGCATGAAGAAAAGTTTTAACAAGTCCCATTTTTTTCCTGTCATTGCCACACATATGAACTCAAACCATAGTTTTTATTCATACACATTTTTGGGACTTTTGCATTCCTCCCCCCTTAAAAGAATCTCGTCCCGAGATTACAAAACAGGAACGAGACGGGAGAGGTAATTACAAACTGTACAAAGATAAAAATTCCGGGTAGTTGGTGCGGAGAAAATCTTCACTTTCCCACGTCGCCTCTTCCGCGGTGTGGTTACTCCACAGCACCTTGAAAAATTTCATCGTCCGGTTCCGGGTTACCCGGGTCTTTTCATCCAAAATTTGGACCGGTCGCTCGGTGTAGGTCAAGTCCGGTTTCAATTCGTCGATGTCCTCAGTGCGAACAGCAGCGGTGAATTTGAGGCACTTCCGCAGCTGTGATACATGAAATACATCATGAATACCCGCTAGACTTGCTGGTAACTCCAGCCGGTAGGCTACGGGTCCGCACTTCTCCGTGATAGCAAAAGGACCAATAAAACGGGGAGCGAGCTTCCCCTTTACACCGAACCGGTGAATTCCCTTCATCGGGGATACACGAAGATAAACGTGTTCTCCGACGTCAAAATGTAATGGCCTACGCCTCTGATCGGCGTAGCTCTTCTGTCGGGATTGGGCAGCCTTTAAGTTCTCTTGTATCAACCGAACTCGGTCTTCGGCTTCGTTGACAAGATCAATCCCAAACAGAACTCTTTCGCCGGACTCACACCAATTCAGTGGTGTGCGACACTTCCGGCCATAGAGAGCTTCATACGGTGCCATTTTAATACTCGCTTGATAACTGTTGTTGTATGAAAACTCCGCCAGCGGTAGGTGATCGTCCCAATTCCTACCGTGGTGGATGGCACACGCTCTCAACATATCCTCAAGTACTTGATTCACCCTCTCAGTTTGTCCATCGGTTTGAGGGTGATATGCGGAGCTCCTAATCAGCTTAGTGCCCAACGAGGCATGCAGCTGCTCCCAAAACCGAGCAACGAACAACGCACCTCGATCTGAAACGATGGTCTTTGGGACACCATGTGAGCAAATAATTCTGGAGATGAATAACTCCGCATATTGTCTTGCTCGATAATGAGTGTTCACCGGTATGAAATGAGCCGACTTTGTCAACCGGTCGACAATCACCCATATCGAGTCATGCTTCCTGGATGTGAGCGGTAATCCGACGATGAAGTCCATACTCACATCCTCCCATTTCCATGCCGGTATCTTCAAAGGTTGTAGCGGTCCGGCTTTCCGCATATGATCAGCCTTGACCCGTCTACACGTATCGCATTCGGATACGTATTTAGCAACCTCCCTCTTCATCCTCGTCCACCAAAATTTCTGTTTCAAATCTTGGTACATCTTGTTACTTCCGGGATGAATGGAAAATTTAGACAGGTGGGCTTCATCCAAGATCTTCTTCCGGAGTTTCATATTGCGCGGTACCACTATACGGTCGTTAAACCATATTGTACCGTTCTCATCCTTCCGGAAACATTTCACCTCTCCGTTGTCTAGTCTTCTCCGTATGTGAGACATACCTCTGTCTCTTCTTTGAGCCTCAACAATCTCTTCACGGATTGTTGGAATGAGCGCGAGATTATAGAGTGCGCCGTACGGAATGACACGGAGGCTGGGTTCTTCATCTTCCAACTCAGCAACCGCTAAGTTGTGAACGTGGAATTTCCGACTAAGCGCGTCGGCAACCACGTTGGCTTTTCCCGGGTGATAGTGGATCTCAATTTCATAATCTTTTATGAGCTCCAACCATCTCCGTTGTCTCATATTCAGCTCCTTCTGCGTGAAGATGTACTTCAGGCTTTTATGGTCGGTGTAGAGGTGAACAAGATTACCCAGTAGGTAATGCCTCCACATCTTCAATGCCAACACCACTGCAGCAAGCTCAAGATCGTGAGTTGGATAATGCTGCTCGTGGTTTCGCAGTTGACGAGACCCATAGGCGACTACACGCCCTTCTTGCATCAGAACGCAGCCGAGACCGATGCCGGATGCATCGCAGTATACATCAAATGGCTTCGTCGTGTCCGGCTGAGCTAGAACTGGAGCCGTTGTGAGATGTTTCACCAAAGTTTTGAATGCGGCTTCACATGCTGCATTCCACATGTATTTAGTGCCCTTCTTCAGCAGCTCCGTCATTGGTTTAGCAATTTTTGAGAAGCTCGGAATGAACCTCCGATAATACCCTGCTAAACCTAGGAAACTTCGGACCTCGTGGACTGACTTGGGAGATTCCCACTTCAGCACTTGTTCAATTTTGCTGGGGTCCACGGCAATGCCCTCTGCTGAAATAATATGGCCAAGGAAAGGCACTTGATCAATCCAAAATTCGCACTTGCTGAACTTGGCATACAATTGGTGCTCCCGTAACCGTTGTAGCACAGTACGCAGGTGTTCAGCGTGCTCTTCTTCAGATTTGGAGTAAACCAATATGTCGTCGATGAATACCACGACGAACTTGTCTAACTCCGGCATGAACACAGAATTCATCAAATACATGAAGTGTGCCGGAGCGTTGGTTAATCCAAATGACATGACGAGGTACTCGTAGAGTCCGTATCTCGTCGAGAAAGCCGTCTTCGGTATGTCCTCCGGTCGGATCTTGATTTGATGATAGCCCGACCGAAGATCCATCTTCGAAAATACCTTTGCACCCACAAGTTGATCAAACAGGATGTCGATGCGAGGCAAAGGATACTTGTTCTTGATCGTGACAGCATTGAGAGGACGATAATCAACACATAGCCGTAGTGTTTCATCCTTCTTCTTAACGAACAGCGCTGAGCAACCCCAAGGTGAAGAACTTGGTCGTATGAAACCCTTGCTCATGAGTTCATTCAGTTGCTCTTTCAACTCTGCTAGCTCGTTAGGTGCCATCTTGTAAGGCCTTCGTGAAATAGGCGTCGTTCCCGGCGCCAGTTCAATCTTAAACTCGACGTCCCGTTCGGGCGGCATGCCCGGTAAGTCATCGGGAAAAACGTCGGGATAATCACGTACCACCGGAATATCTTCAAGCTTCAGTGCTTCCGTGTGGTAGGCCTCTACCATATCTGGATCTTCGCTGTCTAAAAACAGCGTGTGCTGTCCGTGAATCGGCGAGTCAATCTGGACAGTCCGGTTACCGATATTGAGAACGGCACCGTGACGATTTAACCAAGACATCCCCAATATAATGTCTATCTTCTGCCTATCCAACATAATCAGCGATGTTGGGTATATTTTTCCGCCCAAACACAAAGCTGCTCGGGACACAATCTGATTGGCAGAGATATTTCCTCCCGGTGAACGTATGAAAAAACTCGTTGTGGGAGTATTGGTGGATAATTGGTGCTGATCCACGCATGTTTTGCTGATAAAATTGTGGGTTGCACCTGAATCAAAAAGTACCAATACGGGCACGTCCTTGAGAGTAAACATGCCCGCTAACACCGGTGCTCCCTCCGGGACATCCTCAATCGCAAGATGTTGCACACTCCCGGATTGCAATGCTGTTATGTTGACTGGAGCAGGTGGCGGCATACCACCTGATGATGATGGCTGTCTGGTGTTTACCAACTTCTCCCGGCATTCCTGCCTAAAATGCCCAAAACGGTGGCAATAAGAACACGGAGGTTTCCCCGGTTCTTCGTTGACTTGTGGTTGAGAAGTTGAGGCACTTGGCTGCAGCAATGATGCAACAGGTATCATTCGTTGCTGCGGAAATGGCGCTGCTTCAAGATAAGATTCTTGAGCAGGAAATCTGTACGGAGTTGATCTCCCTGGTGCTTGCCATATCTCCTCGGATGGTGTGTGATACACCACACGGTATTTACGAGGAACGATTGGTGTGTCTTCTTGCACATCCTCCCGGTCCCTCTTCTCTGCTTGACACTCAAGTGTCGCTTGTTCTTGCAGCAGAGCAGCACTGATCAACTCGGTGTAACTGCCTTGATTGAACAAAGCTAACTTCTCTTTTAGTATGGCACTCAAGCCATAGAAAAAGTAGTCACACATTGCAGCTTCGCTCGTCGCATAAGCAGGAGCGTATTGTGCTAGAAGATTGAATCGTCTGACATAATCGAGGACACCCATGTCCCCCTGCTTCAAGTTTCTGAATTCCTGCTGCTGGGCCTTGATAAAACCCATAGGAATGTGATGAGCCCGGAATGCTTCACGAAATTCCGTCCATTCCACTTGATGACCTTCCGGAACGGTGGCAAGATAAGCGAACCACCAATTTCCGGCGGTTCCATGGAGCTGTTGAGCTGCAAATGATGTTTTCTGATACTCGTCACACTCAAACACTCCAAACTTGGACTCCATAACTCGAAGCCACTGATCAGCTTCCACTGGTTCATGGGCTTCCGTGAAGATCGGCGGTTGTGTCGCCAAGAAATCCAAGTAGGCGTTCCGAGGTGGAACGTCCTGTTGTGCACGCTGGAGTAAGCCCTGTTGTACCAAGGCTTGGAGTAGTCTTGTGTTCTCTTGACTTGACTCGACCATCTGAGCCATGACATCCGCCCATACCGTTGATGGCGGTGCCCGTGGTGGAGTCGAGTCATCATCGTCTTGACGAGAACTATCAACCCTACTCGGAGAATGAGTACGCACCATACTGCACAAAGAGAATTTTTTTTTTTTTTTGAGGGAAGTCAAAACATGATCTCAGCAGTATGTGAAAGTATGTAAAACATGAACATGCTAAAACTTTATGAGAGCATAACAAAATTTCATGTTTACACATCTTTCTAAAGCCAACATATCCAGTCCCTCATTCGGTACAAAAACAGACCCTTCTGTACTTAACCCAGAATTTGATCCATTTATTAGCATTTTCATAACTCAAGTTGAATACCAAAGTTAAAGTTAACTTCGGTATATTTTCAACGAGTACTCACATGCCCCTAGATCATTTCTGGAACAGAAGTTAGGATTGTTCAAATTTGACAGAATTTCTGGCTAAAATTTGCCAGCACCTCCTTTGTATGTGGCTGTTTTCATCACAGTTTTACATACAAATAAAGTACAATTCTGAACAAACTATGAACTACAAAATCGTTGCAAATTTCCTAACCTTTCTAACGGTGTATCATATGACCCCTAGAATTTTTCTGCAGACTGTGACGGCTAATTTACAGCAACATCCAGAGAAGTCTGCAGCTGCTCTGTTTTCTGAACAGTTTGCATTCATCTGGACGTTCAACCAAGTTGGTGTCGGATTTGGCTCTGGAGTTCTACAGAAAAGTTGTAGAGCACTTAATAAACTTTCCAGAACTGTATCAAACACCTCCATTGGGTCAAACTAATCAGAGTTATGCTCTGTTAAAGTTCGGCAAAACTTCTGCCAGGACAGAGCACTCTGTTTTTGAGATCAAAAGAAGCCTAGTAATTCTCTTCTTTGAAACTTAGTTCAAATGAAGAGTTCAGTAACTATTATGTGCTTTATCACATCCATTTTTAGTTTGAAAGTTAGTCATGAATGATTTCTTCATAGGTAAGAATACTATCCAGTGTAGTACGGTGACGATGCACCGTAAGACATATGACGGTACTACGTTGCCTCACCAAAGAAAAACCTAACCGGATTACACCGGCATATACGTATACTTAGGTGGCACTAAAACGGTCACTCGCAAACGTGTTCTACACGCACTAAGGTTTTCGTGGTTAGTTCCTGCATAAAACACACTCAATCATCAGGTTCGGCTACACACCGAACCCGGTATCCATAACAGTTGGTACACCCGGCCGTCATCACTCGCCCAGGTGTTCTCAAGCCAAGCACGCCTTGAGCTACGTGTTCACGTTACTGACCACGTGACGGGGTCTCCCAAATTGCACCACGCACGCCTGGGACAGACGTTGCTCGAATACCCCAAACGACATGAAGAGTCGTAGAGGATACTAAAGCGGGTCGGGTTACCTGCCACCCGTGGGGCTCCACCCTTCAGCTTGTGCGCACTGGTGGACAGCGCATACGTGCACCCCCCAAGACATAAACCGTCCCGAGATGCACGATTTTCTGACATAACAAATAAGTTAGCTTGCCACCTTCATTATATGCTAATAGTAGTCCTTATGTGGGCCTAGTACCGTTATCTCACCGTATCCTAAGTTTTTGACATAATATGATGCTCAATCCGTGCTCTGTTCCCAACGCAGCTCTGATACCATGTGTGAGGGACACAGGACCTCGTCGGGTGGTGCCGTGTTATGCGGCACCCAACAGCACACGGGTCGATGAACATACATCATATTACATAAATGGTTTGCGGAAACGTACAAGATTGTTTTACAAATAAATATATATCAGAGTAAACTACAGCGGAAGACTATCACTCTCACGATTCATATCTAAACTAGCAACAAAGAAACGGTCCAGCCCGCGGACGTTTCTTACTAGCAACACGAAGATCAATCTGCAGCGGCGAGGATGCTCTTTGAGTAAGTACTCGGAGGTTCCCGAGTCTCATCGGCATCCCTTCTCATAATCAGCGAGTCAATTACCTGCAAAACAACTCGGATAGCATCCGTGAGCATAACGCTCAGCAAGACTTAACCGTCACCCTAAACATGAAACTCTAAGTGAGGTTATGAACCTAACATAGGATGGCGTAAGCATAAGTAAACTCGCCTAAAAGTGAATCCTTACTTTCAGTATTAATTACAGCATTTTAAGTAACCCTGGGCACGCTACATCGGGAGTCCACAATCAAACAAGAAACGCTTTCCCCCGATGTAAATTGCTCATGGCATAAAAGAATCGAGTTTGCACTAGCCTATTCATCGAGATCCAATACAACACTAGTATAATACTTCACATCAATATGATTAGTTCCTTTCTCATGCAAGTTCTTACTACGTCACGACTGTGAGAACAAGTATGCTCGGTCCATTCCGCGAGCGACGGTGATTCGAATCAATAACACCCGGACTACACGACACGTACGCCCGTACTCGACGTTGCCTACAACAACCATCACTGACGTCGTACGTGGCAGCCTTTCCCCCGTTTCACCCCCGCTGAATCGATCAAGTCGCCCCGTACAGTAGCTACTCTCATGGTGCACCTTCCGACGTGAGATGTCATGAGAATATTCCCCACATACTGCACACCGGCCGTCCGCCTGAGGCGACCCGAAAAGTCCCAACGACAGCTTCCCGAGGTACATCGGTTTACTGGGTCCCATATAGCCAGCATGAGTCCGGTACACAACTCAAACTTGTTCAACAGGGCCGCATACGGATCGGTCCTTGACCGACACGGACAGGTCTACAGCACCCAGGCCCCTATGTCCTGCTGCTCCTACAACCTTCCGGTCTCAACTTTTAACTTGCTAATTCAATTACGAACCAATCCCGTATGCCCCTGTTGTCCCTAAATCTGCGAGTAGCATCTCACCACTCGACTTCTACCGAACCGTACTTAAGCATGGCAGTTCTACACGGTGAAAGATACCTACCCAATACTTCATGGGTCATTTGGCTATGCAAGAGGAGTATCAAACACTAGACCTAATGTACAGTTCAAATCTTAACCAAAGGTGAATACAAAATAAAAACTTAACAGCTGTTAAATGCAAACCGGAGCTTGCCTGTTTTGCAGGGTAGTCGCATATAAGCAGTTAGTATCCTTGCAGATCCACCCTTGACTCTCCGGAGCTTGATCCACTTTGATGAATCACTCCTTTGAGTCCCCTTCGTTGTGGTCCCTATTGAAATGCATATGCATATGTTTCATGGAATGTAATGGAAAGAAGTTATAGAATTACTTTCTTAAGAACAGAGGTTGTGTGGAAAAGCCAAGCATGGCTTGGTTTGCCTCTGTTGTGCAAGGAACAGAATTAAACTAATTTGACCTTAAGGCCCTTAGCTATACACTAACCCTCTTCTCTAATGAACATAATAGATAAGCTGAAAGGATTTGAGTGCAACTGGAGAACAAGAACTCCAATGGCCTCAAAACTTTTACAGCAGGTTCTATGATACCTAAGGATTTAGCTTGCCAAATTGCAGCTAATGTGGAGTCATATTGTGTCCCCCATAATTCTCACAATATCTCTTATGTATTTTTCCCTTATACATAAGTATGGAGAATAAGAACAGGGAGTTCCAGGACTTATCTTGGGCTGATAATTTACATGTGAGTTTTTGATCACATGAGAGTCATCTGGTCCAAAATTCAGCCCTTTTACTTGGGTAGTTCTCCCAGAACAATTCTTTAAGCATTTATACTCAATAGAATTAATTCTGTAGTAATGTGCATTTTCATGCCCAACTAAGTGAACTACAATTCCAAGTATGTCCCATAGAGCTTGCCTAAATTTTCCTATGATTTTTGGAGCTATGGATTGCTCAGAACAGATTTTTGAAGTGGGAAACATTTTCTGAAAATGTTTCTGGACTCTTATGACACAGCAGATTGTTTTTAGCAAATTCCTACTCAAATGATCTTCAAATGAGCTGAAAATTTGCTATAAGGTCAACAATATGCTAAAGAATAATCTGGCAAAATTTGGGTATTTTTGGATAAACCAAACTCCCTCTATAATTCTTTTTCAGAAAACCTTCCAAGAATTTTCCAGAATTAAATAATTTGTTTCATACAAATTGGGTTGTACCTCTGCATAGTACACTCTTAAAGGAATCCAACAAAATTTATCTCACTATTTTTGGAGCTTCCTACACCAAGTTATGCATTTTACAAGTTTGCACAACTCTCTGTTTGATTTTAAACAGCACAGTCACGCGTGGGGCCCACGGGTCAGATGCTTCTTCAACCTCCCGCCAGAGCCCCGCGGTGCACACCAGCAGAAACTTGGCATGGCTCGTTCTCCCTCATTTCTCCACCAAATGAGCTCCGGTTTCGCCCTACACGCTCCTGGGAACGTGGCGCAGCTGCCGGGCAAGGTTTTCCCGCATGAAAATGGCTGCAGGTGGGTCGGCACCGGTGGGGCGGCTCGGGAGCTCGACATGGACGCGTTCCCGCGTGTCCAAGGCATCTCCCGGCGAGCTATGATGTCCTACAGCATCCCTATGGTTCTAGGAACACGGAACGGGGATCAGATCATGCAGAAAGTGGCTGCAACCTAGTCCTCACCGTGGACCATGGCAGTTTTGGCCGCCGGCGACGATTTCTCGTCGCCCGGGGCACAGGAGGGTCGGTTTCCTTTGGTTTTCGGCGTGGGAGGGCGCTAGGGCATCTAGTTGCTGTGGTTTGAATTGTGGGAGGTGTGATCAATCGGTTTGGGAGAATTTCCCGAATTACACACATGCTGTTCTACACGTGCACCGGTGCCAAAACTGGAATTCCGGCGAGCCGGCGTCGGGGGAGGGCAAGAGGACGACGGGATGATGATAAGTACCTCCTGGCGCACCTCTGTGACTTCTTGATCCTGCCGGAGAGGCGCTGGACTGGCCGGGAGACAGGGGCAATGGAGCAGCGCCGGTGAAGGAAAGACAGCGCCCTGCTGATCGTGAGGAGAGGAGCAACTGCTGTTGGCTTGGTCCGAGGAGGGGGAGATAACGTTGCTGAAGCGGTGAGAACCCACCCTGGGGCGCCAACGCGTGGAGACCGGCAGCAGGAGCTGTCACCGGCAAGCTGCTCGGTGGCGCTCGCAAGCTGCTCGGGAAAAGTTCCCACCGAGAGCAAAACTTAGTGATTAAGTTTCCTCTTTTAGCTCAATGACATGTGGGTCCCACTCCACATGTACCTCCCAAATATCTGTTCAATCTGATCTTTTCAATCCCCAGAATGCTAAAATTTAAAAAGGTGGGCTAGAATTTGAATTCTTCAAATTCAGTTTGAATTTGCAAGACTAAACCTGAATTTGATTTAAGTTTGCAATTTCCTCTCTTTAGCTCTCCTTTGAGCCCACCCTACAATTGAAAAGTTGGTGATAACCCTTTCCCTAAAAACTCAACTATATGGCTGCATGTTAATTCAAAGTTTTTGGGTCACCATATGTGTGAACTTTGAATTTCAAATCTGAATTTTAAACTTACATGCAAAGAGGTATTTAACTCCTTATTGGTTCAACACTTTTAAATAAAAAGGTGAACCTCATGTTGGATGTTCATCCATGTATTACTTTGCATGAAGAAAAGTTTTAACAAGTCCCATTTTTTTCCTGTCATTGCCACACATATGAACTCAAACCATAGTTTTTATTCATACACATTTTTGGGACTTTTGCAGCACGGGCCGCCAATAACACACTTTCAGGACTGGCTTCAGTTGGCGCTTGCGACACTATTGCAGTTGCTACCGAAGGCTGCCTGGAAGCAACGGGCATGATCGCTGTAGGAACCGATGCCGGTGCAGAAGGTCCCGCTCTAGGACCAGAGGACGGTTCCTGCTCACTCTGCCATTGGCGGCGCGAGGAACGGGAAGATCCTTCGAAAGACTGGATGTTCACCATTGCGGGTCACGAACAACTTCAAGAACCAAAAGCCCCCCAACCTGGCGCGCCAAATGTCGAAGTGTTTTCTACGACACTTCCCCCGGTCTGCTCAGAAGCAACCCACGGAGGTCTTTTTCAGTGGGGCTAGTGGAACTCGAAGGTCTGTGTGCAATGGTTAGAGAGAGACTCGAAGATTTACGTGGTTCACGCTGCCGGAGAGTAAAACCCTACATCCACGGGGGTGCTTGGTGTATTGCTTGCTTGCGCATGAGGATGAGTTGGCTGGGTCGCGAACCCTTTGCCCGTAGGCTACCCCGGTCCTTTTATAGCCCAAGGCCGGGGCAGTTACAAGGTGGCCTGGAGACCGACATGTGGTCCCGCGGCTATCCGTCTCCTGTACATAAACTATGGGTATTTACAGATACATGCATTGTCACTATCGGTGGAGTTAAGGCGTGCCACCTGACACGTCTGGCGCCTCTGACCAGGTGGCCGGTGATGATGAAGTCCTCGTCTTGTTCCCGCGTCCTCTTTCTCTGTAGGGCGGCTCAGCACCATTGGGAGGCACTGTTGAGCCATCATGACATGCCACCCTGTCTTTTTCACCATAATGGCGAACAGCTAGTGGACGGCAGCGTGCATCGCGCGCCATGCTTCTGGGGAAGGCGCGAGCCTTCAATGCTCGGCCTGGCTACGCTCCTTCCTCTTTTCTACTTGGTCATATGTCCGTTTCTCGTCGGAGTGACGTTTGGGCAGATGGCCCCCCGAGACACGCGTCTCCACCGGAACCGTCTTGAGGAGCAGTGGGCGGTCCGAAGTTGTTGGGCATGTGGCAGCACCGGAGCCCTCCTAGGCTGGAGGTCAGATCCGGAGCTGCAGGACACGTGGCACATCCGGAACCTCCCCCAGGGGGAAGGTACACCCGGAGTCGCTGCCCACGTGGTAGCACCGGAGGCCTCCATGCTGGAGGTCGGATCCTGAGCTGCAGGACGCGTGGCACCTCTGGAGCCCTATCTTGCTGGAGGTGTGGCTTGGACGTGCTGGGAATGTGGTAGTGCCGGAGCCCTCCTTGGTGGAGGATGGGGCCAGACACTACTGTGCACGTGTCGGCTACCGAGCCGCCCTCGGCCGGTAGTGAGGCTCAGGGCCTGAAGGCGCGTTGCAACCCTGGGACAGTCCATGGGGCCCAGAGCGCATGGCTTATGTTAGGGCCCCACTAAGCTGGGAAACCGGGGCCAAGGTGCTTTTTACCCATTACGCGGGGGTACCCGGTTTGCAGGGTACCGACAAGGAGGGTTTGTCACCCATTCTGAGAAAGTGTTTAGCCGGGGCACCAGGTGGCCCTGCCTTGGGCTGTTTACTCTGCGCGTACCATTGCTGATATCGTCGGAGCGCCTAGCAGTGTAGTGCATTTCAAGCAGCCTCTAGCCATGTTACCTCATCGACGAGGTCGATTCCTTAACGCAGAAGCTGGTTCTGCGTGGCTTCATTGTATGTCTGGGTGTGGGGTGAGCCCTTGGTGTGTTTCGGGGAGAGGGCGGCCTCGAGCCCCTACACCAGTGTAAGGGGGTGTTTCCCTTGTCGCACGACGGTGGGGGAATGCTTGGTTAGGCATGGAGCATCTTGCGTCACTCACTGTCAGCGCTGGAGTCAGAGTCGGAGCGGCCGTAGATGGATTTCAACGCCCTCCTGGCGTATTGGTACTCCATCTCCTCCTCAGCGCTGGCCTAGGGTTTGGCCTTTTGTTTACCCTCCCGCTAACGGGAGGGCGCACTGTCTTGTCACGGCCGCTGCTGTTGCAGCTCACGGAAGCATTCCTCAAGCTTCTTGATCTCACAGCAGTCGCTAGCGCTGTGGCGGTCGGTGTTGTGCACCGGGCACCACTGACCGTCATCGCTGGCAGACGATGGTCTCGAGCGCTTGTCAGGGCGTGGGGCTCGCCCTCCACCGGCCGCTGCTAGAGCAGCAGTGGATGCCCCCGGCCAACTCTTGTTCCTACCTTCGGTCTTGTTCTTCTTGCTGTTGCGTTGAGCAGCAGCCTCTCCAGCACTCCCTGCCGTGGAGGCAGGTCGTGAGTTCCAGTCTCGGCCTTTCGCCGCCCTGGCACAATTGTCGGCCAGGCTGAAGAGCTTGGAGACGTCTTGCACATCGTGCGTGGCCAACTTATCGAGCATCTTCTTGTCGTGGACGCCTTGCCAGAAGGCGACGACGACGGAGGCGTTGGAGATGTATGGGATGGTGTTCCTAATCTGGGAGAACCGCTGGATGAAGGATCGCAGCGACTCCCCATCATGCTGACGCACGGCATGGAGGTCAAGCTCGGTGCCGGGGCGCGTGTAGGAACTCCCAAAGTTGGCTGTAAACCTCCAGCACAACTCTTCCTAGGACGTTATGGAGCCTGGGGGAGGTTCATGAGCCATGAACGAGCCGTGGTGGTCACGGCGACGGGGAAGTAGTTGGCCATGACGGCCTCATCCCCTTGTGCAGCTAGGATGGAGGTGGAGTAGATCTGCAGGAAATCGGCGGATTGACTGTCCCGTCGTATTTTTCCGGCAAGTGGGTCCGGAACATGGGTGGCTAGACCACCATACGAAGGTGTGGGGCGAGTGCCATGCAGCCCCCCACTGCCCCCGGAGAGGCAGGGGTAGGCGTTGCACGGCCTGCTGGTACAGCGCTTGGAGAGCGGTACTCTCCTTCGAGGTTGCGACGCCTCTCGTGACATCGCTCGATGGTGGTGCGACCGTTTTGACTTGCGGGGCATCGGTTCAGCTCGACCTTGAGGTCGGCTGTGGCCGCCGCGGGCGGGGCTGTCGCCTCATAGGCCACCGTCGGCGTACGCGACTGGGCCACCGAGGGTTCAGTCTGCTGTCTCCTGTAGGCAGGAGAGTTCATGGCAGCAGCGACGTGATGGTCGACATCATGTTGCCACTGTTCTGCTGCCTTGGGGGTGGCGCCCTCGCCCAGAGGGCTGTGGAGCAGAGCGCATGCTGCAGCCAGCACGCTCTCGGGCTCGGACACAGCGGAGCTGTTGCCACCATTCGAGTAGAGGGTGGCCGAGAGGACGCGGCCTCTGGCGGCGTACCGTCCGTGTGGTCATGGGATCGTCCCGACCTAGGCGCCGTGGGCACCATAAGGACACCAACGGTCTGTCCGCCGGTTCGGACGGACTTGGGCGCTGGGGGCGCCACTGGTACACCGGTCGTCTGACAACCGGCCTGGCTAGACCTGCCCGCTCTGAAATAGGAGGTAGCCTCGTCGTCTCCCGTCTGGAGACGACGGCGTGCTGAGAGAGTAGGCTTTCCTTGGCAGGTGATGTTCACCATGGTCGCATGGAGAGCGCAGAAAGCCCCCTACCTGGTGTGCCAAATATCGGAGTGTGAGAGCTGCGACACTCCTCCCGGCCTGCTCGGAAGCAGCCTGTGAGGTTCTGTTTTCCTGGAGGGGGCTTGGCGCCCTACGTGACCTGGGCTAGAGGGAGCGGATGAAGACCGAGATTTACGTGGTTCGGGCCGCCGGAGCATAATACCCTACGTCCACGGGAGTGCTTGCTGTATTGTATGCTTGTATATGCGTGAGAGGGTTCTGGGTGTGAACCCTTTGTCGTGCGGTCACCCCGGTCCTTTTGTAGTTCAAGGCCGGGGTGGTTACAATGTGGCTTGGGGCTCGACGGGTGGCCCCAATGCTATGTGTACCCTATACATGATCTATGGCTTCGTCTTATGAGTAGAGTTGGTCGATGGAGGAGTTAAGTCCCTCCGTCCGGCAAGCTGAGCGCCCCTGACCGTGTGTCAGGCGATGATGAAGACGTCGTCTTGTTGCCGCGTCTTCTCACCCTGCTTGGCAGCTTCGTGCCGTTGGGTGGCACTGTGCAGCTGTCACGCCTTGTCGTCCTGTCTTGTCACCGTAATGGTGAATGGGCGGAGGATGAAGGTGTGCATAGTGCGGCATGTTTCTAGGGAAGGCGTGAGCCTTGAATGCGAAGCCTGACAGTGCACTTCCTTCTTGACTTCGTCGACCCATGGCCTATGACAGATTGTGGGACACGTGGCAGCTGTGCAGATCTTGTCGACGGGTTTGGTGCTAGGGGACACGTGGCAGCTCCGGACCTCACCTCTGCGGGGAGGCTCGGACTGGAGTATAGGGCACGTGTCAGCACCGGAGTTATCCTCAGCGGGGTGATGGCTCGGAGCCAGGAGACATGTGGCAGCTCCGGATCTCACCCCAATGGGGGGGCTCGGACCGGAGCCCAGGGCACATGTCAGCACCGGAGCTGTCCTCAGCAGGGAGGTGGCTCGAAGCCAGGGGACACGTAGCAGCCCCAGACCTCACCTCAGTGGGGAGGCTCGGGCCGGAGCCCAGGGAACGTGTCAGCTTCGTTGTTGTCCTCAGCGGGGAGGCGCCTCTAAGCCTGGGGACACGTGGCAGCTGCGGACCTTACCTCAGCAGGGAGACTCGGACCGGAGCCCAGGACATGTGTCGCTCCAGAGCTCAAGCGCACGTGGCAGCCACAGGGCTGACCATGGGGCCAAGGGCACGTGGCTACGCTGGGGCCCGCCTCAGCAGGGAGACGGGGCCCAGTCTGTCTTTTACCCACTACGCGGGGGTACCCGGTCTGCAAGATACCGACATGATTCAACTAATTTCTGCTATGTATACTTGTTGCAAACTAATGATGAAGCTTTAGACTACTTTAAAATCTATAAAGCTGAAGTAGAAAATGAATTAGAGATAAAGATCAAACGTCTCAGGTCAGATCGTGGTGATGAGTATTTTCCCAAATAATTCGATGATTTTTTGTGAGGAACACGGTATTATACACGAGAGGACGCCTCCTTATTCACCCCAATCAAATGGAGTAGCCGAGAGGAAAACCCGCACGTTGTGTGACTTGGTGAATGTCATATTATAAACTTTCTGTTTATCTAAGACATGGTGGGGGAGGCTCTATTGACGCCATGTCATGTTCTAAACCGCGTTCCAAACAAGAATAAAGAGAAAACCCCCTATGAGGATTGGGTTGGGAGAAAACCATCACTTTCGTGCTTGCGTACTTGGAGTGTTTGGCAAAGGTCAATATCCCAATCTCCAAGAAAGGCAAGCTTGGACCAAAGACAGTGGATTGCATATTTCTAGGCTATTCTCGGCGGAGTATAGCGTATAGATTTTTAGTATTTAAATCTGAGATACCTGGTATGCATGTTGATACTATTATGGAATCTCATGATGCAATATTTTTTGAGAATATATTTCCTATGAAAGATATGCATATCACTGTTAGGATTTCTTCTGAACTTAATTCTGAATCCACCACAACTAGCGAGTTTCTTGAAACACCATTTGAGAACATCCTAGAGGAGGAACACAATGAAACAACTCAGACCAGTAAGAGACGGAGGATTACAAAATCCATTGGTGATGATTTCATTGTGTACCTTGTGGATGACACTCCTAAATCCATCGTGGAGGCATATGCATCTCGTGATGCAGATGACTGGAAGAAGCAATTCATAGTGAGATGGACTCAACTCTTTCAAATGGAACTTGGTAGTTAACTGAACGACCGTACGGGTGCAAACCAGTAGGTTGTAACTGGGTGTTCAAGAAAAAGCTCAGGCCTGATGGCACTACTGAAAAGTATAAGGCGAGGCTAGTTGCAAAGGGCTATACACAAAAGGAAGGTGAAGACTATTTTGACACCTATTCACCTGTCGCCAGCTTGACGACAATCCAAGTACTACTTTCTCTGGCTGCCTCTTATGGTTTAATCATTCATCAAATGGATGTGAAGACAACTTTCTTTAATGGAGAGTTGGAAGAGGAAATCTATCTGGATCAGCCTGATGGGTTCGTAGTAGAAGGTGAAGACAGAAAGGTGTGCAAATTGTTGAAATCCTTGTATGGCCTAAAACAAGCATCTAAGCAATGGCATGAAAAGTTCGACAGTACATTGACGTCTGCGAGGTTTGCCATTAATGAGGCTGATCGGTGCGTGTACTATCGTCATGGTGGGTGCGATAGCATTATATTATGCTTGTATGTGGATGACATACTCATTTTTGGTACAAGCATTAATATATTTTCTGAGGTCAAATCTTTTCTATCAAATTGCTTTGATATGAAAGATCTGGGAGAGGCTAATGCCATTTCGAACATTAAGCTGAATAAGGATGAGAGTGAAATTACTTTAACGTAATCCCACTATGTTGAGAAAATCTAGATCATGTCCTAAAAAGCGCACGATCGCTAATGGATCATGTGAGGTGAATTTCACCTCGAAACCCACTCGGCTCAAATGAACACACCGAGGAAAAAACTAGAAATACTCGACGCACAATGAAGCAAATAAAGAACGACTTTCACCATGAGCACCAGTACACAACAGCACACCTTTTTGCTTTTGGAAGTGTGGTGTGAGAGCGGCTGGACCACGGGGCAACGGAGGTCCGAAGCGGCGGCGAGATGAGTTCGGGTGCGGTGATTGAAGAACAAAGGAAAACTCGAGTGCTTTTCACTTTTGACGTGCGAGGGGATTTGTACTGCAGGTGAGGCGGTCGAGCATAGTTACAGCAGCTCGCCAGCTCCTGTGCCACAGTGGAAAACCGCCGATGACTCGACGCTCGGTGGCGTGCTCGCGGGAGAGAGAAGAAAACGCAGCACACTCTGTACTGACATGTGGGTTCCACCTCCCTCTTATCCACTTTGTAAATTCAGTTTAAAATAGTAAACCTACTCCGAAAATAGTAAAAATTGGCATGTCGGCTAAACCGAATATGAGGAATCCCATGGTGCAATTCAAATTGAATTTGGATGAAATTGAATTTGAAATTTGGTGTTTTGAATTCAAATTTGGATTCCCAGTTTACCTCATCCAAATAAATAGCAAACCTAGTCCAAATTCAGTGAAATTTGGGAGGGATACTATTTAGACTATGGATCACCTAATTGTGAAATCAGATCTCCATGTTTGGCAATATTGTAAGTACAATTCAGAATTTAGTGTGAAACTCTACTAAACAATACTTTTGTGCTAAAATACTTAGCTCCAAAATTAGGGAAATTTAGTAGCCTGCCTAGTTTGAACCTAATGATGTGAAATGTGAGATCATATGAAGATTTTGAAGTGTTATGCTTCCGTTTTTAGTTTCACCTTTGATCTCACATCATTGTATTAATTTTTTAATCCCTCCCATTTTTACTAAGTGTGCATAAGCTGAATTACACTTGTTGAATTCTTGGGATTTCACATCCCTCCCCCTTAAAAGAATCTCGTCCCGAGATTATAAAAGAAAAGTCTAAGCGAGGGAATTAAAGACGGTTCGGCTTTATGGATAGCAAGATTTCTGCAACACCTTATGATCCCAGCATGATACTCAGCAAGAACAAGAAAGAGCCAAGAGATCAACTTAAATATTCTCAGATGATCGGTTCACTCATGTACTTAGCAAGCGCAATCCAGTAATATCTCGTTTGCTGTGAGCAAACTGAGCAGGTTTATGTCAAACCCGAGTACATATCATTGGCATGCACTTGAGAGGGTTATGCGCTATCTAAGAGGTACAATGAGTTATGGAATTCACTATACGGGGAACTTGGCCGTGTTGAAGGTTATAGTGATTCAAAATGGATCTCTAATGTTGATCAGCTCTATGCCACGAGTGGATATATGTTCACTCTTGCTGGTGGCGCCATATCATGGAGGTCAACCATGGAAGCAGAATTCACTGCTTTAGAGACAGCAACTACAGAGGCAAAATGGCCACGAGAGCTCTTGATGGATTTGTCCGTGGTCAAGAAACCATTGCCGACAATCCTTATAAACTGTGTGTAGGATCAAAGAGAACGTGAAAAGCTACCAGAGGGGGGGTGAATGGTAGATTAAAACTTTTCGTAGCGGAAACAACAAAAACCCCTCAGCAAAAAATCAATTGGTTAAAGAAACCGTGTGTGCAAGTGTTTTCAAACGTGTTCAACCATGACAAATCAAGTAGAGAGGTAGAGAATCAAGTCACGGATCTAATGCAACAAGAATCACTTGAAAACACGAAGTAAAACTTGAGATACGATCAAAACATTAAACGAATATCAATCTGTTCTACCCGATATAAAACAGATCTGCAACGCTGCAAAGAAACTCGTGTATCTCAAAAACTACAGATTCGAAGCTCGTGAAAATTTCACAGATGATATATAATTGAGTTGTGAAGACAACCCAAAAAGAATCACGTCAATCGGATCTGTAAAACTCGAGTTGTGAACGAAACACCGAAGCAACGTCGGTCTGTCAGAAACTCGGCGAGAAAGACTTGACGAAAAACAAGTCGGACGAACAAGGCATAAAAGCTACTCGAAACTATGAACTTTATTCAATAGAAACACAAGAGGAACAGCCCAAAGTTCTCTACCCACGAGAGCTCTGGCCTCCCTTGATTTTATAGCCAGCCCTCAGGCTGAACAATCCAATCTAGGACTCCTACTCCTAATTGGACTCGTATCCTAACTTACCATAACTACTCGGGACTCTTCTATTCGCAGATAGAAGCAATCATGAGACTTCCAAACACCTTAGGAACGTCCTAAACATTCCTAAAACAACTCAACTTCATGCCTAGCACGAAATCCTATCATAACCAACTCAAACTTCCATATTTGAGCCATATCCGACTCAGCCTCAGCCTGAGTACGCAATCCAGCCGGTTGGACCTTTACGACCAATTCTTTACGTCCACTTCTCTTCATCACGCCTTGGAACAATTTTGCCACGTCCATGCACTCTTTGCACACGTGCAAACACCTTCCAACGACGTACATGCAACCTTCATATGCATTGCCCTTGATCCAAACATGTTGCGCGACCTCCCGATCAACTCAACCACAGCTCCTCCCGAACTTGGTTGTTGTAACCTCATCTCCTCCCTGAGACTAGTCCAAGGATCCCGTCACCAGCCATGTCTTGAACTCAGGCAACACCTGCACATGAATAAACAACCAATTCTTCTGAGCACAAGTCCTCGACTTGACTCACGTTAGTTCAAAAACCCAACACCTTACATGAGCACGTCATATAAGCATGTTGCAAACCATATCAAATGATAACAGCCATAACCACCAAAACACACCAAAAACATAGAAAATTAATACTAAGCAAACCTTCCCATAAAGCAAGTTTGAAACATTGCGAGTTAAAAGCAAAAAGAAGACGCTGCAGTTCTACGAGTTGAACTTCACGGGAGCTCCCTAAAAACAAGCTCCGGACCTCACAGAAGCTCTCCGGACCTTCCAGGAGCTCTCCGGACCTTGCGTCGGACCTTGTCAACACTTGGTGGACCTAACAAAGAACTTGTCGGACCTTGCCACAGAAGAATGTTTTGGCAATATTCAAAACTTCGAATGTTAATGCTAACTTTTATCCTAATTGCCAATGTATTCAGCACACATAGGTCTCACAATCTCCCCCTTGATGAATGCATTGGCAACACCAATTAAAATCCGAACATTGGCTTATGAAAAGTTTTGAAAAGCTTTGAAAACTCATTTCTCCCCCTTTATTAATTTCTCCCCATTTTTTATAATCATAGAAGGAAGAAAGTGTAAATCTCTCCTTATACATATTTCTCCCCCTTTCACAATGTATTCAGCAAGGTTCAAAAGAGAAATTTTTAAATGTTATGAGCATATTATAACATATACATATAAAACAAAGCTCATCCAAGTCATACTATCAGGTTACTTACACTATCACATTAATGAGATACATAAAGTGGTGTAAGCCATGCTAGAGATCAAATGTATTTTTCAGTTTAAGCAAGTCATGATCTCCCTTACTCAACTATTTCAAAACCTGAAAACATGACACTTGTTGCTGCATTTTTATTATTCATAATCATTTAAGTCACAAAGTTGATCATATGATATTTGCAAAAGATTATATGCCGCATCAGTCTTATTCTAACCAACCAAGCCAAGCCTATGTCATTTGACAATCAGAAGCTTAAAAGGACATGGTTTTAGTCATACACAATTCCTTCCAAGTTCATATCTTAGTGCAACGATAAGCAATCTCAAAAGAAGAAGTGCGATGCATGCATATTCTCTTGATCTTTTCTCAATTTTTTATTTGAAAACTCAACATGTGAGCTGATCACTTGATTATTTTTTTATGATTAAAAGCACTTGTGAGCACGCAACAATTTCAAAACAGCAAGAAAGTTCGATCATGACCAGATTTAGTGTAAGTAATTATTCCAATTTCTAGTCATGGCAAAAACTACAAAATGTATAACATGAGTAATGTAGTAAGAACTTTAGGATAAAAGTCATATATGTATGAAATACTATGCTCATATTATTTTAGTTTTAGATTCACACATAGACTTTCAAAGTTTCAAAAACTCCCCCTCAATTTAAGCCATGAGGATGCATAACCCCTATTTCACTACGAATGAAACAAAAACGAGTGAAATCCAAAGGTTTTGTAAAAATATCAGCCAATTGTTGTTCGGTATCGACATGGTGAAGCACAATGTTTCCTTTTTCAACATTATTACGAAGAAAGTGATACCTAATGTCAATGTGCTTAGTTCTAGAGTGTTTCACGGGGTTTTTAGCAATACAAATTGCACTAGTGTTATCACAAAACAGTGGAACACTATCTAAATTAACCCCATAGTCCTTAAGTGTTTGAACAATCCAAAGAATTTGTGAGCAAGCGCTAGCCGCAGCTACATATTCAGATTCGGCCGTGGATTGTGCAACTGAACTTTGTTTTCTAGAGGACCAAGCAACAAGTGAATTACCAAGAAAATGACAAGCACCCGAAGTACTTTTCCTATCAATCCTACAACTCCCAAAGTCAGCATCCGAAAAATCTTTCAAAGAAACGGTTGAGGAAGAAGGAAGAAAAATGCCAAATTCTTGAGTTTCATGTAGGTACCTGAGAATCCTTTTGATGGCTTGGCGATGTGAAGCACGTGGAGAAGCTTGAAAACGTGCACAAAGACATACGCTGAATTGTATGTCCGGTCTTGACGCCGTGAGATACAAAAGTGATCCAATCATACTTCTGTATTCTTTTTTATCGACCGGGTCACCATCTTCGTCAAGTTCAAGTGTTGTTGCTGTTCCCATTGGTGTCCGAAGAGGCTTGCATTTGTCCATGTTGAAGCGCTTAAGAAGGTCCTTTGTATACTTAGTTTGATGCACAAAAGTTCCTTCTTTTGTTTGCTTGATTTGCAGCCCCAAAAAGTATGTGAGTTCTCCCATCATACTCATCTCAAATTCTGAACTCATCATAGCTGAAAACTTGGACACGAGATCATGAGAAGCACAACCAAAGATAATATCATCCACATACACTTGAACGAATAATGAGTCATTGTCATGCTTAAGTACAAAATGAGTTTTATCAACCTTGCCCATGGTAAACCCCTTTTTAAGTAAGAATGTTTTTAACCTATCATACCATGCTCTAGGGGCTTGTTTTAGACCGTACAAGGCTTTGGATAGTTTGTAAACATGATTAGGAAAATTTGGATTTTCAAAACCCGGTGGTTGCTTAACATAAACCTCCTCCTCTATGTAGTCATTAAGAAAAGCACTTTTAACATCCATTTGATATAACTTGAAACCTTTAGATGCAGCAAATGCTAATAAAATTCTTATAGCTTCTAATCTAGCAACAGGAGTAAATGTTTCATCAAAATCTAGACCTTCAATTTGAGTGAAACCTTGAGCAACCAACCTAGCTTTATTCCTAACCACAACCCCATCCTCACTTTGCTTATTTTTAAATACCCATTTAGTTCCAATTTAATGTGTGACCTTGAGGTGGAGGTACAAGTTTCCAAACATTATTTCTTTCAAAATTTTCTAACTCTTCTTACATGGCATTAATCCAAGATTCATTAGTGAGTGCGTGTGATATATCCTTGGGTTCAAAAGAAGCAACAAAAGCAGAATGAGCATGAGAGTTTGGATCGCAAAACCTGGACCGATTGACTCGTTCATGCAAGCTTCCAATGATTTGTTGTGGAGGATGACTTTTGAGTACTCGGAGGGGAGTAGACACTTCACAATCACCTTCTTCTTCATGTTCGGACCTTTGATTAGGAGAGCTTGTTGATTGAGGAAGGTCCGAACCAGCAGTAGTGACTGTTGGTGCTGGTTGTGGTGCAAAATCAGCAGCTTGATCGTTATTTACTTCCGAGTTTTCGGGCAGCAGCACCACTTCTTCATCTTCTTCAATAAAAATACTCTCCCCCTGCGGATATGGATCCAGACCTGCAATATCGGAGCTAGTACTTGGGCTAGCTTCATCAAAAGAAACCTCGCAGGTCTCCACAATTTTGTTAGTGTCAAGTAAAAGCACACGGTAGCCTCTAGTATGAGATGGATAACCAAGAAACATGCCATCAACAGATCTAGCTTCAAATTTATCAACATTACCATGTTTCTTAACAAAGCATTTGCAACCAAAAACCCTAAAGTGTGTAACACTAGGCCTATGTCCAAACCGGAGCTCATATGGGGTTTTTCCAACCTTAGCACGCAAGAAAACACGATTTAAGACATAACAAGCGGTTGCAATTGCATCAGCCCAAAATTTCCTAGGAGTTTGATATTCATCAAGCATAGTCCTAGCCATCTCAACTAAGGTCCTGTTCTTTCTTTCTACGACACCATTTTGTTGTGGTACATAGGGTGAAGAGTATTGATGATCTATTCCATTTTCAGCACAAAAGTGATCAAAGGATTGGTTTTTAAATTCAGTTCCGTTATCACTTCCAATTGCTTTTAATGATCCTAGGTGATCAATAGATAATCTAAGAAATAAAGTTCTAAAATGACTAAAAGCTTCATTCTTAGATGCCATAAAATAGACCCAAGAATATCTGGAATAATCATCAACAATCACAAGCACATACCATTTACCTCCGAAGGATTGAACACGTGTCAGACCTACTGTGTCAAGATGTAAAAGTTGTCCCGGTTCAGCTGTCATGGTCATTGTGAGAGGAGCATGTGAACCTGCAACAAACTTAGCATGTTTACAAGAAGAGCACACAATATCATTGTCCTTTTTAAGCTTCGGCAGTCCACGTATGCGATCGAGAGCACTAACACGAGTGAGATGATCAAAGCCTATGTGACCAAGTCTACGATGCCAAAAATATAGATCCTTTGTATCATTAGCAACTAGACACCGATGCTTAGAAGTTGACAAATCAAAATCAGCTTTAAAAACTCTCCCAAACCTAGACATGTTAAACAAAAGCTCACCTTTTGAATCTACAACCTTGCAGCAATTTTTAGCAAAGCTAACCTCTAGATTTTCATCTAGCAATTGTGAAACCGAAAGCAAGTTGTGTTTCAAATTTTTAACAAGTGCCACATCTTTCAAAGTGTAGAGATTGTTTACTCTAACCGAACCTTTAGAAATTATGGGAGTAGAAGAGTTATCGGCGAAAGTAACATTTTCTACACGTGACACAAAAGAGAGAGAGGAGAACTATTCTTTGTTACCGGTCATGTGGCGTGGGCAACCTGAATCCACAATCCAAATGTTCTCCTTCCTCAAACGTGAAACCTACACAGAAGCATAATACGTCGATGACTCAATACTGGGGTTAGTTAAAAGATATTTAGGAATCCAGTACTGAGTCACACGACGTCCAGCAGGAATAACACGCGAAAGCTGAGAAGGTACAGCAGGTTCATGAGCCAAACATCAAAAAATTTTGTTCTCAACTACTGACTTAGAAGATGTGTTATATGTAGCACAAAAAACAGTAGGTCCGGGAGCAGGTTTTTGACTCATTACAGCAGGTTGCAAGCTCCGAACATTCGGTCTAGCAGATTTTGCTTGGTTGTTATGTGATCTAGCAAGTATTCTTTGTTTCTTATCGTGTTTAGCTAGTCTATAACAAAAATCCATGACATGACCATCTCTACCACAGTAGGTACAATGAAAAATAACCTTATTATCATGTCTAGATGAGCAAGCAACACGTTTATAAGAACCCGAATGGGACAGTACTCCTGCAGATTTGAAAATTACCTCTTTTGTCTAGGAGCTGTTTGAATCAAACCGCTTCCTAATGACTATAACTTTAGGTTGGTGTGCCTTAGCATGAGCATGAGAATTAAAACCTAAACCAGTTTTATCATTACAAGACTTGGAAGAATTCAGCAGCAAGTTTAGGTTCTTATTTGCATTAGAAAACCGATCTAGTGTCCTATGCATGTCATCAAGTTTATTGGACAGATCAAAGCAGTTTTCACATGAAATTTTTCCTTTTAGTTTACAATTTGAACAATATTTAACTTCATGCACACGTAAAGCATTGTTCAAAATAGAAATCTCATTCATAGCATCATTTAGTTTCTTATTCAGATCATCACATGAAGAACAATGCAAATCAATTGTAGAACAACAAGCATCTTTCAAATTTTTATCATTAAGTGCAGCAAGCTCTTTGTTCTTTTCAATTTCAAGTTCAAGTTTATCAAGTGTAGATGCGTGTGCACTTCTTAAAGAGGATAATTGTTCATAAATCAAATCACATGAGGAACAAGAATCATCACTAGGAATTAAAGTTTTTAAACGATTAATTTCAGATTCTAGTGATTCAATTTTAACAGCATTGTTCCTAAGTTTTTTATCCTTTTTCTTTAATATAACAGTGGCACGAGAAATAGCATCACACATTTCTTCGCAAGTGGGACATACCTATTCATCGTCGCTGTTGTGTTCTGCCTCCTCGGAGCTTGAACTTGACTTGCTCGCCATGCAGCACATATTTGCCATAGCTTCTTCATCTTCATCACTACCGGTGTCCACATCACTTGAGCCAAATCTTGAAGTGCAGATATCATACTATGCACTAGGTTGCGCATTGATAAATCTTTCTTCTTCTTATTCTTTGCAAACGATTTCTTCGGCCTTGTTTGCTTTTCTTCACGTGAAGTCGGACCTGAAAGGTTAGGGCACTCCGTACGAAAATGTCCTGTCTTACCACATTCAAAACATCGCTGAGGTCCGGAGCTTCCTCTCCTTCTAGTTCTCACATTTTGCAATGCTTTTGAGAACCGAGTAGAGATGAGTGCAAGCTCCTCCTCTGGAAACTCTTCAATCTGTTCAAGCGTTAGACAGGACAGCAAAGAGAGTGCACCACTAGATGATGATTGACTAGAACTAGACATGTCACGTTGCGAAACAAATGCAATAGACTTGTTGGGGTTTTTACGGGAGATGATGTCAATTTCATGAGTTTTCAATTTAGAATAAAGCACGTCTAAAGTAAGAGAACTCATGACAGTAGATTCACGAATAGATGTAACTTTAATCTCCCAAATTGACATATCTAATGCTCCTAACAATTGTCTAGCATTTTCAGCATCTGAAAAGTTAACATTGACACTACGCAAGTTGCTTAGAATTTTATTAAAGCGAGCAAAAAGGTCGTCAATTGACTCACCGGGTTGCATCTCAAAATGCATGTATTCTTTCTTGAACATATCTTGCCTTACCTCCTTGATCGTATTGGATCCTTCATGGTAGTCACAAAGATCTTTGCAAACATCATATGCAGATCGGAGGTGTGCAACACGGTCGAAGTCGCTTTGAGTCAATCCTTGGATGATCAAGTTCCGAGCCTTGTTGTTGTTGTCAACATCTCTCATGTTCGCAACCGTAACTTGATCGTTGGGTGGTACATCGAAGTTCCGGTAGACCTTTTCCCATATGGCGAAGCCTTGCGCCTGTATGTAGGCCTCCATCCGCGCCTTCCAAACCTGAAAATCGATGCCATTGAATACACAAGGTTTTGCGGAGTACTTCTCCATGATGGTTAGTCAAAACACGTGCAAATCACAAAGATTAGAGCACCTTGGCTCTGATACCAATTGTAGGATCGAAGAGCACGTGAAAAGCTACCAGAAGGGGGTGAATGGTAGATTAAAACTTTTCGCAGCGGAAACAACAAAAACCCCTCAGCAAAAAATCAATCGGTTAAAGAAATCGTGTGTGCAAGTGTTTTCAAACGTGTTCAACCATGACAAATCAAGTAGAGAGGTAGAGAATCAAGTCACGGATCTAATGCAACAAGAATCACTTGAAAACACGAAGTAAAACTTGAGATACGATCAAAACATTAAACGAAGATCAATCTGTTCTACCCGATATAAAACAGATCTGCAACGCTGCAAAGAAACTCGTGTATCTCAAAAACTACAGATCTGAAGCTCGTGAAATTTCACAGATGATAAATAATTGAGTTGTGAAGACAACCCAAAAAGAATCACATCAATCGGATCTGTAAAACTCGAGTTATGAACGAAACACCGAAGCAACGTCGGTCTGTCCAGAAACTCGGCGAGAAAGACTTGACGAAAAACAAGTCGGACGAACAAGGCACAAAAGCTCCTCGAAACTATGAACTTTATTCAATAGAAACAAGAGGAACAGCCCAAAGTTCTCTACCCACGAGAGCTCTGGCCTCCCTTGATTTTATAGCCAGCCCTCAGGCTAAACAATCCAATCTAGGACTCCTACTCCTAATTGGACTCGTATCCTAACTTACCATAACTGCTCAGGACTCTCCTATTCGCAGATAGAAGCAATCGTGAGACTTCCAAACACCTTAGGAACGTCCTAAACATTCCTAAAACAACTCAACTTCGTGCCTAGCACGAAATCCTATCATAACCAACTCAAATCTTCCATATTTGAGCCATATCCGACTCAGCCTCAGCCTGAGTACGCAATCTAGCCGGTTGGACCTTTCCGACCAATTCTTTACGTCCACTTCTTTTCATCACGCCTTGGAACAATGTTGCCACGTCCATGCACTCCTTGCACACGTGCAAACACCTTCCAACGACGTACACGCAACCTTCATATGCACTGCCCTTGATCCAAACATGCTGCACGACCTCCCGATCAACTCAACCACAGCTCCTCCCGAACTTGGTTGTTGGAACCTCATCTCCTCCCTGAGACTAGTCCAAGGATCCCGTCACCAGCCATGTCTTGAACTCAGGCAACACCTGCACATGAATAAACAACCAATTCTTCCGAGCACAAGTCCTCGACTTGACTCACGTTAGTTCAAAAACCACAACACCTTACATGAGCACTGTCTCGTACATATAAACATACAAAAATCTGGCAGATCCCTTCACAAAGGGACTATCATGGAACGTGATTTAAAGTGCATCGAGGGAGATGGGCTTGTGACCCATGACTATGACACCATAGTGGTAACCCAACCTATGTGATCGAACATCTCGTGAAGTAGGTTCTAGGAAAAACAAGCTAGTGGTTCACCGAGGAGAGTATTTCAATGAGACTCTCTATGTGAAGATACACAACTATACTCTAAAACTGTAAGGCAGGTTGGCAATTTGTCTTAATATGTTTCTGCTGCTTATGTGTAGTAAAGATGCTGTCCTACAGGGCCATCTTCAAAGAAACGCACATATATGAGATCCGACTGTCTAACGTCGCAGTATGTGAGATTTGGGTGATCTCTAGAAAGTTCATGAAGAGACCAGGAAGTACGATGCATATGATCCACCCGTGAGGTAGACTACCGGTAGTCAAGTACTAGTCAAGTCTGTAGCTGAAATCGGTTCACACAAAACTTGCAATTCAAGGCTTAGTCCATTGATCAAGTTGTGAACGGATGTAACTTAAAGATCTAGGCAAAAGTTCAACTTAACACTCTCTGCTGAAACACTAGTATATCAAACAAGAAACAAGAATGTCCTCTCTTCTAATGACTTTGAGATCTGGTGGGGGATTGTTTGAATTTTGATCCAAGCCCCATGCAGGAAATAACAATAATTCCAAATAAATCTCAAAGGTTCGTTAGTGCAACAGAGGGTGGTGCTAGTGGTTTAGTACCACATGGGAAGTTTGAGGGACGCAACTTTTATGAGGACATCACAACAGTGGATACTCACATTGATATACAAGGACCAATCACAAGAGCACGAGCACGGTTACTAAATCAGCAGGTGAACTCGTTCCTAACTTCCTACCCATGTGATTTTGAGAATGGATTGCTATTGAATGATTTAATTGTTATTAGGAACCATGGAAATGATCAACAAGTAAAGGGAGCAGGATTTGGGGACGTGGAGAACCAGATGGGACGTCCACAAGTTGATGGAAACAGTCACCAATTCGAACTCGAGTTCAACTCGGAGTCCAGGAGCAGCCCATCTTAAAATGGACGCCCAGGATGCACACGGACTCTGTTTTTGACGTTCTACATATGCATAGAAAGATGAGAAGATAAAATTTCCAATGGTTCTGGTCCCACATTAAAATTCACCAGGAGTCGTTGGGAGTTGTCGAAACAAGTCGAATTCAGAGTTTTGTCCGGTGTTGCACCACCGTATTGGACTTTTGGGCCTTGTATCCCATATGAGTCCATTAGGGACGCGTCTAAGGGTCTTATGGACGAACCCTAGCCTTTAAATACTGCAGCCGCCGGCCATATTCGGTGGGTTTTGCTTAGATAAACAGCCGCCGTTCTATGGTTTTTGTGAAACCCCAACTTCGTGACTTTCAGATCACGTCTTCTACGTTCTTGCTCGTGTTCTCGGTTGCACCTACAGGGATTAACCTTCTTGGCGAGGTCAAGCATGTGCTGCATGATTGATAACCAACGGAGCAGTGATGTAGTGATTGTAGGGATGTTCGAACTGCTCGAGTGTCGTGGATCATCAACGTCGAGTTCTCCACCTCAATCGACCTACCTTTCGGAAGATCGGGTCTAAACTACTCATCAAACTTCTATATATAAGGGAGGTTATTCTTCCACTACCTAAGTGCGAGTTAAGAAGAGAGGAGAGGGGTGACCCACGCGCGCTCCTCCTCCTCCTCCCCGCTTGCCTCGCCACGCCACGCCTCGCACATGCGCACGCTCGCGTCTGTTCATGTGAATTCGAGCCTCCGGCCGAGCCCAACTTTTATTTTTGCTGCAGAAAAATTCGGATGGGTGAGTCAGTTAGAGACGTACCGGACGCTACTACAAAAACCGTCTGCATTAAAGAATCTTCACAGGCGGATTCATGAAGGTTTTTCAAAAACCGTCTGTGATAATACGTTTAGAGCCGCCTTAGATGAAGCTTGTAGTAGTGGATCCGCACGTTGCAGATAAATTGGATCCGCAACCGAATCGATCTCTAAGAGGGACTTTATATATTGTGGCGTGCGCGACGGAGGAGAAATACCCTGAAACAAATCGTTCTCACGTTTTTAGTTTCTTACGCCACCATCGTCTACTCCATCCCGAGCGCCGGCGTGCACCGACAATCAGGAGAGCAGGTCTCCGTAACTGCTCGCCCCTGCAATCCTGCACCGGAAGGGGGCGAATAAAGTTTTTGGGAAGCGTTCTACATGACTGCTCACGTTATTCGTTACAGGTCGCCTACCTCTAAGATCGGGCACTGCTACCCAGCATCACTACCAACGTCTGCACCGACCAACTGTCGTTAGATATACGTCTGCAGCAGTTTCTCCAGCTTCAGATCAGTACGTCTAGTCTGAATTCTCGTTTGTTGGTGTTTCTCACTGCTCGAGTTCGTGTTTTTTCCGAAATTATTCAGTAAATTGTCTAATTCTTCTAACAGCCAATTACATTTACATGTTTCTCGCTCCAAGAAGAACGCCACTGCTTTTCTACACTTTACAAGTTTTAAAATCGACGTAAGACTGATGACCCGTACTTTTATACACATGCATGGTCATGGAAAACCGGGGAGATGTCGAGAAAGTTGGGGACATCAGTCTGAGTACGGATCATTGTTCACTCGACAGTCGAACGGAATATGAGAAAAAAAAACAGTGAGCGCTTTTGTCTTTGCCGACTCGTCGCATGCATTTTAGCACGTTCCATGCGTATCGACATGTAAAATGTGGACGCGCAGTTGCCAAAAGTGAAAAAACTATGGGCCGTGGACATAAGCCCATTTAGAAATGGTCACACTTCAGACAGAACAGAGCTGTCGGGGTTTTCCAAAGAAAACTGTACCTGAGCGCGTAATGGCCCTTTTCGTCTGCATGTCCACGAGCCTCCAGAAGCTTCTAGATGACGGCAGATTTGCAAATGTCCAACAGGGTGCCTAGTAACGAAAACGACACAGGCCCAGTTTCAAGGCTGGTTCTGTCGATCAAGTGCAGCAGCTACTTTTGAAGACTGAAATTGGCCACTCACCTCACTCCGAAGCAACCTGTTTATTTTTTTAGAAAAAAAGGAAAAAACTGCAAAAGCGATTTGGAGGGAGCGCGGCGATGTGGCCGGCCGTGCGACGTTGCCATTTCACCTGTACCCTGGTCCAGAGCGATCGCTGTTTCTCTCCACAGACGCACGTAGGACTGGACGTCGAGACGGACATCCGGCCGGCTAGTCATCAGTCATGAGGAAATAAGCAGGTCACACGGAGTCGATCTGAGTATCCGACGAGAACCAGCTACTAAGACCGACCGCACGGTACTGGAAGAGCAACTGGAGTGGAGATCAGGAGTAGGCAGCCGTTTTTTTTGTCCGCACCGGTGTACCGGAGGAGCAACGCCAAATGAGCATTTGCTATAGTGCCACTCCAACTTGGGCGTTCGCTCGGCGTGCGGGGCGATGGGCAACGGACTGGTTGTTTCCTTGCCCGCGCTCGCCGGAAGGACGACGAGGACTTGCGCAAGTGGCCCGGCGGGGACCGAGACCGGCCCCCCGATGCCGACGGTGTGGAGGGGGCATTCGTCGGAGGAGGGCGAAGGTGGCGTGTCCGAGGGTGTGGCTGGGGTGACAGGGGCTCCCGGGGAGGAGGATGGGGCTGGCGGGGAGGGCTTGGCCGGGGCGTCGGTCGGCGCCGGAGGTGACGAGGAGGGCGGCGCGGGCGCCCGCGGGGACGGCGCCGATGGAGGAGCGGCCGCGGGAGCAAGTGAGGATGACGCGGAGGGTGGCGGGGCGGTGGGCGCTGCCGGCGGTGGGGACGTCACGATGGGGGAGGTGGAGGGTGAGGGCTCAGACGGGGCGGTGCCGAACAACGGTGAGGGCTGAGCCGGGCCCGCTGCGGGCATCCATGGGACGAGCAGGAAAAAAAGGGGATGAGAGGAAGAGGAAGACTCCAGACGGGAGAGAGGAAATAAAATAGCAAAGAAGGAATAAAAAGATAAAGGAAAAAAGAGAGAAGAAAAGGAAAGAGAATAGAGGGAGAAAAGGAAAAGAAATAGAAGAAAAAGAGATGGGAAAGGGAATAAAAGAGAATGAAAGGAAGGGGTGGAAAAAAGAAAGGGAAAATAGAGGAAAGAATATAAAGATATATTAAAAATTTGGTGGTAGTTGATATAGAGTATGTTCAGAGAGTACGATGAGTGCGGAAGCACGTACTGTATGTCGAAGTGTGCCGTCGACACTTCCCCCGGGCTTGCTTCAGGAGCAACCCGCGGAAATTCTTTTTCGGAGGGGCTAGTTCTGTTGGGAGGTCACGTTGGTTGTGAGAGGATTGACACCAGGATTTTTACGTGGTTTGGGCCGCCGGAGCGTAATACCCTACGTCCACGGGAGTTGTATTGCTCGGAGCTTAGAACTAGAGTTCTAAGCTTGGGGATCTGGATGAGCCGAGTTGCCCAAAATGCCGAACCCTCGAGAGTCCGAACCCCTTGCAACGTTGCCAACCCGAGTCTTTTATACTTCAAGGCTCGGGCAGCTTACAAGGTGTGCCCCAGGGCCCGACAGGTGGCCCTGAGGAAATTTCCTGCCATCTACCATATCTTGCAGTGAATGCTGGTAGTTGTCTCTGCCAATGGCTTCTTAGTCGTCGTCCTACCGTCCTGCCCGTGCCGCAAGCTAGACGTAGTGGTTGATGATGGCAGGGACGGCAGGGGATGTCTTGTCGCCATATTTATTGTTCAACAGCTTCTGACCTGGTGCGCCTGTCTTAACTTTGACGCGACTGGTCACAGTGTCGCCTGACAGGGGTGTGCGTCGCGTCTCCCCGTCTTGGGAAGGCGCGGGTCTTGAATGTCTTGATCGGACAAGGCATGGTGTGCCTTTACTCCTGCTGCCTACCGAGCCGGAGTGGGCAGCATGGCACGTGGTGCCTCTTCGGAGCTTGCCCTGCGAAGGCGGCGAGGCCCAGCTCTGCTGGCCACATGGCAGGCCCGGGGCTCGCCTCTGAGGAGAGGGGAGACCCGGCCCCGCTGGACATGTGGCGCCTTTTGAGCTCACCCCTGTGGAGGGGTACCCGTTACTGAGAGTACCAATAGTGGCCCCCGGGCCCACCTCGTGGGAGATACGATCCTGGAGTGGGGCCTTCTCCTTTTCTACCCCGTGCACTTTCTTGGAAAGTCCTTCACGCCGGTGTAGCACGTGGTGCCTTCGGAGCTCACCCCTACGGAGGGGGTGAGGTCCGACACTGTTGGCCACGTGGCAGGGCCGGGGCTCGCCTCTGAGGAGAGGGGAGGCCCGGCCCTGCTGGACATGTGGTGCCTTCTGAGCTCACCCCTGCGGAGGGGGTGAGGTTCGGCACTGCGCCTTCGGAGCTCACCCCTACGGAGGAGGCGAGGCCCAGCTCTGCGCCTTCAGAGCTCACCCCTGCGGATGGGGCGAGGCCCGGCTCTGCGCCTTCGGAGCTCACCCCTGCGGAGGGGGTGAGGTCCGGCACTGCTGGCCACGTGGCAGGCCCGGGGCTCGCCTCTGAGGAGAGGGGAGGCTCGGCCCTGCTGGACACGTGGCGCCTTCGGAGCTCAAGCTCACCCCTGCGGAGGGGGTGAGGTCCGGCACTGCTGGCCATGTGGCAGGCCCAAGGCTCGCCTCTGGGGAGAGGAGAGGCCCGGCCCTGCTGGACACGTGGCGCCTTCAGAGCTCACCCCTGTGTAGGGATGAAAACGGTCGAAAACAGTCGAAAAAACATCCATATTGGTTTTGTTTTCATATTTTTTTATTGGTACGAAAACGAAAACGGAAAAAATACGGTCGGGATGCGAAATCGGGATCGTCGGTTATTCGAAAACGAACAAGACGGAACAAAATTTTATCGAAAACGATCGAAAACAAGAATTCAATTCGGGATAACAATAAAAACAAACTTAGACTTAATATAACCATATGTAGTTACATATGACATTTTCATACGTAGTCATACATCATACTTAGTCATACATTATAATAATATCAATAATACATCATAATAAATTAATATTGTCAATTATGCCAACAAAATACGTTTAATAAAAGTAGCATCCACTTTGCAACACATTTTTCTTCAGCTACATAATAACAAAAATTATATTTGTCATCCAAAAAGCTCTTCCTCATCATTCATGTCATCCGGATCAGTTGCATCCTTCTCTTCTTCATCCAGCTATAACAGCAAGAAAACAAAAAATACAAATATAAAAGGCAAGACTCATATTGTAAACATGTAACCGTGTAATTATATACGCATACCTCTTCATTCTCAGACTTCAAATATGTGCCAAAGCTCTCTAGAATGTCAGCATCAGCCATAAGAGAAGTAATATGCTTAGAATCTGAATATACAAAGGCACATCCATTACAAAGAGTATAAGAGACATTTTTGTAAAAATGTAAGTAATAACGGATTTAAAAATACCTTTTCTTTCTGCAGCGATCCAATCTTTAGTACAAATTAGTGCTTGTACCATCTCTGGATCAAGGCGACTACGGTAAGGATCAATGACACGACCACCAGCACTAAAAACGGACTCAGAAGCAACTGTTGACACTTGTATAGCCAACACATCACGAGCAATTTGTGAAACAATAGGATATTCTCTTTTCTGATCCTGCCACCAAGACAAAATACCAAACTGACCACCACTATGCTTCAGAAGAGGTGTTGTCATATACTTTTCCAATTCATTTAACTCATCCAAATCAGCACCACTTGAGTGATATAAAAAATGATCCAGTTCATCATCCTGAGATTCCATTAGCAGATCATCTGTGCTAAAAGTTTCAGCTGCACTAACATTTGCCTTTAATAGTGTCAAAACTGAACTAACATAACATTTGTACAATTTCTTTATGATGTTAACAAAATCATCAAGTTTGTCCTGAGCCATAACACCATAAAATTTGTTCATGTAGTACTCTATGAGCCTTTTCTTGTACCTCGGATCAAGAAAACATGCTACAGCAAGAGCATAACTAGATTTTTTCCAATACTTTTCAAATTTTTCATTCATTGCAGCTGCCATTTTGCTAATAATAAGATCATCACTGCAACACCATCTATCAATCAATTCTTTTATATCACAAAAACCTCTATAAAACTGATTTGCAGTTGGGTAAGAACTACCAGAGAGAATTTCAGTAAGATCATAGAATTTTTTCAGAAACTGAAAAAGTTTTAGAGCCATGTCCCATTCTTCAGGAGGAGGAGTTATGCTGTCATACTTACGACGGTCAGATGCTTTGAGCCTCATAAAGACAGTTTTGTAATACAAGGCGTCTCTCAACATCAGATATGTCGAATTCCATCTAGTTGAAACATCAAGTGACAACCCCTTTGATGTATCCAGCCCACACTCCTTGGCACACTTCATGAGCTCCTCCCATTGCAGTGGAGATCCCTTTACAGTCAATACAAGCTTCTTGACTTTCTCAATAGTTCCTGAAATTACAGTCATGCCATCTCTAGCGACCAAATTGAGTATGTGACATGCACATCTCACATGAAAAAATAGACCATCACATACTAAAGAAGCATGATCATCATTCAAATCAGCAATTATGTCATGAACTGCCACTTCATTTGCACTTGCATTGTCTAAAGTTAAGGAAAATAATCTCTTCTCAACATACCATTTAACCATCAATTCGGTAAAGGTTTGTGACAACCTTTTACCTGTATGGCTGCCTTCTACATGGAATAAGCCCACAATCCTCTTTTGCATATGCCATTGATCATCTATCCAGTGAAGGGTAACACACATGTAAGACTTGTTCTGACATGAGGTCCACATGTCCATGGTTGCACTAAAGCGACAATGGGCATTTTTTAAACGGTCATACAATATTTCCTTCTGTTCCAAATATATGTCCATGATATTTTTTCTAGCGGTTATACGGGACTTTATAGGAAAGTTGGGGCGCAATGATTTGATAAAATCAACAAGGTACTCATGTTCAACTATACTAAAGGGATACTCGTGCATTATTATTGCCAAATAAAACTTTCTTAAACTAACAGCTTGGTCATACTTGTAGGGCTCCACTACAGCAATATCCTTTTCATGATTCTTTACCAAATTGAGTTGTTGCTGCCCTTTAACAATGCTATGTGCTGATCTCAAATGATTTAGAAATCCAGTAGTTCCATACCTACCTTCACATCTGTACTTACTCTTGCATTTAGGGAAAGTGCAAAAAGCCCAATGTTGCTTATAAATCTTTCCGAACACTTCAACCTCAATTTTTCTCTTATCAAAGTATTGCCATACCATAGATGTGCGCTTCTTTTTCTTTTTTGGCTTATTGTTGTCATCAAGTTCAATAGCATCATCATCATCTTCATTGGATGCTGCAGCATTATCATTGTTCTGCTCCTGAGCTTGTGTGCCAGTGCCACTGCCATCTGTGCCGACAGGAACAACAACACTTCTAGCAACAGATGCTGAAGACGATGCAGCCTCGCTTCTTTTACTCTTACAACCTAACAAGTGACATCAACACAAGCTTATTGGAGTGCAATGCAACTGCATGCTACTGCAACTGCAACACAGCTAAATGAACACAGTAAAAAATGAGGACATATATGCCGTACCTAGTGAAGTAGATGCAGCAACAGCAAGCCTGCTCTCTTTGTTCTTCATTCTGCTACTACCAACGTTTGGTTGTGAAGGTACTGGTCCAAATAACAAGCGAGCAACGGTGGATCTTTCTTCTTCAGAGGGTTGTCCGATATTGAGATGTGCAACAGCAAGTCAGCATTCAGCAACTACATATGAATAGCAAATAAACTTGTATTAATCTAACATTTGAACTTCAAGTGAGGCAATGAGACAAGAAATTACCGGTGACTGGAGTGCGACGACTGTACTGCGGCTGCGGCGATCGGCGAATGGGCTGCAGCGTGTGGACTCGGCGAGAGCGAGAGAGGGCACTCAGGGCAGCGAGAACGGAGAGAGCCAGAGAGGGCGGCGGCCAGCGAGAGAGGGCGGGGCGGCAACTCGGCGAGAACAGAGAGAGCCAGAGAGGGAGGCCCGCGGCCGGGGCGCCGGGCAGGGCGGCGAGAACAGAGGGACGGCAGCCGCCGGCCGGGCGGGACGGCGAGAATGGAGGGAGGGCAGCCGCCGGCGGAGCTGGAGGAGGAGGACCGAGGAGGCGTCGGGCGCCGGCGGGCGGCGGGGTCGGCCGGTCAGGGCTCGGGTCAGTGGGGGTCACACCTCACGCTCACGCAGTCACGTGGCAGTTTTCACCTAGGGTTTCAGTTCATGGGCCACTAGGCCTTCTATTAGACTTTCTGGTGGGCTGTCTCTGTTTGGGCTCCATACCGAATTGGTAGAAAACGGGATGAAAATGGGATATCCCAAATTAAAAACGGGAACCGCAAAAACGATCGAGAAAACTACCCAACCATTTTCGATACCGATCCCGATCGTCTCCGACCCGTTTTCATACCGAAACCGAATAATTCCCGAAAAATTCGAAAACAAACGGGTGTAAATCGGTATACGATACGAGACGGGACGGGATTTCCCGTCCCGTTTTTATCCCTACCCCTGTGGAGGGGGTGAGGTCCGGCACTGCGCCTTCGGAGCTCACCCCTGCGGAGGGGGCGAGGCCCGGCTCTGCGCCTTCGGAGCTCACCCCTGCGGAGGGGGTGAGATTCGGCTCTGCGCCTTCGGTGGTCACCCTTGCGGAGGGGGTGAGGTCCGGCTCTACTGACCACGTGGCAGGCCTGGGGCTCGCCTCTGAGGAGAGGGGAAGCCCGGCCCCGCAGGACATGTGGCGCCTTCGGAGCTCACCCCTGCGGAGGGGGTGAGGTCCGGCATCGGAGCTCACCGCTACGGAGGGGGTGAGGTCTGCCTCTGCACCTTCGGAGGTCACCCCTGCGGAGGGGGTGAGGTCCGGCTCTACGCCTTCGAAGCTCACCCCTGCGGAGGGGTGAGGTCCGGCTCTGCGCCTTCGGAGCTCACCCCTACGGAGGGGGCGAGGTCCGGCTCTACGCCTTCGGAGCTCACCCCTACGGAGGGGGCGAGGTCCGGCTCTGCGCCTTCGGAGCTCACCCCTGCGGAGGGGGTGAGGTGTAAAAGTCCCAAAAATGTGTATGAATAAAAACCAAGGTTTGAGTTCATATGTGTGGCGAAGACATGAAAAATGGGACTTGCTAAAACTTTTCTTCATGCAAAGTAATACATGGATGACCATCCAAAATGAGGCTCACCATTTTATTTAAAAGTGTTGAACCAATAAGGAGTTAATTACCTCTTTGCATGTAGGTTTAAAAATCAGATTTGAAATTCAAAGTTCACACATGTGGTGACCAAAATCTCTGAATAAACATGCAGCCATATAGTTGGAATTATAGGGAAAAGTTTGATCACAAACTTTCCATTTGTAGGGTGGGCTCAAAAAGGAGTAAAGAGAAGAATTTGCAAACTTCAACCAAATTCAAATTTGGCAAGCAAATTCAAACTGAATTGGAAGGATTCAAATTCTAACCCACCCTTTTAAACTCAGAATTCTAGGAATTGAGAGTATCAGCTTGAGAAGATATTTGAGAGGTAAATGGGGAGTGGGACCCACATGTCATAGAGCTAAAGAGGGTTCCTTGCACACTAAGTCTCAGCCTCGGTGGGAAATTCCACCGAACAGATCACGGGCGCCACCGAGCAGCTTGCCGCGCCAGCTCCTGCTGCCTGCCTCCCCGTGCTGGCGCCCCGGGATCGGCCCTGACCGCTCCATCAACGTGATCACGTGCCGTCAGACCGAACAAAGGCTCATTTGCCTTCCTCTCTCTCGCGAGAACGCCGAGCAAACCGAGCACCTCACCTCCGCCTCTCGGTTCCACCGGGGAAACGAAGAAACACCGCGCTTTTCCCTCCCCTGAGCTGCTAAACATTGCTGCGAGCTCGGCCTCCACCCCCCTGACCTGGAAGCAAGCGAGCTTCGGCCTCCTTAGCCCGAGAAAAACCGCCACCGCGGCGACCTAGTTCAAGAAAGTAATCGGGCGCACGTGGGCAGCTCGCCACAGCGGCCTTCACGGCCAAGCAAGGGTGGCAACGGGAGCGCACGGCCACCGTGCTGCTCTCACCCAAAGCTCAGGCCATGCCGTAAGCTATCGACGGCGAATTTCAAAGTTTTGCTCCGGCGGCCTCAACCCGAGCTCCCGGTACAGTTCCTTAAAATTCCCCCTCTCCAATCCTCCGCAGGTCATCAGACTTTGCATGTAGATGCTGGATTAGCCGGCGATCAATTCTCCTTTAGTATCCATCGCACAAAAACGCCTCAGAGCGACGGAATTCGAGCTCTACTAGGGGTGTTCATGGCGGACCCATTCGGTCACACGATGACAACCTATTTGCAGCCACTTCCGAGCTACTTTGAAGTCGTGCTGAGCTTCCTAGAAGTGCGCTAGTGCTGTAGAGCTCGTCGGCACAGGCCTTGGCGGGCTGAGAACCTCGGGCGACGGTGCCGAATCACAACAGAGGCCGTTACACATCGCCGGCCATTTTCCGGCCGCCGGCAGCCTAAACCGACCCCACAGTCGTGTTCCTCGGTGTCACAAACTCCCTGGCGGCGAGTCCTAGCTCGTGCGATGGTCGCAGCAGCGATCCGGCGAGGGGGGATTTGCTCCGGCGAGGTAGCGGCGGCGCGCGCGGGAAATCGGTCGGGAGGTTGAAGAAAGCGTGGGCCCCGTCTGTCAGCAGCAGAAAATTTAAACCGTGATCAGTTGTGGCTGGCATCCAGTGTGTTGGCACGCTGGGAAGCTGTGGCCCCGGTGTGGCCCAATCCTGATTGGCTGGGATTTAAAACAGTGGGTCCAGCCGAATTTTCAGTAAGAAAATAATTCCAGAGTTGGCTCAAACTTTAGAAATTCATAGCTCCTGGTAGAAACCTCCAATTTGAGTGATTCCACTTGGGTTGGATTCATCTCTATGAGTTCTATCCAAATGTGAACTCAGATTTGTGTGAAAGTTAATATTAAATTCTGTAGAATCCTTTGAAGGTTTTCTGAAAAAGAATTATTGAGGGAGTTTGGTTTATCCAAAATTTCCCAAATTTTGCCAGAATATTCTTTGGCATAGTGTTGACCTTCTAGCAAAGTTTCAGCTCATTTGAAGATCATTTGAGTGGGAATTTGCTAAATACAAGATGCTGTGTTCATAAGGGTCCAGAAACATTTTCAGAAAATGTTTCCAACTTATAAAAATCTATTCTGGGTAATCCATAGCTCCAAAAATCATAGGAAAATTTAGGCAAGCTCTCTGAGAAATACTTGAAATTGTAGTTCACTTAATTGAGCGTGAAAATGCACATTACTTCAGAATTAATTCTTTTGAGTAGAAATGCTTAAAGAATTGTTCTGGAAGAACTACTCAAGTAAAAGGGCTGAATTTTGGACCAGATTACTCTCATGTGACGAAGAACTCACATGTAAATTATCAGCTCAAGTTGAGCTCTAGAACTTCCTGTTCTTGTTCTCCATAATTATGTATATGTGGGGATACATGAAGGACTTTGTGAGGATTATGGAGAACACAATTTCACTCCACCTTAGATGCAATTTGGCAAGCTAAATCCTTAGGTAGTATAGAATCTGCTGTAAAACTTTTGAGGCTATTGGAGTTCTTGTTCTTACGTTGCACTCAAATCTTTTCAGCTCATATATTATGTTCATTAGGGAAAATAGTTAGTGTATAGCTAAGATAGTAAGATCAATGTAAATCAATTCTGTTTCTTTGCACAACAGAGGCAAGCAAGCCATTCTTGGCCTTTCCACACAACCTCTGTTCTTAAGAATTCCATTCTATAACTTCTTTCCATTACATTCTATAAAACATGTGCATATGCATTTCAATAGGAACCACAACGAAGGGGATTCAAAGGAGTGATTCATAGAAGTGGATCAAGCTCCAGAGAATCAAGGGTAGATCAGCAAGGACACTAACTGTTTATATATGACTACCCTACAAAACAGGCAAGCTCCGGTTTGCATTTAACAGCTATTAAGTTTTTATTTTGTATTCACCTTTGGTTAAGATTGGAACTGTGCATTAGGTCTAGTGTTTGATACTCCTCTTGCATAGACAAATGACCCATGGAGTATTGGGTAGGTGTCCTTCACCGTGTAGAACTGCCATGCTTAAGTACGGTTCGGTAGAAGTCGAGTGGTGAGATGCTACTCGTAGGGTCAGGAACATCAGGGGCATACGGGATTGGTTTAAAAATGAATTTAGCAAGTTAAAGTTGAGACCGGAAGGTTGTAGGGGCAGCAGGACATAGGGGCCTGGGTGCTATAGATCTGTCCGTGTCGGTCAAGGACCGATCTGTATGCGGCTCTATTGAACAAGTTTGAGTTGTGTACCGGACTCATGCTGGCTATATGGGACCTAGTAAACCGATGTACCTCGGGAAGCTGTCGTTGGGACTTTTCGGGTCGCCTCAGGCGGACGGCCGGTGTGTAGTATGTGGGGAACATTCTCATGACATCTCACGTTGGCAGGTGCACCATGAGAGTGGCTACTGTACGGGGTGACTTGATCGATTCAGCGGGGGTGAAACGGGGGAAAGGCTGCCACGTACGACGTCAGTGATGGTTGTTGTAGGCAACGTCGAGTACGGGCGTACGTGTCGTGTAGTCCGGGTGTTATTGATTCGAATCACCGTCGCTCGCGGGATGGACCGAGCATACTTGTTCTCACAGTCGTGACTTAGTAAGAACTTGCATGAGAAAGGAACTAATCATTTTGATGTGAAGTATCATACTAGCTTTGTATTAGATCTTAATAAATAGGCTAGTGCAAACTCGATTCTTTTATGCCATGAGCAATTTACATCGGGGGAAAGCGTTTCTTGTTTGATTGTGGACTCCCGATGTGGCGTGCCCAAGGTTACTTAAAATGCTGCAATTAATACCTGAAAGTAAGGATTCACTTTTAGGCGACTTTAATTATGCTTATTCCATCCTATTTTAGGTTCATAACCTCACATAGAGTTTCATGTTTAGGGTGCCAGTTAAGTCTTGCTGAGCGTTATGCTCACAGATGCTATCCGAGTTGTTTTGCAGGTATTTGACTTCGTGCTTAAGAGAAGGGATGCCGATGAGACTCGGGAACCTCCGAGTGTTTACTCAAAGAGCATCCTCGCCGCTGCGGACTGTCTCTTACTAGCAACACGAAGAACAATCTGCAGCGGCGAGGATTGTTCTTCGTGTTGCTAGTAAGAGACAGCCCGTGGGCTGGACTGTTTCTTTGTTGCTAAGTTAGAGATGAGTCGTGAGAGTTATAGTCTTCTGCTGTAGCTTACTTTGAGATAAGTATTTGTAAAACACTTTTGTACGCTTTTGCAAACTATTTATGTAATGTGATGTGTTTCGTCAAACCCGTGTGTTGTTGGGTGCCGCATATCACGGCACCACCCGACGAGCTCCTGTCCCTCACAGCGTGGTATCCGGGCTGTGACAGCTGGTATCAGAGCTGTTACATGTGGTCCGGCTCTGCGCCTTTGGAGCTCACCCCTGCGGAGGTGGTGAGGCCCGACATTGGAGCTCACCCCTGCGGAGGGGGTGAGGTCCGGCACTGCTGTCCACGTGGTAGGCCTGGGGCTCACCTCGGAGGAGAGGGGAGGCCCGGCCAGCTAGAAACGTGCCGCGTTCGGAGCTCACCCCCACGGAGGGGGTGAGGTCCAGCATCGGAGCTCACCCCTGCGGAGGGGGCGAGGTCCGGGAGGCCTCTCAGGAGGTCGTGCACACGAGTAGGAAAACGGTAATTCTGCTCAGAGGTCCTCCCTTCCCTGTCTCTTAGTCTTATTTGGCTTACAGTCCTAGGTCGGTATACGGGGCTTGGGTAATTCAGTACACTCGGTACCGGAGGTCCGGCTCCCTCCTTGGTCAGGGTGTAACCGCTTGGCCCCTAGTACTAGACCGTAGCGCTGGGGAGGCAGAGTGCACACGCTTTGGGTGCAGGACCAGGCAAAGCAGGCTGCACACCCTGGACCTCCCGCTCTGGCGTAGGTTTTTGCTGGAGGAGACCAATTGGTGTCACAGTACCCTAACAGGGGGAGGTCCGAGAGGCCCTCGGGTCTTTGGCAGGTACCTCAAGCACAACCGCCTTCGGCAGGATGGCAAATGCCGACTAGGCATGAGAGTGGGAAAGGAGAGCCGAGTATACGATGAACATACACTGTCTTGAGCATGGGAAGGTGATCATAAAAACTAATGCGTAATTTAAATGAACACATAAGTAAGCATGGTAGGACAGGGTTCTTTTCATTCGTATAAGTCCATAGGAGGAAAACAGGTTGTACATGGAGGCAACGACCCACCCCATTGTGAATGGGGGCAGGGCCTACGCGCTTAGGGTACAGGACTAGGCTAAGCTGGACGTAGTCCTGGACCACCCCCTGGGGCTTAGTTGCTCCGAGCGCTGCTCCTAGGCTCTATGGGATCTGTTATAGAAAAAAAAGGAAAAACTGTCGGCATAGCTCCCCCCAGGAAGTTATGGAGCCCAGGGGCAGGTTCATGAACCATGACCGCGTCGGGCCGGTCAAGGCGATGGGAAAGTAGTTGGCCATGATGGCCTCATCCCCTCCTGTCGCGAGGATGGCAGTAGAGTAGATCTGCAGGTACTCTGCAGGGTTGACGCTTCCGTCGTACTTCTCCGGCAGGTGTGGCCGGAACTTGCGTGGCCACACTGCGAAGCGGAGGTGTGGCACCAGGGCCGCACACCCCGTCCCTGCTGCTGCAGATCCTGGTGCCGCGAACCCTTGGTCCGCTGCTGGCACGGTGTACCCCGACATGGGTAATGGTGCACCATATACCGGGGGAGCCGACTGCAAGGCATATGGCTGCTGCATATGCTGTGTGGCGTACGCCTGGGGCAGAGGTCGCATGGCGAACGTCTGAGGCCCAGGCTGAGTCGAGGCAGTCGACATGCTGTAGTCGGCCTCGTGGTTGCGACGCCTTTCCCGCTGTCGCTCGATGGTCACGCGACCATCTTCCCCCAAGTGACGTCACTCCAGCTTTGTCCTCAAGTCTGCCGTTGAGAGTCTGGTAGAACGGGAGTCTGCCGTCTGCATGTCAACCATTGGTGTGCGCGACAACGACACATCTGGTTGACCGGGGCGTCGTCTCCGTCGCAGCGGAGGGTTGAAGGCAGCAGCGACGAGGTGGTCGACATCGCGGATCCACTGCTGGGTGGCCCCCTGGGGAGCGTCCACAGCAGGCGGATTGTGCAGGAGCGCTCGTGCGGCAGCTAGTGCACTTGCTTGAGTAGCACTCCGCGCCGCAGCAGATCTAGAGGTTGTAAGAGTCCGCGCCGTTGGAGTCCAATGCGGGCTCCCAACGTGTCCCGACACACTCCTACCTGAGTGTGTCGAGACATGACCCTCATGGGTTATCGTTCGCCGGGAATGAGGGCGCGAAGAGCTTGCCTTTGAAGGAAGCTTGGTCATCTTCGTTGACGTAGACCTGTCTCGAGAGATAAAAGCCCCCTACCTGACGCGCCAAATGTCGAAGTGTGCCGTCGACACTTTCCCCGGGCCTGCTTTAGGAGCAACCCGCGAAGGTTCTTTTTCGGAGGGGCTAGTTCTCTCGGGAGGTCACGTTGGTTGTGAGAGGACTGACACCAGGATTTTACGTGGTTCGGACCGTCGGAGCGTAATACCCTACGTCCACGGGAGCTGTATTGCTCGGAGCTTAGAACCGGAGTTCTAAGTTTGGGGATCTGGATGGACTGAGTTGCCCAAAACGCCGAACCCTCAAGAGTCCGAACCCCTTGCAACATTGCCAACCCGAGTCTTTTATACTTCAAGGCTCACGCGACTTACAAGGTGGGCCCCGGGCCCGACAGGTGGCCCCGGGGAGATTTCCTGCCATCTATCATATCTTGCAGTGAATGCTGGTAGTTGTCTCTAGCAATGGCTTCTTAGTCGTCGTCCTGCCGTCCTGCCCGTGCCGCAAGCTAGACGTAGTGGTTGATGATGGCAGGGACGGCAGGGGATGTCTTGTCGCCGTATTTATTGGTCAACAGCTTCTGACCTAGTGCGCTTGTCTTAACTATGACGCAACTGGTCATAGTGTCGCCTGACAGGGGCGTGCGCCGCGTCTCCGCGTCTTGGGAAGGCGTGAGTCTTGAATGTCTTGATCGGACAAGGCATGGTGTGCCTTTACTCCTGTTGCCTACCGAGTCGGGATGGGCAGCACGACACGTGGTGCCTTCGGAGCTCACCCCTGCGGAGGGCGTGAGCTCCGACACTGTTGGCCACGTGGCAGGCCCGGGGCTCGCTTCTAAGGAGAGGGGAGGCTCGGCCCCGCTGGACACGTGGCGCCTTCGGAGCTCGCCCCTGCGAAGGCAGCGAGGCCCGACTCTACTGGCCACGTGGCAGGCCCGGGGCTCGCCTCTGAGGAGAGGGGAGACTCGGCCCTGCTGGACACGTGGCGCCTTCGGAGCTCACCTCTACGGAGGGGTGATGTCCTTAGGCGGTTTTTCTTCTGTGCGCGGGAGTATTCGGTACTGAGAGTACCGATACTGTAAAACAGGGAATATTTTGGAGTACGCTGTAAAGAGGTGAGAATATTCATTTATAGTAGATTTTAAGAGTATATAAATACGGATATCCTGATACTGAACCCAAATGAAACTCCAAATTCGCGAGCGGATTTGACAACAATCTCAAGCACACGGATTATGCTCCCATTGATTCTTCGCTGTCCCGAAGCCCGGCAACTCGAGCTGAAAATACCCCCCTCTCTCTCTCTTCAAAAAAAAAGAAGAAGAACAATTTGGCAAGCGGTCTGATGAACATGGTGTCTATCATCAGTCCACGCACCCACGGAAACGTTGGCGTGTAATCCAATCACACTACTACACCAGCTGGTCAGCTACGACAAAAAGATCCTTGCTTTTGTATTTTGACAGCTCCAGGTGTTGGCATCGAGGTTCTTCTTTTCAGAAGTTAGTAGCCCGTAGTAGTTTTGCCCAGAGGCGAGAGAGCAGGAGGCATATATACCAGTACTGTTTGTTTAGTCCGTCTTAACAATCTAGGCGATCACAGAGGATTTGTTTGTAGCCACGAAAAAGATGAGTCTTGTCTAACGCGCAACGCAGCATCGTCGTCGAGGAAAGGGAAAGGAAGCACCCACAAAAAAGTTATGGCGGGCCACATCCAAGTAATTGGACACCACGTACCTTTTTGGAACTCACTGTCCGGTATACTCTGAAAACTTTCTTTTGAGTTCACGACGTACAATCAAGAAATTTGTAGATACAAAGTCTGGTACTAAAGATTATGTTGAGTAAAATTAATTCTTGACAGATCGTATATGACGATCACTCGCATATTAAAAATTAAAATTATTATGGTAACAATAAAAAATTTAAAACGGATGGATGCAAGTTATAATCTCCTTGCAGCGAGGCGCCAAGCACTACAGGATCGACATGGCATCGGTCGAGTAGTTTATACTCCCGGCTGGCCGGCTCCATCATAATGCGTAATCGTCCATGGAATGGAGCTGCCGATCTGTCAACAGCGGCGCAGATCTGTCGGCAGCGCACTGGATCTGCTGGCCATCTGGAAGGGGAGGAGCGACCTCGGAGAAACGGATGGCTGTTGTGATCTGGTTGCTCATGCCGCCAACCCCGCGTGTCACCGTATGTTCTGGGGAAGCCGCCTGGCACGTATGGACCGGCATGGATGGATCGGCATGGATGCTGCATCCGGCAGGCCTGACGTCGCTTTTTTCTGGATCTCGTGTGCGCCGTTCTACTCAAATAGGGGAAGGGAGAATCCACCTACCTCTGCTTTTGCAGCACACGTGCCTGCTCCAATTGTGGGCACCAAACCTACCCTCTTTCTCTCTCGCATAGAAAATGATACCAGTACCCTGCTTCTTCGGCTGATAATTGCCAAGCCGGTGAGGACTGGTTACAGCTCCAAAACTCCGTTTAATTTTAATGGGACTATTGTGTTTATAGCCTTTGTTGAAAGTTTAATTGTGATTTTATCTTTAAAATTAGAATTTGTGATTTTATCCTATTTTTTCAAACAAAGCCAAAGTATACCCCTATTCCGTTATGTGTTGTTAACGGTGTTAAATTATAATAAAAAAAGACAAAAATACCCTTATGATTTTACCCCTACTTTTAATATGTGCTTATGATTTTACCCCTATTTTAATATAGTCACAGATTATTTTGTGTTTATGCAAAATAGTGGTAAAATGACAAGCATGGATCGAATTAGGGTAAAATCACAGAGATATTTTTGTCTTTTTTCATCATATTTAACACCGTTAACGGTCCATAACGGAGTAAGGGTATATTTTAACTTCATTTCAAAAAAGAAGGAGTAAAATCATAAACTCTAATTTTAGAGGATAAAATCATAATTGGACTTTCAACCAAGGATATAAATACAATAAACTCAATTTTAATTGTCACTGCCGAGTTACCGTGGCAACTCTGATAGCGGTGCGTTATACAAGAAGGATCAATTTTATATTTTTCTGTTTTAAAATATTTAACGCTGGTAACATCGTCAGTTAGTAACAGAGTGAGTTGGAAGGTTCACGCGGCGGACGGTGCAAAAGCGATCTCACGAGCTGGCCAAGTTGGCTTTGGGATCCCGTTCCCAGCGCGAGCCACCTCGCCGGAGGTCACGCGCCGTTCGGTTGACCTCTCTCCGCTTCCGCTTCCCGCGGCGCCACGCCAACGGCCACCCACGCCACGCCGCGCCACGCCCCGCGACGTGCCGCTGCCCACGCCACCACGATCGCGGCGGCATATGTGACAGACAGCGTGTTTTAGTTTCCAGACCATCGGAGGGGCCACGTGGGCCTGGCCTCACGCGATGCGTATCCTATCACCCACCGCCCACCAGGGCGGGAGCCCGAACGAGTCGCACTGTTGCGGGCCAGGGCGCGTGATGTCGATCAAGAGTAGCCACATGTCAGTGAACGTTTACCAGGGTGGCTGGCGTGGGCCAAGCAGCCGTACAGGTGACCGTTGCCCCCCACGCCACTTCTTAGTTCTTACTATTACGTTTCACGGTTCACCCCTTCTGTTACTCGAAAATGACACATTCAAGTTAAACCCCCCGTGCTATTTCAGGCGATCTCACCAAATCTCGAGATCCAAGCCTCGCCCCGCCGCCCGCTGCCTTTTTCTGTTTGCCGTTTTGGGTCAGGTACCCCGCCGAGCGAGCGAGCGAGCGAGCTTGCCGTCCACCGGAATCTGCGCCGCGGAGCGGGAGGGGGGGGGGGGGGAACGCAACGCTCGCTCTAGAAGAGGGGGCCCGGGGACTGGACGGCTCTGGTTTTTTGCTCGGACGGGACGCGCCTAGAGAGGCCCCGTCGCCGGCGATGGCGTCGTCGGCCGGCGGCGAGTCTCCGGCGAAGCCCGTCCTCCTGCACGGGGACCTGGACCTGTGGATCCTCGAGGCGCGCCTGCTGCCCAACATGGACCTCTTCTCCGAGCAGGTGCGCCGCTGCCTCACCGCCTGCCGCCCGCCCACCTCCTGCGCGCCCAAGCACACCCGCGCCGCTGCGCGCCGGCGCCACCACCGGAAGATCATCACCAGCGACCCCTACGTCACGCTCTCCGTCGCCGGGGCCGTCGTCGCGCGCACCGCCGTCATACAGAACAGCGAGGACCCCGTCTGGGAGGAGCGCTTCGCCGTGCCGCTCGCGCACCGGGCCGCCGAGCTCGAGTTCCAGGTCAAGGACAACGACACCTTCGGCGCGCAGCTCATCGGCACCGTCACCGTCCCCGCAGACCGCGTCGTCTCGGGGGAGGAGGTCGAGGACTGGTTCCCCGTCATCGGCACCACCGGCAAGCCGTACAAGCCCGACACCGCGCTGCGACTCCGCTTCTGCTTCCGCCCCATCGCCACCAACCCGGCCTACAAGCACGGCATCCCCGGCGACCCGGACCAAAAGGGCGTCAAGGACGCCTATTTCCCGCTACGCCACGGCGGCCACGTCACGCTGTACCAGGACGCGCACGTCAGGGAAGGGGACCTGCCGGAGATTCAGCTCGACAAGGGGAAGCTGTTCGAGCACAACTCGTGCTGGGAGGACATCTGCCACGCCATCCTAGAGGCGCACCACATGATATACATCGTCGGTTGGTCCGTATACGACAAGGTGAAGCTCGTGCGTGAGCCGTCGCGGCCGTTGCCTGAGGGTGGCGACCTTACGCTTGGAGAGCTGCTCAAGTTCAAGTCGCAGGAGGGCGTCAGAGTTTGCCTGCTCGTGTGGGATGACAAGACTTCGCATGACAAATTGTTCATCAAGACGGTGAGGTTTCCACACTCTGGTTTTCTACATATTCCTACTTCCCAGTTTATTGCATTAACACTTCTATTCTATCTATGTGATGTCGACCCGATGGAAACGATCTCGTTGATCTTGGTCAAAATATAATTGAAATCCTTTGGTTTTCCTCCAATCCAAAGGAAAAATCAAATCACTCTTCTCATCACCTGGACATTTAGCTCGCAACCAGTCTCTGTTTTCAGTTTGTCATGAACCTAACCCTAAATCTAAGCCGTGTTTTCTGAAACTAACTATTTCTTTCTGTTAGCCTTTCCCTGTGGCAGTATCTAACAAAATTTTCCCCTTGTGCTTTTGCAGGGTGGAGTTATGGCAACACATGATGAAGAAACTCGGAAGTTTTTCAAGCATTCCTCAGTCATCTGTGTTCTTTCTCCTCGATATGCTAGCAATAAGCTGAGCGTTTTCAAACAACAGGCAAGTTTTTTGGGCAGGAGTTAATAGTTTGCATATATCCCCAGTCACCAAAATGCAGTTCCGCCCACAACTATTACGCAGCTTAATAATTAATATTTTAGTGACACTTGATGATCTTAAATTTTAATATTTTAGTCTTGGTAAAACGAGACTTGATGGATTAATATTTTAGTCATGGGCCAGAACCTTAGTTTTTTTTTGTTTTTGCTTTTTGTTTTTTTGTTACTCTTATACCTCTTCCTCTCTTGTACTTCATTTTAAAAAAAATTGTTGGGTTTCATGGGACAAAGGCTTTGTTGTTGTTGTTGGTAAAACGAGACTTGATGGATTAGAATATTAACTACTAAGCTGAAAATTATTGGGTTTCATGTCTAACCGTCCCCAACATGCTTGGGACACAACCTTTGTTGTTGTTGTTGTTGATGATGATGATGATCTTGAATTTTTAGCTGGCAGGTTGTTGGAACTTTGTTTACACACCATCAAAAATGTGTGCTGGTTGATACACAAGCCTGGGGAAACAAGCGGAAAATTACAGCTTTCATTGGGGGTCTAGATCTTTGTGATGGGCGCTATGACACACCTGAACACAGACTTTTCAAGGATCTTGATACAGTGTTTGAAAATGACTATCATAACCCTACATTTTCGGTGAGTACTTTTCAGATGATATCTTTTTCATGACTTCTCTATTCCCCTCCAAAATGGATCTTGGGAATTAAGATTTCCTTTGATGGTGCAATATTACAAAGACAAAGGCATACCAATGCTTGATACCTCTTTCTGCTACATTCCATGCATCTAACTTCTAATTTTCTTATAATTATATTTACATTCTTTTAATTCAGGCAGGCACAAAGGGACCCAGACAACCATGGCATGACTTACATTGCAGGATTGACGGTCCAGCCGCCTATGACGTCTTGAAAAATTTTGAGCAACGCTGGCGAAAGGCAACAAAATGGCGTAGCAGATTTAAAAGTGTATCACACTGGAAAGACGATGCTCTAATAAAGCTGGAACGTATCTCATGGATACTTAGCCCTTCAGCTACTGTTCCAGAAGACCATGCTAGTTTGTGGGTTTCGAAAGAAGAAGATCCTGAAAATTGGCATGTTCAGGTCTTCATGCTACCCTTTAATCTCTAATTATTTAACATTAATCTTGATTTTTTCTGGAGTTGCTAATGTTAGTTAGCTCTCCAGGTATTCCGTTCGATTGACTCTGGCTCTCTGAAAGGATTTCCTAGTCATTGCAAAGAAGCTTCAAAGCTGGTTAGCCTAGCACATCTCAATTTGCTGACTTCATATGATTGCTATTGAGCTATTTGAAAATTGATAAGAAGAACTAACTGCTCATGGTCGCTGCAGAATCTGGTGTGCCGAAAGAACCTGATAATCGATAAGAGCATCCACACTGCATATGTCCGGGCAATCAGATCTGCACAACATTTTATTTATATCGAGAATCAATACTTCCTGGGCTCTTCATATGCTTGGCCATCTTATGTAAATTCAGGTTTCAACATTTGCTTATCTCTAACATGTCCTGAAACTTCTATTCTTCTGTATAACATAATCAGAAATAGGATGTAGCAAAGGCTACCATCTTCAATACATATTTCCCTTCTTTTTATTCTGTTTTAGGTAGGTCTCGTTTCGTACTGCTGTTGCTGATGCTTCTGTTGTATGTCTTCATTATTTGTATTTTACAATTCTTCATGACGCCAATTTGGCAGGTGCTGACAATCTGATACCAATTGAATTGGCACTCAAAATTGCAAGCAAGATTAGAGCGGGAGAACGCTTTGCAGTTTATGTAGTGATACCAATGTGGCCTGAAGGAGTCCCTACTACAGCCTCTGTGCAAGAAATCCTTTTCTTTCAGGTAAGGGCCAATGTTGTTTGAATGTCTTGTCCCACTCATGGATATTGTGTTGAGACTGGGGGATATTTACATAAAATATCTGTTTTCTAAACAACAACAACAAAGCCTTTGTCTCAAGCACGTTGAGGTAGGCTAGATATAAAACCCAAACTGAGTTTCATATCCATAGGAATGGCTGGTTTTGATGCTGGCTCGCCAAGCCCATCACAATCATCCTCCTTTACCTGGGTTAGGACCGGCTATACCTAGAAAGGCATAGGTGGAATTATCATAAATGTCTGTTTTCTATTGATCAAAATATATTCTGTATTTAGAAAGTGCAAACCTGATGGCCACAAGATACCTTGAGTTTTTAACCAGTAATTTGTAAAGAGAAACCCTACAAGATACCTTGATTTTTTAACCAGTAATTTGTAAAGAGAAATCCTACAAGATACCTTGATTTTTTAAGCAGTAATTTGCAAAGAGAAACCGTAGGGTTACAGCCTCATCTGAACGTGTGATAGTACATGTTTTTCACGATATAAAAGTGAAAGTATGGTGTGTATCGTTGAAGTTGAATCTAACAACCATAGTTCGTGATCTCTCTTTATCTCACAGGCTCAGACAATGGAGATGATGTATGGAATAGTTGCAGATGAACTCAAGGCCATGAATATCGAGGATGCACACCCTCAACATTACTTGAACTTCTTTTGTCTTGGCAATCGGGAAGAACCATTATCAAATGGCAGCCCGGAGTCAGATAAATCTGCAGATAAAAGTGCAGCGGTAATTCTTAAGAAAAATATTGTGTCAAGTTTATCCCTTCTACAACTTGTCTGATTTATTGTCAAGTGTCCACCAGCTACTTAACTCATGCGTACACATTAATAGAATGCACACATGCTTTGTGTGAAAAAAAGAAATTGAGGTCCATCAGGAGAGATTTCCTGGAAACTGCTCATACATTGCATTGGAAACTTGTCTATTTACAGTAGATTTTTGGTTAATCATTAAGTTCTGTCTCGTGGTCAAGTCATCAGTACTATTGTGTTTAGTTGACAAACTACTCTGCCGATGGTGTTTTAGTTAGTTAATGGATGGTATATTAGGCTTAGGCCTGGCAAAGGGCTTCAGCCCATGAGCCCTTTCACAATTTATTTCGATCCTTATTAAATGTTAGGCTAAAAATAAATATAAATTTGGCCGATTCTAATCCAGTCCGGTCCTCCTCATCATTAGTTTATTTTTTTGAGCCTGTTATCAGGCCTAATTAGGCCTCACCTTGTTGATTATGCATATATAGTTTTGTATGCCTAAAGTTCTATTTACACTATTAGCACTGTATTGGTTGATCTTTTGCATTGATTCCGACCTTGGATGGTCTGGTTTATGATACCATCTAATCGAATATCTAGATTTCATTCCAGTCATGATAAGATTTTTCTGTCCATTATATTTTAATTTATGACACTTGCCCAATATAAAAAGGGCAGCCCAGTATGTGCAGCTCCCGCTTGCGCACCCACTTGGGGTCTTCTGTACGCAGAAGAAGTGTAAACATACCTGCCATTTCATAAGCCTGTCGCATTCCTTACCAAAAATTTAATGTGTTTTATTTCTTCTGTTATTCAAATTCCTAGGGGTTGGCTGCAAAATACCGGCGATTCATGATCTATGTTCACGCGAAAGGGATGATTGTGGACGATGAGTATGTCATTTTGGGTTCAGCAAACATCAACCAGAGATCCTTGGCTGGTTCTAGAGATACTGAAATAGCAATGGGCGCATACCAGCCTCATCATGCATGGTCTACAAAGAGGAGGCATCCTCAAGGGCAGGTTCGTGGCTTGTTTTCTGAGATTGACTCTTCTCTGCAAAATATTGTCAAACGCCTAATTCCTCCATTTTATGCCGATATTACTGAATTTCATCACTTCTTTCTATTAAGTAATAATGCCATTGCTTTTACCTAAACATTATTTTCCTCTCCAGATATATGGATACAGGACGTCTCTCTGGGCAGAACACCTTGGAATGGTTGACGATCGCTTCAAGGATCCTTCAAGTTTGGACTGCGTAAGGTTTGTGAATCAAATAGCTGAAGAGAACTGGAGAAGGTTTACAGCAGAAGAAATAAGCACATTACAAGGGCACCTACTCAAGTACCCGGTAAAGGTGGAGACTGATGGTAAGATCGGCCCACTTCCAGACCATGAATGCTTCCCTGACGTCGGTGGCAAGATTCTCGGATCTCCAACTTCACTTCCTGATTCGCTGACCATGTAGCTTGATACACACAGACTATTGACCTTCTCAGGTCAAGACGTTTTGTTACGCCCTGTAAAGCTCTTGGTGCACAGCGGTGTCTGTAGAGCTGCGCTTCTATAAATTTTTCCTGCATTTGGAAATGAATCATATGATAGGATCCTCGACGCTGCAGTCATTTACATTGGGTTTATAGAACTATTTTCAACATTTTTTCAATCATATCTTTTACATTGTTCTAGTTCGATCAGCTAGTCCACGTAGTCGCCATGATGGAGGTAGCGTATCACTTTTCTGGTAAGAACGCTGACGAATCTAGCCGCGGCTCTATGCGTCCATGTCTCCCTCAACAATACTGCTTCGAAGAGGCTTGTTCACCCCTCGAATCCTCGATCCTGCATCACCTCCTCACCATCTACGCGTCGTCTTACATGTATATAGGGTGGTACAAGGGTCCAGCCTATATGTTTCTTCACAATTTATTTTGACATTTATTAAATATCAGTTAAAAATGAATATAAATTTAGCATGATCATAATTTGATTCGGCTATTCATATTATTAGTCTATTTTTTGGTCTTTTATCAGCCCTACGTGTATCTAGGGCAAAGCGGCGGCGTACCTACCAGCATTCTCTGAGAACTTTGGCTCCATCCTAATCTAGTTCCACCTGGGCGAACTAGGTCTCCTCCCATGCCCCTTCCACAATTTATTATACCGGCATAAAAGATAAATACAGATTTGGTTTGATCCTAATTTAGTCCGACTTCGTTCATTTGTTCATTTTTATGGCCCCCTATGATCGTGCAGCCGGCAAGCGCCGAGTAGCGCTCCCCGTCTATCCCCGGTTCAAACGGCATGACTTCAACAACCCTGAGCGTAGGGATGGCAACGGGTAAAAAACCCGCGGATATCACTCTGGGTTACTCGTACCCGCTGGATAAAATCCGTACCCGAACCCGTACCCGTTACCCGCAGCGGGTATAAAACATTATCCGTATCCGTTACCCGCGGATATTTTTTATCCGCGGGTATATCCGTTACCCGAAAACCTTTAATAAAAAAATACATTGCATATAGATTTATGGAACAGTTTAACACCGAGCAGCCGAGCAAGGGAGTTGGAAAGAAAAGAAAACCAAACCCTAGAAGGTAGAACTATTATATAATGGTGTATTGGCCCACATATCAGAACGGGTTCGGATATACGGATATGGGTATGGATTTTTTTTACCCGATAAGAAATATCCGTTAGATTCAATCCGTTACCCGAACCCGTACCCGTGGATCTGAACTTATATCCGAATCCATACCCATCGGATCGGATATCCGCGGGTAAACGGATAATGGGCACCCGTTGCCATCCCTACCTGAGCGCCCGTGGCAGCTACCTGGCACGGCCTAGCAAGTCCAGGATGCAGGCGTAGTAGCGCACCTGCCGCTTCTCCACGCCGTGGACGTGCATCATGTCAAAGACCCTGAGCCCGTCTTCGACCAGTCCGCCGTGCGCGCAGGCGGAAAGCACGGGCACGTTGCAGGTGCCGTCCCGGGCAATGCCATTCGCCAGCACCAGGCGGAACACGTACAGTGCCTCAACGTCATGATCGTGGCTCACGTAAGCCTGGTTCATCGAGCTGTACACGGGTTGGCTGGGACACGGTCGAAAAGCGCACGGGCAGTGTGCTTGCCGGCCGCGCGCAGCGTACATGGCAATGAGCCCGGTAGCTAGTGCGGCGTCCATGCCAATGGCGTTCTTAACGACGTAGGAATGCGCCCACAGGCCTTCGCGCTCAGCCGCCAATGCTGCGCAGGCCGGGAGAGCACGGCAGAGGACGTGGTTTGGTGCCACTGCTGCGGCTGCGCGGTCGAATTGACCAGCACAACACCGCACCCAGATAGCTCACGCCCCCGGCCGGCACGCCGCGGGCGGGAGCGGCCACACGACACAAGGGCGCGGCAGTTTCAGTTTCAGCACGAGACAGTGGCGCTCGCGTCACTAATGGTTGCGATGCCGCGCTCGGGCAGGTGCAGCCGGGCAGGGTAGGTAGAGACTTGCAGGAGCAAGGAGGGAGTTCGATTCTGTTCGCAGCAGTCTGCTGGCCGGCGACGAACATTTCGTCCTTCCTTGCCCAGTTCGTTCCTGGACTCTTCCTTCCGTTGACGCACGAAAAAAGGGGACCGTACAATGTCCTCAGGGTGCACTTCCAAAGGTAACATCAACGCTAGCTTCTGAAAGTGATGACCATGTGGGGTACCCCTGAGGAGGTGCACCAGGCGCTGCTCGAGACAAGGGTGAAGGACTCTCGGATGAGCAGCAATGGTCAAGGATCCTCACCTACCTGATGGTTAGCTGCCAACTATGAAACATGGTGGGAGGGGTAGGATAGAGGGATCCTCTATAGTCTACTTCTGCTCTTGTTGTTGTCATGATTACCTAAGTGCTTTGTGTGAGAACAATATCCTGTTAAATAATTCTATGGAAGTGTCCCGGATTAGGGATGACAACGGGTAAAGAACCCGCGGATATTACTCTGGGTTACCCGTATCTGCTGGATAAAATCCGTACCCGAACCCGTACCCGTTACCCGCAGCGGGTATAAAACATTATCCGTATCTGTTACCCGTGGATATTTTTTATCCGCGGGTATACCCGTTACCCGAAAACCTTTAATAAAAAAATACATTGCATATAGATTTATGGAACAGTTTAACACATACCAAACATGATCAACACATAACACAACATACGCTGATATGCACATAAGAGAACATATTCAACACACAACACAATTACAGCTTAAATAAGCATTAGAAATACATTCAGTTTTAAAACATGGACTCCAAACTGAAACATTTAGTCAGAATGAATAGCATTGCCACTTATGCATGATTCCTCCTTCATGTCTTCTTTGTTATCCTCAAGACAAGACCAAAATCTATTCATTCTTTTATCGGAGACACCTACAAAAGATTTTAAGATTAGAATTGAAGCATGTACAAATTCTGAATCTATGTTTAAGTTGTAGATTTTTTTACCTTTGAGAGTTTGCCGAAGCCAGCTTTGAGAACACATCAAAGCTTCCAACATTTTAGGGGCAAGACGGCTACAATGCTCACTCAACAACCTTCCACTTGTGCTAAAAGCCGACTCAGAAGCAATAGTGGTGATTGGAATAGCCAAAATATCACGAGCAACTAGTCTCAAAGTTGGGTAACGGGCTCCCTCCAACTTCCACCAACCAAGGATGTCAAAGCAATCATTATCACTATGAGGTAGAGTTTCTTCTTCTAAATACCGATCTAGTTCATTCTTACTTCTAACAAAGGCTGTAGTCTTCTTATTTGCAGCAAGAGATTTAAAAATTGACAATACAGCAGTTGCACTAACCGAAGAGCCAGCAACACTACAAGATGTACTCATAAACTCCGGTTCTTTCACTTGATAGTGTTTCATCAATTCAGTTAGTAGTTCATGAGCCTCTGTAACATATTTTTCAGCTGATCCTTCACCAAACAAGGCAATATAGCAAGCATGCAACATTGTCATCTTAAGCCGTGGGTCAAGAATAACAGCAACAGCCATCAAACCATGGATATCAGACCAATATTTGTCATATTTTTCTATCATGGCAGCAGACATTTTTCTAATAGTTTCATTCTCATCATGACCCCAAGAGTTGATTTTAAGTTTTATCTCACAAACTTTTGGGAAGAAAAGATTAGCTGTCACATATTTTGTCCCAGAAAATAACCCGGTCAACTCATAGAACAGTTCCAATTTCTGACACACAATGGAAGCAAATATCCAATTATTTTCAGATGGACAAACAAACTTTCTATCAAGATCACTCAAACGTTGAAACACCTTTTTATAATGTATGGCAATACTAAGCATGATGAAAGTAGAGTTCCACCTAGTTTTGCAATCTAAAGTCACCTTCTTATTTAGTTCAACATTTTCATCACGAGCTGTTTTCTCAAATTTTTCATACCTCTTTGGTGTAGCAACCCAATAGGAAACATTGTCTCGGATATGAGCAACGGCAGATCCGATGACATCCAATCCATCCTTGACAATTAGGTTGAGAATATGTGCACAACACCTCATATGAAGCACCCTTCCATTCAATAACATATTCACAGAACCAAGTCTTGCCTCCATTAAACCAACCATGTTGTCATTGGTGCTGCAATTATCAAGGGTAATAGTGGACACCCTACGATCAATATCCCAACTTAGAAGACATTTGTGCAATGTATCACATAGAATTTCTGCCGTATGAGGACATGGCACATACATAAACCTATATAAGACAACAATTAACAAGAACATAAGACACAAATGTATAAATGTATTATAAATTAACACACAGTAGTAAGTACAATCACCTTAATATGCAACTTTTCAGCATCCATGAGTCATCAATAAAATGCCCGGTCACAGCCATGTAACCCCTTTTTTGATTGTCAGCTGTCCAAAGATCAGTAGTGATAGCAACACGACAATTGCTTCTCTGCAAGAATATTCTAGCTTTCTTCTTCTCCTCATCATAGAAATTAAGAATGTCTTTTCTTATTGTATTTCTAGTGCCCATCTTAAATAAAGGTTGCAATGCACTAACAAACTTACGAAAACCATAGTGATCAAAAATAGACAACGGATATTCATGTAGTATAATCATGTGAACAAGAGCTCTTCTAGCCACATCTTGATTGAATACATAATTCTCTACTGCCACTTGCCCTTTCGGTGTTGTTGCAAACCTTAGGTTAGTTTGTATTTTTTTTCACCTTGTTTCTGTTTCTTATAGATACAGATCTGAGAATGAGATTTTAAGTGTGATGTACCATTTTTTGATGTTGCTGAAAGCTTCTTCTTGCAATGGTTGCATTTAGCTTTCCATACTCCATCATCATCCACAAGCTCGAAGTCACTCCACACATCTGATCTAAGCTTCCGTTTTGAACCAGGGGCAACATTCACTTCTGTTTCCTGCGATGAAACTGAATTATTATCAGCACTGTCTTCAACAGGTATGGTTGGACCAGTTGCCGAGCCTTGGTGCGCACTACTGCCGGGATTTGACATCACAACTGCAAATCAAAATGAAATGATTAGTACTCTGCAAAACACTACAAATACAAGAACAGCTGTACAATTTGCAGAACACACTGAATCAAAGGAGGCGGCGGCGCAGCTCTGAGGCGAGGTGGCTTTCGGATCTGAGTGGGGAGCGGGCCGAGCGGCAGCGCAAGGCCAAGGAGGCGGCGGCGCAGCACGGACCAGTGAGGCAGGCGGCGGCGGCGCAGCAGACAGCCAGAGGTGGCGGCGCAGGGAGGCGGGAGGCCGAAGGCGGCGGTGGGATCCAGATCCGAGTTGGGAGCGGCAGCGCAATGCCAAGGAGTCGACGGCGCAGCACGGACCAGAGGACCGTCGGGGGTTCTCGGGGGCTCGGGGGCGGCGGCACAGTTTGTGGGGGCGACGGCGCCGCGGCGGACCGAAGTGCTGGGCTGGGCTGCTGCCTGCTGGCGACTCGGGGTTGGGAGTCAGGAGGAGGAGGAGGACTGGAGGACCTGGGGAGGGACTCGGGGTCGCGGTGGAGGGGGGAGGCGGGGGGCGGCGCTGCGCAGGAGCAGCCAAGCAAGGGAGTTGGAAAGAAAAGAAAACCAAACCCTAGAAGCTAGAACTATTATATAATGGTGTATTGGCCCACATGTCAGAACGGGTTAGGGTAACGGATATGGGTATGAATTTTTTTTACCCGATAAGAAATATCCGTTGGATTCAACCGGTTACCCGAACCCGTACCCGTGGATCTGAACTTATACCCGAATCCGTACCCATCGGGTCGGATATCCGCGGGTAAACGGGTAATGGGCACCCGTTGCCATCCCTATCCCGGATCGGATGTTAATCACTATCTTTCGGGCTACTTTTGTTCTGTTATAGATGCATGTCAGATTGCAGTTTGGTCCATAATAACAGCTGTTGGATGCTCCCAACCCCCACGTGCAGTTATCAACGTTTACTATAAATACAAAGAATATAATCTGAAAGACCCTGAATTGGAATGTAAAAGGTCTAAACGGTACAATTAAGAAGCAAGCGGTCAGCGCTAAGATTGAGAAAATCAACTATATATTATTTTTTGTATCCAGGAGAAAAAAGGGAACTGATTGACCTGACTTTCATGAAATGATGAAAAGTGTAGCACCCAACAAGTTTAAGTAAGTTTGATTTCGCGCCATCAAATGGAGCCTCGGGAGGGATCCTAATTAGATGGAACGATTCCCAGCTAGAATGGGAGGTCAGATTCACATCAAGCTATGTAGTAACTAAATTTCACGGCCCAACAGGATCGTCAATCTTTCCTATTACAACGGTTTATAGACCCTACTAGGGGTAGGAAAGGCGGGGAGTTCATCCAATAGCTAAGAAACTTAGAAGTCAACCCAGAGGGCAACTTAATGAATAGACAAAGGAGCAAATCCAATCGACAAACTTGTCTTTGGAGATTATCACTATGGAGTTGTTCATGACAAATGGATGAAAGCATAATAATATACTTTGTTCTTCCTGATTTTGATTACATTCATGTAGATGTGATATATGTTGGATCTTTTTATTATAATAATCAAGGCACAACACAAAATTCTTAATAAATCTCAAAGACCAATATATGACAAGAGTGGGTTCTAAGATTTACACTACAGCAAACACGTCAATTTACGATGACCTACTTAAGTTACGACGGTCCTAGGGTTGGCCGTCGTAACTTAAGTTAATTACAACGGCCAAGTCTGGCCGTCGTAAATAAATGGTTGTTTACGACGGCTTGACCTAGGATGTCGTAAGTAGCAACTTATTTACGACGGCCAAGGCGTCTTATATACCCCGCCCCTGAGCTCCCCCAGCCTCCCCGAAGCTCCCGACGCCACCCCGCGTCGCCCCCGGCCTCCCTCGTGCGTCGCGTCGCCTCCGGACAAGTAAACGTGTTTTATGTTTAATTTTTTAAAAACAAGCCTTTGTTGTTTACGACGGTCAGGTGCTGACCGTCGTAAATAACCTTCCGGAGGGTGGCAGCTGACACCCTCTCATTTAATTACAATGACCAAACTTGGACGTCGTACATAAATTATTTACGACGGGGGTCGTCGTAAATAAGCCTATTTACGACCAAGAAGTTGTGACGGCCTATTGCCATCGTAGATAAGTAGGAACCGTCATAAATAGCTTAATTACGATGGTCCTGGTCGTTGTAAATTGATCGGTTCCCTGTAGTGTTATTAGCATATAGAGAGTAGAGGGAGAGTGAGACTCACTTATAAGTGAGAGTGTTCTAACACTGCCTAAATGAGTGAGTAGTGGAGTGGTACACGGGCTCTTCCACCTCCTCGCTCGCACGTCATGCCTTGCCTCGCCTCGACAGCCAAACATGCACATTTTATGAATTAGAGCCGAGTCACCTTTTATTGTTGCTAATCGGAATACTGGAGTCGGTTTGGGTCGCTTCCGAATCGACTCGAGTATCCCATGCACTCGGGGAGTCAAAAGTCGACTCAACATAGAGTTGGCAGTCGGATTTGGACATGTTGTGAACTTAGAGTCGAATGTTGACTTGACATTTAGTCGTACTCAACAATTAACATGTCAACTCGACTGAGACTCAGAGTTGTTTATTGAGAACAGACTCAAACGAGGAGTCCACGTCGGACATGACTAGGGTTACTGAATTAGCTCTATATAAAGAGGCATGTAGCGTATGCTAGAATACACAACATATCGCAATCTAGGTTTTGCCTCTCTCATTACTTGCATCATTATTGTATAGTCTACTCCATCTTGAGTGCTAGCGTGCACCGACGATCGAAAAAGCAGGCCTACAAAATCATTCATCATTGTGATCATGCATCGAGAGAGGGTGGATAGGATTTCTAGGAAGCGCACTGCTCCGCTGCTCACGTTCTTCATCAGATGTCATCTTCCGTCCAAGTCGGGCGATGTTGTTGCTCGTCGTCTTCAACGCGGTCTTTACCAATCAATCAATGCCAACATCGTCGTCAACTGCGTCGTTGGGTGCGTCATAGCTGCACCGACTGTACCAATCTCCTATAATATAGATCAATACATGAGATGTGATCAAATCTATTATTTTTATACGACTGCAGTTGCTTGTTCTTTGCTACTGTTCGAGTTAATTAAGTCGTGAATTATTTTATGGAGTCAATCAGTAAATTAGCTAAATTTATAACAGCATCTTCTCCGTCGTAAGCAGAGGCACGTCAAAGAATCCCAGACAGATGGATTTGTGCGCATGTGGATCTTTGCTACCTTTGACGAGGCCATGATTTGTGCGCATGATTAGATGACCTAACGGCTGACGATCCCGCCGCGGCTTGACCGGAATAAGCATGGGCGAGTGGCTGCTGAACTCAGCAGCTGCCAATGGGAATCCAGGAGCAGGACGAGGGCGGAAGCAGACTCGATCAACTCGGACAAGCGGCCGACAACAGCGTCCTGTTTCTTGGAATAACTGTACCTTCTGTAACCGATACGGGACCTAGTTACTGACCTGCCCTGCTCTGTTATTTGCATTACTCTCTCCGTCTCAAAATATTTGACGCTCCTTAGTTTCTTTTAACTAACCAGCATCAAATATTTCAAAACGGAGGGAGTAGTCATTACTCACAGTCTGCCCACATTTCTGAATTCTTCGAGAGTGTTTCCACACTTTGCGAATGAGCAGTCGGAGTGAAGGTCAGTCCTTGATGCAACATTTCAAGATCCGATCGGGTTCGTTCTAGACACGTACCTGCAGATCTGAACACATGTCCGAGGCACATGTGGGAGCATACTTGCCGTTGACACACCACGACCGAGTGTGCACGTGTTTGTTTATCGCTTTCAGATATATATGGATGAAAAACAGAGGAGATGGCTCAGTCCGAGACTCTCCTCACAAAACCTCTCGCGTTTTGCTCTGTCCACATGATCGATCGAGTGATTCCCTCCAACAACTGGCATCAGAGAGAGCTTGCGACCTGGGCGGCGATCGTGACAGCAATAGTCGTTGGAATCGCGTCCGCGTTGGTTCATGATGGGCAAGATCGGGGAAAAGGCGACGATGTTGGTGGAAAGAGCGACGGCGTCTCCAGCTAAGGAAGTGGTGTCCCAGTTCAGTGAGTAATTAGTGAAGTGAGCAGCGGGTCTAGCTACCTCGTTCTCACGAAGACAAATTATTCTGACTGGGCATTACTCATGAAGGTGAAGCTGAGGGCTCAATTACTCTGGGAGGCGATCGAGACCGGCAACGTGGAGCCCCATGAAGACATGCAGGCGCTTGATGCGCTCTGCAGTGCGGTGTCGCCGGAGATGTGGCCGGTGATTGCTGACAAGGCAACGACAAAAGAACCTTGGGAGGCGATTGCTACCATGAGAATTGGTGACGATCGCGTGCGCAAGGCAACCGCTCAGACCCTGCGACGTCAATTTGATGCCACGACGTTCAAGGAAGGTGAATCGGTTGAGGAATTTGTCCTCCATCTCTCGGACATGGCTTCGAAGCTGAACACGCTGGGTGACAAAATTGAAGAGATTCAAGTCGTCCAGAAGATGATTCGAAGTGTGCCGCAGAGATACAGGCAGGTGGTGGTGGCAATTACCACTCTGCTGGATGTTTCATCGCTCACCGTTGCAGATCTGATGGGGAGGTTGAAGGCGGCGGAGGACGCGTTCGAAGAACAGCCGTTGGCAATGCATCATGAGGGCAAGCTGTACCTGACCGAGGAAGAATGGGATGCATGGCGGAGGAAGCGCGAATCTGAGCACCATTCCGGCGGCAGCGGAGTAGGGAGCTCGGGTGGCCGAGAGGAGGAAGAAGGGGACGCGGGCGAGGCCGAGGAGGCGGCCGAGGCTCATCCTCAAATGGGCCAGCAAACCAAGCATCCGGCCCAATAAAGACTAGTGCCGAAGATGCGGAAAACTGGGACATTGGGCACGTGACTGTCGGGTTAAATCAAATCACGAGCGCGCCAATGCAGCTCAAGAGGAGGAGGAAGCATCATTGTTCATGGTGAAGACCTCTCCGGCAAACTGCGAAGAAGCTCAAAAGGTGTCGGTGGTTTTTCCAGAGGGGAGTCAATGTCAAGATGGGTTTCCATCAGTGACGAGTAGTCAACGGCTACTACTGAAGGAGGAGAGAGTGCTGGCTCACCTCGGAGAAGAGAGTGAAAAGGATGCTCAGATCTGGGTGCTAGACACAGGGGCCACGAACCACATGACAGGCACACGAGCATCCTTCACAGAGCTAGACACTGAAGTTTTGGACTCCGTCCGATTTGGCAATGACTCGGTGGCGAAAATCGAAGGAAAGGGGAAGATCACATTTCTGTGCAAGAATGGAGAGCGCCACAGGGGAGTCTATTTCATAGCTAGATTGCCCACCAACATCCTCAGTGTGGGACAATTGGATGAAGCAGGGTACCACATTCACATCAAGGCAGGCATGATGGTGATTCGTGAGCCCGGGGGTGGACTTCTTTAGGTACTCTGAGGTGAAAATCGGTTGTACGCTCTGAATGTCAGGACGCTGGAGCAGAGGTGTCTGGCGGTGAAGGGAGTAGAAGAAGCATGGAAATGGCACGCTCGGCTTGGACACATCAGCATGGCTGCTGTGAAGAAGATGGCAAGAGAAGCTTTTGTGGAAGGTTTACCGAAGGTGGGGCTTCTGGAACGTCCTGCGAAGCTTGTCTCAATGGTAAGCAGAGGCAAGTGTCATTTCCAGAACAAGCTGAACGCCGAGCGCAAAGGGTCTTGGAGCTCGTACATGGTGATCTGTGCGGGCCTGTTGGAGTGTAAGAGCTGCAACACTCCTCCTGGCCTGCACGGAAGCAGCCTGCAAGATTCTTTTTTTTCGGAGGGGGCTTGGCTCGAAGGAGCGGATGAACACTGAGATTTATGTGGTTTAGGCCACCGGAGCATAATACCCCACGTCCACGGGAGTGCTTGCTGTATTGTTTGCTTGTATGTGCGTGAGAGGGTGCTGGGTGCGAACTCTTTGTAGGGTGGTCACCCCGGTCCTTTTATAGTTCAAGGCCGGAATGGTTACAATGTGGATTGGGGCCCGATAGGTGGCCCCAATAGTATGTGCACCCTACATGATCTTGGGATTCGTCCTCTGAGTAGAGTGGTCGATAGGGGAGTTAAGTCCCGCCGCCCGGCGCGCTGAGCGACCCTGACCGCGTGTCAGGTGATGATGAAGACGCTGTCTTGTCGCCGCGTCTTCTCGCCCTGCTTGGGCGGCTTAGTGCCGTTGGGCGGCACTGTGCTGCTGTCACGCCCTGCCGTCCTGTCTTGTCACCGTAATGGCAAATGGGCAGAGGACGAAGGCGTGCGTCGTGCGCCATGCTTCTGGGGAAGGTGTGAGCCTTGAATGTGAATCCTGATAGCGCACTTCCTTCTTGACTTCCTCGACCCAGGGACCATGATGGATTGTGGGGCACGTGGCGGCTCTGGAGCTCTTATCGACGGGTTTGGTGCCAGGGGACACGTGGCAGCTCCGGACATCACCTCAGCAGGAAGGCTCAGACCGGATCCCAGGGCACGTGTCAGCATTGGAGTTGTCCTCAGTGGGGAGGTGGCTCTGAGTGAGGGTACATGTGGCAGCTTCGGACCTCACCTCAGCGGGCATGCTCGGACCGGAGCCCAGGGCACGTGTCAGCACCGGAACTGTCCTCAGCAGGGAGGTGGCTCGAAGCCAGGGAACAAGTGGCAGCCCTGGACCTCACCTCAACAGGGAGGCTCGAGCCAGAGTCTAGGGCATGTGTCAGCTCTGGTGTTGTCCTCAGCGGGGAGATGACTCTGAGCCAGGGGACACATGATAGCTCCGGACCTCACCTCAGCGGGGAGACTCGGACCGGAGCCTATGACACGTGTCAGCTCCGGAGCTCAAGCGCACGTGGCATCCCCAGGGCTGACCATGGGGCCAAGGGAACGTGGCTATGCTGGGGCCCGCCTCAACGGGGGGGGGGGGGGGGGGGGAGGGAGGGCAGGATATATTTTACCCACTACGCAGGGGTACCCGGTCTGCAGGGTACCGACAGGGCCTATCACGTCAATGACACTGAGTGGAAGTAAGTATTTCTTACTGCTCATTGATGATCTTAGCTGTTTTATGTAGGTGAAGCACTGGTGGACAGCGCTTACGTGCACCCCCCAAGACATAAAACATCCCGAGATGCACAATTTTCCGACATAGCAAATAAGTTAGGTTGCCACCTTCATATTAGGCTAATAGTAATCCTTATGTGGGCCTAGTACCGTATCCTCACCGTAACCTAGATTTTTATCGTAATACAATCCTTATTCCGTGCACTATTACCAATGTGGCTCTGATACCACCCTGACAGGGGCCACGCCGCCCGTTCAATCACGGGGTCATGCCACTCGGCCGGGAATCGCATTGGGTGGTGCCGTTGTGCGGCACCCAACAGCACACATATAAGGAACAATGTATTACATAAAACAATAGCGGAACCTTACAAATTTTTCTTTGCAAATAGTTTACATCAAGTAGCTACAGCGGAAGTCTATAAACAGCTCACGTCGCATAACTAAAGAGCACTCGAGAAGAGGTCTAGCCCGCGGACTCCTCTCGCTAGCAACACGAAGACAACAACAGCGGCTGGGTTCTCCCTGTGTTAAACAACTTGGAAGTCTTCGAGTCTCACCGGACAACCTTCTTCTTAGCATCGATGTTAACCTGCAAAATCACTCATATAGCAAGCGTGAGCACATAGGCTCAGCAAGACTGATCCGTCTCTCCTAAACAAGAAACTCTACATGCATGACAGGTTGCAATTAGGTTAGCTAGATTTGCATAAAGGACTCGCCTAATGTAGATCCTTAACTTTCAGATTTTAAGCCTCATTGTACAGACTTTGAGACGAACAACATCGTAACTCTACAATCAAACAAGAAACGCTTTGTTGCGATGCTCCTTGCAAAAAGTGAAAGTAAAGTTTAATGAGCCTATCTCTAATTCAATCATGGTTGCAATACAAGTTACATCACAACCTTATCAAGTTCAAAGAAACCATTCAGTTGTTACTACGTCAAGACGTAGTGGGAAAGTATGCTCATATGACCGCGAGCGATGGCGATTCAAATCAGTACACGCCTGGACTACACGCAGCAACCTCGACCGACGTTGTAAGCGGCCACCTTTCCCAAGATCTTCCACACAGGACGCGGTCTAACTGCCCCGAGTCCGCAAGCTCCCTCAAGGTACATACCCGTAGTGGTATGTTCTTGAGCGAATTACCTCCTGCTACCCTGACGCCGAAAGCCTAAGACAGTTAGAAAAGTTCCAATGTGGATCTCCCGAGGTACATCGGTTTCCTGGGTCCCATATAGCCAGTATGCACCCGGTACACAACTCAAACTTGTCCAATAGGGCCAAGCACGGATGGGACTTAACTAACACAGGCAGGGCTATGCACGCACGGTCCGCAGCCTGCTGCATCTAAACCTCCCTGCCCGGTCTCCATTGCTTATGTGTGAACTTTCCTCATCATTTCTATTCTTGACCCGCTCCAAATAAACCAGCCCTAAGATCGCGAGTAGATTCCAACTACCCGACTTCTACCGGACCTTTCCTACTAACATTTAGCGTAGCCAAATCCGCTCGAGGAGGTGCTATTCTACCCTTTCTCTCTTAGGATATGTTTGGTCATGCAGTTGGGTTTTCATTATCATCTAGACTTAAGGCAATCAAACAATTCCAAGCTATGATCTCTAGAAATGGAAATGCTTTATAAAACTGTTCGAATGCAAACCGGGGCTTGCCTGTTTTGCAGGTGACTAAGATTATAATCAGTTAGTGAAGATCACTTGGGGCTTGATCACTTGCTTTCCTCCCTACTTGATCTTCACTTCAAATCCTTCTCACGTTCTCACGTAGATGCTACACGATATGAATATGCATATGTATTTAATTTGTAAAGCTTTTGCTAATAAGCTCTAGTGACAAGTTTAAAAACTGGAACTCTGTTTAAGAATTTAAAATGACACTGGTGCTAGTGGTTTGGATTTAAGCACTATAATCAAGTGTTGAGTGCTATCTCCACTTGTGTGTTGATCACCTTAAGAGGCTGAACAGAACAGTGGTGATCCAGAGCTCCAATGGAGCTGAAACTTTTCATGTGAGTTCCTTGTCACAAGAAAGTCATCTGGACCAAAAAATAGCACTTTTCACTGGGTGGTTTATTCAGAACAATCCTCTAAGCAATTAAGCAAAGAGGATTTAATTCTGAGGTAACACCCAAGTTCATGTCAAACTTAGTGAACTAAAATTTCAATTATAGTTCATGGAGCCTGCATGAATTTTCCTAGGATTTTTGGAGCTAAGAATTGCCCAGAACTGAATTTCAAAGTTTTGGGAATTCTCTGAAAATGATTCTGTATTCATTTGAACACAGCCACTTAAAATCTGAATTATACTGATCAAATCAACTCCAAATGAGCTGAAACTTTTACAGGAGTTCAATAACACCCTAAAGGATATTCTGGCAAACTTTGAGGATTTTTGGATAAACCAAACTCCCTCTAAAATTCTTTTGCTGAAAAGATTTAAAGAATTTTCCAGAATTAAATAATGAATTTCATACAAATTGGGTTGCATATTTGGATATAGTTTGGCAATATTAATCTAACCCAATTTGAATCACTAAATGTGGAGTTTCCTAGCAAAAGTTATGCTCTTCTAAAGTTTAGGGAAAAATCTGAGATTTGAATAAATCGTGGAAATGTTTAAATCTGCCTGTGGGTCCAAGGGAACACGTGTCGTGTGCTGAACCAATGGAACATGGGTCACAGAGTTATTTCCCGCATGGACAAAAATGATCCGGTGTTACAGAGGTTCCGGCCCTTCTCTCTCGAGCGACTGACATGCGGACCCGGCGCCATCGTCTTCAACCTCGCGATCCCGCGCGCCCGCGCCGCCGGGGCTTGCCGGAGCTCCTCTGAAATCGGTCGTCCGGCCATCTCCAATGCTCAAACTCACTGCTAGCCCCCAATTTCGTGTGGTAAACCCATTGGGAGGGTCTCCCCGGACCGGCTTCGGCTCTAACTTAGCATGCGATGGTGCGGCGGCTCGGGAAGAGTTCGGCGACGTTACCCCGACGCCCTAAGCCCTCCAAGATTCGGTTTCCAAGCTCTAAAGCACCGGTGGATGCAAGGGAAAGTCGACATGGGGTGAAACGGCCCGGGAACGGCCCTACCCTAGCTTTCATCGTGCGCCCGATGCTTCCCATCGTGGCCACCGTCGGAAAAGCTCGGAGTAGGCCTTCTACCGTGGGTTTCATGCTAAGGTTCGTGAAGAAGAAAGATTGGCCACCTAGCCTAGCTCCTATGTGTGAATTTTTGTGGACTCTAAACAAGTATCGAGCACGAATTTAAAACTTTCTTACCCGCGGGTCCGTTTACACCCGCCCGAAGAAACTTGCAAAATTCGCCGTCGATGATCCACCTTTCTGCTCAAGCTTCATAGGTGAGCTGCGTGGACGTCGTGCGCTTCCAACGGTGGTCTCGCTCGGCTGTGACACGCCCTGGGTGAGGCTGTCCACGAGAGCACCCCCTCTCGGTTTTGTGTCGGCCGCCGCGGGAGAGGTTGTTTCTCGGTGTAGGGAGCACGAGTTCAGTCGGTGAGGGTGTGAGGAGGTTGTGGAGGTTGCGGTGATGCGGTTTTGCTGCTCAACCGAGGCTTGTACGCGATCTTGGCGGTGGCAGAGCGATTGAACGAGCGGTGGCAGGGCTGTGGTCGTTTTCTGCAGGAGGAAGAAAGAGCAGCGAGGTCTCGGTGATATGGACGAAAGGAAACACGGCAGTGAGGGAAGAAGGGACTCAGACATCTCTCCAGCACGATGGCAATCGAGGAGGAGGTGGCACTGGTTGCTGCTCGCTGTCACACGGCGAGGAGACTTCGGTCTGCCCGAGTGAACTGACTGAAACAAGCAAAACAGAGACTACCCTCTCTAGTGAAGATCTTTTGCAAATTTATCTCCCACAATGACATATGGGTCCCACCACAGCTCCCTCTTATCCTCTAAAATATCTCCCAAAATTTACAAATGATGGAATTCAATTGTGGGAATTCAAATCTGAGGTGCATTTGGACAATTGGGCAAGTTTCATCCAAATTCAAATGGGTATTTGAATTCTTTGTTATTTAAAGTCCATTTTGGAAAATGAGTTGCAAAACATTTCAACAAATCATGAAACTTTGCATACCCACTAATTTGGACCTAAGGAATTCAAATATGAAATCTGATTTTAAATTTGGCTGCTGCAATTGAGATTTTTAGCACAACAGTTTTGAAATTCATTGTGTTGCTCTCATTTGAATTTTGAGTTGAACAAGTTTGTTCCAAATCTGACTTTAGCTTTCTCACACATATGGGAACTTCCCATCTTGGTTTTAGACCCCTCTTGGGTTCCATGTTTTTAAACAATTATTTGAACTTGTGTGAAGAAAGCTCTCATGTGTGTTATCACATGTGGAAAAAGTTTTAACAAGTCCCATTTTCATACATATGAAACCAACTTTGTGCAAACAAGAGTTTCTTTGTATTCACATTTTTGGGACCTTTACACCCGGGCCCATCTCTGGGGAGGCATCGAGCCCGTAGGTGGGGCCTCCATCTCTCCCGCGTGGTGATTTTGAACTTGTACTTTGGAAACCGAAGTGGTGGCGAGATTTTCGCGTAGTGGACGAGTGGTTGCACGTCCTTGGCGTAGTGGGCGTACTCGCCAGTCGAAGTGGCAGCACGTCGTCGGCGTAGTGGACACGAGCTTGCTCCTGACTGGTGGGTCATGACGACGTGCTCGAGGGATTGCCCCAGGGCATTTACTGCGGCAGCCCTTGGGTCGACCGCTGCAGTTCCACCGCACCGCTTTTCTCAGGACCCCCTGGACGTTCCCGGGAAGTTACCCGCCTGGCCCCCAGTGTCTGACAGATGGACCTAGGTCCTACCCCTTGTTGGGTGCAGGCAACCCGCAGCGTGGCACGGTGGAAACCCAAACGTCGCACCTGTTGCCCTGTCAGAGGTTGCGGATGTATAAAGGGAATCCTTCCAGAGAAGGATGGTTCCCTTCTGCCTTTTGCAATCTTTGCCTTCCTCTTGTGCGCTCGAAGCCTCCGCTCCCCAACGCTCACAACCTTTAACCTTGCCACCATGTCTTCCGGCCTCTGTTCGTCCAGGCTCAGCAGCGATGGCAACATCGCTATTGTGAGGCGCCTATTCGGCTAGCAATTGGCCACGTTTGACGGAAAGATCCGTCGCGGGAGGGTCCCGCTGACCAACATGCGACCCAGCGAGGTGGTACTCTTCAACTCGTACGTGTTGTCCGGTTCACACTCCCAGCGCCGTCCTTCCTCCTCACCCTACTTGAGGTGTATGGGCTGCAGCTGCAGCACCTTACGCCGCACGCCCTCGTGCTAGTGACCGTCTTCGTCCACTTCTGTGAGATGTTTGTGTGCGTACGGCCTTCGGTGCAGCTCTTTAGGGTGTTTTTCTCCTTGAGGGCCTCAGGGAGAAGCACAAGCCAGCTGGGGACTTATTACTTCTAGCACCGAGGGAGGCACTCCGCGCCCTAAATCGCGCCCTTCACTCCCGGGAAGTGGGAGCACTGGAGGGAGGACTAGGTGATTGCCCAGAATGACGTCCACGGCCACCTGGAGCTGCAGGGTGGCCCACCGATGGCCGAGGTGGTCGTTGGGGATTTGATCCCCGACCTGCAGGACGCCTACACACTGGTGCTGGAGAGGATCAGATACTTGGTGGAAGAAGGCCTGACCTCGCTGATGGTTCTGGCTGATTTCCTGTCCCGCCGAATCGCCCCTCTCCAGCTCAGGGCGTATCTTCGGCGCCAAGGTCCTCGGCAGGGAAGGCTCCTGATGTGGTGTCTTCATCGACGAAGAACCCCAAGACTCCGCCAGCTCCAAAGCAACCGGAGGCGACCTCGACGTCGGTGGGGGCGAGTGGCTTGAGCCCGCCGTGTAAGAAGCTCCCCCGCGGAGTGGAACTTCTAGGCCTCCAGGTACTGGTCAATCTCACGGGGCTGCGTACTGAGATGTTGGATGGAGTAGTTGACGCTTGGTGCTTCTTTTTGTAGGGCTCCTCAGCAGAGCACCTCTGTTCCTCCTCCGCCGCAGCAGTCCAGGAGTCAGAGCTCCCTTTCCATCGAAGCTCTAGCACCGGCAGCAGTGCCTGAGCCTGTGCCTGAGGCAGCTCCGAATGTCGGCACCCAGGCCCCCGAGGCCAGCCAACAGGCGGGCGCAGACGCCACTGGTAGCAGTGCGGCTGCTGCTGGGCGAGTTTCTAGCCCTCCTCCCATCCCTTTGCAAGTTGCCGTGGTGGCAACCCCATCGGTGGGCGAAGAGCTAGAGGGTGTCGAGGCAGTACCTCGCCTGAAAATGCCAAAGGCCGTCCTGATCACCAGGGCGCAAGAGTCGTCCGCTCTAGTCTGGACCAGATGCAGGACACGCTCGAGAAAGAGTGGGCCAAGCTAACGTCCGAGCGGGAGCGCCTCCAAGACTAGGATAACCTGCTGAAGGCACGGGTCCAGTCCACCAGAACGAAGGCTCGGGCTCAGGAAGAGCGGCTTGAGGCTCGGGAAGAGGTGTTGGAGGAGACATAGGCCGCCGTCGCGGCCCTCCAAAAAAATGTGGCGAACCTCTAGGCTGAGGCCGAGAGCCTCCATGACCCCGCCGATGCACGTCTCGCGGCACTGACGGAGCTCCGGGAGATGCTCCTTCGTCGGGAGGAGGACGTGGAGGTGAATAAGAAGGAGCTCTCCGACCGTCTGGCTGCCTATGAGGAGGAGCGAGGGCGCCTGGAGGAGCGACTCCGGGGCGTCCATGACCAGGATCTCTCCGCTGCATCCAGGGAGTCTGACCTGGAGGAGCGGGCTGCTCGGCTGGCCACCAGGGAGCAGGCCCTGGTTGCTCTGGAGCAGGGGCTAGCCGCTCGGGAACATGAGCTAGCGAGGAGGAGTTTGGCGGGGGAGCTGGCTTCTTCAGCCAAGGAGGTCGAAGATCTCTGGGCTTCTCGTGCCACTGAGGCAGAGAAGGTCTAGGACTTCCTCGGTCACGCACAGGCGGCTCTGGAACCCTTCGGCTTCGGCCCCTTGCGCCCCAGAGGGCCAGTCTAGGAGGTGAGCCAGGTGTTCCCTGCCCTGGACTCAATCAGGGAGAAGCTCCTGACGTTGGAGAACATCATAGGGGAGCATCTGGAGGCCGAAGGCAAAGCTCCGGCCCAGATGGTGGCAGGGCATGTGCTCACTTGCCTTCGGTGCTACGACCCTAGAATCTCCCTGGAACCTGTGGTGCAGGGCCACAACGCAGAGCTGTCGGGGGCGGCGAAGTCTTCCGTGGAGGAAGCCACCCGACTTGTAGCTGCTAGGTTCCAGCACGAATAGCTCCTAGGTCTCCCGCTTGCCTTGTATCCTCCTATGTATGCCAGAGCTCTGTTGTTATTGAAGACTTTTTGTTTCAAGTCTCATGTTGTCTTGAGTTGTTGATGTAGACATCGGACCCTTGGCAGCGCAAAGGTTCAGAATTACTTAGCCAACGTGGATAGCTCTTTGCCAATGTCTCGAGCTTGTTCCTCTGGGTCCTTAGCAGTGTAAGGATCCAGGGCGCTCCGGCAGTGTGGCTACCACTCCTTTCGAGTCCTCGACGACGTAAAGACCCGAGGGAAGCTCAACCCTTGTTTTCAGCTTGTCGTAGCTGGTGCTCCAAGTCTTCTGCTCACTGTTGCAGTGGTCCGACGTCCTGCCCACGTGGTTCACCGTAATGGCCCCCTGGTAGGTGTGGCCCTTGTGTTGGGGTGAACCTACCACCGGATGAGGCAGGACATCAGCATCGGGCCCCCTGGGAGGTCCGAAACACCAAGGACCTATGGGGACCTGCAGTCATGGCAGAAAGAGGGAGTAGTCGTGCTCTCTGGTCATTCTTCCTTGTTTGGTAGCTTTGTTGTGGCTTACGGTTGGGTAATTCGATGTGGGTCGTCCGGACTATGGTTAAAGCCTTGCTTAGATTGCCCAGGGTTATGAGCCGTCCGGTTCTCTGGTACCAAGCTGTAGCGTTGGAGAGGCACGGTGTGCACGCTAGGGGTACAAAACCAGGCATAACAGGCTACACACCCTGGACCTCCCGCTGGCGTAAGCCTTTCAAGGGAGAGCCATTCGGCGCCATAGGGCCCCTAGGCAATGAGACAACCAAAGGTCCCCAAGTTACGGTCAAGACTTTGCTCAGGGGTATGAGCTGTCCGGCTCCTCAGTACCGAGCTGTAGCGCTGGAGAGGCAGGGCGCGCATGCTAGGGGTACGGAACCAAACATAGCAGGCTACGCCCTGTACCTCCCTCTAGTGTAAGATTTTCGGGGGAGGGACTATTCGGCGCCATAGGGCCCCCGAGCAATGAGACAACCGCAGGACCCCGGGTACGCCACAGGTACTTCAAGCAGACCCATCTGCAGAAGGATAGCACAACCCTTACTACGGTCAAACACAAGGAAAAGTGACTGGCCACACGACCGGAGCGGTATGGAAAGAAAGAACGAGGAGTATTGGGGCAATGTCCGGGGTCCGATTACTTTTCTTGTCCATAGGCGTGTTCTTTCTAGCCCCCAAGTACTCAGTTGTAGCGCAGGGGAGGCAGGATGTGCATGCTAGGGGTACAGAACCAGGCATAGTAGGCTACACACCTGGACCTCCCGTGGGCGTTAACCTATCAGCGAGGAAACCTTCCATCGCCACGGGACCTAGGACAAGTGTGTAGGACAGGCTCTAAACACGCCATTTATAGTTGATATGCATGAGCAAGCACAAATTGTAGAGAAGGTACGCAGGGTAGGATAAATTTCTCTTATTTCTGGCTTCCTTCGGGTGATAGGAGGAAACAGGCCGTGCAAGAAGGCAACGACCCGCCCCGGATGACAAGAGTAGCAGGACCCCTCCGGGGCTTAGCTGTTTTAAGCGCTGATCCTAGACACTATGTAACCTTTACAAAGAAAGAGAAAAAGAAAAAAAAATACCCTACCACTATGTTGAGGATAGAACTTACAGAGGTGTTCTACGTCCTGTGGTCTGGGTAGAGGTCCCCATCCTCTGCGGCTAGGTGGGTGCACCTGGGGCGACATACTTGTGCTGCTCGAAAGGGACCCTCCCAACTGGGGGAGGGTTTGTCACCCCTTCTCAAGAAAGTATTAGCCGAGGCACCAGGTGGCCCTACCTTGGGCTGTCTACTCTGCGCGTACCGTTGCAGTTATCGCCGGAGTGTTTTGCAGTGTAGCGCATTTTCAGTAGCCTCTAGCCACGTTGCCTGGTCGACAAGGCTGATGTCTTCACGTGGAAGCTAGTCCTGCGTGGCTTCGTCGTATGTCGGGACGTCAGGTGAGCCCTTTGTGTGTTCCAAGGCGAGGGTGGCCTCGACCCCTTACACCAGTGTAAGAGGGCGTTTCCCTTGTCGCACGACGGGGCGTGGGGGGGAGGGGGGGTGGAACGCCTGACTAGACGTGGAGCGTCTTGCGACGTTCACTGTCAGCGCTGGAGTTCAATTCGGAGCGGCTATAGACAGCTTTCAACGCCCGCACGACGTCTTGATACTCCATCTCATGCTCAGCGTTGGGCTTAGGTTTGGCCTTTTGTTTGCCCTCCCTCTGGCAGGAGGGTGCGCTGTCTTGGCACGGCCGCTGTTGTTGCAGCTCACGGAAGCATTCTGCGAGCTTCTTGATGTCGCGGCAGTCACTAGTGCCGTGGCGGTCGGTGTTGTGCACCGGGCACCACTGGCCGTCGTTGCTGGCAGACGACGGCCGCGGTCGCTTGTCAGAGCACGGGGCTAGGTCTCCACCGGCCGCTGCTAGAGCAGCAGTGGATGCCCCAGCCAGAGGCTTGTTCCTGCCTCTGGTCTTGTTCTTCTTGCTGTTGCGCGGAGCAGCAGCCTCTCCGGCACTCCCTGCCCGCGGCAGGTCGTGAGTGCCAGTCTCGGCCTTCCTCCGCCCTGGCACATCTATTGGCCAGGCTGAAGAGCTCGGAGACGTCTTGCACGTCGTGTCTCGCCAACTTCTCGAGCATCTTCTTGTCGCGGAAGGCTTGCCAGAAGGCGACGACGACGGAGGCGTTGGAGATGCGGGGGATGGTATTCCTAACCTGGGAGAACCGCTGGATGAAGGATCACTGCGACTCCCCATCACGCTGACGCACGACGTGGAGGTCAAGCTCGGTGCCGGGGCATGTGTAGGAACTCCCAAAGTTGGCTGTAAATCTCCAGCACAACTCTTACCAGGACGTGATGGAGCCTGGGGGAAGGTTCATGAGCCATGACCGGGCCATGCCGGTCAGGGCGACGGGGAAGTAGATGGCCATGACGGCCTCATCCCCCCTGCAGCTAGGATGGAGGTGGAGTAGATCTGCAGGAACTCGACGAGATTGACTGTCCCGTTGTATTTTTCCGGCAAGTGGAGCCGGAACTTGGGTGGCCAGACCACCATATGAAGGTGCGGGGCGAGCGCCATGCAGCCCCCACTGCCCCCGGAGAGGCAGGGGTAGGTGGAGCGTGGCCTGCTGGTACGGCGCTAGGAGAGCGGTACTGTCCTACGAGGTTGCGACGCCTCTCGTGGCATCGCTCGATGGTGGTGCGACCGTCTTCACTTGCGAGATGGCGGTTCAGCTCGACCCTGAGGTCTGCTGTGGCTGCCGCGCGCGGGGCTGTCGCCTCATGGGCCACCATCGGTGTACGCGACTGGGCCAGCGAGGGTTCAACCTGCTCTCTTGTAGGCAGGAGAGTTCATGGCAGCAGCGACGAGATGGTTGACATCGTGTCACCACTGTTCTACCACCTCAGGGGTGGCACCCTCACCCGGAGGGTTGTGGAGCAGAGCGCGTGCTGCAGCCAGCACGCTCTCTGGGCTCGGTCACGGCGGAGCTGTCGCCACCGTTGGAGTTGAGGGCTGCCGAGAGGAGGCAGCTTCTGCCGGTACGGCCGCCAGCGGCACACCGTCCGTACGGTCATCGGCTCGTCCTGACCTGGGCACCATGGGTGCTACAGGGGCACCAGCGGTCTGGTCACCGGTTCAGAAGGATTTGGGTGCTGGGGGCGTTGCTGGTACGCTGGTCGCCGGCCTGGCCAGACCTGCCCGCTCTGGAGCGAGAGGTGGACTCGTCATCTCTCGTCTGGAGATGATGGTGGGTTGGGCGAGAAGGCTCCACATGGGAGGTGATGTTCACCATGGTCGCGTGGAGAACGCGGAAAGCCCCCTACCTGGTTCGCCAAATGTCGGAGTGTGAGAGCTGCGACACTGCACCTGGCCTGCTCGGAAGTAGCCCGCGAGATTCTTTTTTTCCGGAGGGGGATTGGCGCCCTATGCGACCTGGGCTCATGGGAGCGGATGAACACCGAGATTTACGTGGTTCGGGTCGCCGGAGCGTAATACCCTACGTCCACGGGAGTGCTTGCTGTATTGTTTGATTGTATGTGCGTGAGAGGGTGCTGGGTGCGAACCCTTTGTAGGGTGGTCACCCCGGTCCTTTTATAGTTCAAGGCCGGGGTGGTTACAATGTGGCTTGGGGCCCGGAAGGTGGCCCCAATAGTATGTGCACCCTATACATGACCTAGGGCTTCGTCCTCTGAGTAGAGTGGTCGACAGGGGAGTTAAGTCCCGTCGCCCAGCGTGCTGAGCGCCCTTGACCGCGTGTCAGGTGATGATGAAGACGCTGTCTTGTCACCGCGTCTTCTCGCCATGCTTGGGCGGCTTCGTGCCGTTGGGCGGAACTGTGCTTCTATCACGCCTTGCCATCCTGTCTTGTCACCGAAATGGCGAACTGGCAGAGGACGAAGGCGTGCGTAGTGCGCCATGCTTCTGGGGAAGGTGCGAGCCTTGAATGCGAATCCTGATAGTGCACTTTCTTCTTGACTTCGTCGACCCATGGCCAACGACAGATCGTGGGCACATGGCGGCTCTAGAGCTCTTATCGACGGGTTGACACGTGGCAGCTTCGGACCTCACCTCAGCTGGGAGGCTCGGACCGGAGCCCAGAGCACGTGTCAACACCGGAGCTGTCCTTAACGTGGAGGCGGCTCTAAGCCAGGGGACACGTGGCAGCTTCAGACCTCACCTCAGCGGGGAGGCTCGAACCGGAGCCTAGGGCATGTGTCAGCACCGGAGCTGTCCTGAGCAGGGAGGTGGCTCGATGACACGGCCCCATTGGTCCTGTCGAGCCAGGATCACGATGAGGGGTGCTGCGTTGCACAGCACCGTATAACACACGTCAAAGGTGCAAAGCGGAAGCGGAAGTTTTATTACATAAACAAGTTTATGAACATGTTTACATCAAAATAAGTTCAGTCTACACTCGTGGGCGTAGACTAAGCATCAAGTGCACGTTCAGCCCTCGAACGTGTCCTTGCTAGCACACACGCACACTAACTCTGCGGCGTGCACGGCTCCCACTCGACGGGGTTCCCCTCCTGGGGTTCCGTCTCCTCTCCGGGAGTCCCTTCCTCATAGAACCCTGCAAAAGCTTCAAACACAAGCAGTGAGCACGAAGGCTCAGCAAGTCTGACCCGTCTCACCTAAACATGGAACTTCTACATGAGGGTAATGGTTGCATGAGGTAAAAATCATTTGCAAGGACTCGCCTAATTAGTAGAACCTTACTTTCAAGTTTTAGCAGCAGGTTGTGGAGAACCTTACGCTAAGGCACATGAGAGAGCCGCAATCAAACAAGAAACGCATTTCTCTCATGTACCTTGCCCAAAGTTGAAAAGAACTTTAATTAGCTCTAAGCTACAGCATATCATTAACAATCACTGTCCAGCTTTCAATCAGCAACATTTTAACATGTAACTAGCCTGTTCTTTCTACGTCACGGTACAGTGAACAAGTGGTACTCACTGACCGCGAGGGACAGCGATTATAATCGATTTACACCTGCAGGGTTACCCGAACAACCCGTCACGTACGCCCGTACTCGATGTTGCCTACAACAACCATCACGGACGCCGTACGCGACTACCTTTCACCCGTTAGCCAAATATTGAACCGGTCCCATCGTCCCGAGCAAGAGGTCTCTGCACGCGCATCTCCATGCCGCCAGCCGATTTACACCTCAAGCTCTCAACCTACCCTCTGAACGACGGGCAATGCCTCAATAACCAGCTACCCGAGTTACATCAGTTTCCCGGTTCCCATATAGCCGGTAGGTCTTCGGTACTGTTCTAGCTTGTTCAACAGGCCCGCACACGGCTCGGTCCTCAATCGACACAAGCAGAGCTACAGCACACAGGCCCCAAAGTCCTGCTGCCCTTACTCTCCGCTCAGTCTCATTTTCTTGCCATGTGTATCATGTGCTATCTCTACCCGAGCAATGTGCCTCTAGCCTATTCTCACGAGTAGTTCCAACTACTCGACTTGTACCGAATCCTACTCTATCCTAGCAATGCAGTGTCTAACGGGGTTTGCAATCCTAAACCCCAACCTATGGTTTTCTTGGCTATGCAGTGGGGTTTCCAAACAAGACTCTAATGCACAGAATAAAGGAAACAAGTATGTGCTCAAAACAATAAAAATTTGTAAAAATGGTTAATGCAAACCGGAGCTTGCCTTGCTGCTCTTGGTCGTAGGCTAGCTGTTCCTCCGGAGTAACGAAGTCTAGGACTTCGGGTTCCTCCTCGACCTTAGCGACTACATGATAGAAACAATACATGTATTAATTTAATGCATTTGCATTAAGTTTGAAGTTGTGAAGTCTATAACCTTTGCTAGATAGACTTGGTTTTCATTCTGGAGAATTAATTCTGGAGAATTAAGGAATTTCATGAAGTGAAACTTGGTTTTCTAGAAAGTACTCAGAGAGCTGAATCCACCAAAATTTGGTTCACTCAATTTGGAGCTTTCTAGCCAAAGTTATGAGGATTTGAAGTTTGAAGGAAATCTGAAAATCGGGGAAAAGTTTAAACTCGCGCGTGGGCCCAGGGGACACGCGTCGCACGCCGAGGCGACAGCACACCGCGGCCCACAATGATTTTACGCGCCAGCACATCTGATCCCGGCCGCAGCCGGATCCTGATTCAAAATATCTCCCGCTGACAGCTGGGGTCCACCCCCTTCTTCAACCTCGCGACACCCGCGCCCCGCCGCCGAGGGATCTCGCCGGAGAGCTCGCCGCCGGCCGCTGTACAGCTCCAAACTTCTCGATCCTGGCCGCCCCTGCCTACTTTTACTCGGGGAACAGGATCCGAGGGTCAGCTGCTTATGACAATGGCCGGAGCATGGTTGGCGACGAGCCGCCACCTCAGAACGACTTCGGCCATGTCGGCTGACTACCCTAGCACCTCAGCTACTTGGGAAATCGGTCGGGGAGCATCAGTGGACCTCAGAGAAGGTCGACATGAGCTCGAGGCAGCTCGGGGAAGGCCCGAAATAGGTCCTCACCGTGCGCCCGATGCCGCCCGTTCGTTCCGCCATTAGTAGACCTCAAATTACGCCGGGCACAGAGGTTCTCCGGCCCAGAGTTGTGAAGACAACTTGTGCGTTACCGTGTCTAGCTCGTGTGAGAGCGGCCTGAGGCCCTCTAATCCTTTCTAGAGCACGAATTAAACAGAATCGTACCCGAAGGTCGTTCTGCACACAGAAAGGGGAAAAGTGGAAATTCGCCGCCGGTGAGCAACCACTCGAGCTGTGGCTCGGGGATGAGCAGCACCGGTCACCTGCGCGTCCAAGGGTGCCTTGGCTCGGGCGTGACAACGCCCTGGTTGGGCTGTCCACGAGAGCCCGAGGTGCGGCGGTCCCAAGTTCCGAGTTTGTTCTTTCGGCACAGCCGATATCAATCGGTTTTAACCGAATTCTAGCAACGGGGAGGATGGAGGAAGGTCTCTAGTACCTTGCTGGGGCTCTGGAGTGGAAGGAGGAAGCTGCGATCGGCGTTCTCCGATCAAGTCCGAACTGCGGAAGTTTTCGGCCGGCGCTGAGTTCTTGCGGGGAAGAACGGCGGTACCTCGGCCGAGGAGGGGGCAGGCGCCTTAAGAAGGCTCTGCACCGCCTCACGCCCGCGCGTGGGCAAGCAGCTGGTGGCGCGGCGGCTGGCCTCGGTGGCGATCACCGCTGCGGCTCGGCGACCCGAGTGAAAAAGTCTCAGTCGGTTTGATCTGAGCAGTGGCTGACATGTGGGTCCCACCTCCAGTTTTAACCTCTGAAATTTACTCCTAATCACTGTTGTAAACAGTGAACCCCATACTACCCTTGGCAATTCAAATTATTCACCCATGAGCCATTTGAATTGACCCAAGTTCAAACGAGGTTTGGTTTGAATGAATTTCAGCACAAGTTCAGTTTGAAATTCAAACAAAGTTTGAATTTCTCCCCCTTAGCTCATGTCAAGATCAACTCCAAATGGAGTGAAAATTGGTGTGTGAGCTCACAAAAATGTGCTGAGTAAGAATATGCCTTCCACTTTTAAATTCATGGGATAAAAACAGTTTGAATTTGAATATGGTTTCAAACTGCCCCCTTCCTATCTATACCCAAAATGACCTCAAAAAGGTTTTGAATTTGGGTGAAACTTGGCATGGACATCCTTAGCAAAGTGTAGGAGTTTTCATATGTCCAGCCCATCTATATCACATGTGGGAAATACCACTTTTGCAATGTGTAAGTTTGTTCTCTAATGAGCATGTTGATAATTGTTACTTGCTCTTCATTTGTGTTCATCATTCTTCCTCAAATGAGGTGTGTGGTGTGGTGATGAACACTGCAAATGTGTGTCAAAAACTGAGGCCCTTACATTCCTCCCCCCTTAAAAGAATCTCGTCCCGAGATTATAAGGTGAAAATGAGAGAGAGGACGGTGGAAAATTACCGGATATGCGACGTGAAAAAGTCGGGGTAGTTAGTGCGAAGGAATTCTTCGCTCTCCCATGTCGCTTCGTCCATGGAGTGATTACTCCATAGAACCTTGTAGAACCACAACGTACGGTTGCGTGTGGTTCGGGCCTTTTCATCAATAATCTGCACCGGTTCCTCCCGATAGGTGAGATCCGGTTGCAGTTCTTCAATGTCTTCCAGCTGAACGGTAGTTGATAGCTTGAGACACTTCCTCAGCTGGGAAATGTGAAAGACGTCGTGCACACCGGAAAGTACTTCTGGTAATTTCAGCCGGTATGCCACCGATCCACATCTTTCGGTAATCTGGAATGGACCGATGAAGCGGGGTGCTAACTTTCCCCTCACCCCAAATCTGTTTACACCCTTCATTGGAGACACCCGTAGATATACGTGATCTCCAACTTCGAATTGTAATGGGCACCTTCTCCGGTCCGCATACTGTTTCTGACGGGATTGAGCGGCTTTTAGGTTCGCTTGAATTAGTCGAACCTTTTCTTCCGCGTTGTTGACAAGGTCAATCCCGAAGGTAACCCTTTCGCCAGACTCACACCAGTTCAATGGTGTGCGGCATTTTCTCCCGTATAGCGCCTCGTAGGGCACCATCTTGATGCTGGCTTGGTACCCATTGTTGTACGAGAACTCGGCTAACGGCAAGTGATCATCCCAATTCTTGCCGTGGTCGATAGCGCAAGCTCGTAGCATGTCTTCTAGAATCTGATTTACCCGCTCGGTTTGTCCATCCGTCTGCGGGTGGTAGGCTGAACTACGGATCAGCTTCGTCCCCAAGGCAGCGTGCAGCTGCTCCCAAAAACGGGACACAAATAAAGTGCCCCGGTCCGATATGATGGTACGGGGTATGCCGTATAAGCATAGGATCCGTGAGATGTACAGTTCAGCGTACTTCTTGGCGTTGTAGTTGGTGTTGACCGGGATGAAATGGGCAACTTTGGTGAGCCGATCGACGATCACCCACACAGAATCATGTTTCTGTAAGGTGGTGGGTAAACCGACGACGAAATCCATGCTCACGTCCTCCCACTTCCAGGCAGGAATGCCCAGTGGTTGCAGCAGTCCCGGTTTCCGCATGTGGTCTGCCTTCACCCTTCGACATGTATCACACTCGGACACGTATTTTGCAGTCTCTCGCTTCATCCGTGTCCACCAAAACTTTCTTCTGAGTTCTTGATACATTTTGTTGCTGCCGGGGTGAATAGAAATTTTTGATAAGTGAGCCTCATCAAAGATTTTCTTCCTTAACTCCGGGTTTCGGGGTACGACAATCTGGTCCTTGAACCATAGGACGCCGTCTCCGTCCTTCCGGAAACATTTCAACTCCCCACTGTCTACACGTCTCCGTAAATGTGACATGCCCTTGTCATTCTTCTGGGCTGCCGCTATCTCTTCACGGATGGTGGGGATCAAAGCTAGGTTGTAGAGAGCTCCGTGTGGAATCACATGTAGTGGTGGTTCGCTCTCTTCCAACGGTGTGACGGTCAGAGTATTGACGTGTGACTTGCGGCTCAGCGCATCTGCCACTACGTGTGCCTTGCCCGGATGATAATGGATTTCTATCTCGTAATCCTTTATCAGTTCTAACCATCTTCGTTGCCTCATATTCAGCTCCTTCTGAGTGAATATGTACTTGAGGCTTTTGTGGTCGGTATATAAATGTACGAGGTTACCGAGTAGGTAGTGCCTCCACATCTTCAGTGCAAGTACCACGGCAGCGAGCTCCAAGTCGTGAGTTGGATAATTCTGCTCATGGTTCCTAAGCTGCCGTGATCCGTACGCGACCACTCTTCGGTCTTGCATCAGCACACACCCGAGCCCAATGCCGGATGCGTCGCAGTACACATCGAACGGTTTTGTTGTGTCTGGCTGCGCCAAAACCGGTGCTGATGTCAGGTGCTTGACTAAAGCCTTGAATGCTGCTTCATGATGTCGTTGAGGCTGCCGCGATTGAACATCGCCAACTTGTCCTTCAGGAGCGGGTTAAGCCCCTGGTAAAAATGGCCTCGCCGCTTCTCGTCTGTATCCGCGTGATACGACGCGTAGAGCGCGAGATCGTTCAACGCTCTGGAGTATTCCAGTGCGTTCCGGCTCCCTTGTTGTAGGTGTAGGAACTCCTGCGTCTTCCTTTTCATCAAACCGGGCGGTATATGATAGGCCCTGAAGGCCGTCCGGAACTCCGCCCAGGTCATCACTCGGTCGGTGGGCTGGGAAGCACAGAAGTTGGCCCACCACGCGCTCGCGGATCCTTGGAGCTGCTGGACCGCGAACTGAGTCTTGCGCTGCTCGCTGATTTGGAGCAGCCCGAACTTCATCTCTATGGCGCGGAGCCAGTTGTCCGCGTCAAGTGGTTCATCCGCCCATGATAATACAGGGGGATGAGTCGCCAGGAAGTCGGAGTAGGAGCTCTGTTGGCGCTCCTCACGATCTTGACGTCTCTCTGGGCGAGACGTATTGGCGATGAGAGTCTGCAGCAACTCTGTGTGCTGCTGATGCGAGCCCGCCATTGCCGCGACAATGTCGGCCAATGTAACCGTTGGTAGTGGCGGTGGCGGTGTTTGCTGTTGCTGTTGCTGCTGCTGTCCCGAGGAGTCCTCGGGAGGTGGTTGGGAGATCTCTCCCCCTTGGCTAGTACCTCCAACATCAGGGTTGGCACGAGTACGCGTCATTCTGAAATTCAACACAGCAGCAATTAGCACATGTCTTACTCAAAATTCCATAAACAGCAGTAGGTATTGAAGCGACGCATGATTAACTTGCACAACATTCACATATATTGATAAAGCATAAACTTTATACAAGATACATTATTCTCGGATCTCCGAGAAGTCGTGCTCATGTCGTCACTACCTATACATACGCTACTGTCTACACGACATGTCACCGATTACAAAAGTTGGGTTACGCTACCCTAGCTGCCCTACTTGGCAACCGTAACCCCCTACTCGGAGTAGAACTCGACCTCCTGTGGGTCGTCCTCCTCCGGTACCTCTGCTGGTGGCTCGGGTCTACCACCTCTTCTCCCATTCCGGGTTCTCCCATGGCTGGAAGACCCAAGACTACCGGTACGCCCAATACCGGGGGCACGAGGTCCTGCAATGCATGCACCTCGTCCATAGCCTGGTTGTAGTCCTCTTCCCAGCCTTGTCCTTCCTCAATAGCGTCGTCCCGCTCTTGAGCAAGGTCCTCATTCTGCTGGGTTAGGGTCTGCACCAGCTCTTGCAACGCCGCGATGTCAACACGGCTCTTCTTCTTTGCCTTCTTCAGACGACGCAACTGATTGTGTTGTTCATTCAGTCGCTTGATCGTCGGAAGAAGCACATTGCGGAGTGCGCTGTGAGCACTCTCGAAATGATCTCCACGGCTTGTGCTCTCCTTGAGCTTGGTGGTGAGATGCTCCGTATGAACAGCTTGGCTGTCCATCACAGCGTTTCCCGCCCTCATTTGGAGGCTGAGGTTTGCCTCCGCGGGGTTGTACCTTGGGCAATTCGGGTCTGTTGCCTCCAGGTACCTCTCCTCCCACACATGCTGAGCTCGTCCCTCCACCGGAACGAGTGCGTATGGAGTTCCCTCCATAGCCTGCACGTGTAGTTGGCAGAAACGTGACATAGTGTCACGGGCTGCCACTTGCCACATCCCTTCCGGTTGTCTTCCTCTCACCGTGACGGTGAATGGCACCCAACCGGGTGGCGTAGGCCCTGCAGGAACCTCGACATGGATCGTCCACGTCTTGTTCCCCTCTTCGCCTTCTTCCTTGGCGAAGTATTGCGGCATCTGGTTGTACCTGAAATATTGGAGCATTTGCCACAATGCTCCCGGGTAGCCGCTACGGCCAGAGCAGTGGGAAACTACCCACCCGTTCTCCAACCGTTTATCTGCTGCCATCTGTAAAAATATATTTGAGAAATGTAAAATATTTATTTTAACAGTAAACCATTGAGTTATAACATAAGATATGTCCTTGAACTCATAACACTTGGAAACATAGTTCAAATTTTTAAACAAATTTGACTGCTGATCTGCTGTTCCCATGACAGCCTTGACCAGTTTCCATTTCAACCTGATTCAGGCCAGGTTAAAAGCAAGACCAGTCCTGGAGCTCAATCATCAAAGTTGAAGCTAACTTCAATAGCTTTCCAGCCAGTATTTGCTTGGCCTAAGATCTGTCCTGGTTCAAAAGTTATGAGATGTCAAAGTTAACAGAATTTCTGGGAACAATTGGACAGCACCTCTCTGCTTTAGGTACTGAATTGATCCAAGAATCCCAGTTAATTCTTGTTCACAAACTGACAAAACTTTCTGTTACAAAGTCGTAACCCATCTCATAAGCTTTCCAGAAGTACCTCATTTCCTATTTTTGGATTTTTATGCAGGAAATTATGCTTAATTTACAGAGAGTCTACAGAGAGTCTTTACCCTGTCCTGTTTTCTGGACAGTTCCAACTCTACTGCATTTTTCGAGTGGTTAAGGGATGAAACACCTCTGGACCTCAACAGAAAAGTTGTAAATCTCTTCCAAAGCTTTCCAGAAATGTATCATACGACCCCAATCTCGAAAGAACTCAACCTCTAGCCTCTGATTAACTTCAGCCTTGATTCAGCTGAAAACAGAGTGCTCTGTCCTTAACAACCTATAAGTTGAAAACTTGTTAACTTTGAATATCCTGTTCAAGGGAAGGAGTTACATCAAGTTTTACTACTTTGGATCAAAACATTCAAGTTTTTAAATGAAGTTGTTCATTTAGTTGGGTGTGACGTCGATGCATCACCAGATTATGTCGGTACTACGTCCTCACAAAGAAAAACCTATACCGGACTTAGCCGGCTTCGTTATTTCAGTGGCACTACTCGTCACTCGCACACGGATGCTACACGTCTACCGTTTCGTGGTCAGGCTACCTGCAGAAACTCAAACAATCATCAGACTCCGCTGCACACCGAGCCCGGAATCCATACAGTTTGTACACCCGGCCGTCATCACTCGCCCGGATGTTCTCAAGCCAACCACGCCTTGAGTTACGTGTTCACGTTTCGGACCACGTGACGGGGTCTCCCATGTTGCACCACGCACGCCAGGGACAGACGTTGCTGGAATACCCCAAACGACATTAAGAGTCGTAGAGGATATCAAAGCGGGTCGGGTTACCTGCCACCCGTGGGGCTCCACCCTTCAGCTTGTGCGCACTGGTGGACAGCGCTTACGTGCACCCCCCAAGACATGAACGTCCCGAGATGCACGATTTTCCGACATAACAAATAGGTTAATATGCCACTTTCTATATGCTAATAACATCCTTATACGGGCTACTAACTCGTTCCTCACTAGATTTTTGAAAAAGAAGACCTTTGTACTGTGTTAAACCTCAAGCGAGCTCTGATACCACGCTGACACGACCCCATTGGTCCTGTCGAGCCAGGATCACGCTGAGGGGTGCTGCGTTGCACAGCACCGTATAACACACGTCAAAGGTGCAAAGCGGAAGCGGAAGTTTTATTACATAAACAAGTTTATGAACATGTTTACATCAAAATAAGTTCAGTCTACACTCGCGGGCGTAGACTAAGCATCAAGTGCACGTTCAGCCCTCGAACGTGTCCTTGCTAGCACACACGCACACTAACTCTGCGGCGTGCACGGCTCCCACTCGACGGGATTCCCCTCCTGGGGTTCCGTCTCCTCTTCGGGAGTCCCTTCCTCATAGAACCCTGCAAAAGCTTCAAACACAAGCAGTGAGCACGAAGGCTCAGCAAGTCTGACCCGTCTCACCTAAACATGGAACTTCTACATGAGGGTAATGGTTGCATGAGATAAAAATCATTTGCAAGGACTCGCCTAATTAGTAGAACCTTACTTTCAAGTTTTAGCAGCAGGTTGTGGAGAACCTTACGCTAAGGCACATGAGAGAGCCGCAATCAAACAAGAAACACATTTCTCTCATGTACCTTGCCCAAAGTTGAAAAGAACTTTAATTAGCTCTAAGCTACAGCATATCATTAACAATCACTGTCCAGCTTTCAATCAGCAACATTTTAGCATGTAACTAGCCTGTTCTTTCTACGTCACGGTACAGTGAACAAGTGGTACTCACTGACCGTGAGGGACAGCGATTATAATCGATTTACACCTGCAGGGTTACCCGAACAACCCGTCACGTACGCCCGTACTCGATGTTGCCTACAACAACCATCACGGACGCCGTACGCGACTACCTTTCACCCGTTAGCCAAATATTGAACCAGTCCCATCGTCCCGAGCAAGAGGTCTCTGCACGCGCATCTCCGTGCCGCCAGCCGATTTACACCTCAAGCTCTCAACCTACCCTCTGAACGACGGGCAATGCCTCAATAACCAGCTACCCGAGTTACATCAGTTTCCCGGTTCCCATATAGCCGGTAGGTCTTCGGTACTGTTCTAGCTTGTTCAACAGGCCCGCACACGGCTCGGTCCTCAATCAACACAAGCGGAGCTACAGCACACAGGCCCCAAAGTCCTGCTGCCCTTACTCTCCGCTCAGTCTCATTTTCTTGCCATGTGTATCATGTGCTATCTCTACCCGAGCAATGTGCCTCTAGCCTATTCTCGCGAGTATTTCCAACTACTCGACTTGTACCGAATCCTACTCTATCCTAGCAATGCAGTGGCTAACGGGGTTTGCAATCCTAAACCCCAACCCATGGTTTTCTTGGCTATGCAGTGGGGTTTCCAAACAAGACTCTAATGCACAGAATAAAGGAAACAAGTATGTGCTCAAAACAATAAAAATTTGTAAAAAATGGTTAATGCAAACCGGAGCTTGCCTTGCTGCTCTTGGTCGTAGGCTAGCTGTTCCTCCGGAGTAACGAAGTCTAGGACTTCGGGTTCCTCCTCGACCTTAGCGACTACATGATAGAAACAATACATGTATTAATTTAATGCATTTGCATTAAGTTTGAAGTTGTGAAGTCTATAACCTTTGCTAGATAGACCTAATGACTGTGAAACTTTTACTGTGGCTTGGTTACAACCTAAACAGAGACTTGGTCAAGTTTTAGTTGCAGCAAAGCTCATTTGAGCCCTCCACAAATAATTATGTCCTTGACCTTAATTGGAACTCTTAGGGTGTTCTAGGAATTTTCATAAGACAAACTATGACTTTCTGAAAACTAGATTTTCAGAGGGTTCTAATGGATTTGGTCTCACTTAATTTGGAAGTCCCTAACTAAAGATATGAGCTAAACAATTTCAGAGAAAATTCTGGAAATGTTTCTAAACATTTTCTATTTTCTCTGGAACAGTTTCACTAATCACACCATTAGGTGGATTAAATGAGCTCAAATGGATCTGAAATTTTTATGGTAGTTCAGGGATATTTTGGTGAATATCCCAGCAAAATTTCAGGATTTTCCTCCACAGGATTCTTCAGTTAAAATTCCTAACAGTTTAAACTTTGAGGAATTAATTCTGGAAAATTAAGGGTTTTCATGAAGTGAAACTTGATTTTCTGGAAAGTACTCAGAGAGCTGAATCCAGCAAAATTTGGTTCACTCAATTTGGAGCTTTCTAGCCAAAGTTATGAGGATTTGAAGTTTGAAGGAAATCTGAAAATCGGAGAAAAGTTTAAACTCGCGCGTGGGCCCAGGGGACACGCGTCGCACGCCGAGGCGACAGCACACCGCGGCCCACAATTATTTTACGCGCCAGCACACCTGATCCCGGCCGCAGCCGGATCCCGATTCAAAATATCTCCTGCTGACAGCTGGGGTCCACCCCCTTCTTCAACCTCGCGACACCCGCGCCCCGCCGCCGAGCGATCTCGCCGGAGAGCTCGCCGCCGGCCGCTGTACAGCTCCAAACTTCTCGATCCTGGCCGCCCCTGCCTACTTTTACTCGGGGAACAGGATCCGAGGGTCAGCTGCTTATGACAATGGCCAGAGCATGGTTGGTGACGAGCCGCCACCTCAGAACGACTTCGGCCATGTCGGCCGACTACCCTAGCACCTCAGCTACTTTGGGAAATCGGTCGGGGAGCATCAGTGGACCTCAGAGAAGGTCGACATGAGCTCGAGGCAGCTCGGGGAAGGCCCGAAATAGGTCCTCACCGTGTGCCCGATGCCGCCCGTTCGTTCCGCCATTAGTAGACCTCAAATTACGCCGGGCACAGAGGTTCTCCGGCCCAGAGTTGTGAAGGAAACTTGTGCGTTACCGTGTCTAGCTCGTGTGAGAGCGGCCTGAGGCCCTCTAATCCTTTCTAGAGCACGAATTAAACAGAATCATACCCGAAGGTCGTTCTGCACACAGAAAGGGGAAAAGTGGAAATTCGCCGCCGGTGAGCAACCACTCGAGCTGTGGCTCGGGGATGAGCAGCACCGGTCACCTGCGCGTCCAAGGGTGCCTTGGCTCAGGCGTGACAACGCCCTAGTTGGGCTGTCCACGAGAGCCCGAGGTGCGGTGGTTCCAAGTTCCGAGTTTGTTCTTTCGGCACAGCCGATATCAATCGGTTTTAACCGAATTCTAGCAACGGGGAGGATGGAGGAAGGTCTCTAGTACCTTGCTGGGGCTCTGGAGTGGAAGGAGGAAGCTGCGATCGGCGTTCTCCGATCAAGTCCGAACTGCGGAAGTTTTCGGCCGGCGCTGAGTTCTTGCGGGGAAGAACGGCGGTACCTCGGCCGAGGAGGGGGCAGGCGCCTTAAGAAGGCTCTGCACCGCCTCACGCCCGCGCGTGGGCAAGCAGCTGGTGGCGCGGCGGCTGGCCACGGTGGCGATCACCGCTGCGGCTCGGCGACCCGAGTGAAAAAGTCTCAGTCGGTTTGATCTGAGCAGTGGCTGACATGTGGGCCCCACCTCTAGTTTTAACCTCTGAAATTTACTCCTAATCACTGTTGTAAACAGTGAACCCCATACTACCCTTGGCAATTCAAATTATTCACCCATGAGCCATTTGAATTGACCCAAGTTCAAACGAGGTTTGGTTTGAATGAATTTCAGCACAAGTTCAGTTTGAAATTCAAACAAAGTTTGAATTTCTCCCCCTTAGCTCATGTCAAGATCAACTCCAAATGGAGTGAAAATTGGTGTGTGAGCTCACAAAAATGTGCTGAGTAAGAATATGCCTTCCACTTTTAAAGTCATGGGATAAAACAGTTTGAATTTGAATATGGTTTCAAACTGCCCCCTTCCTATCTATACCCAAAATGACCTCAAAAAGGTTTTGAATTTGGGTGAAACTTGGCATGGACATCCTTAGCAAAGTGTAGGAGTTTTCATATGTCCAGCCCATCTATATCACATGTGGGAAATACCACTTTTGCAATGTGTAAGTTTGTTCTCTAATGAGCATGTTGATAATTGTTACTTGCTCTTCATTTGTGTTCATCATTCTTCCTCAAATGAGGTGTGTGGTGTGGTGATGAACACTGCAAATGTGTGTCAAAAACTGAGGCCCTTACACTCGAAGCCAGGGACACGTGGCAGCCCCGGACCTCACCTCAGCGGGGAGGCTCGGGCTGGAGCACAGGGCACGTGTCAGCTCTGGTGTTGTCCTCAGCGGGGAGGTGGCTCTGAGCCAGGGGACATGTGGCAGCTCTGGACCTCACCTCAGCGGGGAGACTCGGACCGGAGCCCAGGGCACGTGTCAGCTCAGGTGCTCAAGCGCACGTGGCAGCCCCAGGGCTGACCATGGGGCCAAGGGGATGTGGCTACGCTGGGGCCCGCCTCAACGGGGGGGGGGGGGGGGGAGGGGCGAGGCTGTCTTTTACCCACTACGCGAGGGTACCCGATCTGCAGGGTACCGACAGGGCCTATCACGCCAACGACACCGAGTGGAAGTAAGTATTTCTTACTGCTCATTGATGATCTTAGCCGTTTTATGTAGGTGAAGCCGATCCCTTCAAGGATTGTGCGGCCATGGAAATCAAGTATTTCAAAGCACAAACTGAGGCAGAGTCATGGCAGAAACTTGTAACCCTTCGCACTGACAGAGGTGGCGAGTTCACCCCTCACGAATTCGCTGAGTATTGTACCAGAGAAGGTGTGTATCGTCAACACAAGGCATCGTATTGTCCTCAGCAGAATGGGGTTGTAGAGCGCAGGAACGGAACAGTAGTGGCGATGGCTAGAAGCATGCTCAAGGAGAAAAACCTACCAGGATGGTTGTGGGGAGAAGCAGTGACAACGGCTGTTTAGGTGCTAAATCGCTGTCCAACGAATAGTGTCAGTGGAAAGTCTCCTTTTGAAGCCTGGTGTGGAAGGAAGCCATCAGTTCAACATCTAAGGGTGTTTGGTTGTCTTGCCTATGTGAGGAACACAACTCCATATCTGAAAAAGCTGGAGGACAGGAGTCGAAAGATGATTTTTGTGGGGTATGAAAAGGGATCAAAATTTTATCGGGCGTATGATCCTGTCGCAGGGCGTGGGCATATCACCCGAGATGTGGTATTTGACGAAATGGGCTAATGGGATTGGAATGGAACTGAAGCTCAAGTTGAAGGCTATGGAAGTGATGATGTGTTCACTATTGAGTATGAGCTGAGAAGAAATGAACATGCAGTTGGGGAGAGGGCTGTTGAAATAGTGGAGGAAGAGTCTTCAGTATTGGGAGACATGCCACTATCAGGACATGGTGCTGATAAAACTGATCAAGCAACAGTGGAAGTAGAAGCTCTCACATCAAGAAGAATTGTTGATGATCAGCTAGATGCACACCATGACGAAAGTGCTCCTGTCAGACTCAGAAACCTTTACAGTGTATTGGCAAGGGGTCCAAGACAGGGTTTCATTCAGAATGTGCAGAGCTCTGAAGAATTGCTCTTCTCGGGGAGGAACCAGGGTCCTATGAAGAAGCTAGCTCTCAGGCTTGCAGGAAGAGAGCTATGGAGGAGATAAAGGCAGTAGAAGAAAATGATGCATGGTGCCTTGTTGATCTTCCACATGGGCATAGAGCTATTGGATTAAAGTAGGTGTACAAGGTGAAAAGAGATGAGAAAGGTGCAGTGATCAAGCACAAAGCCCGGCTAGTAGTTAAGGGCTATGCTCAACGCCGTGGTATAGATTATGAGGAAGTATTTGCCCCGGTTGCTCGGTTGGATACTGTAAGATTGATCCTTGCTCTTGCAGCTCAAAGAAGTTGGGATGTCCACCACATGGACATAAAATCTGCTTTCTTGAATGGGATTCTCCATGAAGAAGTCTATGTGGAACAACCTCTCGGTTTCAGAAGAAAGGGGGAGGAACATAAAGTCTACAAGTTGAAGAAGGCTTTATATGGAGTCTATCAGGCACCTAGGGTGTGGAATGAGAAACTGGACAGAACATTGATCTCTCTTGGTTTCAACAAGTGCCCATCAGAGTATGCAATTTACACCAGGAGAAAGAATAGAGGACAACTGATAATAGGTGTCTATGTAGACGACGTAATTATCATTGGTGATCAGAAGGAAAAGATCAGGGAGTTCAAAGGAGAAATGGGCAAGTATTTTCAAGATGACTGACTTAGGCTTACTCCATTATTACTTGGGGATTGAGGGGAAGCAGAGTAAAGAAGAAATTTTTGTGAGCCAAGAAGCCTATCTTACAAAATTTTTGGAGAAGTGGGGCATGGGAGAGTGCAATCCTTGTCAGACTCCTATGACAGGCCGTCTGAAACTGAGCAAGTTCAGTGAAGAAGAGTCTGTTGATGCCACTTTGTTTCGGAGTATAGTGGGAAGCTTAAGGTATCTAGTTAACACTCGCCCTGACATTGCTTTTCTGGTTGGCTATGTGAGTCGTTTCCTTGAGGATCCCAGAGAGGATCACTTGCAGGCAGCAAAACAGATTCTGCGCTACTCAGGGACCAGAGATTTGGGTCTTTGTTACAGGAGAGAAGAGCAAGGAAATGCAAAACTGACAGGTTATTGTGATAGCGATTTTGCAGGAGATGTTGATGAACTCAAGAGTACTACCGGGATGATTTCATTTCTAGGAGAAAACCCCATCACTTGGCAGTCAATGAAGCAAAATGTAGTTGCTCAATCGAGTTGTGAGGCTGAATACATCTCGGCTGCAAATGCATCTTATCAGGGAGTATGGCTAGCAAGAGTACTTGCTGAGATAAGTGATTCAGAGATAAGCTGTCCTGAGTTGAAGTTTGATAACAAATCAGCTATAGCTCTATCAAAAACCCGGTTCTTCATGGTCATAGTAAACATATAGAAGTTAAGTATCACTTCATTAGAGAATATGCAGAGAAGAACTGGATCAAAGTGAATTTCGTGAGAAGCGAAGATCAGCTTGGAGATCTGTTCACGAAGCCACTGGGAAGGATCAGGTTCAAGGAACTCAGGGAAAAGATTGGACTTCAGAGTTCAATCAAGTAGCAGAAGAAGATTTAGGGGGAGTTTGTTAGTATAAATCTGTGTTCTGTGTGTATCTTGTGAGTCACCACGTTGAGTGATCGTGGGTGTACCGTGTGAGCTCGGTCTTGGAACGGCCAGAGCGCGTCGTGTGTGTGAACGTCCATGTCGGATCGTGGCGTGAACTGCAACCGAGTGTATACATGTTTGTTTATCGCTTCTAGATATATATGGATGAAAAACAGAGTAGATGCCTCAGTCCGAGACTCTCCTGCCAAAACCTCTCGCGTTTTGCTCTGTCCACATAATAGATCGAGTGATTCCCTCCAACACGTACTGCCGGCTGGAGATAAGAAACAAGTGCTGATAGCCAGTAACCTTGACGTCTGTCGAATTGTCCATGACCAAGCTTGCAGTGTCCGAGTATATTAGAATGTTGCGTCTACCAAGTCCTGTAAGAAAGTGCAATTCAGTATTAGCAGGTGCATAGATTATTTGTCAGCCAGAGAGAGAGAGAGAGAGAGAGAGAGAGAGAGAGAGAGAGAGAGAAACTGTGTTCGGCTTGACCTCGTGCGTGGTATGGTAACAGTCCGGGGATTCCGTGGAGGAAACTGGAAACAGAAGTAGCTGGTAGACCTGGCACCATCGATCGCCGGCCAAATGGCAGCTGAAACCGGTGACCGGCTAGAGAAACAACGGAGAAGCACCAGCCGCAGCTAAGGAATTAAGCTGCGGCCATGGAGAAGAGAATGAGACGTCGTCGCTGCCGTCGCCGTCGATCATCAAAATTGGATCTTGTTGCAGATGGTTGGTGGACAAGTCGCCGTTGAATGCATGCAAACACAGGAAGGACGAAGGAGTGTGTTAGAATCTTCCGCTATGAGGACAACGTTTAAACAGGCGCGTTCGGTCTTAAGAAGAAATGTGCGTTCAGATTCCACGGCGAGCGCCGCCTACTGTGCAATACTCGTCTCGTTCGAGCTACCGGTACTTGTTTCTTTTCCTAGGCTAGAACATAGCAAGCTTGCAAATCGATGGACGGCTTGACGAACCACCATCAAAGAGCAACAGAGTGCTGCATGCTTACCCCGGGACCAGCCGCCGCACACGTTGCAATTGACGGCACAGTAATCCGAAGCTGCATCTTAGTTTCCGTTGCAACAGTACTTGACACGAAGGTTCTACCAGCCGTGACGGATGTCGCTGCGTCAAATGCACCTAGACCTGGATGAGCTTACCTACTCCACATGTTAAAACTAATGCCACATGTTTTCTTGTGAAGCCGCACCGATGTTTATTCACTTATTGTTGGTAAACACAAATGAGTACTTGGATGTGTTCTTTGCAGGAAAAAGTAAAGCCCCTATTGTTAGCTTTTTTTTGCGAGAAGGCGCTATTGTTAGTTTTTAATGCCATTGGTTCCGTGTGTTGGAGCTCCTAGCAAAAGCAAAAAGGTTCAAGTCGTATTTACTGGGTTTCTCATGCAACTAAACCACTCAATCAACACAAAGTCGAATTTTATGAAGAATCCACAAGTTGAAGTTTTGTTACTTCCTCCGTTTCGAAATATTTGACGCTGGTTACTTCAAATTTGATCTAACCAGTGTCAAATATTTCGAAACGGAGGGAGTACTACATATTAGGGTACTTGAAGTTAACACATTGGTTACTTGAAAGAAAATACTGTTTGTTTATAGACTGATAATTTATATTTGTAACTCTGTAGATTTCATCTGGTCGATGACATGCTCCCCCTTTGGAAAAAACTGGATATGACGCCTCATTAATTTCGTCACTCTATATATAGGTCACCATGTGAATTAAGAAACAGCCGTGTGATCGGTTCTCTAAAGAGTAGTTTTACTGTTGATGTCGTGGAGGATCAGGAAATAACAACTAGATTCGAATTTATCACGGTGTGAATTACTGAGTCGTTGTTTGTTGACGGAATCTTCTACTAAATCCTCTCGAGTTTAGGAAGATTGTGTCTGACTCCAATATATTTTAGGATTCAGGGCGACCACTACAGATAAGCAACATTTGAGTTTTACACCTTTTTTGACTTTTTATTTATGCCTTTAGGATAACACTGTACAAGCATCAAAAGAAAAAAACGAAGGGAGAAAGTTATTTTTCTTGATCCATAATGTTACGACAATTATTGTAACAAGCTAATTGCAAATTCCTGCAGAAATCTTCTTGTGAGATTTATTTCCTCATCATAGATGTGCGTATAAACAAATGTACACTTTCCCTACAGATACACATCCTCTCGTTCACAAACAACATAGGGTCTTTAATAAAGGCTCTGGCCTGTATTGAAAGGAAATATAGAGGTCAGCAGGATTTGAAATCTTGTGGTTTCACCGATACCAACTTTCAACTTTGGCTAGCCAATTGGCCCTTAGGCCACCTCTACGCACATAATGTCTAATAGAGATTGAGTCTATAGATATTGAGATTCATGTAATCCAAAAACCTTGAGACTCATGTAATAACCATATATATATGCAAATTGTTGTAGAAGGCATACCATTAAAAGAATAATTACTTGCAAATGCGAACTTGCTTATGAAATCAGAAACTCAAACCCTGATATATATTGAAGACAAAAAGCCTTTTAGTCCAGTTTTTATAGAAATCTAATTATATCCTGAGTTAAAATAAAAGATCCAAAGCATAGGTAAACTCTAGGTTGCTCCCTTGACCGAGATTGGGCTTGTTTAATTTAATGACCGAATCTGAAAGTTTGTGGAACCTGACGTGGATTTGCAAATACACGGATGCGAATACATAACTGCTTTCTGGCTAACCTCAGCACAGCCACCGATTAAAAAAACATATGCACGAGCATCAATGCAAAAGAGTTCATGCATATGCCACTAAATTAAATTAACCCAAATCAACTCTACTTTCATTGTCATGCTGCGATATATTTTTTGTAAAAAAATATAATTCAATATTAGCAAGGCAACATATTATCTTGTTGAGATTGCTTTGGATATATTTTTTCCTGGCGCATGAGGAGTTGTGGCTACGCTAACCATATCGATCACCAACCAAATCGATCCCTGTAAGCTGTCTACCTGGCCGTCGGCGTTTCGACGATCTCACCTAATCTTTGCTGGGCGACTAGCCGAGGATTATAGATTGCGATCATCAGTTCCTTGTCAAAATTGATCGCCATCCGATCCCAATCTACCTGTCGAATCTGTTCATGTATTTATCAAATTTGTAGGACGTGTTCAGTGTAGATATCATGCGACTTTATCAGTTCGTGGACTTGCGGTGCATTGCATGGACGAGTTGGAGTGTTTCCCGTTCTCCTCTTTACCTTGTCTCTAGTCCTTGGATCAATCGAGATAACGAAGTTTGCCGCCTAATAAAAGCCTCCACACAACAAAAAAATATTTTTATAACCCATCCTAGAAAAACTTTATACAACTACCAGTGGTTTCAAACCGATATCATTCAAGCTACCGAGAAAAAATATCATTTGTTCAGGTGAATATGTGAACCGTCTGCAGAAATCGATTTCTACAAGCAGTCCGCTTAAAACCACCTCTTGTACAAGTCCATCTGTACAAATGGTCACCTAAGTGTGCTCCTTGTAAAGTAATTTGTACAAGTGGTCACCTAAGTGAACCAATTGTAAAAATATATTTCTACAAATGGTCACAGACATTTTGTAAAAATGTATTTTTAATACTTTATGAAAAAAAAAACAATATTGTTGTAACACCCTCAAAATTACCACCATGCATTGCATACATTTTTCATGTAGAGAAACATTTAAAAAGAAGAAAAAATAAAGAGAGGAATATAGAAGCTAATAAAATAATAAAAGGAAATAGAAATGGAAAATAAATAGAAAATGAAAATAAATAAAAAGAAAAAGAAAAGAAAAAATACATAAAATAGCCAAATTGGGCCACCCCAATTTTTCCCCAATTCCCCAAATTTCCCTCTCCCCTAATTTTCCCAAAATTTTCCCAATTTTCCTGATTTTCCCCAAATTCCCCAAAATTCCCCTAGGGGGTTTTTACCCCACATTTTGGGGGGATTTTTCCCCCAATTTGGCCGCACCAAATTAGGGGGGGGAACCCTAATTGGGCCCCACCCCCCTTGGCCGCAGCCCATTAGGGGGGAAACCCTAGCCGCCCCCCCTTTGGACTCTTTTGGGCTTTTATTTTGTAATTAAATCCTAGCCATTGGATGAAAATAAATAATAAAATCCCAACCCCTACCCCCACCTCTTTTAAAATTAAATCTCAGCCATTGGATATTTGATTTGCTAAAATTGTAGCCACCCTAGCTCTTTTTCCTCTTATAAATATAACTCCCCCCTAGCTGCCCACCCCTCTCTCTTTTTGGCAGCCCCCCTCTGCTGCCAAGTCGCGCCCCCTGCTGCCAAGTCGCGCCCCCTGCCGGATTTTGGCCGCCGTCGAGCTCCGTCACGCCTCGCCGTCGCCGGAGAAGAAGCTTCGATGTTCTGCCCTACCCGCAACCTTATAATTCTCCACAGAAAATCCTCCACTGCTGCCATTACAAGGAGGGAGGACCTGCCGCAAGGAAGAAGTTAGGTAGGTCTTCGTTACCAATTTTGTAATGTTGCCGCTGTTTCTACGCACCCGTTTTCTTCACCCCATGCAAGCAGAAAATTCTACGCGTGGACAGACCATGTTTTGGTAAATTTTTGACAGTGGGATTGATCTACAAAGTGGGTCAAGATCATCACCACATCCACACTTGATCCCAGCAACCTTGATCATCATAAAACCCATGGAAGCCTATTAAAACATGCAAGAACACGTGCAAACTGATTCTATAAAACTGCACCATAGGAATTGCATTCATTCACCTCATTGCATCTTGAGTAAAGTTTGTGCATGATAATTGATTGTTGTAAATTTTGTATGTGCGTGGTCGTGAGTAGAAGGACAAGCTCAAGAGGCCGTCTACGAGGAGCTATGTCGAAGTGTTCGGTCGACACTTCCCCCGAGCCTGCACTGGGCAGCCCGCGGAGGTTCTTTTTTCGGAGGGGCTAGTTCCTAGAGGAGAGCTTGCGCAGATGGACGAGTTAGTGAGAGCTTGACACAGAGAGTTTTACGTGGTTCAGGCCGCCGGAGCGTAAAACCCTACGTCCACGGCGAGCTATGGAGCTCGCTGTATTGCTTGCTGCTCAGGGCCGGGGGGCCTGAGCTTGGGGGTGAGTTACAGCTTGAGAGTGTATGGCTAGCGTATGAGTTGCAAAATGCGAACCCTTGCTATCGACGCCTACCCGAGCCTTTTATAGTCCAAGACTCGGGCGGCTTACAAGGGGAGCCGGGACCCGACAGGTTGTCCCGGGAAGATTGTCTATTGTCTACCGTATCTGTAGTTACGCCGGTAGTTGCCTCTGGCCGAAGGCTTCTGAGTCTTCATCTTCCCTCCCTGCCCATGCCGCACGCTAGTCGTAGTGGTTGATGACGGCGCAGGCGGCATGGGATGTCTTGTCGCAGCGTTTATTGGCTGGCAGGTTCTGACACCGCGCGCCAGTCTGTGATGCGACTGGGCGCAACGGCACCTGACAGACGCGTGCTCCGCGTTTCCGCGTCTTGGGAAGACGCGGGCCTTGAATACCTTGTACGGGCAAGGTGAGGAGCGCCTTTATGCCCGCCGCCTACCGCTCGGGGGCAGGCAGCACCGTTCTTCTGGCCACGTGGCGGGTCCGGAGCCCTTCTCTGAGGTGAGAAGGGCCCGGCCTGCGGGGCACGTGGAGCCTCCGGACCTCTCCCCGCGGAGGGGGAGGTCCGGCCTCTGTATGCCACATGGAGGGCCCGGAGCTCTCTTCTGTGGAGAGGGAGATCCGGCCCCGCTGGACGCGTGGCGTCTTCGGACCTCTCTCCCGCGGAGGGGGAGGTCCGGCTTCTGTATGCCACGTGGCGGGCCCGGAGCTCTCCTCTGAGGAGAGGGAGGTCCGGCCCCGCCGGACGCGTGGCGCCTTCGGAGCTCTCCCTGCGGAGAAGGGCGAGTACCTTAGGCATTTTACCCTGTGCGCGGGGGTACCCCATATCTCAGGTACCGACAGTGGCCCCCGGGCCCATCTCAGGGGAGATATCGAGCCCGAGGTGGGACCTCCGTCTCTTCTGATCCGCGCACTTCCTTCAAGTCCCGAATTGACCGCTGCCGGAGCACGAACGGCCACGGAATCGTGAGAGCGTGCGCTCACTTGATGATCGCTTTTACTGCGGCGGTTCCCAAGGCTCCCACTTCTGCACGTTGCGGCGCTTTCTTCGGGAACCGCCGAAGTGCCTTGCCGGCTCATCTTCTCAGGAGACTGACTCCTTGACCCCACCGCTTTAGTTAAGCGGCTTGGGCCCACCCGTCATCGGCTCTCGGTCTAGGAACCGAAGCAGTTGCAGGTGCGGGGTATTCGAAGAGTTCCGAATCGCTTGGAACTGCACCGGGAAGCTTTTTAGAGGAGGTCTTACCCACATTGCAGCTTCCCTTCGCACTTCTCTGCGTTTCCTCCCGGACTCTTGTGCTTTTGCTCTCTTGCCTTTGAGTTCTCCCTTGCCATGGCTTCCAACCCGCTGCCAGAGAAGAAACGCGCTTGATCTCCTCCAGCAACGGCGTCGGTGCCGAGTCGGGATTCTGGGGTGCCTGACACTCCCTCCGGTGGCGACTCGAAGAGGCCCCGGGCAGATGCGCTGGGGGAAGCCTCTAGGGCGTCCCCTGTTCCGCCAGTCCAAGCGACTGCGGAGCGGCCGTCGGAGACGGTAGCGGGCTCTGGAAATCCTACCCCGGCTCGGAAGTCGGGGTTCAGAGCTCGCTGGAGTGTCCGCGCTTCTCGGCCTTCCCCGTCTTGCGGGGAATCTGTGCCGATACGCTCGGAGCCAGGGGCAACTGCCGCGGCCCCCAGGCCAGCGCGGACTTCTCCTGTTCCGGTGTGCCCGGACTCCGCGGCGGCGTCGTCTCTTCCTGCCAAGACGGCCACCGCGGCCCTCGAGCCAGCACAGGTTGATCCTGCGCTAGGCGGCCTGGCTTCTTCTCCAGCACCGCCTTCCCTGGCTCGTCCCTCTCCTCAGGTCAAGGAGCCAGATGCTGAAAAGAGCCCGGCTGGCCTGGCTGCCAGAGCCGCGGAGCCAGCTTCTCCTGATCGGTGTCTCGTCTCGGCTGCTGGTGCGTCGGCTCCTCCTGAGGACGAGGTAATGGAGGAGGTCGGAGGGGCTGCCCCAGCCTCTGTTGCTCCATTGCCTCCGGCGGACGCCTTCGCGCTTGCCGAGTCGAGCGTCCGACAGGTCTTAACTGCGCTAGGGCGCGAGCGGGAGGAGTATACGGTTGAACGGGACCGCCTCCTCATCTGGGGGAACCTTTTGCGGGAGAGGACCGCGAAGGTTAAGAGCGAGCTCGACTCTAGGCGGGAGTTGCTCGACTTCAGGGAAGCGCTCGTCGACCGGATGAAGCGGGCTGTTGACCGCATGGACACCCAGTCGCGGCGGATCAATAGGGAGGCCCTGGAGGCACACGCCCGGGCCGAAGAGAGCCTCTCTGCTGCTGTGGAAATACGGCAGCGGTTGGAGCGCCGCGAACTCGCCGTTGAGGAGCGGGAGCGTTCTGTGGCAGCTGAGGCAGAGAGGTTGCCGCGCAGCTGGCCGTGGGCGAGGATGACCTCCGAGCTCGGATGGAGGAGCTGGAGATTCTGAAGGCAGACCTTGACTTGAGGGAGGAACAGGTCTCCCATGATCGCCGGGCGGTCTTGGACCGGGAGTTGACTGCCGGCTTCAAGGCCGCTGAGTTGGAGCGGCTAGCCGAGACTCTCCGCCTTCGGGAGAGTTCCCTGGCGGCCAAGGAGAAGGAATTCTCCGAGAGGAACCTGGAGGCTCTGCAGGCGGCCCGCCGCGAGGCGGAGGAGCTCTCAGCCTTGCGGTCCTCCGAGGCCCTTGCGGTCTCAAGCTTCGTGGATCGAGCGGGGTCCGCCCTGACCCCTCTTGGCTTCAGTCCGGTGAGGGCCGCAACTCCCGCATTGAAGGTGGCAGAGGTGATCCCTGCATTGTAGTCGATCGGCGCCAAGCTGGACAAACTCGACTCGGTGGTCGCCAGTGAGCTTGAAGCCGAGGGCCGCGGCTTAGCTTTAGAGGTCGCCTCGCATGTGCTGGCATGCTTCAAGAGCCGCGACCCCTCTTTCTCGCTGGAGCCAGCAAGAGAGGGCCCAGCCGCGGAGCGGGAGGAAGCTGCCAGGGCTGAAGTCGAGGATGTGGCCGCCCTTGTAGCCGCAAGGTTCCGGCGAGAGCCGGGAGGTCCTTAGGACTTGTTTCTCCCTTTTTTATCGAGTCTGTAGTCCAGCTCATGGAGCCTTGCTTAATTTGACTCTCTTGGATACTTGTGTCTGTGATGCGTTTTCCCTCCTTCTTGGCTTTGCCTGGCTGAGTCCTTAGCTCCGCAAGGTACTCATAGGCCATTTCCAATCTCGGAGCTTCGCACAGACACCTTCCCTGGGTCCTAACCGTGTTAGGGGCCCCCGGAGGTCTCCGAACCTCGCCCTATGGGGGGGGGCTCCAAATCTGCCGGCCACGTGGTGGGTCCGGAGCCCCTCCTCAAGAGACGGGAGCTCCGGTCATGTTGGACACGTAGGGATTTCGGAGCCCTCCCGCTGATGGGCGGGGGGAGGTCCGGTTCCTGTCTGCCACGTGGCGAGCCCGGAGCCCTCCTCAAGGGAGGAGAGAGTTCCGGGCCTGCTGGACACATGGGGCCCCTGGGCCCCGCCCCTGCTGGAGGGGCAGGTCCCGGTCCTTCCAGTCCCAGGCCGGTGTAGCTGGTAGCTCCTTTCCCCCCACTTCATGCAGTCCCTGTTGCCGTAACCTGAAGGTCCTGCACATAGGTAGAGGAAACGTAATTCTCCTCGGGGGGTCCTCCCCTCCCGTCTCCTAGTCTTATCCGTCTTATGGTCCTGACCCGCTATACGGGGCTTGGGCAATTCTGTGCACGAGGCGCCGGAGCTCCGGCTCCCTCCGAGGTCCGGGTACGGCCGTCCGATCCCTAGTACCGGGCCATGCGCTGGGGAAGCAGAGTGCACGCGCTTTGGGTTCATGACCAGGCAAAGCGGACGTACTCCCCTGGACCTCCGGAGAGCAGGATGCGCAACTGGACCCCCCATGCACAACGCTGGCCTTTCCTGGAGGTGACCAACTGGCACCGCAACACCTGACTGGGGGAGGCCCGAGAGACTCACTCGGCCATCGGCAGGTGCCTCAAGCGCAGCCGCCTTCGGGAGGATAGCAAATGCCGACTATGGATGAGCGCAGGAGAGGGGGAGCTAGATGTACGATGAACATACAGAGATAGTGCGATCATAAAAATCAATGCATAATTTAAATGAACGCATGAGAGAGAGCTAAGTAGAACAGGTCTCTGTATTCGTACCCATAGGTGGAATTCTGGCTGTACATGGGGGCAATGTTCCGCCTCGTCTACAAGGGAAGCAAGACTCAACGCGCTTAGGGTCGGAACCAGGCTAAACTGGACGTAGTTCTGTACCGTCCCTTGAGACTTAGCTACCCCAAGCTCTGTTCCTAAGTTCTATGGGGTCTATTACAGAAGTGAATAACCCTGTTCTACCGATGCTCAGTAAGTAGGACTTACAGTGTTGCTTCATGGCAAGGATTTTTTTTGGGAATGGATCCCACTCTCGGTTGAAAGGCATGTGTACCTTGGGCGGCAGCTTTCATGATTCGGAAGGGACCTTCCCTGCTGGGGGAGAGCTTATGGGTCCTTCTTGGAATATAGCGTGCCGCTTCACCAGGTTGCCCTCTTGCGGGCCCCCGTCGCGTTTGGTTCTTTGGCGGTAGTGCTTAGAGCATTAGCCGAGACCGTGCGTTGTGGGGTGTTCCCTGCAAGCCGAGTCTTGTCGAAGTTGTTATCTTCACGCTGGATCAGGTCCTGCGTGGCTTCTCTCGGGGGCCCCCGTGGAGTTCTCCCCTTCTGGCTAAGGCCTTCAAGGGGTAGGTGGACCCGGGCTCGCCTTGGATGACCTAAGGCGTCTTCCCCTTCTGGCAAGGCCTTCAAGGGGTTGACGGACCTTAGGCGGCTCCCGAGAGGTATGTCCGAGGCACGGAGGCGTGCTGCAGTTGGCTAACGCCCAGGCCCGTCACCGTCGGAACCGGAGTCCTCACCGCCATGCACTGTCTTTATGACACAATGAGGCTCCTGGAACCCCACCTGGTGGGCAGCGGTGACTGGGGCGTCGGCCTTCTGTTTGCCATCCCTCTGTAGGTAGGGCGGTGCCTCAGCCCTCTGCTGTCTTCCCTTGCGGAAGCGCTCTGCGAGCCTCTGGATCTCCCAGCACTCGGCAGCTGTATGGTTGCAGGCGCCATGCACGGGGCACAGCCCGCCTTGGTCACTGTCTGGGGCCGGTGACTGCCGCTGCCTTTTGTCAGGGCGTGGCCCCCGAGCTCCACTGGTCGTCGCAGCTGCGGCGACGGGGGCCGTGAATGGTGACTTCATCTTGCCACCCCCCCGGTTCTTGGTCTTCTTGCCACCCCCATAGGCTGCAGCTCTGGACCCGGGCTGCCCTCCTGACTCGGAGGTCGGCAGTGCGTGCCAGTTCCGCCCTTCAGCTGCTCTAGCGCACTTGTCCGCCAGGCTGAAGAGCTCCGAGACGTCGCGGACCTCTCTGGTCGCGAGCTTCTCGAGCATTTTCTCGTCCCGGACACCCTGTCGGAACGCCACCACCACAGAGGCGCTTTGGATATGTGGGATGGTGTTGCGCACCTGAGAGAACCGCTGGATGAAAGAGCGCAGCGACTCCCCAGGTTGTTGTTTGACGGCGTGGAGGTCGAGCTCCGTGCCGGGACGGGTGTAGGAGCTGCCGAAGTTGGCGACGAACTGCCGGCAGAGCTCACCCCAGGAGGTTATGGACCCCTGAGGTAGATTCATGAGCCAAGACCGGGCTGGGCCGGTCAAGGCGACGGGGAAGTAGTTGGCCATGACAGCCTCGTCCCCTCCTGCGGCAAGTACGGCGGTGGAGTAGATCTGGAGGAACTCCGCTGGGTTGACGCTACCGTCGTACTTCTCGGGCAAGTGCGGGCGAAACTTGCGCGGCCACCTTGCGAAGCGAAGGTGGGGTGCAAGGGCCGCACATCCTGCACCTGCTGCTGCAGGTGCTGGCGCTGCGAACAGGTGGTTCGCACCTGGCGCTGCGTTTCCCGGCATGGGCAAGGCTGCACCATAGACCGGGGCCGCTACTTGCGGTGCATATGGTTGTGGCATATGCTGCGCAGCATATGCCTGTGGCGGGGCTCGCACGGCGAAGACCTGCCCTTCTGGTTGTGTCGAGGACGACGACATGCTGTCGCCTGCCTCCTGGTTGCGACGCCTTTCTCGGTGTCGCTCGAGGCACACCCGGGCGTCCTGCCCCAAGTGGCACCGTTCCAGTTCCCTTCGCAGGTCCGTCGACAGGAGCCTGGAGGAGCTGGAATCCGCCGTTAGCCCGTCAACCGTGGGTGTGCGCGTCAGCGACACAGCCGGTTGCCCTGGGCGTCGTCCTCGCCGAAACCGAGGGTTCACGGCGGCGACGACAAGGCGGTCCACCTCGCGGACCCATTGCTGGGTCGCTGAATGGGGCGCATCCCCCGCAGGTGGGTTGCGCAGCAGCGCTCTTGCTGCAGCTAGCGCACCTCCATGGTGTACGCTCAGCGCTGCAGAAGACCTCACACTGGTTGGGGCCTGCATAGCCGGGGCCGGCGTCGCCGGAGTCGGCTGCTGGCTACCCGCTTGTGCCGACACACTCCGTCCTGAGTGTGTCAACATGTACTCCCCAGTGGCCACAGTCCGCCGTGAACGCGGGGGAGGAGAGTTTGCCGCTGAGGGAAGCTTGGTCATCTTCGTCGGCGGAAACTCGTCGCGCTAGGGGAAAAGCCCCCTACCTGGCGCGCCAAATGTCGAAGTGTTCGGTTGACACTTCCCCCGGGCCTGCACTGGGCAGCCCGCGGAGGTTCTTTTTTCGGAGGGGCTAGTTCCTAGCGGAGAGCTTGCGCAGATGGACGAGTTAGTGAGAGCTTGACACAGAGAGTTTTACGTGGTTCAGGCCGCCGGAGCGTAAAACCCTACGTCCACGGCGAGCTATGGAGCTCGCTGTATTGCTTGCTGCTCAGGGCCGGGGGGCCTGAGCTTGGGGGTGAGTTACATCTCGAGAGTGTATGGCTAGCGTATGAGTTGCAAAATGCGAACCCTTGCTATCGACGCCTACCCGAGCCTTTTATAGTCCAAGACTCGGGCGGCTTACAAGGGGAGCCGGGACCCGACAGGTGGTCCCGGGAAGATTGTCTATTGTCTACCGTATCTGTAGTTACGCCGGTAGTTTCCTCTGGCCGAAGGCTTCTGAGTCTTCATCTTCCCGCCCTTCCCATGCCGCACGCTAGTCGTAGTGGTTGATGACGGCGCAAGCGGCATGGGATGTCTTGTCACAGCGTTTATTGGCTGGCAGGTTCTGACACCGCGCGCCAGCCTGTGATGCGAGTGGGCGCAACGGCACCTGACAGACGCGTGCTCCGCGTTTCCGCGTCTTGGGAAGACGCGGGCCTTGAATACCTTGTACGGGCAAGGTGAGGAGCGCCTTTATGCCCGCCGCCTACCGCTCGGGGGCAGGCAGCACCGTTCTTCTGGCCACGTGGCGGGTCCGGAGCCCTTCTCTGAGGTGAGAAGGGCCCGGTCTGCGGGGCACGTGGAGCCTCCGGACCTTTCCCCGCGGAGGGGGAGGTCCGGCCTCTGTATGCCACGTGGCAGGCCCGGAGCTCTCCTCTGTGGAGAGGGAGATCCGGCCCCGCTGGACGCGTGGCGTCTTCGGACCTCTCTCCGCGGAGGGGGAGGTCCGGCTTCTGTATGCCACGTGGCGGCCCCGGAGCTCTCCTCTGAGGAGAGGGAGGTCCGGCCCCGCCGGACGCGTGGTGTCTTCGAAGCTCTCCCTGCGGAGAAGGGCGAGTACCTTAGGCATTTTACCCTGTGCGCGGGGGTACCCCATATCTCAGGTACCGACAAGCTACAACACCAAGACTTCGAGACGCTTCAGCAACAAGAACTACGGGAGCAAGGCAAGTGCCCCTTGACCATATTTATCCTATATTTTCGAAACTGTTTTGCTTGCGAAAACTTGTATGCTTGTGTCAACTTGATGGGACACTCTTTTATAGGAGTTTACTAGTTTTGTTAACTATCCGTGTCGCTGGGAAAGTTTAAGAGTCGGGTATGGTCGTTTTTCCTTTTTGCTTCGCTCAACTTACGGGATACGAGAATATGAAATAAAACTTGTTTAGCTACTTCATTCATAAAGATGATGAGAACTTGATTATGTTAATGAGCATGGAATTTATAACACCCTCAATTTCACTACCATGTATTGCATACATTTTTCATGTAGAGAAGCATTTGAAAAGAAGTAGAAATGGAGAAAGAACCATAGAAATGGAGAAGGGAATATAGAAATGGAGAAAGGAATATAGAAATGGAGAAAGGAACATAGAAATGAAGAGAAATGTGATAAAACTCTGGCCGCATCTTAGAGATAAGTCTTCTAGAAGAATTTTAGAGATAAAGCTTCTAGAAGAATTTTAGAGATCAATCTTCTAGAAGAATCTTGGGGATAAAGCTTCTAGAAGAATCTTGGAGATAAAGCTTCTAGAAGAATCTTGGAGATAAACCTTAGAGATAAAGCTTCTAGAAAAATATTGGAGATAAACCTTAGAGATAATGCTTCTAGATGAACCTTAGAGACAAAGCTCCTAGATAAGCTTAAAGATAGAGCTTAGTGATAAATTTTTGGAGATAAAACACCCTGCTGGCCGCACCTCTTAGGGATAGAGTCCTTCTCCTCCTCCAAACTGAGTAGGAGATTGCATCTCTTGGAGATAGAGTCCCTCTCCTCCTCCAAACTGAGTAGGAGATCTCCCCCTTATAAATACAGCCTTCCCTGGCCACCACCCCTGCCAAAACAAGCCTGTTGCCCCCTGCTGCCATGCCCTAGTCGCCACCCCTTTGCTGCTGCCTTGGCCGCCGTCGAAACTCTGCCCCGCCTCGCCGTCGACGAAGAAGAAGACCCCTCCTGCCAAGCCCTGGCCAAGCCCTGAACGTTGGATGGTGCGGGGAATGGGAGTCAAGAGGGACTGCCCTGGGAACTGCATGGCACAAGAGGGGGCCCGTGGGTGAGAGAATGAAGATTCGAGCCTGCCGGTGAAACCTCAGTGGGTCCGTACATCCTAGTAGCCCCTTTGTAAAGGCTATTTTGTGATCTATTGGCCATACACCGACGGTTGTGTACTGGTATAATAGAGGTTCTTCTAGTCGCCGACGGGTAACGAAATCACGAACTTGTGGGTAAAGTGGTGCCACCTCTGCAGAGCATAAAATTATCATGATAGCTGTGCTTCCGGTCACAAGCACCTGGCCAACTTCCATGATTAGAGGCAAAACTTGGGATGATTATTCGGTATGGTTATGGTATGGTCATTGGGATTGGTATTGGGACTGTTTTGAGTCATGACAATGAATTTGGTTTCGGTTATATGAAAATGAGATGAATATGAGTATTTATGAGTATGAGATGAACTTGAGAAAGATTATTGGCTGGTTGAAGCATGATAAATGGTGAATTATGATGAAAGAATGTTGCTGAATTACTTGGTTATGTTAGGATTAAACTCACCTAGAAATAGTTGCTGTTTTTACCATGTTTGTGAAATAAAATTTGCTTGTTGCAATGAGCCTTTCTATTCCATACCTTGTTGTAAGCTACATGTCATACTTTTTCCGCACTTGCTGAGTACGACATGTACTCACCCTTGCATTCCCACATATACATCAGCTACAGGAGAAGAATATTTCGAGGAACATGTGGAGTACTAGGCGTGCACACTACCGTCAACATGCCTGTGGAGTTGAAGTTGGAGCCTGCTGTTTAGTTATTTCCCGCTGTCGTTTAGAGTCTTCCGCTGCAAGAATAAGTTAGATATTCATGAGTGAGTCATTGTAATAAAGTACTTAAACACTATTTATTCGTGGTTATATTCTGAATTCAGTTTGTGGATTACATGTGTATGTGTGATGAACATCCTGGGCACACATGCATTCACTTGGTTCTATTTTCGGAACCGGGTGTCACAAATTGGTATCAGAGCCACGTTAACCGTAGGATGTAAGCCTAGGTAGAATGAACACTCTAAAACACATTAAAACACCCCTCTAAACTGCTATTTTTGAAAAATTCTTGCTGCTGCACTTTATTTGTCAACCCAGCCACCGCAAGTGCTATTTTGAGCCCGTCTTTTTCTCTTCTTTTAGACAGCAACACTTTTGCTTTCTTGCTTCATAGCTTTTGAAGCTTTGGAGCTATTTTCTTCTTCTCTAAAGTTTCTCATGTCTTATTTATAGATGCTGGTGATTAGGAGCACAACACGCATAAGGACTCGTCCACCACCACTTGGGAGTGCACTTAACCCCATTGAGGTGCCCGATGGACCAAATTGGGAGGAGGTGAAGATGGAACCTCATGATGAAGATGAAGTCAATAGCTCTATGCATGAGGAAGAAGATCCGAAAGAGGTGGAACCATTAGAAGACGACGTGGAGGATGATCCACAAGAACGGCATTGGTACGCACCTCAGGAGGACTTTTACGCGGGCTTACACCCCGTGGAGCCTCATGAAGCTATGTCGGGAGGAGATGAATCCAAAGAGGAGCCACCCCTTGCTGAGACCAATAATGAAGATGATGAACAGGCCAACCATTCAGTTCAAGAATTCCGGTCCGACGGAATAGAAGGAGGACACATATCCAAGGAGCTCAAAGAATTTCTGGATTGCTGCAGCTTATACCCGGAATATCTTCTCAAGAAAGTCCCTCGTCTCGGACATGAAGAGTGGAAGGCTGAAGTAACCATCCTATCTAACGGTACGGTCATCACTCGGCACTTCGCACCCACATGGAGAGCTACAAGGACAGAAGCTATTGATGATGCCACATGGGATGCACTCACCGGACTGTGCTACGCCTTCCGTGAGCAGTTTGAGAACACTACCTTTGAGCTGCACCCGTATCGGAAGAGTGGTACAAGGGAGATCATTGGACCCCATGGAGGAGCTCTTTCCAACCCACAAGCTGCTGATAAGTCTCAGAGGTTGCTCGTGGAGTTAGGAAACCACTATGCAAGCGCACAAGAAGAGATCCGTTACCTCCGCAAAAAGCTGTATTTTTTGGAAAAAAAGAGGAGACTTGTGCCAACGCGGGAACAAATGGAGTACCAGCGTCATCTATCCCTACATGGACTGCCGACTCACCATGGCGTGCGCCCATGTATAGACCATCCCCGTCACACAACGAGAACAGCACCGGTTCTCACGATTAAGTTTAGGTTTCCATTGGATAAAGCTGTGATAGGAACGCTTAGATCGTAGTAGCTTGAATAAGAGAGGCGTGCTGAATTTTGGTGATCATTGCTTATGTTTGTGTGCTTGGGTGTGAGTTGTGGGACGCTTCTGCGAAAGTCCATACCCACACATAGTAGAGAGATGTGAGATGCTTCGGCACTTGTTCACCTCCTCGTATAGGATGATATTAATGAAAGAAGTTGCTTAGTTCATACACCTTGATGCATATAGTTGGGAAATCACTTCTTTGAATTCTGAATTCTATCCGAAAGTAAGCCTTAAAATAAGGGGGATAGACTTTTTTGCCAACCTTATTGTCTTGGATTCCCAAGGGATTGACATAATACTTGGAATGGACTGGTTAAGCAAGCACAATGGAGTGATTCAATGTGCTCAGACGATCGTGTAGTTGATGAGTGAGCATGGTACCCGTATTGAGTTCGAGGCAGCCCAACCTACAACGGAGAAAGCAGTGCTGAACCACATCGAAGAAGCGACATTGGAAAGCATTCCAGTACTTCAAGAATATTCAGATGTGTTCCCGGAAGAACTTCCAGGTATGCCACCTGACTGGGACATTGAATTTGCCATTGATTTAGTACCCGAAACTGCACCTATAGCAAAGAGTCCATATAGGATGCCTGCTAATGAATTAGTGGAGCTCAAGAAATAAATTCAGGAGCAGTTAGATAAGGGTTTTATACGCCCAAGCTCGTCACCGTGGGGAGCCCCCGTGCTCTTCATGGACAAGAAAGATGGGACCCGAAGGATGTGTGTGGACTATAGGTCTCTCAACGAGGTGACGATCAAGAATAAATACCCGCTGCCCCGCATAGAGGACTTGTTCGATCAAATGAAAGGTGCCCAAATTTTCTCCAAGATTGATCTTCGGTCGGGATACTTCCAGCTGAAGATTAAGCCCTCCGACATACCCAAAACTGCATTTCAAACATGGTATGGTTCCTATGAGTATACCATTATATATTTTGGGTTAACAAATGCACCTTCATACTTTATGTACCTCATGAATAAGGTCTTCATGGAGTACTTGGACAAGTTTGTCGTGGTTTTCATCGACGACATCATGGTGTATTCGAAAAGCAAGGAAGAACATGAAGAACACTTGAGGTTGACGTTGCAGAAACTGCGAGAGCATCAATTGTATGCTTAGTTCAGCAAGTGTCAATTTTGGCTAAAGGAGATGTCGTTCCTAGGCCACATCATATACGAAGGAGGAGCATTGGTTGATCCCGGAAAAGTGGGAGATGTTTTTAAGTGGAGTCAACCGCAGAATGTGAGAGATATTTGGAGTTTCCTTGGGATGGCTGGATATTACCGCCGGTTCATCAAGGATTTCTCCAAGATAGCGAAGCCTATGACTGAATTGCTCATGAAAGGGAAAGCATTTCAGTGGACACAAGCATGTCAAGACAGCTTTGAGGAGCTAAGAAGAGATTAACAACAGCGCCGGTTTTAGTATTGCCGGACGTAAGCAAGAGTTTTGATATATATTGTGACACATCAAGACAAGAGTTTGGATGTGTGCTCATGCAAGGAGGCCAGGTGGTAGCCTATGCATCGAGGCAATTAAAGAAATATGAGCTGAATTACCCCACAAACGACCTAGAACTTGCAGCCGTGGTATAGGCCTTGAAGATTTGGAGGCATTATATCCTCGGTCATCGATGTGAGATCTATACGGATTACAAAAGCCTCAAGTATATATTCACACAAACGGATCTGAATTTGAGGCAACGTCGATGGTTGGAACTCATCAAGGATTATGATGTTGGAATCAACTATCACCTCAGAAAGGCCAATGTAGTAGCTGATGCGTTGAGCCAAAAGGGAGCATGTCGCCAACTCACAGTTCGAGAGCTGCCACCCGAGCTGCGTAAGAAGTTTGAACGGTTGCATCTCGGATTCTTGAACAAGATGGAGGTGATAGAACTGAACTCAATGCTGGAACAAGAGATACGAGATGGCCAAGCAAAGGATGAGGAAAACAAGGAAATCAAGGAAAGAATCCGGCAAGGCGTAGAAAAGGATTTCAAGGAAGACGAGAAAGGCATGCTTTGGTTAGGGAAAAGGATTTGTGTGCCTAACATGAAGCACATCCGCGACATGACACTAAAGGAGGCACATGACTCGCCTTACTCCATACACTCCGGCTGTACAAAGATGTACAAGGACCTGAAAACTTGATATTGTTGGGATGGTATGAAAAGGGACATTGCTGAATATGTTGCCCTATGCGACACGTGCCAACGAGTGAAGGCCGAACATCAAAGATCCGCTGGATTGTTGCAGCCATTGAAAGTACCCGAGTGGAAGTGGGAAGACATCAGCATGAATTTCATAGTCGGATTGTCACGTATTCAGTCGGGTTACGACTCTATTTGGGTTATCGTGGACCTATTGACGAAAACAGCCCACTTCCTTCCTGTTAGAACCAAGTACACCGTCGCCCAACTAGCCGAGCTGTATATGGAGCAAATCGTGTGTCGCCATGGAGTTTCGAAGAGGATGGTTTCAGATCGAGATTCTCAATTTACCTCTAGGTTCTGGAAGAAGGTGCATGAAGCCATGGGTACACGGTTGAATTTCAGCTCTGCATATCACCCGCAAACCGACGGGCAAACTGAGAGAACAAATCAGATTTTGGAAGATATGTTAAGAGCTTGCGCCTTGAAGCATGGGCGTAGTTGGGATAAGAGTTTGGCATACGCTGAATTCGCATACAACAACAGCTACCAAACCAGCTTGAAGATGTCACCTTTCGAAGCATTGTATGGTAGATGGTGTAAGAACATCGCTGTTCTGGAATGAGACCGGAGAAAGCCAAGTATTTAGACCCAAAGTGCTGCAAGACGCTGAAAATCAAGTCCAAATGATACGTGAAAACTTGAAGGCCGCTCAGTCACGACAAAAGGGTTATGCGGATAATAGGCGAAGAAGATTGACCTTCGAAGTGGGAGCCTTCGTGTATCTTAAGGTATCGCCTATCCGAGGCCAACGACGGTTCAACGTCAAAGGAAAGTTAACACCTCGCTACATCGGGCCATTCAAGATTTTGGGCAAGCGAGGAGAAGTAGCCTATCAACTGGAGCTGCCAATGCACCTCTCCGACGTGCACGACGTGTTTCATGTATCCCAACTCAAGAAGTGCCTAAGAGTACTGGAAGAACAAGTACCGATAGATGAGCTAGAGCTTCAAGAGGATCTGACCTACGCGGAACACCCCGTCAAAATCTTGGACATAAAGGAAAGGGTCACGAGAAACAAAGTGATCCATTGGTGCAAGGTACAATGGAGCCATCACACGGAAGCCGAAACGACATGGGAATGTGAGGAAGATCTCAAGGCAGAATTCCCCCATCTATTCTCCACTCTATCGGATCTCGAGGGCGAGATTCATTTTAAGAGGGTATGTTTGTAACACCCTCAATTTCACTACCATGCATTGCATACATTTTTCATGTAGAGAAGCATTTGAAAAGAAGTATACATGGAGAAAGAACCATAGAAATGGAGAAAGAACCATAGAAATGGAGAAGGGAATATAGAAATGAAGAAGGGAATATAGAAATGGAGAAAGGAACATAGAAATGAAGAGAAATGTGATAAAACTCTGGCCGCATCTTAGAGATAAGTCTTCTAGAAGAATTTTAGAGATAAAGCTTCTAGAAGAGTTTTAGAGATAAATCTTCTAGAAGAATCTTGGGTATAAAGCTTCTAGAAGAATCTTGGAGATAAACCTTAGAGATAAAGCTTGTAGAAGAATATTGGAGATAAACCTTAGAGATAAAGCTTCTAGATGAACCTTAGAGATAAAGCTTCTAGATAAGCTTAAAGATAGAGCTTACAGATAAAGTTTTGGAGATAAAACACCCTGCTGGCTGCACCTCTTAGGGATAGAGTCCTCCTCCTCCAAACTAAGTAGGGGATTGCATCTCTTGGAGATAGAGTCCCCCTCCTCCTCCAAACTGAGTAGGAGATCTCCCCCCTTATAAATACAGCCTTCCCTGGCCGCCACCCCTGCCAAAACAATCCTGTTGCCCCCTGCTGCCATGCCCTGGTCGCCACCCCTTTGCTGCTGCCTTGGCCGCCGTCGAAACTCTGCCCTGCCTCGCCGTCGACGGAGAAGAATGGGAGTCGAGAGGGACTTCCCTGGGAACTGCATGGCACAAGAGGGGGCCCGTGGGTGGTAGAATGGAGATTCAAGCCTGCCAGTGAAATCTCAGTGGGTCCATACATCCTAGTAGCCCCTTTGTAAAGGCTATTTTGTGATCTCTTGGCCATACACCGACGGTTGTGTATTGGTATAATGGAGGTTCTAGTTGTCGATAGGTGACGAAATCACGAACTTGTGGGTAAAGTGGTGCCACCTCTGCAGAGTGTAAAACTATCATGATAGCCATGCTTCCGGTCACAAGCACCTGGCCAACTTCCATGATTAGAGGCAAAACTTGGGATGGTTATTCAGTATGGTTATGGTATGGTCATTGGGATTGGTTTTGGGACTGTTTTGAGTCATGACAATGAATTTGGTTTCAATTATATGAAAATGAGATGGATATGAGTATGAGATGAACTTGAGAAAGATTATTGGCTGGTTGAAGCATGATAAATGGTGAATTATGATGAAAGAATGTTGCTGAATTATTTGGTTATGTTAGGATTAAACTCACCTAGAAATAGTTTCTATTTTTACCATGTTTGTGAAATAAAATTTGCTTGCTGCAATGAGCCTTTTTATTCCATACCTGGTTGTAAGCTACATGTCATACTTTTCCTGCACTTGCTGAGTACGACATGTACACACCCTTGCATTCCCACATATACATCAGCTACAGGAGAAGAATATTTCGAGGAACATGTGGAGTACTAGGCGTGCACACTACCGTCAACATGCATGTGGAGTTGAAATTGACACTACCGTCAACATGCATGTGGAGTTTAAATTGGAGCCTGCTGTTTAGTTATTTTCCTTGTCGTTTAGAGTCTTCCGCTGCAAGAATAAGTTAGATATTCATGAGTGAGACATTGAGTCATTGTAATAAAGTACTTAAACACTATTTATTCATGGTTATATTCTGAATTCAGTTTGTGGATTACATGTGTATGTGTGATGAACATCCTGGGCACACATATGCATTCACTTGGTTCTATTTTCGGAACCGGGTGTCACAGAATCGGGGATATCTAGGCAAGATTGGTTCATGGATGTTGCTGAACGAGATGATGGTTTGCTTGCCGTAAATCTAAGGACCGGTTCATGTGAGCACATGCCTGGAAAATAGTGCCACTATAAGGCCAAATATGGGTACGGCTTAGATGACTAATTAGGTGTGTTGCTAGCTTGTTATGGACCGTTGGATGGTGCAGGGAATGGGAGTCGAGAGGGACTTCCCTGGGAACTGCATGACACAAGAGGGGGCCCGTGGATGGGAGAATGGAGATTCGAGACTGCTGGTGAAACCTCAGTGGGTCCGTACATTCTAGTAGCCCCTTTGTAAAGGCTATTTTATGATCTCTTGGCCATACACCGACGGTTGTGTACTGGTATAATGGAGGTTCTCTCTAGTCGCCGACGGGTGACGAAATCACAAACTTGTGGGTAAAGTGGTGCCACCTCTGATGAGTGTAAAAATATCATGATAGCTATGCTTCTGGTCACAAGCACCTGGCCAACTTCCATGATTAGAGGCAAAACTTGGGATGGTTATTCAGTTATGGTTATGGTACGGTCATTGGGATTGGTTTTGGGACTGTTTTGAGTCATAACAATGAATTTGGTTTCGGCTATATGAAAATGAGATGGTTATGAATAATTATGAGTATGAGATGAACTTGAGAAAGATTATTGGCTGGTTGAGACTTGATATATGGTGAATTATGATGAAGGAATGTTGATGATTAACTTGGTTATAATGGGATTTAACTCACTTAGAGATAGCTATTGTTTTTATCATGTTTGTGTGACACCCTCATTTCTGGTTTCTGCATGTATTCATGTTTCATATAGAGAAAACATTTTAAAAGAAGCTGAAACAGAGAAAATATAAAAAAGATAGCCAAAAGGAGCCAAATCCAGTTCACAGAGAGCGTCGAAGATAGCTCCCGCCGCTAAATTAGCTACGTGGCAGGCTCGGGGCTCGTCCCCACAAAGGGGGAGAAGCCCGACCCTGTGGGACACGTGTTGCCTCCAGAGCTAGCCTCTGCGGAGAAGCGAGGCCAGTCCTGCAGGAAACGTGTCAACTGCAGAGCTAGTCACCACGAAAAAGAGAGGACCAGCCACGTGGGACACGTGTTGCTCTCGGAGCCCACCTCTGGGAGGTCCGACACTACTGGACACGTGTCACTTCCGGGAGGTCCGTCACTATTAGACACGTGTCGACCTCGGAGTTCACCTCCGAAGAGAAGGGAGGTCCGGAAACCGACACATGGCGTTCCCGGAGCTCGCCTCTGATGAGAGGGGAAGTTCCGACCTACCAGACACGTGGCGCACGAGGAGCTCACCTCTGAAGAAGAGGGAGGTCTCATCTGCCTGACACGCGGCACAACCGGAGCTCGTCTCTGCGGAAAAAGGGAGCCCGGATTCCCGCAGGACACGTGGAGCTTCCAGAGCCCATCACCGCGGATGAAATGAGTTCTAGAGCGGTTTTTGCTTCTGTACGTGTGGGAATACCAGTACGGCAGGAAACGGACATAAATTCCACAATGTTACTGCACCAAATCAACTAAAGATAAGTTGTTAAGATTCATCAACAATCAGAATAGGACTCTTATTCGAAATACAATCAGATTAGGACTCTTTTTCTCCCGATTATAAATAGAACCCAGAACCTTTGGCCAAAACCACAAACTTGTTTTCCAACTCCTGAGCCGACGACTTAGAACCCTAGCCCCAACTCGCCGAATAAACCCTTCGCCGGAGTTCAGTCGAGGAAGATCGCCGGAAGAGAGCCCCAATGATCTGTCTTGCTAAGAGAAGGACCCCAAGACCAAGAAGAACGTAAGGTAGGTCTCCAATACTACCTTACGACATCATCGCATTTTCTTTGCATCTGTTCTTCGATTCCTTTCGAACAGAAGCTTTTTCATGGACAAATCACTTGTTGATCAATTTAATCTAAAGTCAAGATCATCGCTACGTCCACAATTGATCTCTACAACTCTGTTCATCATAAAACCCATGCAAGCCATGCAAGAACACGTACAAACTAAACTGCATCATAGGATTAACATGCATAAGCATCATCACATCTAGTTAAAGTTTGTGCATGATATTGATTGTTGTAAATCTTGTATGTGCGTGATCATGTATAGAAGGACAAGCTCAGGGAGCTACCTACGACGGACTACAACAACAAGATTTTGAGCAACCGGAACAGCCAGAACAAGGCAAGTGCCCCTTGACCATATTTGTGACACCCTCATTTTTGGTTTCTGAATGTATTCATGCTTCATGTAGAGAAAACATTTTAAAAGAAGTGGGAACAAAGAAAGAATAAAAAAGATAGCCAAAAAGAGCAAAATCCAGTTCACCAAGAGCGCCGAAGACAACTCCCGTGGCCCGCTGGCCACGTGGCGCCTTTGGAGCTCATCCCCGGAAAGGGGGAGAGGTCCGACCCTGTGAGACACGTGTTGCCCCCGAGGCTAGCCTCTGCGGAGAAGCGAAGGCAGTTCCGCAGGACACGTGTCACCTTCGGAGCTAGTCATCACGGAAATCAGAGGACCAGTCGCACGGGATACGTGTCGATCTCGGAGCTCACCTCCGAGAGGTCCGGTTCTATGGGACACATGTCGCCACCAGAGCTTATCTCCGGGAGGTCCGACGCTGTTGGACACGTATCGACCTCGGAGCTCGTCTCTAAGGAAAAAGGGAGTCCGGCGCTACTTGACGCATGGAATTCACGGAGCTCACCTCTGAAGAAAGGGTGATCCGGATTGGATACGTGCCACACCCGGAGCCACCTCCGGATAGAGGAATGGTCCGGCACTGACTCGTGGCGTGCGCGGAGCCACCTCCAAATAAGAGAGGTCCCGACCGCCAGGATACGTGGCGCACGTGGAGCTCACCTCCGAAGGAGAAGGGAGGTCTCGCTCGCTTGACACGCGGCACAACCAGAGCTCGTCTCTGCAGAAAAGGGGATACCAGGCCCCGGTGGACACGTGGAGCTTCCGTAGCTCATCACCGTGGAGGTAACGAGTTCTGGAGCGGTTTTTGGATTCTGTACGCGTAGAAATATCGGTACAGAGAGGAAACCGACCTGAATTCCACAATGTTAGCGCACCAAATCAACTAAAGATAAGTTGTTAAGATTCAACGACGATCTGAATAGGACTATTATTCGGAATACAATCAGATTAGGACTCTTCTTCTCCCGATTATAAATAGAACCCAGAAACTTTGGCCGAAACCACAAACTTCTTTTCCATCTCCTGAGCCGACGACTTAGAGTCCTAGCCCCGACTCGCGGAGTAAGCCCATCGCCGGAGTTCAGTCGAGGAAGATCGCCGGAAGGGAGCCCAACGATCTGTCTGATCAGAGAAGGACCCCGAGACCAAGAAGAACGTAAGGTAGGTCTCTGTCGAAGTGTGTAGCCGACACTTCCCCCGGGCCTGCTCTGGGCAGCCCGCGGAGGTTCTTTTCCAGAGGGGCTAGTCACTCACGGAGAGCTTACGCGTTAGGGACGATGGAAGGAGAAGCTTGACACAGGGATTTTTACGTGGTTCAGGCCGCCAGAGCGTAAAACCCTACGTCCACGGTGAGCAGAGATGCTCGTTGTATTGCTTGGCGCTCAGCAGCGAATCCTGCGTAAGAGTGTGTAAAAGGCGAACCCTTGCTAACGTTGCCTACCCGAGCCTTTTATAGTCCAAGACTCGGGTGGCTTACAAGGTGGGCCCGGGACTCGACAGATGGTCCCGGGGAGATTGCCTGCCATCTACTGTATCTGCAGTTACGCCGGTAGTTATCTCTGGCGAGGGCTTCCGAGTCTTCGTTCTGCCGCCCTGCCCATGCCGCAAGCTAGTCGTAGTGGTTGATGATGGCAGGGGCGGCAGGGGATGTCTTGTCGCTGTGTTTATTGGCGTACAGCATCTGACGCGGCGCACCAGCTTTCACTGTGATGTGATTGGGCACAACGGCACCTGACAGAGGCGTGCTCCGCGTCTCCTCGCCTTGGGAAGGCGCGTGTCTTGAATTCCTTGTACGGGCAAGGTATGGCGCGTCTTTACTCTTGCTGCTTACCGCGCGGGGGCAGGCAGCGCTGCTGTGCTGGCCACGTGGAGAGGGAGGTCCGGCCCCGCTGGACACGTGGATCCTTTGGAGCTCTCCCCGCGGAGGGGAGGTCCGACTCTTCTGGCCACGTGGCGGGCACGGAGCTCTCCTCTGAGGAGAGGGAGGTCCGGCCCCGCTGGACACGTGGAGCCTTTGGAGCTCTCCCCACGGAGGGGGGAGGTCCGGCTCTGCTGGCCACGTGGCGGGCCCGGAGCTCTCCTTTGAGGAGAGGGAGGTCCGGCCCTGCTGGACACGTGGAGCCTTTGGAGCTCTCCCGCGGTGGGGGGAGGTCCAGCTCTGCTGGCCACATGGCGGGCCCGGAGCTCTCCTCTGAGGAGAGGGAGGTCCGGCCCCGCTGGACACATGGAGCCTTCGGAGCTCTCCCCGCGGTGGGGGGAGGTCCGGCTCAGTTGGCCACATGGCGGGCCCGGAGCTTACCTCTGAGGAGAGGGATGTCCAGCCCCGCTGGACACGTGGCACCTTCGGAGCTCTCCCTGTGGAGAAGGGCGAGGTCCTTAGGCAGTTTCCCCTGTGCGCTGGGGTACCCCATCTCGGGGGAGATAGCGAGCCCGAGGTGGGCCCCCCGTCTCTTCCACTCCGCGCACCTTCTCGAAGACCCGCCTTGACCGTTGCCGGGGCGCGAACAGTCGCGGGATCGTGGGAGCGTGTGCCCCACTTGATGGCCGTTTTTACTGCGGCGGTTCCCAAGGCTGCTACTTCCGTACGTCACATCGCCTTTTCGGGAACCGCCGAAGCGTCCTGCCTGCTCATCTTCTTGAGAGACAGACTTCTTGGCCCACCGCTTCAGCTGGACGGCTTGGGTCCACTTGTCATCGACGCTCGGTCTTGGAGCAGAGCGGTTTCCAAGCAGCGCATTCGAAGAGTTTCGAATCGCTTTGAATCGCACCTGGGAAGTTTAAAAGGGGATCTCACCCACATCGCGGCTTCCCTTCGCACTTCCCAACGCTTGCATCTTCCTTGTGTCCTTGAGCTCTTGCGCCCTCGTCTTCCCTGTCCTTGAGCTTCCATCTGCCATGGCTTCCAACTTGCCTCCGGAGAAGAAACGCGCCCGGTCTCCTCCGGCGGCGACGTTTGCGCCAAGTCAGGGATCCAGGGCGCCTACGCGTCCTTCTCCTGGAGATGGCGTCTCGTCCGGTGGCGACTCCAAGAGGTCTCGAGCTTCCCATTCCGACGGGACTCCGATCGAGCGGCGGCGGCCCGAAGGTCCCCGGGCGTCGCGTCCTCCTTCCTCAGGAGGTGGAGCCCCGAGGGGGAGCACTGGTGTGGCGATGCCCAGGGGCGAGTCTAGAGCTCAGGCGCCCCGGGCCTCGGGAGCTGGATCAACATCTACGGGGGCTTCGGAAGCGTCCCCTGCTCCGCCGGTCCGGGTGACTGCGGGGCAGCCCTTGGCGGCGTCAGCGGGCTCTAGTGGACCTACCCCGGCTCGGAAGCCGGGGTTCAGAGCCCGTTGGAGCGCTCCTGTCCCTTGGTAAGTGTCGCCCTTACCGGGTTCCAGAGCCTGCATTCTTTTCTTTTTTCCTTAACCCGAGAGCCTCCCACGTTTGCAGGAACTCATCGAGTACCGGTAACGTCTCCGTTTCCCGGCCATCCCCAACTGACGGGGGATCTGCGCCGCAGCGCCCGGAAGCTTAAGCGGCTCCGGCGGCCCCCAAGCAGGTGCAAGCTCCTCCTGCGCCGGCCGGTCCGGCTCCTGTGGCAGCGGCGACAACTCCCGCCCATCCCCCTTCGCCAGCTCGGGAGCCGGCTGTTGCTGAAGGTTCGGTGGGACTGGCTGGCGGTGTCCCACCTTCTGTTGTCGAAGCGGGAGAAGCTGCCATGGGCCTTACGGCTGGCAGTGAACCGGAGATCGCCGGGAGCGACCCCGCCCCAGTGCCGGCTTCTCCTGATCAGCGCCTCATCCCTGTCGCCGAAGCGTCAGCTCCTCGTGATGACGACGTGATGGAGGAGGTCGGGGGTGCGGCTTAAGCCTCTGCCGCCCCGCTGCCCCTGGCGGATGCTTTTAAGCTCGCCCAGACGAGCGTCCGGCAGGTCCTGGCCGCACTCAGCCGAGAACGGGAGGAGCAGGCAGGAGAGAGGGATCACCTCCTCAGCTGGGGGCGCCTCTTGAGAGAGCGGACCGAGGAGGTCAGGGCGGAGCTTGACTCAAGGCGGACGTCGCTCAATGTCATGGAGGCACTCTTTGACCGTCAGAAGAAGGCCGTCGACCGCCTGGACTCCGAGACTCGGCGGCTCCACCGGGAGGCCCTCGAGTCACATGCCCGGGTCGAGGCGAACTTCTCTGCTTTGGAGAAGGTGCGGCTGAAGCTGGCGCGCCGCAAGCGCGCCCTCACGGACCGGGAGCAGGCTGTGGCAGCTGAAGCGAGGAAGGTCACCGCGCAGCTGACGGCTAGCGAGGGCGACCTGAGGGCCCGAGCTAAGGAGCTGGAGACTCAGAAGGCAGATCTAGCCGCGAGGGAGGAGCAAGTCTCCCGGGAGCGCCAGGCGGTCCTGGATCGGGAGCTGGCTGCCGACTTCCGGGCTTCGGAGCTGGAGCGGCTTGCCTAGAGTCTCCAGCTCCGGGAAGACTCTCTGGCGGCCAAGGAGAAGAAATTCTCCGAGGAGGGTCGTGACGCCTTGCTGGCAGCCCACCACGAGATGGAGGAGCTCCAGGCCTCGCGGTCCACCGATGCCTGAGCAGTTCGGAGCTTCGTCGACCAGGCAGGGTCCGCCCTGGTCCCCGTTTGTTTCAGCCCGGTGAAGGCAGCGGCTCCAGCGCAGAAGGTGGCTGAGGTGATCCCTGCGCTCGAGTCTATTGGCGCCAAGCTGGACAGGCTTGAAGAAGTGGTCGCCGGTGAGCTTGAGGCGGAGGGACGGGGCCTGGCAATGGAGGTTGCTACGCACGTGCTGGCGTGCTTCCGGAGCCGGGATCCCTCCCTCTCTCTGGAGCCAGTGAGGCAGGGCCCCATCGCGGAGCGGGAGGAAGCTGCCAGGGCTGAAGTCGGGGATGTGGCTGCCCTTGTAGCCTCTAGGTTCCGGCGCGAGCTAGGGGAATCCTAGGGCTTGTATCTTTTCTTTTTCTTTTGTTGAGTCTGTAGTCTAGCTCATGGAGCCTTGAATAAATAGACCCTTTGTTTTTTGTGTCCGTGCTTACCTTCTTCTTGGCTTGGCCTGGCCGAGTCCTTAGCTCCACAAGGACCTCGGAGGTCTTCACCAATCTTGAAGTCTTGCACAGACACCTTCCTCGGGTCCTTATTGTGTTAAGGGCCCAAGGGGTCTTCGGAGCTCGCCCCGTGAGAACGGGGAGGTCCAGATCTGCCGGCCACGTGGCGGGCCCGGAGCTCTCCTCTGAGGAGAGGGAGGTCCGGCCCCACTGGACACATGGAGCCTTCGGAGCTCTCCCCGCAGAGGGGAGAGGTCCGGCTCTGCTGGCCACGTGGCGGGCCCGGAGCTCTCCTCTGGGGAGAGGGAGGTCCGGCCCCGCGGGACACATGGAGCCTTCGGAGCTCACCCCTGCGGAGGGGGCAAGGCCCGGCTCTGCCGGCCACGTGGCGGGCTAGAGCTACCCTCTGAGGAGAGGGGAGCTCCAGCCCCGCCGGACACGTGGGGCCTTCGGAACCCGGCCCTACGGAGGGGGCGAGGTCTGGATCCTCCGGTCTTGCGTTCGAGCTCCGGTCTTTCCTTGCGCGGTCCCCGTAGTGGCCCCTGCTAGGCGTGGCCAATGGATTGGGCATACCTACCATACTCCTGCGGGGGAGCTAAGGCCGGGAGGTCCTGCACACAAGTAAGAGAAACGTAATTTTCCTTGGGGCTCTCCCTTCCCTATCTCATAGTCTTATTTGGCTTACGATCCTGATCCGGTATACGGGGCTTGGGCAATTCAGTGCGCCCGGCACTGGTGGTCCGGCTCCCTCCGAGGTCAGGGTACGACCATTCGGCCCTTAGTACTGGACCAACTGGCAACGCAACACCTGACTGGGGGAGGCCCGAGAGGCCCCCTGTCCATTGGCAGGTACCTCAAGCGTGACCGTCTTCGGTAGGATAGCAAATGCCGACTAGGGATGAGAATGGGAAAAAAGAGCTGAGTGTATGGTGAGCATAGATAGAAATTGCGGTCATAAGAATTAATGCGTAATTAAATGAGCTCAAGGGTAAGAGCAAAGCAGGACAGGTTTCTTTCCATATAAATATCCATAGGAGGAAGGTAGGCTAAACATGGAGGCAACGACCCGCCCCATTAAGAAGGGAAGCAAGACTCTATACGCTTAGGGTCGGAACCAGGCCAAGCTGAACGTAGTCCTGGACCGTCCATTGACTCCGAGCGCTGTTCCTGGACTCTATGGAATCTATTACAGAAATAAAAAGTACTGTCCTACTATTGCTCTAGGGATAGAAATTACGGAGGTGTTCTATGTTCCAAGGGTTCGGGAGCGGATCCCCATCCTCGGTGGAAAGGCGTACGCACCCGAGGCGGCAACCTTTTGTGACTCGGAAGGGACCATCCCAGCTGGGGGAGAGTTTGTCAGTCCCTTCATGAGAAAGTATGCACCGTAGCGCCAGATCGCCTTCTTGCAGCTCCCGGACACGCACAGACCTTTGGTGGTAGCGCCGAAGCGTTTGCCGGTACCGTGCGTTGCGCAGCGCTGCATGTAATCGAGCCTCGTCGACGAGGTCGATGTCTTCACGCTGGAGGTTGTCCTGCGTGGCTTCGTCGTACGCTCGAACACGGAGAGACCCCATGGTGATCTCTGGGGGAAGCACAGCTTCGGCCCCGTATACCATGAAGAAAGGTGTCTCTCCGGTGGCCCGGCTTCGGGATGTCCGCTTAGCCCACAGTTTGCTCGGAAGCTCGTCTACCCACTTGGCGCCATGTTTCTTCAAGCCGGCATAGGTGCGAGTCTTGAGGCCCCAAAGGATCTCGGCATTGGCCCTCTCGACCTGCCCATTGCTCTTTGGGTAAGCAACAGAGGCATAACACACCTGGATGCCGAGGTCTTCGCAGTAGTCTTGGAACGCTGCGTTGGTGAACTGGGTCCCGTTGTCGGTGATGATTCTGTTCGGGACCCCGAACCGGCAGACGATCGACTTGATGAACTTTACTGCGGTTTGCTTGTTGATGGTGATGACAGATGTAGCTTCCCGCCACTTGGTGAACTTGTCGATGGTGACGTAGAGGTACAGGAATCCCCCGATGGCTTTGGGGAATGGTCTAAGGATGTCCAACCCCCATACGGCGAACGGCCACGAGGGCGGGATCATCTGAACCGCCTGAGCCGGTGTGTGGATCTGCTTGGCATGGAACTGGCACGCCTTGCAGCTCTCGACCAGCTTGACGGCATCCTGGAGTGCTGTCGGCCAGTAGAAGCTATGCCGGAAGGCTTTGCCGATGAGCGTGCGTGAGGAGGAGTGACTCCCACATTCGCCTTCATGGGTCTCAGCGAGCAAGTCGCAGCCTTCCCCCTGGGTTATGCACCGCAATAGGACGTGGTTGGTGCCACGCCGGTAGAGATCCCCTTCTACCAGAGTGTATCTTTTAGCCACACGCACGATCCGTTCAGCGGATACACGTTCATCAGGGAGGATCTTGTCTTTCAAGTAGTCCCGGATCTCCGTGATCCATGCATCGGGTCTACTTGAGCTTCTGGATCTTGAGCGCTGGATTGCACGAAGTCCCCAGTGACGCTTACGATCCTTGGCGGCGTCCATGGCTGCAGGGCCTCCGGGACCGCCAGCTTCGAGGTGCTGGTCCAGCCCCCTTCGCCAGGCTCGGCCAGGCTGTGGGCCGCCGCAACGTCCTCTCGAAGACTCCTTCGGGCACAGGGGCTCCGGTGGAGGCCTTCGTTGAGAGGTCGTCGGCCGTGACATTGCCAGCGCGCGGTACATGGCGCAGGTACAAGGCGAGGAAGTCTTTCTCCAACATCTGCACGTGGAGCAGATAAGCAGCTAGCTGCGGGTCATTGCAGGAGCATTCACCCTTAACTTGTTTGATGACTAGCTGGGAGTCGCCCTGTGCCAACAACTGGCGAGCGCCCAGAGACAGGGCTGTCTGTAGGCCAAAGATGAGTGCTTCATACTCTGCCATGTTGTTGGTTGCCTTGAAATTGAGACGCACCATGTACCCAAACTGCTCCCCCGATGGCATGAGAAGCAGTACGCCGGCACCGGCCCCCTGCTTTTGCGAGGAGACGTCGAAGAAGAGCATCCAGTGGGGCCCAGTGAAGACCGGAGCTCGGGGCTTTGGTTCACCGTCTTCGTGGTTCGTGGCCCCCTGGGTTAGACATCGTTGGCGTCCACTCGGCCACAAAGTCAGCCAGTGCTTGGCTCTTGACTGCACGCCGAGGAAGGAAGTCTAGCTCAAACTCTGCCAATTCCGCTGCCCATTTAGCGACATTGCCGGTCGCGTTGGGGCTGTGAAGAATGACCTTCAGTGGGTAGGAGGTGACCACTGAGATCCGGTGGGCTTGAAAGTAGTGGCGGAGCTTCCTGGATGCCACGAGTACTGCATACAGCAACTTGTGGACCTCCAGGTACCTTGTCTTGGCGTCGTGGAGGACTTCACTGATGTAGTAGACAGGCCTCTGGATGGTCCGGACCCTCCCCCTGGGCCTGAGACGACCTCCTCCATTGGTTTAGGCCGACAGGGGGTAGACGGGTCTGGGGGAGCCTCCGGGAGCTGGGACTCGAAGGCTTCTAGGCCGTCTTGGACCTCCAGGGGGTCCCACTGGTCTTCCGGGTGGTCATCTTGGACCCTCGGGAGGACGTCTTGTTCTCCTGGGAGGTTCCTTTGAGCCTCCGGGGGGTTATCCTGGAGCTCTGGGAGGTCCCGATGGACCTCCGAGAGGTTTTCTTGGAGCTCCGGGAGGTCGTCTTGAGCCTCCGGGGTCTCCTGATGCTTGCCTTCTGCTACCGGAGCAGGCTGCGGTGACGAGGAGTCCGGCCGCTCTGCGACGAGAACCATGCTCACCACCTCAGTTGTTGCCGTGATGTAGAGCAGCAAGTGCTCTTCGGGCTCGGGGGCTACCATGATGGGTAGGGTCGTCAGAAGCTGCTTCAACTCTTGGAAAGCTTCTTCTGCTTCACCGGTCCAAGCAAATGGACCGGATTTGCCCAGGAGCTTAAAGAAGGGGAGCGCCCGCTCTGCTAGCCTCGGTATAAACCGACTCGGCGCGGCTAGGCATCCCGTGAGTTTCTGGACATCTTTGATGCGGCGGGGGGCCGCATCAGGTCGATGGCCTTTATCTTCTCTGGGTTGGCCTCAATTCCTCGGTGTGAGACCATGAATCCTAGGAGCTTCCCAGAGGATATGCCGAACACACACTTGTCAGGGTTTAGCTTAGCGCGTGTGGAGCGCAGTTTGTCAAAGACTAGGGCTAGGTTATCTAACAATGATGAGCTCTGCCTGACTTTGACAACGATGTCATCGACATACACCTTGACTAAGTCTCTTATTAGCTCTCCAAAGGTTTTGTGCATAGCATGTTCAAAGGTAGGAAGAGCGTTCTTTAGACCATAAGGCATAGTGACATAACAATACAGGCCATCTACTGTGATGAAAGAAGTGTGTTCTTCATCTTCTCTAGACATAGGGATCTGATAAAAGCCCGAGTAGGCGTCTAGGAAGCATAGCATATCACAGCCTGATGTAGAGTCTACTATCTGATCTATTCTAGGGAGGGGGAATGGATCTTTGGGACATGCCTTATTGAGACTGGTGTAGTCGATGCACATCCGGAGCTTCCCGCTGGCCTTCGGGACAACGACGGGGTTTGCCAACCACGGGGGTGGTGGACTTCCCATATGAAGCCAGCGTCCATCAGCTTCTTGATTTCTTCTCGGATGAAGTTCTGCCGCTCGATGGACTGCTTGCGGGGCTTCTGTTGGACTGGCCGAGCATCAGGGAAGATCTTCAGATGGTGCTCGATCACCTCCCTAGGGATACCCGGCATCTGCGACGGCTGCCATGCAAACACGTCGACGTTGTGCCGGAGGAAGGTGATGAGCGCGCCTTCCTATTTGCTGTCCAGGCCCCCGGCTACCCAGGTGGTCTGGGCCGCATCGTCGCCGACTTGGATGACCTTCAGGGGGACATCGCCCTCATTGAGGGGTTGCACGCAGGGTGCTGAGGTCGTGGCACGGTGGCGTGCACTCGGGTGGAGCTGGCCCGGTTCTGCACCGCTAGGGGCTGGTGCTCGGGCTGTTGCAAGTGCTTGGAGCTTCTCCAAGGATGATACTGCAGCTGTGCGGTCTCCACGAATCTTGAGGACGCCTGTTGGTGTGGGCATCTTCAAGACGAGGTAGCCGTAGTGGGCTACCGCCATAAATCGTTACAGGGCTGGCCTGCCGATTATGGCGTTGAAGGGGAGGTCGATCTCCGCTACGTCGAATAGAATGTACTCTTTTCGATAGCTGTCCGGTGCCCCAATGGTCACCTGAAGGCTGATGTTGCCGTAGGGGACGACTTGTCCCAGCCCTACCCCTGAGAACGGGCTCGATGGGGTGAGCTTGGCCATCGGGATCTGCAGCTTCTGGAAAGCTGCGCGGCTGATGAGGTTCAGCCCAACCCCGCCATCTACCAGAACGTGGTACATCCTCACGTTGGCGATGGTGGGAGCTACCAAGAGCGGTAGTTGGCCGGCCCCAGCCATGTTCCTGGGGCAGTCGGTGGCGTCGAAGCTGATGGGGGTTCCCATCCACTTGAGGTGCGGCACGACACTTGGGAGAGGGGCCACCGACGCTACCGCTCGGCGCAGAGTCTTGACTGCGCTTTGGGACGAGGGGTCAGCAGACCCGCTGTAGATGACGTAGAGCGTCTTCCGGCACTCGTCGTCGCTGGAGCTGGAGTCCTCATAGTTGTGTACTGCCTTCACGGCACGCTGAGGCTCTTGGAACTCCTCTTGGTGGTCGACGTTGCCTTGGGTATTGACCTTCTGCTTGCCCTCCCTCTGACGGAAGGGAGGGGCGTCAGCACATAGTTGCTTCCCCTTGCGGAAGCACTCCGCGAGCTTCTGAATCTTCCGGCACTCAGCAGCTGTATGGCTGCTGGTGTTGTGCACGGGGCACGGCTCGCCTTGGTCACCATCTGGAGCTGGTGACTGTCACTGCCTCTTGTCGGGGCGTGGCCCCCAAGCTCCACTGGGTGCTGCTGCTGCAGCAATGGGAGCTGCGGTCGGTGGTTTCATCTTGCCACCGCCCCGGTTCTTGATCTTCTTGCTGCTTCCATGGGAAGCAGCGCCAGATCCGGGCTGTCCTCCTGATTCGGAGGTTGGCTGTGAGTGCCAGTTCCGCCCTTCTGCTGCCCTGGTGCACTTGTCCGCCAGGCTGAAGAGCTCTGAGACGTCGCGAACCTCTCTGGTCGCGAGCTTCTCGAGCATCTTCTTGTCCCGTACACCCTGCCAGAACGCCACCACCACTGAAGCATTTTGGATATGCAGGATGGTGTTCCGTACCTGGGAGAACCGCTGGATAAAGGAGCGCAGCAACTCTCCAGGTTGTTGTTGGATGGCGTGGAGGTCGAGCTCCGTGCCAGGCCGGGTGTAGGAGCTGCCGAAGTTCGCAGTGAACTGCCAGCAGAGCTCTCCCCAGGAGGTTATGGAACCCTGGGGGAGATTCATGAGCCAAGACCGTGCTGGGCCGGTCAAGGCGACAGGGAAGTAGTTGGTCATGACGGCCTCATCCCCTCCTGCAGCAAGGATGGCGGTGGAATAGATCTGGAGGAACTCCGCCGGGTTGACGCTGCCATCGTACTTCTCGGGCAGGTGCGGCCGGAACTTGCGTGGCCACTTCGCAAAGCGAAGGTGTGGCGCTAGGGCCGCACATCCTGCTCCTGTTGCTGCAGGTGTTGGTGCCGCGAACGCTTGGTTCGCTGCCGGCACTGTGAACCCCGGTATGGGCAAGGCTGCGCCATAGACCGGGGGCACCATTTGTAGGGCATATGGTTGGGGCATATGCTGCGTGGCGTATGCCTGGGGCAGAGATCGCGTGGCGAATGTCTGCGGCTCAGGCTGGGTCGAGGCGGTTGACATGCTGTCGTCGGCCTCTTGGTTGCGACGCCTTTCTCGTCTTCGCTCGATGACCACTTGGGCATCCTTGCCCAAGTGGCGTCGTTCTAGCTTCGACCGCAGGTCCGCCGATGGGAGCCTGGTGGAGCGAGAGTCTGCCGTCTGCCCGTCAACCGTTGGCGTGCGCGTCAGCGACACAGCCGGTTGACTGGGGCGTCGTCCCCGCCGAAGTTGAGGGTTGGCGGCAGCGACGACGAGACGGTCTACGTCGTGAATCCATTGCTTGGTCGCTGACTAAGGCGCGTCCCCAGCAGGTGGATTGCGCAGCAGCGCTCGTGCTGCAGCTAGTGCACTCCCGTGGGAGACACTCAGCGCTGCAGTGGATCTTGGGCTTGCCGGAGTCGGCGCTGCCGGAGTCGGCAGCTGGCTTCCATCTTGCACCAACACACTCCGTCCTGAGTGTGTCGAGATGTAGTCCCCGCTGGTCACCGTTCATCGTGAATGTGGGCGGGGAGAGCTTGCCGCTGAAGGAAGCTTCGTCAGCTTCGTCGGCGAAAGCTCGTCGCGCAAGGGAAAAGTCCCCTTCCTGGCGCGCCAAATGTCGAAGTGTGTAGCCGACACTTCCCCCCGGCCTGCTCTGGGCAGCCCGCGGAGGTTCTATTTCAGAGGGGCTAGTCACTCACGGAGAGCTTACGCGTTAGGGACGATGGAAGGAGAAGCTTGACACAGGGATTTTTACGTGGTTCAGGCCGCCGGAGCGTAAAACCCTACGTCCACGGTGAGCAGAGATGCTCGTTGTATTGCTTGGTGCTCAGAAGTGAACCCTGCGTGAGAGTGTGTAAAAGGCGAACCCTTGCTAACGTTGCCTACCCGAGCCTTTTATAGTCCAAGACTCGGGTGGCTTACAAGGTGGGCCCGGGACCCAATAGGTGGTCCCGGGGAGATTGCCTGCCATCTACCGTATCTGCAGTTACGCCGGTAGTTGTCTCTGGCGAGAGCTTCCGAGTCTTCGTTCTGCCGCCCTTCCCATGCCGCAAGCTAGTCGTAGTGGTTGATGATGGCAGGGGCGGCAGGGGATGTCTTGTCGCTGTGTTTATTGGCGTACAGCCTCTGACGCGGCCCGCCAGCCTTCACTGTGATGTGATTGGGCGCAACGGCACCTGACAGAGGCGTGCTCCGCGTCTCTGCGCCTTGGGAAGCCGTGAGTCTCGAATACCTTGTACGGGCAAGGTACGGAGCATCTTTACTCTTGCTGCCTACCGCGCGGGGGCAGGCAGCGCTGCTCTGCTGGCCACGTGGCGGGCCCGGAGCTCTCCTCTGAGGAGAGGGAGGTCCGGCCCCGCTGGACACGTGGAGCCTTTGGAGCTCTCCCCGTGGAGGGGGAGGTCCGGCTCTGCTAGCCAGGTGGCGGGCCCGGAGCTTTCCTCTGAGGAGAGGGAGGTCCGGCCCCACTGGACACGTGGAGCCTTCGGAGCTCTCCCCGTGGAGTGGGGAGGTCCGGCTCTGCTGGCCACGTGGCGGGCCCGGAGCTCTCCTTTGAGGAGAGGGAGGTCCGTTCCCGCTGGACACGTGGAGCATTTGGAGCTCTCCCCATGGTGGGGGAGGTCCGGCTCTGTCACGTGGCGGGCTCGGAGCTCTCCTCTGAGGAGAGGGAGGTCCGGCCCCGCTGGACACGTGGAGCCTTCGGAGCTCTCCCCGCGGTGGGGGGAGGTCCGGCTCAGTTGGCCACGTGGCGAGCCCGGAGCTTACCTATGAGGAGAGGGATGTCCGGCCCCGCTGGACACGTGGCGCCTTCGGAGCTCTTCCAGCAGAGAAGGGCGATGTCCTTAGGCAGTTTCCCCTGTGCGCCGGGGTACCCCGTATTGAGGGTACCAACAGTCTCCAATACCACCTTACGACATCGTCGTGTTTTCTTTGCATCTGTTCTTCGATTCCTTTTGAACAGAAGCTTTCTCGTGGACAAATCACTTGTTGATCGGGTTGATCTAACGACAAGGTCATCCCCAAGTCCACATTTGATCTGAACAACTCTGTTCATAGTGAAATCCATGCAAACTATGCAAGTACACGTACAAACCGATCTAGTAAAACTGATTATAGGATAGCATGCATATGCATCATCGCATCTAGTTAAAGTTTATGCATGATATTGATTGCTGTGAATCTTGTATATGCGTGATCGTGTATAGAAGGACAAGCTCAGGGAGCTGTCTACAACGAGCTGCAACAACAAGGTTTCGAGATCCAAGAGCAACCGGAACCGCAAGAACAAGGCAAGTGCCCCTTGACCATATTGATCCTATGTTTTAGGAAAAGCTGTTTTGTTTTGCGAAAAGGTGTGTGTGCTGAGTCAAACATGATGGGAAACCCTTTTATAGGAGTTTACTAGTTTTGGTTAAACCACCCTTGTCGCCAGGGAAGTTTATGAGTCGGGTATGGTTTTTGCTTTAAGCTTCGCTGAGTCCATGAGAATTGGGAAGCGAGATAGATGTGTCTAGCTAACTGCACTCGTAATGATAATGAGAAAACTGATGTTGTTAATGAACATGGATCGGAGGGAGATCTAGGCAAGACTGGGTTTGTGAATGAGGTAGCATGAGATGGTGGTTTACTTGCCGTAGATCTAAGGATCGTTTCATGCGAGCACATGCCAGGATAACAATGCCACCACAAGGCCGAGTATGGGTGCGGCTTAGCTGACTAATTAGGTAAGTTGCTAGATTTTTATGGACCGTGGAAGGCGCGGGGAATGGGAGTCGAGTGAGGACTGCCCTGGGAACTGCATGGCACAAGAGGGGGCCCGTAGGTGGGAGAATTGGAGATTCTAGCCTGCCGGTGAAACCTTAGTGAGTCCATACATCTAGTAACCACTTTGTAAAGGCTATTTTGTGATCTTTTGACCATACACCGACGGTTGTGTACTGGTATAATGGAGGTTCTGCAGTTGCCGACGGGTGACGAAATCACAAACTTGTGAGTAAAGAGGTGCAAACTCTACAGAGTCTAAAACTATCATGATAGCCGAGCTTATGGTCACGAGCGCCTGGCCAACTTCCATGATTAATTGGGATGGTGATTGGATATGGTTATTGGTTATGGTTTGGTTTTGGTTTGGTTTTTGGGACTGTTGATCCCGGGTGATAAGATGAGTTGCATGACTGTTGAGTCATGGCAACGAGATTGGTCTCAGTGGGAGACGAAGTTGTTTATGAGATGAAATGGTAGCGAATACGAGATGGTATTCGTGAGATGGTAGCAAGAATGAGGTAGTTTGATGTCTGGTTGTGACATGGAAGGTAATGAACATAATGGAGGTATGATTGGTATTTTAATACATGTCGGGATTACATTCACATAAAGATGAGTTGCTGTTTTGTCATGGTTTTGATAAATAACTTTGCTTTCTGTAATGAGCCTTTTTATACCTACCTTGTTATGAGCTACATATCATATTTTCCCGCACTTGCTGAGTACATCATTGTACTCAAACTTGCATTATTATTTCATCATCAGCAACAGGAGAAGATTACTATGAATACCAAGTGGAGCATTAGGCGTGTAATCTGTCCTCAACCTTGCCTGTGGGGATGGAGTAGAGATGGAGCTACTGCTGCTTAGAATTGCTTCCGCATTAGTTAGACTGCTTCCGCATTAGAATAAAGACTTCCGCTGTTAGATTAAGACTTCCGCTGTGAGCATGAGTCCAAGACTCATGAGACATTGTAATGAACTCTGATATTCGTGGTCATATATATTCTAAAATTCAGTTTGTGAATGACGTGTATATGTGTGACGAACATCCTGGGCACACATATGCATCAGTTCTCGGTTCCGTGGTTCTCCACAGAATTGAGGGCGTCACAGTATTGATCCTATGTTTTGGGAAAACTGTTTTGTTTTGCGAAAAATGTGTGTGCTGAGTCAAATATGATGGAAAACCCTTTTATAGGAGTTTACTAGTTTTTGTTAAACCACCCTTGACACCAGGGAAGTTTATGAGTCGGGTATGATTTTTGCTTTTATGCTTCGCTGAGTCCATAGGATTGGGAAGCAAGATAGATGTGTCTAGCTAACTGCACTCGTAATAAAGAACTGATGTTGTTAATGAACATGGATTGGAGGGAGATCTAGGCAAGTCGGGTTTGTGAATGAGGTAGAATGAGATGGTGGTTTACTTGCCGTAGATCTAAGGACCGGTTCATGCGAGCACATGCCAGGATAACAGTGCCACCACAAGGCCAAGTATGGGTGCGGCTTAGCTGACTAATTAGGTAAGTTGCTAGATTTTTATGGACCGTGGAAGGCGCGAGGAATGGGAGTCGAGTGAGGACTGCCCTGGGAACTGCATGGCACAAGAGGGGGCCCGTGGGTGGGAGAATTGGAGATTCTAGCCTGCCGGTGAAACCTTAGTGATTCCATACATCTAGTAGCCCATTTGTAAAGGCTATTTTGTGATCTCTTGGCCATACACTGATGGTTGTGTACTGGTATAATGGAGGTTCTGCAGTCACCGACGGGTGACGAAATCAGAAACTTGTGGGTAAAGAGGTGCAAACTATGCAAAGTCTAAAACTATCATGATAGCCGAGCTTACAATCACGAGCGCCTGGCCAACTTCCATGATTAGTTGAATGGTTATTTTGGGATGGTTTTGGATGGTTTGGTTTTGGTTTGGTTTTCGGGACTGTTGAGTCCGGGTGATAAGATTGGTTGCATGACTGTTGAGTCATGGCAACAAGATTGGTCTCGGTGTGAGACGGAATTGTTTATGAGATGAAATGGTAGCGAATACGAGATGGTATTCGTGAGATGGTAGCGAATACGAGAAGGTATTCGTGAGCAAGAATGAGGTTGATCAATGTTTGGTTGGGACATGGAAGGTAATGAACATAATGAAGGTATGATTGGTATTTTAATACATTGGGATTACATTCACTTAAAGATAAGTTGATGTTTTATTGTGGTTTTGATAAATAACTTTGCTTTCTGCAATGAGCCTTTTTATACCTACCTTGTTGTGAGCTACATATCATATTTTCCCGCACTTGCTGAGTACATCATTGTACTCAAACTTGCATTATTATTTCATCATCAGCAACAGGAGAAGATTACTATGAAGACCAGGTGGAGCACTAGGCGTGTAATCTGTCCTCAACCTTGCCTGTGGGGATGGAGCAGAGATGGAGCTGCTGCTTCTTAGATTGCTTCCGCACTAGTTAGAAGACTTCCGCTGCATAGAAATAAAGACTTCCACTGTTAGATTAAGACTTCCGCTGTGAGCATGAGTCCAAGACTCATGAGACATTGTAATAAACTCTGTTATTCGTGGTCATATATTCTGAAATTCAATTTGTGGATGATGTGTATATGTGTGATGAACATCCTGGGCACACATATGCATCAGTTCTCGGTTCCGTGGTTTTCCACAGAATTGAGGGCGTCACAGATTGGTATCAGAGCCATGGGTTGATGGTAGGTTATACGCTTAGATAGAGGTCACAAGTCGGTATCATGCACATATTGGTATCAACCTGCCACGGGTTGATCGTAGATCACACAACCTAGAATGATCATAGATTGGTAGCTTAGCCACGCTGACCATAGGATGCAAATCTAGGATGCATAGATTGGCATTGGAACTACCTTGATATAGGATACAAACCCAGGAGAAGCCGTAGTTGAAACACAGATTGGCATCACCCTAAATCCATATAGGACCCCCATTGAATAAAGCCTTGAATAGGAGTTGTGTGAGCCCTTGTGATGATTGTTGTGATTGAATGTTGTGTGTGAGTTGTGGGACGTCTCAAGCGTTGTCCATACTCACACATAAGTAGAAAGTGAAAGTGCATCTAGGTAATCCCCGTGGGTTTTGGTTGATTGATGACGACAATTAAGATACTAATAAGTTTCTACTGAGTATGAGCACAGGTGTTTATCAAAGAAATGGATATGGAGTCTCTCAAGAAGCAAAAGGAAAAGAAGAAGACTTGAAAGAGTAGAAAATAGAATTTTCTATTAATTTTCACATTTTCCAGTTGTGTACAGGGTCTTCTCTTTTAGAGTGCTTGAGAATCATTAGAGAGCTCTAACGAAGGGTAGAAAGTTAGAATCATGAGACAAAGTAGTCATAGATATAAAAAGGGGAGACCGGACTTGTCCGAACCATGGGCCGGACTAGTCCGTTCGGACCCGGACTAATCCATTTTGGACCGGATAAAGAGTCTTTGAGTCAGTTCGGAATTGTCCGTTCAAGGCCGGACTAGTCCGTTGTTGTGTGAGTCTGAGCCGTTATGAGACTAAGTCTCAGAAGGCTGGACTAGTCCGCCCGAGAGGCCGGACTAGTCCGCTAAGCGGACTAAGCCGTTTAGGTCCGGAGAAGAAGTCTCTGAGTGCCATCGGACTAGTCCGCTCCACAGGCCATACTAGTCCGATCTTTTCAGACTAGTCCGAATTAGGATGGAACAAAGGTTCCTGTGTGAGCTCGGACTAGTCCGAAGTTGGCTGGACTAGTCCGCAGCTCCAGATTAGAGAGTTTTTAGACTAAGTCTGGTAAGACCGGACTAGTCCGCCCTAACCAGACTAGTCCGTTCTCATACTGAACAAAGGTTCCTGACTGAGATCGGACTAGTCCGCTCTTCGCCGGACTAGTCCGGGGTTTCATGACCGTTTGAGTCCAACGGTCACTAAACTTTAGTTGGTAGCCTTGTGACGTGAGTGGTCCCTCAAGAACGGACTAGTCGAGGGTTGGGACCGGACTAGTCCGGACTTTAGTTGGTAACGGCTAGATGCTGGGATTTCTATAAAAGGAGACCCCCCGGCTGAGAATGAAAGGGACAACAACCTAAGCGCTGAAAACTCATTCCTAGAGCTCTTCTAAGCCTCTTTCCTCACCTTCTACACCCCTAAGATTGGATCTTAAGGAGTTAGTGGTTTTGTGAGAGGAAAGACGTGGTGATCGACGTTTGAGCTCTCGGTTTGATTCTCTTGCACTCTAACTGTTATTTTGAGATCTTAACATTGTATTTTGAATTCTAGAACTACTTGGTTGGTGTAGGGAGCCTCAAGGTGTGAGTAGCCCCTAAGAGCATTGTATTCACATTTGATTGATAGTGAGAGAGCCCGGGCTTGATCTTGGTGATCGCTCGGTGAGGGAAGGGTTGGAAAAGACCCGGTCCTTAGTGGACTCCTCAACGAGGACGTAGATTCCTGTGTGGAATCGAAACTCGGGATAAATCGTGTCTCTTGGTTCCTCTACTATCTCACTTGCTCACTAGAATTACTTGTTAAGCTTTCATTGTGTTAATACCCCCAAATTGTTCTACTATTTCGCAATCTAATCATTCACAACTAATTAGTGATATCATTTGACAACCATATATTTTCCGCTCAAACAAACTTAAAAGGAAACCTAAAACGCAAATTTATACTTAGACCGGACTAGTCCGACCTCAGACCGGACTAGTCCGGCCTGCTTCAGGTTTTATCCGCTGTTTGCAATAGTTTCAGGTTTTATTAGCCAATTCACCCCCTCTAGGCAACTTTCAATTGGTATCAGAGCCTAACTCTCCACAAAATCTTAACCGCTTGGAGAGGAGATGGGGGACACGTTTGGTAGTCAAATTGATCTCAACAAGGGAAAAGGAGCAAGTTCGAGCAACTTTGAAGAACAAGGTTCTAACCCGCCTCCAGCGGTTACTCCTCCACAAGATGTTTCAAGCTCATAAGAAGATGAAGAAGTTCTTCGTCTCATGGCACTCCTCAAAAAGAAGAAGGAGGAGGCTAAAAAGAAAAAGAAGGAGAAGTTGGAGAAGAAGCTCAAGAGTAGTCAACAAGACTACTCGCGATATCCTTTTAACTATGAACGTCTAAATTCTTATTCTAGTTATTTATCAATTCCTCTAGGCAAACCACCTCACTTTGATGGAACTAACTACACAATGTGGAAACACAACATGAAGTTGCATCTAGTTTCCTTAAACCCAAGTCTTTGGCATGTGGTATGTACAGGTATAGATATTCTCGAAGACGAGGATGAACTCACCCTAGAACAAGAACAACAAATCCATTGCAATGCACAAGCAGCAGCCGTGCTCAACTCATCTCTAAGCATTGAAGAATTTAACAAGGTAGATGGGTTGGAGATCGCCAAAGATATTTGGGACACCCTTAAGATTGCACATGAAGGAAATTGATCCGTGAGGGAAGCCAAGATTGAGATGATAGAAGGAGAGCTTGGAAGGTTCACCATGGATGAAGGCGAAACACCTCAAGAAATGTACAACCGACTCAAAACTCTTATCAACAAGAGTCGGGTGTACGGATGCAAGAAATGGAATGACCATGAGGTGGTCAAGAGAATGATAAGAGCATTTATGCCTCGCAATGTGACCCTATGCACCTTAATCCGGGAAAGTCCAAACTTTCACTTGATGACTCCGGATGAAGTGCTAGGGAAGATCATTAACCACAAGATGATGGAAAAGGAAGCCCAACATGTCAATGACCTAGCAAAGGTCACTTCATCCAAGAAGAAGGGCATTGCTCTCAAGGCCACATCCAAGTCCAAGGCAAAAGAAACACAACTCACAAGTGAAGATGAAGAAAGTGATGATGAGAGCACGGACATGGATGATGAAGAAATGACGTTCTTCGTCAAAAGATTCAAAAGGTTGATGAGGAGAAGGAGAAGCCATCACTATGAGAACAAGAGCAAAGACAAGGGCAAGTCAAGAACAAAGAAGACTTGCTACAACTGTGGAGAACATGGGCATTTCATTATGAACTGCCCCCATAGCAAGGAAGATGACAAGATAAAGAAGAAGGATGGGAAGCCTCAAGATAAGAAATTCTTCACAAAGAAGAATACTTATGGACAAGCCCACATCAGAGAAGAATGGGACTCAAACAAAGAATCCTCCTCCGAAGATGAAGAAAAAGTGGCAAACGTAGCCATCAAGAGGCCAACCATGAAGAAACCACTCTTGCCAAACAAGGGTGATTGGAAGAGCCGAAGTCACACATGCCTCATGGCAAAGGAAGGAAAGCGCAAGGTAATGTCTAAACCTTCTAAGTTACATATTGAAGATGATAGTGATTTAGATAGTAGTAGTGAAAATGAATTCATGTTTAAAGGATTAAACAAAAAGGTTATAGCTAAAATGAAAATGTTATCGGATGAAATATTTGAACAAGAAGAGCTTCTCAATCAACAAGAAGAATTGCTTATCCTTGAAAAGGAAAGAAACCTTGAGATTGAGAAACTCCTTGAACTCGAGAAAGAAAAGAGTAGAACACTTGAAAGCGAACTTGCCATGTGCAAGGAGACTTGTGTTCAGCTTAAAAGTGAGAATGTAGTACTTCAAGATGAACTTATAAGTTTAACCAAAGCTCACAAGAATCTTGAAGCACAACTTGACTCACTTAAGTCAAGTGTCTCAACTAATTCATCCTACAAAAACTCCTTCTCAACAAGTAAAGAGTCCAACTCTAAAACTTGGAAATGTGGCAGCATTATTTTAAACTTGAAAAGTGAGCTCAAAGAAGCACAAAGCAAGAATGCACACAAAAGTGGGATCTTTGATAAGGAGAAGATCAAATATGCACGTAGTGCATATTCAATCACAAGATCTCCCCTCATCAAAGATGGACTTGGTTATACTAGGGGAGGAAAGCAAAACGCTAGAATCCTTAAAAACAATAGCAAATGCGTAGCCTTTGTGAAAGAAAACTCAAGTCAAGACAAGAGTGACAACCTTGCATCTACCTCACATGAAATTACCAAAAATGTAAAATCTATAGTATTTCATAATTTTGATGCATCTTATGTTCTTATGAAAAGCAAGCATGGTAAAGTTTATGCAAAATATGTTAGGCCACTCCACAAGAGTACAAAAACTTGTGTGTGGGTGCCCAAATGCCTAGTAACTAACCTCAAAGGACCCAACCAAGTTTGGGTACCTAAGAGCAAAGTTTAAATTGTTTTGCAGGCCTACTCCTCCGGTGGCACTAAATGGGTGCTAGATAGCGGGTGCACTAACCATATGACCGGAGAGAGAAAAATGTTTGTCGAGTATGAAGAAAATGATGATCCAAATGAAGACGTCTATTTTGGTGACAACAACCAAGGAAGGGTACTCGGTATTGGTAAAATTGCAATCTCTTCTCAACACTTTCTTTCACATGTTCTACACATTGAATCACTGGATTATAACCTATTGTCCATATCTCAACTATGTGAGAAAGGTTATAATTGCTTGTTTACTAATGAGGATGTGACCGCCTCTAGAAGAAGTGATAACTCAATTGCCTTTAAGGGTGTGTTAAAGGGAAAGCTTTACTTGGTGGATTTTTCCACAGATAAAGCTAAGCTTGACACATGCTTAATAGCAAAAACCAACATGGGATGGCTGTGGCATAGAAGACTAGCCCATGTTGGAATGAGGAACTTACAAAAACTTCTAAAGGGGGATCACATCCGTGGACTAAAATATGTTGTTTTTGAAAAAGATAGACCATGTAGTGCATGCCAAGCAGGAAAGCAAATTGGAACAGCTCATCCCGCCAAGAATGTGATGACGACAACAAGACCATTGGAGATGCTTCACATTGACCTCTTCGGCCCTGTCACCTATATAAGCATTGGCGGTAACAAGTATGGTCTTGTAATTGTTGATGATTATTCTCGTTTCACTTGGGTATTTTTCTTGCATGATAAGGGAGAAACTTAAGGTATCCTCAAGAAGTTCTTGAGGAGAGCTCAAAATGAGTTTTCCTCAAAAATCAAGAAGATAAGGAGTGACAACGGTTCTGAATTAAAGAACACTCAAGTAGAAGAATTTTTAGATGAAGAGGGCATCAAACATGAGTTTTCAGCCCCTTATACTCCCGAACAAAATGGGGTGGCTGAAAGGAAGAACCGAACACTCATAGAGATGGCAAGAACCATGCTCGATGAATAAAAGACCTCAGATCGATTTTGGGTGGAGGCAGTCAACACCGCTTGTCATGCTACAAACCGCCTCTACCTCCATCGACTTTTGAAGAAAACCTCATACGAGTTCCTAACAGGTAACAAACCCAATATCTCCTATTTTCGAGTTTTTGGAAGTAAATGCTATATTCTCAACAAGAAGCCTAGGACTTCAAAGTTTGCTTCGAAATTTGATGAAGGTTTCCTACTTGGTTATGACTCAAACACCTACGCTTATCGTGTCTTTAACAAAACCTCCGGGTGCGTTGAAATTGCACGTGACGTGGTGTTTGATGAAACTAATGGCTCCCAAGCGGATCAAGTTGATCAATGTGTATTAAATGAATAAAACGCACCAAGTGAAGAACTAAGAAGAATGGGGCCTGGAGAAGTCCGTCCCCAAGAAAATGCAGGACAAGATGCTACAAGCTCATCACAATTGGCACCTCTCACTCAAGATCAAACTCAAGCACCTCAAGATCAAGACGGTCAGTTTGAAGAAGGAGAAAATCGAAACCATGATGTTGATCAAGGGGGAGAAGAAGAAGAAGAAAACCACTCAAGAAATCAAGTGCCTCACCCAAGGGTTCATCAAAGCATTCAACGAGATCACCCCGTTGATAACATACTTGGAGATCTCACAAAAGGGGTAACAACACGTTCTCGAATAGCTAACTTTTGTGCACATTACTCTTTTGTGTCGTCCTTGGAACCATTTAGGGTGGAAGATGCACTCAAGGATCCAGATTGGGTGGTAGCTATGCAAGAAGAGTTAAACAACTTTACAAGAAATCAAGTATGGGAGCTAGTGAAAAGACCAAATGCAAACGTGGTAGGCACCAAGTGGGTGTTCCGCAACAAGCAAGACGAACACGGAGTGGTGACGAGAAATAAGGCCAGACTTGTGGCAAAAGGATATGCTCAAGGCGAAGGTTTGGATTTCGTTGAAACCTTTGCTCCCGTAGCTAGGCTTGAGTCTATTCGTATTCTATTAGCCTATGCTACTCACCATGATTTTAAACTCTATCAAATGGATGTGAAAAGTGCCTTCCTAAACGGTCCAATCAAGGAGGAGGTGTACGTGGAGCAACCACCCGGCTTTGAAGACCAAGAATATCCTGATCATGTGTTTAAGTTGCATAAAGCTCTCTATGGCCTCAAACAAGCTCCTAGAGCTTGGTATGAGTGTCTTAGAGACTTTCTCATTGATAATGGCTTTAAGATAGGCAAAGAAGATTATACACTCTTCACAAAGAATGTAGACAACAATCTCTTTGTGTGCCAAATATATGTCGATGACATTATATTTGGTTCTATGTCACACCCGGTTTATCCGAAGAACAACCGAGTGAATATCACATGTATGCCAGGATCATTTTCTCATACATGTGATGACAAATAGTGAAGCATCATTTATTACAAGCCAGGTGTCGAATATAAATAAGTCTTACATAGCAAATGTCTTGATGGACGATAATAAGTTCATCACAAGTAAATAAACTAGCAGCGGAATAATTATTCTCGTGGGCTCCGTCACAGGCGTTGCCCGGGGGACTCCATGAACCTAGAAACCTTCTTCGGGTCCAAAGTCTTGATCATTATACACCACCTCATTATCTTGACCTGAGCAGCAATATTAACCAACAAATATGCAAGGTTGAGTACCGATGGTACTCAGCAAGTGTGGGAAAGTTATGTCATGCATGGCTAGAGCAAGGAGAGGTTGAACTCATGGTTAAAGCACTACGCAATTAATACCTATCACCTTAGCTTATTAAGCACCTACATTACTACACAGGTGAAATGGTCCCAATCTCCCATCCCATCATCATAATCAAATAACCATAACATCATTTCCAATGTTAAGCTCCCCGCTTAACATTCTTAACTTCCAAAACCATCACTCCTCTAATCATGAATAAGTCCAAGCCGCTCTTGACCGTGAGCACGGCTGTCATGACAGTTTTGACTTTGCAGAGTTTGCACCACTGTACCCACATGTAGTGATTTCATCCCTTGTTGCCGGGTGGACTAAAAGAACCTCCATTATGCCAGTGGCTACGAACCACATTCACACTTCCCAGGTGTGTAACCAGGAGATCACTACGAAGCCTTTACAAAGGGATTCCCGACGAGCATGGGCCCACTGAGGTTTCACCCCTAACAGCATACAAGAGGCTCCAACCCCGCTGCAGTGGCCCCCTCTTGAGCCTTGCGGTTCATATGGTAGTCCAGCTGACACCTATTCCCCGCACCATCCAACACACCCATACTACGCCGGGGATACACCTAATTAATTGGCCAAGCTGCCCCATCTCAGCATGTGGTTGGCACGGTAAAGCCAGGTTACATGCTCCATGAACCGGTCCTTAGGATCCAGGCAAGTACTAAACACAAACCCGAGTCTCGTGCACCCAGCACCAACCAAAACATCCAACTTGCCTTGATCCCTACCTCTACATAACTCACAATATCTCATTCAAGAGTATGGTAAAATAAACTGATGATCTCATATCACAAATATCCCATTCTAAGCATGGCTAAGCATAAGCATGTAAATAAATGACATGATAAAATAAATCCCAACCCAAGCTACAAGGAAACAAGATAATGCAATTCTAGGGAAACTTCCTAGCATGGGTTTCATATTTCATTTGACAATGCAAATAATTCTATCTACACATCCTAGCATAGGATCAAAGTGGTCAAGTACACTTGCCTTCTTCCTGCTGCTCTTGGAATGGGTAGTCCTGATCTTGGAAAGGAAGAACTTGCTCTGGAGCAGGTTCTACTCATACCATCACACATAGCAAAAAAAACATCAAGTCATAAGACATAGTTCACACTTCCACTTCATACAAGCCACACATTCACATTTATGAAAGCCATTCTCATCTCCATGTGTTGTGGTTACTCTATATGTGTTGATTTTGGCTTACATGCACTTTTAAACATGTACATATGATTTCTATTTTTGTATTCATATTCATGTTGGCATACTATATATGAATTTCTAATTTAAATAAATCCCTTATATTTAATTGATACACATTTTAGCTACCAAGTATGCATGAAAGATATTTTCCTACTTCATATGTGTCTTCAGACCTTCTACCAACCCTAAACTGAATTCTTTGGATTTTGGAAACTTCATTTATCATTTTCTAGTTATTTATACCTAGCTTGCTATATTTTCAGATTTATTTCCTATGCCTAAATGTGCACTTTATTATGAAAATAGTAAGACACCTCATCTAAACAGAATAGGTTTTGGGTCTAAAATATTAAATAATATATTTTTGAACTTCTCTTCTGATGTGAACTATTTTACATTTATTTTACTAATTTTCAGAATTATTCTCTACTTAAAAATGTGTCCCTATTCCTAAATATCTGTGAATAATCAATTAAACAGATTCATTTCAGCCAAAAATCTATTTTTATCTCACTCCAAAGTTTTCCAAGTACTAGGAAAGTTTTTAATTTGAATTTACAATATGTTTGTCCCATCTTTTAAATTTTAAATACTAAACATATATTCAAATTCCTAAATTGAATATCACATAGGGTTAAAAAGGTAAACTCACCCCACTACAGGGCCTATTATATTATTTTAAGAATTTCCAGGGGTCTAACTACACATAACAGAGGGGTTTTCCTAATTTTTATTAATTCCAGGGGCTAAAACTGATTTTTAAATGAATTTACATGATTTTCTGAAGTTCCAGGGGCTAGATCAGAAGTTTCCGGGGCTAGCTCGTGTTTTCCGAGATCCCCAGGGGGTAGCACGTAAGAATCCCGGCCTTTATAATGCGGGGCTGACGTGGACCGTCCTATTTAAAACAGACGACTGAGATTATAACGCCGAACCGGTACGCGGGGATTTAAATTCTACCGTGCGATTTAAAATAGACGGCGCACAAGCGGCCACGTCGCTATGATCGAGCGCGGGCGGCGCTGCCCGGCGGCGCACGGCGGCGATCTCGCCGGAGAGCTTCGGATCTTCGTCAATTCTTCCTAAAACTGTGATTTTATGGCATAGATCGGTAGAGGGGAGGTCGGGGATCTCACCTCGGGGGTTTTCTTGAGCTCGGAGGTCCTGGAAAGCGGTCGGCGACGAGGTCCGAGGTGAATTCACGGCGAGGCTCGTCGGCGCTGTGTTTGAAGCGCAAACCACCGAGTTTTTGGCACCTGCGCGGTTCCCCGGAGGCGGTGGATCAAGATCAGCGCGTTAGATGAGAAATCCCGAGCGAAGATCGAGCGAAATTGGCCGAAGAAACTCGGGTTCTCACCGGGAAGAAAAACAGCCGATCGCGGGTGAAAATCGGGAAGATGCCGTTGTTTATATAGCCGGGGGAGGGCGGCGTTCGGTTGTGATCGAGTTTGCGTCGTCCAGGAACGAAATTCGGCTGGGATACGCGAGGAGGAAGAAGGGTTGGCGGGCCCTGCGTGTCAGTGGGAAAGAGGGGGGGCGCGCGGCTGCGGGCTGGCGCGGGGTTTGGGTGGTCCGGCTGGTGGGTTTCAGCCCACTGGCCGGGAAGGTTGGTTTTTTCTTTTTCTTTTTCATTTCTGTTTTGAGTTTAATTTGATTCCAGTTTGAATTTGAATTTTTGCAACACATGCAATACGTCCAAAAATTTTTAAATTCCCCTCTTGACAGGATTTTGGGGTGTTACAGCTCTAACCCCCTTAAAAGAAATCTCGTCCTCGAGATTGGTGTTTCTAAGAAAACAATTCCGGAAATTGTGCCTTAAGCTCATCCTCTCGCTCCCAGGTGGCTTCCTCTTCTGAGTGATGCTTCCACTGCACTTTGCACATCCGGATTCTTTTATTTCTTGTGAGGCGTTCCGTTGTCTCCAAAATCTTGTATGGTTGCTCGGCATAAGACAGATCCTCAACTACGTCAACCTCATTCATGGGTAACACCTCTTCAGGCGTTCTCAGACATTTCTTGAGCTGTGACACATGGAATACATCGTGCACATCCGATAGGCGAGCCGGTAATTCTAGTTGATACGCCACTTCGCCTTTCCTCTCCAGAACTTGAAAGGGTCCGATGTATCGAGGTGACAACTTCCCTTTCACCTTGAACCGACGAAGTCCTCAGATAGGGGACACCTTGAGATAGACATAGTCTCCCACGTTGAAAACGAGCTCTCTCCTCCGTACATTGGCATAGCTCTTTTGTCGTGTCTGTGCTATCCTCAAGTTGTTGCGAATTTCCCTCACTTTCGCCTCGGCTTCTTGTAGTACTTCGGGACCAAACACTTTAGTTTCCCCTGTTTGGTTCCAAAACAGGGGAGTTCTGCACTTCCTCCCATACAAAGCTTCGAACGGTGACATCTTCATACTAGCTTGATAGCTGTTTTTATAGGAGAATTCCGCATACGGTAAGTTCTTGTCCCAACTCCGATTGTTTTTGAGTGCACACGCCCTTAGCATATCATCAAGAATCTGATTTGTTCTTTCCGTCTGCCCGTCAGTTTGAGGATGATAGGCAGAACTAAAGTTCAGATGGGTTCCCATGGTTTCATGCAACTTCTGCCAGAACCTTGAGGTGAACTGTGTCCCTTGATCCAACACTATCTTCTTTGGCACCCCATGGTAACACACGATCCTTGACATGTACAACTCCGCCAATTTGGATCCGCTGTAGCTTTCTTTCACGGGGATGAAATGAGCTACCTTGGTTAGCCTGTCGATGACGACCCATATCGAATCATATCCTGATTGGGTCCTAGGCAGTCCCACTATGAAATCCATACCGATTTCTTCCCATTTCCATTCAGGCACTTTGAGTGGTTGCAATAATCCCGCGGGTCGTTGATGTTCTGCTTTCACCAACTGACATGTGTCACATAGGGCAACATGTTCCGCGACATCTCGCTTCATGCCATACCACCAATACCTGCTCTTGAGGTCCTGATACATCTTCGTACTCCTAGGATGAATGGAATAGTCGGAATCGTGAGCCTCCATCAAAATCAATTCACGGATCTCCTTTACTTCAGGCACACATATTCTTTTTCCGTGCCACACCGTACCTTGTTCATCCTCTCTGAAACCAGGAGCTTTATTTTCCTTGATGAGTTGTCTGATCTCTTGTATCTTCTCGTCATTCTTTTGACCCTCGCGTATGTCTCGCTCTAGTGTGGAACCCACTTCCATGGCGATGGCTTCACCACTATTCACCAGGCATAGATTGAGTCTTATAACCTCGTCCTTCAATTCTGCAGGCATGTCCTTCAAGCTCAACTTATTGACCTGCACTTTCCGACTTAAAGCATCCGCCACGACGTTTGCTTTCCCAGGATGATAGTTGATGCCCACATCAAAGTCATTGATTAGCTCTAACCATCTCCTTTGTCTGAGGTTGAGATCTGGCTGTGTGAAAATGTACTTTAAACTTTTATGATCCGTATATATCTCTGTCCTCTTCCCCATCAAGTAGTGCCGCCAAAATTTCAACGCGTGTACCACTGCGGCTAGTTCTAGGTCATGTGTAGGATAGTTCTTCTCGTGCTTCCGGAGCTGCCGGGATGCATAAGCCACGACATGCCCTTCTTGCATGAGAACACATCCCAGCCCGTTTCCAGAGGCATCGCAATACACCGTAAAGTCCTTCTGCATATCTGGCATAACTAGCACTGGGGCTGTTGTCAATCTTTTCTTTAACTCCTGAAAACTCGTCTCGCATTGCGGCGTCCATGTGAATGTGATTCCCTTCTCCAACAGTTTGGTGAGGGGTCTCGAGATCTTAGAGAATCCCTCAATAAACCGTCGATAGTATCCTGCCAATCCCAAGAAGCTTCGAACTTCCCCGACATTTTTAGGGGTCTTCCACTTCTGTATATCCTCGATTTTGGCGGGATCCACGGAGATTCCTCCCTCCGAGATGATATGTCCTAAGAAGGGAACTCTCTTCAGCCAAAACTCACACTTGCTGAACTTGGCATATAGTTGGTGTTCTCTCAGCTTCTGCAACACCAACCTTAAATGTTTCTCATGTTCCTCTTCATCCTTGGAGAAAACGAGAATGTCATCTATGAAAACCACCACAAATTTGTCCAGATATTCCATGAATACCTTGTTCATGAGATACATGAAGTATGCCGGGGCATTCGTTAGCCCGAAAGGCATGACGGTGTATTCATACAGTCCGTAGCAAGATACGAAAGCTGTCTTTGGAATATCAGCTTGCTTTATCTTAAGTTGGTGGTACCCCGACCTGAGATCAATTTTCGAGAACACACAAGCTCCCCTCAACTGATCAAACAAGTCTTCAATGCGGGGTAATGGGTACTTGTTCTTGATGGTTACCTCATTCAAGGCACGGTAGTCCACGCATAACCTTTGGGTTCCGTCCTTCTTGGGCACAAATATCACTGGAGCTCCCCAAGGTGAGGAACTAGGACGAATATACCCCTTCTCCGTCAATTCTCTCAAATGATCCTTGAGTTCTCCCAGCTGCTTAGAGACCATCCGATAAGGTCTCTTATATATCGGGGCTGTTCCAGGCACTAGCTCAATTGCGAATTCCACTTCACGATCAGGAGGCATTCCTGGCAACTCCTCCAGAAAAACATCTGGATATTCCCTGATGATCCTGATCTCCTCCACTTTCACCTCAACTTGATTTAATTTAATGTCCCTCCTAGGCTCTTGTATTGTTATAAACTTTACTCTTGTACCACTAGGGTGAGTTAGTTCCACCGTTCTGGTCGAACAATGGATGATTCCTTTATGTTTGGTCAACCAATCCATACCCAAGATAATATCTATCCCTTGTGAATCTATCACTATGAGGTTAGCAGTAAATACTACCCCATTAATGTCTAGGTTCACTTTGGGACACACTTGTCTGGTCCTTATTTCTCCACCTGGAGAGTTTACTGCTAGCATATGGTTCATTTGTGTTGTTGCTAGGTCATGCTTCTTAACAAACCCTTGGGCAATGAACGAGTAGGTAGCACCAGAATCAAACAACAGGGTTGCAATGTGTAAATTGCCAGGAAACTTACCAACTACCACGTCAGGTGCCTCTTGCGCTTCCTCCATGGTGACGTGGTTCACCCGTCCTCTCATTACATTCTGCTGTTGTGGCTGCGTGGTCTTCTTCTTTGGGCACTTATGGGCATAGTGCCCCACTTCACCATAGTTAAAACATTGCACCCCAACCTTAGGTGCGTGGCCTTTGTTGTCTTGGGGTTGGTTTGGGGGTCCTTGCACTGCTGGTCGAGGTTGATACGTAGGGCGAGGCTGCTGTACGAACTGACGTTGTGGCTGTATTGGTGCTGCCGGAGGCCTGTAGTTCGGGTTGTACCCTCTTGATGCTGAGTAGGGTACCGCAGCACGGTTCGTCTGCCCTGCGGGTTGCTGCATCAGACGTGGGCGGGTGTTGCTCCCTGAGACTTGATGTGACCACCCGGCCTCCCTCTTGTTCTCATTTTCCAAGGCCTTCAGCTTCCTTTCTACCACAAACGCTCTGTCCACCATCTTTTGGAAGCCTTCATACTCGTTGGAGGACATTGCACACTGCATTTCTGCGGTAAGTCCTTCCATGAAACAATCCTGTTTTTGCTCATCAGTCTCTATGTCTCGTGGAGCATAACGGGAGAGTTGAGTAAATTTAGTGAGGTATTCCCTCACAGTCATGTTACCTTGCTGCAACCCCAAGAACTCCTTCCTCTTGTTTTTGAGTTCACCCCTTGGTATGTAATGGTTGTGGAAGCTACGCTTGAACTCTTCCCAAGTGATGTTCTCAGGGTCATGATGGGCGGCCATGTAAGCGGTCCACCAATCAGCAGCAGGTCCATGCAATTGATAAGAGGCAAACAACACCCTCTTATACCCTTGGCACTGTATGATCCTCATCTTGCTCTCAATGGTCTTTAGCCAGTCATCTGCCTCCAGAGGTTCAGCAGCACTTGCAAACTTCGGAGGTTGAGTTCCCAGAAACTCACTCAACCTTGGTTGGCGTGGTGCAGCTTGTGGAGGTGGAACTTGATGCAAGTTGGCCACCACTTGAGTCAGGTTCTGGATGAGCTGATTTTGATTTTCAAGCATTTGGTGGATGGGATCAACTTCCTCACGGTGTCCACCCCTGTCTTGGCTCCCAGAAAGATGAGGGTTGCAGGCCTCATTGTTGTTGTTGGCGGGGTTGGCAGCACGACCCTTTCCTCTTCCGGCCATCTGGCATGATCAACCAATGTTAATTTAAAACATTACGTATCATCTTACTACTTTCACTTGTTTTTACTTTGAAGTGTTGAGGCTTTGTTATACTTTCTGGGGGTTCATGTCTCACAAAAATAAATGCACTATTATTTCATGTGGGTTCACACACCAAAGCAAAACAATCTGAAGACGAGGCTGTGGACAATTGCTCATGGCTTCCACAACTCACGTCACACACCAAGCATTAACACACCATTTACTAAGGTATTGACTCGACTACTCGATAACTTGCTGAACTAAGGGAAAAGACTCTACACGACTCGTATCACTGAGCTGGCTCCTCGGGATCTTCCTCATTATTGCGGCTGCCCTCTGACTCTACTTTGGTTGGGGAGGCTGCTGGTGGAGAAGTGCGACGACGCCTGATTGCCCGGTGATCTGGGGAGTCAGGAGTCCATGCATCATTCACGGTGACACACAGTTCATTCCCATCTCCTCTTTCTCTTGCCCTCAAGCAGGCTCGAAGCAACGCCTCGGTTTCCTTCAGGGTGTCACGAACATCCTGAAGCTCCTGCTGACACTCCTGCAATCGAGTGCTGAGCATAGCAGCATCCTTCAAGCGCAAGTCCATGTGCTCATGGGAAGTCCCTTGCTGCACTGGCGGGTACTTATACTCCGTTGTACCGCTCTCGCGCTGGAGGACATACATGTACTCAGTCCTGTCTAGGTGTCGACGATAGATGTGACTCTGGCAGGTGATGGCCTCCCAGGTGACATCCTTCTCCGCATCGACCTGTGTTGCTCGACAAGCTGGAGAGCGGTCGATCTTGAGCAGCTGATTTTCGTGGATAATCCTCATCTCTGAACTCCATTCTTCCCTCTTCTCACGGATGGTCCTGGTGGAGCTGTAGTGTATGATTAGCTTGCCCGTATTGCCGGCGGCTTGGAGCATACGTCGAAGACGGCGCAACAAGCCTCCTACTGCCAATCCGTAGGAAAGGTACGTCACCGGACAGCTCTCCTCTCTTTGAGCAAGGGCAACTACGGCCCTTAAATACGTCCATTTCTACCTAGGTCCACGTTCCTACGGGCAACCTTGGCTCTGATACAACTTCTGTCACACCCGGTTTATCCGAAGAACAACCGAGTGAATATCACATGTATGCCAGGATCATTTTCTAATACATGTGATGACAAATAGTGAAGCATCATTTATTACAAGCCAGGTGTCGAATATAAATAAGTCTTACATAGCAAATGTCTCGATGGACGATAATAAGTTCATCACAAGTGAATAAACTAGCAGCGGAATAATTATTCTCGTGGGCTCCGTCACAGGCGTTGCCCGGGGGACTCCATGAACCTAGAAACCTTCTTCGGGTCCAAAGTCTTGATCATTATACACCACCTCATTATCTTGACCTGAGCAGCAATATAAACCAACAAATATGCAAGGTTGAGTACCGATGGTACTCAGCAAGTGTGAGAAAGTTATGTCATGCATGGCTAGAGCAAGGAGAGGTTGAACTCATGGTTAAAGCACTACGCAATTAATACCTATCACCTTAGCTTATTAAGCACCTACATTACTACACAGGTGAAATGGTTCCAATCTCCCATCCCATCATCATAATCAAATAACGATGACATCATTTCCAATGTTAAGCTCCCCGCTTAACATTCTTAACTTCCAAAACCATCACTCCTCTAATCATGAATGAGTCCAAGCCGCTCTTGACCGTGAGCACGGCTGTCATGACAGTTTTGACTCTGCAGAGTTTGCACCACTGTATCCACATGTAGTGATTTCATCCCTCGTTGCCGGGTGGACTTAAAGAACCTCCATTATGCCAGTGGCTACGAACCACATTCACACTTCCCAGGTGTGTAACCAGGAGATCACTACGAAGCCTTTACAAAGGGATTCCCGACGAGCGTGGGCCCACTGAGGTTTCACCCCTAACAGCATACAAGAGGCTCCAACCCCGCTGCAGTGGCCCCCTATTGAGCCTTGCGGTTCATATGGTAGTCCAGCTGACACCTATTCCCCGCACCATCCAACACACCCATACTACGCCGGGGATACACCTAATTAATTGGCCAAGCTGCCCCATCTCAGCATGTGGATGGCACGGTAAAGCCAGGTTTCATGCTCCATGAACCGGTCCTTAGGATCCAGGCAAGTACTAAACACAAACCCGAGTCTCGTGCACCTAGCACCAACCAAAACATCCAACTTGCCTTGATCCCTACCTCTACATAACTCACAATATCTCATTCAAGAGTATGGTAAAATAAACTGATGATCTCATATCCCAAATATCCCATTCTAAGCATGGCTAAGCATAAGCATGTAAATAAATGACATGATAAAATAAATCCCAACCCAAGCTACAAGTAAACAAGATAAGGCAATTCTAGGGAAACTTCCTAGCATGGGTTTCATATTTCATTTGACAATGCAAATAATTCTATCTACACATCCTAGCATAGGATCAAAGTGGTCAAGGACACTTGCCTTCTTCCTGCTGCTCTTGGAATGGATAGTCCTGATCTTGGAAAGGAAGAACTTGCTCTGGAGCAGGTTCTACTCATACCATCACACATAGCAAAAAAACAACAAGTCATAAGATATAGTTCACACTTCCACTTCATACAAGCCACACATTCACATTTATGAAAGCCATTCTCATCTCCATGTGTTGTGGTTACTCTACGTGTGTTGATTTTGGCTTATATGCACTTTTAAACATGTACATATGATTTCTTTTTTTTGTATTCATATTCATGTTGGCATACTATATATGAATTTCTAATTTAAATAAATCCCTTATATTTAATTGATACACATTTTAGCTACCAAGTATGCATGAAAGATATTTTCCTACTTCATATGTGTCTTCAGACCTTCTACCAACCCTAAACTGAATTCTTTGGATTTTGGAAACTTCATTTACCATTTTCTAGTTATTTATACCTAGCTTGCTATATTTTCAGATTTATTTCCTATGCCTAAATGTGCACTTTATTATGAAAATAGTAAGACACCTCATCTAAACAGAATAGGTTTTGGGTCTAAAATATTAAATAATATATTTTTGAATTCTCTTCTGATGTGAACTATTTTACATTTATTTTACTAATTTTCAGAATTATTCTCTACTTAAAAATGTGTCCCTATTACTAATAAATGTGAATAATCAATTAAACAGATTCATTTCAGCCAAAAAACTATTTTTATCTCACTCCAAAGTTTTCCAAGTACTAGGAAAGTTTTTAATTTGAATTTACAATATGTTTGTCCCATCTTTTAAATTTTAAATACTAAACATATATTCAAATTCCTAAATTGAATATCACATAGGGTTAAAAAGCTAAACTCACCCCACTACAGGGCCAATTATATTATTTTAAGAATTTCAAGGGGTCTAACTACACATAACAGAGGGGTTTTCCTAATTTTTATTAATTCCAGGGGCTAAAACTGATTTTTAAATGAATTTACATGATTTTCTGAAGTTCCAGGAGCTAGATCAGAAGTTTCCGGGGCTAGCTCGTGTTTTCCGAGATCCCTAGGGGGTAGCATGTAAGAATCCCGGCCTTTATAACGCGGGGCTGACGTGGACCGTCCGATTTAAAACAGATGGCTGAGATTATAACGTCGAACCGGTACGCGGGGATTTGAATTCTACCGTGCGATTTAAAATAGACGGCGCACAAGCGGCCACGTCGCTATGATCGAGCGCGGGCGGCGCTGCCCGGCGGCGCACGGCGGCGATCTCTCCGGAGAGCTTCGGATCTTCGTCAATTCTTCCTAAAACTGTGATTTTATGGCATAGATCGGTAGAGGGGAGGTCGGGGATCTCACCTCGGGGGTTTTCTTGAGCTCGGAGGTCCTGGAAAGCGGTCGGCGACGAGGTCCGAGGTGAATTCACGGCGAGGCTCGTTGGCGCTGTGTTTGAAGCGCAAACCACCGAGTTTTTGGCACCTGCGCGGTTCCCCGGAGGCGGTGGATCAAGATCAGCGCGTTAGATGAGAAATCCCGAGCGAAGATCGAGCGAAATTGGCCGAAGAAACTCGGGTTCTCACCGGGAAGAAAAACAGCCGATCGCGGGTGAAAATCGGGAAGATGCCGTTGTTTATATAGCCGGGGGAGGGCGGCGTTCGGTTGTGATCGAGTTTGCGTCGTCCAGGAACGAAATTCGGCTGGGATACGCGAGGATCCAGGGCGGTTTCGATTCGGAGGTGAGAAGAGTCCGGCCGGCCGAGCGCGGGCGCGAGGAGGAAGAAGGGTTGGCGGGCCCCACGTATCAGTGGGAAAGAGGGGGGGGGGGCGCGGCTGCGGGCTGGCGCGGGGTTTGGGTGGGCCGGCTGGTGGGTTTCGGCCCACTGGCCGGGAAGGTTTGTTTTTTCTTTTTCTTTTTCTTTTTAATTTCTGTTTTGAGTTTAATTTGAATTTTTGCAACACATGCAATACGTCCAAAAAATTTTAAATTCCTTTCTTGACAGGATTTTGGGGTGTTACATTCTACTAATAAATCTTTTTGTAATGAGTTTAGTAAGATAATGACAGATATGTTTAGGATGTCCATGATGGGAGAGTTGAAGTTCTTCCTTGGATTTCAAGTCAAGCAACTCAAGGAAGGGACGTTCATTAGTCAAACCAAGTACACACAAGACATACTCAAGAAGTTCGACATGGACAAAGCAAAACCTATCAAGATACCAATGGCAACAAATGGGCACCTTGACCTCAATGAAGATGGACCAAGTATGGATCAAAAGGTATATCGCTCTATGATTGGCTCATTACTTTATCTTTGTGCATCTAGGCCCGATATCATGCTTAGTGTATGTTTATGTGTAAGATTTCAAGCATCACCTAAAGAATGTCATTTAACAGCCGTTAAAAGGATCCTAAGATATCTAGTTCACACACCTAACCTAGGATTATGGTATCCAAAGGGATCTAAGCTTAATCTCATCGGATACTCCGATGCGGATTACGCCGGATGTAAAATAGATAGAAAAAGCACCTCAGGGACTTGTCAATTTTTGGGTAGGTCCCTAGTATCATGGTCATCCAAGAAACAAAACTCCATTGCTCTCTCCACAGCTGAGGCGGAGTATGTCGCAGCCGGGAGTTGTTGTGCTCAACTTCTTTGGATGCGACAAACTCTAAGGGATTATGGTCACAATATGAACCATATTCCACTCCTTTGTGACAATGAGAGTGCCATTAAGATAGCCCACAATCCCGTTGAGCACTCTAGGACCAAACATATAGACATCCAACATCACTTTTTGAGAGATCATTCTATAAAGGGGGACATAGCTATCTCACATGTAAGAACTGAAAAACAACTAGCCGATATTTTCACCAAACCACTAGATGAAAAACGATTTTGTGAACTTCGAAATGAGTTGAATATACTAGACTCTAGGAATGTGAGTTGAAAGTTGTGCAAATAGAAGTTCTCAAAATTTTTTCCACAACTTTCAAAAATGTGCACGATTGTGAACTTGTTCATCCTCTATTTCTTCTCTCATATATATATATATATTTATATATGGACCATATAGCAGGTGCAAGTAAATCCACCGCAAACAAAGGCAAAATTCTATTATATAAGAATCTTTAGACTTTAAGAGCCGGACTAGTCCGACCTAGAGGCCGGACAAGTCCGGGCTTCCTAAGAAGTCCGAGATGCAGCGGACAATCCCACAACGGACTAGTCCGCCCGGCACCCGGACAAGTCCGGACTAGAGACTAGTCCGGACCTAGTCCGACAGACCGGACTAGTCCGGACTGAGGACCGGACTAGTCCGGCCTCTGGAGACTTAACCTCCAAGGGTCGGGCTGACCCCTTCCTTCTCCCTCATTCACCTCCACTCCACTTCTCTCCTCCAAAACTCGCCCCCATTGGTGATTTTGGAGTCCTCCCTCAAATCCCTCGAAGGCATCCTCGATTCAAGGCTTGTGAAGTGCGGGGAATTCTTCTCCGACCATCTCCGCTCCTTCGAACAGCGAATTTCATCAAATTTCTTCACTCTAAGGTACTTTTTAACCTAGCCTTGACTTTTCACGAAAATCTTATTTATAGGACATACCTTTAGTACCTTAGGCCTTCTCTGATATTCCTATACTATATTATTGCACTCCCTCATAGTATTGCGACTACTTTGCTGAATTAGTGATCAAATCACCTCAGTTAGGCAGTCTTAGCCCCTAACTTTGGGGTTGTAAACTAATTCAAACGCAATGCTCCATCAACTAAGTACTTCGTTTCTCACCAGATCATGTCAGGACCCAGCGACGGTCCTCTTCCAAACCCCGAGGCCGAAGCGGCTCGCCAAGCCGCTTATCGTGCGGCAGCCAAGGCAGAGGCAGGAGAGGCTGCTGCAAGGGAGGCTCGGACAAAGAAACGGGCTGATAGGGAAGCACAAGCCTCTCAGTCCGTTGATCCTCCAAGGAGGAAGAGGCTAGTAACCCTGAAAGACAAACAACATGCCGAGCCCCAAAAATCAACCCAAGACAAAGGAAAAGGCAAAGCAGCTGATCCTCCCAGGAAAAAGGCCTTAGCCAATAGGGGACTCGTCATTCGTGACAACCCTAGACGGGGAAGGAAAAATCCCCCACAGGGACCTGTTGGGCCTCTTGAAAGGGCACCTCCTATGCACAACCCAAACCGCCAACCCAATTTGGCAAATGTAACCTTCAAGGGGAAAGGAGCCGGCAAAGCCAGAAGGTTCCGGGAAGAGGAGGTTTATAAGTACGAGAAGTCCACACCAGATCCTCACTTCTGGTGCGATTTACATTGTGACTACTACCGGCTTGTCTATCTCCCAATGAAGACGTCGGTAGTTGATGCTCAGTGGGTGGACTGGCCATACATGGCAAACAAGAAGCATCAAGTTTTTGATGTAGTAATTGAAGCAACAAAATGCCATGGGATCAAGGACTTGATGGCCTTTCAGTATGATTGGAACATTGAGGTCATAGTCCAATTTTACACCACCTGCTACTTCCACACCTATGGAAACAGGAAAATCACTTGGATGACAAATGGTGTGGTTTACTCTGTCCTGTATGATGAGTTTGCTCGAATCCTTGGACTTGGGGAGCACTTGAACTATGAGATCATAGTTCACAATGAGAGAACCTTGGGAAAGGATGACTTGGACTTCATGTACCCTTCATATCTCTCCTATGAGGCATCCTCAACCCACAACATCAAACCCATTTTTGGAGTGCTGAACAGGATTCTAAGAAAGACTCTAGCTCCAAAAGATGGAGATGCGGGGATGATACAGGGGTATCTCAGAAACCTATTGAAGCTGCTCAATGAAGAAGAGAGATTCAATGTCTTTGACTACATATACAACGACATCTTCAACATCTCCCACACCCCGAACAGATCTTGTGGCTATGCACCATACATCATGTGCATGATAGAAAGAGTCACAGGACTGGAATTTGCAAAGGATGTGAAGCACAGGAAGCTATGTCCTCTGATGCCGACTCCTCTTCCTCGCCCTCCTGCGTCCTTGGGCAGGAGGTCCTCTGCAGCTCCATCCTCCTCTGCTGGTGTGACGCCCTCAATTCTGTGGAAAACCACGGAACCGAGAACTAATGCATATGTGTGCCCAGGATGTTCATCACACATACACATATATTCCACAAACTGAATTCAGAATATATATAACCACGAATAACAGAGTTTATTACAATGTCTTATGAGTCTTGGACTCATGCTCACAGCGGAAGTCTTTATTTCTATGCAGCGGAAGTCTTTATTCTAATGCGGAAGCAATTTAACTAATGCGGAAGCAAATCTAAGCAGCAAATGGCTCCATCTCTATTCCATTCCACAGGCAAGGTTGAGAACAGATTACGCGCCTAATGCTCCACTTGGTCTCCATAGAAATCTTATTCTGCTGCTGATGATGAAATAATAATGCAAGTTTAAGTACAATGATGTACTCAGCAAGTGCGGGAAAAACATGATATGTAGCTCATAACAAGGTAGGTATAAAAAGGCTCATTTGCAGAAAAGCAGATTTATAAAACCATGATAAAACAGCAACGTAACTTTAGATGAATGTAATCCCAGCATGTATTAAATTACCAACATACCTCCATCACTTTCCATGTTCCACCCGAACATTAACCAACTTCATTCTTGCTCACGAATACCTCCTCGTATTCGCTACCATCTCACGAATACCTCCTCGTATTCGCTACCATATTATCTCATAAACAACTTCGTCACACACCGAGACCAATCTCGTTGCCATGACTCAACAGTCATGCAACTATCTTATCACCCGGACTCAACAGTCCCAAAACCAAACCATAACCATAATCAATAACCATAACCAAGAACCATCCCAACTAATCATGGCAGTTGGCCAGGCGCTCGTGACTGTAAGCTCGGCTATCATGATAGTTTTAGACTCTGCAGAGTTTGCACCTCTTTACCCACAAGTTTGTGATTTCGTCACCCGTCGGCGACTGCAGAACCTCCATTATACCAGTACACAGCCGTCGGTGTATGGTCAAGAGATCACAAAATAGCCTTTACAAAGGGGTTACTAGATGTATGGACTCACTAAGGTTTCACCGGCAGGCTAGAATCTCCAATTCTCCCACCCACGGGCCCCCTCTTGTGCCATGCAGTTCCCAGGGCAGTCCTCACTCGACCCCCATTCCCCGCGCCTTCCACAGTCCATAACACTATAGCAACTTACCTAATTACTCAGCTAAGCCGCACCCATACTTGGCCTTGTGGTGGCACTGTTATCCTGGCATGTGCATGCATGAACCGGTCCTTAGATCTACGGCAAGTAAACCACCATCTCATGCTACCTCATTCACAAACCCAGTCTTGCCTAGATCTCCCTCCGATCCATGTTCATTAACAACATCAGTTTCTCATTATTATTACGAGTGCAGTTAGCTAGACACATCTATCTCGCTTCCTAATCCCATGGACTCAGCGAAGCATAAAGCAAAAACCATACCCGACTCATAAAATTCCCTGGCGACAAGGGTGGTTTGACCCAAAACTAGTAAACTCCTATAAAGAGGGTTTCCCATCATGTTTGACTCAGCACACACACCTTTTCGCAAACAAAACAGTTTTTCCCAAAACATAGGATCAATATGGTCAAGGAGCACTTGCCTTGTTCTTGCGGTTCCGGTTGTTCTTGGATCTCAAAATCTTGTTGCTGCAGCTCGTCGTAGACAGCTCACTGAGCTTGTCCTGCTATGTAGGATCACGTGCATTCAAGATTCACAGCAATCAATATCATGCACAAACCTTAAACTAGATGCGATGATGCATATGCATGCTATCCTATGATTAGTTTTATTAGATTGGTTTGTACGTGTTCTTGCATGGCTTGCATGGATTTTATGATGAACAGAGGCGTTCGGATCAAAGGTGGACGTGGTGATGATCTTGTCTTTAGATCAACCTGATCATCAAGTGATATGTCCACGACAAGGCTTCTGTTCGAAAGGAATCAAAGAACAGATGCAAAGAAAATGTAACGATGTTGTCAGGTTGTATTGGAGACCTACCTTACGTTCTTCTCGGTCTCGAGGTCCTCCTCAGATCGTTGGGCTTTCCCCCGGCGATCTTCCTTGCTGTACTCCGGCGATGGTTTACTCGGCGGGTTGGGACTAAGGCTCTAAGTCGTCGGCTCAGGAGTTGGAAAAGAAGTTTGTGGTTTCGGCCAGAGGTTCTGGGTTCTATTTATAATCGGGAAGAGAAGAGTCCTAATCTGATTGTATCCCGAATAAGAGTCCTATTCAGATCATCGTTGGATCCTAACATCTTATCTTTAGTTGATTTGGTGCGGTAACATTGTGGAATTCAGGTCGGTTTCCTTTACGTACTGGTATTCTTACGCGTACAGATTCCAAAATCGCTTCAGAACCCGTCACCTTCGCGGTGATGAGCTCCGGAAGCTCCACGTGTTCACCGGGCCTGGTCTCTCCCTTTCCGCAGAGACGGGCTCCGGTTGTGCGCGTGTCAAACGAGCGAGACCTCCCTTTTCCTTCGGAGGTGAGCTCCGCGTGCGCCACATATCCTGGCGGTTGGGACCTCCTCTCTTACTCGGAGGTGGCTCCGCGCACGCCACGTGTTAGTGTCGGTCTTTCCTTCTTTCCTTAGAGACGTGCTCCAAGGTTGACACGTGTCCAACAGTGTCGGGCCTCCTGTAAAAGTCCCAAAACTTGTAAATAGAGAACTTGAGCTATGAATAAAGTTGAGTTTGAATACAAGAAATGGAACTTACAAAAATTTTTGTTTACTCATGAAAGTGTTGGCATGTGCTATAAAACTTTGAATTCAGTTTGAAATAAGAGGGTGACTTCCAAAAAGAAGAAGGGCATGTTTCAAAAGAGGAAATTCAAACTGTTGTTTAAAAAGTTGTATTTGCAATGACCAACTCAAAGATCAGAGTGCATATTCAAATTCCCCAGGTTAAATTTGTAGAGGAGGCAAATTTGGAGGTGCTTTGATAGGAATATCAAAGGAACTTGTGAATTCCATCCAAATTCGAATTTAAATTTGAAACTGTGGCACAAATTGTCAAATGGCAAAATGGCTTTTGAATTTGGATCCCTCATAGCTGAATTTGCAATGGGTTAAAATTTGGAGATCTTTTGGTGCAGAGAGGGGCTGTGGGCCCCAATTGTCATTGAGAGGGAGATTAAGCTTACTGACTAAGTCTTCAGCCTCTGCTATCGGTTCAACCGAACAGTCCACGAGGGCGCCACCGAGAAGCGGCTACTGCCACCTCCTGCTCGAGCTCCCCCCCCCCCCACGCACGGGCGCCAGAGGCGGTGCACCCGGCGCTTATCTCTCCCACCGAAGCAAACACGAAGCCTCTTACTCGTACCCGTGGTCTTCGTCTGCTCTCGCGCCCAAACAACAGCCGCCGGCGCCGCGTCTGTTCTCAGCGATCCTAAGCCGGCATCGCTCCCCGACTGCTCAAGCGATGAACACAAAAAAGGAGCGCCAGCGTGTGCACAAGAGTTTCCCCAGCTCAGCTCCGGCGTTCGGGGCTCCTGTCGGCCGTATTTTGAGGATCAGCGCCGAAGCCGAGGTGCAACCGGTGGAAACCGACGTCGGGCTCTCGTGGGCAGCGCACACCGGCCAGTTTCACGACTGAACGAGCGCACCCCAAGGCGCGCCAACTCCCTGCTGCTCCTCTCCAAATTTCAGAGCAATCCGTGCGACGTAGCTCCGGAATTTCAAGTTTTTCCCTCGGACGAGGAAAACCTACCCGCGGGTAAGAATTGTTGAAATTAACACTCAATTTGCTGTTAAAGCTGCTCATTTTGCACAATCAGGAGCTAGAATGGATAGGGAACCTTTTTCCTTCGCAACCCTAGCTTAGAATTGAGCGGTTGCACCTAATTTCGAGTTTTTGCTTCGGCAGCCATGGCGGGAACGATCGGGTGCTCGGTGAAGTCCTAGTAGCCATTGTTCCCGAGCTACGTTGTGGCCATGTCGAGCTTCTTTAGCCGTCACTGATGCTGCAGAGCCGATCCCTTGAGGTTGTTGTGGGCTGAAGCGATCGGTCATCGGCGCCGAAGCTCCACCGATGCCGTTGCACGGCGCCGACCTGGTTCCGGACTCCTAGAGCGTGGGCTGACCCCCTAGATGAGTTCCTCGTCCCCGAAAACCCCCGGGCGGCGAGTAACAGGCCGAGAGGCGGCCGGGAAGCCGGATTCTGATGATCTCCGGCGAGCTCCGGCGGGGGGGTCGCGCGGGCATCCAGAGGTAGAAGACGAGGGCGTCAGGCCCACTGTCAGTGAGCGGAGGACCGGCCGGGATTTTCTGCGGAGTCGGATCCTTTGCGACAGCACGGGAATGATACTGTGGCCCCGTGTGGTTGTCCCCAGCGCATGACGTGTGGTCCCCTGGACCCACAGGCAGAGTTTGAACTTTTCCCGAATTTAGTTTGAATTCCAGATTTAGTTCAAACTTTAGAACCTCATAACTTTTGCTAGGGAGCTCCAAATTTAGTGATTCAAATTGGGTTGGATTCAGGATGAAAAGATCTATCCAAATATGCGACCCAATTTCCATGAAAACCCATAGAAAATTCTGGAAAATGCTTTAAATCTTTTCAGCAAAAGAATTTTAGAGGGAGTTTGGTTCATCCAAAATTCCCCAAATTTTTCCAGAATATTAGTTAGGATATTAGGAGACTCCTGTAAAAGTTTCAGCTCATTTGAAGCTGATTTAATTAGGGTAATTCTAATTCCAATTTTCTGCATTCAAATAAGCACAGAAACATTTTCAGGGAATTTCCAAAACTTGGAAATTCAGTTCTATCCATTCCTTAGCTCCACAAATACTAGGAAAAATCATGCATGCTACCTGAGCTATGTATGAAATTGTAGTTCACTTGAATTGGCATGAAAATGCAAATTTATTCAGAATTAATTCCTTTTTACCTAAATGCTTAGGGAATTGTTCTGGGTGATCTACTTAGTGAATTGTTCTGAATTTTGGTCCATAGGACTTTCTTGTGACAAGGAACTCACAAGAAAATTTCCAGCTCCATTGGAGCCTTGGATCAATTGTGTTCTGTTCAACCAATTAGGAGATCACCACCCAAGTGATGAACCTCACTCCTCACTTGATGATGGTGCTTAGACACACACCCAAACCACCACCCCCAGTTTCATTTTAAATTCTTAAACAAAGTTCCAGTTTCAAACTTGTCTTTAGCACTTGTTAGCAAAAGGATTTATAATTAAACATGTATACATATTCATAACGTGTAGTGGTTAAACGTGGATAAGTGAAGATTTGATCAAGGAGCAAGAAGGCAGGGATTAAGCTTCAAGTCATCATCAGCAACTAACTTCATCTTATCTGACTTTAGTTACCTGCAAAACCAAGGCAAACCCCGGTTTGCATTTAAGTTGTTTTCTAAAGTCTTTCATTTGTTCACTACTATGGGTCAAAGTTTGTATGTGCATTAGGTCAAGGATGTTTTATACTCCACTTGCATAACCAAACATGAACCCTGAGGTCAAGGGTAGCATTGTGTCATCGCTGTAGAATAAGGCCATGCTAAATAGACTAGGGCATCCGGTAGAAGACGAGTAGTTGGAATCTACTCGCGAGCTTGTTTTTAGGATCACATAAGGGTGGCTGGTAAGAGAGGCAAACTAAAGTTTACATTTCTAAAGATGAGACCGGGCAGGAGGGTTAGGCAGCGACAAGACGAGGTCTTGGTCGAGTAGCTCTGCCCGTGTCGGTCAAGGACCGAAGCGTATGCGGCCCTGGGAGCAAGTATTGAGTTGTGTACCGGATGCTTACTGATATATGGGAACCAGGAAACCGATGTACCAGGTTCACTAGAGTGTAGAGGCATACCACATCGTCTCGTTAGACCTATGAGCCCAAGACGGCGCGACCGGCTCTACAGTTTAGTGGCCTGAGAAAGGTTGCCACATACGACGTTATGAAGGACGCTAGAGTTGGGTCTTCAGAGGCGGGCGTATGTGTCGAGTTATCCAGGTAGTGTTTGATTCGAATCACCGTCCCTCGCAGTTATGAGTACCGCTTGCTCACTGCAATGTGACGTAGTAATCAAGTTGTGTGGTAATAGTTTGCAAAAGTTTTAAATGCTGTTATGCTAATTATAAATTGCATGAAAACCATGTTTGAAGTAGAGATAGAGCAAACTAAAGTTATTTTTCACCTTGGGACAGGTAACATTGGAATGAAGCGCTTCTTGTTTGATTGTGGAGTTCCAATGTTGCTGGGCAAGGTCACTACTATTATGGCTAAAATCTGAAAGTTAAGGATGAACTCGTAGGCAAGTCTTTTTGCAAATGACCGGTTTAAGTCTTAGGTTACTTTCATGTAGAGTTTCAAGTCTTAGGAGAGACGGTTAAGTCTTGCTGAGCCTTTGTGCTCACACTTGCTATATAAGTGGTTTTGCAGGTTAACCTCGACGCTATAAAGAAGGTTGTCCGGTGAGACTCGGGAACTCCCGAGTCATGTCACCCTTGGAGAACCTAGCCGCTGCCATGTCTTCGTGTCGCTAGCGAGAGGAGTACGCGGGCTGGACCTCTTTTCGAGTGCTTCTTAGATATTCAACGTGAGCTGTTATAGACTTCCGCTGTAGCTATTTATGTAAAGTATTTACAAAGAACAATTGTAAGCTTCCACTTTGATTTATGTAATACATTGTTCCTTATATGTGTGGTGTTGGGTGCCGCATAACACGGCACCACCCAATGCGATCCCCGGGCGAGGCGGCACGACCCCGTGATCGAGGACGGGCCCTCTCAGCGTGGTATCAGAGCCGCATTGGTAATAGCGCACGGAATAAGGATGGTATTACGACAAAAACTTAGGATACGGTAAGGAAACGATATTAGGCCCACATAAGGACTATAGTAGTGTAGTTACTTAAAGTGGCAAGACTAACATATGTGTTTTAATTCTGAACTTTCATTATGTAAAGACGCACCTACGCTCAGTTAAGAATGGTAAGGAAAGCCACCGAAAGCGGTTCAATTTCAGTTAGCTCCTCTGACGAGGAAAGTGGTTCAGGGTTAGATCTCACAGCTTGGTGTGATATGTTAATATGAAACTCTTGGACTCGTCATGTTCCTGAGTTCATATGAAACGCTGATCCCTAGCGTGCATTAGGCAAGTAAGTGGAGACCCCATCGTGTGGTCAGTAACGCGATAGTGTGTTCGTCTGGAAGTAGCCCAGGAGGACATACGCAGCGCTTGCCATCGGCGTGCCCTGCAGGGCAGTAGGTGGTATCCGTTGGGTTGATAACATTCCCAACCGTGACGACCCGTTCATGACATACTCGGGTTCCCCGTCGTGTGGTGTTGAAACACGATCACGTACCTTGAGGCGTGACTTAACTCAAGGACGGCCGTATGGCAATGATACGGGCGTTTGTATTTACTTTCAAATATGGAACTGCCTGAAATGAAACAACCTTTGAGTGCACCACTATTGAGTGTTCTTCTGCAGGTACTAACCACGTACGTATCCCGTGTATTACACGTGTGCGAGAGACCGTATTAGTGCCACTGATAAAACGGATATGCCAGTATAATCCAGTTTAGTATTTTCTTTTGGTGAGGCTACGTAGTACCGACATGTTCTTCCGGTGCATCGACACCGTACTACACTAAATAACCTCCTCCCTAAGAAGAAATGAGCCATGAACTAACTTTCAACTAAAAATGGAAGTTTGAAACAAGTATTAGTTATTGAACTCTTATTTTGAGCTAAGATTCAAATGAGAGTATAACTAGGTGTCCAAGTATTCAAAAACAGAGTGCTCTGTTTCTGGCAGAAATTCTTGCTGGAATTTAACAGAGCATAACTCTGAGTATCTTGACCCAAATAAGGTGTATGATACAGTTCTGGAAAGATTTTCAAGTGCTATACAACTTATTTGTAGGCCTCCAGAGCAGAATCACACGTTACATGGGTGAAAAGTCCAGTTGAAGGCAAACTGTTCAGAACCAGGACAGTAGCAAAAAACTCTCTGGACCTTTATGTTTTAAAGCCATAACTTCCTGTAGAAAAATCCTTAAGGAGCCTATGAGTACTTGTTGGAAAGCTGCTGAAGTTTACTAAAACTTTGGTATAAAACTCGAGTCAAGAATCTGTTGATAACTTGAGTAAAATTTGGAGTTTGTGTGAACTGGTCCGGGTAGTCCCGCTGATTAGTTTAGCGTACTTAAGATTTTTTTAAACATGAATGTGGTTATGCTTTCATAAAGTACATGACATGTTCATGTTTTACTTATCTTTATTTACTACTGAGGTAGAATTTTTATTGACTCAAAATTTTGTTTCGTTCAGTATGGTACGTACACATTCTCAAATGGAGCTTGGAGGTTCAAGTCGATGTGGGAATGACTCGACTTCATCACAAGAGGCATCGCCAACCGGATTGGCTGAAATTATGGTGAAGATGAATGAAACTATCCAAACTCTAGTTCAGCAAGGCATAAATCGAGAAGCTCAACGTCACATGCCAACCGAGAGCACGTACCTGGATTTCTTGGCGACACAACCGCCGGTATTCTCTGAGGCGGCTGACCATTGTGAAGCAAATCACTGGTTACGTGTCCTTGAGTCCAAATTTGGGTTGATCCAATGTGATGAATTCTCGAAGACTCTATATGCCGCTCAGCAGCTGCACGGCTTTGCTGGAGCATGGTGGTCAGACTACCTTGCTGTCCAACCAGCAGGGCATCGTGTCAAATGGGCGGAGTTCCAGGCTGCATTTCGTGCTCGTTTCATCCCTGCGGGCATAATGCAAACCAGTCTGGATGAGTTCTGGAGTCTGAAGCAAGGGGACAGGAGTGTTATTGAGTATGCAAAGGAATTCAATCGCTTAGCTCAATATGTCCCTGACTATGTGAAGTCACCAGCCATGAGGGGTTATCATTTTTATCGAGGGCTGACTGCTAGGCTGCGATGTGAATTGGCTCAAGTTAGCCATGAGAATTTTGATGAGTTTGTGAGCTGTGCTATCGCCCAAGAATATTATTCCAACCTCTACCTCAAAGAAAAGAGGGAGAGGGACTCATCACAGGATGAAGACAATCATCTACCTCAGAAGTATCGGTTGGTGATCCGTTCACCTTCCGGTCAAGAGATTCCACAAGAGGTGCAATCATTCTGGGAGTGTGACGACTCTTCTACTCCACAGAGGTCTTATTCACCTCCACCGCAGCAGCAACTTGTTTCCCATGCACCTCAGTATCAACAAAGTGCACTAGAATATTATTACCCTCCATAGGTTGAAGATGGACAAGGTGATTTCTCAGCTGAACCAGGTGCTGTCCCACTTCCCATTGACAATGAGCTCAACATCAATGAAGCCACTGAACCGAGCAGCAACAATGTGTCTGCGGGTCCAGTTCCACAGAGCGATCTTGGGCAGCAAAGAAGAGCTATGTCCAGAGTGGGGACAGTTAATTATGTGTCAGTCGATGATCTGCCAAAGGGAGGACCTGTTCTTGCCGGCAGGTTCACCTTAAATGACAAGCCGGTTGTCATTTTATTCGACTCTGGTGCAACGCATAACTTCATTAGCCGGGCAACGGTAATCCGGGATCAGATCTCCACCACTATCACAAAAGGTTCATACCTTATTCATTCGCCAGGTGGAGACATATCAACTAATGAAGTCGTCTCTCGAGCACCACTCTGCTTGGGTGGAAAAATTTATCCTACCACCCTCATCGTTCTCGAAGACCAGGGAATCAATGCCATATTAGGAATATCATGGTTGACCTTCCATAAAGCTGTTCTGGACATCGAGAACAGGAGTGTTCACTTGGACTCTCCACTTCACGGATGTCAAACATTGTATCTCGGCGAGGCGGTTTCCAAAGACCAGGAAGTATGTAATGCCGAGGCTTGCAAGTTAGAAGACATTCCGGTAGTCCATGAATATCCGGACGTGTTTCCTGAAGATCTTCCAGGCTTACCATCTGAGCGCGAGGTGAAATTCAAAATAGAGTTGATACCGGGAACCACGCCGATCTCTCGGAGACCATACAAAATGGCTCCGAATGAATTAGCCGAGCTGAAGGAGCAACTCAAGGATCTGATGGACAAGGGGTTTATTCGTCCAAGTTCATCACCATGGGGTTGCTCAGCTTTATTTGTGAAGAAGAAGGATGAGACGCTGAGGCTATGCGTCGATTATCGTCCTTTGAATGCTGTGACCATAAAGAACAAGTATCCACTACCAAGAATTGATATTCTTTTCGATCAGCTAGTGGGTGCTAAAGTCTTCTCCAAGATGGACTTAAGGTCGGGATATCATCAAATCAAGATTCGCGCGGAAGATGTCCCGAAAACAGCATTCTCGACAAGATATGGACTCTATGAGTATCTTGTCATGTCATTTGGGTTGACCAATGCTCCGGCCCACTTTATGTATCTTATGAACTCGGTGTTCATGCCGGAGCTGGATCAGTTCGTCGTGGTATTCATCGACGACATCTTGGTCTATTCCAAATCTGAAGAGGAACACGCTAAACATTTGCATATTGTGCTCCAACGACTGAGAGATCACAAGCTCTATGCAAAGTTTAGTAAATATGAATTCTGGATCAACAAAGTGCCATTTCTTGGGCACATTATTTCAGCAGAAGGCATTGCTGTTGATCCAAACAAGATTGAACAAGTGCTGAAGTGGAAGTCTCCAACATCAGTCCATGAAGTTCGTAGCTTCTTGGGTTTGGCGGAATATTACCGGAGGTTCATCCCGGGCTTCTCAAAGATCTCCAAACCTATGACTGAGCTACTGAAGAAGGGCATCAAATATGATTGGAGCAAACCATGTGAGGAAGCTTTTCAAGCGTTGGTGAAACACCTCACAACAGCCCCGGTTCTAGCTCAACCGGATACAACCAAACCTTTTGATGTTTATTGTGATGCGTCTGGCATCGGGCTTGGTTGTGTACTCATGCAAGGAGGATGTGTGGTCGCTTATGGATCACGGCAATTACGGAATCATGAGCAACATTATCCAACTCATGATTTCGAGCTTGCTGCCGTGGTATTAGCTCTGAAGATGTGGAGACATTACCTATTGGGAAATCTGGTTCATCTCTACACCGACCACAAAAGTTTGAAGTACATATTCACTCAGAAAGAGTTGAATATGCGGCAACGGCGATGGTTGGAGCTGATCAAGGACTATGAGATTGAAATTCATTATCATCCGGGCAAGGCAAATGTGGTTACCGATGCACTCAGCCGGAAGTCTCATATTCATAACCTGACCATTACGCCACTAGAAGAGGAAGAACCAAGTCTCTACTTGGTTCCATATGGAGCCTTACATAATCTGGCTCTCATACCTACAATGAGAGAGGAGGTCATGGAAGCTCAAAAGAAAGACAAGGGCATGGCTCATATCAGAAGGAGATTGAAGAACGGGAAAATGAAATGTTTCCGGTTAGATGATGAAGGCACTCTATGGTTCAAGGACCGGATAGTCGTACCCCGTGATATGAGGCTGCGAAAGAAAATTTTGGATGAGGGTCACTTATCCAAATTTTCTATTCATCCGGGCAGCAACAAGATGTACCAAGAATTGAGGACTAAATTCTGGTGGACCCGGATGAAGAGAGAGGTTGCTAAATACGTATCAGAATGTGATACGTGTCGGCGAGTTAAAGCCAACCACATGAAGAAAGCGGGGACCTTACAACCGCTAAGCATTCTGGCATGGAAGTGGGAGGATATTAGTATGGACTTCATTGTTGGACTACCTCTCACGGCTAATAAGCATGATTCGATTTGGGTAATCGTGGATCGGTTAACAAAATCAGCACGCTTCATCCTGGTGCGTACTAAATACAGCGCCAAAAAGTATGCGGAGCTGTACATAGCACGAATCTTTTGCTTGTATGGGGTTCCCCGTACCATTGTCTCCGACAGAGGATCGCTGTTCGTGTCCCGCTTCTGGGAACAGCTACCCACATCCTTGGGAACTAAATTGATTCGAAGCTCCGTGTATCACCCTCAAACCGATGGGCAAACTGAGAGGGTGAATCAAATACTTGAAGATATGCTGAGAGCATGTGCCATTCATCACGGTAAGAGCTGGGATGATCACTTACCGTTGGCGGAGTTCTCATATAACAATGGGTATCAATCAAGTATCAAAGTGGCGCCTTATGAAGCTCTCTACGGACGGAAGTGCCGCACACCCTTGAACTGGTGTGAAGCCGGCGAGAGAGTTATTTACGGGATTGATCTCGTAAATGAAGCGGAAGAGCAGGTACGGCTTATTCAAGCAAATCTTAAAGCCGCTCAGTCCAGACAAAAGAGCTATGCGGATAAGAGACGTCGTCCTCTAGATTTCCATGTTGGGGACCACATATACCTCCGCGTATCTCCTATGAAGGGCATCCACCGATTCGGAGTGAAAGGAAAATTAGCTCCGCGTTTTATCGGTCCCTTCGTCATCATTGAAAGATGTGGGCCCGTGGCATACCGTTTGGAGCTGCCGGCAACCTTAGATGGAGTTCATAACGTCTTCCACATATCTCAGTTGCGGAAGTGTTTAAAAGTTCCAACGGAGGTTCTCACGGGAGACTTAGCCGATTTAAAGCCGGACCTCACTTATGCTGAGCGACCAACCGGGATAATTGATGAAAAGACTGGCGAAACCAGAAACCGGACGCTGCGATTTTTCAAGGTGCTCTGGGAAAATCACACGTCCAACGAAGCTACATGGGAAAGCGAGGAATATTTACAGCGCAATCATCCGGAGTTGTTAGAGGCTTATATGTAGTAGTTGTCCTCTCCACGTTGTCCTTAATCATGAATCTCAGGACGAGATTCTTTTTAAGGGGGGAGGAATGTAAAAGTCCCAAAACTTGTAAATATAGAATTTGAGCTATGAATAAAGTTGAGTTTGAATACAAGAAATGGGACTTACAAAAACTTTTGTTTACTCATGAAAGTGTTGGCATGTGCTATAAAACTTTGAATTCAGTTTGAAATAAGAGGGTCACTTCCAAAAAGAAGAAGGGCATGTTTCAAAAGAGGAAATTCAAACTGTTGTTTAAAAAGTTGTATTTTCAATGACCAACTCAAAGATCAGAGGGCATATTCAAACTCCCCAGGTTAAATTTGTAGAGGAGGCAAATTTGGAGGTGCTTTGATAGGAATATCAAAGGAACTTGTGAATTCCATCCAAATTCAAATTTAAATTTGAAACTGTGGCACAAATTGTCAAATGGCAAAATGGCTTTTGAATTTGGATCCCTCATAGCTGAACTTGCAATGGGTCAAAATTTGGAGATCTTTTGGTGCAGAGAGGGGCTGTGGGCCCCAATTGTCATTGAGAGGGGAGATTAAGCTTACTGACTAAGTCTTCAGCCTCTGCTATCGTTTCAACCGAACAGTCCACGAGGGGGCCACCGAGAAGCGGCTACTGCTACCTCCTGCTGGAGCCCCCCCCCCCCAAGCGCGGGCACCAGAGGCGGTGCACCCAGCGCTTATCTCTCCCACCGAAGCAAACACGAAGCCTCTTACTCGTACCCGTGGTCTTCGTCTGCTCTCGCGCCCAAACAACAGACGCCGGCGCCGCGTCCGTTCTCAGCGATCCTAAGCCGGCATCGCTCCCCGACTGCTCAGGCGATCAACACAAAAAAGGATCGCCAGCGCGTGCACTGTAAGGGCCTCAGTTTTTGACACACATTTGCAGTGTTCATCACCACACCACACACCTCATTTGAGGAAGGATCATGAACACAAATGAAGAGCAAGTAACAATTATCAACATGCTCATTAGAAAACAAACTCACATATTGCAAAAGTGGTATTTCCCATATGTGATATAGATGGGCTGGACATATGAAAACTCCTACACTTTACTAAGGATGTCCATGCCAAGTTTCACCCAAATTCAAAACCCTTTTGAGGTCATTTTGGGTATAGTTAGGAAGAGGGCAGTTTGAAACCATATTCAAATTCAAACTGTTTTTATCCCATGAATTTAAAAGTGGGAGGCATATTCTTACTCAGCACATTTTTGTGAGCTCACACACCAATTTTCACTCCATCTGGAGTTGATCTTGACATGAGCTAAGTGGGGAAAATTCAAACTTTATTTGAATTCAAAGCTGAACTTGTGCTGAAATTCACTCAAACCAAACCCAATTTGAATTCTATTCAATTCAAATGGCTCAGGGGTGAATAATTTGAATCACCAGGGGTATTATGGGGCTCACTGTTTACTACAGTGATTAGGAGTAAATTTCAGAGGTTAAAACCCCGGGTGGGACCCACATGTCATAGAGGGAAGAAGGAGAAACTTTCACCCAAAGTCAGAGTCTCGGTGGGAAATTCCACCGAGCAGCTGTCGGCTGTGCCACCGAGCAGCTACCGGCGCCACCAGCGGCTTCCCTCTCCGCACGCTGGCGCCCAGGGCAGCTTGCTCGTGCCCCCACGCGACCGGCACCACCTCAGCCGAGCAGGAGTCGGCCGGCTTTATCTTCTCGCGGGCAAACCCGAGCAGCGGCATTGTTTCTCGCCGCAGCTCTCTTCTCAATCGGGAAAACCAGCAAAACCATCTCCTCCTTCGTTCCTGAGCTACTAGACAGCCACCGAGGTCGCACTTCACCTCCCCAACACCAGAAACCCCGAGCTCCGACCTCCCTTTCCCGAAAACGATCGCCACCGCGGCGACCTAGCCTCGACCGAGAGTCAGGCGCCCGTGGACAGCGTTCCACAGGCATTTTCACGGTCCAGCAAGAGAGGCAACAGGAGCGCGCGACCACCGTGCTGCTCTCCTCCAAGTTGGAAGCCAACCGTGAAGAATCCGCAGAGGATTTCCAGTTTTTGTTCCGACGACCGTAAACCGAGCTTCCGGTATGGTTTCTTTAAATTCTCGCTCTATGATCTTTCGGAGGTCATCAAATCTTGCACATATACTCTGGACTAGCCGGCGATCAAGTTCTTTTCTTCATCCGTAGCGCGAAACTGTCTAGGAGTGACGAATTTCGAGCTCGATCGAGGGCAGTCATGGCGGGCACGATCAGTCACACGGTGCCGACCGACTTGCCGCCATCCCTGAACCCTTTTGACACCTTGTCGAGCTTCCTAGAGGTACACTGATGCTGTAGGACCGTTTGTTCGAGGATTTGGCGGGTTAGAACCCACGGACGACGGTGCCGAACCTCCACCGAGGCCGCGACACGTCGCCGGGCTATTTCCGGTCACCCCCAGCCCGACCTAACACCACCGACATGTTCCTCGACGTCGACAACCCCCTGGCGGCGAGTTTCAGCCCCTGGGAGGTCCGGCAGCGGTGAGCCGGCGAGCCCCGAGTCTGCTCCGATGAGGTCAGCGGCGCGGGCGCGAGAGAACGGCAGGAGGAAGACGAAGCCGGCTGGCCCACGTGTCAGCGGCTGAAGAATTTAAATCGGGATCGGATGTGGCCGGGGATCGGCTGTACTGGCGCGCAAATACCCTGTGAGCTCCGGTGTGCCGGACACCTCCGTGCTCGACACATGTGGTAGCTCCGGTGTGCCGGACACCTCCGCGCTTGACACTTGTCTCCGCGGGCCCCCGAGAGTTTAGACTTTTCCCCGATTTTCAGAATTCTTCCAAATTTCAAATCCTCATAACTTTGGCTAAAAAGCTCCAAATTGAGTGAACCAAATTTTGCTGGATTCAGCTCTCCGAGTACTTTCCAGCAAATCAAGTTTCACTTCATGAAAACCCCTAATTCTCCAGAATTAATTCCTTAAAATTTAAACTGTTAGGAATTTTAACTGGAGAATCCTTTGGAGGAAAATCCTGAAATTTTGCTGGGATGTTCACCAAAATATCCCTGAACTACCATAAAAATTTCAGATCCATTTGAGCTAATTTGATCCAACTAATTATGTGATTAGTGAAACTGTTCCAGAGAAAATAGAAAATGTTCAGAAACATTTTCAGAATTTTCTCTGAAATTGTTTAGCTCATATCTTTAGTTAGGAACTTCCAAATTAAGTGAGACCAACTCCATTAGAACCCTCTGAAAATCTAGTTTTCAGAAAGTCATAGTTTGTTTCATGAAAATCCCTAGAACACCCTAAGAGTTCCAATTAAGGTCAAGGACATAATTAATTGTGGAGGGCTCAAATGAGCTTTGCTGCAACTAAAACTTGACCAAGTCTCTGTTTACGTTGTAACCAAGCCACAGTAAAAGTTTCACAGTCATTAGGTCTGTCTAGCAAGGGTTATAGACTTTACAACTTCAAAATCAATACAAATGCATTTAAATTGATACATATATTGCTTCCATCATGTAGTCGCTAAGGTCGAGGAGGAACCCGAAGTCCTAGACTTCGTAACTCCGGAGGAGCAGCTAGCCTACGACCAAGAGCAGCAAGGCAAGCTCCGGTTTGCATTAACCTTTTTACAAATGCTTACTGTTTTGAGCACATCTTTGAATATTGTTGTGATTCTTTGCATTAGAGTCTTGATTGGAAACCCAACTGCATAGCCAAGAAAACCATGGGTTGGGGTTAGGATTGAAAACCTCGTTAGCCACTGCATTGCTAAGATAGAGTAGGATTCGGTACAAGTCGAGTAGTTGGAACTACTCGCGAGCATAGGCTAGAGGCACTCGACTCGGGTAGTGATAGCACATGAAACACATGGCAAGAAAATGAGACCAAGCGGAGAGTAAGGGCAGCAGGACTTTGGGGCCTGTGTGCTGTAGCTCCGCTTGTGTCGATTGAGGACCGAGCCGTGTGCGGGCCTGTTGAACAAGCTAGAACAGTACCGAAGACCTACCGGCTATATGGGAACCGGGAAACTGATGTAACTCGGGTAGCTGGGTGTTGAGGCATAGCTGGTCGTTCAGAGGGTAGGTTGAGAGCTCGAGGTGTAAATCGGCTGGCGGCACTGAGATGCGCGTGCAGAGACCTCTTGCTCGGGACGATTGGACCGGTTCAACATTTGGCTAACGGGTGAAAGGTAGTCGCGTACGGCGTCCGTGATGGTTGTTGTAGGCAACATCGAGTACGGGCGTACGTGACGGGTTGTTCGGGTAACCCTGCAGGTGTAAATCGATTATAATCGCCGTCCCTCGCGGTCAGTGAGTACCACTTGTTCACTGTACCGTGATGTAGAAAGAACAGGCTAGTTACATGTTAAAATGTTGCTGATTGAAAGCTGGACATTGATTGTTAATGATATGCTGTAGCTTAGAGCTAACTAAAGTTCTTTTCAACTTTGGGCAAAGTACATGAGAGAAATGCGTTTCTTGTTTGATTGCGGCTCTCTCATGTGCCTTAGTGTAAGGTTCTCCACAACCTGCTGCTAAAACTTGAAAGTAAGGTTCTACTAATTAGGCGAGTCCTTGCAACTGATTTTTACCTCATGTAACCCATTACCCTCATGTAGAAGTTTCATGTTTAGGTGAGACGGGTCAGACTTGCTGAGCCTTCGTGCTCACTGCTTGTGTTTGAAGCTTTTGCAGGGTTCTATGAGGAAGGGACTCCCGAAGAGGAGACGGAACCCCAGGAGGGGAACCCCGTTGAGTGGGAGTCGTGCACGCCGCAGAGTTAGTGTGCGTGCGTGCTAGCAAGGACACGTTCGAGGGCTGAACGTGCACTTGATGCTTAGTCTACGCTCGCGAGTGTAGACTGAACTTATTTTGATGTAAACATGTTCATAAACTTGTTTATGTAATAAAATTTCCGCTTCCACTTTGTACCTTTGACGTGTGTTATACGGTGCTGTGCAACGCAGCACCCCTCAGCGTGATCCTGGCTTGACAGGACCATTGGGGTCGTGTCAGCGCTGGTATCAGAGCTCGCTTGAGGTTTAACACAGTACAAAGGTCTTCTTTTTCAAAAAAATCCAGTGAGGAACGAGTTAGTAGCCCGTATAAGGATGTTATTAGCATATAGAAAGTGGCATATTAACCTATTTGTTATGTCCGAAAATCGTGCATCTCGGGACGTTCATGTCTTGGGGGGTGCATGTAAGCGCTGTCCACCAGTGCGCACAAGCTGAAGGGTGGAGCCCCACGGGTGGCAGGTAACCCGACCCGCTTTGATATCCTCTACGACTCTTCATGTCGTTTGGGGTATTCGAGCAACGTCTGTCCCTGGCGTGCGTGGTGCAATTTGGGAGACCCCGTCACGTGGTCTGAAACGTGAACACGTAACTCAAGGCGTGTTTGGCTTGAGAACATCCGGGCGAGTGATGACGGCCGGGTGTATGAACTGTATGGATTCCAGGCTTGGTGTGCAGCCGAGTTTGATGATTGTTTGAGTTTCTGCAGGTAGCCTGACCACGAAACAATAGACGTGTAGCATCCGTGTGCGAGTGACGTTTAGTGCCACTGAAATAACGAAGCCGGATAAGTCCGGTATAGGTTTTTCTTTGTGGGGACGTAGTACCAACATAATCTGGTGACGCATCGACGTCACACCCAACTAAATGAACAACATAATTTAAAACTTGAAGGTTTTTATCTAAAGTAGTAAAACTTGATGTAACTCCTTCCCTTGAACAGGATATTCAAAGTTAATAAGTTTTCAACTTATAGGTTGTTAAGGACAGAGCACTCTGTTTTCAGCTGAATCAAGGCTGAAGTTAATCAGAGGTTAGAGATTGAGTTCTATCGAGGATGGGGTCATATGATACATTTATCGAAAGCTTTGGAAGAGCTTTACAACTCTTCTGTTGAGGTCCAGAGGTGTTTCATCCCTTAACCAATCGAAAAAGGCAGTAGAGTTGAAACTGTCCAGAAAACAGGGCAGAGCAAAGACTCTCTGTAAACTCTCTGTAAATTAAGCATAACTTTCTGCTTAAAAATCCAAAAATAGAAAATGAGGTAGTTCTGGAAAGCAAATGAGATGGGTTACAACTTTGTAACAGAAAGTTTTGTCAGATTAGGAACATAATTAACTGGGATTCTTGGATCAAATCAGTACCTAAAGCAAGGAGGTGCTGTCCAATTTTCTCCAGGAATTCTGTTAACTTTGACATCTCATAACTTTTGAACCAGGACAAATCTTAGGCCAAGCAAATACTTTCTGGAAAGCTATTAAAGTTAGCTTTAACTTTGATGTGGAGCTCCAGAACTTGTTTTGCTTTAACATGGCCTAAATCAGGTTGATATGGAAACTGGTCAGGGCTGTCATGGGAACAGCAGATCAGCAGTCAAATTTGTTTAAAATTTGAACTATGTTTCCAAGTTTTGTGGGTTCAATGACATGTCTTATGTTATAACTCAAGAGTTTACTGTTTAAATAAATATTTGACATTTCTCAAATATATTTTTACAGATGACAGCAGATAAACAGTTGGAGAACGGGTGGGTGGTTTCCTACTGTTCTGACCGTAGCGGCTACCCGGAAGCATTGTGGCAAATGCTCCAATATTTCGGGTACAACCAGATGTCGCAATACTTCACCAAGGAAGAAGGCGAAGAGGGGAACAAGACATGGACGATCCATGTCAAGGTTCCTGCAGGACCTACGCCACCCGGTTGGGTGCCATTCACCGTCACGGTGAGAGGAAGACAACCGGAAGGAATATGGCAAGTGGCAGCCCGTGACACTATGTCACGTTTCTGCCAACTACACGTGCAGGCTGTGGAGGGCACTCCATACGCACTCATTCCGGTGGAGTGATGAGCTCAGCATGTGTGGGAAGAGAGGTACCTGGAGGCAACAGACCCGAGTTGCCCAAGGTACAACCCCGCGGAGGCAAATCTCAGCCTCCAGATGACGGCGGGAAACGCCGTGATGGACAGCCAAGCTGTTCATACGGAGCATCTCGCCACAAAGCTCAAGGATAGCACAAGCCGTGGAGATCATTTCGAGAGTGCTCACAGCGCACTCCGCAATGTGCTCCTTCCGATGATCAAGTGACTGAATGAACAGCACAATCAGTTGCATCGTCTGAAGAAGGCGAAGAGAAAAAGCCGTGTCAACATCACGGCGTTACAAGAACTGGTGCAGACCCTAACCCAGCAGAATGAGGACCTTGCTCAAGAGCGGGACGACGCTATAAAGGAAGGAAAAGGCTGGGAAGAGGACTACAACCAAGCTATGGATGAGGTGCATGCTTTGCAGGACCTCGTGCCCCCGGTGTTAGGCGTACCGGTGGTCTTGGGTCTTCCAGCAATGGGAGAACCTGGAATGGGAGAAGAGGTGGTAGATCCAGAGCCACCAGAAGAAGTACCGGAGGAGGACGATCCACAGGAGGTCGAGTTCTACTCCGAGTAGAGGGTTACAGTTGCCATGTAGGGCAGCCAGGGTAGCGTAACCAAACTTTTGTAATCGGTGACATGTCGTGTAGACAGTAGCGTATGTATAGGTAGTGACGACATGAGCACGACTTCTCGGAGATCCGAGAATAATGTATCTTGTATAAAGTTTATACTTTATCAATATATGTGAATGTTGTGCAAATTAATCATGTGTCACTTCACTACCTACTGATGCTTATGGAACTTTAAGTAAGACATGTGCTAATCGCTGCTGTTTTGAATTTCAGAATGACGCGTACTCGTGCCAACCCTGACGTTGGGGGTACCAGTCAAGGGGGAGAGACCTCCCAACCACCTCCTGAGGACTCCTCAGGACAACAACAGCAACAGCAGCAGCAAACACCGCCACCGCCACTGCCAACGGTTACATTGGCCGACATCGTCGCGGCAATGGCGGGTTCACATCAGCAGCACACGGAGCTGCTGCAAACCTTAATTACGAATACGTCTCGCCCAGAGAGACGTCAAGACAGTGAGGAGCGTCAAAAGAGCTCCTACTCCGACTTCCTGGCAACTCATCCCCCGGTATTCTCAAGGGCGGATGAACCACTTGACGCGGACAACTGGCTCCGCGCCATAGAGATGAAGTTCGGGCTGCTCCAGATCAGCGAGCAGCGCAAGACTCAGTTCGCGGTCCAGCAGCTCCAAGGATCCGCGAGCGCGTGGTGGGCCAACTTCTGTGCTTCACAGCCCACCGACCGAGTGATGACCTGGACGGAGTTCCGGACGGCCTTCAGGGCCTATCATATACCGCCAGGTTTAATGAAGAGGAAGATGCAGGAGTTCTTACACCTGCAGCAAGGGAGCCGGAACGCGCTGGAATACTCCAGAGCGTTCAACGATCTCGTGCTCTACGCGTCGTATCACGCAGATACAGACGAGAAGTGGCGAGACCACTTTTACCAGGGGCTTAACCCGCTCCTGAAGGACAAGTTGGCGATGTTCAATCGCGGCAACCTCAATGACATCATTGATGCTGCGATTGTTCAGGAGGACTCCGGCAAGGAGTTGGCGGCGGAAGAGCGAAAGCGAAGCGCGCCGCAGAGCAGCGGAGAAGGAGGCGGTCCTTCTCAGAAGTTTCGGATGGTGAATCGCCCACCATCAGGTCCACGCTGGCAACCACCACCGCGGTCGATGCCGTTTCGCGGTCGGCCGTACTCTTCACCGGCATTCAGGCCGGCACTGCCAGTACCACCGCAACAACAACAGCAGCAGCGGGCGATGCCGCGTGCGTTTGCACCTCCGCAACGCATGCCGGGCTTTCATCCACCGAGCACTCCACCAGCAGCGGCCACATGTTACAAGTGTGGTCGTCCAGGGCACTTCGCGAGCAGTTGCCCGGAGAGGCAAGGCGGCGGAGTGGCACCACAGTTTCCGGGGAGGAATCAACCCCGGAACCCTACTAATGCGCGGCGGGCAAACCCTAGGCCCGGCACCGTCCACCAGCTTGCCATTGAGGACGTGCCGGAGGGCGAGCCAATCCTTGCGGGTATGTTCCAACTCCACCGGCATCCCGCTATAGTACTATTTGATTCAGGCGCCACGCATAGCTTCATTAGCCAAGCTTTCATTGATAAGTATAGCTTGCAAATACTACCCACCGATAGTCCTTATGTGATCTGTTCACCGGGTGGGAAAATCTCAGCAAGCATGATGGTCCCAAAAGCGCCATTGTGCTTAGAGGGTAGAGTTTACCCTACGTCTCTCATAATTTTAGAGGGACAAAAGGTCGATGTCATCTTAGGGATGTCGTGGTTAACCCGCCACGGCGCCGTTTTAGACACCGTCCTCCGAGTCGTGCACTTGAACTCAGAAGTGCACGAGTCTCACTCATTATTTCTGGACAATCCGGAAATAAAACTTCCAAGTGTCTATCAAGCCACAACCATCAGATTGGAAGATATTCCGGTGGTCCGAGAGTTCCCTGATGTATTCCCGGATGATTTGCCGGGGATGCCGCCTGATAGAGAGGTAGAGTTCAAGATTGAACTTGCACCGGGAACCACGCCAATCTCCCGAAGGCCGTACAAGATGGCGCCCAAGGAGTTGGCTGAACTGAAGACTCAGCTCACGGACCTTCTGGAGAAGGGTTTTATTAGGCCGAGCTCCTCGCCATGGGGTTGTTCGGCATTATTTGTCAAGAAGATGAGACGTTGCGGCTTTGCGTGGACTATCGTCCATTAAATGCCGTAACCATCAAGAACAAGTACCCGTTGCCACGGATCGACATGTTGTTTGATCAGTTGGTCAAAGCAAAGATCTTTTCCAAGATGGATTTAAGATCCGGGTACCATCAGATTAAGATAAGGGCTGAGGACATTCCGAAGACGGCTTTCTCGACGAGGTACAGACTTTATGAGTACCTGGTCATGTCCTTCGGCCTCACCAATGCTCCAGCTCACTTCATGTACTTAATGAACTCGGTATTCATGCCGGAGCTGGACAAGTTTGTCGTGGTCTTCATCGACGACATCCTGGTATATTCCAAGTAGGAGGAAGATCAAAAGAAACATCTGCGTATAGTCTTGCAACGGCTGCGGGATCACAAGTTATACGCCAAATTCAGCAAATGCGAGTTTTGGATATCGCAAGTGCCTTTCCTCGGGCACATCATCTCAGCGGAGGGTATCGCTGTGGACCCGAGCAAGATCACTCAAGTGCTGAATTGGAAATCCACGAGAACTGTTCACGAGGTACGGAGTTTCCTCGGACTCGCGGGATATTATCGGAGGTTCATTCTGAACTTCTCGAAGATTGCCAAGCCAATGATGGAGCTGCTGAAGAAGGCTACCAAATATGTTTGGAGTCCAGCATGTGAAGCAGCATTCAAGGCTTTAGTCAAGCACCTGACATCAGCACCGGTTTTGGCGCAGCCAGACACAACAAAACCGTTCGATGTGTACTGCGATGCATCCGGCATTGGGCTCGGATGTGTGCTGATGCAAGACCGAAGAGTGGTCGCGTATGGATCACGGCAGCTTAGAAACCATGAGAAAAATTATCCAACTCACGACTTGGAGCTCGCTGCCGTGGTACTTGCACTAAAAATGTGGAGGCACTACCTACTCGGTAACCTCGTACATTTATATACCGACCACAAAAGCCTCAAGTACATATTCACTCAGAAGGAGCTGAACATGAGGCAACGAAGATGGTTAGAACTGATAAAGGATTACGAAATAGAGATCCATTATCATCCGGGCTGTCGAAGTGTTCAGTCGACACTTCCCCCGGGCCTGCACTGGGCAGCCCGCGGAGGTTCTTTTTTCGGTGGGGCTAGTCCCTAGCGGAGAGCTTGCGCGGATGGACGAGTTAGTAAGAGCTTGACACAGAGAGTTTTACGTGGTTCAGGCCGCCGGAGCGTAAAACCCTACGTCCACGGCGAGCTATGGAGCTCGCTGTATTGCTTGCTGCTCAGGGCCGGAGTCCTGAGCTTGGGGGTGAGTTACAGCTTGGGAGTGTATGGCTAGCGTATGAGTTGCAGAGTGCGAACCTCCAGAGTTCGGCCCTTTGCTAATGTTGCCTACCCGAGCCCTTTATAGTCCAAGACTCGAGTGGCTTACAAGGGAGGCCCGGGACCCGACAGGTGGCCCCGGGGTGATTTCCTACCAGCTATTATGTCTTGGCGCTGGCGTCAAAGTCCTCGTCCTACCGCCCTGCCCATGCCGCCTGCTAGTCGTAGTGGTTGATGACGGCGGGGGCGGCAGGGGATGTCTTGTCGCTGTGTTTATTGGCTGGCAGGTTCTGACACTGTTGCGCCAGTCTGTGATGCGACTGGACGCAACGGCACCTGACAGAGTCGTGCTCCACGTCTCCGCGTCTTGGGAAGGCGCAGGCCTTGAATACCTTGTACGTGCAAGGTATGGAGCGTCTTTACGCCCGCTGCCTACCGCCCGGGGGCAGGCAGCGCTGTCTGCTGGACACGTGGCGGGCCCGGAGCTCTCCTCTGAGGAGGGGGAGGTCCGGCCCCGTAGGACACGTGGAGCCTTCGGACCTCTCCCCCGCGGAGGGGGGGAGGTCCGGCTTCTGTCGGCCACGTGGTGGGTCCGGAGCTCTCCACTGAGGAGGGGGAGGTCCGGCCCCACGGGACATGTGGCACCTTCGGAGCTCTCCCCACGGAGGGGGGAGGTCTGGCTTCTGTAGGCCACGTGGCGAGCCTGGAGCTCTCCTTTGAGGGGAGGGAGGTCCGGCCTCACTGGACACGTGGCGCCTTCGGAGCTTTCCCTGCGGAGAAGGGCGAGATCCTTAGGCATTTTCCCCTGTGCGCTGGGGTACCCCATATCGCGGGTACCGACAGTGGCCCCCGGGCTCACCTCGGGGGAGGTAACGAGCCCGAGGTGAGGCCTTCTCCTACCCGCGCACTTTCTTGTCTTGAGTACTCCCTGTGCTGGCAGGGTCTTTACGGCTTCGGGGTTCAGCCTCTTAGGAGAGGGTGAAGCCTGGCATCGGAGCTCGGCCCGGCTGGTGGGGCGGAGGTCCAAGAGTCATCGGAGCTCAGGTCCACGAAGGGTGTGAGGTCCGGCATCAGGGCTCGCCTCTGAAAGGAGGGCGAGGGCTGGCATCGAAGCTCGGCCCAGCTATGGGGGCGGAGGTCCGGAAGTCATCGGAACTCAGGCCAGCGAAGTGCCTGAGGTCCGGCATCAGCGCTCGCCTCTGAAAGGAGGGTGAGGGCTGGCCTCGGAGCTCGGCCTGGCTGTGGAGGCGGAGGCCTGGCTGTGGGGGCGGAGTGCGGAAGTCATCGGACCCCAGGCCAACGAAGGGCGTGAGGTCCGACATCAGCGCTCGCCTCTGAAAGGAGGGCGAGGGCTGGCCTCGGAACTCGGCCTGGCTGTGGAGGCGGAGTCCGGAAGTCATCGGACCTCAGGCCAACGAAGGGCGTGAGGTCCGGCATCAACGCTCGCCTCTGAAAGGAGGGCAAGGGCTTGCCTCGGAGCTCGGCCTGGCTGTGGAGGCGGAGTCCGGCAGCCATCGGAGCTCAGGCCAATGAAGGGCATGAGGTCTGGCATCAGCGCTCGCCTTTGAAAGGAGGGCGAGAGCTGGCCTCGAAGCTCGGCCTGACTGTGGAGGCGGAGTCCGGCACTGCTCATTGGTCCCCCCTTTCCTGTCCCTTAGTCTCATTTGGCTTACTGTCCCAGGCCAGAATACAGGGCTTGGGTAATGCAGTGCACTTGGTCCCGGAGGTCTGGCCCCAGCCCCAGTCAGGGTGTAACCGTCTGGCCCCCTGGTATTCAGACCGTAGCGCCGGGGGGCAGAGTGCGCATGCTTTGGGTGCAAGACCGGGCAAAGCAAGGCTCCTGACCCCCCGGTCTAGCGTAGGTCTTTTCTCGGAGGAGACCAACTGGCGGTACAGTACCCTTACAGGGGAGATCCAAAAGGCCACCGGGCCTCTGGCGGGTACCCCAAGCACTACCTCCTTCGGCAGGACGGCAAATATCGACTATGCATGAGAGCAGGAAAGAGGAACCGAGTGTACAATGGACGCACACTGTCTAGAGCATGGGGAGGTGTTCATATAAATTAATGCGTAATTTAAATAAACACCTAAGTAAGCATGGTGAACTTACTGGGGTAGCGTCGGAGCGCCTGTCTTCACGCAGAGCGGGTCATGCGTGGCTTCGTCGTACGCCGGACACGAGGGGACCCCCATGGCGATCTCAGGGAAAAGCATGGCTTCGGCCCCGCATACCATGTGGAAGGGTAGTTCCCGTGACTCGGCCATGGGAAGTCCGGCTGGCCCCCGACATGGAGGAGCCGGTATCCCCCGACGGCTCTAGGTGCGCGTCTGCACCGGTTGTGTGGGTCTGCTTGGCGTGGACCTGGCACGCATTGCATCCCTAACCGGTTTGACGGCGTCCAGGTGGCTCTCGGTGAGTAGGAGCCATGCCGGGTGGCTTAACCGACCAGCATGCGGGACGATGAGCGTTCCCAGCACTCGCCTCCGTGGACTACTGCGAGCTAGTCGCAGCCTTCCTCCTGGGTTATGCACCGCAATAGGATGTCGTGGCGCCACGCCAGTAAAGATACCAGCGCGTAGCACTTAGCCATCCGCACCACCCGTTCAGCGAATGCACGTTCATCAGGAAGGATGTCCTTAAAGGAGTCTCGGACCTCCGTGGTCCATGCATCGGGACTACATGAGCTTCTGTATCTTGAGCGCTGGGTTGCACGGAGTCCCCAGTGACGCTTACGATCCTTTGGCTGCATCCATGGCTGCAGGGCCGCCGGGACTGCCTAGCTTCAAGGCACTGATTCAGCCCCCTTCGCCCGGCTCGGCGGGCCGGGCTGTGGACCGCAGCAACGTCCTCTCGAAGACTCCTTCGGGCGCAGGGGCTCCGATGGAGGCCTTCGTTGAGAGGTCGTCAGTTGCGGCCTTGCCAGCGCGCGGTACATGGCGCAGGTCCAAGGCGAGGAAGTCTTTCTCCAACATCCGCACGTGGAGCAGATAAGCAGCTAGCTGTGGGTCATTGCAGGGGCATTCACCCTTAACTTGCTTGATAACTAGCTGGGAGTCACCCTGCGCCAACAACTGGCGAGCGCCCAGAGACAGGACTGTCTTTTAGGCCAAAGATGAGTGCTTCATACTCTGCAAAGTTGTTGGTTGCCTTGGAATTGAGACGCACCATGTACCCAGACTGCTCCCCCGATGGCATGAGAGGCAGTACGCCGACACCGGCCCCCTGCTTTCGCGAGGAGCCGTCGAAGAAGAGCGTCCAATGAGGCCCGGTGAAGACCGGAGCTCGGTACTTTGGTTCACCGTCTTCGCGGCCCCCTGGGTCAGCCTTCGTTGGCGTCCACTCAGCCACGAAGTCAGCCAGTGCTTGGCTCTTGGCTGTCTGACGTGGTCGGGAGCTCAGCTTGAACTCCGCCGTCTTCGGGCTGTCTTCCGGCTTCGGAAGCTGGCAGTGAGTGCCAATTCCGCCCTTCGGCTGCTCTGGCACATTGTCCGCCAGGCTGAAGAGCTCAGAGGCATCGCAGACCTCTCTGGTCGCAAGCTTCTCAAGCATCTTCTCGTCCCGGACACCCTGCCGGAACGCCACCACCACAGAAGCACTTTGAATATGCGGGATGGTGTTGCGTACCTGGGAGAACCTCTGGATGAAGGAGCGCAGCGACTCCCCAGGTTGTTGCTTGATGGCGTGGAGGTCAAGCTCCGTGCCGGGACAGGTGTAGGAGCTGCCGAAGTTGGCGACGAACTGTCGGCAGAGCTCTCCCCAGGAAGTTATGGAACCCTGAGGGAGGTTCATTAGCCAAGACCGGGCTGGGACGGTCAAGGCGACGGGAAAGTAGTTGGCCATGACGGCCTCATCCCCTCCTGCGGCAAGTACGGCGATGGAGTAGATCTCGAGGAACTCCGGCGGGTTGACACTGCCGTCGTACTTTTCGGGCAGGTGCGGCCGAAACTTGCGCGGCCACCTCGCGAAGCGAAGGTGGGGTGCAAGGGCCGCACATCCTGCTCCTGTTGCCACAGGTATTGGTGCTGCGAACGCTTGGTTCGCACCTGGCACAGTGTACCCCGGTATGGGCAAGGCTGCGCCATAGACCAGGGACGCCGTTTGTAGGGCATATGGCTGTGGCATATGCTGCGTGGCGTATGCCTGGGGCAGGGCTCGCGTGGCGAACATCTGCCCTCCAGGCTGGGTCGAGGCCGACGCCATGCTGTCGCCAGCCTCTTGGTTGCGACGCCTTTCTCGACGTCGCTCGAGGTACACACGGGCATCCTGGCCCAAGTGGCACCGTTCCAGCTCCTTCCTCAGGTCAGTCGACGGGAGCCTGGAGGAGCTGGAATCCGCCATCTGCCCGTCAACCATTGGCGTGCGCGTCAGCGACACAGCCGGTTGGCCCGGGCGTCGCCCTCGCCGAAACCGAGGGTTTGCGGCGGCGACGACGACGAGGCGGTCCACCTCGCGGACCCACTACTGGGTCGCTAAATGGGGTGCGTCCCCAACAGGTGGGTTGCGCAGTAGCGCCCTTGCTGCAGCTAGCGCACCCCCGTGGTGTACGCTCAGCGCTGCAGAAGATCTGACGCTGGTTGGAGCCTGCATTGCTGGAGTCCGCGTTGCCGGAGTCGGCTGCTGGCTACCAGCTTGTGCCGACACACTCCGTCCTGAGTGCGTCGACATGTACTCCCCGCTGGCCACGGTTTGCCGTGAACGTGGAGGAGGAGAGTTTGCCGCTGAAGGAAGCTTGGTCATCTTCGTCGGCGGAAACTCGTCGCGCAAGGGAAAAGCCCCCTACCTGGCGCACCAAATGTCTAAGTGTTCAGTCGACACTTCCCCCGGGCCTGCACTGGGCAGCCCGCGGAGGTTCTTTTTTTGGTGGGGCTAGTCCCTAGCGGAGAGCTTGCGCGGATGGACGAGTTAGTAAGAGCTTGACACAGAGAGTTTTACGTGGTTCAGGCCGTCGGAGCGTAAAACCCTACGTCCACGGCGAGCTATGGAGCTCGCTGTGTTGCTTGCTGCTCAGGGCCGGAGTCCTGAGCTTGGGGGTGAGTTACAGCTTGGGAGTGTATGGCTAGCGTATGAGTTGCAGAGTGCGAACCTCCAGGGTTTGGCCCTTTGCTAATGTTGCCTACCCGAGCCCTTTATAGTCCAAGACTCGAGTGGCTTACAAGGGAGGCCCGGGACCCGACAGGTGGGCCCAGTGCGATTTCCTACCAGCTATTATGTCTTGGCGCTGGCGTCGAAGTCCTCGTCCTACCGCCCTGCCCATGCCGCCTGCTAGTCGTAGTGGTTGATGACGGCGGGGGCGGCAGGGGATGTCTTGTCGCTGTGTTTATTAGCTGGCAGGTTCTGACACCGTTGCGCCAGTCTGTGATGCGACGCAACGACACCTGACAGAGGCGTGCTCCGCGTCTTCGCGTCTTGGGAAGGCGCGGGCCTTGAATACCTTATATGGGCAAGGTATGGAGCGTCTTTACGCCCGCTGCCTACCGCCCGGGGGCAGGCAGCGCTGTCTGCTGGACACGTGGCGGGCCCGGAGCTCTCCTCTGAGGAGGGGGAGGTCCGGCCCCGCAGGACACGTGGAGCCTTCGGACCTCTCCCCCGCAGAGGGGGGGAGGTCCGGCTTCTGTCGGCCACGTGGTGGGTCCGGAGCTCTCCTCTGAGGAGGGGGAGGTCTGGCCCCGCGGGACATGTGGCACCTTCGGAGCTCTCCCCACGGAGGGGGGAGGTCTGGCTGCTGTAGGCCACGTGGCGAGCCCGGAGATCTCCTTTGAGGGGAGGGAGGTCCGGCCTCACTGGACACGTGGCGCCTTCGGAGCTTTCCCTGCGGAGAAGGGCGAGATCCTTAGGCATTTTCCCCTGTGCGCGGGGGTACCCCATATCGCGGGTACCGACACGGGCAAAGTAAACATAGTGGCAGATGCGCTGAGCCGCAAGTCACACGTCAACAATCTGACCATCACACCGTTGGAAGAGAGCGAACCACCACTACATGTGATTCCACACGGAGCTCTCTACAACCTAGCTTTGATCCCCACCATCTGTGAAGAGATAGCGGCAGCCCAGAAGAATGACAAGGGCATGTCACATTTACGGAGACGTGTAGACAGTGGGGAGTTGAAATGTTTCCGGAAGGACGGAGACGGCGTCCTATGGTTCAAGGACCGGATCGTCGTACCCCGTAACCCGGAGTTACGGAAGAAAATCTTTGATGAGGCTTACTTATCAAAGTTTTCTATTCATCCCGGCAGCAACAAAATGTATCAAGAACTCAGAAGCAAGTTTTGGTGGACACGGATGAAGCGTGAGACTGCAAAATACGTGTCCGAGTGTGATACATGTCGAAGGGTGAAGGCAGACCACATGCGGAAACCGGGACTGCTACAACCACTGGGCGTTCCTGCCTGGAAGTGGGAGGACGTGAGCATGGATTTCATCGTCGGTTTATCCACCACCTTGCAGAAACATGATTCTGTGTGGGTGATCGTCGATCAGCTCACCAAAGTTGCCCATTTCATCCCGGTCAACACCAACTACAACGCCAAGAAGTACGCTGAACTGTACATCTCACGGATCCTATGCTTATACGGCATACCCCGTACTATCATATCGGATCGGGGCACTTTATTTGTGTCCCGTTTTTGGGAGCAGCTACACGCTGCCTTGGGGACGAAGCTGATCCGTAGTTCAGCCTACCACCCACAGACGGATGGGCAAACGGAGTGGGTAAATCAAATCTTAGAAGACATGCTACGAGCTTGCGCTATCAACAACGGCAAGAATTGGGATGATCACTTGCCGTTAGCTGGGTTCTCGTACAATAATGGGTACCAAGCCAGCATCAAGATGGCACCTTACGAGGCGCTATGCGGTAGGAAATGCCGCACACCATTGAACTGGTGTGAGTCTGGCGAAAGGGTTACCTTCGGGATTGACCTTGTCAACAACGCGGAAGAAAAGGTTCGACTGATTCAAGCGAACCTAAAAGCCGCTCAATCCCGTCAGAAACAATATGCGGACCGGAGAAGGGGCCCATTACAATTCGAAGTTGTAGATCACGTATATCTACGGGTGTCTCCAATGAAGGGCGTAAACAGATTTGGGGTGAGAGGAAAGTTGGCACCCCGATTTATCGGTCCATTCCAGATTACCGAAAGATGTGGGTCAGTGGCATACCGGCTGACATTACCAGAAGCACTTTCCGGTGTGCACAACGTCTTTCACATTTCCCAGCTGAGGAAGTGTCTTAAGCTATCAACGACCGTTCAGCTGGAAGACATTGAAGAACTGCAACCGGATCTCACCTATTGGGAGGAACCGGTGCAGATTATTGATGAAAAGGCCCGAACCACACACAACCGTACATTATGGTTCTACAAGGTTCTATGGAGTAATCACTCCATGGACCAAGCGACATGGGAGAGCGAAGAATTCCTTCGCACTAACTACCCCGAATTTTTCACGTCGCATATCCGGTAATTTTCCACCGTCCTCTCTCTCATTTTCACCTTATAATCTCGGGACGAGATTCTTTTAAGGGGGGAGGAATGTAAGGGCCTCAGTTTTTGACACACATTTGCAGTGTTCATCACCACACCACACACCTCATTTGAGGAAGGATCATGAACACAAATGAAGAGCAAGTAACAATTATCAACATGCTCATTAGAAAACAAACTCACATATTGCAAAAGTGGTAATTCCCTTATGTGATATAGATGGGCTGGACATATGAAAACAACTACACTTTACTAAGGATGTCCATGCCAAGTTTCACCCAAATTCAAAACCCTTTTGAGTTCATTTTGGGTATAGTTAGGAAGAGGGCAGTTTGAAACCATATTCAAATTAAAACTGTTTTTATCCCATGAATTTAAAAGTGGGAGGCATATTCTTACTCAGCACATTTTTGTGAGCTTACACACCAATTTTCACTCCATTTGGAGTTGATCTTGACATGAGATAAGTGGGGAAAATTCAAACTTTATTTGAATTCAAAGCTGAACTTGTGCTGAAATTCACTCAAACCAAAACCAATTTGAATTCTATTCAATTCAAATGGCTCAGGGGTGAATAATTTGAATCACCAGGGGTATTATGGGGCTCACTGTTTACTACAGTGATTAGGAGTAAATTTCAGAGGTTAAAACCCCGGGTGGGACCCACATGTCATAGAGGGAAGAAGGAGAAACTTTCACCCAAAGTCAGAGTCTCGGTGGGAAATTCCACCGAGCAGCTGTCGGCTGTGCCACCGAGCAGCTACCGGCGCCACCAGCTGCTTCCCTCTCCGCGTGCTGGCGCCCAGGGCAGCTTGCTCGCGCCCCCACGCGACCGGCACCGCCTCAGCCGAGCAGGAGTCGGCCGGCTTTATCTTCTCGCGGGCAAACCCGAGCAGCGGCATTGCTTCTCGCCGCAGCTCTCTGCTCAATCGGGAAAACCAGCAAAACCATCTCCTCCTTCGTTCCTGAGCTACTAGACAGCCACTGAGGTCGCACTTCACCTCCCCAACACCAGAAACCCCGAGCTCCGACCTCCCTTTCCTGAAAACGATCGCCACCGCGGCGACCTAGCCTCGACCGAGAGTCAGGCGCCCGTGGACAGCGTTCCACAGGCATTTTCACGGTCCAGCAAGAGAGGCAACAGGAGCGCGCGACCACCGTGCTGCTCTCCTCCAAGTTGGAAGCCAACCGTGAAGAATCCGCAGAGGATTTCCAGTTTTTGTTCCGGCAACCGTAAACCGAGCTTCCAGTATGGTTTCTTTAAATTCTCGCTCTATGATCTTTCGGAGGTCATCAAATCTTGCACATAGACGCTGGACTAGCCGGCGATCAAGTTCTTTTCTGCATCCGTAGCGCGAAACTGTCTAGGAGTGACGAATTTCGAGCTCGATCGAGGGCGGTCATGGCGGGCACGATCAGTCACACGGTGCCGACCGACTTGCCGCCATCCCTGAACCCTTTTGACACCTTGTCGAGCTTCCTAGAGGTACACTGATGCTGTAGGACCGTTTGTTCGAGGAGTTGGCGGGTTAGAACCTACGGACGACGGTGCCGAACCTCCACTGAGGCTGCGGCACGTCGCCGGGCTATTTCCGGTCACCCCCAGCCCGACCTAACACCACCGACGTGTTCCTCGACGTCGACAACCCCCTGGCGGCGAGTTTCAGCCCCTGGGAGGTCCGGCAGCGGCGAGCCGGCGAGCCCCGAGTATGCTCCGACGAGGTCGGCGGCGCGGGCGCGAGAGAACGGCAGGAGGAAGATGAAGCCGGCTGGCCCACGTGTCAGCGGCTGTAAAATTTAAATCGGGATCGGGTGTGGCCGGGGATCGGCTGTACTGGCGCGCAAATACCCTGTGAGCTCCGGTGTGCCGGACACCTCCGCGCTCGACACGTGTGGTAGCTCCGGTGTGCCGGACACCTCCGCGCTTGACACGTGTCCCCGCGGGCCCCCGAGAGTTTAGACTTTTCCCCGATTTTCAGAATTCTTCCAAATTTCAAATCCTAATAACTTTGGCTAGAAAGCTCCAAATTGAGTGAACCAAATTTTGCTGGATTCAGCTCTCCGAGTACTTTCCAGCAAATCAAGTTTCACTTCATGAAAACCCTTAATTCTCCAGAATTAATTCCTCAATGTTTAAACTGTTAGGAATTTTAACTGGAGAATCCTTTGAAGGAAAATCCTGAAATTTTGCTGGGATGTTCACCAAAATATCCCTGAACTACCATAAAAATTTCAGATCCATTCGAGCTCATTTGATCCACCTAATTGTGTGATTAGTGAAACTGTTCCAGAGAAAATAGAAAATGTTCAGAAACATTTTCAGAATTTTCTCTGAAATTGTTTAGCTCATATCTTTAGTTAGGAACTTCCAAATTAAGTGAGACCAACTCCATTAGAACCCTCTGAAAATCTAGTTTTCAGAAAGTCATAGTTTGTTTCATGAAAATCCCTAGAACACCCTAAGAGTTCCAATTAAGGTCAAGGACATAATTAATTGTGGAGGGCTCAAATGAGCTTTGCTGCAACTAAAACTTGACCAAGTCTCTGTTTAGGTTGTAACCAAGCCACAGTAAAAGTTTCACAGTCATTAGGTCTGTCTAGCAAGGGTTATAGACTTTACAACTTCAAAATCAATACAAATGCATTTAAATTGATACATATATTGCTTCCATCATGTAGTCGCTAAGGTCGAGGAGGAACCCGAAGTCCTAGACTTCGTAACTCCGGAGGAGCAGCTAGCCTACGACCAAGAGCAGCAAGGCAAGCTCCGGTTTGCATTAACCTTTTTACAAATGTTTATTGTTTTGAGCACATCTTTGAATATTGTTGTGATTCTTTGCATTAGAGTCTTGATTGAAAACCCAACTGCATAGCCAAGAAAACCATGGGTTGGGTTAGGATTGAAAACCTCGTTAGCCACTGCATTGCTAAGATAGAGTAGGATTCGGTACAAGTCGAGTAGTTGGAACTACTCGCGAGCATAGGCTAGAGGCACTCGACTCGGGTAGGGATAGCACATGAAACACATGGCAAGAAAATGAGACCAAGCGGAGAGTAAGGGCAGCAGGACTTTGGGGCCTGTGTGCTGTTGCTCCGCTTGTGTCGATTGAGGACCGAGCTGTGTGCGGGCCTGTTGAACAAGCTAGAACAGTACCAAAGACCTACCGGCTATATGGGAACCGGGAAACTGATGTAACTCGGGTAGCTGGGTGTTGAGGCATAGCTGGTCGTTCAGAGGGTAGGTTGAGAGCTCGAGGTGTAAATCGGCTGGCGGCACTGAGATGCGCGTGCAGAGACCTCTTGCTCGGGACGATTGGACCGGTTCAACATTTGGCTAACGGGTGAAAGGTAGTCGCGTACGGCGTCCGTGATGGTTGTTGTAGGCAACATCGAGTACGGGCGTACGTGATGGGTTGTTCGGGTAACCCTGCAGGTGTAAATCGATTATAATCGCCGTCCCTCGCGGTCAGTGAGTACCACTTGTTCACTGCACCGTGACGTAGAAAGAACAGGCTAGTTACATGTTAAAATGTTGCTGATTGAAAGCTGGACATTGATTGTTAATGATATGCTGTAGCTTAGAGCTAACTAAAGTTCTTTTCAACTTTGGGCAAAGTACATGAGAGAAATGCGTTTCTTGTTTGATTGCGGCTCTCTCATGTGCCTTAGCGTAAGGTTCTCCACAACCTGCTGCTAAAACATGAAAGTAAGGTTCTACTAATTAGGCGAGTCCTAGCAACTGATTTTTACCTCATGTAACCCATTACCCTCATGTAGAAGTTCCATGTTTAGGTGAGACGGGTCAGACATGCTGAGCCTTCGTGCTCACTGCTTGTGTTTGAAGCTTTTGCAGGGTTCTATGAGGAAGGGACTCCCAAAGAGGAGACGGAACCCTAGGAGACGAACCCCGTCGAGTGGGAGTCGTGCACGCTGCAGAGTTAGTGTGCGTGTGTGCTAGCAAGGACACGTTCGAGGGCCGAGCGTGCACTTGATGCTTAGTCTACGCCCGCGAGTGTAGACTGAACTTATTTTGATGTAAACATGTTCATAAACTTGTTTATGTAATAAAATTTCCGCTTCCGCTTTGTACCTTTGACGTGTGTTATACGGTGCTGTGCAACGCAGCACCCCTCAGCGTGATCCTGGCTCGACAGGACCAATGGGGTCGTGTCATGCACAAGAGTTTCCCCAGCTCAGCTCCAGCGTTCGGGGCTCCTGTCGGCCGTATTTTGAGGATCAGCGCCGAAGCCGAGGTGCAACCGGTGGAAACCGACATCGGGCTCTCGTGGGCAGCGCACACCGGCCAGTTTCACGACTGAACGAGCGCACCCAAGGCGCGCCAACTCCCTGCGCTGCTCCTCTCCAAATTTCAGAGCAATCCGTGCGACTTAGCTCCGGAATTTCAAGTTTTTCCCTCGGACGAGGAAAACCTACCCGCGGGTAAGAATTGTTGAAATTAACACTCAATTTGCTGTTAAAGCTGCTCATTCTGCACAATCAGGAGCTAGAATGGATAGGGAACCTTTTTCCTTCGCAACCCTAGCTTAGAATTGAGCGGTTGCACCTAATTTCGAGTTTTTGCTTTGGCAGCCATGGCGGGAACGATCGGGTGCTCGGTTAAGTCCTAGTAGCCGTCGTTCCCGAGCTACATTGTGGCCATGTTGAGCTTCTTTAGGCGTCACTGATGCTGTAGAGCCGAGCCCTTGAGGTTGTTGTGGGCTGAAGCGATCGGTCATCGGCGCCGAAGCTCCACTGATGCCGTTGCACGCCGCCGACCTGGTTCCGGACTCCTAGAGCGTGGGCTAACCCCCTAGATGAGTTCCTCGTCCCCGAAAACCCCCGGGCGGCGAGTAACAGGCCGAGAGGCGGCCAGGAATCCGGATTCTGATGATCTCCGGCGAGCTCCGGCGGCGGGGTCGCGCGGGCGTCCAGAGGTAGAAGACGAAGGCGTCAGGCCCACTGTCAGTGAGGCGAGGACCGGCCGGGATTTTCTGCGGAGTTGGATCTTTTGCGACAGCGCGGGAAATGATACTGTGGCCCCGTGTGGTTGTCCCCAGCGCATGACACGTGGTCCCCTGGACCCACAGGCAGAGTTTGCATGAAAAGCTCTATCCAAATATGCAACCCAATTTGCATGAAAACCCATAGAAAATTCTGGAAAATTCTTTAAATCTTTTCAGCAAAAAAAAAATTTAGAGGGAGTTTGGTTCATCCGAAATTCCCCAAATTTTTCCAGAATATTCTTTAGGATATTAGGAGACTCCTGTAACAGTTTCAGCTCATTTGAAGTTGATTTAGTTAGGGTAATTCTAATTCCAATTTTCTGCATTCAAATAAGCACAGAAACATTTTCAGGGAATTTCCAAAACTTGGAAATTCAGTTCTAGCCATTCCTTAGCTCCACAAATACTAGGAAACATCATGCATGCTCTCTGAGCTATGTATGAAATTGTAGTTCACTTGAATTGGCATGAAAATGCAAATTTATTCAGAATTAATTCCTTTTTACCTAAATGCTTAGGGAATTGTTCTGGGTGATCTACTTAGTGAATTATTCTGAATTTTGGTCCAGAGGACTTTCTTTTGACAAGGAACTCACAAGAAAATTTGCAGCTCCATTGGAGCCTTGGATCAATAGTGTTCTGTTCAACCAATTAGGAGATCACCACCCAAGTGATGAACCTCACTCCTCACTTGATGATGGTGCTTAGACACACACCCAAACCACCACCCCCAGTTTCATTTTAAATTCTTAAACAAAGTTCCAGTTTCAAACTTGTATTTAGCACTTGTTAGCAAAAGGATTTATAATTAAACATGTATACATATTCATAACGTGTAGTGGTTAAACGTGGATAAGTGAAGATTTGATCAAGGAGCAAGAAGGCAGGGATTAAGCTTCAAGTCATCATTAGCAGCTAACTTCATCTTATCTGACTTTAGTTACCTGCAAAACCAAGGCAAGCCCCGGTTTGCATTTAAGTTGTTTTCTAAAGTTTTTCATTTGTTCACTACTATGGGTCAAAGTTTGTATGTGCATTAGGTCAAGGATGTTTTATACTCCACTTGCATAACCAAACATGAACCCTGAGGTCAAGGGTAGCATTGTGTCATCGCTGCAGAATAAGGCCATGCTAAATAGACTAGGGCATCCGGTAGAAGACGAGTAGTTGGAATCTACTCGCGAGCTTGTTTTTAGGATCACATAAGGGTGGCTGGTAAGAGAGGCAAACTAAAGTTTACATTTCTAAAGATGAGACCGGGCAGGAGGGTTAGGCAGCGACAAGACGAGGTCTTGGTCGAGTATCTCTGCCCGTGTCGGTCAAGGACCGAAGCGTATGCGGCACTGGGAGCAAGTATTGAGTTGTGTACCGGATGCTTACTGATATATGGGAACCAGGAAACCGATGTACCAGGTTCACTAGAGTGTAGAGGCATACCACATCGTCTCGTTAGACCTATGAGCCCAAGACGGCGTGACCGGCTCTACAGTTTAGTGGCCTGAGAAAGGTTGCCACATACGACATAATGAAGGACGCCAGAGTTGGGTCTTCAGAGGCGGGCGTATGTGTCGAGTTATCCGGGTAGTGTTTGATTCGAATCACCGTCCCTCGCGGTTATGAGTACCGCTTGCTCACTGCGCTGTGACGTACTAATCAAGTTGTGTGGTAATAGTTTGCAAAAGTTTTAAATGCTGTTATGCTAATTATAAATTGCATGAAAACCATGTTTGAAGTAGAGATAGAGCAAACTAAAGTTATTTTTCACCTTAGGACAGGTAACATTGGAATGAAGAGTTTCTTGTTTGATTGTGGAGTTCCAATGTTGCTGGGCGCAAGGTCACTACTATTATGGCTAAAATCTGAAAGTTAAGGATGAACTCGTAGGCGAATCTTTTCGCAAATGACCGGTTTAAGTCTTAGGTTACTTTCATGTAGAGTTTCATGTCTTTGGAGTGACGGTTAAGTCTTGCTGAGCCTTTGTGCTCACTCTTGCTATATAAGTGGTTTTGCAGGTTAACCTCGACGCTATAAAGAAGGTTGTCCGGTGAGACTCGGGAACTCCCGAGTCATGTCACCTTTGGAGAACCTAGCCGCTGCCATGTCTTCGTGTTGCTAGCGAGAGGAGTCCGCGGGCTGGACCTCTTTTCGAGTGCTTCTTAGATATTCAACGTGAGCTGTTATAGACTTCCGCTGTAGCTATTTATGTAAAGTATTTACAAAGAACAATTGTAAGCTTCCGCTTTGGTTTATGTAATACGTTGTTCCTTATATGTGTGCTGTTGGGTGCCGCATAATACGGCACCACCCAATGCGATCCCCGGGCGAGGCGGCACGACCCCGTGATCGAGGTCGGGCCCTCTCACCTCCCGGAGATAAGCTCTGGTGACGATATGTGTTTAATGGAACCGGAGTTCTCGGAGGTGAGCTCCTAGATCGACACGTATCCCGCGCGACCAGTCCTCTGGTTTCCATGATGACTAGCTCCGGGGGCAACACGTGTCCCACAGGGTCGGACCTCTCCTCCTTTGCGGAGATGAGCCCCGAGCCTGCCACGTAGCCAGCTTAGCGGCAGACCTCTCCCCACTTCACAGGGATGAGCTCCGAACATGCCACGTGGCCAGCGGGCCGCGGAAGTTGTCTTCGGCGCTCTCTGTGAACTGGATTCGGCTCTTACTATCTATTTGATAATTTCTCTGTTCCCACTTCTTTTAAAATGTTTTTTCTCTACATGAAATATGAATACATGCAGAAACCAGAGATGATGGTGTCACAAATCTACCCCCCTTAAATTGAATCTCGCCCTCGAGATTCGTTAGTAGAGAATAGATGGGGAAATTCTGCCTTGATATCCTCTTCATGCTCCCATGTGGCTTCAGCTTCGGTGTGATGGCTCCATTGTACCTTGCACCATCGAATCACCTTGTTCCGGGTGACCCTTTCCTTTACGTCCAAGATTCGGACCGGGTGTTCCGCATAAGTCAGGTCCTCTTGAAGTTCAAGCTCTCCCATTGATACTTGTGCCTCTTGTACTCTCAAGCACTTCTTAAGCTGGGATACATGAAACACGTCATGTACGTCGGAGAGGTGGGTTGGGAGCTCTAGTTGATAGGCTACTTCTCCTCACTTGTCCAAAATCTTAAATGGTCCGATGTAGCGAGGTGCTAGCTTGCCTTTGACGTTGAAACGTCGTTGGCCACGGATAGGCGATACCTTAAGGTATACGAAGTCTCCTACTTCAAAGGTCAACTTCCTACGCCTATTGTCCGCATAGCCTTTCTGTAGTGACTGAGCAGCCTTTAAGTTCTCCCGTACCGTTTGGACTTGCTCTTCAGCTTCTTGTAGTACTTCAGGGCCAAACACCTGGTTCTCTCCGGTCTCGTTCCAAAACAGCGGCGTTCTACACCGTCTACCATATAATGCTTCGAAAGGCGACATCTTCAAGCTAGCTTGATAGCTGTTGTTATAGGAGAATTTGGCATAGGTAAACTCCTATCCCAACTACGCCCACGTTTCAAGGCGCAAGCTCTCAACATGTTCTCCAAAATCTGGTTTGTCCTTTCGGTTTGCCCATCAGTTTGTGGGTGATAGGCAAAGCTAAAGTCCAGGCGTGTACCCATAGCTTTCTGCAGCTTCCTCCAGAATCTAGAGGTAAACTGAGAACCTCGATCAGAGACTATCCTTTTCGGGACTCCGTGACGGCACACGATCTGCTCCATGTACAACTCAGCTAATTGTGCAACGTTGTAATTAGCCCTTACAGGGAGAAAATGGGCGGTTTTCGTCAATCGGTCCACGATAACCCAGATGGAGTCGTAACCCGACTGAGTACGTGGCAATCCGACAATGAAATCCATACTGATGTCTTCCCACTTCCACTCTGGTACCTTCAAAGGTTGCAACAATCCAGCGGGTTTTTGATGTTCGGCCTTCACCCGTCGGCATGTGTCGCATAGGGCAACGTATTCGGCTATATCCCTCTTCATACCATCCCACCAATAACAAGTTTTCAAGTCCTTGTACATTTTGGTATTTCCGGGATGTATAGAATAGGGTGAATCATGTGCCTCCTTCAATATCATGTCGCGGAGGTGTTTCGTGTTAGGCACACAAATCCTTTTTCCTAGCCAAAGCATACCCTTCTCATCTTCTTTGATATCCTTCTCCATTCCTTGTCAGATTCTCTCCTTGATCTCCTTGATCTCTTCATCCGTTGCTTGGCCATCTCTTATCTCTTGCTCCAATGAGGAGTGGATCTCCATTATTTCCATGTTGTTCAAGAATCCGAGGTGTAACCGTTCAAACTCCTTACGTAGTTCGGGTGGTAGCTCCCGAACCGTGAGTTGGTGACATGCTCCCTTTCGGCTCAATGCATCAGCTACTACATTGGCCTTCCCGGGATGGTAGTTGATTCCAACATCGTAATCCTTGATGAGTTCCAACCATCTATGTTGCCTCAAATTCAAGTCCGTTTGTGTGAATATGTACTTGAGGCTTTTATGATCCGTATAGATCTCACATCGATGACCAAGGATATAATGTCTCCAAATCTTCAATGCATGCACTACTGCTGCTAGCTCCAAGTCATGTGTAGGATAATTAAGCTCGTGCTTCTTTAATTGCCGTGAGGCATAGGCTACCAGTTGTCCTTCTTGCATGAGCACACATCCGAGCCCCTGTCTGGATGCGTCACAATATATGTCAAAGCTCTTTCTTACGTCCGGCAATACCAGAACCGGTGCTGTGGTTAGCCTTTTCTTGAGTTCCTGAAAACTTCCTTGGCATGCTGGCGTCCATCGAAAGGATTTTCCCTTTGTTAGAAACTCCATCATAGGCTTTGCTATCTTAGAAAAGTCATTAATGAAGCGTCGGTAGTATCCAGCCATCCCAAGGAAACTCCGAATATCCCTCATGTTTTGCGGTTGGTCCCACTTCAGAACATCTCTCACTTTACCGGGATCAACCGATACCCCTTCCTTGGAGATAATATGGCCTAGGAATGATATTTCCTTTAGCCAAAATTGACACTTGTTAAGCTTGGCATACAATTGATGCACGCAATTTCTGCAAGGTCAATTTCAAATGTTCTTCATGCTCCTCCTCACTTTTTGAATACACCATAATGTCGTCGATGAAAACCACAACGAACTTATCCAAGTACTCCATGAAAACCTTGTTCATGAGGTACATAAAGTATGCGGGTGCATTTGTTAATCCAAAATACATGACGGTATATTCATATGAACCATATCGTGTTTGAAAGGCTGTCTTGGGTATATCGGAGGGCTTAATCTTCAGCTGGAAATATCCCGACCGAAGATCAATCTTGGAGAACACTCGGGCTCCTTTCATTTGGTCGAACAGGTCCTCTATACGGGGCAGAGGGTATTTGTTCTTGATTGTCACCTCGTTGAGAGACCTATAGTCCACGCACATCCTTTGGGTTCCATCCTTCTTGTCTACGAAGAGCACAGGAGCTCCCCATGGTGATGAACTTGGGCGTATAAAACCTTCTCCAACTGCTCTTGATTTTGCTTCTTGAGTTCTACTAGTTCATTGACGGGCATCCTATAGGGTCTCTTGGCTATGAGTGCAGTTCCGGGTACCAAATAAATGGCAAACTCAATGTCCCGGTCAGGGGGCATACCTGGAAGCTCTTCCGGGAACACGTCCGAAAATTCCTGAACCACTGGAATGCTGTCCAATGTTGTTCCTTCGACGTGGTTCAAAATTGCCCGTTCGGTTGTTTGCTGGGCTGACTCAAACTCGACACGAGTACCGTGCTTGTTTGTCAACTGCACGCTCCTTTCAGCACATTGGATTACTCCGTTGTGCTTGCTTAACCAATCCATCCCGAGTATTATGTCAATCCCTTGGGAGTCCAAGACAATAAGGTTGGCAAGGAAGTCTACCCCCCTATTTCAAGGCTTACTTTCGGACATACTATATTAGTCCTCATTTCTCCTCCGAGAGAATTTACTATCATAGCACATTCTAAGTGGGATACGGGTAGATGATGTTTGTCAATATATTTGGATGATATGAAGGAATGTGATGCTCCAGAATCAAATAAGATGGTGGCTGGGTTGGAGTTGGCAAGGAACATACCAATTACGACGTCCTCAGCCTGTTGTGCTTCCTCAGCAGAGACATGGTTCACGTTGCCGTAAGCATAGTTCTGCTGTCCACGGTTTCCTTCATTGTCCCCTCCGTTCAGTCGCGGGTTCTGCTTGGGCACGTTGCCTTGCTGTCCAGGGCCTCTATTCGGGCACTGGTTCGCGAAGTGTCCTATTTCTCCGCATGCAAAGCATGCCCTGTTGCCTACGGCAGCAGGTACGTTGGGGCAGGGGTTTTGAACAGGAGCGCCATTGTTAGGTCAGGGCGCAGGAGGCATGGGCACGCGAGGTGCTGGTGCAACGAGTTGTTGCTGTGGTGGCTGACCAGGGCGGTATGCAGGAGTGGTTGACCTATACTGTGGTGTGGCTGGGGGCATGTACCGAGGTCGTACGTTGCTCCCTTCGGGCTGGTATTGCATCTTCCTCTTGCCTTCTTGCTCGATCTCTTCGATCTTGCTTTCGACCATTATAGCCTTGTCAACCAGCTTCTAGAAGCTTACGTAGTCATTGTTGAGGAGCTGAACCTGGATCTCATTGTTCAACCCTCTCATGAACAGGTACTGCTTCCTCTGGTCTGAGTTGACATCCTCGGGGGCATACCGGGACAGTTGCGTGAACTTGTTGAGGTACTCATTCACACTTCTATGTCCTTGGCGGAGAACTTCAAATTCCTGTCTCTTGAGCATCATTACATCAGCAGGGATGTAATGAGAGCGGAAACTCTCCTTGAACTCAGTCCAAGTGATTGTCTCTGGGTTGACATGGGCGTTGCATAGGGCATCTCACCAGTCAGCGGCATCTCCCATAAGTTGGTGCGACACAAAGAGAACCTTCTCTCGGTCATTGCACTGAACAATGGCAAGCTTCTTCTCCATGGATTTCAACCAATCATCGGCCTCCATGGGATCACTAGCTTGAGCAAAGGTGGGTGGCCGAGTCCTCATGAACTCTCTCAGTCTGTTGTGAGCCGGCGGTGGTGGTGGCGGTGGTGCCAGAACGGGGTTGTTGTTGGCCTGCAACTGACCCAAAGTTTGGATCATGGTTTGCATAAGCTGGTTTTGCATGGCCATCAACCTTTCCAGGTTGTTCTCGCCAGCTCCGGGGTTAACAGGAACTTCATCGTGGTCATCCTCTTGGTTGTCACGGATGTTCCTTCGGCCGGCGTTTCCTCTCACCATCTGTGAGAGAGGACGAAATAGAATAGAAGGTTAGAAGGTTAGGTAGGTTCCTTCAACTATATGCATCAAGGTGAGTTGGATTGTATATATATATACTAGCCCATATGAGGATGTGAACAAGTGCCGAAACATCTCACACCTCTTTCTACTTACGTGTGGATATGGACAACGTTTGGGGACTTCCCACAGCTCACACTAAGCACACAATCACAAACAATCATTGCAAGGGCTCATACAACTCCTATTCAAGGCTGGTTTCCTATTCTAAGGTAGTTTTAAGGCCAATCTAAGCGTCCTAGGGTGCTTCCTATGGTCAGCGTGGCTTAGCTACCAATCTGTGTCTGATACCAAGCTGTGATTCCTATTTAGGTGTGTAACCTACTGCCAACCCGTGGCTCTAATATCAACCTGAGATTTCTATCTAGGCGTGTAACCTACTGTCAACCCATGGCTCTGATACCAATCTGTGACGCCCTCAATTCTGTGGAAAACCACGGAACTGAGAACTAATGCATATGTGTGCCAAGGATGTTCATCACACATACACATATATTCGACAAACTGAATTCAGAATATATATAACCACGAATAACAGAGTTTATTACAATGTCTTATGAGTCTTGGACTCATGCTCACAGCGGAAGTCTTTATTTCTATGCAGCGGACTTCTTTATTCTAATGCGGAAGCAATTTAACTAATGCGGAAGCAAATCTAAGCAGCAAATGGCTCCATCTCTATTCCATTCCACAGGCAAGGTTGAGATCAGATTACGCGCCTAATGCTCCACTTGGTCTCCATAGAAATCTTCTTCTGCTGCTGATGATGAAATAATAATGCAAGTTTGAGTACAATGATGTACTCAGCAAGTGCGGGAAAAACATGATATGTAGCTCATAACAAGGTAGGTATAAAAGGCTCATTTGCAGAAAAGCATATTTATAAAACCATGATAAAACAACAACTTAACTTTAGATGAATGTAATCCCAGCATGTATTAAATTACCAACATACCTCCATCACTTTCCATGTTCCACCCGAACATAAACCAACTTCATTCTTGCTCACGAATACCTCCTCGTATTCGCTACCATCTCACGAATACCTTCTCGTACGCTACCATCTTATCTCATAAACAACTTCGTCTCACACTGAGACCAATCTCGTTGCCATGACTCAACAGTTATGCAACCATCTTATCACCCAGACTCAACAATCCCAAAACCAAACCATAACCATAATCAATAACCATAACCAAGAACCATCCCAACTAATCATGGCAGTTGGCCAGGCGCTCGTGACCGTAAGCTCGGCTATCATGATAGTTTTAGACTCTGCAGAGTTTGCAACTCTTCACCCACAAGTTTGTGATTTCGTCACCCGTCGGCGACTGCAGAACCTCCATTATACCAGTACACAGACGTCGGTGTATGGTCAAGAGATCACAAAATAGCCTTTACAAATGGGTTACTAGATGTATGGACTCACTAAGGTTTCACCGGCAGGCTAGAACATCCAATTCTCCCACCCACGGGCCCCCTCTTGTGCCATGCAGTTCCCAGGGCAGTCCTCACTCGACCCCCATTCCCCGCGCCTTCCACAGTCCATAACACTCTAGCAACTTACATAATTACTCAGCTAAGCTGCACCCATACTTGGCCTTGTGGTGGCACTGTTATCCTGGCATGTGCATGCATGAACCGGTCCTTAGATCTACGGCAAGTAAACCACCATCTCATGCTACCTCATTCACAAACCCAGTCTTGCCTAGATCTCCCTCCGATCCATGTTCATTAACAACATCAGTTTCTCATTATTATTATGAGTGCAGTTAGCTAGACACATCTATCTCGCTTCCCAATCCCATGGACTCAGCTGACACGACCCCATTGGTCCTGTCGAGCCAGGATCACGCTGAGGGGTGCTGCGTTGTACAGCACCGTATAACACACGTCAAAGGTGCAAGCGGAAGCGGAAGTTTTATTACATAAACAGTTATATGAACATGTTTACATCAAAATAAGTTTAGTCCACACTCGCGGGCGTAGGCTAAGCATCAAGTACACGTTCAGCCCTTGAACGTGTCCTTGCTAGCACACACGCACACTAACTCTGCGGCGTGCACGACTCCCACTCGACGGGGTTCCCCTCCTGGGGTTCCGTCTCCTCTTCGGGAGTCCCTTCCTCATAGAACCCTGCAAAAGCTTCAAACACAAGCAGTGAGCACGAAGGCTCAGCAAGTCTGACCCGTCTCACCTAAACATGGAACTTCTACATGAGGGTAATGGGTTACATGAGGTAAAATCATTTGCAAGGACTCGCCTAATTAGTAGAACCTTACTTTCAAGTTTTAGCAGCAGGTTGTGGAGAACCTTACGCGAAGGCACATGAGAGAGCCGCAATCAAACAAGAAACGCATTTCTCTCATGTACTTTGCCCAAAGTTGAAAAGAACTTTAGTTAGCACTAAGCTACAACATATCATTAACAATCAATGTCCAGCTTTCAATCAGCAACATTTTAACATGTAACTAGCCTGTTCTTTCTACGTCACGGTACAGTGAACAAGTGGTACTCACTGACCGCGAGGGACGGCGATTATAATCGATTTACACCTGCAGGGTTACCCGAACAACCCGTCACGTACGCCCGTACTCGATGTTGCCTACAACAACCATCACGGACGCCGTACGCGACTACCTTTCACCCGTTAGCCAAATATTGAACCGGTCCCATCGTCCCGAGCAAGAGGTCCCTGCACGCGCATCTCTGTGCCGCCAGCTGATTTACACCTCGAGCTCTCAACCTACCCTCTGAACGACGGGCAATGCCTCAACACCCAGCTACCCGAGTTACATCAGTTTCCCGGTTCCCATATAGCCGGTAGGTCTTCGGTACTGTTCTAGCTTGTTCAACAGGCCCGCACACGGCTCGGTCCTCAATCGACACAAGCGGAGCTACAGCACACAGGCCCCAAAGCCCTGCTGCCCTTACTCTCCGCTCGGTCTCATTTTCTTGCCATGTGTATCATGTGCTATCTCTACCCGAGCAATGTGCCTCTAGCCTATTCTCGCGAGTAGTTCCAACTACTCGACTTGTACCGAATCCTACTCTATCCTAGCAATGCAGTGGCTAACGGGGTTTGCAATCCTAAACCCCAACCCATGGTTTTCTTGGCTATGCAGTGGGGTTTCCAAACAAGACTCTGATGCACAACATAAAGAAAACAAGTATGTGCTCAAAACAATAAAAATTTATAAAATGGTTAATGCAAACCGGGGCTTGCCTTGCTGCTCTTGGTCGTAGGCTAGCTGTTCCTCCGGAGTAACGAAGTCTAGGACTTCAGGTTCCTCCTCGACCTTAGCGACTACATGATAAGAACAATGTATGTATTAATTAAATGCTTTTGTATTAACTTTGAAGTTGTGAAGTCTATAACCTTTGCTAGATAGACCTAATGACTGTGAAACTTTTACTGTGGCTTGGTTACAACCTAAACAGAGACTTGGTCAAGTTTTAGTTGCAGCAAAGCTCATTTGAGCCCTCCACAAATAATTATGTCCTTGACCTTAATTAAAGGCTTTTAGGGTGTTCTAAGTATTTTCATGAAACAAACTATGACTTTCTGAAAACTAGATTTTCAGAGGGTTCTAATGGAATTGGTCTCACTTAATTTGGAAGTCTCTAACTAAAGATATGAGCTAAACAATTTCAGAGAAAATTCTGAAAATGTTTCTGAACATTTTCTATTTTCTCTGGAACAGTTTTACTAATCACACCATTAGGTGGACTAAATGAGCTCAAATGGATCTGGAATTTTTGTGGTAGTTCAAGGATATTTTGGTGAACATCTCAGCAAAATTTCAGGATTTTCCTCCAAATGATTCTCCAGTTAAAATTCCTAACAGTTTAAACTTTAAGGAATTAATTCTGGAGAATTAAGGAATTTCATGAAGTGACACTTGATTTTCTGGAAAGTACTCAAAGAGCTGAATCCAGCAAAATTTGGTTCACTCAATTTGGAGCTTTCTAGCCAAAGTTATAAGGATTTGAAGTTTGAAGGAAATCTGAAAATCGGGGAAAAGTTTAAACTCGCGCGTGGGCCCAGGGGACACGCGTCGCACGCCGAAGCGACAGCACACCGCGGCCCACAAGGCTTTTGCGCGCCAGCACACCCGATCCCGGCCGCAGCCGGATCCCGATTCAAAATATCGGCCGCTGACAGCTGGGGTCCACCCCCTTCTTCAACCTCGCGACACCCGTGCTCCGCCGCCGAGGGACCTCGCCGGAGAGCTCGCCGCTGGCTGCTGTACCGCTCCAAACTTCTTGATTCTGGCCGCCCCTGCCTACTTTTACTTGGGGAACATGATCCGAGGGTCAGCTGCTCATGACAACGGTCGGAGCATGGTCGGCGACGAGCCGCCATATCGGAACGACTTCGGCCATGTCGGCTGACGCTCCTAGTGCCTCAGCTACTTGGGAAATCGGTCGGGGAGCATCAGTGGACCTCAGAGAAGGTCGACATGAACTCGGGGTAGCTCGGGAAAGGCCCGAAATAGGTCCTCACCGTGCGCCCGATACCCCCCGTGCGTTCCGCCATTAGTAGACCTTGAATTACGCCGGGCACAGAAGTCCTCCGGCCCAGAGTTGTGAAGGCAACTTGTGCGTCACCGTGTCTAGTTCGTGTGGGAGTGGCCTGAGGCCCTCTAATCCTTTCTAGAGCACGAATTAAACAGAATCGTACCCGAAGGTCGTTCTGCACACAGAAAGGGGAAAAGTGGAAATTCGCCGCCGGTGAGCAACCACTCGAGCTGTGGCTCGGGGATGAGCAGCACCGATCACTTGCGCGTCCAAGGGTGCCTTGGCTCGGGCGTGACAACGCCCAGGTTGGGTTGTCCACGAGAGCCCGAGGTGCGGCGGTTTCCAGTTCCGAGTTTGATCTTTCGGCACAGCCGATATCACTCGGTTTCAATCGATTTCTATCAATGGGAAGGATGGAGGATGGTTGCTAGTACCTTGCTGGGACCTTGGAATGGAAAGAGGGGGCTGCGATCGGCTTGATCAAGCAGGAACTCGAGCGGCGGCGATGGCAGTGGAAAAACAAGTCGTGTGCGTCGGCAGCTCGAGGAAATGGTGACTGAAGCACGCCGGGGAGGGAATAAATAGCCCGGCCGGCTGGTCTCCGGCTTGGGGCAGGCAGCAGGAGCTGGCGCCGGCTGCCCCCTTCGGTGGCGCGCGCGCACAGCTGCCGGGAACCGACTGAACTGTGGTTCAGTCGGTTTGCTTTGAGGCAGAGGCTGACATGTGGGTCCCACTTCTCTTTTAACCTCTGAAATTTATTCCTAACAGCTGTGGTAAACAGTGAACCCTATTCTACCCTTGGCAATTCAAATTATTCACCCAAGAGCCATTTGAATTGATCAAAGTTCAAATGAGGTGTGGTTTGAATGAATTTCAGCACAAGTTCAGTTTGAAATTCAAATAAAGTTTGAATTTCTCCCCCTTAGCTCATGTCAAGATCAACTCCAAATGGAGTGAAAATTGGTGTGTGAGCTCACAAAAATGTGCTGAGCAAGATTATGCCTTCCACTTTTAAATTCAGTGGGTGAAAACAGTTTGAATTTGAATATGGTTTCAAACTGCCCTCTTCCTAACTATACCCAAAATGACCTCAAAAAGGTTTTGAATTTGGGTGGAACTTGGCATGGACATCCTTAGCAAAGTGTAGGAGTTTTCATATGTCCAGCCCATCCATATCACATGTGGGAAGTACCACTTTTGCAATGTGTGAGTTTGTTCCCTAATGAGCATGTTGATAATTGTTACTTGCTCTTTATTTGTGTTCATCATTCTTCCTCAAATGAGGTGTGTGGTGTGGTGATGAACACTGCAAATGAGTGTCAAAAACTGAGGCCTTTACATTCCTCCCCCCTTAAAAGAATCTCGTCCCGAGATTATAAGGTGAAATGAGAGAGAGGACGGTGGAAAATTACCGAATATGCGACGTGAAAAAGTCGGGGTAGTTAGTGCGAAGGAATTCTTCGCTCTCCCATGTCGCTTCGTCCATGGAGTGATTACTCCATAGAACCTTGTAGAACCACAACGTACGGTTGCGTGTGGTTCGGGCCTTTTCATCAATAATCTGCACCGGTTCCTCCCGATAGGTGAGATCCGGTTGCAGTTCTTCAATGTCTTCCAGCTGAACGGTAGTTGATAGCTTGAGACACTTCCTCAGCTGGGAAATGTGAAAGACGTCGTGTACACCGGAAAGTGCTTCTAGTAATCTTAGCCGGTATGCCACCGATCCACATCTTTCGGTAATCTGGAATGGACCGATGAATCGGGGTGCTAACTTTCCTCTCACCCCAAATCTGTTTACGCCCTTCATTGGAGACACTCGTAGGTATACGTGATCTCCAACTTCGAATTGTAATGGGCGCCTCCTCCGGTCCGCATACTGTTTCTGTCGGGATTGAGCGGCTTTTAGGTTCGCTTGAATTAATCGGACCTTTTCTTCCGCGCTGTTGACAAGATCAATCCCGAAGGTAACCCTCTCGCCAGATTCACACCAGTTCAGTGGTGTGCGGCATTTCCTGCCGTATAGCGCCTCGTAGGGCGCCATCTTGATGCTGGCTTGGTACCCATTGTTGTACGAGAACTCGGCTAATGGCAAGTGATCATCCCAATTCTTGCCGTGGTCGATAGCGCAAGCTCGTAGCATGTCTTCTAGGATTTGATTTACCCGCTCCGTTTGCCCATCCGTCTGCGGGTGGTAGGCTGAACTACGGATCAGCTTCGTCCCCAGGGCAGCGTGTAGCTGCTCCCAAAAACGGGACACAAATAAAGTGCCCCGGTCCGATACGATGGTACGGGGTACGCCGTATAAGCATAGGATCCGTGAGATGTACAGTTCAGCGTACTTCTTGGCGTTATAGTTGGTGTTGACCGGGATGAAATGGGCAACTTTGGTGAGCCGATCGACGATCACCCACACAGAATCATGTTTCTGTAAGGTGGTGGGTAAACCGACGACGAAATCCATGCTCACGTCCTCCCACTTCCAGGCAGGAATGCCCAGTGGTTGCAGCAGTCCCGGCTTCCGCACATGATCTGCCTTCACCCTTCGACATGTATCACACTCGGACACGTATTTTGCAGTCTCTCGCTTCATCCGTGTCCACCAAAACTTGCTTCTGAGTTCTTGATACATCTTGTTGCTGCCGGGGTGAATAGAAAACTTTGATAAGTGAGCTTCATCAAAGATTCTCTTCCTTAACTCCGGGTTTCGGGGTACGACGATCCGGTCCTGGAACCATAAGACGCCGTCTCCGTCCTTCCGGAAACATTTCAACTCCCCACTGTCTACACGTCTCCGCAAATGTGACATGCCCTTGTCATTCTTCTGGGCTGCCGCTATCTCTTCACGGATGGTGGGGATCAAAGCTAGGTTGTAGAGAGCTCCATGTGGAATCACATGTAGTGGTGGTTCGCTCTCTTCCAACGGTGTGATGGTCAGATTATTGACGTGTGACTTGCGGCTTAGCGCGTCTGCCACAACGTTTGCCTTGCCCGGATGATAATGGATCTCTATCTCGTAATCCTTTATCAGTTCCAACCATCTTCGTTGCCTCATGTTCAGTTCCTTCTGAGTGAAGATGTATTTGAGGCTTTTGTGGTCGGTATATAAATGTACGAGGTTACCGAGTAGGTAGTGCCTCCACATTTTCAGTGCAAGTACCACGGCAGCGAGCTCCAAATCGTGAGTTGGATAATTTTGCTCATGGTTCCTAAGCTGTCGTGATCCATACGCGACCACTCTTCGGTCTTGCATCAGCACACATCCGAGCCCAATGCCGGATGCATCGCAGTACACATCGAACGGTTTTGTTGTGTCTGGCTGCGCCAAAACCGGTGCTGATGTTAGGTGCTTGACTAAAGCCTTGAATGCTGCTTCACATGCTGGACTCCAAACATATTTGGTAGCCTTCTTCAGCAGCTCCGTCATTGGCTTAGCAATCTTCGAGAAGTTCGGGATGAACCTCCGATAATATCCCGCGAGTCCGAGGAAACTCCGTACCTCATGAACAGTTCTCGGGGATTTCCAATTCAGCACTTGCGTGATCTTGCTCGGGTCCACAGCGATACCCTCCGCTGAGATGATATGCCCGAGGAAAGGCACTTGCGATATCCAAAACTCGCATTTGCTGAACTTTGCGTATAACTTGTGATCCCGCAGCCGTTGCAAGACTATACGCAGATGTTTCTTGTGATCTTCCTCCGACTTGGAGTATACCAGGATGTCGTCGATGAAGACCACGACAAACTTGTCCAGCTCCGGCATGAACACCGAGTTCATTAAATACATGAAGTGAGCTGGAGCATTGGTGAGGCCAAAGGACATGACCAGGTACTCATAAAGTCCGTACCTTGTCGAAAAAGCTGTCTTTGGAATGTCCTCAGCCCTGATCTTAATCTGATGGTACCCGGATCTTAAATCCATCTTGGAAAAGACCTTTGCTTCGACCAACTGATCAAACAACATGTCGATCCGTGGCAACGGGTACTTGTTCTTGATGGTTACGGCATTTAATGGACGGTAGTCCACGCAAAGCCGCAACGTTTCATCCTTCTTTTTGACAAATAATGCCGAACAGCCCCATGGCGAGGAGCTCGGCCTAATAAAACCCTTCTCCAGAAGGTCCGTGAGCTGAGTCTTCAGTTCCGCCAACTCCTTGGGCGCCATCTTGTACGGCCTTCGGGATATTGGCATGGTTCCCGGTGCAAGTTCAATCTTGAACTCCACCTCTCTATCGGGTGGCATCCCCGGCAAATCATCCGGGAATACATCAGGGAATTCTCGGACCACTGGAATGTCTTCCAATCTGATGGTTGTGGCTTGATAGACACTTGGAAGTTTTATTTCTGGACTGTCCAGAAATAATGAGTGAGAACCGTGCACTCCTGAGTTTAAGTGCACGACTCGGAGGACGGTGTCTAAAACAGCGCCGTGGCGGGTTAACCACGACATCCCTAGGATGACATCGACTTTCTGTCCCTCTAAGATAATGAGAGACGTGGGGTACACTCTACCCGCTAAGCATAATGGTGCTTTGGAGACCATTACGCTTGCTGAAATCTTCCCACCCGGTGAACAAATTAAATATGGACTATCGGTGGGTAGTATTGGCAAGCTGTGTTTAGCAATGAAAGCTTGGCTAATAAAATTATGCGTGGCGCCTGAATCAAATAGTACTATAGCGGGATGCTGGTGGAGTTGGAACATACCCGCAAGGATTGGCTCGCCCTCCGGCACGTCCTCAATGGCAAGCTGGTGGACAGTGCCGGGCCTAGGGTTTGCCCGCCGCGCATTCGTAGGGTTCCGGGGTTGATTCCTCCCCGGAAACTGTGGTACCACTCCGCCGCCTTGCCTCTCCGGGCAACTGCTCGCGAAGTGTCCTGGGCGACCACACTTGTAACATGTGGCCGCTGCTGGTGGAGTACTCGGGGGACGAAAGCCCGGCATGCGTTGCGGAGGTGCAAACGCACGCGGCATCGCCCGCTGCTGCTGTTGTTGTTGCGGTGGTGCTGGCAGTGCCGGCCGGAATGCCGGTGAAGAATACGGCCGACCGCGGAACGGCATCGACCGCTGTGGTGGTTGCCAGCGCGGACCTGATGGTGGGCGATTCACCATCCGAAACTTCTGAGAAGGACCGCCTCCTTCTCCGCTGCTCTGCGGCGCGCTTCGCTTTCGCTCTGCCGCCGCCAACTCCTTGCCGGAGTCTTCCTGAACAATCGCAGCATCAATTATGTCGTTGAGGCTGCCGCGATTGAACATCGCCAGCTTGTCCTTCAGGAGCGGGTTAAGCCCCTGGTAAAAGTGGTCCCGCCGCTTCTCGTCCGTATCTGCGTGATACGACGCGTAGAGTGCGAGATCGTTGAACGCTCTGGAGTACTCCAGCGCGTTCCGGCTCCCTTGTTGCAGGTGTAGGAATTCCTGCGTCTTCCTCTTCATCAAACCGGGCGGTATATGATAGGCCCGGAAGGCCGTCCGAAACTCCGCCCAGGTCATCACTCGGTCGGTGGGTTGTGAAGCACAAAAGTTGGCCCACCACGCGCTCGCGGATCCTTGGAGCTGCTGGACCGCGAACTGAGTCTTGCGCTGCTCGCTGATTTGGAGCAGCCCGAACTTCATCTCTATGGCGCGGAGCCAGTTGTCCGCGTCAAGTGGTTCATCCGCCCTTGAGAATACAGGGGGATGAGTCGCCAGGAAGTCGGAGTAGGAGCTCTGTTGGCGCTCCTCACGATCTTGACGTCTCTCTGGGCGAGACGTATTCGCAATTAACGTTTGCAGCAGCTCTGTATGCTGCTGATGTGAACCCGCCATTGCCGCGACAATGTCGGCCAATGTAACCGTTGGCAGTGGCGGTGGCGGTGTTTGCTGTTGCTGTTGCTGCTGCTGTCCCGAGGAGTCCTCGGGAGGCGGTTGGGAGGTCTCTCCCCCTTGGCTAGTACCTCCAACATCAGGGTTGGCACGAGTACGCGTCATTCTGTAATTCAACACAGCAGCAATTAGCACATGTCTTACTCAAAATTCCATAAACATCAGTAAGTATTGAAGCGACGCATGACTAACTTGCACAACATTCACATATATTGATAAAGCATAAACTTTATACAAGATACATTATTCTCGGACCTCCGAGAAGTCGTGCTCATGCCGTCACTACCTATACATACGCTACTGTCTACACGACATGTCACCGATTACAAAAGTTGGGTTACGCTACCCTAGCTGCCCTACTTGGCAACCGTAACCCCCTACTCGGAGTAGAACTCGACCTCCTGTGGGTCGTCCTCCTCCGGTACCTCTGCTGGTGGCTCGGGGTCTACCACCTCTTCTCCCATTCCAGGTTCTCCCACGGCTGGAAGACCCAAGACTACCGGTACGCCCAATACCGGGGGCACGAGGTCCTGCAATGCATGCACCTCGTCCATAGCCTGGTTGTAGTCCTCTTCCCAGCCTTGTCCTTCCTCAATAGCGTCGTCCCGCTCTTGAGCAAGGTCCTCATTCTGCTGGGTTAGGGTCTGCACCAGCTCTTGCAACGCCGCAATGTCAATACGGCTCTTCTTCTTTGCCTTCTTCAGACGACGCAACTGATTGTGTTGTTCATTCAGTCGCTTGATCGTCGGAAGGAGCACATTGCGGAGTGCACTGTGAGCACTCTCAAAATGATCTCCACGGCTTGTGCTCTCCTTGAGCTTGGTAGCGAGATGCTCCGTATGAACAGCTTGGCTGTCCATCACAGCGTTTCCCGCCCTCATTTGGAGGCTGAGATTTGCCTCCGCGGGGTTGTACCTTGGGCAACTCGGGTTTGTTGCCTCTAGGTACCTCTCTTCCCACACATGCTGAGCTCGTCCCTCCACCGGAACGAGTGCGTATGGAGTTCCCTCCATAGCCTGCACGTGTAGTTGGCAGAAACGTGACATAGTGTCACGGGCTGCCACTTGCCACATCCCTTCCGGTTGTCTTCCTCTCACCGTGACGGTGAATGGCACCCAACCGGGTGGCGTAGGCCCTGCAGGAACCTCGACATGGATCGTCCACGTCTTGTTCCCCTCTTCGCCTTCTTCCTTGGCGAAGTATTGCGGCATCTGGTTGTACCCGAAATATTGGAGCATTAGCCACAATGCTCCCGGGTAGCCGCTACGGTCAGAACAGTGGGAAACTACCCACCCGTTCTCCAACCGTTTATCTGCTGCCATCTGTAAAAATATATTTGAGAAATGTCAAATATTTATTTAAACAGTAAACCATTGAGTTATAACATAAGATATGTCATTGAACCCTTAACACTTGGAAACATAGTTCAAATTTTTAAACAAATTTGACTGCTGATCTGCTGTTTCCATGACAGCCCTGACCAGTTTCCATATTAATCTGATTTAGGCCAGGTTAAAAGCAAAACCAGTCCTGGAGCTCAACATCAAAGTTAAAGTTAACTTCAATAGCTTTCCAGAAAGTATTTGGTTGGCCTAAGATCTGCTCCGGTTCAAAAGTTATGAGATGTCAAAGTTAACAGAATTTCTGGGAATAATTGGACAGCACCTCCCTGCCTTAGGTACTGATTTAATCCAAGAATCCCAGTTAATTCTGTTCCTAATCTAACAAAACTTTCTGTTACAAAGTTGTAACCCATCTCATAATATTTCCAGAACTACCTCATTTTCTATTTTTGGATTTTTATGCAGGAAGTTATGCTTAATTTACAGAGAGTCTTTGCTCCGTCCTGTTTTCTGGACAGTTTCAACTCTGCTGCATTTTTCGAGTGGTTAAGGGACGAAACACCTCTGGAACTCAACAGAAAAGTTGTAAAGCTCCTCCAACGCTTTCCAGAGATGTATCATACGACATCAACCTCGAAAGAACTCAACCTCTAACCTCTGATTAACTTCAGCCTTAATTTAGCTGGAAACAGAGTGCTCTGTCCTTAACATCCTATAAGTTGAAAGCTTGTTAACTTTGAATATCCTGTTCAAGGGAAGGAGTTACATCAAGTTTTACTACTTTGGATCAAAACCATCAAATTTTAAATGAAGTTGTTCATTTTGTTGGGTGTGACGTCGAGGCGTCACCAGATTATGTCGGTACTACGTCCTCACAAAGGAAAAACCTATACCGGACTTAGCCGGCGTCGTTACTTCAGTGGCACTACTCGTCGCTCGCACACGGATACTACACGTCTACCGTTTCGTGGTAAGGCTACCTGCAGAAATTCAACCAATCATCAGACTCGGCTGCACACCGAGCCCGGAATCCATACAGTTGGTACATCCGGCCGTCATCACTCGCCCGGATGTTCTCAAGCCAAACACGCCCTGAGTTACGTGTTCACGTTTCAGACCACGTGACGGGGTCTCCCATGTTGCACCACGCACGCCAGGGACAGACGTTGCTCGAATACCCCAAACGACATGAAGAGTCGTAGAGGATATCAAAGCGGGTCGGGTTACCTGCCACCCGTGGGGCTCCACCCTTCAGCTTGTGCGCACTGGTGGACAGCGCTTACGTGCACCCCCCAAGACATGAACGTCCCGAGATGCGCGATTTTCCGACATAACAAATAGGTTATTAAGCCACTTTCTATATACTAATAACATCCTTATACGGGCTACTAACTCGTTCCTCACTGGATTTTTGAAAAAGAAGACCTTTGTACTGTGTTAAACCTCAAGCGAGCTCTGATACCACGCTGACACGACCCCATTGGTCCTGTCGAGCCAGGATCACGCTGAGGGGTGCTGCGTTGTACAGCACCGTATAACACACGTCAAAGGTGCAAGCGGAAGCGGAAGTTTTATTACATAAACAGTTATATGAACATGTTTACATCAAAATAAGTTTAGTCCACACTCGCGGGCGTAGGCTAAGCATCAAGTACACGTTCAGCCCTTGAACGTGTCCTTGCTAGCACACACGCACACTAACTCTGCGGCGTGCACGACTCCCACTCGACGGGGTTCCCCTCCTGGGGTTCCGTCTCCTCTTCGGGAGTCCCTTCCTCATAGAACCCTGCAAAAGCTTCAAACACAAGCAGTGAGCACGAAGGCTCAGCAAGTCTGACCCGTCTCACCTAAACATGGAACTTCTACATGAGGGTAATGGGTTACATGAGGTAAAATCATTTGCAAGGACTCGCCTAATTAGTAGAACCTTACTTTCAAGTTTTAGCAGCAGGTTGTGGAGAACCTTACGCGAAGGCACATGAGAGAGCCGCAATCAAACAAGAAACGCATTTCTCTCATGTACTTTGCCCAAAGTTGAAAAGAACTTTAGTTAGCACTAAGCTACAACATATCATTAACAATCAATGTCCAGCTTTCAATCAGCAACATTTTAACATGTAACTAGCCTGTTCTTTCTACGTCACGGTACAGTGAACAAGTGGTACTCACTGACCGCGAGGGACGGCGATTATAATCGATTTACACCTGCAGGGTTACCCGAACAACCCGTCACGTACGCCCGTACTCGATGTTGCCTACAACAACCATCACGGACGCCGTACGCGACTACCTTTCACCCGTTAGCCAAATATTGAACCGGTCCCATCGTCCCGAGCAAGAGGTCCCTGCACGCGCATCTCTGTGCCGCCAGCTGATTTACACCTCGAGCTCTCAACCTACCCTCTGAACGACGGGCAATGCCTCAACACCCAGCTACCCGAGTTACATCAGTTTCCCGGTTCCCATATAGCCGGTAGGTCTTCGGTACTGTTCTAGCTTGTTCAACAGGCCCGCACACGGCTCGGTCCTCAATCGACACAAGCGGAGCTACAGCACACAGGCCCCAAAGCCCTGCTGCCCTTACTCTCCGCTCGGTCTCATTTTCTTGCCATGTGTATCATGTGCTATCTCTACCCGAGCAATGTGCCTCTAGCCTATTCTCGCGAGTAGTTCCAACTACTCGACTTGTACCGAATCCTACTCTATCCTAGCAATGCAGTGGCTAACGGGGTTTGCAATCCTAAACCCCAACCCATGGTTTTCTTGGCTATGCAGTGGGGTTTCCAAACAAGACTCTGATGCACAACATAAAGAAAACAAGTATGTGCTCAAAACAATAAAAATTTATAAAATGGTTAATGCAAACCGGGGCTTGCCTTGCTGCTCTTGGTCGTAGGCTAGCTGTTCCTCCGGAGTAACGAAGTCTAGGACTTCGGGTTCCTCCTCGACCTTAGCGACTACATGATAAGAACAATGTATGTATTAATTAAATGCTTTTGTATTAACTTTGAAGTTGTGAAGTCTATAACCTTTGCTAGATAGACCTAATGACTGTGAAACTTTTACTGTGGCTTGGTTACAACCTAAACAGAGACTTGGTCAAGTTTTAGTTGCAGCAAAGCTCATTTGAGCCCTCCACAAATAATTATGTCCTTGACCTTAATTAAAGGCTTTTAGGGTGTTCTAAGTATTTTCATGAAACAAACTATGACTTTCTGAAAACTAGATTTTCAGAGGGTTCTAATGGAATTGGTCTCACTTAATTTGGAAGTCTCTAACTAAAGATATGAGCTAAACAATTTCAGAGAAAATTCTGAAAATGTTTCTGAACATTTTCTATTTTCTCTGGAACAGTTTTACTAATCACACCATTAGGTGGACTAAATGAGCTCAAATGGATCTGGAATTTTTGTGGTAGTTCAAGGATATTTTGGTGAACATCTCAGCAAAATTTCAGGATTTTCCTCCAAATGATTCTCCAGTTAAAATTCCTAACAGTTTAAACTTTAAGGAATTAATTCTGGAGAATTAAGGAATTTCATGAAGTGACACTTGATTTTCTGGAAAGTACTCAAAGAGCTGAATCCAGCAAAATTTGGTTCACTCAATTTGGAGCTTTCTAGCCAAAGTTATAAGGATTTGAAGTTTGAAGGAAATCTGAAAATCGGGGAAAAGTTTAAACTCGCGCGTGGGCCCAGGGGACACGCGTCGCACGCCGAAGCGACAGCACACCGCGGCCCACAAGGCTTTTGCGCGCCAGCACACCCGATCCCGGCCGCAGCCGGATCCCGATTCAAAATATCGGCCGCTGACAGCTGGGGTCCACCCCCTTCTTCAACCTCGCGACACCCGTGCTCCGCCGCCGAGGGACCTCGCCGGAGAGCTCGCCGCTGGCTGCTGTACCGCTCCAAACTTCTTGATTCTGGCCGCCCCTGCCTACTTTTACTTGGGGAACATGATCCGAGGGTCAGCTGCTCATGACAACGGCCGGAGCATGGTCGGCGACGAGCCGCCATATCGGAACGACTTCGGCCATGTCGGCTGACGCTCCTAGTGCCTCAGCTACTTGGGAAATCGGTCGGGGAGCATCAGTGGACCTCAGAGAAGGTCGACATGAACTCGGGGTAGCTCGGGAAAGGCCCGAAATAGGTCCTCACCGTGCGCCCGATACCCCCCGTGCGTTCCGCCATTAGTAGACCTTGAATTACGCCGGGCACAGAAGTCCTCCGGCCCAGAGTTGTGAAGGCAACTTGTGCGTCACCGTGTCTAGTTCGTGTGGGAGTGGCCTGAGGCCCTCTAATCCTTTCTAGAGCACGAATTAAACAGAATCGTACCCGAAGGTCGTTCTGCACACAGAAAGGGGAAAAGTGGAAATTCGCCGCCGGTGAGCAACCACTCGAGCTGTGGCTCGGGGATGAGCAGCACCGATCACTTGCGCGTCCAAGGGTGCCTTGGCTCGGGCGTGACAACGCCCAGGTTGGGTTGTCCACGAGAGCCCGAGGTGCGGCGGTTTCCAGTTCCGAGTTTGATCTTTCGGCACAGCCGATATCACTCGGTTTCAATCGATTTCTATCAATGGGAAGGATGGAGGATGGTTGCTAGTACCTTGCTGGGACCTTGGAATGGAAAGAGGGGGCTGCGATCGGCTTGATCAAGCAGGAACTCGAGCGGCGGCGATGGCAGTGGAAAAACAAGTCGTGTGCGTCGGCAGCTCGAGGAAATGGTGACTGAAACACGCCGGGGAGGGAATAAATAGCCCGGCCGGCTGGTCTCCGGCTTGGGGCAGGCAGCAGGAGCTGGCGCCGGCTGCCCCCTTCGGTGGCGCGCGCGCACAGCTGCCGGGAACCGACTGAACTGTGGTTCAGTCGGTTTGCTTTGAGGCAGAGGCTGACATGTGGGTCCCACTTCTCTTTTAACCTCTGAAATTTATTCCTAACAGCTGTGGTAAACAGTGAACCCTATTCTACCCTTGGCAATTCAAATTATTCACCCAAGAGCCATTTGAATTGATCAAAGTTCAAATGAGGTGTGGTTTGAATGAATTTCAGCACAAGTTCAGTTTGAAATTCAAATAAAGTTTGAATTTCTCCCCCTTAGCTCATGTCAAGATCAACTCCAAATGGAGTGAAAATTGGTGTGTGAGCTCACAAAAATGTGCTGAGCAAGATTATGCCTTCCACTTTTAAATTCAGTGGGTGAAAACAGTTTGAATTTGAATATGGTTTCAAACTGCCCTCTTCCTAACTATACCCAAAATGACCTCAAAAAGGTTTTGAATTTGGGTGGAACTTGGCATGGACATCCTTAGCAAAGTGTAGGAGTTTTCATATGTCCAGCCCATCCATATCACATGTGGGAAGTACCACTTTTGCAATGTGTGAGTTTGTTCCCTAATGAGCATGTTGATAATTGTTACTTGCTCTTTATTTGTGTTCATCATTCTTCCTCAAATGAGGTGTGTGGTGTGGTGATGAACACTGCAAATGAGTGTCAAAAACTGAGGCCCTTACATCAGCGAAGCATAAAGCAAAAACCATACCCGATTCATAAAATTCCCTAGCGACAAGGGTGGTTTGACCCAAAACTAGTAAACTCCTATAAAGAGGGTTTCCCATCATGTTTGACTCAGCACACACACCTTTTCGCAAACAAAACCGTTTTCCCCAAAACATGGGATCAATATGGTCGAGGAGCACTTGCCTTGTTCTTGCGGTTCCGAATGTTCTTGGATCTCAAAACCTTGTTGCTGCAGCTCGTCGTAGACAGCTCCCTGAGCTTGTCCTGCTATGTAGGATCACGTGCATTCAAGATTCACAACAATCAATATCATGCACAAACCTTAAACTAGATGTGATGATGCATATGCATGCTATCCTATGATTAGTTTTATTAGATTGGTTTGTACGTGTTCTTGCATGGCTTGCATGGATTTTATGATGAACAGAGGCGTTAGGATCAAAGGTGGACGTGGTGATGATCTTGTCTTTAGATCAACCTGATCATCAAGTGATATGTCCACGAGAAGGCTTCTGTTCAAAAGGAATCAAAGAACAGCTGCAAAGAAAACGTAACGATGTCGTAAGGTGGTATTAGAGACCTACCTTACGTTCTTCTCAGTCTCGTGGTCCTCCTCAGATCGTTGGGCTTCCCCCCGGCGATCTTCCTTGCTGCACTCCGGTGATGGTTTACTCGGCGGGTTGGGACTAAGGCTCTAAGTCGTCGGCACAGGAGTTGGAAAAGAAGTTTGTGGTTTCCGCCAGAGGTTCTGGGTTCTATTTATAATCGGGAAGAGAAGAGTCCTAATCTGATTGTACCCCGAATAAGAGTCCTATTCAGATCGTCGTTGGATCCTAATATCATATCTTTAGTTGATTTGGTGCGGTAACATTGTGGAATTCAGGTCGGTTTCCTTTACGTACCGGTATTCTTACGTGTACAGATTCCAAAATCGCTTCAGAACCCGTCACCTTCACGGTGATGAGCTCCGGAAGCTCCACGTGTCCCCCGGGCCTGGTCTCTCCCTTCCTGCAGAGACGGGCTCCGGTTGTGCCGCGTGTCAAACGAGCGAGACCTCCCTTTTCCTTCGGAGGTGAGCTCCGTGTGCGCCACGTATCTTGGCGGTCGGGACCTCCTCTCTTACTCGGAGGTGGCTCCGCGCACGCCACGTGTTAGTGCCGGTCTTTCCTTCTTTCCTCAGAGACGCGCTCCAAGGTTGACACGTGTCCAACAGTGTCGGGCCTCCCGGAGATAAGCTCCGGTGACGATATGTGTTTAATGGAACCAAACTTCTCGGAGGTGAGGTCCCAGATCAACACGTATCCCGCGCGGCCAGTCCTCTGATTTCCATGATGACTAGCTCCGGGGGCAACACGTGTCCCACAGGGTCAGACCTCTCCTCCTTTGCGGAGGTGATCCCCGAGCCTGCCACGTAGCCAGCTTAGCGGCGGACCTCTCCCCACTTCACAGGGATGAGCTCCAAACATGCCACGTGGCCAGCGGGCCGTGGAAGTTGTCTTCGGCGCTCTCTGTGAACTGGATTCGGCTCTTACTGGCTATCTATTTGATAATTTCTCTGTTCCCACTTCTTTTAAAATGTTTTTTCTCTACATGAAATATGAATACATGCAGAAACTAGAGATGAGGGTGTCACAGCTGGACCATCCGTCCCTCCATCATCGAGTGGCTCCTCTAGTGGACTGCTCAAAATTTTCAAGGCCATATTCTCCTCTTGCCGTAAGGTGGAAGTTCGCACGCAGAAAATGAAGCAACACCAAGAGAAGTATCTCAAGGCCATGTGCGACAAGATGGAGATACCTATGTCTCCACCGTCATCAGATGATGACGAAGTGACAGAATTTCCCACTCTCACGGAGGACGAGCTTGCCTACTTTGGATCCTCCTCAGCTGCTCCTCCTACCTCCCACACTCATCAAGAGGATGAAAATGAAGATGAAGATGAGGATGAGGACGAGGAAACTGAAAGTGACCAAAACGAAGATCAAGATGATAGTGATTAGGTTTTTCTCTTTTTTCTTTCCTTTTTTTGGTGCCTTGATGCCAAAGGGGGAGAGAATAAGGGGGAGTAGTCTAGTCATAGTCTTGCTCTTTAAACACTCATTTTATGCTGGTTTGTAATAACTATGCCACATTATGCCATGTTATGTTATTTTGTAATGACTATGCTATTTTATGTCTTCATATTATGCCATATTGAAATATGTTTGCTCGTAAATGTTATATCTTTCTTAATGCGGTCACTGCTCACATCACACTTAGCCACCCCACCATAACACATGTAAGTATGAAATTCCCAAAGAACTCACTCTTGTGCATATTTTCCTTGATAATCCATTGTGCACACATCTAGGGGGAGTAAATCATACACACATGTGTTATGAAAACAATCTACTATATCTATTTTTCGAAAATATTAATGAGTTGTCATCAATCACCAAAAAGGGGGAGATTGAAAGTGCATCTAGGTAATCCCAGTGGGTTTTGGTTGATTGATGATGACAATTAAGATACTAATAAGTTTCTACTGAGTATAAGCACAGGTGTTTATCAAAGAAATGGATATGGAGTCTCTCAAGAAGCAAAAGGAAAAGAAGAAGACTTGAAAGAGTAGAAAATAGAATTTTCTATTAATTTTCACATTTTCGAGTTGTGTATAGGGTCTTCTCTTTTAGAGTGCTTGAGAATCATTAGAGAGCTCAAACGAAGGGTAGAAAGTTAGAATCATGAGACCAAGTAGTCATAGATATAAAAAAAGGGGAGACCGGACTTGTCCGGACCATGGGCCGTACTAGTCCGTTCGGACCCGGACTAATCCGTTTTGGACCGGATAAATAGTCTTTGAGTCAGTTCGGACTTGTCCGTTCAAGGCCGGACTAGTCCGTTGTTGTGTGAGTCTGAGCCATTATGAGACTAAGTCTCAGAAGGCCGGACTAGTCCCCCCGAGAGGCCGGACTAGTCCGCTAAGCGGACTAAGCCGCTTAGGTGCGGAGAAGAAGTCTCTGAGTGCCAGACTAGTCCGCTCCACAGGACGGACTAGTCTGATCTTTTCAGACTATTCCGAATTAGGACGGAACAAAGGTTCCTGTGTGATCTCGGACTAGTCCGAAGTTGGCTGGATTAGTCCGCAGCTCCAGATTATAGAGTTTTTAGACTAAGTCTGGTAAGACTGGACTAGTCTGCCCTTGGGGCCGGACTAGTCCACCCTAACCCTGACTGAGATCGGACTAGTCCGCTCTTCGCCGGACTAGTCCGGGGTTTCATGACCGTTTGAGTCCAACGGTCACTAAACTTTAGTTGGTAGCCTTGTGACATGAGTGGTCCCTCAAGAATGGACTAGTCGGGGGTTGGGACCGGACTAGTCCGGAATTTAGTTGGTAACTGCTAGATGCTGGGATTTCTATAAAAGGAGACCCCCGGCTGAGAATGAAAGGGACAACAACCTAAGCGCTGAAAACTCATTCCTAGAGCTCTTCTAAGCCTCTTTCCTCACCTTCTAGACCCCTAATATTGGATCTTAAGGAGTTAGTGGTTTTGTGAGAGGAAAGACGTGGTGATCGACGTTTGAGCTCTCGGTTTGATTCTCTTGCACTGTAACTGTTATTTTGAGTTCTTAACAGTTGTACTTTGAATTCTAGAACTACTTGGTTGGTTTAGGGAGCCTCAAGGTGTGAGTAGCCCCTAAGAGCATTGTATTCACATTTGATTGATAGTGAGAGAGCCCGTGCTTGATCTTGGTGATCGCTCGGTGAGGGAAGGGTTGGAAAAGACCCGGTCCTTGGTGGACTCCTCAACGAGGACGTAGATTCCTGTGTGGAATCGAACCTCGGGATAAATTGTGTCTCTTGGTTCCTCTACTATCTCACATGCTCACTTGAATTACTTGTTAAGCTTTCATTGTGTTAATACCCACAAATTGTTCTACTATTTCGCAATCTAATCATTCACATCTATTTAGTGATATCATTTGACTACCATATATTTTCCGCTCAAACAAACTTAAAAGGAAACCTAAAACGCAAATTTATACTTATACCGGACTAGTCCGACCTCAGAACGGACTAGTCCGGCCTGCTTCAGGTTTTATCCGCTGTTTGCAATAGTTTCAGATTTTATTAGCCTATTCACCCCCCTCTAGGCAACTTTCAGAAAGGAGGTGTGAGATGCCTCGGCGCTTGTTCACATCCTCATATGGGCTAATACATATAGTCCAATCCACCTTGATGCATATAGTTAGGGGGATCCATCTAATCTTCTAACCTCTATTCTATTTCATTCTCTCTCTCACAGATGGTGAGAGGAAACGCCGGCCGCCAAGGAAGGAACGTCCGTGGCAACCAAGAGGATGGCCACGACAAAGTTCCTGTTAACCCCGGAGCGGGTGAGAACAACCTGGAACGGTTGATGGCCATGCAGAATCAACTTATGCAAACCATGATCCAAACTTTGGGTCAGTTGCAGGCCAACAACAGCCACCCCGTTCCGGCACCACCGCCACCACCACCGCCGGCTCATAACAGATTGGGAGAGTTCATGAGGACTCGACCACCCACCTTTGCTCAAGCTAACGACCCCATGGAGGCCGACGACTGGTTGAAATCCATGGAGAAGAAGCTTGCCATAGTACAGTGCAATGACCGAGAGAAGGTTCTTTTTGCGTCGCACCAACTCATGGGAGCTGCCGCTGACTGGTAGGATGCCATATGTAACGCTCATGTTGACCCGGAGACGATCACTTGGAATGAGTTCAAGGAGAGTTTCCGCTCTCATTACATCCCTGCCGGTGTAATGATGCTCAAGAGACAGGAGTTCAAAGGTCTCCGCCAAGGACAGAGAAGCGTGAATGAGTATCTCAACAAGTTCACGCAACTGTCCCGGTATGCCCCCGAATATGTCAACTCGGACCAACGGAAGCAGCATCTGTTCATGAGAGGGTTGAATAATGAGATCCAGGTTCAGCTCCTCAACAATGACTACGCGAGCTTCTAGAAGCTGGTTGACAAGGCTATAGTGGTGGAAAGCAAGATCCGAGAGATCGAGCGAGAGTGCAAGAGGAAGATGCCATATCAGCCCCAAGGGAGCAACATACGACCTCGGTACATGCCCCCAACCACATTGCAGTATGGATCCACCGCTCCTACATACCGCCCTAGTCAGCCACCACAACAACGATCCGTTGCACAAGCACCCCACGTGCCTTTGCCTCCTGTGCCCCGACCCAACATGGGCGCTCCTGTTCACAACCCCCGCCCCAACGTACCTGCTGCCGTGGGCAGCAGGGCATGCTTTGCATGCGGGGAAACAGGACACTTCGCGAGCCAGTGCTCGAGAAGAGGCCCTGGACAGCAAGGCAACATGCCCAAGCAGAACCCGCGACCGAACGGAGGGGACAATAAGGAAACCGTGGACAACAGTACTATGCTCACAGCAACATGAACCATGTCTCTGCTGAGGAAGCACAACAGGCTGAGGATGTCGTAATTGGTATGTTCCGTGCCAATTCCAACCCAGCCACCATTTTATTTGATTCTGGAGCATCGCATTCCTTCATATCATCCAAGTATGTTGCCAAGCATAATCTACCCATATCACACTTAAAATGTGCTATGTTAGTTAATTCTCCCGGTGGAGAGATGAGGACTAATATAGTATGTCCGAAAGTATGCCTTAAAATAAGGGGGGTAGACTTCCTGGCCAACCTCATTGTCTTGGATTCCCAAGGGCTTGACATAATACTCATGATGGATTGGTCAAGCAAGCACAACGGAGTTATCCAATGTGCTGAAAGGAGCGTACAGTTGACAAACGAGCACGGTATTCATGTCGAGTTTAAGTCAGCCCAACAAACAACCGAAAGGGCAATTTTGAACCATGTCGAAGGAGCAACATTGGACAGCATTCCAGTGGTTCAGGAATTCTCGTATGTGTTTCCAGAAGAGCTTCCAGGTATGCCACCTGATCAGGACATTGAGTTTGCCATTGATTTGGTACCCGGAACTGCACCCATATCAAAGAGACCCTGTAGGATGCCCACCAATGGACTAGTGGAACTCAAGAAGCAAATTCAGGAGCAGTTGGAGAAGGGTTTTATACATCCCAGCTCATCACCATGGGGAGCCCCCGTGCTCTTCGTAGACAAGAAGGATGGGACCCAAAGGATGTGCGTGGACTATAGGTCTCTCAACGAGGTGACAATCAATAACAAATACCCTCTGCCCCTTATAGAAGACCTATTCGACCAAATGAAAGGAGCCCGAGTGTTCTCCAAGATTGATCTTCGGTCGGGATACTTCCAGCTGAAGATTAAGCCCTCCGATATACCCAATACTGCCTTTCGAACATGGTATGATTCATATGAATATACGGTCTTGTCTTTTGGGTTAATAAATGCACCCGCATACTTCATGTACCTTATGAACAAGGTTTTCATGGAGTACTTGGATAAGTTCGTCGTGGTTTTCATTGACGACATTATGGTGTATTGAAAAAGTGAGGAGGAGCATGAAGAATATTTGAAATTGACCTTGCAGAAAATGCGTGAGCATCAATTGTATGCCAAGCTTAACAGATGTCAGTTTTGGTTAAAGGAGATATCGTTCCTAGGCCACATTATCTCCGAGGAAGGAGTATCGGTTGATCCCGGGAAAGTGGGAGATGTTCTGAAATGGAACCAACCGCAAAATGTGAGGGATATTCGGAGTTTTCTTGGGATGGCTGGATACTACCGACGCTTCATCAAGGACTTCTCTAAGATAGCAAAGCCTATGAAAGAGCTGCTAACGAAGGGAAAAGCCTTCCAATGGACACCAGCATGCCAAGAAAGTTTTGAGGAACTCAAGAAAAGGCTAACCACAACACCGGTTTTGGTATTGCCGGACGTAAGCAAGAGCTTCGACATATATTGTGACGCATCCAGACAAGGGCTCGGATGTGTGCTCATGCAAGAAGGACAAGTGGTAGCCTATGCCTCTCGACAATTAAAGAAGCACGAGCTTAATTATCCTACACATGACTTGGAGCTAGCAGCAGTAGTGCATGCATTGAAGATTTGGAGACATTATTCCTTGGTCACCGATGTGAGATCTATACGGATCATAAAAGCCTCAAGTACATATTTACACAAACAGACTTGAATTTGATGCAACGTCGATGGTTGGAACTCATCAAGGATTACGATGTTGGAATCAACTACCACCCTGGAAGGGCCAACGTAGTAGCTGATGCATTGAGCCGGAAGGGAGCGTGTCACCAACTCACGGATCGGGAGCTACCACCCAAACTACGTAAGGAGTTCGAACGGTTACACCTCGGATTCTTGAACAAGATGGAAGTGATGGAGATCCACTCTTCATTAGAGCAAGAGATAAGAGATGGCTAAGTAACGTATGAGGAGATCAAGGAGATAAAGGAAAGGATCCGACAAGGAATAGAGAAGGATTTCAAAGAAGATGAGAAGGGTACGCTTTGGCTAGGAAAAAGGATTTGTGTGCCTAATGTGAAGCACATCCGCGACATGATATTAAAAGAGGCACATGATTCACCCTATTCCATACATCCCGGAAGCACCAAAATGTACAAGGACTTGAAGACTTGTTATTGGTGGGATGGTATAAAAAGGGACATAGCCGAATACGTTGCCCTATGCGACACATGCCAACGGGTGAAGGACGAACATCAAAGACCCGCTAGATTGTTGCAACCCTTGAAGGTACCCGAGTGGAAGTGGGAGGACATCAGTATGGATTTCATCGTCGGATTGCCACGTACTCAGTCGGGTTATGACTCCATCTGGGTTATCGTGGACTGATTAACAAAAACAGCCCATTTTCTCCCTGTAAGGGCCAAGTACAATATTGCACAATTAGCCGAGTTGTACATGGAGCAGATTGTGTGCCGTCATAGAGTCCCGAGGAGGATAGTCTCAGATCGAGGTTCTCAGTTTACCTCTAGATTTTGGAGGAAGCTGCAGAAAGCTATGGGTACACGACTGGATTTTAGCTCCGCCTATCACCCACAAACCGATGGACAAACCGAAAGGACAAACCAAATTTTGGAGGACATGTTGAGAGCTTGCGCCTTGAAACGTGGGCATAGTTGGGATAGGAGTTTACCGTACGCCAAATTCCCCTATAACAACAGCTATCAAGCTAGCTTGAAGATGTCGCCTTTCGAAGCATTGTACGGAAGACGGTGTAGAACACCGCTGTTTTGGAACGAAACCGGAGAGAACCAGGTGTTTGGACCCGAAGTACTACAAGAAGCTGAAAAGCAAGTCCAAACGATACGGGAGAACTTAAAGTCTGCTCAGTCACGACAGAAAGGCTATACGGACCATAGGCGAAGGAAGTTGACTTTTGAAGTAGGAATTTCGTATACCTTAAGGTATCACCTATCCGTGGTCAACGACATTTCAACATTAAAGGCAAGCTAGCACCTCGCTACATCGGACCACATCAGATTTTTGACAAGCGAGGAGAAGTAGCCTATCAACTAGAGCTCCCAACATATCTCTCCGACATACATGACGTGTTTCATGTATCCTAGCTCAAGAAGTGCTTGAGAGTACCAGAGGAGCAAGTACCAATGGAAGAGCTTGAACTTCAAGAGGACCTGACTTATGCGGAGCACCCTGTCCGAATTTTGGACGTAAGGGAAAGGGTCACAAGGAACAGAGTAATCCGATGGTGCAAGGTACAATGGAGCCATCATACCGAAGCTGAAGCCACATGGGAGCGTGAAGAAGACATCAAGGCAGAATTCCCTCATCTATTCTCTACTAACGAATCTCGAGGGCGAGATTCAATTTAAGGGGGGTAGATTTGTGACACCCTCATTTCTTGTTTCTGCATGTATTCATGTTTCATGTAGAGAAAACATTTTAAAAGAAGCTGAAACAGAGAAAATATCAAAAAGATAGCCAAAAGAAGCCAAATCCAGTTCACAGAGAGCGCCGAAGACAGCTCCCGCCGCTAAATTAGCTACGTGGCAGGCTCGGGGCTCGTCCCCACAAATGGGGAGAAGCCCGACCCTGTGGGACACGTGTTGCCTCTGAAGCTAGCCTCTGCGGAGAAGCGAGGCCAGTCCCGCAGGACATGTGTCAACTGCAGAGCTAGTCACCACGAAAAAGAGAGGACCAGCCACGCGGGACACGTTTCGCTCTCGGAGCTCACCTCTGGGAGGTCCGACACTACCGGACACGTGTCACTTGCGGAGCTCACCTCCGGGAGGTCCGTCACTATTAGACACGTGTCGACCTCGGTGTTCACCTCCGAAGAGAAGGGAGGTCCGGAAACCGACACGTGGCGTTCGCGGAGCTCGCCTCTGATGAGAGGGGAAGTCCTGACCTACCAGACACGTGGCGCACACGGAGCTCACCTCTGAAGAAGAGGGAGGTCTCGTCCGCCTGACACGCGGCACAACCAGAGCTCGTCTCTGCGGAAAAAGGGAGCCCGGGTTCCCGCAGGACACGTGGAGCTTCCGGAGCCCATCACCGCGGAGGAAACGAGTTCTGGAGCGGTTTTTGCTTCTGTACGTGTGGGAATACCGGTACGGGAGGAAACTGACATAAATTCCACAATGTTACCGCACTAAATCAACTAAAGATAAGTTGTTAAGATTCAACGACAATCTGAATAGGACTCTTATTACAAATAAAATCAGATTAGGACTCTTTTTCTCCCGATTATAAATAGAACCCATAACCTTTGACCGAAACTACAAACTTCTTTTCCAACTCTTGAGCCAACGACTTAGATCCCTAGCCCCAACTCGCCGAATAAACCCTTCGCCAGAGTTCAGTCGAGGAAGATCGCCGGAAGAGAGCCCCAACGATCTGTCTTGCTAAGAGAAGGACCCCAAGACCAAGAAGAACGTAAGGTAGGTCTCCAATACTACCTTATGACATCATCGCATTTTCTTTGCATCTGTTCTTCGATTCCTTTCGAACAGAAGCTTTTTCGTGGACATATCACTTGTTGATCGATTTAATCTAAAGTCAAGATCATCGCTACGTCCACAATTGATCTCTATAACTCTGTTCATCATAAAACCCATGCAAGAACACGTACAAACTAAACTGCGTCATAGGATTAACATGCATAAGCATCATCGCATCTAGTTAAAGTTCGTGCATGATATTGATTGTTGTAAATCTTGTATGTGCGTGATCATGTATAGAAGGACAAGCTCAGGGAGCTACCTACGACGGACTACAACAACAAGATTTTGAGCAACCGGAACAGCCAGAACAAGACAAGTGCCCCTTGACCATATTGATCCTATGTTTTGGGAAAACTGTTTTGTTTTGCGAAAAAGTGTGTGTGCTGAGTCAAATATGATGGGAAACCCTTTTATAGGAGTTTACTAGTTTTCGTTAAACCACCCTTGACACCAGAGTCGGGTATGGTTTTTGGGACTGTTGAGTCCGGGTAATAAGATTGGGTTGCATGACTGTTGAGACATGGCAACGAGATTGGTCTCGGAGTGAGACAGAATTTTTTATGAGATGAAATGGTAGCGAATACGAGATGGTATTCCTGAGATGGTAGCGAATACGAGAAGGTATTCGTGAGCAAGAATGAGGTTGATTAATGTCTGGTTGGGACATGGAAGGTAAAGAACATAATGGAGGTATGATTGGTATTTTAATACATGTTGGGATTACATTCACTTAAAGATAAGTTGCTGTTTTATTGTGGTTTTGATAAATAACTTTGCTTTCTGCAATGAGCCTTTTTATACCTACCTTGTTGTGAGCTACATATCATATTTTCCCGCACTTGCTGAGTACATCATTGTACTCAAACTTGCATTATTATTTCATCATCAGCAACAGGAGAAGATTACTATGAAGACCAGGTGGAGCACTAGGCGTGTAATCTGTCCTCAACCTTGCCTGTGGGGATGGAGCAGAGATGGAGCTGCTGCTGCTGCTTAGATTGCTTCCGCACTAGTTAGAAGACTTCCGCTGCATAGAAATAAAGACTTCCGCTGTTAGATTAAGACTTCTGCTGTGAGCATGAGTCTAAGACTCATGAGACATTGTAATAAACTCTGTTATTCGTGGTCATATATATTCTGAAATTCAGTTTGTGGATGATGTGTATATGTGTGATGAACATCCTGGGCACACATATGCATCAGTTCTCGGTTCCGTGGTTTTCCACAGAATTGAGGGCGTCACAGTTTGTGAAATAAAATTTACTTGATGCAATGAAACCTTTTGTTTCCTACCTTGTTGTAAGCTACATATCATACTTTTCCGCACTTGCTGAGTACGATATGTACTCACCCTTGCATTCCCACATATACATCAGCTACAGGAGAAGAGTACTTTGAGGAACATGAGAAGTACTAGGCGTGCGCACTACCGTCAACATGCCTGTGGAGTTGAAGTTTGAGCCTGCTGTCTTAGCCATTTTCCGCTGTCGTTTAGGGTCTTCCGCTGCTAAATATGTTGGATATTCATGAGTGAGACATTGAGTCATTGTAATAAAGTACTTAGACACTATTTGTACGTGGTTATATTCTGAGTTTCAGTTTGTGGAATACATGTGTATGTGTGATGAACATCCTGGGCACACATATGCATTCACTTGGTTCAATTTTCGGAACCAGGTGTCACAATTGTTATCCAAGGAACACCTTCTAAAAGGAATTATGTCACGTCTAACCTACAATCAGTATGTGTATTAGGGTGTTGTCGGAGTGTCAGCTACGACACTCCCCCCGGCCCGCTACTGAAGCGGCCCACGGAGGTTCTTTGATTGGAGGGGCTTGGCGCCTCGCACGCGACCAGACTCGAGAGAGCGGATGAACACCAGGATTGACGTGCTTTGGGCCACCGGAGCATAATACCCTACGTCTACGGGAGAGTTTGCTATATTGCTCGTGCGTATGAGCGTGTGAGGGTGCTGGGTTGCGAATGCGGAACCCTCTATCAGGTGGTCACCCCGGTCCTTTTATAGTCCAAGGCCGGGGTGGTTACATTGTGGCTTGGGGCCTAACAGGTGGCCTCGAAGCTAGGTGAACCCTATACATGATCTAGTGTTCTACACTCTGAGTAGAGTAGTCGGTGGGGGAGTTACGTCCCGCCGCCTGGTGCGCCGAGTGCCCCTGTCTGTGTGTCAGGTGATGATGAAGACGCCGTCTTGTCGCCGCATCTTCTCGCTCTGCTGGGCGGCTCAGTGCCATTGGGTGGAACTGTTCCGCTGTCACGCCTTGCCGCCCTGTCTTGTCACTGTAATTGTCGAAGTGTTCGGTCGACACTTCCCCCGGGCCTGCACTGGGCAGCCCGCGGAGGTTCTTTTTCGGTGGGGCTAGTCCCTTGCGGAGAGCTTGCGCGGATGGACGAGTTAGTAAGAGCTTGACACTGAGAGTTTTACGTGGTTCAGGCCGCCGGAGTGTAAAACCCTACGTCCACGGCGAGCTATGGAGCTCGCTGTATTGCTTGCTGCTCGGGGCCGGAGTCCCGAGCTTGGGGGTGAGTTACAGCTGGGGTGTGAATGGCTAGCGTATGAGTTGCAGAAATGCGAAACCTTGCTATCGTCGCCTACCCGAGTCTTTTATAGTCCAAGACTCGGGTGGCTTACAAGGGGGCCCGGGACCCGACAGGTGGTCCCGGGGAGATTGTCTATCATCTACCGTATCTACAGTTATGCCGGTAGTTGTCTCTGGCGAAGGCTTCTGAGTCTCCGTCTTGCAGCCCTGCCCATGCCGCATGCTAGTCGTAGTGGTTGATGACGGCGCGGGCGGCATGGGATGTCTTGTCGCTGCATTTATTGGCTGGCAGGCTCTGACACTGCGCGCCAGTCTGTGATGTGACTGGGCGCAACGGCACCTGACAGAGGCGTGCTCCGTGTCTTCGCGTCTTGGGAAGACGCGGGCCTTGAATACCTTGTACGGGCAAGGTATGGGGCGTCTTTGCGCCCGCTGCCTATAGCTCGGGGCAGGCAGCGCCGTTCTGCTGGCCATGTGGTGGGCCCGGAGCCCTCCTCAGAGGAGAGGGGGGGTCCAGCCCCGCGGGACACGTGGAGCCTTCGGACCTCTCCCCGCGGAGGGGGAGGTTCGGCTTCCATCGGCCACGTGGCGGGCCCGGAGCTCCTCTCTGAGGAGAGGGAGGTCCGGCCCCGCCGAATACGTGGCACCTTCGGACCTCTCTCCCGCGGAGGGGGAGGTTTGGCTTCTGTATGCCATGTGGCGGGCCCGGAGCTCTCCTCTGAGGAGAGGGAGGTCCGGCCCCGCTAGACGCGTGGCGCCTTCGGAGCTCTCCCCACGGAGGGGGGAGGTCTGGCTGCTGTAGGCCACGTGGCGAGCCCGGAGCTCTCCTCTGAGGAGAGGGAGGTCCGGCCCCACTGGACACGTGGCGCCTTCGGAGCTTTCCCTGCAGAGAAGGGCGAGATCCTTATGCATTTTCCCCTGTGTGCGGGGGTACCCCATATCGCGGGTACCGACAGTGGCCCCCGGGCTCTCCTCGGGGGAGGTAACGAGCCCGAGGTGAGTCCTTGTCCTACCCGCGCACTTTCTTGTCTTGAGTACTCCCTGTGCAGGCAGGGTCTTGACGGCTTCGGAGTTCAGCCTCTTAGGAGAGGGTGAAGCCTGGCATCGGAGCTCGGCCCGGCTGTGGGGGCGGAGGTCCGGAAGTCATCGGAGCTCAGGTCCACGAAGGCGTGAGGTCCGGCATCAGTGCTCGCCTCTGAAAGGAGGGCAAGGGCTGGCATCGGAGCTCGGCCCAGCTGTGGGGGCGGAGGTCCGTAAGTCATCGGAACTCAGGCCAGCGAAGGGCGTGAGGTCCGGCATCAGCGCTAGCCTCTGAAAGGAGGGTGAGGGCTGGCCTCGGAGCTCGGCCTAGTTGTGGAGGCGGAGTCCGGAAGTCATCGGAGCTCCGGCCAGTGAAGGGCGTGAGGTCCGGCGTCAACGCTCGCCTCTGAAAGGAGGGCGAGGGCTGGCCTCGGAGCTCGGCCTAGCTGTGGAGGCGGAGTCCGGAAGTCATCGGAGCTCAGGCCAGCGAAGGGCGTGAGATCCGGCGCCAACGCTCGCCTCTGAAAGGAGGGCGAGGGCTGGCCTCGGAGCTCAGCCCAGCTATGAGGGCGGAGTCCAGAAGTCATCGGAGCTCAGGCCAACGAAGGGTGTGAGGTCCGGTATCAGCGCTCGCCTCTGATAGGAGGGCGAGGGCTGGCCTCCGAGCTCGGCCTGGCTGTGGAGGCAGAGTCCGGAAGTCATCGGAGCTCAGGCCAGCGAAGGGCGTGAGGTCCGGCATCAGCGCTCGCCTCTGAAAGGAGGGCGAGGGCTGGCCTCGGAGCTCGGCCCAGCTGTGGGGGCGGAGGTCCGGAACTGCTCAGTGGTCCCCCCTTTCCTGTCCCTTAGTCTAATTTGGCTTACTGTCCCAGGCCGGAATACGGGGCTTGGGTAATCCAGTGCACTTGGTCCCGGAGGTCTGGCCCCAGCCCCAGTCAGGGTGTAACCGCCCGGCCCCCTGGTACTCAGACCGTAGCGCCGGGGGGCAGAGTGCGCATGCTTTGGGTGCAAGACCTGGGCAAAGCAAGGCTCCTGACCCCCCGATCTAGCGTAGGTCTTTTCTCGGAGGAGACCAACTGTCGGTACAGTACCCTTACAGGGGGAGATCCAAAAGGCCACCGGGCCTCTGGCAGGTACCCCAAGCACTACCGCCTTCGGCAGGACGGCAAATATCAACTATGCATGAGAGCAGGAAAGAGGAACCGAGTGTACAATGGATGCACACTGTCTAGAGCGTGGGGAAGTGTTCATATAAATTAATGCGTAATTTAAATAAACACCTAAGTAAGCATGGTAAACTTACTGGGGTGGCGTCGGAGCGCCTGTCTTCACGCAGAGCGGGTCATGCATGGCTTCGTCGTACGCCAGACACGGGGGGACCCCCATGGCAATCTCAGGGGGAAGCACGGCTTTGGCCCCACATACCATGTGGAAGGGTAGTTCCCATGACCCGGCCCTGGGAAGTCCGGCTGGCCCTCGACATGGAGGAGCCGGTATCCCCCGACGGCTTTGGGTGCGCGTCTGCACCGGTTGTGTGGGTCTGCTTGGCGTGGACCTGGCACGCATTGCATCCCTAACCGGTTTGACGGCGTCCAGGTGGTTCTCGGTCAGTAGGAGCCATGCCGGGTGGCTTAACTGACCAACGTGCAGGACGATGAGCGTTCCCAGCACTCGACCTCCTTGGACTACTGCGAGCTAATCGCAGCCTTCCTCCTGGGTTATGCACCGCAATAGGATGTCGTGGCGCCACGCTAGTAAAGATACCAGCGCGTAGCACTTAGCCATCCGCACCACCCGTTCAGCAGATGCACGTTCATCAGGAAGGATGTCCTTCAAGGAGTCCCGGACCTCCGTGGTCCATGCATCGGGACTACTTGAGCTTCTGGATCTTGAGCGCTTGGTTGCACGGAGTCCCCAGTGACTCTTACGATCCTTTGGCGGCATACAGGGCCGCCGGGACTGCCTAGCTTCGAGGCACTGGTTCAGCCCCCTTCGCCCGGCTCGGCGGGACGGGCTGTGGACCGCAGCAACGTCCTCTCGAAGACTCCTTCATGCGCAGGGGCTCTGATGGAGGCTTTCGTTGAGAGGTCATCAGCTGCGGCCGTGCCAGCGTGCGGTACATGGCGCAGGTCCAAGGCGAGGAATTCTTTCTCCAACATCCGCACGTGGAGCAGATAAGCAGCTAGCTGTGGGTCATTGCTGGGGCATTCACCCTTAACTTGCTTGATAACTAGCTGGGAGTCGCCCTGCGCCAACAACTGGCGAGCGCCCAGAGACAGGACTGTCTTTTAGGCCAAAGATGAGTGCTTCATACTCTGCCAAGTTGTTGGTTGCCTTGGAATTGAGACGCACCATGTACCCAGACTGCTCCCCCGATGGCATGAGGAGCAGTACGCCGGCACCGGCCCCCTGCTTTCGCGGGGAGCCGTCGAAGAAGAGCGTCCAGTGAGGCCCGGTGAAGACAGGAGCTCGGTACTTTGGTTCACCATCTTCGCGGCCCCCTCGGTAAGCCTTCGTTGGCGTCCACTCAGCCACGAAGTCAGCCAGTGCTTGGCTCCTGGCTGTCTGATGTGGTCGGGAGCTCAGCTTGAACTCCGCCGTCTTCGGGCTGTCTTCCGGCTTCGGAAGCTGGCAGTGAGTGCCAACTCCGCCCTCCGGCTGCTCTGTGCAATTGTCCGCCAGGCTGAAGATCTCGGAGGCATCGCAGACCTCTCTGGTTGCAAGCCTCTCAAGCATCTTCTCATCCCGGACACTGTCGAAGTGCCGCCACCACAGAAGCACTTTGAATATGCGGAATGGTGTTGCGTACCTGGTAGAACCGCTGGATGAAGGAGCGCAGCGACTCCCCAGGTTATTGCTTGATGGCGTGGAGGTCAGGCTCCGTGCTGGGACGGGTGTAGGAGCTGCCCAAGTTGGCGATGAACTGCCGGCAGAGCTCTCGCAGAGCTCTCCCCAGGAAGTTTTGGAACCCTGAGGGAGGTTCATTAGCCAAGACCGGGCTGGACCGGTCAAGGGGACAGGGAAGTAGTTTGGCCATGACGGCCTCATCCCCTCCTGCGGCAAGCATGGCGGTGGAGTAGATCTGGAGGAACCCAGCCGGGTTGACGCTGCCGTCGTACTTCTCGGGCAGGTGCGGCCGAAACTTGCGCGGCCACCTCGCGAAGCGGAGGTGGGGCTCCAGGGCCGTACATCCTGCCCCTGTTGCTGCAGGCGTTGGTGCCGCGAACGCTTGGTTTGCCGCTGGCACAGTGTACCCCGGTATGGGCAAGGCTGCGCCATAGACCGGGGGCGCCATTTGCAGGACATATGGCTGTGGCATATGCTGTGTGGTGTATGTCTGGGGCAGAGTTCGCGTGGCGAAAGTCTGCGCCTCAGGCAGGGTTGAGGCAGTCGTCATGCTGACGCCGGCCTCTTGGCTGCGACGCCTTTCTCGTCGCCGCTCGAGGAACACTCGGGCGTCTTGGCCCAGGTGGCATTGTTCCAGCTCAGCCCTCAGGTCTGTCGACGGAAGCCTGGTGGAGCTGGAATCCGCCGTCTGTCCGTCAACCATCGGCGTGCGCGTCAGCGACACAGCCGGTTGGCCAGAGCGTCGTCCCCGCCGAAGTCAAGGGTTTGCGGTGGCGACGACAAGACGGTCTACCTCGCGAATCCACTGCTGGGTCGCTGCCTGAGGCGCATTCCCAGCAGGCGGATTGTGCAGTAGCACTCTTGCTGCGGCTAGCGCACCCCCGCCGGGTACGCCCAGCGCTACTGAAGACCTGACGCTGGTTGGAGCCTGCATTGCCGGGGTCGGCGCTGCCAGAGCCGGCTGCTGGCTCCCAGTGCAGGTATTGGTGCCGCGAACGCTTGGTTCGCCGCTGGCTCAGTGTACCCCGGTATGGGCAAGGCTGCTCCCTAGACCGGGGACGCCTTTTGCGGGGCATATGTTTGTGGCATATGCTGCGCGGCGTATGCCTGTGGCAGAGCTCGCATGGCGAAGATCTGCCCTTCAGGCTGGGTCGAGGCCGGCGTCGTGCTGACGCCATCCTCTTGGTTGCGACGCCTTCCTCGACGTCGCTTGAAGAACACTCGGGCATCTTGGCCCAAGTGGCATCGCTCCGGCTCTGCCCTCAGGTCCGTCGACGGAAGCCTAGTGGAGCTGGAGTCCGCCGTCTGCTCGCCAACCATTGGTGTGTGCATCAGCGACACAGCCGGTTGGCCGGAGCGTCGTCCCCGCCGAAGTCGAGGGTTTGCGGAGGCGACGACGAGACGGTCTATCTCGCGAATCCACTGCTGGGTCGCTTCCTTAGGCGTGTCCCCAACAGGCGGATTGCGCAGTAGCACTCTTGCTGCGGCTGGCGCACCCCTGCCGGGTACGCCCAGCGCTACTGAAGACCTGACGCTGGTTGGAGCCTGCATTGCCGGGGTCGGCGCTGCCAGAGCCGGTTGCTGGCTCCCAGTGCAGGTATTGGTGCCGCGAACGCTTGGTTCGCACCGGGCACAGTGTACCCCGGTATGGGCAAGGTTGCGCCATAGGCCGGGGGCGCCGTTTGCAGGACATATGACTGCGGCATGTTCTGCACGGCGCAAGCCTGGGGCAGAGATCGCGTGGTGAAAGTCTGCTCTTCAGGCTGTGTTGAGGCTGATGTCATGCTGTCGCCAGCCTCTTGGTTGCGACGCCTTTCTCGGCGTTGCTCGAGGTATACCCGGGCATCTTGACCCAAGTGACACCGTTCCAGCTCTGTCCTCAGATCCGTCGACTGGAGCCTGGTGGAGCTGGAATCTGCCGTCTGCTCGTCAACCATTGGCGTGCGCATCAGCGTCACAGCCGGCTGGCCGGAGCGTCGTCCCCGCTGAAGTCGAGGGTTTTCGGCGGCGACGACGAGACGGTCTACCTCGCGGATCCACTGCTGGGTCGCTGCCTGAGGCGCGTCCCCAGCAGGTGGATTGCGCAGTAGCGCTCTTGCTATAGCTAGCGCACCCCCACCGGGTACGCTCAGCGCTACTGAAGACCTGACACTGGTTGGAGCCTGCATTGCCGGGGTCGGTGCTTCCAGAGCCGGTTGCTGGCTCCCAGCTTGTACCGACACACTCCGTCCTGAGTGTGTTGACATGTACTCCCCACTGGTCACGGTTCGCCGTGAACGCGGAGGGGGAGAGTTTGCCGCTGAAGGAAGCTTGGTCATCTTCGTCGGCGGAAACTCGTCGCGCAAGGGGAAAAGTCCCCCTACCTGGCGCGCCAAATGTCGAAGTGTTCGGTCGACACTTCCCCCGGGCCTGCACTGGGCAGCCCGCGGAGGTTCTTTTTTCGGTGGGGCTAGTCCCTTGCGGAGAGCTTGCGCGGATGGACGAGTTAGTAAGAGCTTGACACTGAGAGTTTTACGTGGTTCAGGCCGCCGAAGCGTAAAACCCTACATCCATGGCGAGCTATGGAGCTCGCTGTATTGCTAGCTGCTCGGGGCTGGAGTCCCGAGCTTAGGGGTGAGTTACAGATGGGGTGTGAATGGCTAGCGTATGAGTTGCAGAAATGCGAAACCTTGCTATCGTCGCCTACCCGAGTCTTTTATAGTCCAAGACTCGGGTGGCTTACAAGGGGGCCCGGGACCCGACAGGTGGTCCCGGGGAGATTGTCTATCATCTACCTTATCTGCAGTTATGCCGGTAGTTGTCTCTGGTGAAGGCTTCTGAGTCTCCGCCTTGCAGCCCTGACCATGCCGCATGCTAGTCGTAGTGGTTGATGACGACGCGGGCGGCATGGGATGTCTTGTCGCTGCGTTTATTGGCAGGCTCTGACACTGCGCGCCAGTCTGTGATGTGACTGGGCGCAACGGCACCTGACAGAGGCGTGCTCCGTGTCTTCACGTCTTGGGAATACGGGGGCCTTGAATACCTTGTACGGGCAAGGTATGGGGCGTCTTTGCGCCCGCTGCCTATAGCTCGGGGCAGGCAGCGCCGTTCTGCTGGCCATGTGGCGGGCCTGGAGCCCTCCTCAGAGGAGAGGGGGGTCCGGCCCCGCGGGACACGTGGAGCATTCGGACCTCTCCCCGCGGAGGGGGAGGTTCGGCTTCCATCGGCCACGTGGCGGGCCCGGAGCTCCTCTCTGAGGGGAGGGAGGTCCGGCCCTGCCGGATACGTGGCACCTTCGGACCTCTCTCCCGCGGAGGGGGAGGTCCGGCTTCTGTATGCCATGTGGCGGGCCCGGAGCTCTCCTCTGAGGAGAGGGAGGTCCGGCCCCGCCAGACGCGTGGCGCCTTCGGAGCTCTCCCAACGGAGGGGGGAGGTCTGGCTGCTGTAGGCCTCGTGGCGAGCCCGGAGCTCTCCTCTGAGGAGAGGGAGGTCCGGCCCCACTAGACACGTGGCGCCTTCGGAGCTTTCCCTGCGGAGAAGGGCGAGATCCTTATGCCTTTTCCCCTGTGTGCGGGGGTACCCCATATCGCAGGTACCGACAGTAATGTTGAACAAGCGGAGGGCGGAGGCATGCATAGTGCACCATGCTTCTAGGGAAGGCGCGAGCCTTGAATGCTCGACATGACAACGCACTTCCTCCTTGACTTCGTCGTCCCATGGCCCATGACGGATCATGGGGCATGTGGTGGCTTTGGAGCTCTCATCGACAATACGGAGTCGGGAGACACGTGGCAGCTCCGGACCTCACCTCAGCAGGGAGGCCAGGTCTGGAGCTAAGGACACGTGGCGGCTCCGAAACCCTCCTCAGCAAGGAGGAGGTTCAGAGTCCGAGGACACGTGGCAGCTCCAGACCTCACCTCATCAGGGAGGATAGGTCCGGGGCCAAGGGCACGTGGCGGTTCCGGAGCCCTCCTCGGCAGGGAGAAGGTTCGGAGCCCGGGGACACGTGGCAGCTCCGGACCTCACCTAAGCAGGGAGGCTAGGTCCAGGGCCATGGGAACGCGGCGGCCCCAGAGCCCTCCTCGGTGGGGAGGAGGTCCGGAGTCCTAGGATACGTTGCAGCTCCGTACCTCACCTCAGCAGGGAGGAAAGGTCCGGGGCCAAGGGCACATGGCGGCCCCAGAGCCCTCCTCGGCAGGGAGGATGTTCGGAGTCCGGGGACACGTGGCAGCTCCGGACCTCACCTCAGCAGGGAGGTGTGACGGACACGTGTCTGCTTCTGACTGGTGGGTCGTGGCAACGTGCTCGAGGGGTTGCCTCGGGGTATTTACTACGGCTGCCCTTGGGTCATCCGTTGCAGTTCCACCATGCCGCTTTCCTCGGGAACCGCCAAACGTTCCCGAGGAGTTACCCGTCTGGCCCCCAGTGTATGATGAGTGGACCTGGGTCCTACCCATCATTGGTGGAGGCAAGTTTCCCACGGCGAGGTTTGGTGGAAACCAAAACGTCACACCTGTTGCCCTGCCAGAGGTTGCGGACGTAGAAAAGGAAGTCTTCCTTGGAAGGATGGTTCCCTTCCGCCTTTTGCAATCTTAGTCTTCCTATCGTGCGCTCGAAACCTCCGCAACCAGCGCTCACAACCTTTCCTTGCCACCATGTCTTCCGACCTTCGTTCGTCCAGGCTTCAAAGCGATGGCGACATCGCTATTGTGAGGTTCCTGCTTGGCTGGATGTCGGCCATGTTCGACGGAAGGATCCGTCACGGGAGGGTCCTGCTCACCGACATGCAGCCCGACGGGGTGGTTCTCTTCACCTCGTATGTGTTGTCCGGGTTCATACTCCCGGCGTCGTCCTTCCTCCTCACCCTGCTGGAGGTGTATGGGGTCCAGCTCCAGCACCTCACGCCGCACGCCCTCGCACTAGTGGCTGTATTTGTCCACTTCTACGATATGTAAATGTGCGTGTGGCCTTCGGTGCGGCTCTTCAGGGTGTTCTTCTCCTTGTGGGCCTCGGGGAGAAGCACAAGCCAGCTGGGGGTTATTACTTCCAGCACCGAGGGAGGAACTCCGAGCCTTACATCGCGCCCTTCACTCCCAGGAAGTGGGAGCACTGGACTGAGGACCAGGTGATCGCCCAGACTAACGTACACGACCGCCTGGAGCTGCCGGATGGCCCGCCAATGGCCGAGGTGGCCGCTGGGGATGAGATCCCCGACCTGCAGGACGCCTACACACCGGTGCTGGATAGGATCAGGTACTTGGCGGAGAAAGGCCTAACCTCATTGATGGTTCTGGCTGACTTCCTGTCCCGCCAGATTGCCCCCCTCCAGCGGCGCATCCGAGCCGCTTGGCAGTACACCGGAGAGGGTGACGTGACCCAGTTGGCGCGTGGAGCGGGGTCGTTGCCGGACTGGATGATGCTAGAGACGATGTTGCAGAAGCTCTCAAGTGACCCGATCATCGACGACTCCATCACCCCAGCGTTGAGCTGCCAGCCCGTCTACCTCAACCTGCAGGCACGGTCGAGGTTTCTGAAGGTACTGCAGACACTGAACGACATTGATGTCGTAGTGCAGCAGATCGGTGATCCCTCACGGGGCATAGAGATCCCTGGAGAAGACGGTGCCGGTGGTCAGTCAGGGCCTGGACCGAACTCACTCCCAAACAGAGGGAATGAGTACTCTGGGAGGCCTGCACCTGAGGCGCACCCTCATTCACCACCCAAGGATGCCCCGGAGTTGAGCAGGGCACCAAAGAGGAAGCTGGTACGTCGTGACGGAAGCTTCGTCTCTAGCCCCAAGGCGGGGGGTTCCCAGGCTTCCTGCAGTCCCGCACCGGGCTCGGCGACTGGCGTCAGCCACAACTCTGGAGCTGCTGCTGCCGGAGCAGCCCTTGCATCCACGGGAAGGACGGCTGGTGCTGCTTGAGCTTCAAGGAGGACCCCCGACGCGCCTACGATGCAGAAAAAGTCTTCGGGTGCGTCCCCGGCTCGGAAGGCGTCATCGGGAAAACTCCTGAGGCGACGTCGGCGGGGATGAAGGCTCCAGCAGCATCGTCGGCTTCTCAACCGTCGAGGGAAGCCCCAGCTCAGGGCGTATCTTCGGAGTCGAGGTCCTCGGCAGGGAAGGCTCCTGCTGTGCCGTCTTCAGCGACAAAGACCCCCGAGGTTCCGCTGGCTCCGAAGCCAGCGGAGGTGACCTCAATGCCGGCGAGGGCGAGTGGCTTGAGCCCTCCGTGTAAGAAGCTCCACGTGGGGTGGAACTTCCGGACCTCCAGGTACAGCTCAACCTCGTGGGGCTGTGTCCTGAGTCTCTGGGCGGCGTAGCTGATGCTTCTTTTTGTAGGGATTCTCAGCAGAGCTCCCTCCTCCTCCTCCTCCTCCTCCTCCTCCTCCTCCTCCTCCTCCTCCTCCTCCTCCTCCTCCTCCTCCTCCTCCTCCTCCTCCTCCTCCTCCTCCTCCTCCTCCTCCTCCTCCTCCTCCTCCTCCTCCTCCTCCTCCTCCTCCTCCGCAGCAGTCCAGGAGCCAGAGCTCCCTTTCCGCCGAAGTTCCAGCACAGGCGGCAGTGCCTGAGCCTACGCCTAGGGCGACCCCAGATGTCGGCACTCGGGCCCCCAAGGACAGTCAACCGGTGGGCGCGGACACCACTGGTAGTGGCGCGGCTGCTGCTGAGCGTGCTGCCAACCCTCCTCCTCTTTCTTTGTAGGTTGCCATGGTGGTAACCCCACCGGAGGATGAAGAGCCGGAGGGTGTCGAGGCGATACCTCGCCTGGCGATGCCGAAGGCCGTTCCGATCCTCAAGGCCATAAGAGCCGTCCGGTCTAGCCTGGACCAGATGCAGGACGTGCTCGAGCAGAAGTGGACCGAGCTGAGATCTAAGTGGGAGCGCCTCCGGGACTGGGACGACCTTCTGAAGGCGCGGGTCTAGTCTGCCAGGGTGAAGGCTCAGGCTCGGGAGGAGCAGCTCGAGGCTTGGTTGGAGATGTTTGAAGAGAAGGAGGCTGCCATCGCCAACCTCCACCAGAATGTGGTGAACCTCCTGGCTGAGGCCAAGAACCTCCATGCTACCTCCGATGCACGTCTCGCGGGTCTGATGGAGGTCAGGGAGACATTCCTTCGTCGGAAGAAGGAGGCGGAGGCAAGGGATAGGGAGCTCTCCTACCGTCTCGCTGCCCATGAGGAGTAGCAGGGGCGCCTGAAGGAGCGGCTTCAAGGCGTCCACGACCAGGAGCTTGCCGCTGCGGCCAAGGAGTGTTACCTGGACGAGCGGGTCGCATGGCTGGCCACCAATGAGCAGGCCCTGGCTGCTATGGAGCAGGAGCTGGCCACCTGTGAGCAAGAGCTGGCGAGGATTTCGGTGGGGGAGCTGGCTTCTTCTGCCAAGGTAGTCGTAGACCTCTGGGCTTCTCGTGCCACGGAGACAGAGAAGGTCTGGGACTTCCTCAGCTACGTGGAGGCGGCGCTGGAATCTTTCGGCTTCGGCTCCTTGCGTCCTGATGTTCCGGCCCAGGATGTGAGCCAGGTGTTCCCTGCCCTGGACACGGTCGGGGAAAAGCTCTTGGCGCTGGAGAACGTCGTGGGGGAGCTTCTGGAGGCTGAAGGCATGGCTCTGGCGCAGTTGATGGCAGAGCATGTGCTCACCTGCCTTCGGAGCTGCGACCCCAACATCTCCCTGGAACCTGTGGCGCAGGGCCACAATGCAGAGTTGTCGGAGGCGACCAAGTCTTTTGTGGAGGAGGTCACCCGACTCGTAGCTGCTAGGTTCCAGCACGGGTAGCTCCTAGGTCCCCCACTCGCCTTGTATCCTCCTATGTGTGCCGGAGCTTCATCACTAATAAAGAATCCTTATTTCAAGTCTTGTGTTGTTGGTGTGTAGACTTCGGACCCTTGGCAGCGCAAAGGATTGAAATGACATGGCCGAGGTAGGTAGCTCTTTGCCGATGTCCCAAGCTTGTTCCTCCGGGTCCTTAGCAGCGTAAGGACCTAGAGTGCTCCGGTAGTGTGCCTAACACGTCCTCCCGGGTCTCAGTAGCGCAAGGACCCGAGGGAACCTCGACCAGTATCTTCAGCTTGTCGTAGATGGAGCTCCGAGTCTTCCGCCGGCAATTGCAGTGGTCCGACGTCACGCCCGCGTGGTTTAACGTGAGGGCCCCCTGGTAGGTGTGGCCCTTGTGTTGGGGCGCACCTACCACTGGATGAGGCAGGACGTCTGCATCGGGACCCCTGAGAGGTCCGGGCCGCCAAGGACCTGTTAGGACCTGCGGACATGGCAGAAAAAAGGAGTAGTCGTGCTCTCTAGTCACCTTTTCCTGTTTGTTAGCTTTACTGTGGCTTACTATCCTCGGCTGAGCTACGGGGCCTGGGTAATTCGGTGTGGGTCGTCCGGGCTATGGTTAAAGCCTTACCCAAGGGTATGGTCCATCCGGTTCCCCGGTACCGAGCTGTAGCGCTGTAGAGGCGGAGTATGTAGGCTTGGGGTACAGAACCAAGCAAAGCAGGCTACACACCTTGGACCTCCCGCTGGTGTAATCCTTTCGGGGGAGGGACCATTCGGTACCATAGGGCCCCCAGGTAATGAGACAACCAAAGGTCCCCAGGTTACGGTTAAAACCTTGCTCAGGTGTATGAACCATCCGGCTTCCCGGTACTGAGCTGTAGCGCTGGAGAGGCAGGGTGTGCATGCTAGGGGTACGGAACCAGGCATAGCAGGCTACACACCCTTGACCTCCCGCTGGCGTAAGCCTTTCAGGGGAGGGACCATTCGGTGCCATGGGGCCCTCGAGCAATGAGACAACCAAAGGACCCCGGGTACGCCACAGGCACCTCAAGCAGACCCGCCTACAGAAGGATAGCACAACTCTTGCTATGGTTGAACACAAGAAAAATTGACTGGCCACATGGCCGGAGCAGTATGGAAAGAAAGCACGAAAAGAAACGAGGCAATGTTCGGGGTCCGGTTACTTTCTGTCCATAGGCGTGTACTTTCCGACCCCAAAGTACTCAGTTGTAGCGCATGGGAGGCAGTGTGGCAGGCTTAGGGTACAGGACCAGGCTAAGAAGGTTGCGCGCCCTTGACCTCCTGTGGGAGATAACCTTTCAGCGAGGAGACCTTCCAGTGTCACAGGACCTAGGGTAAGCACGTAGGATAGGCTACGGACATGCCATTTACAGTTCATATGCATGAGTAAGTGTCGGTATCCTGCAGACCGGGTAACCCTGCGTGGCAGATAAAAGATAGCCTGGGCCCCGCCTCCCCGCTGAGGCGGGTCCCAGCGTAGCCACGTGTCCTTGGCCCCATGGTCAGCCCTAGGGATGCCACGTGCCCTTGAGCTTCGGAGCAGACACGTGCCTTGGATTCCGGTCCGAGCCTCCCAGCTGAGGTGAGGTCCGGGCAGACACATGTCCCCTGGCTCCGAGCCTCCTCCCCGCTGAGGACGGCTCCGGTGCTGACACGTCCCCTGGGCTTCGGCCCGAGCCGCCCCGGTGAGGTGAGGTCCGGGTTAGCCACGTGTCCCCTGGCTACGAGCCACCTCCCCACTAAGGACGGCTCCGGTGCTGACACATGCCCTGGGCTCCGGTCCGAGCCTGCCCGCTGAGGTAAGGTTCGGAGCTGCCACATGTCCCATGGCACCAAGCCCATTGATAAGAGCTCAAGAGCCGCCATGTGCCTCGCGATCCATCATGGGCCGTGGGTCAACAAAGTCAAGAAGGAAGTGCGCTGTCAGGCTTCGCATTCAAGGCTCACGCCTTCCCTAGAAGCATGGCGCACTGCACACGCCTCCGTCCCTTGCCTGTTCGCCATTACAATAACAAGACAGGAATGTGAGGCATGACAGCAGTACAGTGCCGCCCAACGGCACGAAGCCACCCAAGCAGGGCGAGAAGATGCGGCGATAAGACGGCATCTTCATCATCATCTGACACACAGTCAGGGGCGCTCAGCGCACCGGACGGTGAGAATTAACTCTCCCGCCGACCACTCTACTCAGAGGACAAAGCCCTAGATCGTGCACAAGGTTCACATAGCTCTGGGGCCACCTGTCGAGTAACAATACCCGCGAGAAGGCTTGACCACTCTAGATTTAATCTTCCTCCGGTACCGGCAGGTAGCCCTTCTTCAGCAAGGCGCCTAGAGGACATGCCCCACACGACACTTTCTTAAGGACTCTCTGTGAGTCGAGTATCCTATCCCCGATGGCCTCCCTTTCCATCGGAAAGCCATCAGGATGGCTTGTGCTTCTATCCGGGACTGTCAAGAAGAGGGACGCCTCAGTAAGCCGCACCGAAGGCCGCACACACACGAACATCTCGCAAAAGTCGACAAACACGGATGGTGATGTAAGAGCATCTGGTGGGCAAGAGTGCTGGGAAGCAGAAGCTTCCAGCGCGCAAGAGGAGAACAAAGGCCACATGTTGAGGGAGGGTGCCATCCAACATCGGAAGGCCTCCTTTTAAACACGACTGCGACCTCTAGCAAGGCAACAGGTGCTACGATTGGGCTTCCACCTCTGCACTCTGCGGGTTATTCGCCTCCCCCAATGACGGGTTAGACCCAGGTCCACCTGTCAGACACTGGGGGCCGAGCGGGTAACATCTCGGGAAGGTCTGGCGGTTACCAAGAAGAGCGGCGCGGTGGAACTGTGGCAACCAACTCATTGAATGCCGCAGTAAATGCCTCGAGGCAACCCCACGAGCATGTCGCCACGAGTTATTCACCTCTCCCAACGATGGGTATGACCCAGGTCCACCCGTCAGACACTGGGGGCCGGGCGAGTAACGTCTCGGGAACGTCCGATGGTTCCCGAGGAAAGCGGCGCGGTGGAACTGCGGCGACACACCCATTGGTTGCTGCAGTAAGTGCCCCGAGGCAAACCCTGGAGCACGTCGCCTTTGCATTCACTCCCCCCAATGAAAGGTAGGGCCAAGGTCCACCGGTCAGACACTGGGGGACAGGCGAGTAACATCTCGGGAACGTCCGGTGGTTCCTGAGTCATGCAGCACGTCAGGCCTGCAACCCATGGGCTACCGCAGTAACTAGCCCGAGGCAACCCCTCGGGACATGCAGCCTTTTCGTCTCCCAGGTACAACCACTCATCCACTACGCGAAAATCATGCCACCGCTTCGATTTCCATAGCACAGATCTAAAACCACCACGCAGGAGAGATGGGAGCCCCACCTGCCAGCTCAATGCCTCCCGCGAGATGGGCCCGGCGGCCCCTGTCGGTATCCTGCAGACCGGGTACCCCCGCGTGGCGGATAAAAGACAGCATGGGCCCTGCCTCCCAGCTGAGGCGGGCCCCAGCGTAGCCACGTGCCCTTGGCCCCATGGTCATCCCTGGGGCTGCCACGTGCGCTTGAGCTCCGGAGCTGACGTGCCTTGGGTTTCGATCTGAGCCTCCCCGCTGAGGTGAGGTACAGGGCAGCCACATATCCCCTGGCTCCTAGCCACCTCCCCGCTGAGGACAGCTCCGGTGCTGACACGTGCCTGGGCTCCGGCCCGAGCCTCCCCACCGAGGTGAGGTCCGGGGCAGCCACGTGTCCCCTGGCTCCGAGCCACCTCCCCGCTGAGGACGGATCTGTTGCTGACACGTGCCCTGGTCTTCGTTCCGAGCCTCCTCGCTAAGGTAAGGTCTGGAGCTGCCACGTGTCTCATGGCACCAAGCCCATCGATAAGAGCTCCAGAGCCTCCACGTGCCCCGTGATCCATCGTGGGTCGTGGGTCCACGAAGTAAAGAAGGAAGTGCGTTGTCAGGCTTTGCATTCAAGGCTTGTGCCTTCCCTAGAAGCATGGCGCACTGCACACACCTTCGTCTGTTGCCCGTTTGCCATTACAGTAACAAGACAGGATGGTGAGGCGTGACAGCAGTACAGTGCCGCCCAAGCAAGGCGAGAAGATGCGATGACAAGACGGCGTCTTCGTCATCACCTGACACGCGGTCAGAGGCGCTTAGCGCACCGGACGGCGGGACTTAACTCTCCTGTCGGCCACTCTACTCAGAGTACGAAGCACTAGATCGTGTATAGGGTTCACTTAGATCTAGGGCCACCTATCGGGCCCTAGGCCACATTGTAACCACCCCGGCCTTGAGCTATAAAAGGACCGGGGTGACCACCCTAAAAAGGGTTCACTCCCAGCACCCTCTCACGCACATACAAGCAAACAATACAGCAAGAACTCCCATAGACGTAGGGTATTATGCTCTGGCGGCCCGAACCACGTAAATCTCAGTGTTCATCCGCTCTCTCGAGCCCAGGTTACGTAGGGTGCCAAGCCCCCTCCAGAAAAAAAGAAACTTGCGGGCTGCTTCTGAGCAGGCCGGGAGGAGTGTCGCAGCTCACACTCTGACATTTGGCGCGCCAGGAAGGGGGGCTTTCCGCGCTCTCCACGCGACCATGGTGAACATCACTTCTCTTGTCGAGCCTTCTCGCCCAGCTCGTCGTCGTCTCCAGGCGGGAGACAATGAGGCTACCCCATGCTCTAGAGCGGGCAGGTCTAGCCAAGCCAGCAGCCAAGCGGTCGGCACACTCTGTGTGATGTACGGGGGTTCTTCCGATATCTCATCCAGACGAGCCGTCAATACCCTCTGTCGAGCAGTGGCAGCAGCCGCCCCAGTCCTGGGGCCGGCACCACATCACAAATGGATGGAGACGCCGATTAGCTTCGACGCCTCTGACTGCCCCGAGAACATGGCAGGCGCCGGGCAGCTGCCTCTCCTTGTCGCCCTGACCATCTCTAATGTGAAGCTCCACCACGTGTTGATCGATAGCGGAGCAGCCCTCAGCGTTATCAGCCTTGCATCTTTTAGGAAGTTGCAGATCCCTATATCCCAGCTTACCCCGTCGAGACCATTCTCAGGGGTAGGTCGGGACCCAATCTTCCTGGCGGCAGCATCTCCCTCCCGGTGACATTCGGGACGCCTGTGAACTACCATACAGAGAGCGTAGTCTTCGACTTCGCGGAGGTCAGCCTCCCCTTCAACGCCATAATAGGCAGACCAGCTCTGTACCGGTTCATGGCAGTAGCCTACTATGGCTACTTAGTTTTGAAGATGCCAACCCCAGGTGGCGTCCTCAAGATCTGCGGTGACCGCACCGCGGCTGTCTCGGCGCTGGAAAAGCTCCAAGCGCTGGCAGCAGCGCAGGAGGCTGCTTCCAGTTACACTGAAGCTAGCCAGCCGCCTCCAAGCATGCGTCAGCGAGGGGTGACATCTGCACCCCGTGTGCAGCCCTCGGATGGCGAGGACGTACCAGTCAAGGTCGTCCAAGTCGGTCCTGATGTCGCCCGGACCACCCGAATCGCCGGGAGACTAGGAGGCAAATAGGAAGAAGAGCTCGTCACCTTCCTCCAGGCCAATGTTGACATGTTTGCCTGGCAACCGTCAGAAATGCCCGGCATCCCCAGGGAGGTGATTGAGCAACAACTAAAGATCCATCCTGATGCCCGGCCGATCCAATAGAAGCCTCAGAAGTAATTCATTGAGCAGAAATACTTCATCCGTGAAGAAATGAACAAGCTGCTCTATGTTGGCTTCATCCGAGAGGTCCATCATCCACGATGGTTGGCCAACCCTGTTATCATCCCCAAGGCTGGCGGGAAGACGCATGTGCATCGACTACACCACCCTCAATAAGGCATGTCCGAAGGATCTGTTCACTATCCCCCGTATAGAACAAATAGTCGATTCCACAACCGGCTGTGATCTACTATGTTTCCTAGACGCATACTCAGGTTTCCACAAGATACCTATGTCTAGGGAAGATGAAGAACACACCGCCTTCATCATGGTAGATGGTCTATACTGCTATGTGTCCATCCCATATGGTCTTAAGAATGCTCTTCCCACTTTTGTGCGTGCAATGCACAAGATGTTTGGGAACCTCATTCGGGACCTGTTCGAGGTTTATGTCGATGACATCATAGTGAAGGTTAAGTCACAAGCATCTCTGCTCAACAACCTGGCCCTAGTCTTCGACAGACTGCGTTCCACATGCACAAAGTTGAACCCAGATAAATGTGTCTTCGGGGTCTCTCCAGGGAAGCTGCTAGGTTTCTTGGTCTCATACCGAGGGATCAAAGCTAACCCAGAGAAGATTTAGGCGATAGAACTGATGCGGCCCCCTGCCCGCATCAAGGATGTGCAGAAACATACCGGATGCTTGGCTACGCTTAGTCGGTTTATCTCTAGACTAGCCGAGTGGGCTCTTCCATTGTTCAAACTTCTACGCAAGTCTGGCCCATTCGTATGGACCAAGGAGGCAGGGTGTGACACCCTCATTTTTTGGGTTCTGCATGTATTCATGTTTCATGTAGAAAAACACTTTTAAAATAAGTTGAAATCGAGAAAGAATAAAAAAGTTAGCCAAAGAGAGAGCAAATTCCAGTTTACAGAGAGCGCCAAAGACAACTCCCGTGGCTCGCTGGCCACGTGGCGTGTTCGGAGCTCATCTCCGCAAATGGGGATAGGTCTGCCGCTAAACTGGCTACGTGGCAGGCTCGGGGATCATTTCCGTAAAGGGGGAGAGGTCCGACCCCGTGGGACACGTGTTGCCCCCGGAGCTAGCCTCTGCAAAGGAGCGAGGCCAGTCTCGCAGTACACATGTCGGCTGCGGAGCTAGTCACCGCGGAAAAGAGAGGACCAGCCGCGCGGGACACATGTCACTCTCGGAGCTCACTTCCGAGAGGTCCGGCCCCGCTAGACACATGTCGCTCTCGGAGCTCACCTCCGAGAGGTCCAGTCCTATTGGACACATGTCACCTCCGGAGCTCACCTCCGGGAGGTCTTACATTACCGGACACGTGTCACCTCCGGAGCTCGCCTCCGGGAGGTCCGACGCTGATGGACACATGTCAACCTCGGAGCTCGTATCTGAGGAGAAAGGAAGTCTGGCGCTGTTAGGACACGTGGCACATCCGGAGCCACCTCCGAAGAAAGGGGAGGTCCGGAATTGACACATGGCACACTCGGAGCCACTTCCGAAGAAAGGGGGAGGTCCAGAACTGACACGTGGTATTCGCGGAGCTCGCCTCTGTTGAGAGGGGAGGTCCTGACCCACCAGACACGTGGCGCACGTGGAGCTCGCCTCTCGAGAGAGGGAGGTCTCGCCCGCCAGGACGTGTGGCGCACGCGGAGCTCACCTCTGAGTAAGAGAGAGGTCTCGCCCACCTGACACGCGGCACAACCGGAGCTTGTCTCTATGGAGAAGGGAAGCCCGGGTTCCGCTGGACACGTGGAGCTTTCAGAGCTCATCACCGCGTAAGAACGCGATTCTGAAGCGGTTTTTCTTCTGTACGCGTGGGAATCTCCGGTACTAAGGAAACCGACCCAATTTCCACAATGTTACTGAACCAAATCAGCAAGAGATAAGTTGTTAAGATTCAAAAACAGTTTGAATGGGACTCTTATTCGAAGTCCAATAAGATTAGAACTCTTCGTTTCCCTCTTATAAATAGAATCCGAAACAAACCCCTTGGTCGTAACATCTTCTCTAAGCCGACAATTTAGAAGCTCTAGCCCCAAACTCGCCGAGCTAAACCCCTTTGCCGGAGATCAGTCGCCAAGAGATCGCTGGAAGAGAGCCCCGACGATCGGTCTTGCTAGGAGAAGGACCCCGTGTAACACCCTCATCTCGGGTGTCAGCATATGTTCATGTTTTATGAAGAAGAAAACATTTTAAGAAAAGAAGGAACAGAGACAAATATCAAAAGGATAGCCAATAAAGCTCTCAGAGAGCACCGAAGGCAACTTCCGCGGCCAGCAGGCCACGTGGCGTGTTTGGAGCTCATCCCCGAGAAGTTGGGAGTGGTCCGCCGCTAAACTGGCTACGTGGCAGGCTCGGGGGTCACCTCAGCAATCGGAAAGAGGTCCGACCCTATGGGACACGTGTTGCCCACGGAGCTAGCCTCTGCGGAAGAAGCAAAGGCATTTTTCATAGGACACATGTCACCTTCGGAGCTAGTCCTCGCGGAAGTCAGAGGACCAGTCGCACGGGATACATGTCGATCTCGGAACCCATCTCCGAGAGTTCCGGATCTATCGAACACGTGTTGGCACCGGAGCTTATCTCCGGGAGGTCCGTCGCTGCTGGACACGTGTCGACCTCGGGGCATGTCCCTGGAGAAAGAAGAGAGGAAAGACCGGCGCCAACACGTGGTGTGCATGGCGCTCACCTCCAAAGGAGGGGGAGGTCTCGGTCGATTGACACGTGGCACAACCGGAGCTCGTCTCTACGGAAAAGGAGATATCAGGCCCCGGAGGACACGTGGAGCTTCCGAAGCTCATCGCCGCGAAGGTAACGAGTTCTGGAACGGCTGTTACGCGTAAGAATACCGGTACGTAAGGGAAACCGACCAGAATTCCACAACGTTACCGCACCAAATCACCTAAAGATAAGATGATAGGATCCAACGACGATCTGAATAGAACTCTTATTCGGGATACAATCAGATTAGGACTCTTCTCTTCCCGATTATAAATAGAACCCAAAACCTCTGGCCGAAACCACAAACTTCTTTTCCAACTCCTGAGCCGACGACTTAGAGACCTAAGCCCCAACTCGCCGAGAAGGCCATTTCCAGAGCACGGCAAGGAAGATCACCGGAGGAAAGTCCAGCGGTCTAAGGAAGACCTCGAAGAACGTAAGGTAGGCCCCAATACCACCTTACGATATCGTTGTGTTTTCTTTTGCATCTGTTCTTTGATTCCTATCGAACAGAAGCCTTCTCGTGGATAGATCACTTAATGATCAGGTTGCTCTAAATACAAGATCATTGCCACGTCCACCTTTGATTCGAACACCTCTGTCCATGCAAGCCATGCAAGAACATACGGACCAATCTCATAAAATTAATCATAGGGTAGCATGCATGTGCATCATCGCATCTAGTTTAAGGTTTGTTCATGATGTTGATTGCTGTGAATCTTGTATGTACGTGATCCTACCTAGCAGGACAAGCTCAGGGAGCTGTCTACAACGAACTGCAGCAACCAGGTTTTGAGATCCAAGAACCCCCGGAAACGCAAGAACAAGGCAAGTGCTCCTTGACCATGTTGATCCTATGTTTTGAGTAAAACTATTCTGTTTGCAAAAAGGTGTGTGTGCTGAGTCAAACATGATGGGAAACCTTTTATAGGAGTTTACTAGTTTTGGTTAAACCACCCTTGTCGCCTGGGAAGTTTATGAGTCGGGTATGGTTTTTGCTTTATGCTTCGCTGAGTCCATAGGATTGGGAAGCGAGATAGATGTGTCGAGCTAACTGCACTCGTAATGATAATGAAAAACTGATGTTAATAATGGACATGGATCAGAGGGAGATCTAGGCAAGACTGGGTTTGTGAATGAGGTAGCATGAGATGGTGGTTTTACTTGCCGTAGATCTAAGGACCGGTTCAAGCATGCACATGCCAGGATAATAGTGCCACCACAAGGCCAAATATGTTTGCGGCTTAGCTGAGTAATTAGGTAAGTTGCTAGAATGTTATGGACTGTGGAAGGTGTGGGGAATGGGAGTCGAGTGAGGACTGCCCTGGGAACTGCATGGCACAAGAGGGGGCCCGTGGGTGGGAGAATTGGAGATTCTAGCCTGCCGGTGAAACCTTAGTGAGTCCATACATCTAGTAACCCCTTTGTAAAGGCTATTTTGTGATCTCTTGACCATACACCGACGGTCGTGTACTGGTATAATGGAGGTTCTGCAGTCGCCGACGGGTGACAAAATCACAAACTTGTGGGTAAAGAGGTGCAAACTCTGCAGAGTCTAAAACTATCATGATAGCTGAGCTTATGGTCACGAGCACCTGGCTAAACTGCCATGATTAGTTGGGATGGTTATTGGGATGATTAGTTGGGATGGTTATTGGGATGGTTATTGTGATGGTTATTGGGAAGGTTATTGGTTTGGTTATGGTTTGGTTGTTGGGACTGTTGAGTCTGGGTGATGAGATGGTTGCATGACTGTTGAGTCATGGCAGCGAGTTTGGTCTCGGTGTGAGACGAGGTTGTTTTATGAGGTGAGATGGTAGCGAATACGAGGAGGTATTCGTGAGTGTGAACAAAGGATTGGTTAATGTTCGGATGGAACACGGGAAGTGATGGAGGTATGTTGGTAATTTGATTCATGCTGGGATTACATTCATCTAAAGTTAAGTTGCTGTTCTATCATGGTTTTACAAATCTGCTTTTCTGTAAACAAGCCTTTCTATACCTACCTTGTTTATGAGCTGCATATTATGTGTTTTCCCGCACTTGCTGAGTACATCATTGTACTCAAACTTGCATTATTACTTCATCAGCAGCAGCAGGAGAAGCCTACTATGAAGACCAAGTGGAGCATTATGGCGTGTGATCTGTTCTCAACCTTGCCTGTGGAAGGAGTAGAGATGGAGCCACTTCTGCTTAGATTTGCTTCCGCATTAGCTGAATTGTTTCCGCATTAGAATAAAGACTTCCGCTGCATAGAAATAAGACTTCCGTTGTGAACATGAGCCCAAGACTCATGAGGTATTGTAGTAAACTCTGTTATTCGTGATAATATATAATCTGAAATCAGTTTGTGGAACGTATGTGTATGTGTGATGAACATCCTGGGCACACATATGCATTAGTTCTCGGTTCCATGGTTTTCCACAGAATTGAGGGCGTCACAGATTGGTATCAGAGCCACGGGTTGACAGTAGGTTACACGCCTAGATAGAAACCTTAGATTGATATTAGAGCCACGGGTTAACAGCAAGTTACACCCCTAAATAGGAGTAACAGGTAACTAAGCTACGCAGACCGAAGGAAGCATCCTAGGGTGAATAGCTTAGATTGGCCTTAAAACCACCTTGACATAGGAAACCATCCTTTAATAGGAGTTGTGTGGGCCCTTGTGATGATTATTTGTGATTGTGTGCTTAGTGTGAGTTGTGGGACGTCTCAAAACGTTGTCCATATCCACACGTAATAAGAAAGATATGTGAGATGTTTCGGCACTTGCTCACATCCTCATATGGGCTAATATATACATAGTCCAACTCACCTTGATGCATATAGTTAGAGGAAATCTACCTAACCTTCTAACATCCTATTCTATTTCGATCTCTCTCACAGATGGTGAGAGGAAACGCCGGCCGAATGAACGTCCAGGAGGATGACCATGATGAAGTTCCTGCTAACCCAAGAGCTGGCGAAAACCATCTGGAAAGGTTGATGGCCATGCAAACCAGCTTATGCAAACCATGATCCAAACTTTGGGTCAGTTGCAGGCCAACCAAAACCCCGTTCCGGCACCACCGCCACCACCACCGCCGGCTCATAACAGATTGGGAGAGTTCATGAGGACTCGACCACCCACCTTTGCTCAAGCTAGTGATCCCATGCAGGCCGATGATTTGTTAAAATCCATGGAGAAAAAGCTTGCCATTGTTCAGTGCAATGACCGAGAGAAGGTTCTCGTCGCGTCGCACCAACTTACGGGAGCCGCTGCTGACTGGTGGGATGCCCTGAGCAACGCTCATGCCAACCCGGAGACAATCACTTGGACAGAGTTCAAGGAAAGTTTCCGCTCTCACTACATCTCTGCTGGTGTAATGAGATCAAAAGGCAGGAGTTCGAAGGTCTCCGCCAAGGACAGAAAAGTGTGAATGAATATCTCAACAAGTTCATACAACTGTCCCGGTATGCCCCTGAAGATGTCAACTCTGATCAGAGGAAGCAGTACCTGTTCATGAGAGGGTTGAACAATGAGATCCAGGTTCAGCTCCTCAATAATGACTACGAAAGCTTCCAGAAGCTGGTTGACAAGGCCATAGTGGTTGAAAACAAGATCCGAGAGATCGAGCGAGAGTGCAAGAGGAAGATGCCATACCAGCCCCAAGGGAGCAACGTACGACCTAGGTACATGCCCCCTGCACCACAGTATGGATCGACCAGTCCTGTGTACCGCCCTGGTCAGCCACCACAGCAACAATTCGTTGCACCGGCACCTCGTGTGCCCATGCATCCTGCGCCCCGACCTAACAATGGCGCCCCAGTTGAAAACCCCCGCCCCAACGTACCTGCTGCCGTAGGCAACAGGGCATGCTTTGCATGCGGGGAGGTAGGCCACTTCGCGAACCAGTACCCGAGGAGAGGCCCTGGACAGCAAGGTAACGTGCCCAAGCAGAACCCGCGACCGAACGGAGGAGACAATCAAGGGAACCGTGGACAGCAGAATTATGCTCGTGGCCACGTGAACCATGTCACTGTTGAGGAAGCACAACAGGCTGAGGACGTCGTAATTGGTATGTTCCTTGCCAACTCTAGCCCAGCCACAATCTTATTTGATTCTGGAGCATCGCATTCCTTCATATCATCCAAATATGTTGACAAACATCATCTACCCGTATCCCACTTAGAATGTGCTATGTTAGTTAATTCTCCCAGAGGAGAAATAAGGACTAATATAGTATGTCCGAAAGTAAGCCTTAAAATAAGGGGGTAGACTTCCTTGCCAACCTTATTGTCTTGGACTCCCAAGGGATTGACATCATACTCGGAATGGATTGGCTAAGCAAGCACAATGGAGTAATCCAATGTGCTGAAAGGAGCGTGCAGTTGACAAACGAGCACGGTATTCGTGTCGAGTTTGAGTCAGCCCAGCAAACCACTGAAGGGGCAAATCTGAACCACATTGAAGGAGTAGCATTAGACAGTATTGCGGTGGTTCGAGAGTTTTCGGACGTGTTCCCGGAAGAGCTTCCAGGTATGCCACCTGACCGGGACATTAAGTTTGCCATAGAGTTGATACCCGGAACTGCACCCATAGACAAAAGACCTTATAGGATGCCCGTCAATGAGCTAGTTGAACTCAAGAAGCAAATTCAAGAACAGTTGGAGAAGGGTTTTATCCGTCCAAGCTCGTCACCATGGGGAGCTCCGGTGCTCTTCGTAGACAAGAAGGATGGAACTCAAAGGATGTGCGTGGACTATAGGTCTCTCAACGAGGTGACAATCAAGAACAAATACCCTCCACCCCGTATAGAGGACCTGTTCGACCAAATGAAAGGAGCCCGAGTGTTCTCCAAGATTGATCTTCGGTCGGGATACTTCCATCTGAAGATTAAGCCCTCTGATATACCTAAGACAGCCTTTCGGACACGTTATGGTTCGTATGAATATACCGTCATGTCTTTTGGGTTGACGAACGCACCCGCATACTTCATGTACCTTATGAACAAGGTCTTCATGGAGTACTTGGACAAGTTCGTCGTGGTTTTCATCGACGACATTATGGTGTATTCAAAAAGTGAGGAGGAGCATGAAGAACATTTGAAATTGACCCTGCAGAAGTTGCGTGAGCATCAATTGTATGCCAAGCTAAAAAAGTGTCAATTTTGGCTAAAGGAAATATCTTTCCTAGGCCACATTATCTCCAAGGAAGGGGTATCGGTTGATCCTGGAAAGGTGAGAGATGTTCTGAAGTGGGACCAACCGAAGAGCGTGAGGGATATTCGGAGTTTCCTTGGGATGGCAGGATACTATCGGCGCTTCATTAAAGACTTCTCTAGGATAGCAAACCTATGACGGAGTTGCTAATGAAGGGAAAGGTCTTTCAATGGACACCAGCCTGCCAAGAAAGTTTTGAGGAACTCAAGAAAAGGCTAACCACAGCACCAGTTGTAGTATTGCAAGACGTAAGCAAGAGCTTTGACATATATTGTGACGCATCCAGACAGGGGCTCGGATGTGTGCTCATGCAGGGAGGACAAGTGGTAGCCTATGCCTCACGGCAATTAAAGAAGCACGAGCTTAACTATCCTACACATGACTTGGAGTTAGCAGCAGTAGTGCATGCATTAAAGATTTGGAGACATTATATCCTTGGTCATCGATGTGAGATCTATACGGATCATAAAAGCCTCATGTACATATTCACACAAACGGACTTGAATTTGAGACAACGTCGATGGATAGAACTCATCAAGGATTATGATGTTGGAATCAACTACCACCCCGGGAAGGCCAATGTAGTAGCTGATGCATTAAGCAGAAAGGGAGCATGTCACCAACTCACGGTTCGGGAGCTACCACCCGAACTACGTAAGGAGTTCGAACGGTTACACCTCAGATTCTTGAATAACATGGAAATAATAGATATCCACTCCTCATTGGAACAAGAAATAAGAGAGGGCCATGCAACGGACGAGGAGATCAAGGAGATCAAGGAAAGAATCTGACAAGGAATAGAGAAGGATTTCAAGGAGGATGAAAAGGGTACGCTTTGGCTAGGAAAAAGGATTTGTGTGCCAAACATAAGACACCTCCGCGACACGATGTTGAAGGAGGCACATGATTCCCCCTATTCCATACATCCCGGAAGCACCAAAATGTACAAGGACTTGAAAACTTGTTATTGGTGGGATGGTATGAAGAGGGATATAGCCGAATACGCTGCCCTATGCGACACATGCCAACGGGTGAAGGCCGAACATCAAAGACCCGCTGGATTGTTGCAACCTTTGAAAATACCCGAATGGAAGTGGGAGGACATCAGTATGGATTTCATCGTCGGATTGCCACGTACTCAGTCGGGATACGACTCCATCTGGGTCATTGTGGACCGATTGACGAAAACCGCCCATTTTCTCCCTGTATAGGCCAGTTACAACGTTGCACAATTGGCAGAGTTGTACATGGAGCAGATCGTGTGCCGTCACGGAGTTCCAAGGAGGATAGTCTCAGATCGAGGTTCTCAGTTTACCTCTAGATTCTGGAGGAAGCTGCAGAAAGCCATGGGTACACGACTGGATTTTAGCTCCGCCTATCACCCACAAACGGATGGGCAAACTGAAAGGACAAACCAAATTTTGGAGGACATGCTGAGAGCTTGCGCCTTGAAACGTGGGCGTAGATGGGATAGGAGTTTACCGTATGCCGAATTTTCCTATAATAACAGCTATCAAGCTAGCTTGAAAATGTCGCCTTTTGAAGCCTTATATGGTAGACGGTGTAGAACGCCACTGTTCTGGAATGAGACCGGAGAGAACCAGGTGTTTGGACCCGAAGTACTAGAAGAAGCTGAAAAGCAAGTCCAAACGGTACGGGAAAACATAAAGGCTGCTCAGTCACGACAGAAAGGCTATGCGTACAATAGGCGCAGGAAGTTGACCTTCGAAGTAGGAGACTTCGTATATCTTAAGGTGTCGCCTAACCGAGGCCAACGACGTTTCAACGTCAAAGGCAAGCTAGCACCTCGCTACATCGGACCATTTAAGATTCTAGATAAGCAAGGAGAAGTAGCCTATCAACTAGAGCTCCCAAACCACCTCTCCGACGTACATGACGTGTTTCATGTATCCCAGCTCAAGAAGTGCTTGAGAGTACCAGAGGAACAAGTATCAACGGGAGAGCTTGAACTTCAAGAGGACCTGACTTATGCAGAGCACCCTGTCCGAATCTTGGACGTAAAGGAAAGGGTCACCCGGAACAAGGTGATTCGATGGTGCAAGGTACAATGGAGCCATCACACCGAAGCTGAAGCCACATGGGAGCGTGAAGAGGATATCAAGGCAGAATTTCCCCATCTATTTTCTACTAACGAATCTCGAGGGCGAGATTCATTTTAAGGGGGGTAGATTTGTAACACCCTCATCTCGGGTGTCAGCATATGTTCATGTTTTATGAAGAAGAAAACATTTTAAGAAAAGAAGGAACAGAGACAAATATCAAAAGGATAGCCAATAAAGCTCTCAGAGAGCACCGAAGGCAACTTCCGCGGCCAGCAGGACACGTGGCGTGTTCGGAGCTCATCCCCGAGAAGTTGGGAGAGGTCCGCCGCTAAACTGGCTACGTGGCAGGCTCGGGGGTCACCTCCGCAATTGGAAAGAGGTCCGACCCTGTGGGACACGTGTTGCCCACGGAGCTAGCCTCTGCAGAAGAAGCAAAGGCATTTTTCGTAGGACACATGTCACCTTCGGAGCTAGTCCTCGTGGAAGTCAGAGGACCAGTCGCACGGGATACGTGTCGATCTCGGAACCCATCTCGGAGAGGTCCGGATCTATCAAACACGTGACGCCACCGGAGATTATCTCCGGGAGGTCCATCGCTGTTGGACACGTGTCGACCTCGGGGCATGTCCCTGGAGAAAGAAGAGAGGAAAGACCGGCGCCAACACGTGGCGTGCGCAGAGCTCACCTCCAAAGGAGGGGGAGGTCTCGGTCGATTGACACGTGGCCTTCTCGTGGATAGATCACTTAATGATCAGGTTGATCTAAAGACAAGATCATTGCCACGTCCACCTTTGATTCGAACACCTCTGTCCATGCAAGCCATGCAAGAACATACAGACCAATCTAATAAAATTAATCATAGGGTAGCATGCATGTGCATCATCGCATCTAGTTTAAGGTTTGTTCATGATGTTGATTGCTGTGAATCTTGTATGTACGTGATCCTACCTAGCAGGACAAGCTCAGGTAGCTGTCTACAACGAACTGCAGCAACCAGGTTTTGAGATCCAAGAACCCCCGGAACCGCAAGAACAAGGCAAGTGCTCCTTGACCATGTTGATCCTATGGTTTGAGTAAAACTATTCTGTTTGCGAAAAGGTGTGTGTGCTGAGTCAAACATGATGGGAAACCTTTTATAGGAGTTTACTAGTTTTGGTTAAACCACCCTTGTCGCATGGGAAGTTTATGAGTCGGGTATGGTTTTTGCTTTATGCTTCGCTGAGTCCATGGGATTGGGAAGCAAGATAGATGTGTCTAGCTAACTGCACTCGTAATGATAATGAAAAACTGATGTTAATAATGGACATGGATCGGAGGGAGATCTAGGCAAGACTGGGTTTGTGAATGAGGTAGCATGAGATGGTGGTTTTACTTGCCGTAGATCTAAGGACCGGTTCATGCATGCACATGCCAGGATAACAGTGCCACCACAGGGCCAAGTATGGGTGCGGCTTAGCTGAGTAATTAGGTAAGTTGCTAGAATGTTATGGACTGTGGAAGGTGCGGGGAATGGGAGTCGAGTGAGGACTGCCCTGGGAACTGCATGGCACAAGAGGGGGCCCTGGGTGGGAGAATTGGAGATTCTAGCCTGCCTGTGAAACCTTAGTGAGTCCATACATCTAGTAACCCCTTTGTAAAGGCTATTTTGTGATCTCTTGACCATACACCGACGGTCGTGTACTGGTATAATGGAGTTTCTGCAGTCGCCGACGGGTGACGAAATCACAAACTTGTGGGTAAAGAGGTGCAAACTCTGCAGAGTCTAAAACTATCATGATAGCCGAGGTTACGGTCACGAGCACCTGGCTAAACTGCCATGATTAGTTGGGATGGTTATCGTCACACCCGGTTTTTCCGAAGAACAACCAAGTGAATGTCACATGTATGCCAGGATCATTTTCTCATACATGTGATGACAAATAGTGAAGCATCATTTATTACAAGCCAGGTGTCGAATATAAATAAGTCTTACATAGCAAATGTCTCGATGGACAATAATAAGTTCATCACCAGTAAATAAACTAGCAACGGAATATTATTCTTGTGGGCTCCTTCACAGGCGTTGCCCGGGGGTCTCCATGAACCTAGAAACCTTCTTCGGGTCCAAAGTCTTGGCCATTATACACCACCTCATTATCTTGACCTGAGCAGCAATATAAACCAACAAAATATGCAAGGTTGAGTACCGATGGTACTCAGCAAGTGTGGGAAAATTATATCATGCATGGCTAGAACAAAGAGAGGTTGAACTCATGGTTAAGACACTACGCAATTAATACCTATCACCTTAGCTTATTAAGCACCTACATTACTACACAGGTGAAATGGTCCCAATCTCCCATCCCATCATCATAATCAAATAACCATATCATCATTTCCAATGTTAAGCTCCCCGCTTAACATCCACAACTTCCATAACCATCAATACTCGAATCATGAATAAGTCCAAGCCGCTCTTGACCGTGAGCACGGCTGTCATGACAGTTTTGACTCTGCAGAGTTTGTACCACTGTACCCACATGTAGTGATTTCATCCTCCGTTGTTGTGTGGACTAAAAGAACCTCCATTTGCCAGTGGCTACGAACCACATTCACACTTCCCAGGTGTGTAGCCAGGAGATCACTACGAAGCCTTTACAAAGGGATTCCCGACGAGCGTGGGCCCACTAAGGTTTCACCCCTAACAGCATACAAGAGGCTCCAACCCCGCTGCAGTGGCCCCCTCTTGAGCCTTGCGGTTCATATGGTAGTCCAGCTGACACCTACTCCCCGCACCATCCAACACACCCATACTACGCCGGGGATACACCTAATTAATCGGCCAAGCTGCCCCATCTCAGCATGTGGTTGGCACGGTAAAGCCAGGTTACATGCTCCATGAACCGGTCCTTAGGATCCAGGCAAGTACTAAACACAAACCCGAGTCTCGTGGACCCAGCACACAACCAAAACATCCAACTTGCCTTGATCCCTACCTCTACATAACTCACAATATCTCATTCAAGAGTATGGTAAAATAAACTGATGATCTCATATCCCAAACATCCCATTCTAAGCATGGCTAAGCATATGCATACTAATAAATGACATGATAAAATAAATCCCAACCCAAGCTACAAGGAAACAAGGTAATGCAATTCTAGGGAAACTTCCTAGCATGGGTTTCATATTTCAATTGACAATGCAAATAATTCTAGCTACACATCCTAGCATAGGATCAAAGTGGTCAAGGACACTTGCCTCCTTCCTGCTGCTCTTGAAATGGGTAGTCCTGATCTTGGAAAGGAATAATTTGCTCTTGAGCAGGTTCTACATCATACCATCACACATAGCAAAAGAAAAACAACAATCCATAAGACATAGTTCATACTTCCACATCATACAAACCACACATTCATATTTATGAAAGTCATTTACCATTATATGTGTTGTGGTTACTCTATGTGTGTTGATTTGTGGCTTGCATGCACTTTTAATCATGTGTATATGATTCCTACTTTTGTGTTCACATTTATACTTACATACTATATATATGAGTTTCCAATTTAAATAAATTCCTTATATTCAATTACTACACCTTTTAGCTACCAAGTATGCATGAAAGTTATTTTCCTTCTCCATATGTGTCTTCAGAATTTCTACCAACACTAAACTGAATTCTTTGGATTTTAGAACTCCATTTATCATTTACTAGTTGCTATATTTTCAGATTTATTTCCTATGCCTAAATGTGAACTTTATTATGAAAATAACAAGACACATCATCTAAACAGAATAGGTTCTGATCTAAAATAATTACTAATATATTTTTGACCTTTTCCTCTGCTGTAAACTATTTTACAATTATTTCCCTATTTTCCAGAACTATTCTTTACTTAAAAATGTGTCCCTAAATGTGAATAATAAATTAAACAGATTCACTTCAGCCCAAAATATATTTTTATCTCACTCCAAAGTTTTCTAAATACTGAGAAAGTTTTTTAATTTAATTTTGACAATATGTTTGTCCCACTTTTTAAATTTTAAACACTAGCCACATATTCAATTTCCTAAATTAAATATTAAACAGGGCTAAAAAGGTAAACTCACCCCACTACAGGGTTTATAATATTATTTTAACAATTTTCAGGGGTCTAGCTATACATAAAAGAGGAGTTTTTCCTAATTTTTATTAAGTCCAGGGGCTAAAACTGATTTTTAAATGAATTTACATGATTTTCTGAAGTTCCACGGGCTAGATCAGAAGTTTCCGAGGCTAGCTCTTATTTCCCGAGAACCCCAGGGGGTAGCACGTAAGATTTCCAATCTTTATAACGCGGGGCTGACGTGGACCGTCCGATTTAAAACAGACGGCTGAGATTATAACGCCGAACCGGTACGCGGGGATTTAAAGTCTACCGTGCGATTTAAAATAGACGGCGCACAAGCGGCCACGTCGCTCTGGTCGAGCGCGGGCGGCGCTGCCCGGCGGCGCACGGCGGCGGGAAGCGGCGATCTCGCCGGAGACTTTTGGATCTTCGAGAATTCTTCCTAGAACTGTGATTTTATGGCATAGATCGGTGGAGGGGAGGTCGGGGATCTCACCTCGGGGGTTTTCTTGAGCTCGGAGGTCCTGGAAGGCGGTCGGCGACGAGGTCCGAAGTGAAACCACGGCGAGGCTCGTCAGCGCTATGTTTGAACCGCAAGTCACCGAGTTTTCTGCACCTGCAGGGTTCCCCGGAGGCGGTGGATCAAGACCTGCGAGTTAGATCGGAATTTCCGAGCGTAGATCGGCCAGAATTCGCCGGAGAAGGCTCGGGTTCTCACCGGAGTAAAAACGGCGGATCACGTGGGAAAAACAGAACGAGGCCGGGGTTTTTATAGACGGGGGAGGGCGGCGGGGTGGTTTAGATCGAGTTTGCGTCGCCCCCGATCGAAATTCGGCTGGGATACGCAGAAATCCGGGTCGGTTTGGATTCGGGGTGAGAGAGTCCTGGCGCGGGCGCGAGGAAAAAGAAGGCTGGCGGGCCACGCCTGTCAGTGGGAAAGAGGGGGGGCGCGCGGCTGCGGGCTGGCGCGGGAATAAATGGGCCGGCTGGCGGGTTTCGGCCCACTGGCCAGTTTTTTTCTATTTTCCTTTTTCTTTTTCTATTTCTTTTCTGTTTTGAGTTTAAATTGAATTCCAGTTTGAATTTAAATTGTTGCAAAACATGCAACACGTCCAAAAAATTGTAAATTCCCCTCTTAACAGGATTTAGGGTCTTAACAAGATTTTTGGGGTGTTACAGTTATTGGGATGGTTATTGGGATGGTTATTGGGATGATTAGTTGGGATGGTTATTGGGATTGTTATTGGGAAGGTTATTGGTTTGGTTATGGTTTGGTTGTTGGGACTGTTGAGTCTCGGTGATGAGATGGTTGCATGACTGTTGAGTCATGGCAACGAGTTTGGTCTCGGTGTGAGACAAGGTTGTTTTATGAGGTGAGATGGTAGAGAATACGAGGAGGTATTCGTGAGTGTGAACAAAGGATTGGTTAATGTTCGGATGGAACACGGGAAGTGATGGAGGTATGTTGGTAATTTGATTCATGCTGGGATTATATTCATCTAAAGTTAAGTTGCTGTTTTATCATGGTTTTACAAATCTGCTTTTCTGCAAATAAGCCTTTCTATACCTACCTTGTTTATGAGCTGCATATTATGTGTTTTCCCGCACTTGCTGAGTACATCATTGTACTCAAACTTGCATTATTACTTCATCATCAGCAGCAGGAGAAGCCTACTATGAAGACCAAGTGGAGCATTATGGCGTGTGATCTGTTCTCAACCTTGCCTGTGGAAGGAGTAGAGATGGAGCCACTTCTGCTTAGATTTTCTTCCGCATTAGGTGAATTGTTTCCGCATTAGAATAAAGACTTCCGCTGCATAGAAATAAGACTTCCGCTGTGAACATGAGCCCAAGACTCATGAGGTATTGTAGTAAACTCTGTTATTCGTGGTAATATATAATCTGAATTCAGTTTGTGGAACGTATGTGTATGTGTGATGAACATCCTGGGCACACATATGCATTAGTTCTCGGTTCCGTGGTTTTCCACAGAATTGAGGGCGTCACACCCCGTGTGACACCCTCATCTCGGGTGTCAGCATATGTTCATGTTTTATGAAGAAGAAAAACATTTTAAGAAAAGAAGGAACAGAGACAAGTATCAAAAGGATAGCCAATAAAGCTCTCCGAGAACACCGAAAGGCAACTTCCACGGCCAGCAGACCACGTGGCGCGTTCGGAGCTCATCCCCGAGAAATTGGGAGAGGTCCGACACTAAACTAGGCTACGTGGCAGGCTCGGGGGTCACCTCCGCAATTGGAAAGAGGTCCGACCCTGTGGGACACGTGCTGCCCGCGGAGCTAGCCTCTGCGGAAGAAGCAAAGGCATTTTTCATAGGACACGTGTCAATCTCGGAGCTCATCTCAGAGAGAAGTCCGGGTCTATCGAACACGCGTCGCCACCGGAGCTTATCACCGGAAGGTCCGTCGCAAAACACGTGGCGTGCGCGTAGCTCGTCTCCGAAGAAGAGGGAGGTCTCGCTCGTGACACGTGGCACAACCGGAGCTCGTCTCTGCGGGAGAAGAGATACCAGGCTCGGAAGGACACGTGGAGCTTCCGGAGCTCATCACCACGGAGGTAACGAGTCTGGAGCGGTTTTTACATGTGAAGATATCGGTACGCAACGGAAACCGATCTAAACTCCATGATGTTACCGAAGATAAGATGTCAGGATCTAACAAAGATCTGAATAAGACTCTTATTCGGGATCCAATCAGATTAGGACTCTTCTCTTCCCGATTATAAATAGAACCCGAAACCTCTGGCCGAAACTGCGAACTTCTCTTTCAACTCCTGAGCCGACGACTTAGCACCCTAGCCCTAACTCGCCGAGCAAAACATCGCCGAAGCGCAACAAGGGAGATCATCGGAGAAGAACCGAGTGGTCTGAGGAGGACCTCGAAGTCAAGAAGAGCGTGAGGTAGGACTTCAATACCACCTTACGACATCATGGTGTTCATCTCTTGCATCTGTTCTTCAATTCCTTTGGAACAGAAGATTTCTCGTGGGCAGATCACTCGATGATCAGTTTGATCTAAAGACAAGATCATCGCCACGACCACCTTTGATCCGAACACCTCTATCCATTCAAGCCATGCAAGGGCACACCAATCTAATAAAAATCATAGGATAGCATGCATGTGCATCATCGCATCTAGTTTAGGGTTTGTGCATGATATTGATTGCTGTGAATCCTGTATGCACGTGAATCCTACATAGCAGGACAAGCTAAGGAAGCTGTCTACGACGAGCTGCAGCAACAGGGTTTTGAGAATCGAGAACAACCGGAACCGCAAGAACAAGGCAAGTGCTCCTTGACCATATTGATCCTATGCTTTGGGTAAAACTATTTTGTTTTGCGAAAAGGTGTGTGTACTGAGTCAAACATGATGGGAAACCTTTATGTAGGAGTTTACTAGTTTTGGTTAAACCACCCTTGTCGCCTGGGAATTTTATGAGTCGGGTATGGTTTTTGTTTTATGCTTCGCTGAGTCTATGGGATTGGGAAGCGAGATAGATGTGTCTAGCTAACTGCACTCGTAATGATAATGAGAAACTGATGATGTTAATGAACATGGATCGGAGGGAGATCTAGGCAAGCCTGGGTTTGTGAATGAGGTAGCATGAGATGGTGGTTTTGCTTGCCGTAGATCTAAGGACCGGTTCATGCATGCACATGCCAAGATAACAGTGCCACCACAAGGCCAAATATGGGTGCGGCTTAGCTGAGTAATTAGGTAAGTTGCTATAGTGTTATGGACTGTGGAAGGCGCGGGGAATGGGAGTCAAGTGAGGACTGCCCTGGGAACTGCATGGCACGAGAGGGGGCCCGTGGGTGGGAGAATTGGAGATTCTAGCCTGCCGGTGAAACCTTAGTGAGTCCATACATCTAGTAACCCCTTCGTAAAGGCTATTTTGTGATCTCTTGGCCATACACCGACGGTTGTGTACTGGTAAAATGGAGGTTCTGCAGTCGCCGACGGGTGACGAAATCACAAACTTGTGGGTAAAGAGGTGCAAACTCTGCAGGGTTATTAAAACTATCATGATAGCCGAGCTTACGGTCACGAGCACCTGGCTAAACTGCCATGATTAGATGGGATGGTTAATGGGATGGTTATTGGAATGGTTATTGGGAAGGTTCTCAGTTATTGTTATGGGTTTGGTTACGGTTTGGTTTGGAATTGTTAAGTCTGGATGATGAAAGGGTTGCATGACTGGTGGGTCATGATATGAGATTGGTCTCGGTGCGAGACAAGGTTGTTTCATGAGGTGAGATGGTAGCGAATACGAGGAGGTATTCGTGAGTATGAATAAAGGATTGGTTAATGTTCGGATGGAACACGGGAAGTGATGGAGGTATGTTGGTAATTTAATACATGCTGGGATTACGTTCATCTAAAGTTAAGTCGCTGTTTTATCATGGTCTTATAAATCTGCTTTTCTGCAAATAAGCCTTTTATGCCTACCTTGTTTATGAGCTGCATATCATGTGTTTTCCCGCACTTGCAGAGTACATCATTGTACTCAACCTTGCATTATTACTTCATCCTCAGCAGTAGGAGAAGCCTACTATGAAGATCAAGTGGAGCATTACGGCGTGTGATCTATTCTCAACCTTGCCTGTGGAGGGAGTAGAGATGGAGCCACTTCTGCTTAGTTTTGCTTCCGCATTAGTTTTTGCTTCCGCATTTAAATAGGGACTTCCGCTGTGAGCATGAGTCCAAGACTCATGAGGTATTGTAATAAACTCTGTTATTCGTGGTAATATATAACCTGAATTCAGTTTTTGGAAAGTATGTGTCTGTGTGATGAACATCCTGGGCACACATATGCATTAGTTCTCAGTTCCGTGGTTTTCCATAGAATTGAGGGCGTCACACCCTGAGACCAAGAAGAACGTAAAGTAGGTCTTCAATACCACCTTACGACATCATCGTGTTTTCTTTGCATCTGTTCTTCAATTCCTTTCGAACAGAAGCTTTTTCGTGGATAGATCACGTGTTGATCGGTTTGATCTAAAGTCAAGATCATCGCCACGTCCACATTTGATCCGAACACCTCTGTTCATCGTAAAAACCCATGCAATCCATGCTAGAACACGTACAAACCGATCTAATAAAAACTGCATCATAGGAATTAACATGCATACGCATCATCGCATCTTGATTAGAGTTTGTGCATGATATTGATTGCTGTGAATCTTGTATGTGCGTGATCGCGTATAGAAGGACAAGCTCAGGGAGCTGTCTACGACGAGTTGCAACAACAAGGTTTCGAGATCAAAGAGCAACCGGAACCGCAAGAACAAGGCAAGTTCCCCCTTGACCATGTTGATCCTATGTTTTAGAAAACTGTTTTGTTGCAAAAAGGTGTGAGTGCTTGAGTTAATATGATGGGAAAACCTTTTATAGGAGTATACTAGTTTTGTCAAACCACCCTTGTCACCAAGGAAGTTTATGAGTCGGCTATGGTTTTTGCTTTTAAGCTTCGCTGAGTCCATGGGATTGGGAAGCGAGATAGATGTGTCTAGCTAACTGCACTCGTAGGTTACTTGCCGTAGATCTAAGGACCGGTTCATGCGAGCACATGCTAGGATAACAGTGCCACCACAAGGCCAAGTATGGGCGCGGCTTAGCCGAGTAATTAGGTAAGTTGCTAGATTGTTATGGACCGTGGAAGGCGCTGGGAATGGGAGTCGAGTGAGGACTGCCCTGGGAACTGCATGGCACAAGAGGGGGCCCATGACGCGGCCCGATGCCGCCCGTTTAGTCACGGGGACAGGGCACTTGCCTGGGAATCGCATTGGGTGGTGCCATGTTGTGCGGCACCCAACAGCACACATACAAGGAACAATGTATTACATAAAACAATAGCGGAAGCTTACAAATTTTTCTTTGTAAATAATTTACATCAAATAGCTACAGCGGAAGTCTATAACAACTCATGTCGAATAACTAAGAGCACTCGAGATGAAGTCCAGCCCGCAGACTCCTCTCGCTAGCAACACGAAGACAAGCAGCAGCGGCTGGGTTCTCCATGTGTTACCTGACTCGGAAGTCTTCGAGTCTCACCGGACAACCTCCATCTTAGCATCGATGTTAACCTGCAAAAACACTTATATAGCAAGCGTGAGCACATAGGCTCAGCAAGACTGATCCGTCTCTCCTAAACAGGAAACTCTACATGCACGACGGTTGCAATTGGGTTAGCTAGATTTGCATAAAAGACTCGCCTACAGTTGATCCTTAACTTTCAGATTTTAAGCCTCATTGTGCAGACCTTGAGCCGAAAAGCATCGCAACTCCACAATCAAACAAGAAACGCTTTGTTGCGATGCTCCTTGCACAAAGTGGAAGTAAAGTTTAATGCGCCTATCTCTAATTCAATCATGGTTGCAATACAAGTTACAGCACAGCGTTATCAAGTTCAAAGATAACCAGTTCCAGTTGTTACTACGTCAAGACGCAGTGGGCAAGTATGCTCATATGACCGCGAGCGACGGTGATTCGAATCAGTACACGCCCGGACTACACGACACGTACACCCGTACTCCGAGTTCCCGGCAGTAACCTCGACTGACGTTGTACGCGGCCACCTTTCCCAAGATCTTCCACATTGGACGCAGTCCAACTGCCCCGAGTACGCAAGCTCCCTCAAGGTACATACCCGCAGTGGTATGTTCTTAAGCGAGTTACCTCCTGCTACCCTGACGCCGAAAGCCTAAGACAGTTGGAAAAGTTCCACTATGGATCTCCCAAGGTACATCGGTTTCCTGGGTCCCATATAGCCAGTATGCGCCCGGTACACAACTCAAACTTGTCCAACAGGGCCAAGCACAGACGGGCCTTAACCGACACAGGCAGGGCTATGCACGCACGGCCTGCAACCTGCTGCATCTAAACCTCCCTGCCCGGTCTCCATTTCTTATGTGTGAACTTCCCTCATCTTTTCTAATTTGGACCCGCCCCGAATAACCCAGCCCTAAACTCGTGAGTAGATTCCAACTACTCGACTTCTACCGGACCTTTCCTACTAACATTAGCATAGCCAAATCCACTTGAGGAGGTGCTATTAGGTATTTTTGGTCATGCAAGTGGGATTTTCAATATCAACTAGATGTAATGCAATCAATGATGCAAAGCTATGATCTCTAAAAATGGAAATGCTTTATAAAAATGTTCAAATGCAAACCGGGGCTTGCCTGTTTTGCAGGTGACTAAGGTTACAATCAGTTAGTGACGATCACTTGGAGCTTGATCACTTGCTTTCCTTCCTCCTTGATCTTCACTTTAAGTCCTCATGTTCTTCACGTAGATGCTACACGATATGATCATGCATATGTATTTAATTAAAAAGCTTTTGCTAATAAGATCTAATGGCAGTTTTAAAACTGGAACTCTGTTTAAGAATTTAAAATGACACTGGTGCTAGTGGTTTGGGTTGGGTTTAACACTATGATCACATGTTAAGTGCTTTTCCCACTTAAGTGTTGATCACCTTAAGAGGTTACACATGACAGTGGTGATCCAGAGCTCCAATGGAGCTTAAAAGTTTCATGTGAGTTCCTTATCACAAGAAAGTTATGTGGACCAAAAATTAGCACTTTTCTAAGCAATTAAGCAAAGAAGAATTATGCCCCGGAAGAGGCGACGTGGGAAACCGAAGATTACATCCACAAGAATTATCCGGAGCTTTTGTCATAAACCTTGTAATTACCTCCCACCTCGTTCTTCTTTTGAATCTCGGGACAAGATTCCTTCTAAGGGGGGAGAAATGTAAAGGTCCCAAAATTATGAATACAAAGAAACACTTGTTTGCAAAAGTTGGTTTCATGTGTATGAAATTTGGGACTTGTTAAAACTTTTCCCCACATGTGATAACACACATGAGGGTTTTCTTCACACAAGTTCAAATGTTTATTTGAAAACTTGGAACCCAAGAGGGGTCTGAAACAAAGATGGGAAGTTCCCATAGGTGTGAGAAAACAAAACTCAGATTTGGAACAATTGTTCAAACTCAAAATTCAAATGAGAGCAACAATGGAAATTCAAAACTGTTGTGCTACAAATCTCATTTGCAGCAGACAAAATTTAAATCAGATTTCATATTTGAATTCCTTGAGTCCAAATTAGGGGGTGTGCAAAGTTTCATGATTTATGGAAATGAATTGCAACCCATTTTCCAAAATGGACTTTAAATGACAAAGAATTCAAATGCATATTTGAATTTGGATAAAACTTGCCCAATTATCCAAATGCCTCTCAGATTTAAACTTCCAAAATTGAATTCCATCAATATTCAAATTGGGGAGATATTTTAGAGGGGATAAGGAGGACTGACATGTGGGACCCACCTGTCATTGGGAGCACTGAAAATTGCAAAAGATCTGCAGTCCACAGTCTCTGTTTGATTTCCTCCCACGCGAAGCAACGGCCGAAACCGACTTTCCTCCGCTCGACACCGATCTCGGCCGCAGCCACCTCCTGCTGGCTCCCCTTCGCGCTGGAGAGATGCTGGACGTTGGCAGCTACCGCCTCACGCCCGCCCCCGCCTCTTAACCGAAGCCACGGCGCTGTCTCTGCTCTCCCTCGCACCGAAAGACAGAAGCGCAGCCGCCCGGCTTCGATCACACAGGAACTCGGGCAATCCAAGTGAGCAGAACCTCTGAGCAGCAAAACCACACCACCGTCGTCCCCACGACTTCCTTGAGCCATCACTGAGCGGATTCACGCTCTCTGCACCGAGAACGGCGGGTTCCCGCAGCGGCCGTCACACAACAGCGGCGGTGTGCTCCCATGGACAGCCTCCTCCAGAGCTTGTCACGACCAAGGGAGGCCACTTTTGGACACGCAGGAACTCCATGCAGCTTCCACCCGAAGCACAAAGCCTGTCTTCGCCTCTGGTCGACGAATTTCAGAAATCTCCTCCGGCCGGTGAAAACTGACCCGCGGGTATGAATCCGTGAAATTCTCGAATTATATTCGTTTTGAGCATTTCAAATTGCACACACGGGACGTAGACTTGCTTAGCCACAACTTTTCTGTTGGAACCTAGCTAGAAACCCGCTCTGCACGACGTGATTTCGATCTTTCTAACGGCAGTTGTGGTAGAGACCGTCGGGTGCACGGTGAACCCTAAGTTAGATCCATCTCCGAGCCATGTCATTTCCATGTCGATGATCCCTAGCGTCCGCCGGTGCTCTAGAGCTTGGAAACCGAAGCCTAGAAGGCTTAGGGCGTCGGGGCGACGTCGCCGGACTTCGTCCAAACCGTTGCGCCGTCGCGGGCTAGTTTGGGGGCCCTGCCAGCTCGAGCAAACCCCACCAGCGTGTTCCTCGCGTGGGATTAGGGGCTGGCGGCGAGTTTCAAGCATTAGGGGTGGCCGGACGACCGGTTCCGGGGCTTCTCCGGCGAGCCCGGCGGCGGGATCGCGCGGGAGCGGGAGGTTGAAGACGACCTCGCCGGTCCCGCCTGTCAGCGACTCGGGAGAGAGGGGCCGGATTCTCTGTAACACGGGATCAACTGTGACAGCGTGGGAAACGATTCTGTAGCCCGTGTGGCACTCTCTCAGCAGCTGACACGTGCCCCTTGGTCCCACAGTCAGTTTAAACATTTCTCGGATTTATTCAAATTCCAGAATTTTTCCCCAAACTTTAGAAGAGCATAACTTTTGCTAGGAACCTCCAAATTTAGTGATTCAAATTTGGTTAGATTCATATTGACAAAGTCTATCCAAATATGCAACCCAATTTGTATGAAAGTCTTTATTTAATTCCGGAAAATTCTTTAAATCTTTTCAGCAAAAGAATTTTAGAGAGAGTTTGGTTTATCCAAAAATCCCCAAATTTTGCCAGGACATTCTTTAGGGTGTTCTTAGAATCCTGTAAAGGTTTCAGATCATTTTAAGTTGATTTGGTCAGGAGAATTCAGATTGTAAGTTACTGTATTAAAATGAATACAGAAATATTTTCAGAGAATTTCCAAAACTTGTAAATTCAGTTCTGGGAAATTCTTAGCTCCAAAAATCCTAGGAAAATTCATGTAGACTCTATGAACTATAATTGAAATTTTGGTTCACTGAGTTTTACATGAACATGGGTGTTACCTCAGAATTAATTCATCTTTGACTAAACACTTAGAGAATTATTCTGAATAAACCACTACATGAAAAGTGCTAAATTTTGGTCCAGAGGACTTTCTTGTGACAAGGAACTCACATGAAAGCTTCCAGCTAAATTCGAGCTCTGGATCACCACTGTCATGTGTAACCTCTTAAGGTGATCAATACTTAAGTGGGAAAAGCACTTAATATTTGATCTTAGTGTTTAAGCCCAACCCAAACCACTAGCACCAGTGTCATTTTAAATTCTTAAACAGAGTTCCAGTTTTAAAACTGTCATTATATCTTATTAGCAAAAGATTTTCAATTAAATACATATGCATGATCATATCGTGTAGCATATACGTGAAGAAGGGAGAAGGACTTAAAGTGAAGATCAAGAAGGAAGGGAAGAAAAACAAGTGATCAAGCTCCATGTGATCATCACTAACTGATTGTAACCTTAGTCACCTGCAAAACAGGCAAGCCCCGGTTTGCATTTAACCAGTTTTATAAAGCATTTTCATTTGTAGAGATCATAGCTTTGCATCATTGATTGCAGTAAGTCTAGATGATATTGAAAACCCCACTTGCTTGACCAGAAATACCTAAGAGAGAAAGGGTAGAATAGCACCTCCTCGAGTGGATTTGGCTACGCTAAATGTTAGTAGGAAAGGTCCGGTAGAAGTCGAGTAGTTGGAAGCTACTCGCGAGTTTAGGGATGGTTTACTCGGAACGGGTCCGAATTAGAAAAGATGAGGAAAGTTCACATATAAGAAATGGAGACCGGGCAGGGAGGTTTTGATGCAGCAGGTTGCAGGCCGTGCGTGCATAGCCCTTCCTGTGTCGGTTAAGGCCCGTCCGTGCTTGGCCGTGTTGGACAAGTTTGAGTTGTGTACCGGGCGCATACTGGCTATATGGGACCCAGGAACTCAATGTACCTTGGGAGATCCATAGTGGAACTTTTCCAACTGCCTTAGGCTTTCGGCGTCAGGGTAGCAGGAGGTACCTCGCTTAAGAACATAACACTGCGGGTATGTACCTTGAGGGAGCTTGCGTACTCGGGGCAGTTGGACTGCGTCCAATGTGGAAGATCTTGGGAAAGGTGGCCGTGTACAACGTCAGTCGAGGTTGCTGCCTGCAACTCGGAGTACGGGTGTACGTGTCGTGTAGTCCAGGCGTGTACTGATTCGAGTCACCGTCGCTCGCAGTTATATGAGCATACTTGCCCACTGCGTCTTGACGTAGTAAGAACTGAACTGGTTATTCTTTTGAACTTGATAAGGCTGTGCTATAACTTGTATTGCAACCATGATTGAATTAGAAATAGGCTCATTAAACTTTACTTTCACTTTGTGCAAGGAGCATCTCAACAAAGCGTTTCTTGTTTGATTGTGGAGTTGCGATGCTTTTCGGCTCAAGGTCTGCACAATGAGGCTTAAAATATGAAAGATAAGGATCAACTTTAGGCGAGTCCTTTATGCAAATCTAGCCAACCCAATTGCAACCGTCGTGCATGTAGAGTTTCTTGCTTAGGAGAGACGGGTCAGACTTGCTGAGCCTATGTGCTCATGCTTGCTATATAAGTGGTTTTGCAGGTTAACATCGATGCTGAAAAGAAGGTTGTCTGGTGAGACTCGGAGACTTCCGAGTCGTTTAACACAGGGAGAACCCAGCCGCTGCTGTTGTCTTCGTGTTGCTAGCGAGAGGAGTCCGCGGGCTGGACTTCATCTCGAGTGCTTTTAGTTATTCGACATGAGTTTATATAGACTTCCACTGTAGTTACTTGATGTAAAGTATTTACAAAGAAAAACTTGTAAGCTTCTGCTATTGTTTTATGTAATACATTGTTCCTCATATGTGTGTTGTTGGATGCCGCACAACACGGCACCACCCAATGCGATTTCCGGGCGAGTGGCCTGTCTCGGTTGACGGGGCCGCGTCAGCGTGGTATCAGAGCCACATTGGTAATAGCGTACGGAATAAGGAAGGTATTACGACAAAAAAATAGGATACGGTGAGGAAACGGTATTAGGCCCACATAAGGATTACTATTAGCTTATTATGAAGCTGGCAGCCTAACTTACTTGTTATGTCAGAAAATCGTGCATCTCGGGACACGTTATGTCTTGGGGGGTGCACGTAAGCGCTGTCCACCAGTGCGCACAAGCTGATGGGTGGAGCCCCACGGGTGGCAGGTAACCCGACCCGCTTTAGTATCCTCTACGACTCCTCATGTCGTTTGGGGTACTCGAGCAACGTCTGTCCCAGGCGTGCGTGGTGCAATTTAGGAAACCCCGTCACATGGTTAGTAACGTGAACACATAGCTCAAGGCATGTTTGTCTTGAGAACACCTGTGCGAGTAATGACGGACGGGTGTAAGAACTATATGGATACCGGGTTCGGTTTGCAGCCGGATCTGACGATTGAGTGTGACTTATGCAGGATTAACCACGAAATCATAGTACGAATAGAACACGTTTGTGAGTGATCGTTTTAGTGCCACCTAAGATACATTTATGCCGGTATAATCCGGTTAGGATTTTCTTTTGGTGAGGCTACGTAGTACCGACATGCTTCTTACGGTGCATCGACACCGTACTAAACTTAATAACCCCTTTCCTTTGAAGAAATGACTCATGAACTAACTTTCAACTAATAACGAAAGTTTGAAACAAATATTAGTTACTGAACTCTTATTTTGAGCTAAGATTCAAATGAGAGGAAGACTAGGCTTCAAAGATTTCAAAAACAGAGTGCTTTGTTTTCGGCAAGAATTCTTCCTGGATTTAACAGAGGATAACTCTGGGTAGCTTGACCCAATTGAGGTGTATGATACGGTTCTGGAAATATTTTCAAGTGAACTACAACTTCTTTGTAGACCTCCAGAGCTAAATCACATGCTAAATGGGTAGAAAGTTTAGAGGAAGATAAACTGTCCAGAACCAGGACAGCAACAAAACCTCGCTGGACCTTTCTGTTTTTAAGCCATAACTTTCTATAGAGAAACCCTTAAGAAGCCTATGATACACCATTGGATACGTTATGAAATGTTCAACATTGTTGTAGTTCAAAGTTTGTTCAGGTTCTTATTGTATTTACATATACAGCTGTGATAAAATCAGCCACGTACAAAGGAGGTGCTGGCAAATATTATCCAGGAATTCTGTCAAATTTGGAAAATCATAACTTTAAATCCGGAGATGATCTGGAGGCATATGAGTACTAGTTGGAAAGATACTGAAGTTAACTTTAACTTTGGTGTTCAACTAGAGATATGAAAATGCTTTTAACTAGATCAAAATCTGGAGATAGTGCATAAAGGTCTGTCCTGTACAGATAGGCTGAATAGCTATGCCTACTAAGGAGTTGTGTAAACATGAATTTTGTTACTGCTTTCATAAAGTTTTGACATAATCATGTTTCCATTAGTCTCACATACTGCTGAGTTCTTGTTTAACTCATCTCAACTACATTTTGCAGTATGGTTCGTACTCGCTCTAGGAGTAGGGCCGGAAGTTCTCGTCGAGGCGGTGATGCTTCTATTCCACCGCTGGAACCACCATCCACAGGATGGATGGATCTTATGACTCGAGTCGTCGAGTCTAACCAAGAGAACGCTAGGCTACTCCAAGGAGCAATGCAAGAACACACACGCTTACTCCAAGTTTTGGTACAGCAAGGCGTACTCCAAAACACACAACAAGTCGTTCCACCTCAGAACGCTTATCTGGATTTCTTGGCGACTCAACCGCCAATTTTTACTGAAGCCACCGAACCTGTGGAAGCAGATCAATGGCTTCGTTTCATGGAGTCCAAATTTGGAGTATTCGAGTGTGATGAATACCAGAAGACAAAGTTTGCCGTTCAGCAACTCCATGGAGCCGCCGGAAACTGGTGGGTGGATCATCTTGCCACCATTCCGGAGGACCATCAAGTAGCATGGAGTGAATTTTGTGAAGCCTTTTGTACTCGTTACATACCACTAGGTATTGTCAAGGCAAAGCGGGAGGAATTTTTGGACTTGAAGCAAGGGGACATGAGTGTCCTCGAGTATGTCAGGAGATTTAATCTTTTGGCCCAATATGCTCCCAAATATGTGGCGAAAGAAGAGGCACGGTGTGACCTATTATTCCATGGCCTGAGTGCCATATTACAGGATAAGTTGGCCGTACACAATAACGGCAGTTACACCGACATGGTCGATGCGGCTTTCATTGAAGAGAAGCCGACACTTGAGTGGCAAGCGGAGAAGAGAAAGATGAGTGAGATCAAGCAGGCTAGCACAAGTTATGTGCCTCAGAAGTACCATTTGGTGTATCAAACGCCACCCGGTGAAAGATGGAGGCCACCTGTACGATCAACTCCTCAGAGATTGATTGCTGGTCAAGTTCTACAACTTGCACCACCTCCACAGCCGCAGCATCAGACGGTGGTTTGTGCTCTATCGCTGCAGCCATATGTGTCTAGCAGTCCACTGCAAGTCAACGAAGAACCGGAGAGGCATCCGTGTTTTACTTGTGGGCGTATGGGCCATTATGCTAGGCAATGTGTGGAGGGAATTCGAGACAACAGGTCATCATATTTACAACAATACGATCCGTACCTCAATCTAGATAGGAGGCAGATAAGGGGCAACATTCACTATACTGTGATTGATGATGTTCCGAAAGGAGAAGCCGCTTTAGCAAGGATGTTTTCTCTGAATCAGCTACCGGTTTTAGTTCTCTTTTATTCCGGTGCCACACACAACTTCATTAGCCAATTCTTTGTGGCTCAACATCAGCTCCAAACAGTTTATACAAAGAGGCAATACCTCATATCTTCGCCCGGGGGCAGCAGTACCGCAAGTGAGGTTGTCTCCCGAGCACCTCTTTGTTTGGGGGGTAAAATATACCCTACGACACTCATTATTCTTGAAGGTCTGAAGATCGACATCATTTTGGGGATGCCATGGTTAAATTACCACCAAGCGGTTCTTAACATCAGCTCTAGGACCGTTGAGCTCAAATCCCCACAGCACGGTCTTCACATATTAATTCTGGGCGCCAGACGGCAACAGGTTGCAACAGTGAACCACACGGAAGCTGTTAAGATAGAGGACATTCCGGTGGTACGTGAGTATCCGGATGTGTTTCCCGAAGATTTACCGGGCATGCCGCCCGAGCGAGACGTTGAGTTCAAGATTGAACTTATACCGGGAACAACACCGATATCATGAAGGCCATACAAGATGGCACCCAATGAACTGGCAGAATTGAAGACACAGCTGAATGACCTAATGAGCAAGGGCTTTATACGACCAAGTTCATCACCTTGGGGTTGTTCAGCGTTGTTTGTCAAAAGGAAGGACGAAACACTATGGCTTTGTGTTGATTATCGTCCTTTGAACGTCGTTACCATCAAGAACAAGTATCCACTACCTCGCATTGATATGCTCTTCGATCAATTAGTGGGTGCGAAGGTATTTTCGAAGATGGATCTTCGGTCCCGATATCACCAGATTAAAATCCGGGCAGAAGATATTCCGAAGACGGCATTCTCAACGAGAAACGGGCTGTATGAGTATCTCGTTATGTCTTTTGGTTTGACCAACGCCCTGGCACACTTTATGTACCTGATGAATTCAGTGTTCATGCCGGAGTTGGATAAATTCGTCGTTGTCTTCATCGACGATATCTTAGTGTACTCTAAGTCAGAGGAAGAACATGCTGAACATCTGCATATTGTGCTACAAAGATTGCGAGATCATCAGCTCTATGCAAAATTCAGCAAGTGTGAATTCTGGATTAATCAAGTACCTTTTCTCGGACACATCATTTCAGCGGAGGGCATCGCTGTAGATCCGAGTAAGATTATCCAAGTACAGAAATGGGAGTCACCAAAGTCAGTACATGAAATCCGTAGCTTCCTTGGTTTAGCGGGTTATTACCGGAGGTTCATTCCGGGTTTCTCCAAGATTGCTAAACCGATGACGGAATTATTAAAGAAGAATACCAGATTTATGTGGGGTGCTGCGTGTGAACAAGCTTTCAAGATTTTAGTGAAGCATCTCACAACAGCCCCAGTTCTTGCTCAGCCGGATACAACGAAGCCATTCGACGTTTATTGCGATGCATCTGGCATCAGTCTTGGCTGCGTGCTGATGCAAGATAGACGAGTGGTCGCTTATGGATCTCGTCAACTCAGAAATCACGAGCAGCATTATCCAACTCATGATCTTGAGTTAGCTGCCGTGGTCCTTGCTTTGAAGATGTGGAGGCATTACTTGCTCGGAAATCCTGTACACCTCTACACTGACCACAAGAGCTTGAAGTACATCTTCACTCAGAAAGAATTGAACATGAGGCAACGAAGATGGCTAGAGCTCATTAAAGACTACGAACTGGAGATTCATTATCATCCAGGAAAGGCGAATGTGGTCGCCGATGCGCTCAGTCGTAAGGCGCATATCCATCACTTAAGTATCGCTGAAATGGATGATGACGAACCAAGCCTCCGTGTCATCCCTTATGGAGCTCTCTATAATCTCGCTCTCATTCCTACCATCCGAGAGGAGATCATTGAGGCTCAACGAAAAGACAAGGGTATGTCTCACATACGGCGAAGATTAGATAACGGAGAAATGAAGTGCTTCCGGAAGGACGATGAGGGTACTTTGTGGTTTAACGACCAGATTGTAGTACCCCGGGATATGGGACTACGGAAGAAAATTTTGGATGAAGCTCATTTGTCCAAGTTTTCCATTCATCTGGGCAGTAATAAAATGTACCAAGACCTCCGGAAGAAGTTTTGGTGGACACGTATGAAACGTGAAGTTGCAAAGTACGTTTCAGAGTGTGATAGTGTCGAAGAGTCAAGGCCGACCACATGAAGAAGTCAGGCCTGTTGCAGCCACTAGAAGTACCGGCATAGAAGTGGGAAGACTTGAGTATGGACTTCATCGTTGGGTTGCCGATGACCTCCCACAACCATGATTCAATTTGGGTAATCGTGGACCGGTTAACCAAATCAGCACATTTCATCCCTGTGCATACAAGATATAACGCAAAACAGTATGTGGAGGTGTATATATCACGGATCTTGTGCTTACATGGAGTTCCCCGTACCATTGTGTCAGATAGAGGATCGCTGTTCATAGCCCGTTTCTGGGAACAGCTACATGCATCCTTGGGGACGAAGTTGATTAGAAGCTCTGCGTATCACCCTCAAACCGATGGGCAAACTGAGAGGGTGAATCAAATACTGGAAGATATGCTAAGAGCATGTGCCATCCACCACGGTAAGAGCTGGGATGATCATTTACCGCTGGCAGAATTCTCGTACAACAACGGATATCAGACGAGCATTAAAATGGCACCATATGAAGCTCTATACGGCTGAAAGTGCCGTACACCATTGAATTGGTGTGAATCCGGTGAACGAGTAACGTTCGGGGTTGATCTTGTCAATGAAGCCGAAGAGAGAGTTCGGATAATACAAGAGAACCTCAAGGCTGCCCGATCTCGTCAAAAGAGCTACGCGGACCAGAGACGTCGACCACTGCATTTCGTTGTGGAGAACACGTGTATCTTCGTGTGTCTCCGATGAAAGGGATTCATCCGTTGGGTGTCAAGGGGAAACTTGCTCCCCGATTCATCGGTCCGTTTACTATCACGGAAAAGTGCGGAACTGTAGCCTACCGGCTGGAACAACCGGCAAGCCTTGCCGGTATTCACGACATATTTCATGTGTCCCAGCTGCGGAAGTGTCTCATGTTTACTGCTGCCATCCGCACCGAAGACATCGACGAGTTGAAGCCGGATCTCACCTATGTCGAGCAACCTGTACAGATTATCGATGAAAAGACCCGGACCACCAGGAAACGGACTTTGAAATTTTACAAAGTCCTGTGGAGTAATCATACCCCGGAAGAGGCGACGTGGGAAACCGAAGATTACATCCACAAGAATTATCCGGAGCTTTTGTCATAAACCTTGTAATTACCTCCCACCTCGTTCTTCTTTTGAATCTCGGGACAAGATTCCTTCTAAGGGGGGAGAAATGTAAAGGTCCCAAAATTATGAATAAAAAGAAACACTTGTTTGCAAAAGTTGGTTTCATGTGTATGAAATTTGGGACTTGTTAAAACTTTTCCCTACATGTGATAACACACATGAGGGTTTTCTTCACACAAGTTCAAATGTTTATTTGAAAACTTGGAACCCAAGAGGGGTCTGAAACAAAGATGGGAATTTCCCATAGGTGTGAGAAAACAAAACTCAGATTTGGAACAATTGTTCAAACTCAAAATTCAAATGAGAGCAACAATGGAAATTCAAAACTGTTGTGCTACAAATCTCATTTGCAGCAGCCAAAATTTAAATCAGATTTCATATTTGAATTCCTTGAGTCCAAATTAGGGGGTGTGCAAAGTTTCATGATTTATGGAAATGAATTGCAACCCATTTTCCAAAATGGACTTTAAATGACAAAGAATTCAAATGCATATTTGAATTTGGATAAAACTTACCCAATTATCCAAATGCCTCTCAGATTTAAACTTCCACAATTGAATTCCATCAATATTCAAATTGGGGAGATATTTTAGAGGGGATAAGGAGGACTGACATGTGGGACCCACCTGTCATTGGGAGCACTGAAAATTGCAAAAGATCTGCAGTCCACAGTCTCTGTTTGATTTCCTCCCACGTGAAGCAACGGCCGAAGCCGACTTTTCTCCGCTCGACACCGAGCTCGGCCGCAGCCACCTCCTGCTGGCTACCCTTCGCGCTGGAGAGCTGCTGTACGTCGGCAGCTACCGCCTCACGCCTCTCCCGCCTCTTAACCGAAGCCACGGCGCTGTCTCTGCTCTCCCTCGCACCGAAAGACAGAAGCACTGCCGCCCGGCTTCGATCACATGGGAACTCGGGCAATCCAAGTGAGCAGCACCTCTGAGCAGCAAAACCACACCACCGTCATCCCCACGACTTCCTCGAGCCATCACTGAGAGGATTCACGCTCTCTGCACCGAGAACGGTGGGTTCCCGCGGCGGCCGTCACACAACAGCGGCGGTGTGCTCCCGTGGACAGCCTCCTCCAGAGCTTGTCATGACCAAGCGAGGCCACTTTTGGATGCGCAGGAACTCCGTGCAGCTTCCACCCGAAGCACAAAGCCTGTCTTCGCCTCTGGTCGATGAATTTCGGAAATCTCCTCCGGCCGGTGAAAACTGACCCGCGGGTATGAATCCGTGAAATTCTCGAGTTATATTCGTTTTAGGCATTTCAAATTGCATACACGGGACGTAGACTTGCTTAGCAACAACTTTCCTGTTGGAACCTAGCTAGAAACCCGCTCTGCACGACGTGATTTCGATCTTTCTAACGGCGGTTGTGGTAGAGACCGTCGGGTGCACGGTGAACCCTAAGTTAGAGCCATCTCCGAGCCATGTCCTTTCCACGTCGATGATCCCTAGCGTCCGCCGGTGCTCTAGAGCTTGGAAACCGAAGCCTAGAAGGCTTAGGGCGTCGGGGCGACGTCGCCGGACTTCGTCCGAACCGTTGCGCCGTCGCGGGCTAGTTTGGGGGCCCTGCCAGCTCGAGCAAACCCCACCAGCGTGTTCCTCGCGTGGAATTAGGGGCTGGCGGTGAGTTTCAAGCGTTAGGGGTGGCCGGACGACCGGTTCCGGGGCTTCTCCGGCGAGCCCGGCGGCGGGATCGCGCAGGAGCGGGAGGTTGAAGATGACCTCGCCGGTCCCGCCTGTCAGCGACTCGGGAGAGAGGGGCCGGATTCGCTGTAACACGGGATCAACTGTGACAGCGCGGGAAACGATTCTGTAGCCCGTGTGGCACTCTCTCAGCAGCTGACACGTGCCCCTTGGTCCCACAGTCAGTTTAAACATTTCTCGGATTTATTCAAATTCCAGAATTTTTCCCCAAACTTTAGAAGAGCATAACTTTTGCTAGGAACCTCCAAATTTAGTGATTCAAATTGGGTTAGATACATATTGACAAAATCTATCCAAATATGCAACCCAATTTGTATGAAAGTCTTTATTTAATTCTGGAAAATTCTTTAAAGCTTTTCAGCAAAAGACTTTTAGAGGGAGTTTGGTTTATCCAAAAATCCCCAAATTTTGCCAGGACATTCTTTAGGGTGTTCTTAGACTCCTGTAAAGGTTTCAGCTCATTTTGATTTGATTTGGTCAGGAGAATTCAGATTGTAAGTTACTGTATTCAAATGAATACAGAAACATTTTCAGAGAATTTCCAAAACTTGTAAATTCAGTTCTGGGAAATTCTTTGCTCCAAAAATACTAGGAAAATTCATGTAGACTCTATGAACTATAATTGAAATTTTGATTTGCTGAGTTTGACATGAACATGGGTGTTACCTCAGAATTAATTCATCTTTGACTAAACACTTAGAGAATTATTCTGAATAAACCACTCCATGAAAAGTGCTAAATTTTGGTCCAGGGGACTTTCTTGTGACAAGGAACTCACATGAAAACTTCCAGCTCCATTCGAGCTCTGGATCACCACTGTCATGTGTAACCTCTTAAGGTGATCAATACTTAAGTGGGAAAAGCACTTAATATTTGATCTTAGTGTTTAAGCCCATCCCAAACCACTAGCACCAGTGTCATTTTAAATTCTTAAACAGAGTTCCAGTTTTAAAACTGTCATTAGATCTTATTAGCAAAAGCTTTTCAATTAAATACATATGCATGATCATATCTGTAGCATATACGTGAAGAAGAGAGAAGGACTTAAAGTGAAGATCAAGAAGGAAGGGAAGAAAAACAAGTAATCAAGCTCCAAGTGATCATCACTAACTGATTGTAACCTTAGTCACCTGCAAAACAGGCAAGCCCCGGTTTGCATTTAACCAGTTTTATAAAGCATTTTCATTTGTAGAGATCATAGCTTTGCATCATTGATTGCAGTAAGTCCAGATGATATTGAAAACCCCACTTGCATGACCAGAAATACCTAAGAGAGAAAGGGTAGAATAGCACATCCTCGAGTGGATTTGGCTACGCTAAATGTTAGTAGGAAAGGTCCGGTAGAAGTCGAGTAGTTGGAAGCTACTCGCGAGTTTAGGGCTGGTTTACTCGGAACGGGTCCGAATTAGAAAAGATGAGGAAAGTTCACATATAAGAAATGGAGACCAGGCAGGGAGGTTTAGATGCAGCAGGTTGCAGGCCGTGCGTGCATAGCCCTGCCTGTGTCGGTTAAGGCCCGTCCGTGCTTGGCGCTGTTGGACAAGTTTGAGTTGTGTACCGGGCGCATACTGGCTATATGGGACCCAGGAAACCGATGTACCTTGGGAGATCCATAGTGGAACTTTTCCAACTGCCTTAGGCTTTCGGCGTCAGGGTAGCAGGAGGTACCTCGCCTAAGAACATACCACTGCAGGTATGTACCTTGAGGGAGCTTGCGTACTCGCGGCAGTTGGACTGCGTCCAATGTGGAAGATCTTGGGAAAGGTGGCCGCATACAATGTCAGTCGAGGTTGCTGCCGGCAACTCGGAGTACGGGTGTACGTGTCGTGTACTCCAGGCGTGTACTGATTCGAGTCACCGTCGCTCTCGGTTAAATGAGCATACTTGCCCACTGCGTCTTGACGTAGTAAGAACTGAAATGGTTATTCTTTTGAACTTGATAAGGCTGTGCTATTACTTGTATTGCAACCATGATTGAATTAGAGGTAGGCTCATTAAACTTTACTTTCACTTTGTGCAAGGAGCATCCCAACAAAGCGTTTCTTGTTTGATTGTGGAGTTGCGATGCTTTTCGGCTCAAGGTCTGCACAATGAGGCTTAAAATCTGAAAGCTAAGGATCAACTTTAGGCGAGTCCTTTATGCAAATCTAGCCAACCCAATTGCAACCGTCGTGCATGTAGAGTTTCTTGCTTAGGAGAGACGGGTCATACTTGCTGAGCCTATGTGCTCACGCTTGCTATATAAGTGGTTTTGCAGGTTAACATCTATGCTGAAAAGAAGGTTGTCCAGTGAGACTCGGAGACTTCCGAGTCGTTTAACACAGGGAGAACCCAGCCGCTGCTGTTGTCTTCGTGTTGCTAGCGAGTGGAGTCCGCGGGCTGAACTTCATCTCGAGTGCTTTTAGTTATTCGACGTGAGTTGATATAGACTTCCGCTGTAGTTACTTGATGCAAAGTATTTACAAAGAAAAACTTGTAAGCTTCCGCTATTGTTTTATGTAATACATTGTTCCTCATATGTGTGCTGTTGGGTGCCGCACAACACGGCACCACCCAATGCGATTCCCGGACGAGTTGCCTGTCTCGGTTGACGGGGCCGCGTCAACAAATTGGGTTGCATATTTGGATAGAGTTTGTCAATCTGAATCTAACCCAATTTGAATCACTAAATTTGGAGGTTCCTAGCAAAAGTTGTGCTCTTCTAAAGTTTGGGGAAAAATCTGTGATTTGAATAAATCCGGGAAAAAGTTTAAACTGACGGTGGGACCAGGGGACACGTGTCTGCTGCCGGGAGTGCGCCACACGAGCTACAGAATTGTTTCCCGCGCTGTCACAGCCGATCCCGCGCCACAGTGTATCCGGCCCCTCTCTCCCGAGTCGCTGACAGGCGGGCCCGATGAGGTCGTCTTCAACCTCTCGCTCCCGCACACCCCGCCGCCGGAGTTCGCCGGAGCAGCCTCGGATTCGATCGTCCGGCCACCCCTGACGCTGAAACTCGCCGCCAGCCCCTAATTCAACGCGGGGAACAGGCTGGTGTGGTTTTCCTGAGCTGGCAGGGCCCCCAAACTAGCCCGCGACAGCGCAACGGTTCGGATGAAGTCCGACGACGCCGCCCCGACGCCCTAAGCCTTCCAAGCTTTGGTTTCCAAGCTCTAGAGCACAGGCGGACGCTAGGGAATATCGACATGGAAATGAAACAGCTCGGAAACGGCTCTAAATTAGGGTTCACCGTGTGTCCGACGGGTTCCACCAAAATCGCTGTTGGGAAGATCGAAAATATGTCATGCAGAGTGTGTTTCTAGCTAGGTTTCAAAAGGGAAATGGTTGCTAAGCATGTCTACGTCCCGTGTGTGCAATTTGCAAATCTCAAAACAAATATAACGCGAGAATTTTACGAATTCATATCCGCGGGTCCGATTGCACCGGTTGGAGTGGAATCCCGAAATTCGTCGGCGAGAGGCGAAGACACGCGCTGTGCTTCGGACGGAAGCTGCAGGGAGATCTCGCGCGTCCCATGGTGGCCTTGCTTGGTCGTGACACGCTCTGGAGGAGGCTGTCCACGGGAGCGCCTTCTCTCGGTTGTGTGACGGCCGCCACCGAAGCCGGGTTATCTCGGTGTGGAGAGCACGAACTCCCTCGGTGAGGGCACGAGGAGGTCGTGGGGGTTTCTGCGGTGTGGTTTTGCTGCTTAGCTGAAGTCCTCACGCGGGCTAGGTGATGGCCGATCGATCGAGAGCTCGGCGGCAGCGCTCGGTCTGTTTTTCTTGCGTGAGGAGGGAGAACAGGCCCGAGGCTTCGGTGATGAGGCAAAAGGAAACATGGGAGAAGGTATAGACGTCCAGCAGCTCTTGCCAACGCGATGAAAATCCCCAGGAGGTGGAGGCGTCGGCTGAGTGCGGTGTCGCCCGGTGCTGCGCCCGTCGGTGTCGAGTACCGACTGAAGAAAGCAAACTGAGACCCAACACTGTGAGATCTATTGCAATTTTCAGTTTCTCTCAATGACATGTGGGTCCCATTGTTCAGTCCCTCCTTATCCCTTCTAAAATATCTCCCAAGTTTGAATATTGATGGAATTCAATTGTGGGAATTCAAATCTAATATGCATTTGGAATATTGGGCAAGTTTCATCCAAATTCAAATATGCATTTGAATTCTTTGTCATTTAAAGTCCATTTTAGAAAATGGGTAGCCAATGTTTTCCATAAATCATAAAACTTTGCACACCCCCTAATATGGACCCAAGGAATCCATATATGAAATCTGATATCTATTTTGGCTGCTGCAAATGAGATTTGTAGCACAACAGTTTTGAATTCCATTGTGTTGCTCTCATTTGAATTTTGAGTTTGAACAAGTTTGTTCCAAATCTGACTTTAGTTTTCTCACACACATGGGAACTTCCCATCTTAGTTTTTGACCCCTCTTGGGATCCAAGTTTCAAAATAAACATTTGAACTTGTGTGAAGAAAACCCTCATGTGTGTTATCACATGTGGAAAAGTCTTAACAAGTCCCAAATTTCATACATATGAAACCCACTTCTGCAAATAAGTGTTTCTTTGTATTCATATTTTTTGGACCTTTACATTCCTCCCCCCTTAAAAGGAATCTCATCCTGAGATTCAAAAGAAGAACGAGACGGGGGGTAATTACAAAGTTTATGACAAAAGCTCCGGATAGTTCTTGTGGATGTAATCTTCGGTTTCCCATGTCGCCTCTTCCGGGGTATGATTATTCCACAGGACTTTGTAAAATCTCAAAGCCCGGTTCCTGGTGGTCCGGGTCTTTTCGTCGATGATCTGTACAGGCTGCTCGACATATGTGAGATCCGGCTTCAACTCGTCAATGTCTTCGGTGCGGACAGCAGCAGTAAACTTGAGACATTTCCTCAGCTGGGATACGTGAAATATGTCGTGAATACCGGCAAGGCTTGCCGGTAGTTCCATCCGGTAGGCTACGTTTCCGCACTTCTCCGTGATAGCAAACGGACCGATGAATCGGGGAGCAAGTTTCCCCTTGACACCAAACCGATGAATCCCTTTCATCGGAGACACACAAAGATACACGTGCTCTCCGACATCGAAATGCAGCGGTCGACGTCTCTGGTCCGCGTAGCTCTTTTGACGAGATTGGGCAGCTTTGAGGTTCTCTTGTATTATCCGAACTCTCTCTTCGGCTTCATTGACAAGATCAACCCCGAACGTTACTCGTTCACCGGATTCGCACCAATTCAATGGTGTACGGCACTTTCGGTCGTATAGAGCTTCATATGGTGCCATTTTAATGCTCGTCTAGTATCTGTTCTTGTACGAGAACTCTGCCAGCGGTAAGTTACCATCCCAGCTCTTACCGTGGTGGATGGCACATGCTCTTAGCATATCTTCCAGTATTTGATTCACCCTCTCAGTTTGCTCATTGGTTTGAGGGTGATACGCAGAGCTTCTAAACAACTTCGTCCCCAAGGATGCGTGTAGCTGTTCCGAGAAACGGGCTACGAACAGCGATCCTCTATCGGACACAATGGTGCGGGGAACTCCATGTAAGCATGAGATCCGTGCTATGTACAGCTCTGCATACCGCTTTGCGTTATACCTTGTATGCACAGGGATGAAATGTGCTGATTTGGTTAACCGATCAACGATTACCCAAATCGAATCATGGTTGTGGGAGGTCATCGGCAATCCGACGATGAAGTCCATACTCAAGTCTTCCCACTTCCATGCCGGTACTTGCAATGGTTGCAACAGGCCTGACTTCTTTACATGGTCGGCCTTGACTCTTCGACACGTATCACACTCTAAAACGTATTTTGCAACCTCACGTTTCATACGTGTCCACCAAAACTTCTTCCGGAGATCTTGGTACATTTTGTTGCTGCCCGGATGAATGGAAAACTTGGAAAAATGAGCTTCATCCAAAATTTTCTTCCGTAGTCCCATATCCCGGGGTACTACAATCCGGTTGTTGAACCACAAGGTACCATCCACGTCCTTCTGGAAGCACTTCATTTCTCCGTTGTCTATCCTTCGCCGTATGTGAAACGTACACTTGTCTTTGCGTTGAGATTCAATGATCTCCTCTCGGATGGTAGGAATGAGAGCGAGATTATAGAGAGCTCCATACGGGACGACACGGAGGCTTGGTTCTTCATCATCCATTTCAGCAATAGTTAGGTGATGTATATGCGCCTTACGACTGAGCGCATCGGCGACCACATTCGCCTTTCCTAGATGATAATGAATCTCAAGTTCATAATCTTTAATGAGCTCTAGCCATCTTCATTGCCTCATGTTCAATTCTTTCTGAGTGAAGATGTACTTTAAGCTCTCGTGGTCGGTGTAGAGGTGTACAAGATTTTTGAGCAAGTAATGCTTCCACATCTTCAAAGCATGGACCACGGCAGCTAACTCAAGATCATGAGTTGGATAATGCTGCTCGTGATTTCTGAGTTGACGAGATCCATAAGCGACCACTCGTCTATCCTGCATCAGCATGCAGCCAAGACCAATACCAGATGCATCGCAATACACGTCGAATGGCTTCGTCGTATCCGGCTGAGCAAGAACTGGGGCGGTTGTGAGATGCTCCACTAAAGTCTTGAAAGCTTGTTCACATGCAGCACCCCACACAAATCTGGTATTCTTCTTTAATAATTCCGTCATCGGTTTAGCGGTCTTGGAGAAACCCGGAATGAACCTCCGGTAGTAACCCGCTAAACCGAGGAAGCTACGGATTTCATGCACTGACTTTGGTGACTCCCATTTCTGTACTTGGATAATCTTACTCGGATCCACAGCGATGCCCTCCGCTAAAATAATGTGTCCGAGGAAAGGTACTTGATTAATCCAGAATTCACACTTGCTGAATTTTGCATAGAGCTGATGATCTCGCAATCTTTGTAGCACAATATGCAGATGTTCAGCATGTTCTTCCTCTGACTTGGAGTACACCAAGATATCGTCGATGAAGACAACGACGAATTTATCTAACTCAGGCATGAACACTGAATTCATCAGGTACATAAAGTGTGCCGGGGTGTTGGTCAAACCAAAAGACATAACAAGATACTCATACAGCCCGGATCTCGTTGAGAATGCCGTCTTCAGAATATCTTCTGCCCGGATTTTAATCTGGTGATATCCGGACCGAAGATCCATGTTCGAAAATACCTTCGCACCCACTAATTGATCGAAGAGCATATCAATGCAAGGTAGTGGATACTTGTTCTTGATGGTAACGGCATTCAAAGGACGATAATCAACACAAAGCCGTAGTGTTTCGTCCTTCTTCTTGACAAACAACGCTGAACAACCCCAAGGTGACGAACTCGGTCGTATAAAGCCCTTGCTCATTAGGTCATTCAGCTGTGTCTTCAATTCTGCCAGTTCATTGGGTGCAATCTTGTACGGTCTTCGTGATATCGGTGTTGTTCCCGGTATAAGTTCAATTTTGAACTCAACGTCTCGCTCGGGCGGCATGCCCGGTAAATCATCGGGAAATACATCCGGATACTCACGTACCACCGGAATGTCCTCTATCTTAACAGCTTCCGTGTGGTTCACTGTTGCAATCTGCTGCCGTCTGGCGCCTAGAATTAATATGTGAAGACCGTGCTGTGGGGAGTTGAGCTTAACGGTCCTGGAGCTGATGTTAAGAACCGCCTGGTGGTAAATCAACCACGACATCCCCAAAATGATGTCGATCTTCAGACCTTCAAGAATAATGAGGGTCGTAGGGTATATTTTACCCCCCAAACAAAGAGGTGCTCGGGAGACAACCTCGCTTGCAGTACTGCTGCCCCCGGGCGAAGATATGAGGTATTGCCTCTTTGTATAAACTGTTTGGAGCTGATGTTGAGCCACAAATGATTGGCTAATGAAATTGTGTGTGGCACCGGAATCAAAGAGAATAAAAACTGGTAGCTGATTCAGAGAAAAGATCCCTGCTAAAGCGGTTTCTCTTTCGGGAACATCATCAATCACAGTATAGTGAATGTTGCCCCTTATCTGCCCTCCTATCTGCAGATTGAGGTACGGGTCGTATTGTTGTAAATATGATGACCCGTAGCCTCAAGTTCCCTCCGGACATTGCCTAACATAATGGCCCGTACGCCCACAAGTGAAACACGGATGCCTCTCCGGTTCTTTGTTGACTTGCGGTGGGATGCTAGGCACACATGGCTGCAGCGATGGAGCACAAACCACCGTCTGATGCTGCGGCTGTGGAGGTGGTGCAAGTTGTAGAACTCGACCAGTAATCAAACTCTGAGGAGTTTATCGTACAGGAGGCCTCCATCTTTCACCGGGTGGTGTTTGACACACCAAACGGTACTTTTGAGGCACATAACTTGTGCTGGCCTGCTCGATCTCCCTCATCTTTCTCTTCTCAGCTTGCCACTCAAGTGTCGGCTTCTCTTGGATGAAAGCCGCATCTACCATGTTGGTGTAACTGCCGTTATTGTGCACGGCCAACTTCTCCTGTAATATGGCACTCAGGCCATGGAAGAATAGGTCACACCGTGCCTCTTCTTTCGCCACATATTCGGGAGCATATTGGGCCAAAAGGTTAAACCTTCGGACATACTCGAGGACACTCATGTCCCCTTGCTTTAAGCCCAAAAATTCCTCCCGCTTTGCCTTGACAATACCTAGTGGTATATGATGAGTACGAAAGGCTTCACAAAACTCACTCCATGGCACTTGATGGTCCTCCAGACCGGTGGCAAGATAATCAACCCACCAGTTTCCGGCGGCTCCATGGAGTTGCTGAGCGGCAAACTTAGTCTTCTGGTATTCATCACACTTGAATACTCCGAATTTAGACTCCATGACACGAAGCCACTGATCTGATTCTACAGGTTCGGTAGCATCCGTAAAGATTGGCGGTTGAGTCGCCAAGAAATCCAGGTAAGCGTTCCGAGGTGGAACAACTTGTTGTGTGTTCTGGAGTACGCCTTGCTGTACCAAAGCTTGGAGTAAGCGTGTGTGTTCTTGCGTTGCTTCATGGAGTAGCCTAGTGTTCTCTTGATTAGACTCGACGACTCGAGTCATAAGATCCATCCATCCCATGGATGGTGGTTCCGATGGTGGAATAGAAGCATCACCACCTCGACGAGAACTTCCGGCCCTACTCCTAGAGCGAGTACGGACCATACTGCAAAAATGTAGTTGAGAAGAGTTAAACAAGAACTCAGCAGTATGTGAGACTAATGGAAACGTGAATATGTTAAAACTTTATGAAAGCAGTAACAAAATCCATGTTTACACAACTCCTTAGTAGGCATAGCTATCCAGCCTATCTGTACAGAACAGACCTTTATGAACTATCTCCAGATTTTGATCTAGTTAAGTGCATTTTCATAACTCGAGTTGAATACCAAAGTTAAAGTTAACTTTAGTATCTTTCCAACGAGTACTCATATGCCTTCAGATTATCTCTGGATCAAGAGTTATGATTTTCCAAAATTGAAAAAATTCCTGGATAAAATTTGCCAGCATCTCCTTTGTATGTGGCTGATTTTATCACAGTTGTATATGCAAATATAATAATAATCTGAACCAACTTTGAACTACAACAATGTTGCACATTTCATAAACTTTCCAATGGTGTATCATAGGCTTCTTAAGGGTTTTTCTACAGAAAGTTGTGGCTTAAAAACAGAAAGGTCCAGAGAGGTTTTGCTGCTGTCCTGGTTCTGGACAGTTTACCTTCCTCTGAACTTTCTACCCATTTAGCTTGTGATTTTGCTCTGGATCTCTACAAATAAGTTGTAGATAACTTGAAAATCTTTCCAGAACTGTATCATACACCTTGATTGGGTCAAGCTACTCAGAGTTATGCTCTGTTAAAATCCAGCAAGAATTTCTGCCGAGAACAGAGCACTCTGTTTTTAAAATCTTTGAAGCCTAGTGTCCCTCTCATTTGAATCTTAGCTCAAAATAAGAGTTCAGTAACTAATATTTTTTTCAAACTTCCATTTTTATTTGAAAGTTAGTTCAAGAGTCATTGCTTCAAAGGAAAGGGGTTATTATTTTTAGTATGGCGTCGATGCACAGTAAGAAGCATGTCGGTACTACGTAGCCTCACCAAAAGAAAATCCTAACCGGATTATACCAGCATAAACGTATCTTAGGTGGCACTAAAACGGTCACTCACAAACGTGTACTATTCGTACTACAGTTTCGTGGTTAATCCTGCATAAGTCACACTCAATCGTCAGGTCCGGCTGCACACCGAACCCGGTATCCATACAGTTCTTACACCCGTCCGTCATCACTCGCACAGGTGTTCTCAAGCCAAACACGCCTTGATCTACGAGTTCACGTTACTAACCACGTGACGGGGTTTCCCAAATTGCACCACGCACGCCCGGGACAGACGTTGCTCGAATACCCCAAACGACATGAAGAGTCGTAGAGGATAGTAAAGCGGGTCGGGTTACCTGCCACCCGTGGGGCTACACCCTTCAGCTTGTGCGCACTGGTGGACAGCGCTTACGTGCACCCCCCAAGATATAACTCGTCCCGAGATGCACGATTTTCCGACATAAAAAATAAGTTAGTTTGCCACCTTCATAATAAGCTAATAGTAATCCTTATGTGGGCCTAGTACCGTATCCTCACCGTAACCTAGATTTTTGTTGTAATACAATCCTTATTCCGTGCACTATTACCAATGCGGCTCTGATACCACCCTGACAGGGGCCACGCCGCCCGTTCAATCACGGGGTCATGCCACTCGCCCGGGAATCGCATTGGGTGGTGCCGTGTTGTGCGGCACCCAACAGCACACATACAAGGAACAATGTATTACATAAAACAATAGCGGAAGCTTACAAATTTTTCTTTGTAAATAATTTACATCAAATAGCTACAGCGGAAGTCTATAACAACTCACATCGAATAACTAAGAGCACTCAAGATGAAGTCTATCCCGTGGACTCCTCTCGCTAGCAACACGAAGACAAGCTGCAGCGGCTGGGTTCTCCATGTGTTACCTGACTCGGAAGTCTCCGAGTCTAACCGGACAACCTCCATCTTAGCATCCATGTTAACCTGCAAAACCACTTATATAGCAAGCGTGAGCACATAGGCTCAGCAAGACTGATCCGTCTCTCCTAAACAAGAAACTCTACATGCACGGCGGTTGCAATTGGGTTAGCTAGATTTGCATAAAAGACTCGCCTACATTTTATCCTTAACTTTCGGATTTTAAGTGTGACAACCTCATCTCGGGTGACAGCATATGTTCATGCTTTATGAAGAGAAAACATTTTAAGAAAAGAAGGAACAGAGAAAAATATCAATGGAATAGCCAATGAGAGCCAAATCCAGCTTTCAGAAAGCGCCGAAGACAACTCACCGCGGCCGCTGGCCACGTGGCGTGTTCGGAGCTCATTACTGTGAAGTATGGAGAGGCCGCCGCCAAGCTGGCTACGTGGCAGGCTCGGGGCTCGTATCCGCAAAGGGGAGAGGTCCGATCCTGTGGGACACGTGTTGGACACGGAGCTAGCCTCTGCGGAAGAAGCAAAGGCATTTCCGCAGGACACGTGTCATCCTCGGAGCTAGTCCTCGCAGAAGTCAGAGGACCAGTCGCGCGGGATACGTGTCGATCTCGGAGCCCATCTCCGAGAGATCCTGTTCTATTGGACACGCGTCGCCACCGGAGCTTATCTCCGGGAGGTCTGTCGCTACTGGACACGTGTCAACCTCGGGGCATGTCCCTGAAGAAAGAAGAGAGGAAAAGAACGGCGCCAACACGTGGCATGCGTGGAGCTCACCTCCAAAGGAGGGGGAGGTCTCGGTCGATTGACACATGGCACAACCGGAGCTCGTCTCTACGGAAAAGGAGATACCAGGCCCCGGAAGGACACGTGGAGCCTCCGGAGCTCATCACCGTGAAGGTAACGAGTTCTGGGGCAGCTGTACGAGTAAGAATACCGGTACGTAAAGGAAACTGACCTGAATTCCACAACGTTACCGCACCAAATCAACTAAAGATAAGATAGGATCCAACGACGATCTGAATAAGACTCTTACTCGGGATACAATCAGATTAGGACTCTTCTCTTCCTGATTATAAATACAACCCAGAACCTCTGGCTGAAACCACAGACTTCTTTTTCCAAATCCTGAGCCGACGACTTAGAGCTCTAGCCCTAACTCGCCAAGAAAGCCATCGATGAAGCGCAACAAGGGAGATCATCGAAGGAGAACCGAGCGGTCTGAGGAGGACCTCGAAAACCCAGAAGGGCGTAAGGTAGGACTCCGACACCACCCTACGGCATTATTGTATTTCCCTTGCATCTGTTCTTTGATTCCTTGAGAACAGAAGCCTTCTCGTGGACAGATCACTTGATGATCAGATTGGTCTAAAGACCAGATCATTGCCACGTCCACCTTTGATCCGAACACTTCTGTCCATGCAAGCCATGCAAGAACACACCAATCTAATAAAAATCATAGGATAACCTGCATATGCATCATCGCATCTAGTTTAAGGTTTGTGCATTGATTGCTGTGAATCTTGTATGCACGTGATCCTATCTAGCAGGACAAGCTTAGGGAGCTGTCTACGACGAACTGCAGCAACCAGGTTTTGAGATTCAAGAACAACCGGAACCGCAAGAACAAGGCAAGTGCTCCTTGACCATATTGATCCTATGTTTTGGGTAAAACTGTTTTGTTTTGCGAAAAGGTGTGCGTACTGAGTCAAACATGATGGGAAACCTTTTTATAGGAGTTTACTAGTTTTGGATAAACCACCCTTGTCGCCTGGGAAGTTTATGAGTCAGGTATGGTTTTTACTTTAGGCTTCGCTAAGTCTATGGGATTGGGAAGCGAGATAGAGGTGTCTAGCTAACTGCACTCATATTGATAAGGAGAAACTGATGTTAATAATGAAAATGGATCGGAGGGAGATCTAGGCAAGACTGGGTTTGTGAATGAGGTAGCATGAGATGGTGGGTTTACTTGTCGTAGATCTAAGGACCGGTTCATGCATGGACATGCCAGGATAACAGTGCCACCACAAGGCCAAGTATGGGTGCGGCTTAGCTAAGTAATTATGTAAGTTGCTAGAGTGTTATGGACTGTGGAAGGCGCGGGGAATGGGAGTCGAGTGAGGACTGCCCTGGGAACTGCATGACACAAGAGGGGGCCCGTGGGTGGGAGAATTGGAGATTCTAGCCTGCCGGTGAAACCTTAGTGAGTCCATACATCTAGTAACCCCTTTGTAAAGGCTATTTTGTGATCTCTTGGCCATACACCGACGGTCGTGTACTGGTATAATGGAGGTTCTGCAGTCGCCGACGGGTGACGAAATCACAAACTTGTGGGTAAAGAGGTGCAAACTCTGCAGAGTCTAAAACTATCACTATAGCTGAGCTTACGGTCACCAGCACCTGGCTAAACTGCCATGATTAGTTGGGATGCTTATTGGGATGGTTATTGGGAAGGTTATTGGTTTGGTTATGGTTTGGTTGTTGGGACTGTTGAGTCTGGGTGATGAGATGATTGCATGACTGTTGAGTCATGGCAGCGCGTTTGGTCTCGGTGTGAGACAAGGTTGCTTTATGAGGTGAGATGGTAGCAAATACGAGGAGGTATTCGTGAGTGGGAAAAAAGGATTGGTTAATGTTCGGATGGAACACGGGAAGTGATGGAGGTATGTCGGTAATTTAATTCATGCTGGGATTACATTCATCTAAAGTTAAGTTGCTGTTTTAACATGGTTTTACAAATCTGCTTTTCTGCAAATAAGCCTTTTTATACCTACCTTGTTTATGAAGCTGCATATCATGTGTTTTTCCCACACTTGCTGCGTACATCATTGTACTCAAACTTGCATTATTACTTCATCATCAGCACAGGAGAAGCCTACTATGAAGACTAAGTGGAGCATTATGGCGTGTGATCTATTTTCAACCTTGCCTGTGGAGGGAGTAGAGATGGAGCCACTTCTGCTTAGATTTGCTTCCGCATTAGTTTTTGCTTCCGCATTAGAATAATGACTTCCGCTGCATTGAAATAAGACTTCCGCTGTGAGCATGAGTCCAAGACTCATGAGACATTGTAACAAACCCTGTTATTCGTGGTAATATATAAATCTGAATTCAGTTTGTGGAACGTATGTGTATGTGTGATGAACATCCTGGGCACACATATGCATTAGTTCTCGGTTCCATGGTTTTCCACAGAATTGAGGGCGTCACAGATTGGTATCAGAGCCACGGGTTGACAGTAGGTTACACGCCTAGATAGAAACCTTAGATTGATATTAGAGCCACGGGTTAACAGTAAGTTACACCCCTAAATAGGAGTAACAGGTAACTAAGCCACGCTGACCGAAGGAAGCATCCTAGGGTGAATAGCTTAGATTGGCCTTAAAAACCACCTTGACATAGGAAACCATCCTTGAATAGGAGTTGTGTGGGCCCTTGTGATGATTATTTGTGATTGTGTGCTTAGTGTGAGTTGTGGGACATCTCAAAACGTTGTCCATATCCACACGTAAGAAGAAAGAGGTGTGAGATGTCTCGGCACTTGCTCACATCCTCGTATGGGCTAATATATACATAGTCCAACTCACCTCGATGCATATAGTTGGATGGAATCTACCTAACCTTCTAACACCCTATTCTATTTCGATCTCTCTCACAGATGGTGAGAGGAAACACCGGCCGAAGGAACGTCCAGGAGGATGACCATGATGAAGTTTCTGCTAACCCAGGAGCTGGCGAAAACCATCTGGAAAGGTTGATGGCCATGCAAAACCAGCTTATGCAAACCATGATCCAAACTTTGGATCAGTTGCAGGCCAACCAAAACCCCGTTCTGGCACCGCCTCCACCACCACCGCCGGCTCATAACAGGTTGGGAGAGTTCATGAGGACTCGACCACCCACCTTTGCTCAAGCTAGTGATCCCATGGAGGCCGATGATTGGTTAAAATCCATGGAGAAAAAGCTTGCCATTGTTCAGTGCAATGACCGAGAGAAGGTTCTCTTCGCGTCGCACCAACTTACGGGAGCCGCTGCTGACTGGTGGGATGCCCTGAGCAACGCCCATGCCAACCCGGAGACAATCACTTGGACTGAGTTCAAGGAAAGTTTCCGCTCTCACTACATCCCTGCTGGTGTAATGATGCTCAAAAGGCAGGAGTTCGAAGGTCTCCGCCAAGGGCAGAAAAGTGTGAATGAGTATCTCAACATGTTCATACAACTGTCCCGGTATGCCCCCGAAGATGTCAACTCAGATCAGAGGAAGCGGTACCTGTTCATGAGAGGGTTGAACAATGATATCCAAGTTCAGCTCCTCAACAATGACTACGTAAGCTTCCAGAAGCTGGTTGACAAAACCATAGTGGTTGAAAACAAGATCCGAGAGATCGAGCGAGAGTGCAAGAGGAAGATGCCATACCAGCCCCAAGGGAGCAACGTACGATCCAGGTACATGCCCCCTGCACCGCAGTATGGATCGACCACTCCTGCGTGCCGCCCTGGTCAGCCACCACAGCAACAATTCGTTGCACCGGCACCTCGCGTGCCCATGCCTCCTGCGCCCCGACCTAACAATGGCGCCCCTGTTCAAAACCCCCGCCCCGACGCACCTGTTGCCGTAGGCAACAGAGAATGCTTTGCATGCAGGGAGGTAGGCCACTTCATGAACCAGTGCCCGAGGAGAGGCCCTGGACAGCAAGGTAACGTGCCCAAGCAGAACCCGCGACCGAACGGAGGAGAAAATCAAGGGAACCGTGGACAGCAGAATTATGCTCGCGGCCACGTGAACCATGTCACTGCTGAGGAAGCACAACAGGCTGAGGATGTCGTAATTGGTATGTTCCTTGCCAACTCCAACCCAGCCACCATCTTATTTGATTCTGGAGCATCGCATTCCTTCATATCATCCAAATATGTTGACAAACATCATCTACCCGTATCCCACTTAGAATGTGCTATGTTAGTTAATTCTTCCGGAGGAGAAATGAGGACTAATATAGTATGTCCGAAAGTAAACCTTAAAATAAGGGGGGTAGACTTCCTTGCCAACCTTATTGTCTTGGACTCCCAAGGGATTGACATCATACTCGGAATGGATTGGCTAAGCAAGCAAAATGGAGTAATCCAATGTGCTGAAAGGAGCGTGCAGTTGACAAACGAGCACGGTATTCGTGTCGAGTTTGAGTCAGCCCAGCAAACCACTGAAGGGGCAAATCTGAACCACATTGAAGGAGTAGCATTGGACAGTATTCCGGTGGTTCGAGAGTTTTCGGACGTGTTCCCGGAAGAGCTTCCAGGTATGCCACCTGACCGGGACATTGAGTTTGCCATAGAGTTGATACCCAGAACTGCACCCATAGCCAAAAGACCTTATAGGATGCCGTCAATGAGCTAGTTGAACTCAAGAAGCAAATTCAAGAACAGTTGGAGAAGGGTTTTATCCGTCCAAGCTCGTCACCATGGGGAGCTCCGGTGCTCTTCGTAGACAAGAAGGATGGAACCCAAAGGATGTGCATGGACTATAGATCTCTCAACGAGGTGACAATCAAGAACAAATACCCTCTACCCCGTATAGAGGACCTGTTCGACCAAATGAAAGGAGCCCGAGTGTTCTCCAAGATTGATCTCGGTCGGGATACTTCCAGCTGAAGATTAAGCCCTCCGATATACCTAAGACAGCCTTTCAGACACGGTATGGTTCGTATGAATATACCGTTATGTCTTTTGGATTGACGAATTCACCCGCATACTTCATGTACCTTATGAACAAGGTTTTCATGGAGTACTTGGACAAGTTCGTCGTGGTTTTCATCAACGACATTATGGTGTATTCAAAAAGTGAGGAGGAGCATGAAGAACATTTGAAATTGACCCTGCAGAAGTTGCGTGAGCATCAATTGTATGCCAAGATCAACAAGTGTCAATTTTGGCTAAAAGAAATATCTTTCCTAGGCCACATTATCTCCAAGTAAGGGGTATCGGTTGATCCTGGAAAGGTGAGAGATGTTCTGAAATGGGACCAACCGAAGAGCGTGAGGGATATTCGGAGTTTCCTTGGGATGGCAGGATACTATCGACGCTTCATTAAAGACTTCTCTAAGATAACAAAACCTATGATGGAGTTGCTAATGAAGGGAAAGGTTTTTCAATGGACACCAGCCTGCCAAGAAAGTTTTGAGGAACTCAAGAAAAGGCTAACCACAGCACCAGTCCTGGTATTGCTAGATGTAAGCAAGAGCTTTGACATATATTGTGACGCATCCAGACAAGGGCTCCGATGTGTGCTCATGCAGGAAGGACAAGTGGTAGCCTATGCCTCACGGCAACTAAAGAAGCACGAGCTTAACTATCCTACACATGACTTGGAGTTAGCAGAAGTGGTGCATGCATTGAAGATTTGGAGACATTATATCCTTGGTCATCGATGTGAGATCTATACGGATCATAAAAGCCTCAAGTACATATTCACACAAACGGATTTGAATTTGAGGCAACGTCGATGGTTAAATGCATCAAAGATGAGACTGACCGCATTCTAGTGAAGGATGAAGAGATTAAGAATAGATGGCGTGATTACTTTAATGGGCTATTCAATGAAGGGAATGAGAGCACTATGGTTGAGTTGGATGACTCCTTTGATGACTCCAACAGGCGGTTCGTGCGGAGGATACAAGAGTTTGAGGTTAAGGAGGCCTTAAAAAGGATGAAAGGAGGAAAGGCCCTCGGCCCTGACGATGTCCCTATTGAGGTGTGGAGATGTCTTGGGGACGTCGCAATAGTATGGCTCACAAAGCTATTCAACCACATTTTTCGGTCAAACAAGATGCCTGAAGAATGGAGGAAAAGTATATTAGTACCTATCTTCAAAAATAAAGGAGATATTCAAAGTTGTACTAATTATCGAGGTATTAAGCTTATGAGTCATACTATGAAGCTTTGGGAGAGAGTGATTGAACACCGCCTGAGGAAAGTGACCAATGTCACTAAAAACCAGTTTGGTTTTATGCCTGGGAGGTCTACAATGGAGGCGATTTTCTTGCTTCGTCAGCTTATGGAGAGATATAGGGAGCAGAAGAAGGACTTGCATATATTGTTCATCAACTTGGAGAAGGCGTACGACAAGATACCAAGGTCAGTCATGTGGTGGACACTAGAGAAACGTAAAGTGCCAACAAAATACATTACCCTTATCAAGGATATGTACAATAATGTTAGGACAAGTGTGCGCGTAAGTGATAGTGAGACTGATGCATTTCCTATCACGGTAGGATTACATCAAGGATCAGCTTTGAGCCCATACATCTTTTCCTTGGTCATGGATGAGGTGTCGAAGGATATACAAGGGGATATCCCTTGGTGCATGCTCTTTGCTGATGATGTAGTGCTGGTAGATGAAACTAGAGATGGTGTTGATAAGAAATTAGAGTTATGGAGACAAACCTTAGAGTCCAAGGGGTTTAGACTTAGTAGGACCAAAACCGAGTATATGAGGTGCGACTTTAGTGGTGTTGGTCGTGAAGAGGGAAATGTTAGTCTACAAGGACAAATAGTACCTAGAAGGGACTCTTTCCGATACTTAGGATCAATGTTACAAAGCAATGGCGATATTGATGAGGATGTTTGCCACAGGATCAAGGTAGGGTGTATGAAATGGCGACAAGCCTCTGGAATCCTATGTGATAGGAAAGTCCAACAAAAGCTAAAAGGGAAGTTCTATAGGACGGTGATCAGACCCGAGATGCTCTATGGGGCGGAATGTTGGCCAACTAAACGGCAACATGTCCAACAAATGAGTGTCGCGGAGATGCGCATGCTACGGTGGATGTGTGGGCACACGAGAAGAGACCGAATAAGGAATGAGGTGATTCGTGATAAGGTAGGGGTGGCGCCGATTGAAGAGAAGTTAGTCCAACATCGGCTTAGGTGGTTTGGACATATCCAACGGAGACCTCCAGAAGCACCGGTTAACAGTGGGATTTTAAGAGGTAGAGAAAATATTAGGAGGGGTAGAGGACGACCAAGGTTGACCTGGGAGGAGGCGGTAAAACAAGATTTGAGAGATTGGAATGTATCCAGAGACTTAGCTCATGATAGGACCACATGGAAAGTAGCAATTCATGTGCCAGAATCGTAGTCTTGTTTTTTTCTTTTTTTCTTTTTTTCTTTTCTCTTTTTCTTTTCCTTTTTTCTTATTTCTTTTCTCTTTTCTCTTTTTCCTTTTTCTTTTTTCCTTTTTTTTCTTTTTTTTCCTTTTTTCCCTTGTTCTCATATCTCTTCCTCTGTTTTACTTCATTGATATTGGGTTTCATGTCTAGCCAACCCCAACAGGCTTGGGATAAAGGCTTGGTTGTTGTTGTTCTTGTTGTCGATGGTTAGAACTCATCAAGTATTATGATGTTGGAATCAACTACCACCCCGGGAAGGCCAATGTAGTAGCTGATGCATTGAGCAGAAAGGGAGCATGTCACCAACTCAAGGTTCGGGAGCTACCACCCGAACTACGTAAGGAGTTCGAACTGTTACACCTCGGATTCTTGAATAACCTGGAAATAATAGAGATCCACTCCTCATTGGAGCAAGAAATAAGAGAGGGCCAAGCAACGGACGAGGAGATCAAGGAAATCAAGGAAAGAATCCGACAAGGAATTGAGAAGGATTTCAAAGAGGATGAAAAGGGTACGCTTTGGCTAGGAAAAATGATTTGTGTGCCGAACATAAGACATCTCCGCGACATGATATTTAAGGAGGCACATGATTTCCCCTATTCCATACATACCGGAAGCACCAAAATGTACAAGGACTTGAAAACTTGTTATTGGTGGGATGGTATGAAGAGGGATATAGCCGAATACGTTGCCCTATGCGACACATGCTAACGGGTGAAGGCCGAACATCAAAAACACGCTGGATTGTTGCAACCTTTGAAAATACACGAATGGAAGTGGGAGGACATCAGCATGGATTTCATTGTCGGATTGCCACGTACTCAGTCAGGATACGACTCCATCTGGGTCATTGTGGACCGATTGACGAAAACCGCCCATTTTCTTCCTGTAAAGGCCGGTTACAACGTTGCACAATTGGCAGAGTTGTACATAGAGCAGATCGTGTGCCGTCATGGAGTCCCGAAGAGGATAGTCTCAGATTGTGGTTCTCAGTAAACCTCTAAGTTCTGGGGGAATCTGCAGAAAGCCATGGGTACACGACTGGATTTTAGCTACGCCTATCACCCACAAACAGATGGACAGACCGAAAGGACAAACCAAATTCTGGAGGACATGTTGAGAGCTTGCGCCTTGAAACATGGGCGTAGTTGGGATAGGAGTTTACCGTATGCCAAATTCTCCTATAACAACAGCTATCAAGCTAGCTTGGAAATGTCGCCTTTCGAAACCTTATATGGTAGACGGTGTAGAACGCCACTATTCTGGAATGAGACCGGAGAGAACCAGGTGTTTGGACCCGAAGTGCTACAAGAAGCCGAAGAGCAAGTCCAAACGGTATGGGAGAACTTAAAAGCCGCTCAGTCACGACAGAAAGGCTATGCGGACAATAGGCGAAGGAAATTGACTTTCGAAGTGGGAGACTTCGTATATTTTAAGGTGTCGCCTATCCGAGGCCAACAACGTTTCAACGTCAAAGGCAAGCTAGCACCTTGCTACATCGGACCATTTAAGATTCTGAATAAGCGAGGAGAAATAGCCTATCAACTAGAGCTCCCAAACCACATCTCCGACGTACATGACGTGTTTCATGTATCCCAGCTCAAGAAGTGCTTAAGAATACCAGAGGAACAAGTATCAATGAGAGATTTTGAACTTCAAAAGGACCTGACTTATGCGGAATACCCTGTCCGAATTTTGGACGTAAAGGAAAGGGTCACCCGGAACAAGGTGATTCGATGGTGCAAGGTACAATGGAGTCACCACACCGAAGCTGAAGCCACATGGGAGCGTGAAGAAGATATCAAGGCATAATTTCCCCATCTATTTTCTACTAACTAATCTCGAGGGCGAGATTCAATTTAAGGGGGGTAGATTTGTGACACCCTCATCTCGGGTGACAGCATATGTTCATGCTTTATGAAGAGAAAACATTTTAAGAAAAGAAGGAACAGAGAAAAATATCAAAGGAATAGCCAATGAGAGCCGAATCCAGCTTTCAGAAAGCGCGAAGACAACTCACCGCGGCCGCTGGCCACGTGGCGTGTTCGGAGCTCATCCCTACGAAGTAGGGAGAGGCCACCGCCAAGCTGGCTACGTGGCAGGCTCGGGGCTCGTCTCTGCAAAGGGGAGAGGTCCGATCCTGTGGGACACGTGTTGGACATGGAGCTAGCCTCTGCGGAAGAAGCAAAGGCATTTCCGCAGGACATGTGTCATCCTCGGAGCTAGTCCTCGCAGAAGTCACAGGACCAGTCGCGCGGGATACGTGTTGATCTCGGAGCCCATCTCTGAGAGATCCTGTTCTATTGGACACGCGTCGCCACCGGAGCTTATCTCCGGGAGGTCTGTCGCTACTGGACACGTGTCGACCTCGGGGCATGTCACTGAAGAAAGAAGAGAGGAAAAGACTGGCGCCAACACGTGGCGTGCGTGGAGCTCACCTCCAAAGGAGGGGGAGGTCTCGGTCGATTGACACGTGACACAACTGGAGCTCGTCTCTACGGAAAAGGAGATACCAGGCCCCGGAAGGACACGTGGAGCCTCCGGAGCTCATCACCGCGAAGGTAATGAGTTCTGGGGCAGCTGTACGAGTAAGAATACCGGTACGTAAAGGAAACCAACCTGAATTCCACAACGTTACCGCACCAAATCAACTAAAGATAAGATAGGATCCAACGACGATCTGAATAAGACTCTTACTCGGGATACAATCAGATTAGGACTCTTCTCTTCCCGATTATAAATAGAACCCAGAACCTCTGGCCGAAACCACAGACTTCTTTTTCCAAATCCTGAGCCGACGACTTAGAGCTCTAGCCCTAACTCGCCGAGAAAGCCATCGACGAAGCGCAACAAGGGAGATCATCGGAGGAGAACCGAGCGGTCTGAGGAGGACCTCGAAAACCTAGAAGGGCGTAAGGTAGGACTCCGACACCACCCTACGGCATTATTGTATTTCCCTTGCATCTGTTCTTTGATTTCTTTCGAACAGAAGCCTTCTCGTGGACAGATCACTTGATGATCAGATTGATCTAAAGACCAGATCATTGCCACGTCCACCTTTGATCCGAACACTTCTGTCCATGCAAGCCATGCAAGAACACACCAATCTAATAAAAATCATAGGACAACCTGCATATGCATCATCGCATCTAGTTTAAGGTTTGTGCATTGATTGCTGTGAATCTTGTATGCACGTGATCCTATCTAGCAGGACAAGCTCAGGGAGCTGTCTACGACGAACTGCAGAAACCAGGTTTTGAGATTCAAGAACAACCGGAACTGCAAGAACAAGGCAAGTGCTCCTTGACCATATTGATCCTATGTTTTGGGTAAAACTGTTTTGTTTTTCTAAAAGGTGTGTGTACTGAGTCAAACATGACGGGAAACCTTTTTATAGGAGTTTACTAGTTTGGATAAACCACCCTTGTTGCCTGGGAAGTTTATGAGTCGGGTATGGTTTTTACTTTATGCTTCGCTAAGTCTATGGGATTGGGAAGCGAGATAGATGTGTCTAGCTAACTGCACTCATATTGATAAGGAGAAACTGATGTTAATAATGAACATGAATTAGAGGGAGATCTAGGCAAGACTGGGTTTGTGAATGAGGTAGCATGAGATGGTGGGTTTACTTGCCGTAGATCTAAGGACCGGTTCATGCATGCACATGCCAGGATAACAGTGCCACCACAAGGCCAAGTATGGGTGCGGCTTAGCTAAGTAATTAGGTAAGTTGCTAGAGTGTTATGGACTGTGGAAGGCGCGGGGAATGGGAGTCGAGTGAGGACTGCCCTGGGAACTGCATGGCACAAGAGGGGGCCCGTGGGTGGGAGAATTGGAGATTCTAGCCTGCCGGTGAAACCTTAGTCAGTCCATAGATCTAGTAACCCCTTTGTAAAGGCTATTTTGTGATCTCTTGGCCATACACCGACGGTCGTGTACTGGTATAATGGAGGTTCTGCAGTCGCCGACGGGTGACGAAATCACAAACTTGTGGGTAAAGAGGTGCAAACTCTGCAGAGTCTAAAACTATCATTATAGCCGAGCTTACGGTCATGAGCACCTGGCTAAACTGCCATGATTAGTTGGGATGGTTATTGGGATGGTTATTGGGAAAGTTATTGGTTTGGTTATGGTTTGGTTGTTGGGACTGTTGAGTCTGGGTGATGAGATGGTTGCATGACTGTTGAGTCATGGCAGCGAGTTTGGTCTGTGAGACGAGGTTGCTTTATGAGGTGAGATGGTAGCTAATACGAGGAGGTATTCGTGAGTGGGAACAAAGGATTGGTTAATGTTCGGATGGAACACGGGAAGTGATGGAGGTATGTCGGTAATTTAATTCATACTGGGATTACATTCATCTAAAGTTAAGTTGCTGTTTTAACATGGTTTTACAAATCTTCTTTTCTGCAAATAAGCCTTTTTGTACCTACCTTGTTTATGAAGCTGCATATCATGTGTTTTTCCCGCACTTGCTGAGTACATCATTGTACTCAAACTTGCATTATTACTTCATCATCAGAAGCAGGAGAAGCCTACTATGAAGACCAAGTGGAGCATTATGGCGTGTGATCTATTTTCAACCTTGCCTGTGGAGGGAGTAGAGATGGAGCCACTTCTGCTTAGATTTGCTTCCGCATTAGAATAAAGACTTCTGCTGCATTGAAATAAGACTTCCGCTGTGAGCATGAGTCCAAGACTCATGAGACATTGTAACAAACCCTGTTATTTGTGGTAATATATAAATCTGAATTCAGTTTGTGGAACGTATGTGTATGTGTGATGAACATGCTGGGCACACATATGCATTAGTTCTTGGTTCCGTGGTTTTCCACAGAATTGAGGGCGTCACATTAAGCCTCATTGTGCAGACCTTGAGCCGAAAAGCATCGCAACTCCACAATCAAACAAGAAACGCTTTGTTGCGATGCTCCTTGCACAAAGTGAAAGTAAAGTTTAATGCGCCTATCTCTAATTCAATCATGGTTGCAATACAAGTTACAGCACAGCCTTATCATGTTCAAAGATAACCAGTTCCAGTTGTTACTACGTCAAGACGCAGTGGGCAAGTATGTTCATATGACCGCAAGCGACGGTGATTCGAATCAGTACACGCCTGGACTACACAACACGTACACCCGTACTCCGAGTTGCCAGCAGCAACCTCGACTGACGTTGTACGCGGCCACCTTTCCCAAGATCTTCCACATTGGACGCAGTCCAACTGCCCCGAGTACGCAAGGTCCCTCAAGGTACATACCCACAGTGGTATGTTCTTAAGCGAGTTACCTCCTGCTACCCTGACGCCGAAAGCTTAAGGCAGTTGGAAAAGTTCCACTATGGATCTCCCAAGGTACATCGGTTTCCTGGGTCCCAAATAGCCAGTATGCGCCCGGTACACAACTCAAACTTGTCCAACAGGGCCAAGCACGGACGGGCCTTAACCGACACAGGCAGGGCTATGCACGCACGGCCTGCAACCTGCTGCATCTAAACCTCCCTACCCGGTCTCCATTTCTTATGTGTGAACTTCCCTCATCTTTTTCTAATTTGGACCCACCCCGAATAACCCAGCCCTAAACTCGCGAGTAGATTCCAACTACTCGACTTCTACCGTACCTTTCCTACTAACATTAGCGTAGCCAAATCCACTCGAGGAGGTGCTATTCTACCCTTTCTCTCTTAGGTATTTTTGGTCATGCAAGTGGGGTTTTCAATATCAACTAGACGTAATGCAATCAATGATGCAAAGCTATGATCTCTAAAAATGGAAATGCTTTATAAAACTGTTCAAATGCAAACCGGGGCTTGCCTCTTTTGCAGGTGACTAAGGTTACAATCAGTTAGTGACGATCACTTGGAGCTTGATCACTTGCTTTCCTTCCTCCTTGATCTTCACTTTAAGTCCTTCTCACGTTCTTCACGTTGATGCTACACGATATGATCATGCATATGTATTTAATTAAAAAGCTTTTGCTAATAAGATATAATGACAGTTTTAAAACTGGAACTCTGTTTAAGAATTTAAAATGACACTGGTGCTAGTGGTTTGGGTTGGGTTTAACACTATGATCACATGTTAAGTGCTTTTCCCACTTAAGTGTTGACCACCTTAAGAGGTTACACATGAAAGTGGTCATCCAGAGCTCCAATGCAGCTTAAAAGTTTCATGTGAGTTCCTTATCACAAGAAAGTTATCTGGACAAAAAATTACCACTTTTCATTGAGTGGTTTATCTAGAATAATTTTCTAAGCAATTAAGAAAAGAAGAATTAATTCTGAGGTAACACCCATGTTCATGTCAAACTCAGTGAATCACAATTTCAATTATAGTTCATAGAGCTTGCATGAATTTTCCTAGGATTTTTGGAGCTAAGAATTGCCCAGAACTGAATTTACAAGTTTTGGAAATTCTCTGAAAATGTTTCTGTATTCAATTGAATACAGTAACTTACAATCTGAATTCTCCTGACCAAAACAACTCGAAATAATCTGAAACTTTTTACAGGAGTTTAAGAACACCCTAAAGAATATTCTGGCAAAATTTGAGGATTTTTGGATAAACCAAACTCCCTCTAAAATTCTTTTGCTGAAAAGCATTAAAGAATTTTCCAGAATTAAATAAAGACTTCCATACAAATTGGGTTGCATATTTGGATATAGTTTTTCAATCTGAATCTAACCCAATTTGAATCACTAAATTTGTAGGTTCCTAGCAAAAGTTGTGCTCTTCTAAAGTTTGGGGAAAATCTGTGATTTGAATAAATTCGGGAAAAAGTTTAAACTGACGGTGGGACCAGGGGACACGTGTCTGCTGCCGGGAGCGCGCCACACGGGCTACAGAATTGTTTCCCACGCTGTCACAGCCGATCCCGCACCACAGTGTATCCGTCCCCTCTCTCCCGAGTCGCTGACAGGCGGGCCTGATGAGGTCGTCTTCAACCTCTCGCTCCCGCGCACCCCGCCACCGGAGTTCGCCGGAGCAGCCTCGGATTCGATCGTCCGGCCACCCCTGATGCTGAAACTCGCTGCCAGCCCCTAATTTAACGCGAGGAACACGCTGGTGTGGTTTTCCCGAGCTGGCAGGGCCCCCAAACTAGCCCGCGACGGCGCAACGGTTCGGATGAAGTCCGGCGATGTCGCCCCGACGCCCTAAGCCTTCCAAGCTTCGGTTTCCAAGCTCTAGAGCAACGGCGGACGCTAGGAAACATCGACATGGAAATGAAACAGCTCGGAAATGGCTCTAAATTAGGGTTCACCGTGTGCCCGACGGGTTCCACCAAAATCGCTGTTGGGAAGATCGAAAATATGTCGTGCAGAGCGTGTTTCTAGCTAGGTTTCAAAAGGGAAATGGTTGCTAAGAAAGTCTACGTCCCGTGTGTGCAATTTGCAACGCTCAAAACGAATATAACGCGAGAATTTTACGAATTCATACCCGCGGGTCCGATTGCACCGGTTGGAGCAGAATCCCGAAATTCGTCGGCGAGAGGTGAAGACACGCGCTGCGCTTCGGATGGAAGCTTCAGGGAGATCTCGTGCGTCCCACGGTGGCCTTGCTTGGTCGTGACACGCTCTGGAGGAGGCTGTCCACGGGAGCGCTTTCTCTCGGTTGTGTGACGGCCGCCGCCAAAGCCGGGTTATCTCGGTGTGGAGAGCATGAACTCCCTCGGTGAGGGCACGAGGAGTTCGTGGGGGTTTCTGCGGTGTGGTTTTGCTGCTTAGCTGAAGTCCTCACGCGTGCTAGGTGATGGCCGATCAATCGAGAGCTCGGCGGCAGCGCTCGGTCTGTTTTTCTTGCGCGAGGAGGGAGAACAGGCCTGAGGCTTCGGTGATGAGGCAAAAGGAAACACGGGAGAAGGTATAGACATCCAGCAGCTCTTCCCAACGCGATGAAAATCACCAGGAGGTGGAGGCGTCGGCTGAGTGCGGTGTCACCCGGTGCTGCGCCCGTCGGTGTCGAGTACCGACTGAAGAAAGCAAACAGAGACCCAACACTGTGAGATCTTTTGCAGTTTTCAGTTTCTCTCAATGACATGTGGGTCCCATTGTTCAGTCCCTCCTTATCCCTTCTAAAATATCTCCCAAGTTTGAATATTGATGGAATTAAATTGTGGGAATTCAAATCTAATATGCATTTGGAATATTGTGCAAGTTTCATCCAAATTCAAATATGCATTTGAATTCTTTGTCAGTCCATTTTAGAAAATGGATTGCCAACCTTTTCCATAAATCATAAAACTTTGCACACCCCCTAATTTGGACCCAAGGAATCCATATATGAAATCTGATATCTATTTTGGCTGCTGCAAATGAGATTTGTAGCACAACAGTTTTGAATTCCATTGTGTTGCTCTCATTTGAATTTTGAGTTTGATCAAGTTTGTTCCAAATCTGACTTTAGTTTTCTCACACACATGGGAACTTCCTGTCTTAGTTTTTGACCCCTCTGGGATCCAAGTTTCCAAATAAACATTTGAACTTGTGTGAAGAACTCATGTGTGTTATCACATGTGGAAAAGTTTTAACAAGTCCCAAATTTCATACATATGAAACCCACTTCTGCAAATAAGTGTTTCTTTGTATTCATATTTTTGGGACCTTTACAGCCCGTGGGTGGGAGAATTGGAGATTCTAGCCTGCCGGTGAAACCTTAGTGAGTCCATACATCTAGTAACCCCTTTGTAAAGGCTATTTTGTGATCTCCTGACCATACACCGACTGTTGTGTACTGGTATAATGGAGGTTCTGCAGTCGCCGACAGGTGACAAAATCACAAACTTGTGGGTAAAGAGGTGCAAACTCTGCAGAGTCTTAAAACTATCATGATAGCCGAGCTTACGGTCACGAGCGCCTGGCCAACTTCCATGATTAGTTGGGATGGTTATGGTTTTGGATGGTTTTGGTTATGGTTTGGTTTTGGTTTGGTTTTCGGGACTATTGAGTCAGGGTGATAAGATTTGGTTGCATGACTGTTAAGTCATGGCAACGAGATTGGTCTCGGTGTGAGACGGAATTGTTATGAGATGAAATGGTAGCGAATACGAGATGGTATTCGTGAGATGGTAGCGAATACGAGAATGTATTCGTGAGCAAAATTTGAGAAAGATCAATGTATGGTTGAGACATGGAAAGTAATGAGACATAATGGAGGTATGTTGGTATTTTAATACATGGTAGGATTACATTCACTTAAAGTTAAGTTGATGTTTTATCGTGGTTTTGAGAAATAACTTTGCTTTCTGCAATGACCCTTTTTATACCTTCCTTGTTGTGAGCTACATATCATATTTTCCCGCACTTGTTGAGTATATCATTGTACTCAAACTTGCATTATTATTTCATCATCAGCAACAGGAGAAGGTTACTATGAAGACCAAGTGGAGCCTTAGGCGTGTAATCTGTCCTCAACCTTGCCTGTGGGGATGGAGTAGAGATGGAGCCATTGCTGCTGCTTAGATTGCTTCCGCACTAGTTAGAAGAATCCCACTGCATAGAAATAAGACTTCCGCTGTAAGATTAGACTTCTGCTGCCAGCATGAGTCCAAGACTCATGAAACTTTATAATAAACTCTGTTATTCATGGTAATATATATTCTGAGTTCAGTTTGTGGAACATATGTCACACCCAGTTTTTCCGAAGAACAACCAAGCGAATATCACATGTATGCCAGGATCATTTTCTCATACATGTGATGACAAATAGTGAAGCATCATTTATTACAAGCCAGGTGTCGAATATAAATAAGTCTTACATAGTAAATGTCTCGATGGACAATAATAAGTTCATCACAAGTAAATAAACTAGCAGCGGAATATTATTCTTTTAGGGCTCCATCACAGGCGTTGCCCGGGGGTCTTCATGAACCTAAAAACCTTCCTCGGGTCCAAAGTCTTGGTCATTATACACCACCTCATTATCTTGACCTGAGCAGCAATATAAGCCAACAAATATGCAAGGTTGAGTACCAATGGTACTCAGCAAGTGTGGGAAAATTATATCATGCATGGCTAGAACAAGGAGAGATTGAACTCATGGTTAAAGCACTACGCAATTAATACCTATCACCTTAGCTTATTAAGCACCTTCATTACTACACAGGTGAAATGGTCCCAATCTCCCAACCCATTATCATAATCCAATAACCATAACATCATTTCCAATGTTAAGCTCCCCGCTTAACTTCCAAAACCAACAATCCTCTAATCATGAATAAGTCCAGGCCGCTCTTAACCGTGAGCACGGCTGTCAAGATAGTTTTGACTCTGCAGAGTTTGTACCACTGTACCCACAAGTAGTGATTTCATCCCCCGTTGCCGGGTGGACTAAAAGAACCTCCATTATGCCAGTGGCTACGATCCACATTCACACTTCCCAGGTGTGCAGCCAGGAGATCACTACGAAGCCTTTACAAAGGGATTCCCGACGAGCGTGGGCCCACTGAGGTTTCACCCCTAACAGCATACAAGAGGCTCCAACCCCGCTGTAGTGGCCCCCTCTTGAGCCTTGCGGTTCATATGGTAGTCCAGCTGACACCCACTCCCCGCACCATCCAACACACCCATACTACGCCGGGGATACACCTAATTAATTGGCCAAGCTGCCCCATCTCAGCATGTGGTTGGCACTGTAAAGCCGGGTTACATGCTCCATGAACCGGTCCTTAGGATCCAGGCAAGTACTAAACACAAACCCAAGTCTCGTGCATCCAGCACACAACCAAAACATCCAACTTTCCTTGATCCCTACCTCTACATAACTCACAATGTCTCATTCAAGAGTATGGTAATATAAACTGATGATCTCTTGTCCCAAATATTCCATTCTAGGCATGGCTAAGCATATGCATGTAAATAAATGACATGACAAAATGAATCCCAACCCAAGCTACAAGGAAACAAGGTAATGCAATTCTAGGGAAACTTTCCTAGCATGGGTTTCATATTTCATTTGACAATGCAAATAATTCTATCTACACATCCTTGCATAGGATCAAAGTGGTCAAGGACACTTGCCTCCTTCTTGCTGCTCTTGAAATGGGTAGTCCTGATCTTGGAAAGGGTTAACTTGCTCTTGAACAGGTTCTACTTCATACCATCACACATAGCAAAAGAAAAACAACAATCATAAGACATAGTTCACACTTCTACTTCATACAAACCACACATTCATATTTATGAAATTCATTCACCATTATATGTGTTGTGGTTACTTTGTGTGTTGATCTGTGGCTTGCATACACTTTTATTTATATGTGTATGATTCCAACTTTGGTGTTCATATTTATACTTACATACTATATATATATTGTGTGTTTCAGTTTTAAATAAACTCCTTACATTAAACTACCAAGTATGTATGAAAAGTATTTTTCTTCTCCATATGTGCCTTCACAATTTCTATCAACCCTAAACTGAACTCTTTGGATTTTAAAAACTCCATTTATCATTTACTAGTTGCTATATTTTCAGATTTATATTCCTATGCATAATTGTGTATTTTATTATGAAACTAGTAATACACATCATCTAAATAGTATAGGTTTTGGTCCTAAATAATTTAATAACATATTTTGACCTTGGCCTCTGATGTAAACTATTTCATAATTATTTTCCCCTTTTTTTCTATAGCTATTCTTTACTTAAAAATGTGTCCTTATACTAAATAATGTGAATAATTAAATGAAACAGATTCATTTCAGCCCAAAATATATGTTTATCTCACTCCAAAGTTTCCTAAGTACTGAGAAAGTTTTTAATTAATTTTGACAATTATGTTTGTCCCACTTTTTAATTTTTAAACACTAGTTACATATTCAATTTTCTAAATTAAATACTAAACAGGGCTAAAATAATGAACTCACCCCATTACAGGGTCTACAATATTATTTTCATAATTTCCAGGGGTCTAGCTACACTTATCAGAGGTGTTTTTCCTAATTTTTATTAAGTCCAGGGGCTGAAACTGATTTTTAAATGAATTTACATGATTTTCTGGAGTTCCAGGGGCTAGATCTGAAGTTTCCGGGGCTAGCTCTCAATTCCAGAGAACCCCAGGGGGTAGCACGTAAGAATTCCAGTCTTTATAATGCGGGGCTGACGTGGACCGTCCGATTTTAAACCGACGGCTGAGATTATAACATCGAACCGGTACGCGGGGATTTAAACCCTACCGTGCGATTTAAAATAAACGGCGCACAAGCGGCCACGTCGCTCTGATCGAGCGCGGGCGGCGCTGCCGGCGGCGCACGGCGGCGGAAAGCGGCGATCTCGCCGGAAAGTTTCGGATCCGCGAAAATTCTGCCTAGAACTGTGATCTTATGGCATAGATCGGTAGAGGGGAGGTCAGGGATCTCACCTCGGGGGTTTTCTCGAGCTCGGGGGTCCTGGAAAGTGATCGGCGGCGAGGTCCGAGGCAAAACCACGGCGAAGCTCGTCGGCGCTGGATTTACACCGTAACTCTCCGAGTTTTCTGCACCTGCAAAGTTCCCCGGAGGCGGTGGATCAAGACCAGCGAGTTAGATCAGAGTTTCCGAGCTTAGATCGGCCAGAATTCACCGGCGAAGTCTCGGTGCTCACCGGAGTGAAAATCGGCGATCGCGTGGGAAAAACCGATCGGGGCTGGGGTTTTTATAGCCGGGGGAGGGCGGTGGGTCTGTTGCGATCGAGTTTGAGTCGTTTGGGACCAGAATTCAGGCTGCGGGACACGGAAATCCGGTCGGTTGCGATCGCGCGCGCGCGGGAGAGAGTCCGGGATCGGCGCGAGCGGGGGTTAGGGATGACATGTGGGTCCCACCTGTCTGTGAGAGACAGCGCGGGCGCGCGGGGGCGGGCTGGCGCGGGGAAAACTAGGCCGGCTGGCGGGTTTCGGCCCACTGGCCGGTTTTTTTCCCGTTTCTCTTTTTCTTTTTCCATTTCTTTTCTGTTTTGAGTATAATTTGAATTCCAGTTTGAATTTGAATTTTTGCAAAACATGCAACATGTCCAAAAATTTTTAAATTCCCCTCTGAACATGGTTTAGAGTTTTGAATCAAAATTTGGGGTGTTACAGCTCTACCCCCCTTAAAAGAAATCTCGTCCTCGAGATTGGTGTTTCTAAGAAAACAATTCCGGAAATTGTGCCTTGAGCTCATCTTCCCGTTCCCAGGTGGCTTCCTCTTCTGAGTGATGCTTCCACTGCACCTTGCACATCCGGATTCTCTTGTTTCTGGTGAGGCGTTCCATTGTCTCCAAAATCTTGTATGGTTGCTCGGCATAAGACAAATCTTCAGCTACATCCACTTCATTCATGGGTAACACCTCTTCAGGCGTCCTCAGGCATTTCTTGAGTTGTGACACATGGAATACATCGTGCACGTCCGATAGATGAACCGGTAACTCTAGTTGGTACGCCACTTCGCCTTTTCTTTCCAAAACTTGAAAGGGTCCGATGTATCGAGGTGACAACTTCCCTTTCACCTTGAACCGACGAAGTCCTCTGATAGGGGACACCTTGAGATAAACATAGTCTCCCACGTTGAAAACGAGCTCTCTTCTTCGTACATCAGCATAACTCTTCTGGCGTGTTTGTGCTATCCTCAAGTTGTTGCGAATCTCCCTCACCTTCGCCTCGGCTTCTTGTAACACTTCTGGACCAAACACTTTACTTTCTCCTGTTTGGTTCCAAAATAGGGGAGTTCTGCACTTCCTTCCATACAAAGCTTCAAACGGTGACATCTTCATACTAGCTTGATAGCTGTTGTTATAGGAAAACTCCGCATACGGTAAGTTCTTGTCCCAACTCCTATTGTTTTTGAGTGCACATGCCCTTAACATATTTTCAAGGATCTGATTGGTTCTCTCCGTCTGCCCGTCAGTTTGGGGATGATAGGCAGAGCTGAAGTTCAGATGGGTTCCCATGGTTTCATGCAACTTCTGCCAAAACCTCGAGGTGAACTGTGTCCCTCGGTCCGACACTATTTTCTTTGGCACTCCATGGTAACACACAATCCTTGACATGTACAATTCTTCCAATTTGGATCCGCTGTAGCTTTCTTTCACAGGGATGAAATGAGCTACCTTGGTTAGCCTATCAATAATGACCCATATTGAATCATACCCGGATTGGGTCCTAGGCAATCCCACGACAAAATCCATGCTGATTTCTTCCCACTTCCATTCAGGCTCAACTTATTGACCTGCACTTTCCGACTCAAAGCATCGGCCACGACGTTTGCTTTCCCGGAATGATAGTTGATGCCCACATCAAAGTCATTGATTAGCTCTAACCATCTCCTTTGTCTAAGGTTGAGATCTGGCTGTGTGAATATGTACTTCAAACTCTTATGATCCGTATATATCTCTGTCCTCTTCCCCATCAAATAGTGCCGCCAAATTTTCAACGCGTGTACCACTGCAGCTAGTTCTAGGTCATGTGTAGGATAGTTCTTCTGGTGCTTTCGAAGCTGCCGGGATGCATATGCCACGACATGTCCTTCTTGCATGAGAACACATCCCAACCCATTTCCAGAGGCATCGCAGTACACTGTGAAATTCTTCTGCATATCTGGCATAACCAACACTGGGGCTGTTGTCAATCTCTTCTTTAGCTCTTGAAAGCTCGTCTCTCACTGTGGTGTCCAGGTGAATGTGATTCCCTTCTCCAACAGTTTGGTGAGAGGTCTCGAGATCTTGGAGAATCCCTCAATAAACCGTCGATAGTATCCAGCCAAGCCCAAAAAGCTTCGTACTTCCCCGACATTTTCAGGGGTTTTCCACTTCTGGATATCTTCGATTTTGGCGGGATCTACGGAGATTCCTCCCTCCGAGATTATATGTCCTAAAAAGGGAACTCTCTTCAGCCAAAACTCACACTTGCTCAACTTGGCATATAGTTGGTGTTCTCTCAGCCTCTGCAACACCAACCTTAGATGTTTCTCATGTTCTTCTTCATCTTTGGAGAAGACGAGAATATCATCTATGAAAACCACCACAAATTTGTCCAGATATTCCATGAATACCTTGTTCATGAGATACATGAAATATGCCGGGGCATTGGTTAGCCCGAAAGGCATGACAGTGTATTCATACAGTCCGTACCGAGATACGAAAGCTGTCTTGGGAATATCAGATGGCCTTATCTTGAGTTGGTGGTATCCCGACCTGAGATCAATTTTCGAGAACACACAAGCTCCCCTCAACTGATCAAACAAGTCTTCAATGCGGGGTAATGGGTACTTGTTCTTAATGGTTACCTCATTCAAGGCACGGTAATCCACGCATAACCTTTGGGTTCCGTCTTTCTTGGGCACAAATATCACCGGAGCTCCCCATGGTGAGGAACTAGGGCGAATATACCCCATCTCCGTCAATTCTCTCAAATGATCCTTGAGCTCTTCTAGCTGCTTGGAGTCCATTCGATAAGGTCTCTTGTATATCGGGGCTGTTCCCGGTACTAGCTCGATTGCGAATTCCACGTCACGGTCGGGAGGCATTCCTGGCAATTCCTTCGGAAAAACATCTGGATATTCCCTGATGGTCCTGATTTCCTCAACTTTCACCTCCACTTGATTTAATTTAATGTCCCTCCTAGGCTCGTGTATTGTTATGAACTTTACTCTGGTACCACTGGGGTGAGTTAGTTCCACCGTTCTAGTCGAACAATGGATGATTCCTTTATGTTTGGTCAACCAATCCATACCCAAAATAATATCTATCCCTTGTGAATCTATCACTATGACGTTAGCAGTAAATACTACCCCATTAATGTCTAGGTTCACTTTGGGACACACTTGTCTTGTCCTTATTTCTCCACCTGGAGAATTTACAGCTAGCATATGGTTCATTTGTGTGGTTGCTAGGTCATGCTTCTTAACAAACCCTTGAGCAATGAACGAGTGGGTAGCACCAGAATCAAACAGCAGAGTTGCAAGGTGTAAATTGGCAGGAAACTTACCAACTACCACGTCGGGTGCCTCTTGTGCTTCCTCCATAGTGACGTGGTTCACCCGTCCTCTCATTACATTCTGCTGTTGTGGCGGCGCAGGCTTCTTTTTTGGGCATTTGTGGGCGTAGTGCCCCACTTCACCGCAGCTAAAACTTTGCACCCCAATCTTAGATGCCTGGCCTTTGTTGTCTTGGGGTTGGTTTGGGGGTCCTTGCACTGCTGGTCGAGGTGGATATGCGGGGCGAGGCTGCTGCACAAACTGACGTGGCGGCTGTGCAGGTGCTGCGGGAGGCCTGTAGTTTGGGTTGTACCCTCTTGGTGCTGAATAGGGTACCGCAGCACGGCTCGTCTGCCCCGTAGGTTGCTGCATCATACGTGGGCGGGTGTTGCTCCCTGAGGCCTGATGTGACCACCCCGCCTTCCTCTTATTCTCATTTTCCAGGGCCTTTAGCTTCCTTTCCACCACAAATGCTCTGTCCACCATCTTTTGAAAGCTTTCATACTCATTGGAGGACATGGCACACTGCATCTCTGCGGTAAGTCCTTCCACGAAACAATCTTGTTTCTGCTCATCAGTCTCTATGTCTCGTGGAGCATAACGGGATAGTTGAGTAAATTTAGTGAGGTATTCCCTCACCGTCATGTTTCCCTGCTGCAGTCCCAAAAACTCCTTCCTCTTGTTTTTGAGTTCACCTCTTGGGATGTAGTGGTTGCGGAAGCTTCGCTTGAACTCTTCCCAAGTGATGTTCTCAGGGTCATGATGAGCGGCCACGTAGGCGGTCCACCAATCAGCAGCAGGTCATGCAATTGATGAGAGGCAAACAGCACCCTCTCATCCCCTTGGCACTGTATGATCCTCATCTTACTTTCAATAGTCTTCAGCCAATCATCTGCCTCCAGAGGTTCAGCAGCACTTGCAAACTTTGGAGGTTGAGTTCCTAGAAACTCACTCAACCTTGGTTGGCGTGGTGCAGCTTGTGGAGGTGGAACTTGATGCAAGTTGGCCACCACTTGAGTAAAGTTCTGGATGAGTTGATTTTGATTCTCCAGCATTTGGTGGAGAGGATCAACTTCTTCACGGCAACCACCCCTGTCCTGGCCTCCAGAAAGATGAGGGTTGCCTGCCTCATCATTGTTGTTGGCGGGGTTGGCAGCACGTCCTTTTCCTCTTCCGGCCATCTGGCAGAATCAACAAATGTTAATTTGATATCATTTAGTATCATCTTACTACTTTCATTTGTTGGTGCTTTGAGGTGTTGAGGCTTTGTTAAAATTTTACGAGGGTTTATATCTCACACCAAATAAATGCACTATTATTTCCTGTGGGTTCACACACCAAAGCAAAACAATCTGAAGACGAGGCTGTGGACAATTGCCCATGGCTTCCACAACTCACGTCACACACCAAGCATCATCACACCATTAACTACGTAACGACTCGACTACTCGACCTCTTGCTAGCTAGGGGAAAGACTCTACACTACTCGTCCTCTTGAGCTGGCTCCTCGGGATCTTCCTCCTCATTTCGGCTACCTTCTGACTCTGCTTTGGGTGGGGAGGCTGCTGGTGGAGAAGTGCGACGACGCCTGATCGCTCGGCGATCCGGGGAGTCAGGAGTCCATGTATCATTCACGGTGACACACAGTTCATTCCCATCTCCTCTTTCTCTCGCTTTTAAGCAAGCTCGCAGCAACGCCTCCGTTTCCTTCAGGGTGTCTCGGACATCCTGAAGCTCTTGTTGACACTCCTGCAGTCGAGTGCTGAGCATAGCAGCATCCTCCAAGCACAAGTCCATGTGCTCATGGGAAGTCCCCTGCTGCACCGGTGGGTACTTGTACTCCGTGGTACCACTCTCACGTTGGAGGACATACATGTACTCAGTTTTGTCCAAGTGGCGACGATAGATGTGACTCTGGCAGGTGATGGCCTCCCAGGTGACATCTTTCTCCGCGTCAACTTGTGTTGCTTGACAAGCTGGAGAGTGGTGAATCTTAAGCAGCTGATTTTCGTGTATAATCCTCATCTCCGAACTCCATTCTTCCCTCTTCTCACGGATGGTCCTGGTGGAGTTATAGTGGATGATTAGCTTGCCCGTATTGCCTGCGGCTTCGAGCATACGTCGAAGACGGCGCAACAAGTCTCCTACTGCCAATCCGTAGGAAAGGTACGTCACTGGACGACTCTCCTCTCTTTCGACAAGGGCAACTACGGGAACTCTCCCTCCTGTGGACTTGCGAGCAGTGCGAATCATGCGAACCATCTAAAACAAAAAGAATTTAAAAATTAGGTTAGATAAACTTTTTAAACAAAGAAACCCATTTTGAAGGAAAATTTGGGGTAAGATGAAGAAAATGACTCCTTAAATAACACTCTTCAACCCACACCTTGGAAAATAGTTTTTAAGAAAGTAGGGCCCTTAAATACGTCCATTTCTATCTAGGTCCACGTTCCTACGGGCAACCTTGGCTCTGATACCACCTCTGTCACACCCGGTTTTTCCGAAGAACAACCAAGCGAATATCACATGTATGCCAGGATCATTTTCTCATACATGTGATGACAAATAGTGAAGCATCATTTATTACAAGCCAAGTGTCGAATATAAATAAGTCTTACATAGTAAATGTCTCGATGGACAATAATAAGTTCATCACAAGTAAATAAACTAGCAGCGGAATATTATTCTTTTAGGGCTCCATCACAGGCGTTGCCCGGGGGTCTTCATGAACCTAAAAACCTTCCTCGGGTCCAAAGTCTTGGTCATTATACACCACCTCATTATCTTGACCTGAGCAGCAATATAAACCAACAAATATGCAAGGTTGAGTACCAATGGTACTCAGCAAGTGTGGGAAAATTATATCATGCATGGCTAGAACAAGGAGAGGTTGAACTCATGGTTAAAGCACTACGCAATTAATACCTATCACCTTAGCTTATTAAGCACCTTCATTACTACACAGGTGAAATGGTCCCAATCTCCCAACCCATTATCATAATCCAATAACCATAACATCATTTCCAATGTTAAGCTCCCCGCTTAACTTCCAAAACCAACAATCCTCTAATCATGAATAAGTCCAGGCCGCTCTTAACCGTGAGCACGGCTGTCAAGACAGTTTTGACTCTGCAGAGTTTGTACCACTGTACCCACAAGTAGTGATTTCATCCCCCGTTGCCGGGTGGACTAAAAGAACCTCCATTATGCCAGTGGCTACGATCCACATTCACACTTCCCAGGTGTGCAGCCAGGAGATCACTACGAAACCTTTACAAAGGGATTCCCGACGAGCGTGGGCCCATTGAGGTTTCACCCCTAACAGCATACAAGAGGCTCCAACCCCGCTGCAGTGGCCCCCTCTTGAGCCTTGCGGTTCATATGGTAGTCCAGCTGACACCCACTCCCCGCACCATCCAACACACCCATACTACGCCAGGGATACACCTAATTAATTGGCCAAGCTGCCCCATCTCAGCATGTGGTTGGCACTGTAAAGCCGGGTTACATGCTCCATGAACCGGTCCTTAGGATCCAGGCAAGTACTAAACACAAACCCAAGTCTCGTGCATCCAGCACACAACCAAAACATCCAACTTGCCTTGATCCCTACCTCTACATAACTCACAATGTCTCATTCAAGAGTATGGTAATATAAACTGATGATCTCATGTCCCAAATATTCCATTCTAGGCATGGCTAAGCATATGCATGTAAATAAATGACATGACAAAATGAATCCCAACCCAAGCTACAAGGAAACAAGATAATGCAATTCTAGGGAAACTTTCCTAGCATGGGTTTCATATTTCATTTGACAATGCAAATAATTCTATCTACACATCCTAGCATAGGATCAAAGTGGTCAAGGACACTTGCCTCCTTCTTGCTGCTCTTGAAATGGGTAGTCCTGATCTTGGAAAGGGTTAACTTGCTCTTGAACAGGTTCTACTTCATACCATCACACATAGCAAAAGAAAAACAACAATCATAAGACATAGTTCACACTTCTACTTCATACAAACCACACATTCATATTTATGAAATTCATTCACCATTATATGTGTTGTGGTTACTTTGTGTGTTAATCTGTGGCTTGCATACACTTTTATTTATATGTGTATGATTCCTACTTTGGTGTTCATATTTATACTTACATACTATATATATATATATATATATATATATATATATATATATATATATATATATATATATATATATATATATATGTGTGTGTGTGTGTGTGTGTGTGTGTGTGTGTGTTTCAGTTTTAAGTAAACTCCTTACATTAAACTACCAAGTATGTATGAAAAGTATTTTTCTTCTCCATATGTGCCTTCAAAATTTCTATCAACCCTAAACTGAACTCTTTGGATTTTAAAAACTCCATTTATCATTTACTAGTTGCTATATTTTCAGATTTATATTCCTATGCATAATTGTGTATTTTATTATGAAACTAGTAATACACATCATCTAAATAGTATAGGTTTTGGTCCTAAATAATTTAATAACATATTTTGACCGTGGCCTCTGATGTAAACTATTTCATAATTATTTTCCCCTTTTTTTCTATAGCTATTCTTTACTTAAAAATGTGTCCTTATACTAAATAATGTGAATAATTAAATGAAACAGATTCATTTCAGCCCAAAATATATTTTTATCTCACTCCAAAGTTTCCTAAGTACTGAGAAAGTTTTTAATTAATTTTGACAATTATGTTTGTCCCACTTTTTAATTTTTAAACACTAGTTACATATTCAATTTTCTAAATTAAATACTAAACAGGGCTAAAATAATGAACTCACCCCATTACAGGGTCTACAATATTATTTTCATAATTTCCAGGGGTCTAGCTACACTTATCAGAGGTGTTTTTCCTAATTTTTATTAAGTCCAGGGGCTGAAACTGATTTTTAAATGAATTTACATGATTTTCTGAAGTTCCAGGGGCTAGATCTGAAGTTTCCGGGGCTAGCTCTCAATTCCAGAGAACCCCAGGGGGTAGCACGTAAGAATTCCAGTCTTTATAATGCGGGGCTGACGTGGACCGTCCGATTTTAAACCGACGGCTGAGATTATAACATCGAACTGGTACGCGGGGATTTAAACCCTACCGTGCGATTTAAAATAAACGGCGCACAAGCGGCCACGTCGCTCTGATCGAGCGCGGGCGGCGCTGCCGGCGGCGGAAAGCGGCGATCTCGCCGGAAAGTTTCGGATCCGCGAGAATTCTGCCTAGAACTGTGATCTTATGGCATAGATCGGTAGAGGGGAGGTCAGGGATCTCACCTCGGGGGTTTTCTCGAGCTCGGGGGTCCTGGAAAGTGATCGGCGGCGAGGTCCGAGGCAAAACCACGGCGAAGCTCGTCGGCGCTGGATTTACACCGTAACTATCCGAGTTTTCTGCACCTGCAAAGTTCCCCGGAGGCGGTGGATCAAGACCAGCGAGTAAGATCAGAGTTTCCGAGCTTAGATCTGCCAGAATTCACCGGCGAAGTCTCGGTGCTCACCGGAGTGAAAATCAGCGATCGCGTGGGAAAAACCGATCGGGGCTGGGGTTTTTATAGCCGGGGGAGGGCGGTGGGTCTGTTGCGATCGAGTTTGAGTCGTTTGGGACCAGAATTCGGGCTGCGGGACGCGGAAATCCGGTCGGTTGCAATCGCGCGCGCGCGGGAGAGAGTCCGGGGTCGGCGCGAGCGAGGGTTAGGGATGACATGTGGGTCCCACCTGTCTGTGAGAGACAGCGGGGGCGTTGGGGGCGGGCTAGCGCGGGGAAAACTGGGCCGGCTGGCGGGTTTCGGCCCACTGGCCGGTTTTTTTCCCGTTTCTCTTTTTCTTTTTCCATTTCTTTTCTGTTTTGAGTATAATTTGAATTCCAGTTTGAATTTGAATTTTTGCAAAACATGCAACACGTCCAAAAATTTTTAAATTCCCCTCTGAACATGGTTTAGAGTTTTGAATCAAAATTTGGGGTGTTACAACATATGTATATGTGTGATAAACATTCTGGGCACACATATGCATCAGTTCTCGGTTCCTTGGTTTTCCACAGAATTGAGGGCGTCACAGATTGGTATCAGAGCCATGGTTGAGGGTAGATTACACACCTAGATAGAAACCACATATTGGTATTAACCTACCACGGTTGATCATAGATTACACGCTTAGATAGAAAACACAGATTGGTATCAACCTATCACGGGTTGATCGTAGATCACACAGCCAGATAGGTCACATATTGATATTAGAGCTGCCATGCCTAGTCACAGATTGGTACGATCCAAAGATTGGTGCCAAGCTACCACGGTTGACTGTAGGTCACAAACTTAGAATGATCACAGATTGGTAGCTGAACTACGTTGACTGTAAGACGCACCCTAGTAACAGATTGGTGTTGGAAGCCATGCTGACCATAGGATGCAAGCCTAGGATGCATAGATTGGCATTGTAACCACCTTGACATAGGATGCAAGCCTATGAGAAGCAAAAGTTGGATCACAGATGGGTATCACCCCAAACCACCTTGGCATAGGGTGAAGTCACAGATCGATATCACCCTAAAATTCCATAGGACCCCATTGAAAAAGCTTTGAATAGGAGTTGTGTGAGCCTTTGTGATGATTGTTGTGATTGTGTGCTTAGTGTGAGTTGTGGGATGTTTCAGTGTTGTCCATATCCACACATAAGTAGAAAGAGGTGTGAGATGCCTCGGCACTTGTTTACATCCTCATATAGGCTAATATATATAGTCTAATCCACCTTGATGCATATAGTTGGGAGGGATCCATCTAATCATCTAACCTCTATTCTATTCCGTTCTCTCTCACAGATGGTGAGATGTTGGTGAAAACAACCTGGAACGGTTGATGGCCATGCAGAATCAGCTTATGCAGACCATGATCCAAACTTTGGGTCAGCTGCAGGCCAACAACAACAACCTTGTTCCGGCACCACCGCCACCACCACCGCCACCACCACCGGCTCACAACAGGCTGGGAGAGTTCATGAGGACTCGACCACCCACTTTTGCTCAAGCTAATAACCCCATGGAGGCCGACGATTGGTTGAAGTCCATGGAGAAGAAGCTTGCCATCATTCAGTGCAATGACAGAGAAAAGGTTCTCTTTGCGTCGCACCAACTCATGGGAGCTGCCGCTGACTGGTGGGATGCCCTGTGCAACGCTCATGTCGACCGGGAGACGATCACTTGGACTGAGTTCAAGGAGAGTTTCCGATCTCATTACATCCCTGCTGGTGTAATGATGCTCAAAAGACAAGAGTTTGAGGGACTCCGCCAAGGACAGAAGAGCGTGAATGAGTACCTCAACAAGTTCACGCAACTGTCACGATACGCTTCTGAAGATGTCAACTCAGACCAGAGGAAGCAGTACCTGTTCATGAGAGGGTTGAACAATGAGATCCAGGTTCAGCTCCTCAACAATGACTATGCGAGCTTCTAGAAACTGGTTTACAAGGTTATCGTGGTTTAAAGCAAGATCCGAGAGATCGAGCGAGAGGGCAAGAGGAAGATACCATACCATACACAAGGGAGCAACATACGACCTCGGTACATGCCTCCAGCTGCACTGCAGTATGGATCGACCGCTCCTGCATACCGCCCTAGTCATCCACCACAGCAACGACCCGTTGCACAAGCGCCTCGTGTGCCTTTGCCCCCTGCGCCCCGTTCCAACACGGGTGCTCCTGTTCAAAACCCCCGCCCCAACGTACCTGCTGCCGTAGGCAACAGGGCATGTTTTGCATGCGGGGAGACGGGACACTTTGCGAGCTAGTGCCCGAGGAGAGGTCTTGGACAGCAAGGAAACCGTGGACAGCAGAACTACGCTTGCGGCAATGTGAACCATGTCTCTGCTGAGGAAGCGCAACAGGCTAAAGACGGCGTAATTGGTATGTTCCTTGCCAACTCCAACCCAACCACCATTCTATTTGATTCTGGAGCATCACATTCCTTCATATCATCCAAGTATGTTGCCAAGCATAATCTACCCATAACACACTTAGAATATACTATGTTGGTTAATTCTCCCGGTGGAGAGATGAGGACTAATATAGTATGTCCAAGGGTAAACCTTAGTTTAAGGGGGCTACACTTCCTTGCCAACCTCATTGTCTTGGATTCCTAAGGGATTGACATAATACTCGGAATGGATTGGCTAAGTAAGCACAACGGAGTAATCCAATGTTCCGAAAGGAGCGTGCAGTTGACAAACGAGCACGGAACCTGTATCGAGTTTGAGTCAGCCCAACCAACAGCCGAGAAGGGCAGAATTTCCTCGTCTATTCTCCACTAACGAATCTCGAGGGCGAGATTCAATTTAAGGGGGGTAGATTTGTAACACCCTCATTTTTCGGGTTCTGCATGTATTCATGTTTCATGTAGAAAAACACTTTTAAAATAAGTTGAAATCGAGAAAAAATCAAAAAGTTAGCCAAAGAGAGAGCAAATTCCAGTTTACAGAGAGCGCCAAAGACAACTCCCGCGGCTCGCCGGCCACGTGGCGTGTTCGGAGCTCATCTCCGCAAATGGAGAGAGGTCCGCCGCTAAACTGGCTACGTGGCAGGCTTGGGGCTCATTCCCGTAAAGGGGGAGAGGTCCGACCCCGTGGGACACGTGTTGCCCCGGGAGCTAGCCTCTGCAGAGGAGCGAGGCCAGTCCCGCAGGACACGTGTCAGCTGCGGAGCTAGTCACCGCGGAAAAGAGAGGACCAGCTGCGCGGGACACGTGTCGCTCTCGGAGCTCACTTCCGAGAGGTCCGGCCCTGCTAGACACATGTCGCTCTCGGAGCTCACCTCCGAGAGGTCCGGTCCTATTGGACACGTGTCACATCCGGGAGGTCCGACACTACCGGTCACACGTGTCACCTCCGGAGCTAGCCTCCTGGAGGTCCGACGCTGATGGACACGTGTCAACCTCGGAGCTCGTATCTGAGGATAAAGGAAATCTGGCACTGTTAGGACACGTGGCACATCCGGATCCACCTCGGAAAAAAGGGGAGGTCCTGAATTGACACATGGCACACTCGGAACCACTTCCGAAGAACGGGGGAGGTCCGGAACTGACACGTGGTGTTCGTGGAGCTCGCCTCTGTTGAGAGGGGAGGTCCCGACCCACCAGACACGTGGCGCACACGGAGCTCGCCTCAGGAGAGAGGGAGGTCTCGCCCACCAGGACGCGTGGCGCACGCAAAGCTCACCTCTGAGTAAGAGGGAGGTCTCGCTCGCCTGACACGCGGCACAACCGGAGCTTGTCTCTACGGAGAAGAGAAGCCCAGGTTCCGCTGGACACGTGGAGTTTCCGGAGCTCATCACCGCGTAAGAACGCGATTCTGAAGCGGTTCTTCTTCTGTACGCGTGGGAATCCCCGGTACTAAGGAAACCGACCCGATTTCCACAATGTTACCGAACCAAATCAGCAAGAGATAAGTTGTTAATATTTAAAAACAGTTTGAATGGGACTCTTATTCGAAGTTCAATCAGATTAGAACTCTTTGTTTCCCTCTTATAAATAGAACCCGAAACAAACCCCTTGGTCGTAACATCTTCTCTAAGCCGCCAACTTAGAAGCCCTAGCCCCAAACTCGCCGAGCTAAACCCCTTCGCCGGAGATCAGTCGCCAAGAGATCACCGGAGATCGCCGGAAGAGAGCCCTGACGATCTGTCTTGCTAGGAGGACCTCGAGACCAAGAAGAACGTAAGGTAGGTCTTCAATACCACCTTACGACATCATCGTGTTTTCTTTGCATCTGTTCTTTGATTCCTTTCGAACAGAAGCTTTTTCATGGACAGGTCACGTGTTGATCGGTTTGATCTAAAGTCAAGATCATCGCCACGTCCACATTTGATCCAAACACCTCTGTTCATCGTAAAAACCCATGCAATCCATGCTAGAACACGTACAAACTGATCTAATAAAAACTGCATCATAGGAATTAACATGCATGCGCAGGATCGCATCTTGATTAGAGTTTGTGCGTGATATTGATTGCTGTGAATCTTGTATGTGTGTGATCGCTTATAGAAGGACAAGCTCAGGGAGTTGTCTACGAGGATCTGCAACAACAAGGTTTTGAGATCCAAGAGCAACCGGAACCGCAAGAACAAGGCAAGTGCCCCTTGACCATGTTGATCCTATGTTTTGGAAAACTGTTTTGTTGCGAAAAGGTGTGAGTGCTTGAGTCAATATGATGGGAAACCCTTTTATAGGAGTTTACTAGTTTTGTCAAACCATCCTTGTCACCAGGGAAGTTAATGAGTTGGGTATGGTTTTTGCTTTTATGCTTCGCTGAGTCCATGGGATTGGGAAGCGAGATAGATGTGTCTAGCTAACTGCACTCGTAATGATAATGAGAAACTGATGTTGTTAATGAACATGGATCGGAGGGAGATCTAGGCAAGCCTGGGTTTGTGAATGAGGTAGCATGAGACGGTGGTTACTTGCCGTAGATCTAAGGACCGGTTCATGCGAGCACATGCCAGGATAACAGTGCCACCACAAGGCCAAGTATGGGCGCGGCTTAGCCGAGTAATTAGGTAAGTTGCTAGATTGTTATGGACCGTGGAAGGCGCGGGGAATGGGAGTCGAGTGAGGACTGCCCTGGGAACTGCATGGCACAAGAGGGGGCCAGTGGGTGGGAGAATTGGAGATTCTAGCCTGCTGCTGAAACCTTAGTGAGTCCATACATCTAGTAACCCCTTTGTAAAGGCTATTTTGTGATCACCGACGGTTGTGTACTGGTATAATGGAGGTTCTGCAGTCGCCGACGGGTGACGAAATCACAAACTTGTGGGTAAAGAGGTGCAAACTCTGAAGAGTCTTAAAACTATCATGATAGCCGAGCTTACGGTCACGAGCGCCTGGCCAACTTCCATGATTAGTTGGGGTGGTTATGGTTTTGGATGGTTTTGGTTATGGTTTGGTTTTGGTTTGGTTTTCGGGACTGTTGAGTCCGGGTGACAAGATTTGGTTGCATGACTGTTGAGTCATGGCAACGAGATTGGTCTCGGTGTGAGACGGAATTGTTATGAGATGAAATGGTAGCGAATATTAGAAGGTGTTCATGAGCAAAATTTGAGAAAGATCAATGTCTGGTTGAGACATGGAAAGTGATGAGACATAATGGAGGTATGTTGGTATTTTAATACATGTTGGGATTACATTCACTTAAAGTTAAGTTGCTGTTTTATCGTTGTTTTGAGAAATAACTTTGCTTTCTGCAATGAGCCTTTTTATACCTTCCTTGTTGTGAGCTACATATCATATTTTCCCGCATTTGCTGAGTACATCATTGTACTCAAACTTGCATTATTATTTCATCATCAGCAACAGGAGAAGATTACTATGAAGACCAAGTGGAGCCTTAGGCGTGTAATCTGTCCTCAACCTTGCCTGCGGGGATGGAGTAGAGATGGAGCCGCTGCTGCTGCTTAGATTGCTTCCGCACTAGTTAGAACACTTCCGCTGCATAGAAATAAGACTTCCGCTGTAAGATTAGACTTCCGCTGCCAGCATGAGTCCAATTCTCATGAAACTTTGTAATAGACTCTGTTATTTGTGGTAACATATATTCTGAATTCAGTTTGTGGAACATATGTATATGTGTGATGAACATCCTGGGCACACATATGCATCAGTTCTTGGTTCCGTGGTTTTCCACAGAATTGAGGGCGTCACACAGAGGCGTTCCAAGAGATGAAGAAGTTCCTCACAATGCCAGTCATGGTGGCCCCTGAACAAGGCGAGCCACTGCTCCTCTACATCGCTGCCACAACCGAGGTTGTGAGCATGGTTCTGGTCACGGAGCGACCAGAACTCTGTCGCCCTCAAGTCCTAGAAGAAGCTCCTGGTGCCGTTGGTCTACAGCCCCAGGGCTCAGAATCGGCAGGAAATCCTTGGGATGGGGAAGCAATCAGGTCCCAAACAGGTGGACCTGATGTTCAATGCATATCTGGGTCCGAGCTCCCAGAATGCAGTTCCGGACCGGGGGGCCTGCGGGCCCCGAGTCTCGGACCTCCCCAAGAAGGACCAGTTGGGTCTCAACCATCTAGACCCGGCAACAGTTGTGCATCTGGGTCCGAGCTCCTATAGTGCAGTCCTGGACCAGGGTGCCAGGGGCCCCCGGGTCTCGGACCTCCCCAAGAAGAACCAGTCGAGTCTCAGCCATCTAGACCCGGCAACAGGCATGCATCTGGGTCTGATCTCCCAGAATGCAGTCCCGGGCCAGGGGGCCGGGGGTCCCCGGTTCCCGGACCTCTACAAGAAGACGCTTCATACCCCTCCAGGAGGGCCCAAAACCATCCAACGTCCAGTCTACTTCATCAGCGATGTCCTCCATGATGCCAAGACAAGATATCTGGAGGTGCACAAACTGCTCTATGCAGTCCTCGTTGCATCAAGGAAGCTGCGCCATTACTTCCAGGCTCATAAGATCTCGATGGTTACCTCATACCCACTGAGAAATGTCCCCCACAACCCCAACACCACTGGAAACATAGCTATATGGGCTGCGGAGTTGGCGGAGTTCGAGCTGGACTTGTTACCGTGCCATGCGACTAAAAGCCAGGCGTTAGCTGACTTCGTGGCAGAGTGGACTCCACCACTATGCCAGCCAGAGGGCCAGGACATCGGTGAACCAGAGCTCAGAGCTCCGGTCTTCACTGGGCCCTACTAGACTCTATACTTCGACGGCTCCTCACGAAAGAAGGGTGCCGGAGCGGGGGTTCTGCTCGTTACACCAACCGGAGAGCAGTTCAAGTACATGGTGCGACTTGACTTCAAGACGACCAATAACATCGTGGAGTCTGAGGCTCTCATCTTTGGGTTGAAGACCGCACTGTCCCTCGGCGTCCAGCAGTTTTTGGTCAAGGGAGATTCTCAATTGATCATCAAGAAAGTCAAGGGAGAGTGTTCCTACAATAACCCACAGCTTGCAGCATATCTCCTCCAAGTACATAAGTTGGAGAAGCACTTCTTATCCTTGGACCTGTGCCATGTTCCCGTGCCAATAATACAATAGCCGACGACCTGTCAACAAAGGCTTCCACTTGGGCTCCGGTACCTGAGGTGGTCTTTGAAAGGAAGTTGCTGCGACCTACCACCTGGCCGGCCAAACCAGCCAAAGGGGGCGGGACCAGCACCTCAAAGCTGGCGGTCTCGGCGGCCATGTTACCATGGCGCCCGCCAAGGATCATAAGCGTCACCGGGGACTCCGTGCAACCCGACACTCAATATCCAAGTGCTCAAGTAGGTCCCGATGCATGGATGACGAAGATCCGGGACTACTTGAAAGATATTTTCCTTACTGATTTACGTGTATCCGCTAAATGGATCTGTCAAAGTGTGTTGTCGACACTTCCCCCGGGCCTGCTCTGAGCAGCCCGCGGAGGTTCTTTTTCGGAGGGGCTAGACACTCATGGAGAGCTTACGCGTTAGGGACGATGTGATGAGAAGCTTGACACAGAGATTTTTACGTGGTTCAGACCGCTAGAACATAAAACCCTACATCCACGGTGAGCAGAGGTGCTTGTAGTATTGTTTGGAGCTCAGAACCGGAGTCCTGAGTTGGAGGATGACCTGAGTGCTAGAATATCTAGGGAACAAGTGTGCAAAGAGTCGAACCCTCAGATGCGAATGGCTAAGGAGCGAAATCTTGCTAACGTCGTCTACCCGAGCCTTTTATAGTCCAAGGCTCGGGCGGCTTACAAGGTGGGCCCGGGACCCAAAAGGTGGTCCCGGGGAGATTGCCTGCCACCTACCGTATATTGCAGTTACGCCGGTAGTAGTATCTGGCATAGGCTTCTGAGTCTTCGTTCTGCCACCCTGCCCATGCCTCAAGCTAGTCGTAGTGGTTGATAATGGCAGGGGCAGCAGGGGATGTCTTGTCGCTGTGTTTATTGGCGTACAGCCTCTGACGCGGCGTGCCAGTCTTCACTGTGACATGACTGGGCGCAACGGCACCTGACAGAGGTGTGCTCCGCGTCTCCGCGCCTTGGGAAGGCGCGGGTCTTGAATGCCTTGTACGGGCAAGGTAAGGTGCGTCTTTACTCTTGCTGCCTACCGCACGGGGGTAGGCAGCGCGACTCTGCTGGCCATGTGGCGGGCCCAGAGCTCTCCTCTGAGGAGAGGGTGGTCTGGCCCCGCTGGACACGTGGAGCCTTCAGAGCTCTCCCCGCGGTGGAGGAAGGTCCGGCTCTGCTGGCCACGTGGTGGGCCCGGAGCTCTCCTCTGAGGAGAGGGAGGTCCGGCCCCGCTGGACACGTGGAGCCTTCGGAGCTCTCCCTGCGGAGGGGGGAGGTCCGGCTCTGCCTGCCATGTGGCGGGCCCAGAGCTCTCCTCTAAGGAGAGGGTGGTCTGGCCCGGCTGGACACGTGGAGCCTTCGGAGCTCTCCCCGCAGAGGGGGGAGGTCCGGCTCTGCTGGCCACATGGCGGGCCCGGAGCTCTTCTCTGAGGAGAGGGAGGTCCGGCCCTGCTGGACACGTGGAGCCTTCGGAGCTCTCCCCACGAAGGGGGAGGTCCGGCTCTGTTCGCCACGTGGCGGGCCCAGAGCTTTCCTATGAGGAGAGGGAGGTCCGGCCCCACGGGACACGTGGTGCCTTCGGAGCTCTCCCTGCGGAGAAGGGTGAGGTCCTTAGGCAGTTTCCCCCTGTGCGCGGGGGTACCCCATATTGAGGGTACCGACAGTGGCCCCCGGGCCAATCTTGGGGGGGAGATAGCGAGCCCGAGGTGGGGCCCCCGTCTCTTAAACTCCACACACCTTCTCGAAGACCCGCTTTGATTGCTGTCAGAGCACAAACAGTCGTGGGATCGTGGGAGCGTGTGCCCTGCTTGATGGTTGCTTTTACTGCGGCGGTTCCCAAGGCTGCCACTTTTGCACGTCGCAGCGCCTTTTCAGGAACCGCCGAAGCGTCTAACCGGATTAACTTCTCGGGAGACTGACTTCTTGGCCCACCGCTTCTGCTGGATGGCTCGGGTCCACTTGTCATTGACGCTTAGTCTTGGAGCTGAAGCGGTTGTCCAAGCAGTGCATTCGAAGAGTTTCGAATCAATTTGAATTAAGTATGGGAAGTACAAAAGGGGATCTTATCTGCATCGCAGGCTTCCCTTCGCACTTCCCCGAGCTTGAACCTTCCTTGTTCTCTGAGTTCTTGCGCCCTTGTCTTGCAAGTTCTTGAGCTTCTGTTGGCCATGGCTTCCAACCTGCCTGAGAAGAAATGCGCCCGGTCCCCTCCGATGGCGTCGTTCGCGCCAAGCCAGGGGACCAGGGTATCTTCGCATCCTCCTTCTAGAGGTGTTAATCCGTCGGGTGGCGACCCTAAGAGGTCTCGGGCCTTCCATTCCGATGAGACTCCCCTCGGACAGCAGCGATCCGAGGGGCCCCGGGCACCCCGCCCTCCTTCTTCAGGCATTGGAGCTTCGAGGGGTGATGCCGGTGCTGCAATGCCTGGGGGCGTGTAAGGGCCTCAGTTTTTGACACTCATTTGCAGTGTTCATCACCACACCACACACCTCATTTGAGGAAGAATGATGAACACAAATAAAGAGCAAGTAACAATTATCAACATGCTCATTAGGGAACAAACTCACACATTGCAAAAGTGGTACTTCCCACATGTGATATAGATGGGCTGGACATATGAAAACTCCTACACTTTGTTAAGGATGTCCATGCCAAGTTCCACCCAAATTCAAAACCTTTTTGAGGTCATTTTGGGTATAGTTAGGAAGAGGGCAGTTTGAAACCATATTCAAATTCAAACTGTTTTCACCCACTGAATTTAAAAGTGGAAGGCATATTCTTGCTCAGCACATTGTTGTGAGCTCACACACCAATTTTCACTCCATTTGGAGTTGATCTTGACATGAGCTAAGGGGGAGAAATTCAAACTTTATTTGAATTTCAAACTGCACTTGTGCTGAAATTCATTCAAACCAAACCTCATTGGAACTTTGATCAATTCAAATGGCTCTTGGGTGAATAATTTGAATTGCCAAGGGTAGAATAGGGTTCACTGTTTACCACAGCTGTTAGGAATAAATTTCAGAGGTTAAAAGAGAAGTGGGACCCACATGTCAGCCTCTGCCTCAAAGCAAACCGACTGAACCACAGTTCAGTCGGTTCCCGGCAGCTGTGCGCGCGCGCCACCGAAGGGGGCAGCCGGCGCCAGCTCCTGCTGCGTGCCCCAAGCCGGAGACCAGCCGGCCGGGCTATTTATTCCCTCCCCGGCGTGCTTCAGTCACCATTTCCTCGAGCTGCCGACGCACACGACTTGTTTTTCCACTGCCATCGCCGCCGCTCGAGTTCCTGCTTGATCAAGCCGATCGCAGCCCCCTCTTTCCATTCCAAGGTCCCAGCAAGGTACTAGCAACCATCCTCCATCCTTCCCATTGATAGAAATCGATTGAAACCGAGTGATATCGGCTGTGCCGAAAGATCAAACTCGGAACTGGAAACCGCCGCACCTCGGGCTCTCGTGGACAGCCCAACCTGGGCGTTGTCACGCCCGAGCCAAGGCACCCTTGGACGCGCAAGTGATCGGTGCTGCTCATCCCCGAGCCACAGCTCGAGTGGTTGCTCACCGGCGGCGAATTTCCACTTTTCCCCTTTCTGTGTGCAGAACGACCCTCAGGTACGATTCTGTTTAATTCGTGCTCTAGAAAGGATTAGAGGGCCTCAGGCCACTCCCACACGAACTAGACACGGTGACGCACAAGTTGCCTTCACAACTCTGGGCCGGAGAACTTCTGTGCCCGGCGTAATTCAAGGTCTACTAATGGCGGAACGCACGGGGGGTATCGGGCGCACGGTGAGGACCTATTTCGGGCCTTCCCCGAGCTGCCCCGAGTTCATGTCGACCTTCTCTGAGGTCCACTGATGCTCCCCGACCGGTTTCCCAAGTAGCTGAGGCACTAGGAGCATCAGCCGACATGGCCGAAGTCGTTCCGATATGGCGGCTCGTCGCCAACCATGCTCCGGCCGTTGTCATGAGCAGCTGACCCTCGGATCATGTTCCCCAAGTAAAAGTAGGCAGGGGCGGCCAGAATCAAGAAGTTTGAAGCGGTACAGCAGCCAGCGGCGAGCTCTCCGGCGAGGTCCCTCGGCGGCGGAGCGCGGGTGTCGCGAGGTTGAAGAAGGGGGTGGACCCCAGCTGTCAGCGGCCGATATTTTGAATCGAGATCCGGCTGCGGCCGGGATCGGGTGTGCTGGCGCGCAAAAGCCTTGTGGGCCGCAGTGTGCTGTCGCTTCGGCGTGCGACGCGTGTCCCCTGGGCCCACGCGCGAGTTTAAACTTTTCCCCGATTTTCAGATTTCCTTCAAACTTCAAATCCTTATAACTTTGGCTAGAAAGCTCCAAATTGAGTGAACCAAATTTTTCTGGATTCAGCTCTCTGAGTACTTTCCAGAAAATCAAGTTTCACTTCATGAAATTCCCTAATTCTCCAGAATTAATTCCTTAATGTTTAAACTGTTAGGAATTTTAACTGGAGAATCCTTTGGCGGAAAATCCTGAAATTTTGCTGAGATGTTCACCAAAATATCATTGAGCTACCATAAAAATTTCAGATCCATTTGAGCTCATTTAGTCCACCTAATGGTGTGATTAGTAAAACTGTTCCAGAGAAAATAGAAAATGTTCAGAAACATTTTCAGGATTTTCTCTGAAATTGTTTAGCTCATATCTTTAGTTAGAGACTTCCAAATTAAGTGAGACCAACTCCATTAGAACCCTCTGAAAATCTAGTTTTCAGAAAGTCATAGTTTGTCTCATGAAAATCCCTAGAACACCCTAAGGGTTCCAATTAAGGTCAAGGACATAATTATTTGTGGAGGGCTCAAATGAGCTTTGCTGCAACTAAAACTTGACCAAGTCTTTGTTTAGGTTGTAACCAAGCCACAGTAAAAGTTTCACAGTCATTAGGTCTGTCTAGTAAGGGTTATAGGCTTCACAACTTCAAAGTTAATACAAAGGCCTCTAAATTAATACATACATTGTTCTTATCATGTAGTCGCTAAGGTCGAGGAGGAACCCGAAGTCCTAGACTTCGTTACTCCGGAGGAACAGCTAGCCTACGACCAAGAGCAGCAAGGCAAGCCCCGGTTTGCATTAACCTTTTTACAAATTTTTATTGTTTTGAGCACATACTTGTTTCCTTTGTTCTGTGCATTAGAGTCTTGTTTGGAAATCCAACTGCATAGCCAAGAAAACCATGGGTTGGGTTTAGGATTGAAAACCTCGTTAGCCACTGCATTGCTAGGATAGAGTAGGATTCGGTACAAGTCGAGTAGTTGGAACTACTCGCGAGAATAGGCTAGAGGCACATTGCTCGGGTAGAGATAGCACATGAAACACATGGTAAGAAAATGAGACCGAGCGGAGAGTAAAGGCAGCAGGACTTTGGGGCCTGTGTGCTGTAGTTCCGCTTGTGTCGATTGAGGACCGAGCCGTGTGCGGGCCTGTTGAACAAGCTAGAACAGTACCGAGGACCTACCGGCTATATGGGAACCGGGAAACTGATGTAACTCGGGTAGCTGGGTGTTGAGGCATTGCCCGTCGTTCAGAGGGTAGGTTGAGAGCTCGAGGTGTAAATCAGCTGGCGGCACAGAGATGCGCGTGCAGGGACCTCTTGCTCGGGACGATGGGACCGGTTCAATATTTGGCTAACGGGTGAAAGGTAGTCGCGTACGGCGTCCGTGATGGTTGTTGTAGGCAACATCGAGTACGGGCGTACGTGACGGGTTGTTCGGGTAACCCTGCAGGTGTAAATCGATTATAATCGCCGTCCCTCGCGGTCAGTGAGTACCACTTGTTCACTGTACCGTGACGTAGAAAGAACAGGCTAGTTACATGTTAAAATGTTGCTGATTGAAAGCTGGACATTGATTGTTAATGATATGTTGTAGCTTAGTGCTAACTAAAGTTCTTTTCAACTTTGGGCAAAGTACATGAGAGAAATGCGTTTCTTGTTTGATTGCGGCTCTCTCATGTGCCTTCGCGTAAGGTTCTCCACAACCTGCTGCTAAAACTTGAAAGTAAGGTTCTACTAATTAGGCGAGTCCTTGCAAATGATTTTACCTCATGTAACCCATTACCCTCATGTAGAAGTTCCATGTTTAGGTGAGACGGGTCAGACTTGCTGAGCCTTCGTGCTCACTGCTTGTGTTTGAAGCTTTTGCAGGGTTCTATGAGGAAGGGACTCCCGAAGAGGAGACGGAACCCCAGGAGGGGAACCCCGTCGAGTGGGAGTCGTGCACGCCGCAGAGTTAGTGTGCGTGTGTGCTAGCAAGGACACGTTCGAGGGCTGAACGTGCACTTGATGCTTAGTCTACGCCCGCGAGTGTGGACTAAACTTATTTTGATGTAAACATGTTGATAAACTTGTTTATGTAATAAAGCTTCCGCTTCCGCTTTGTACCTTTGACGTGTGTTATGCGGTGCTGTGCAACGCAGCACCCCTCAGCGTGATCCTGGCTCGACAGGACCCAAAGGGGTCGTGTCAGCGTGGTATCAGAGCTCGCTTGAGGTTTAACACAGTACAAAGGTCTCCCTTTTCAAAAATCCAGTGAGGAACGAGTTAGTAGCCCGTATAAGGATGTTATTAGTATATAGAAAGTGGCTTAGTAACCTATTTGTTATGTCGGAAAATCGTGCATCTCGGGACGTTCATGTCTTGGGGGGTGCACGTAAGCGCTGTCCACCAGTGCGCACAAGCTGAAGGGTGGAGCCCCACGGGTGGCAGGTAACCCGACCCGCTTTGATATCCTCTACGACTCTTCATGTCGTTTGGGGTATTCGAGCAACGTCTGTCCCTGGCGTGCGTGGTGCAACATGGGAGACCCCGTCACGTGGTCTGAAACGTGAACACGTAACTCAGGGCGTGTTTGGCTTGAGAACATCCGGGCGAGTGATGACGGCCGGATGTACCAACTGTATGGATTCCGGGCTCGGTGTGCAGCCGAGTCTGATGATTGGTTGAATTTCTGCAGGTAGCCTTACCACGAAACGGTAGACGTGTAGTATCCGTGTGCGAGTGACGAGTAGTGCCACTGAAGTAACGACGCCGGCTAAGTCCGGTATAGGTTTTTCCTTTGTGAGGACGTAGTACCGACATAATCTGGTGACGCCTCGACGTCACACCCAACAAAATGAACAACTTCATTTAAAATTTGATGGTTTTGATCCAAAGTAGTAAAACTTGATGTAACTCCTTCCCTTGAACAGGATATTCAAAGTTAACAAGCTTTCAACTTATAGGATGTTAAGGACAGAGCACTCCGTTTCCAGCTAAATTAAGGCTGAAGTTAATCAGAGGTTAGAGGTTGAGTTCTTTCGAGGTTGATGTCGTATGATACATCTCTGGAAAGCTTTGGAGGAGCTTTACAACTTTTCTGTTGAGTTCCAGAGGTGTTTCGTCCCTTAACCACTCGAAAAATGCAGCAGAGTTGAAACTGTCCAGAAAACAGGACGGAGCAAAGACTCTCTGTAAATTAAGCATAACTTCCTGCATAAAAATCCAAAAATAGAAAATGAGGTAGTTCTGGAAAGATTATGAGATGGGTTACAACTTTGTAACAGAAAGTTTTGTCAGATTAGGAAGAGAATTAACTGGGATTCTTGGATCAAATCAGTACCTAAGGCAGGGAGGTGCTGTCCAATTGTTTCCAGAAATTCTGTTAACTTTGACATCTCATAACTGTTGAACCAGAGCAGATCTTAGGCCAACCAAATACTTTCTGGAAAGCTATTGAAGTTAACTTTAACTTTGATGTTGAGCTCCAGGACTGGTTTTGCTTTTAACCTGGCCTAAATCAGATTAATATGGAAACTGGTCAGGGCTGTCATGGGAACAGCAGATCAGCAGTCAAATTTGTTTAAAAATTTGAACTATGTTTCCCAGTGTTAAGGGTTCAATGACATATCTTATGTTATAACTCAATGGTCTACTGTTTAAATAAATATTTGACATTTCTCAAATATATTTTTACAGATGGCAGCAGATAAACGGTTGGAGAACGGGTGGGTAGTTTCCCACTGCTCTGACCGTAGCGGCTACCCGGGAGCATTGTGGCTAATGCTCCAATATTTCGGGTACAACCAGATGCCGCAATACTTCGCCAAGGAAGAAGGCAAAGAGGGGAACAAGACGTGGACGATCCATGTCGAGGTTCCTGCAGGGCCTACGCCACCCGGTTGGGTGCCATTCACCGTCACGGTGAGAGGAAGACAACCGGAAGGGATGTGGCAAGTGGCAGCCCGTGACACTATGTCACGTTTCTGCCAACTACACGTGCAGGCTATGGAGGGAACTCCATACGCACTCGTTCCGGTGGAGGGACGAGCTCAGCATGTGTGGGAAGAGAGGTACCTAGAGGCAACAAACCCGAGTTGCCCAAGGTACAACCCCGCGGAGGCAAATCTCAGCCTCCAAATGAGGGCGGGAAACGCTGTGATGGACAGCCAAGCTGTTCATACGGAGCATCTCGCCACCAAGCTCAAGGAGAGCACAAGCCGTGGAGATCATTTTGAGAGTGCTCACAGTGCACTCCGCAATGTGCTCCTTCCGACGTTCAAGCGACTGAATGAACAACACAATCAGTTGCGTCGTCTGAAGAAGGCAAAGAAGAAGAGCCGTATTGACATTGCGGCGTTGCAAGAGCTGGTGCAGACCCTAACCCAGCAGAATGAGGACCTTGCTCAAGAGCGGGACGACGCTATTGAGGAAGGACAAGGCTGGGAAGAGGACTACAACCAGGCTATGGACGAGGTGCATGCATTGCAGGACCTCGTGCCCCGGTATTGGGCGTACCGGTAGTCTTGGGTCTTCCAGCCATGGGAGAACCTGGAATGGGAGAAGAGGTGGTAGACCCCGAGCCACCAGCAGAGGTACCGGAGGAGGACGACCCACAGGAGGTCGAGTTCTACTCCGAGTAGGGGGTTACGGTTGCCAAGTAGGGCAGCTAGGGTAGCGTAACCCAACTTTTGTAATCGGTGACATGTCGTGTAGACAGTAGCGTATGTATAGGTAGTGACGGCATGAGCACGACTTCTCGGAGGTCCGAGAATAATGTATCTTGTATAAAGTTTATGCTTTATCAATATATGTGAATGTTGTGCAAGTTAGTCATGCGTCGCTTCAATACTTACTGCTGTTTATGGAATTTTGAGTAAGACATGTGCTAATTGCTGCCGTGTTGAATTTCAGAATGACGCGTACTCGTGCCAACCCTGATGTTGGAGGTACTAGCCAAGGGGGAGAGACCTCCCAACCGCCTCCCGAGGACTCCTCGGGACAGCAGCAGCAACAGCAACAGCAAACACCGCCACCGCCACTGCCAACGGTTACATTGGCCGACATCGTCGCGGCAATGGCGGGTTCACATCAGCAGCATACAGAGCTGCTGCAAACGTTAATTGCGAATACGTCTCGCCCAGAGAGACGTCAAGATCGTGAGGAGCGCCAACAGAGCTCCTACTCCGACTTCCTGGCGACTCATCCCCCTGTATTCTCAAGGGCGGATGAACCACTTGACGCGGACAACTGGCTCCGCGCCATAGAGATGAAGTTCGGGCTGCTCCAAATCAGCGAGCAGCGCAAGACTCAGTTCGCGGTCCAGCAGCTCCAAGGATCCGCGAGCGCGTGGTGGGCCAACTTTTGTGCTTCACAACCCACCGACCGAGTGATGACCTGGGCGGAGTTTCGGACGGCCTTCCGGGCCTATCATATACCGCCCGGTTTGATGAAGAGGAAGACGCAGGAATTCCTACACCTGCAACAAGGGAGCCGGAACGCGCTGGAGTACTCCAGAGCGTTCAACGATCTCGCACTCTACGCGTCGTATCACGCAGATACGGACGAGAAGCGGCGGGACCACTTTTACCAGGGGCTTAACCCGCTCCTGAAGGACAAGCTGGCGATGTTCAATCGCGGCAGCCTCAACGACATAATTGATGCTGCGATTGTTCAGGAAGACTCCGGCAAGGAGTTGGCGGCGGCAGAGCGAAAGCGAAGCGCGCCGCAGAGCAGCGGAGAAGGAGGCGGTCCTTCTCAGAAATTTCGGATGGTGAATCGCCCACCATCAGGTCCGCGCTGGCAACCACCACAGCGGTCGATGCCGTTCCGCGGTCGGCCGTACTCTTCCCCGGCATTCCGGCCGGTACTGCCAGCACCACCGCAACAACAACAGCAGCAGCGGGCGATGCCGCGTGCGTTTGCACCTCCGCAACGCATGCCGGGCTTTCGTCCCCCGAGTACTCCACCAGCAGCGGCCACATGTTACAAGTGTGGTCGTCCAGGACACTTCGCGAGCAGTTGCCCGGAGAGGCAAGGCGGCGGAGTGGTACCACAGTTTCCGGGGAGGAATCAACCCCGGAACCCTACTAATGCGCGGCGGGCAAACCCTAGGCCCGGCACTGTCCACCAGCTTGCCATTGAGGACGTGCCGGAGGGCGAGCCAATCCTTGCGGGTATGTTCCAACTCCACCAGCATCCCGCTATAGTACTATTTGATTCAGGCGCCACGCATAATTTTATTAGCCAAGCTTTCATTGCTAAACACAGCTTGCCAATACTACCCACCGATAGTCCATATTTAATTTGTTCACCGGGTGGGAAGATTTCAGCAAGCGTAATGGTCTCCAAAGCACCATTATGCTTAGCGGGTAGAGTGTACCCCACGTCTCTCATTATCTTAGAGGGACAGAAGGTCGATGTCATCCTAGGGATGTCGTGGTTAACCCGCCACGGCGCTGTTTTAGACACCGTCCTCCGAGTCGTGCACTTAAACTCAGGAGTGCACGGTTCTCACTCATTATTTCTGGACAGTCCAGAAATAAAACTTCCAAGTGTCTATCAAGCCACAACCATCAGATTGGAAGACATTCCAGTGGTCCGAGAATTCCCTGATGTATTCCCGGATGATTTGCCGGGGGTGCCACCCGATAGAGAGGTGGAGTTCAAGATTGAACTTGCACCGGGAACCATGCCAATATCCCGAAGGCCGTACAAGATGGCGCCCAAGGAGTTGGCGGAACTGAAGACTCAGCTCACGGACCTTCTGGAGAAGGGTTTTATTAGGCCGAGCTCCTCGCCATGGGGCTGTTCGGCATTATTTGTCAAAAAGAAGGATGAAACGTTGCGGCTTTGCGTGGACTACCGTCCATTAAATGCCGTAACCATCAAGAACAAGTACCCGTTGCCACGGATCGACATGTTGTTTGATCAGTTGGTCGAAGCAAAGGTCTTTTCCAAGATGGATTTAAGATCCGGGTACCATCAGATTAAGATCAGGGCTGAGGACATTCCAAAGACAGCTTTTTCGACAAGGTACGGACTTTATGAGTACCTGGTCATGTCCTTTGGCCTCACCAATGCTCCAGCTCACTTCATGTATTTAATGAACTCGGTGTTCATGCCGGAGCTGGACAAGTTTGTCGTGGTCTTCATCGACGACATCCTGGTATACTCCAAGTCGGAGGAAGATCACAAGAAACATCTGCGTATAGTCTTGCAACGGCTGCGGGATCACAAGTTATACGCAAAGTTCAGCAAATGCGAGTTTTGGATATCGCAAGTGCCTTTCCTCGGGCATATCATCTCAGCGGAGGGTATCGCTGTGGACCCGAGCAAAATCACGCAAGTGCTGAATTGGAAATCCCCGAGAACTGTTCATGAGGTACGGAGTTTCCTCGGACTCGCGGGATATTATCGGAGGTTCATTCCGAACTTCTCGAAGATTGCCAGGCCAATGACAGAGCTGCTGAAGAAGGCTACCAAATATGTTTGGAGTCCAGCATGTGAAGCAGCATTCAAGGCTTTAGTCAAGCACCTAACATCAGCACCGGTTTTGGCGCAGCCAGACACAACAAAACCGTTCGATGTGTACTGCGATGCATCCGGCATTGGGCTCGGATGTGTGCTGATGCAAGACCGAAGAGTGGTCGCGTATGGGTCACGACAGCTTAGGAACCATGAGCAAAATTATCCAACTCACGATTTGGAGCTCGCTGCCGTGGTACTTGCACTGAAAATGTGGAGGCACTACCTACTCGGTAACCTCGTACATTTATATACCGACCACAAAAGCCTCAAGTACATCTTCACTCAGAAGGAGCTGAACATGAGGCAACGAAGATGGTTGGAACTGATAAAGGATTACGAGATAGAGATCCATTATCATCCGGGCAAGGCAAACGTTGTGGCAGACGCGCTAAGCCGCAAGTCACACGTCAATAATCTGACCATCACACCGTTGGAAGAGAGCGAACCACCACTACATGTGATTCCACATGGAGCTCTCTACAACCTAGCTTTGATCCCCACCATCCGTGAAGAGATAGCGGCAGCCCAGAAGAATGACAAGGGCATGTCACATTTGCGGAGACGTGTAGACAGTGGGGAGTTGAAATGTTTCCGGAAGGACGGAGACGGCGTCTTATGGTTCAAGGACCGGATCGTCGTACCCCGAAACCCGGAGTTAAGGAAGAGAATCTTTGATGAAGCTCACTTATCTAAGTTTTCTATTCACCCCGGCAGCAACAAGATGTATCAAGAACTCAGAAGCAAGTTTTGGTGGACACGGATGAAGCGAGAGACGGCAAAATACGTGTCCGAGTGTGATACATGTCGACGGGTGAAGGCAGACCACATGCGGAAACCGGGACTGCTGCGACCACTGGGCATTCCTGCCTGGAAGTGGGAGGACGTGAGCATGGATTTCGTCGTCGGTTTACCCACCACCTTACAGAAACATGATTCTGTGTGGGTGATCGTCGATCGGCTCACCAAAGTTGCCCATTTCATCCCGGTCAACACCAACTATAACGCCAAGAAGTACGCTGAACTGTACATCTCACGGATCCTATGCTTATACGGCGTACCCCGTACCATCGTATCGGACTGGGGCACTTTATTTGTGTCCCGTTTTTGGGAGCAGCTACACGCTGCCCTGGGGACGAAGCTGATCCGTAGTTCAGCCTACCACCCGCAGACGGATGGGCAAACGGAGCGGGTAAATCAAATCCTAGAAGACATGCTACGAGCTTGCGCTATCGACCACGGCAAGAATTGGGATGATCACTTGCCATTAGCCGAGTTCTCGTACAACAATGGGTACCAAGCCAGCATCAAGATGGCGCCCTACGAGGCGCTATACGGCAGGAAATGCCGCACACCACTGAACTGGTGTGAATCTGGCGAGAGGGTTACCTTCGGGATTGATCTTGTCAACAGCGCGGAAGAAAAGGTTCGATTAATTCAAGCGAACCTAAAAGCCGCTCAATCCCGACAGAAACAGTATGCGGACCGGAGGAGGCGCCCATTACAATTCGAAGTTGGAGATCACGTATACCTACGAGTGTCTCCAATGAAGGGCGTAAACAGATTTGGGGTGAGAGGAAAGTTAGCACCCCGATTCATCGGTCCATTCCAGATTACCGAAAGATGTGGATCGGTGGCATACCGGCTAAGATTACCAGAAGCACTTTCCGGTGTGCACGACGTCTTTCACATTTCCCAGCTGAGGAAGTGTCTCAAGCTATCAACTACCGTTCAGCTGGAAGACATTGAAGAACTGCAACCGGATCTCACCTATCGGGAGGAACCGGTGCAGATTATTGATGAAAAGGCCCGAACCACACGCAACCGTACGTTGTGGTTCTACAAGGTTCTATGGAGTAATCACTCCATGGACGAAGCGACATAGGAGAGCGAAGAATTCCTTCGCACTAACTACCCCGACTTTTTCACGTCGCATATTCGGTAATTTTCCACCGTCCTCTCTCTCATTTCACCTTATAATCTCGGGACGAGATTCTTTTAAGGGGGGAGGAATGTAAGGGCCTCAGTTTTTGACACTCATTTGCAGTGTTCATCACCACACCACACACCTCATTTGAGGAAGAATGATGAACACAAATAAAGAGCAAGTAACAATTATCAACATGCTCATTAGGGAACAAACTCACACATTGCAAAAGTGGTACTTCCCACATGTGATATAGATGGGCTGGACATATGAAAACTCCTACACTTTGTTAAGGATGTCCATGCCAAGTTCCACCCAAATTCAAAACCTTTTTGAGGTCATTTTGGGTATAGTTAGGAAGAGGGCAGTTTGAAACCATATTCAAATTCAAACTGTTTTCACCCACTGAATTTAAAAGTGGAAGGCATATTCTTGCTCAGCACATTGTTGTGAGCTCACACACCAATTTTCACTCCATTTGGAGTTGATCTTGACATGAGCTAAGGGGGAGAAATTCAAACTTTATTTGAATTTCAAACTGCACTTGTGCTGAAATTCATTCAAACCAAACCTCATTGGAACTTTGATCAATTCAAATGGCTCTTGGGTGAATAATTTGAATTGCCAAGGGTAGAATAGGGTTCACTGTTTACCACAGCTGTTAGGAATAAATTTCAGAGGTTAAAAGAGAAGTGGGACCCACATGTCAGCCTCTGCCTCAAAGCAAACCGACTGAACCACAGTTCAGTCGGTTCCCGGCAGCTGTGCGCGCGCGCCACCGAAGGGGGCAGCCGGCGCCAGCTCCTGCTGCGTGCCCCAAGCCGGAGACCAGCCGGCCGGGCTATTTATTCCCTCCCCGGCGTGCTTCAGTCACCATTTCCTCGAGCTGCCGACGCACACGACTTGTTTTTCCACTGCCATCGCCGCCGCTCGAGTTCCTGCTTGATCAAGCCGATCGCAGCCCCCTCTTTCCATTCCAAGGTCCCAGCAAGGTACTAGCAACCATCCTCCATCCTTCCCATTGATAGAAATCGATTGAAACCGAGTGATATCGGCTGTGCCGAAAGATCAAACTCGGAACTGGAAACCGCCGCACCTCGGGCTCTCGTGGACAGCCCAACCTGGGCGTTGTCACGCCCGAGCCAAGGCACCCTTGGACGCGCAAGTGATCGGTGCTGCTCATCCCCGAGCCACAGCTCGAGTGGTTGCTCACCGGCGGCGAATTTCCACTTTTCCCCTTTCTGTGTGCAGAACGACCCTCGGGTACGATTCTGTTTAATTCGTGCTCTAGAAAGGATTAGAGGGCCTCAGGCCACTCCCACACGAACTAGACACGGTGACGCACAAGTTGCCTTCACAACTCTGGGCCGGAGAACTTCTGTGCCCGGCGTAATTCAAGGTCTACTAATGGCGGAACGCACGGGGGGTATCGGGCGCACGGTGAGGACCTATTTCGGGCCTTCCCCGAGCTGCCCCGAGTTCATGTCGACCTTTTCTGAGGTCCACTGATGCTCCCCGACCGGTTTCCCAAGTAGCTGAGGCACTAGGAGCATCAGCCGACATGGCCGAAGTCGTTCCGATATGGCGGCTCGTCGCCAACCATGCTCCGGCCGTTGTCATGAGCAGCTGACCCTCGGATCATGTTCCCCAAGTAAAAGTAGGCAGGGGCGGCCAGAATCAAGAAGTTTGAAGCGGTACAGCAGCCAGCGGCGAGCTCTCCGGCGAGGTCCCTCGGCGGCGGAGCGCGGGTGTCGCGAGGTTGAAGAAGGGGGTGGACCCCAGCTGTCAGCGGCCGATATTTTGAATCGAGATCCGGCTGCGGCCGGGATCGGGTGTGCTGGCGCGCAAAAGCCTTGTGGGCCGCAGTGTGCTGTCGCTTCGGCGTGCGACGCGTGTCCCCTGGGCCCACGCGCGAGTTTAAACTTTTCCCCGATTTTCAGATTTCCTTCAAACTTCAAATCCTTATAACTTTGGCTAGAAAGCTCCAAATTGAGTGAACCAAATTTTGCTGGATTCAGCTCTCTGAGTACTTTCCAGAAAATCAAGTTTCACTTCATGAAATTCCCTAATTCTCCAGAATTAATTCCTTAATGTTTAAAATGTTAGGAATTTTAACTGGAGAATCCTTTGGCGGAAAATCCTGAAATTTTGCTGAGATGTTCACCAAAATATCATTGAGCTACCATAAAAATTTCAGATCCATTTGAGCTCATTTAGTCCACCTAATGGTGTGATTAGTAAAACTGTTCCAGAGAAAATAGAAAATGTTCAGAAACATTTTCAGGATTTTCTCTGAAATTGTTTAGCTCATATCTTTAGTTAGAGACTTCCAAATTAAGTGAGACCAACTCCATTAGAACCCTCTGAAAATCTAGTTTTCAGAAAGTCATAGTTTGTCTCATGAAAATCCCTAGAACACCCTAAGGGTTCCAATTAAGGTCAAGGACATAATTATTTGTGGAGGGCTCAAATGAGCTTTGCTGCAACTAAAACTTGACCAAGTCTTTGTTTAGGTTGTAACCAAGCCACAGTAAAAGTTTCACAGTCATTAGGTCTGTCTAGTAAGGGTTATAGGCTTCACAACTTCAAAGTTAATACAAAGGCCTCTAAATTAATACATACATTGTTCTTATCATGTAGTCGCTAAGGTCGAGGAGGAACCCGAAGTCCTAGACTTCGTTACTCCGGAGGAACAGCTAGCCTACGACCAAGAGCAGCAAGGCAAGCCCCGGTTTGCATTAACCTTTTTACAAATTTTTATTGTTTTGAGCACATACTTGTTTCCTTTGTTCTGTGCATTAGAGTCTTGTTTGGAAATCCAACTGCATAGCCAAGAAAACCATGGGTTGGGTTTAGGATTGAAAACCTCGTTAGCCACTGCATTGCTAGGATAGAGTAGGATTCGGTACAAGTCGAGTAGTTGGAACTACTCGCGAGAATAGGCTAGAGGCACATTGCTCGGGTAGAGATAGCACATGAAACACATGGTAAGAAAATGAGACCGAGCGGAGAGTAAAGGCAGCAGGACTTTGGGGCCTGTGTGCTGTAGTTCCGCTTGTGTCGATTGAGGACCGAGCCGTGTGCGGGCCTGTTGAACAAGCTAGAACAGTACCGAAGACCTACCGGCTATATGGGAACCGGGAAACTGATGTAACTCGGGTAGCTGGGTGTTGAGGCATTGCCCGTCGTTCAGAGGGTAGGTTGAGAGCTCGAGGTGTAAATCAGCTGGCGGCACAGAGATGCGCGTGCAGGGACCTCTTGCTCGGGACGATGGGACCGGTTCAATATTTGGCTAACGGGTGAAAGGTAGTCGCGTACGGCGTCCGTGATGGTTGTTGTAGGCAACATCGAGTACGGGCGTACGTGACGGGTTGTTCGGGTAACCCTGCAGGTGTAAATCGATTATAATCACCGTCCCTCGCGGTCAGTGAGTACCACTTGTTCACTGTACCGTGACGTAGAAAGAACAGGCTAGTTACATGTTAAAATGTTGCTGATTGAAAGCTGGACATTGATTGTTAATGATATGTTGTAGCTTAGTGCTAACTAAAGTTCTTTTCAACTTTGGGCAAAGTACATGAGAGAAATGCGTTTCTTGTTTGATTGCGGCTCTCTCATGTGCCTTTGCGTAAGGTTCTCCACAACCTGCTGCTAAAACTTGAAAGTAAGGTTCTACTAATTAGGCGAGTCCTTGCAAATGATTTTACCTCATGTAACCCATTACCCTCATGTAGAAGTTCCATGTTTAGGTGAGACGGGTCAGACTTGCTGAGCCTTCGTGCTCACTGCTTGTGTTTGAAGCTTTTGCAGGGTTCTATGAGGAAGGGACTCCCGAAGAGGAGACGGAACCCCAGGAGGGGAACCCCGTCGAGTGGGAGTCGTGCACGCCGCAGAGTTAGTGTGCGTGTGTGCTAGCAAGGACACGTTCGAGGGCTGAACGTGCACTTGATGCTTAGTCTACGCCCGCGAGTGTGGACTAAACTTATTTTGATGTAAACATGTTGATAAACTTGTTTATGTAATAAAGCTTCCGCTTCCGCTTTGTACCTTTGACGTGTGTTATGCGGTGCTGTGCAACGCAGCACCCCTCAGCGTGATCCTGGCTCGACAGGACCCAAAGGGTTCGTGTCAGGGCGTGCCCAGGGCTCAGGCGCCCCGGCCAACGCACGCCCTGGCGGCAGGCTCCGGCGGCTCTACCCCAGCTCAGAAGCCGGGGCTCCGTGCCCGTTGGAGCGTCTGCGTCCCTCGGGATTCATCGGCTACTGGGGGCGAGTCTGTTCCCCGGTCATCTCCGGCTAGCGGAGGATCTGTGCTGCAGCGTCCAGGAACTGCAGCGGCTTCGCCGGCCCCTAGGCCAACGCAGGCCTCATCTGTGCCGGCTGGAGCAACTCCCGTGACGGCGGCAGTAGCTCCCGTCCGTCCTCCGTTGCCAACTCAGAAGCCGGCGACTGCCGAGGGCTCGGCGGGGCCGACTGACGGCGCTCAACCCTCCAGTGCTGAGGAGGTGGTGGGAGTGGCCTCTGGCCCTCCGGCGGGCAGCGAGCAGGGGCATGTCGAAAGTGGTCCTGCTTCGGCGCCTGTTTCTCCAGATCAGCGCCTTGTCGCGGTCCCTGCTGCAGCGCCATCGTCTCCTTCTGAGGACGATGTGATGGAGGAAGTCGGGGGTGCGGCTCTGGCCTCTGCCGCCCCGCTGTCCCTGGCAGACGCCTTGGACCTTGCTCAGACGAGCGTCAGACAGGTCCTGGCCACGCTTGAGCATGAGCAGGAGACACAGGCTGAGGAGAGGAATCGCCTCCTCTGCTGGGGGCACCTCTTGAGACAGCGGACCCAGGAGGTCAGGGCGAAGCTCAAATCGAGGCGGGCGAAGCTTGATGCCATAGAGGTGCTCATCGACGCTCAGAAGAGGGTCGTCAACCGCCTGGACTCCGAAACCCGGCGGCTTCACCAAGAGGCTCGCGAGTCTTATGCCAAGGCCGCGGCGCACTCCTCTGCCCTGGAGGAGCTGCGTCTGAAGATGGTGCGCAGCGAGCGCGTCGTCACGGACCGGGAGCGCGCCTTGGCGGCTGAGGCGAAGAAGGTTGCCGCACAGCTGGTGGCTGGCGAGGGCGACCTGAGGGCCCGAGCCAAGGAGCTGGAGACTCAGGAGGCCGCTCTGGTCGTGAGGGAGGATCAGGTCTCCCGGGAGCACCAGGCAGTGCTGGATCGGGAGGTGGCAGCCGATTTCCGGGCGTCGGAGTTGGAGCGGCTCGCCCAGGGTCTCCAGCTTCGGGAATATTCTCTGGCGGCTAAGGAGAAGAAGTTCTCTGTGGAGGGTCCTGACGCCCTACTGGCAATCCGCCAAGAGATGGAGGAGCTCCAGGCTTCACGGTCCGTCGAGGCCCGTGCGGCTTGGAGCTTTGTCGACCAGGCAGGATCCGCCCTGGTTCCCCTCGGCTTCAGCCCGGTGAGGGCAGAGGCTCTGGCACAGAAGGTGGCCGAGGTGAACCCGGCGCTCGAGTCCATCGGTGCCAAGCTTGGCAGGATAGAAGCGGTGATCACCGACGAGCTTGAGGCAGAGGGACGGGGCCTAGTGAAGGAGGTCGCCACGAACATGCTGGCTTGCTTCCGGGGTCAAGACCCTTTCTTCTCTCTGGATCTGGTGAGACTAGGCCCCATCGTCGAGCGGGAGGAAGCTGCCAGGGCCAAAGTCGGGGACATGGCCGCCCTTGTGGCCTCTAGGTTCCAGCGGGAGTCCGGGGACTCCTAGGCAGTCGCCCCTGCAGCCAGAAGGCCCTATATCATTTCTTTTTCTTCATTTGTTTTTGTCGAGTCTGTAGCCCAGCTTGTGGAGCTTTTGATGAATGAACAAGCTCTTTGTTTCTTGTGTCTGTGCTTATCTTCTTCTTGGCTTGGCCTGGCCGAGTCCTTAGCTCCGCAAGGACCTCGGAGGCCTTCACCGATCTTGAAGTCTTGCACAAACACTTTCCTCAGGTCCCTGTTGCGTTAAGGGCCCAAGGGGTCTTTGGAGCTCGCGCCGTGAGGACGGGGAGGTCCGGATCTGCTGGCCACGTGGCGGGCCCGGAGCTCTTCCTCTAAGGAGAGGGAGGTCCGGCCCTGCGGGACACGTGGAGCCTTCGGAGCTCGCCCCTGCGGAGGGGGTGAGGTCCGGCTCCTCCGGTCTTGCCTTGGAGTAGTCTGGAGCTCTGGTCTTTCCCTACACGGTGCCCGTAGTGGCCCCCTGGTAGGTGTGGCCAATGCTTTGGGCACACCTACCATACTCCTGCGGGGGAGCTAAAGCCGGGAGGTCCTACACACAAGTAGGGGAAACGTAATTCTCCTCGGGAGCTCTCCCTTCCCTTTCTCATAGTCTTATTTGGCTTGCGGTCCTAGTCCGGTATACGGAAGGATAGCAAATGCAGACTAGGGATGAGAGTGGGAAAGGAGAGCTAGATGTACGGTGAGCACACATGGAAAGTGCGATCATAAAAATTAATGCGTAATTTAAATGAGCACAAGGGTAAGAGCGTGGCAGGACAGGTTTCTTTCCATATAAATATCCATAGGAGGAAGGCAGGCTAAACATGGAGACGACGACCCACCCCATTAAGAAGGGAAGCAAGACTCTATGCGCTTAGGGTCGGAACCAGGCCAAGCTGAAATGTAGTCCTGGACCGTCCCCTGGGACTTAGCCGCTCCGAGCGTTGTTCCTGGACTCTATGGGATTTATTACAGAAAGAAAAAGAACTGTCCTACTACTGCTCTAGGGATAAAACTTACGGAGGTGTTGTATGTTCCAAGGGTTCGGGAGCGGATCCCCATCATTGGTGGAAAGACGTACGCACCCGGGGCGGAAAACTTTCGTGACCCGGAAGGGACCTTCCCAGCTGGGAGAGAGTTTGTTGGTCCCTTTGCGAGAAAGTATGCGCCGCAGTACTAGGTCGCCTTCTTGCAGCTCCCGGACATGTACGGACCTTTGGTGGTAGCGTCGTAGCGTCTGCCGGTACCGTGCGTTGCGGAGCGCGCGTGTAATCGAGCCTCGTTGACGAGGTTGATGTCTTCACGCCGGAGGTTGTCCTGCGGGGCTTCGTCGTAAGCTCGGACACGGAGAGACTTCATGGTGATCTCTGGGGGAAGCACAGCTTCAGCCCCGTACACCATGAAGAAGGGTGTATCCCCGGTGGCTCGGCTTTGGGATGTCCAGTTTGCCCACAGGGTGCTCGGAAGCTCATCCACCCACTTGGCACCATGTTTCTTCAAGCCGTCATAGGTGCGAGTCTTAAGGCCCCGAAGGATCTCAGCGTTGGCCCTCTCGACTTGCCCATTGCTCTTTGGGTGAGCAACAGAGGCATAGAACACCTGTATGCCAAGGTCTTCGCAGTAGTCTTGGAATGCTGCGCTGGTGAACTGGGTCCCGTTGTCGGTGATGATTCTGTTTGGGACCCCGAACCGGTAGACGATTGACTTGATGAACTTGACTGCAGATTGCTTGTTGATGGTGATGACGGGTGTAGCTTCCGGCCACTTGGTGAACTTGTCGATGGTGACGTAGAGGTACCGGAATCCCCCGACGGCTTTGGGGAATGGCCCCAGGATGTCCAACCCCCACACCGCGAACGGCCACGAGGGCGGAATCATCTGTACCGCCTGAGCCAGTGTGTGGATCTGCTTGGCGTGGAACTGGCACACCTTGTAGCTCTTGACCAGCTTGACGGCATCCTGGAGTGCTGTCGGCCAGTAGAAACCATGCCGGAAGGCTTTACTGACAAGCGTGCATGAGGAAGAGTGACTCCCACATTCGCCTCCATGGATCTCAGCGAGCAAGTCGCAGCCTTCCCCCTAGGTTATGCACCGCAATAGGACGTGGTTGGCGCCACGCCGGTAGAGATCGCCTTCTACCAGCGCGTATCGTTTAGCCATGCGCACGATCCGTTCAGCGGATACACGTTCATCAGGGAGGATATTGTCTTTCAAGTAGTCCCGGATCTCCGTGATCCATGCATTGGGTCTGACTTGAGCTTCTGGATCTTGAGCGCTGGGTAGCACGGAGTCCCCAGTGATGCTTACGATCCTTGGCAGGGTTCATGGTAGCAGGGCTGCCGGGACTGCCAGCTTCGAGGTGCTGGTCCAGCCCCCTTCGCCCGGCTCGGCAGGCCGGGCTGTGGGCCGCAGCAACGTCCTCTTGAAGACTCCTTCGGGCACGGGGGCTCCGGTGGAGGCCTTTGTTGAGAGGTCGTCAGCCGTGGCATTGCCAGCACGCGGTACATGGTGCAGATCCAAGGCGAGGAAGTCTTTCTCCAGCATCTGCAAGTGGAGCAGATAAGCAGCTAGTTGCGGGTCATTGCAGGAACATTCACCCTTGACTTGCTTGATGACTAGCTGGGAGTCGCCCTGTGCCAACAACTGGCGAGCGCCCAAAGACAAGGTTGTCTTCAGGCCAAAGATGAGTGCTTCATACTCTGCCATGTTGTTGGTTGCCTTGAAATTGAGATGCACCATGTACCCAAACTGCTCCCCCGATGGCATGAGAAGCAGTACACCGGCCCCGGCCCCCTGCTTTCGCGAGGAGCCGTCGAAGAAAAGCGTCCAGTGAGGCCCGGTGAAGACCGGAGCTCGGGGCTTTGGTTCACCGTCTTCGTGGCCCCCTGGGTTGGTCGTTGTTGGCGTCCATTCGGCCACGAAGTCAGCCAGTGCTTGGCTTTTGACCGTGTGGCGAGGAAGGAAGTCCAGCTCGAACTCTGCCAACTCCTCTGTCCATTTAGCGACATTGCCGGTCACGTTGGGGCTGTGAAGAATGGCCTTCAGCGGGTATGAGGTGACCACCGAGATCCGGTGGGCTTGGAAGTAGTGGCGGAGCTTCCTGGACGCCACGAGTACTGCATACAGCAGCTTGTGGGCCTCTAGGTACCTTGTCTTGGCATCGTGGAGGACTTCGCTGATGTAGTAGACAGGCCTCTGGATGGTCCGGACCCTCCCCCCTGGGCCTGAGATGTCTTCCTTCATTGACTCAGGCCGGCAGGAGGTAGACGAGTCCGGGGGAGCCTCCGGGAGCTGGGACCCGGCGGCTTCTAGGCCGTCTTGGACCTTCGGGAGGTCGTCTTGTTCTCCTGGGAGGTCCCTGTGGACATCTGGGGGGTTATCTTGGAGCTCCGGGAGGTCCCGTTGGACCTCCGGGAGGTTGTCTTGGAGCTCCGGGAGGTCCCGTTGGACCTCCGGGAGGTCACCTTGGAGCTCCGGGAGGTCGTCTTGAGTCCCCGGGGTCTCCTGGTGCTTGTCACTTGCTACCGGAGCAGGCTGTGGTGATGAGGGGTCCGTCCGCTCTGCGATGAGGACCATGCTCACCGCCTCTGTTGTTTCCGCGATGTAGAGAAGCAAGTGCTCTTCGGGCTCGGGGGCTACCATGATGGGTAGGGTCGTCAGGAGCTGCTTCAACTCCTGTAATGCTTCCTCTGCTTCGTCGGTCCAAGCAAAAGGACCGGATTTGCGCAGGAGCTTAAAGAAGGGAAGTGCCCGCTCTGCTAGCCTTGGTATAAACCGACTCAGCGCGGCTACGCATCCCGTGAGTTTCTGGACATCCTTGATGCGGGCGGGGGGCCGCATCAGGTCAATGGCCTTGATCTTCTCTGGGTTGGCCTCAATCCCTATGACCAGGAATCGTAGGAGCTTCCCAGAGGATACGCCGAACACACATTTGTTAGGGTTCAGCTTAGTGCGCGTGGAGCGCAGTTTGTCAAAGACTAGAGCTAGGTTATCTAACAAGGATGAGCTCTGCCTGACCTTGACAACGATGTCATCGACATACACCTCATCTAAGTCTCTTATTAGCTCTCCAAAGGTTTTGTGCATAGCACGTACATAGGTGGGGAGAGCATTCTTTAGACCATAAGGCATAGAGGCATAACAATACAGACCATCTACTATGATGAAAGAAGTGTGTTCTTCATCTTTTCTAGACATAGGGATTTGATGAAAGCCCGAGTAGGCGTCTAGGAAGCATAGCATATCACAGCCTGATGTAGAGTCTACTATTTGATCTATTCTAGGGAGAGGGAATGGACCTTTAGGACATGCCTTATTGAGACTGGTGTAGTCGATGCACATATGGAGCTTCCCGTCGGCCTTCGGGACGACGACGAGGTTCACCAACCACCGGGGGTGGTGGACTTCCCGTATGAAGCCAGCGTCCAGCAGCTTCTTGATTTCTTCACGAATGAAGTTCTGCCGCTCGATGGACTGCTTGCGGGGCTTCTGTTGGACTGGCCGGGCGTCAGGGAAGATCTTCAGATGGTGCTCGATCACCTCCCTAGGGATCCCCAGCATCTGCGACAGTTGCCATGCAAACACGTCGACGTTGTGCTGCAAGAAGGTGATGAGCGCGCCTTCCTATTTGTTGTCCAGGCCCCCAGCTACCCGGGTGGTGTGGACAGCATCGGCACCGACTTGGACAACCTTCAGGGGGATGTCGCCCTCGTCGAGGGGTTGCACAGGGGGTGCTGAGGTCGAGGCACGGTGGCGTGCACTTGGGTGGAGCTGGCCCGGTTCTTCGCTGCCAGGAGCTGGTGCTCCGGCTGCTGCAAGCGCTTGGAGCTTCTCCAAGGCTGAAACTGCAGCAGTTTGGTCTCCACGAATCTTGAGAACACCTGTTGGTGTAGGCATCTTCAAGACGAGGTAGCCGTAGTGGGCTACTGCCATGAACCGGTACAGGGCTGGCCTGCCGATGATGGCGTTGAAGGGGAGGTCGGTCTCCTCCACGTCGAACAGAATGTACTCTGTTCGATAACTGTCCGGTGCCCCAAAGGTCACCGGAAGGCTGATGTTGCCATAGGGGACGACCTTTCCCGTCCTGACCCCTGAGAACGTGCTTGATGGGGTGAGCTTGGCCATCGGGATCTGCAGCTTCTGGAAAGCTGCACGGCTGATGAGGTCCGGCCCAGCCCCGCCATCTACCAGGACGTGATACATCTTCACGTTGGCGATGGTGGGGGCTACCAAGAGCGGTAGATGGACGGCCCCAGCCATGTTCCTGGGGCAGTGGGTGGCATCAAAGCTGATGGGGGTTCCCATCGACTTGAGGTGCGGCGCGGCACTTGGGAGAGGAGCCACCAACGCTACTGCTCTGCGCAGAGTCTTGACTGCGCTTCGGGACGAGGGGTCAGAGGACCCGCCGTAGATGACGTAGAGCGCCTTCCGGTGTTCGTCGTTGCTGGAGTTGGAGTCCTCACGGTTGTGCACCGCCTTCACGGCGCGTTGAGGCTCCTGGAACTCCGTCTGGTGGTCGATGTTGTCTTGGGCGTCGACCTTCTGCTTGCCCTCCCTTTGACGGAAGGAAGGGGCGTTAGCACGCGGCTGCTTCCCTCTGCGGAAGCGCTCCGTGAGCTTCTGGATCTCCCAGCACTCAGCAGCAGTATGGCTGCTGGTGTTGTGCACGGGGCACGGCTTGCCTTGGTCACCGTCCGGGGCTGGTGACTGTCGCGGCCTCTTGTCGGGGCGTGGCCCCCGAGCTCCAGTGGGTGCTGCAGCTGCTGCAACTGGAGTTTCAGTCGGCAGCATGATCTTGCCGCCGGCCTTCTTGACCTTTCTGCCGCTCCCATGGGGGGCAGCATTTGGTCTGGGCTGTTCTCCATCTTCGGAGACTGGCTGTGAGGGCCAGTTACGCCCTTCTACTGCCCTGGCGCACTTGTCTGCCAGGCTGAAGAGATCTGAGACGTCGCGCACTTCTCTAGTCGCGAGCTTCTCGAGCATCTTCTTGTCCCGTACACCCTGTCGGAACGCCACCACCACTGAAGCATTTTGGATATGGGGGATGGTGTTCCGTACCTGGGAGAACTGCTGGATGAAGGAGCGCAGTGTCTCTCCAGGTTGTTGTTGGATGGCGTGGAGGTCGAGCTCCGTGCCAGGCCTGGTGTAGGAGCTGCCAAACTTCGCAGTAAACTGCCGGCAGAGCTCTCCCCAGGAGGTTATGGAACCCTGGGGGAGATTCATGAGCTAAGACCGTGCTGGGCCGGTCAAGGCGACGGGGAAGTAGTTGGCCATGACGGCCTCATCCCCTCCTGCAGCAAGGATGGCGGTGGAGTAGATTTGGAGGAACTCCGCCGGGTTGACGCTGCTATCGTACTTCTCGGGCAGGTGCGGCCGGAACTTGCGCGGCCACTTCGCGAAGTGAAGGTGTGGCGCCAGGGCCGCACATCCTGCTCCTGTTGCTGCAGGTGTTGGTGCCGCAAACACTTGGTTCGCCGCTGGCACCGTGTACCCCGGTATGGGCAAGGCTGCGCCATAGACCGGGGGTGCCACTTGCAGGGCATATGGCTGAGGCATATGCTGCGTGGCGTATGCCTGGGGCAGAGGTCGTGTAGCGAACGTCTGCAGGCCAGGATGAGTCGAGGCGGTCGACATGCTGTCGTCGACCTCGCGGTTGCGACGCCTCTCTCAGCGTCGCTCGATGGTCAGGCGGGCATCTTCGCCCAGGTGACATCACTCCAGCTCCGACCTCAGGTCCGTAGATGGGAGCCTTGTGGAGCGAGAGTCTGCCGTCTTCCTGTCAACCGTTGGTGTGCGCGTCAGCGACACACCTGGTTGACCGGGACGACGTCCCCGCCGAAGTCGAGGGTTGGCGGCGGCGACGACGAGACAGTCTATGTCACGAATCCACTGCTGGGTCACTGACTGAGGCGCGTCCCCAGCAGGTGGACTGCACAGTAGCGCTCGCGCTGCAGCTAGTGCACTCCCGTGGGAGACACTCAGCGCTGCAGTGGATCTTGGGCTCGCTGGAGTCGGCGCTGCCGGAGTCGGCTGCTGGCTTCCAGCTTGCACCGGCGCACTCCGTCCTGAGTGTGTCGATACGTAGTCCCCGCTGATCACCGTTCATCGTGAACGTGGGCGGGGAGAGCTTGCCGCTGAAGGAAGCTTTGTCATCTTCGCCGGCGAAAGCTCGTCGCGCAAGGGAAAAGCCCCCGTCCTGGCGCGCCAAATGTCGAAGTGTGTTGTCGACACTTCCCCCGGGCCTGCTCTGGGCAGCCCGCGGAGGTTCTTTTTTGGAGGGGCTAGACACTCACGTAGAGCTCACGTGTTAGGGACGATGTGAGGAGAAGCTTGACACAGAGATTTTTACGTGGTTCAGGCCGCCGGAGTGTAAAACCCTACGTCCACGGTGAGCAGAGGTGCTCGTAGTATTGCTTGGAGCTCAGAACCGGAGTCCTGAGCTTGAGGATGACCTGAGTGCTAGAATGTCTAGGGCACAAGTGCGCAAAGAGTCAAACCCTTAGGTGCGAATGGCTATGGAGCGAACCCTTGCTAACGTCACCTACCCGAGCCTTTTATAGTCCAAGGCTCGGGTGGCTTACAAGGTGGGCCCAGGACCCAACAGGTGGTCCTGGGGAGATTGCCTGCCACCTACCGTATATTACAGTTATGCCGGTAGCTGTATCTGGCGTAGGCTTCTGAGTTTTTGTTCGGCCGCCCTGCCCATGCTGCAAGATAGTCGTAGTGGTTGATAATGGCAGGGGTGGCAGGGGATGTCTTGTCGCTGTGTTTATTGGCGTACAGCCTCTGACGCGGCGTGCCAGTCTTCACTGTGACGTGACTGGGCGCAACGGCACCTGACAGAGGCGTGCTCCGCGTCTCCTCGCCTTGGGAAGGTGCGGGTCTTGAATGCCTTGTACGGGCGAGGTATGGTGCGTCTTTACTCTTGCTGCCTACCGCGTGGGGGCAGGTAGCGCGGCTCTGCTGACCATGTGGCGGGCCCGGAGCTCACCTCTGAGGAGAGGGTGGTCCGGCCCCGCTGGACACGTGGAGCCTTCGGAGCTCTCCCCGCGGTGGAGGAAGGTCCGGCTCTGCTGGCCACATGGCGGGCCCGGAGCTCTCCTCTGACGAGAGGGAGGTCCGGCCCCACTGGACACGTGGAGCCTTCGGAGCTCTCCCCGCGGAGGGGGGAGGTCCGGCTCTGCTGGCCACGTGGCGGGCCCGGAGCTCTCGTCTGAAGAGAGGGAGGTCCGGCCCCGCTGGACACGTGGAGCCTTCGGAGCTCTCCCCGCGGATGGGGGAGCTGCGGCTCTACTGGCCACGTGGCGGGCCCGGAGCTCTCCTCTGAGGAGAGGGAGGTCCGGCCCTGCTGGACATGTGAAGCCTTCGGAGCTCTCCCCGCAGAGGGGGGAGATCCGGCTCTGTTGGCCACGTGGAGGGCCCGGAGCTTTCCTCTGAGGAGAGGGAGGTCCGGCCCCGCGGGACACGTGGCGCCTTCGGAGCTCTCCCTGCGGAGAAGGGCGAGGTCCTTAGGCAGTTTCCCCCTGTGTGGGAGGGTACCCCATATTGAGGGTACCGACAGGATCGCTCGGTTGGCTAAGGGATACCTGCTGGTAGAAGGGGATATCTACCGGCGTGGCGCTAATGGTGTCCTATTGCAGTGCATAACCCGCGAGGAGGGCTGCGACCTGCTCGCAGAGATCCATGGAGGCGAGTGTGGGAACCATGCATGTTCCCGCACGCTGGTCGGTAAAGCCTTTCGTCATGGCTTTTACTGGCCGACAGCTCTCTAGGATGCCGTCTACCTTGTCAAGAGATGCAAGGCGTGTCAGTTCCACGCTAAGCAGATCCATACACTAGCTCAGATGCTGCAGATGATCCCGCCCTCATGGCCCTTCGCTGTGTGGGGGCTGGACATCCTGGGACCATTCCCCAGATCCGTCGGAGGGTACTGGTACCTCTACGTCGTCGTAGACAAGTTCACCAAGTGGACAGAAGCTACCCCTGTAGTAACTATCAACAAGCAGTCAACAGTCAAGTTCATCAAGTCAATTGTCTGCGGATTCAGGGTCCCAAATAGAGTTATCACTGACAATGGGACCCAGTTCACTAGTGCAGTATTCCAAGACTACTGCGAAGACCTTGGCATCCAAGTTTTCTATGCTTTTGTTGCTCACCCAGAGAGTAACGGTCAAGCCAAAAGAGAAAACCCTAAGATACTCAGGGGACTCAAGACACGCACCTACAATAGCTTGAAGAAGCATGGTGCCAATTGGGTTGAAGAGCTTCTATGTGCACTGTGAGCTAGCCGGACGTCCCTCAATCGCTCGACAGGGGAAACACCCTTCTTCTTGGTGTATGGGGTTGAGGTCGTCCTCCCTCGAAAATCACCATGGGCTCATCCCGTGTCCGAGCGTACGACGAAGCCGTGCAGGACCAGCTCTGGCGTGAAGATATCGACCTTGTCGATGATCGAAGGTGGCTGGCAGCTGTCCAAAATGCACGGTACTGTCAAGCGCTCTGACGTTTTCAACAGTGGTTCGTGCGGAGTAGACAGCTTGAGGTGGGCGACCTGGTGCTACAGCGAATACTTTCTTGAGAAGGAGGGAACAAACACTTCGCCAGCTGGGAGGGCCCCTTCCGTGTAACACAAGTATGCCATCCCAGGTGCGTGCGCCTAGCCACAGAGGATGGGGTACCTCTACCCAATCCATGGAACATAGAACACCTCCGTAAGTTCTATCCTTAGTGCAGCGGTAGGGTTTTATTTTCTCTGAGAGGGTGTCATAGTGTCTAGAAACAGCGCTTAGAACAGCTAGTCCTGGGGGAGTCCTGTTACTCTCGACATCTGGGATGGGTCGTTGCCTTCTAGTACGGCCTGTCTCCTCCTATTAGAAAGAGACTGAAGTGACAGAGTTTTGCCTTGCCCTGTGCTTCCTCCCTTTATAGTTTGTGCTTCCTCAGGCATATCAACTGTAAACGGGTAAGCCACATTCCCTTGGCCCTAAGGTCAGCCCTGGGGCTGCCACGTGCTAGTTCTGGATATCACACGTGCCCTGGGCTCCGGCCCGAGCCTCCCCGCTGAGGTGAGGTCCGGGGCTGCCACGTGTCCCCTGGCTCCGAGCCGCCTCCCGCTGAGGACAGCTCCGGTGCAGATACGTGCCCTGGGCTCTGGCCCGAGCCTTCCCGCTAAGGCGAGGTCTTGAGCTGCCACGTGTCCCCCTGGGACAAGCTGAAGATAAGGACTGATCTTCCCTTAGGTCGTTACACCGCCGAGGACATGGAAGGAGTGGTAGCCGCATTGCCGGGGCACCCTGGGTCCTTACGCTGCTAAGGACCCGGAGGGACAAGCTCGAGACATCGGCAAAGAGCTATCCACGACGGTTAAAATTATCTGGACCCTTGCGCTGCTATAGATCCGAAGTCTACATCGACAATACAAGACAAAGAAAGACTTGAAACAAAGAAGCTTTCATTCATGACATAGTACAGGCATACAAAAGGGGATACAAGACGACTAAGGAACTCACCAGCTACAAGTCGAGCAATCTCCTGCTCCGTGGCATACTTGGTTGTCCCCCAAGCCAATCTCTGCGCAGAGAGACAGTCAGCTGCTATAAGACCGAGGTCGGCAGCAACTCAAGATGGACCGAGGCAACAGTGACATCCAGTGTTGCATGGGCCAAACGCCATATATGGCGGGTTTGGTTGTCCGCAACAGTAACTGGGAGAAGGCTTGATCACTCTGGACTTAACCTTCCTCTAGTACCGGCAGGTAGCCCATCTTCGGCGAGGCGCCTAGAGGACATGCCCCACACAACACTGGCATAGAGACTCTCTGTGAGTCAAGGATCATGTGCCCGACGGCCTCCCTTTTCATCGGCGAGCCATCAGGATGGCTTGTGCTTCTATCCAGGACCGTCAAGAAGAGGGACGCCTCAGTGAGCCGCACCGAAGGCCGCACACACACGAACATCTCGCAAAAGTGGACGAAGACGGCTGCCGATGTAAGAGCATCTGGTGGGCGAGAGTGCTAGGAAGTAGAAGCTTCCAGCACGCAAGAGGAGAACAAAGGCCACATGGTGAGGGAGGGTGCCATCCAACATCGGAAGGCCCTCTCTTATACATGACTTCGACCTCTGGCAGGGCAAAAGGTGCAACAATTGGGATTCCACCTCTGCACGCCGTGAGTTATTCACCTCCCCCAATGACGGGTTAGACACAGGTCCACCCGTCAGACACTGGGGGCCGAGCGGGTAATATCTCGGGAACGTCCTGCGGTTCCCAAGAAGAGCGGCGCGGTGGAACTATGGCAACCAACTCATTGGATGCCGCAATAAATGCCGCAAGGCAACCCCTCGAGCATGTCGCCGCGAGTTATTCACCTCTCTCAATGATGGGTATGACCCAGGTTCATCCGTCAAACACTGGGGGCCAGGCAAGTAACGTCTCGGGAACGTCCGGTGATTCCCGAGGAAAGCGGCGCGGTAGAACTGCAGTGACCAACCCATTGGTTGTTGTAGGAAGTGCCCCGAGGCAATCCCTCAAGCACGTCGCCTTGGTATTCGCTCCCGCCCAATGACGGGTAGGGCCAAGGTCCACCGGTCAGACACTGGAGGCCAGGCGAGTAACATCTTGGGAACGTCCGGCGGTTCCCGAGTCATGCAGCGCGGTAGGCCTGCAACCCATGGGCTACCGCAGTAACTACCCCAAGGCAACCCCTCAAGACATGCAGCCTTTTCATCTCCCAGGTACAACCACTCGTCCACTACATGAAAATCTCGCCACTGCTTCAGTTTCCAAAGTACGGGTTCAAAACCACCATGCGGCAGAGATGGGGGCCCCACCAGCGGACTTAATGCCTCCCCCGAGATGGGCCCGGGGGCCACTCTGAGTATACTGCAGACCGGGTACCCCCACATGGCGGATAAAAGACAGCCTAGGCCCCGACTCCCCGCTGAGGCGGGCCCCAGCGTAGCCACGTGCCCTTGGCCCCATGATCAGCCCTTGGGCTGCCACGTGTGCTTGAGCTCCGGAGCTGACACGTTCCCTGGGTTCCGGTCCGAGCCTCCCCGCTGAGGTGAGGTCCAGGGCAGCCATGTGTCCCCTAGCTCTGAGCCACCTCCTCGCTGAAGACAGCTCCGGTGCTGACACGTGCCCTGGGCCCCGACCCGAGCCTCCCCGCTGAGATGAGGTCCGGGGCAGCCACGTGTCCCCTGGCTCCGAGCCACATCCCCGGTGAGGACGGCTCCGGTGCTGACATGGGCCCTAGGCTCCAGTCCGAGCCTCTCCGCCGAGGTAAGGTCTAGAGCTGCCACGTGTCCCATGGCACCAAGCCCGTCGATAAGAGCTCCAGAGCCGCCACGTGCTCCGTGATCCATCATGGGTCGTGGGTCGACGAAGTCAAGAAGGAAGTGCACTGTCAGGCTTTGCATTCAAGGCTCGCACCTTCCCCAGAAGCATGGCGTGCTGCACACGCTTCCGTTCCTTGCACGTTCGCCATTACAGTGACAAGACAGGACGGAGAGGCGTGACAGCAGTACACTGCTGCCCAACGGAACAAAGCCACCCAAGCAGGGCGAGAAGAACCGGCGACAAGACGGTGTATTCATCATCACCTGACACGCAGACAGGGGCACTCAGCGTGCCGAACGGCAGGACTTAACTCTCCCGCCGGCCACTCTACTCAGAGGACGAAGCCCTATATTGTGTATAGGGTTGACTTAGCTCTAGGGCCACCTGTCGGGCCCTAGGCCCCTTTGTAACCACCCCGGCCTTGAGCTATAAAAGGACCGCGGTGACCACCCTAAAAAGGGTTCACACCCAGCACCCTCTCACGCACATACAAGCAAATAATACAACAAGCACTTCCATGGACGTAGGGTATTACGCTCCGGCGGCCCGAACCACATAAATCTCAATGTTCACCCGCTCCCTCGAGCCCAGGTCGCGTAGGGTGCCAAGCCCCCTCCGAAAAAAAGAACCTTGCGGGCTGCTTCCGAGCAGGCCAGGAGGAGTGTCGCAGCTCACACTCCAACAGTAAGCACAAACTGTAAAGAGAGAATGCGCAGGGTAAGACAAAATTTTCTCATTTAAGGCTTCCTTCATAAGAGGGAACAGGTCGTACAAGAAGGCGGCGACCCGCTACGGATGACAAGGGTAGCAGGACTCCTCCGGAGCTTAGCTGTTCTAAGCGCTGTTCCTAGACACTATGACACCCTTACAGAGAAAATAGAACCCAACCGCTGCACTAGGGATAGAACTTACGGAGGTGTTCTGTGTTCCATGGATTTGGTAGAGGTACCCCATCCTCTATGGCTAGGTGGTAGAACCTGGGGCGGCATATTTGTGCTGCTCGGATGGGGCCCTCCTAGCTGGGGGAGGGTTTGTCATCCCTTCTCAAGAAAGTATTAGCCGAGGCACCAGGTGTCCCTACCTTGGGCCGTCTACTATGCACATACCGTTGATGATATCGCCGGAGCACTTAGCGGTGTAGCGCATTTCAAGCAGCCTCTTGCCATGTTGCCTTGTCAACGAGGTTGATATATTCACGCGGAAGCTGGTTCTGCGTGGCTTCGTCATATGTCTGGATGTGGGATGAGCCCTTGGTGTGTTCCAGGGGGAGGGCGGCCCTGACCCCCTTCTCCAGTGTAAGAGGGTGTTTCCCTTATCACACGACGAGGGGAACATCTGGCTAGACGTGGAGCGTCTTGCGCCGCTCAATGTCGGCGCTGGAGTCGGAGTGGCCGTAAACGGCTTTCAACGCCCGCTCGGCGTCTTGATACTCCATTTCCTGCTCAGTGCTGGCCTTAGGTTTGGCCTTTTGTTTGCCCTCCCGATGGCGGAAGGGTGCGCCATCTTGGTGCGGCCGCTATTGTTGCAGCTCATGGAAGCTCTCCGCAAGCTTCTTGATCTCATGGCAGTCGCTAGTGCCGTGGCGGCTGGAGATGTGCAGCGGGCACCACTGGCCTTCGTCGCTGGCAGACGATGGTTGTGGGCGCTTGTCAGTGCGTGGAGCTCGGCCCCCACCGGCTGATGCTAGGGGGGGCAGCGGGTGGCCCGGCCAGAGGCTTGTTCCTGCCCCCGGTCTTGTTCTTCTTGCTACTGCATGGAGCAGCAGCCTCTCCGGCACAACCTGCCACGGAGGCAGCGCGTAAGTGCCAGTCTTGGCCTTCCACCCTCCTGGCACACTTGTTGGCCAGGCTGAAGAGCTCAGAGACGTCCTGCACATCATGCGTGGCCAGCTTCTCGAGCATCTTCTTGTCGCGGATGCCTTACCGGAAGGCGATGACGACGGAGGCGTTGGAGATGTAGGGGATGGTGTTCCTAACCTGGGAGAACCGCTGGATGAAGGATCGCAGCGACTCCCCATCACGCTGACACACGGCGTGGTGGTAGAGCTCGGTGCCGAGGCGCGTGTAGGAACTCCCGAAGTTGGCTGTGAATCTCCAGCACAACTCTTCCCAGGACGTGATGGAGCCTGGGGGAAGGTTCATGAGCCATGACCAGGCTGTGCCGGTCAGAGCCATGGGGAAGTAGTTGGCTGGCCTCATCCCCTTCTGCAGCTGGGATGGTGTTGGAGTAGATCTGCAGGAACTCGGCGGGGTTGACTGTCCCATTGTATTTTTTTCGGCAAGTGGGGTGTGTGAGCTCAACCTCGAACCAAACAAGCAACGGGGCAAGAACTTAGGTGGCCAGACCACCATACGAAGGTGCAGGGCGAGCGCCATGCAGCCTCCTACTGCCCCTGGAGAGGCAGGCGTAGGTGGGGCGCGTCCCACTGGTACAGCGCTCGGAGTGCCGTACTCTCCTTCGAGGTTGCGACGCCTCTCACGGCGTCGTTTGATGGTGAAACGACCATCTTTTCTTGCAAGGCGACGGTCTAGCTCGACCCTGAGGTCAGCTGTAGCCGTCGCACGTGTGGCTGCCATCACACGGGCCACCGTCGGCGTACGCGACTGCTCTAGCGAGGGTTTATCCCGCTGTCTCCTATAGATAGGAGAGCTCATGGCAGCAGCAACGAGGTGGTCGACGTCATGTCGCCACTGCTATGTCGCCTCGGGGGTGGCGTCCTCGCCTGGAGGGTTGTGGAGCAGAGCGCGTGTTGTGGCCAGCACGCTCTCCGAACTCGGTCGTGGTGGTGTTGTCACCACTATTGGAGTAGAGGGCCGCCGAGATGAAGCGTCTACTGGCGGTGTAAGCGCTGATGGCACACCCGATCGTACGGTCGCCTGCCCGTACTGTCCTGGGCGCCGCGAGCGCCGCAGGCATTCCGACCATCTGACCGTCGTCTTTGCCTGTTCTGGGCGCTGTGGGCGCCGTAGGCACGCCGACCGTCTGGCCGTCGGCCTGGCCAGTCCTGCCCTCTTTGGAGAGGGAGGTAGCTTCGTCATCTCCCGCATGAAGACGATGACGAGTTGGGTGAGAAGGATCGCCATGAGAGGTGATGTTCACCATGGTCACGTCAAGAGCATGAAAAGCCCCCTTCCTGGCACGCCAAATGTTGGAGTGTGAGCTACGACACTCCCCCCGACCCGCTACTAGAGCGGCCCACGGAAGTTCTTTGATTGGAGGGGCTTGGAGCCTCGCACGTGACCGTACTCGAGAGAGTGGATGAACACCAGGATTTACGTGGTTCGGGCCGCCGGAGCATAATACCTTACGTCCACGGGTGAGTTTGCTCTATTGCTCGTGCGTATGAGCATGTGAGGGTGCTGGGTCGCGAATGAGGAACCCTCTGTCAGATGGTCACCCCGGTCCTTTTATAGTACAAGGCCGCCGGGGTGGTTACAATGTGGCTTGGGACCCGATAGGTGGCCCCGAAGCTAGGTGAACCCTATACATGATCTAGGGTTTTACACTCTGAGTAGAGTAGTCAGTGGGGGAGTTAAGTCCCGCTGCCTGGCGAGCTGAGCGCCCATGTCCATGTGTTAGGTGATGATGAAGACGCCGTCTTGTCGCCGCGTCTTCTCGCTCTGCTGGGTGGCTCAGTGCTGTTGGGTGGCACTGTACCGCTTGCATGCCTCACCGTCCTGTCTTGTCACTGTAATGGTGAATGGGCGGAGGGAAGAGGCGTGCATAGTATGTCATGCTTCTGGGGAAGCCGCGAGCCTTGAATACTTGACCTGACAACACACTTCCTCCTTGACTTCATCGTCCCACGGCCCACGACGGATCGTGAGGCATGTGGTGTCTTTGGAGCTCTCATCGACGTGTACGGAGCCGGGAGACACGTGGCAGCTCCGGACCTCACCTCAGGAGGGGGGCTAGGTCCGGGGCCAAGGACACGTGGCGGATCCAAAGCCCTCCTTAGCAGGTTAGGAGGTTCGGAGCCCCCAGACACGTGGCAGCTCTGGACCTCACCTCATCAAGGAGGCTAGGTCCAGGGCCAAGGGCACATGGCGGTTCCGGAGCCCTCCTCGGCAGGGAGGAGGTTCGGAGCTTGGGGACACGTTGCAGCACCGGACCTCACCTCAGCAGGGAGGCTAGGTCGGAGGCCAAGGGCATGTGGCGGCCCCGGAGACCTCCTTGGCGGGGAGGGGTCCGGAGTCCGGGGACACGTGACAGCTTCTGTAAAGGCCTCAGTTTTTGACACATTCAAAATGTTCATCACCACACACACACACATCTCATTTGAAGAAAGATGATGAACACATTTGAAGAGCAAGTAACCATTATCAACATGATCATTAGAGAACAAACTCACAAAATGCAAAAGTGGTATTTCCCACATACATCATATAGGGGCTGGGCATATGAAAAACTCCTACACCTTGCTAGGAATGTCCATGCCAAGTTTCACCCAAATTCAAAACCATTTTGAGGTCCTTTTGGGTATAGCTAGAAAGAGGGTTGTTTGAACTCAAATTCAAATTCAAACTGTTTTTATCCCATGAATTCAAAAGTGGGAGGCATATTCTTACTCAGCACATTTTTGGGAGCTTGCACACCAATTTTCACTCCATTTGGAGTTGATCTTGACATGAGCTAAGTGTAGAAAATTCAAACTTTATTTGAATTTCAAACTGAATATGTGCTGAAACTTAGTCAAACCAACCCAATTTGAATTCTAACCAAGTCAAATGGCTCAGAGGTGAATAATTCAAATCACCATGGGCATTGTAGGGCTTACTATTTACAACAGTAACATGGAGTTAAGTTCGGAGGTTAAAAGGGGAGTGGGACCCACATGTCAGCTACTGAAGTGATTCAACCGACTGAAAACTTTCTCACTCGGGTCTCCGGGCTTCAGCAGCGATCGCCACCGAGGGGAGGCCGCCACGCCACCATCTGCTTGGCCACGCGCGGGCGCAGGGCGGTTCTGAGCCTTCTTAAGGCGCTCCTCGCTTCTGCCAAGGTCTCCTCACCCGTTCTCCCCCTCGCAAGAACACAGAACCCGAATTCTTCCCTCCGCCGCTCGGAACCAATCGGAGAGCCACGATCACAGCCTCCCCGCTTCCTCCAGAGCTACGACAAGGTACTAGGAACCTTCCTTCTTCTTCCCTGTCGCTAGAAATCGGCTGAACTCGGGTGATCTCGGCTATACCGAGAGTTCCGTTCAGTGACCTAAACCCGCCGCACTTCGGGCTCCCGTGGACAGCCCAACCGGGAGGTTGTCACGCCCGAGCTAAGGCGTCCCTGGATGTGTTGGTGACCAGTGCTGCTCAACCCCGAGCCACCGCCCGAGGGCTTGATCGCCGGCGGTGGATTTCCAGTTTTCCCCTTTCTTGGTACAGACCGACCTTCGGGTGCGGTTCTGTCAAATTCACGCTCTAGGAAAGGTTAGAGGGTCTCAATGCATTCCTACACAGACTAGACTTGGTAGCGCACAAGTTGCCTTCACAACCCTTAGCCTGAGAACCCCTGTACCCGGCGTATTTCGAAGCTTGCCGACGGCGGATCCTGCGGGAAGCATCGGGCGCACAGTGGGAGCCTACTTTGGACCTCCCACGAGCTGCTTCGAGCCCATGCCGAGGTTCCTGAGGAACCACTGATTCATTCCGGATGTTTTCTCGGTCGGTTAGGGTGCTAGGGAGGTCGGCCGAAACGGCCTAAGTCCTTCCGGAGTTATCGCTCGTCGCCAACCATGTGCCGGCCATTTTCATGACGAACTGGGCCCGGAATCATATTCCCCGAGTGGACTTAGGCAGGGGCGGCCAGGATCGTGAAGTTTGGAGCACCACAGAAGCTGCCGGCGAGGTGTCGCGGCGGCCGAACGAGGGCGTCGGGAGGTAGACGAAGCCGGGTGGCCCACGTGTCAGCGGCTCAGATTTAAATCTGGGATCGGTCTGCGGCTCAGATCCAGTGTGCTGGCGTGCAAAAACTCCATGGACCCCGGTGTGCCATCGCTCCAGCGCCCAACACGTGTCCCCGTGGACCCACCGGCAGATTTAAACTTTTCCCGATTTTCAGATTTCATTCAAACTTCAAATCCTCATAACTTGGGCTAGGAAACTCCAAATCGAGTGAACCAAATTTTGTTGGATTCAGCTCTCTGAGTAATTTCCAGAAAATCAAGTTTCACTTCATGAAAATCCTTATTTCTCCAGAATTAATTCTTCAAAATTTAAATTGTTTGAAATTTTAACTGGAGAATCCTTCGGAGGAAAAGTCTGAAATTTTGCTGGGATGTGCACCAAAATATCCCTGAACTACCATAAAAATTTCAGATCCATTTGATCTCGTTTGATCCACCTAATGGTGTGATTAATGAAACTGTTCCAGAGAAAATAGAAAAGAAACATTTTCAGAATTTCTCTGAAATTGTTTAGCTCATATCTTTAGCTAGGAACCTTATAATTAAGTGAGACCAACTCCACTAGAACCCTCTGAAAATCTAGTTTTCAGAAAGTCATGGCTTGCTCCATTAAAATCCCTAGAACGCCCTAAGAGTTCCAATTAAGGTCAAGGACATAATTATTTGTGGAGAGCTCAAATGAGCTTTGCTGCAACTAAAACTTGACCAAGTCTCTGTTTAGGTTGTAACCAAGCCACAATAAAAATTTGAGAGTCATTGGGTCTGTCTAGTGAGACTTATAAACTTCACAAGTTGAAATTCAATTCAAATGCTTTTAAATTAATACATGTACTTGTATATCATGTAGTCGCTAAGGTCGAGGAGGAACCCGAAGTCTTAGACTTCGTCACTCTGGAGGAGCAGCTAGCCTACGACCAGGAGTAGCAAGGCAAGCTCCGGTTTGCATTAACCTTTTTACAATTTTTTATTGTTTTGAGAACTTACTTGAGTACCATTAATTCTTGCATTAGAGTCTTGTTTGAAAACCCAAATGCATAGCCAAGAAAACCATGGGTTGGGATTAGGATTGAAAACCCCATTAGCTAATATAATGCTAAGTTAGTGTAGGATTTGGTACAAGTCGAGTAGTTGGAACTACTCGCGAGCATAGGCTAGAGGCACTCGACTCGGGTAGAGATAGCACATGATACACATGGCAAGAAAAATGAGACCGGGCAGAGCGTAAGGGCAGCAGGACTTTGGGGCCTGGGTGCTATAGCTCCACTTGGGTCGATTGAGGACCGAGCCGTGTGCGGGCCTGTTGAACAAGATAGAACAGTACCGAAGACCTATCGGCTATATGGGAACCGGGAAACCGATGTAACTCGGGTAGCGGGGTATTGAGGCATTGCCCATCGTTCAGAGGGTAGGTTAAGAGCTTGAGGTGTAAATTGGTTGGCAGCACTGAGATGCGCGTGTAGAGACCTCTTGCTCGGGACGATGGGACCGGTTCAATACTTGGCTGACGGGCGAAAGGTGGTTGCGTACGACGTCCGTGATGGTTGCTGTAGGCAACATCGAGTACGGGCGTACGTGACGGGTTATTCGGGTAATCCTGCAGGTGTAAATCGATTATAATCGCCGTCCTTCGTGGTCAGTGAGTACCACTTGTTCACTGTACCATGACGTAGAAAGAACAGGCTAGTTACATGCTAAAATGTTGCTGACTGAAAGATGGACTTTGGTTGTTAATGATTTGCTTTAGTTTAGAGCTAATTAAAGTTCCTTTCAACTTTGGGCAAAGTACATGAGAGAAATGCATTTCTTGTTTGATTGCGGCTCTCTCATGTGCCTTAGCGTAAGGTTCTCCACAACCTGCTGCTAAAACTTGAAAGTAAGGTTCCACTAATTAGGCGAGTCCTTTGCAACTTATTTTACCTTGTGTACCTATTACCCCTCATGTATAAGTTTCATGTTTAGGAGAGACGGTCAGTCTTGCTGAGCCTTCGTGCTCACTGCTTGTGTTTGAAGCTTTTGCAGTGTTCTATGAGGAAGGGACTCCCGAGGAGGAGACGGAACCCCAGGAGGGGAACCCCGTCGAGTCGGAGTCATGCTCGCCGCCGTGTTAGTGTGCGTGCGTGCGTGCTAGCAAGGACACGTTCACGGGCTGAACGTGAACTTGATGCGTAGTCTACGCCCGTGATTGTAGACTGAATATATTTTGTTGTAAAAATATTCATAAACTTGTTTATGTAATAAAACTTTGCTTCCGCTTTATGCCTTTGATGTGTGTTATCCAGTGCTGTGCAACGCAGCACCCCTCAGCGTGATCCTGGCTCGACAAGACCGTGGGGTCGTGTCAGCATTGGTATCAGAGCTTGCTTGAGGTTTAACGCACTAAAAAGGTCATCTTTTTCAAAAATCTAGTGAGGAACGAGTTATTAGACCATATAAGGATGTTATTAGTGTATAGAAAGTGGCATACTAACCTATTTGCTTATGTCGGAAAATCGTGCATCTCGAGACTCTTAATGTCTTGGGCGGTGCACGTAAGCGTTGTCCACCAGTGCGCACAAGCTGAAGGATGGAGCCCCATGGGTGGCAGGTAACCTGACCCGCTTTAATATCCTCTACGACTCATCATGTTGTTTGGGGTATTCGAGCAACGTCTGTCCCTGGCGTGCGTGGTGCAATTTGGGAGACCCCGTCACGTGGTCAGTAACGTGAACACGTAGCTCAAGGTGTGTTTGGCTTGAGAACATCCGGGCGAGTGATGACGGTTGGGTGTGCGAACTGTATTGATACCGGGCTCGGTGTGCAGCCGAGTCTGACGATTGTGTGAGTTATCTGCAGGTAGTCTAACCATGAAACGGTAGACGTGTAGCATCCGTGTGCCAGAGACATTTAGTGCCACTGAACTAACGAAGCCGGCTAAGTCCGGTATAGGTTTTTCTTTGTGAGGACGTAGTACCGACATGCTCCGGTGACGCATCGACGTCACACTCCACTAAATGAACAACTTCATTGTAAAACTTGAAAGTTTTAATCCAGATTATTAAAACTTGATGTAACTTCTTCCCTTAATCAGGATATTCAAAGTTAACAAGTTTTCAACTTATAGGCTGCTAAGGACAGAGTCCCCTGTTTCCAGCTGAATTAAGGCTGACGTTAATCAGAGGTTAGAGGTTGAGTTCTTTTGAGGTTGGGGTCATGTGATACATTTATGGAAAGCTTTGGAATAGCTTTACAACTTTTTTGTTGAGGTCCAGAGGTGTTTCATACCTTAACCAATCGAAACATGCAGTGAAGTGGAAACTGTCCAGAAAACCGGGCAGAGCAAACACTCTCTGCAAAGTCTCTGTAAATTGAGCATAACTTCCTGCATAAAAATCTAAAAATATAAAATGAGGTAGTTCTGGAAAGCTTATGAGATGGGTTACAACTGTGTGACAGTGTGACGCCCTCAATTCTGTGGAAAGCCACGGAACCGAGAACTAATGCATATGTGTGCCCAGGATGTTCATCACACATACACATATGTTTCACAAACTGAATTCGGATTATATATTACCACAAATAACAGAGTTTGTTACAATACCTCATGAGTCTTGGACTCATGCTCACAGCGGAAGTCCTTATTTAAATGCGGAAGCAAAAACTAATGCGGAAGCAAAACTAAGCAGATGTGGCTCCATCTCTACTCCCTCCACAGGCAAGGTTGAGAACAGATCACACGCCATAATGCTCTACTCAGTCTTCATAGTAGTCTTCTCTTGCTGCTGATGAAGAAATAATAATGCAAGGTTGAGTACAATGATGTACTCAGCAAGTGCGAGAATAACACATGATATGCAGCTCATAAACAAGGTAGGTAATAAAAGGCTTATTTGCAGAAAAGCAGATTTATAAAACCATGATAAAACAGCAACTTAACTTTAGATGAATGTAGTCCCAACATGTATGAAATTACCAACATACCTCCATCACTTCCCGTGTTCCATCCAAACATTAACCAATTCTTCTATTCATACTCACGAATACCTCCTCGTATTCGCTACCATCTCACCTCATAAACAACCTCGTCTCGCACCGAGACCAATCTCATGTCATGACCCATCAGTCATGCAACCATCAAATCTCCCGGACTCCACAGTCCCAAACCAAACCATAACCAATAACCATAACCAAGAACCTTCCCAATAACCATTCCAATAACCATCCCAGTAACCATCCCATCTAATCATGGCAGTTTAGCCAGGTGCTCGTGACCGTAAGCTCGACTATCATGATAGTTTTAATAACTCTGCAGAGTTTGCACCTCTTTACCCACAAGTTTGTGATTTCGTCACCCGTCGGCGACTGCAGAACCTCCATTTTACCAGTACACATCCGTCGGTGTATGGTCAAGAGATCACAAAATAGCTTTTACAAAGGGGTTACTAGATGTATGGACTCACTAAGGTTTCACCGGCAGGCTAGAATCTCCAATTCTCCCACCCACGGGCCCCCTCTTGTGCCATGCAGTTCCCAGGGCAGTCCTCACTCGACTCCCATTCCCCGCGCCTTCCACAGTCCATAACACTCTAGCAACTTACCTAATTACTCAGCTAAGCCGCACCCATACTTGGCCTTGTGGTGGCACTGTTATCCTGGCATGTGCATGCATGAACCGGTCCTTAGATCTACGGCAAGTAAAACCACCATCTCATGCTACCTCGTACACAAACCCAGGCTTGCCTAGATCTCCCTCTGATCCATGTTTATTAACCTCATCAGTTACTTATTATTAGTACAAGTGCAGTTAGCTAGACACATCTACCTCGCTTCCTGATCCCAGAGACTCAGCGAAGCATAAAGCAAAAACCATACCCGACTCACAAACTTCTCAGGCGACAAGGGTGGTTTAACCAAAACTAGTAAACTCTTATAAAAAGGTTTCCCATCATTTTTGACTCAGCACACACACCTTTTCTCAAAACAAAATAGTTTTACCCAAAACATAGGATCAACATGGTCAAGGAGCACTTGCCTTGTTCTTGCGGTTCCGGTTGTTCTTGATTCTCAAAGCCTTGTTGCTGCAGCTCGTCGTAGACAGCTTCCTGAGTTTGTCCTGCTATGTAGGATTCACGTGCATACAAATTCACAGCAATCAATATCATGCACAAACCCTAAACTAGATGCGATGATGCACATGCATGCTATCCTACAATTAGTTTTATTAGATTGATCTGTTGTTCTTGCATGGCTTGCATGGTCAGAGGTGTTCGTGATGATCTTGTCTTTAGATCAAACTGATCATCGAGTGTTCTGTCCACGAAAAGGCTTCTGTTTGAAAGGAATTGACGAACAAATGCAAAGATGAACACAATGATGTCGTAAGGTGGTATCAAAGTCCTACCTCACGCTCTTTTTTGTCTTCGAGGTCCTCCTCAGACCGCTTGGTTCTCCTCCGAGGATCTCCCTTGTGGTGCTTCAGCGAGGTTTTGCTCGGCGAGTTAGGGCTAGGGCTCTAAGTCGTCGGCTCAGGAGTTGAAAGAGATGTTTGTGGTTTCGGCCAGAGGTTTCGGGTTCTATTTATAATCGGGAAGAGAAGAGTCCTAATCTGATTGGATCCCGAATAAAAGTCTTATTCAGATCTTTGTTAGATCCTGACGTCTTATCTTCGGTTAACCATTCTGGATTTTAGATCGGTTTCTGTTGCGTACCGGTGTCCTTACGCGTAACAGCTGCTCCAGAATTCGTTACCTCCGGGATGATGAGCTCCGGAAGCTCCACGTGTCCTCCGGGCCTGGTATCTCCTCATCCGCAGAGACGAGCTCCGGTTGTGCCGTGTGTCAATCAATCGAGACGCCCCCTCTTCTGCGGAGATGAGCTCCGCGCACGCCACGTGTGGGTGCCAGTCTTTCCGTTCTCCTTTCCTCAGGGACATGCCCGAGGTCGACACGTGTTTAGCTGCGACGGACCTTCCGGAGATAAGCTCCGGTGGCGACACGTGTTCGATAGATCCGGACTTCTCTGAGATGAGCTCCGAGATTGACACGTATCCCGCGCGACTGGTCCTCTTATTTCCGCGAGGGCTAGCTCCGAGGATGACACGTGCCCTCTGAAAAATGCCTTTGCTTCTTCCGCAGAGGCTAGCTCCGCGGCAGCACGTGTCCCACAGGGTCGGACCTCTTTCCAATTGCGGAGGTGACCCCCGAGCCTGCCACGTAGCTAGTTTAGCGGCGGACCTCTCCAAATTTCTCGGGGATGAGCTCCGAACGCGCCACGTGGTCTGCTGGCCGTGGAAGTTGCCTTCGGTGCTCTCGGAGAGCTTTATTGGCTATCCTTTTGATACTTGTCTCTGTTTCTACTTTTCTTAAAATGCTTTTTCTTCTTCATAAAATATGAACATATGCTGACACCCGAGATGAGGGTGTCACAGACAGAAAGTTTTGTCAGACTGGGAGTAGAATTAACTGGAATTCTTGGATCAAATCAGTACCTAAAGCAGGGAGGTGCTGTCCAATTTTCTCCAGAAATTCTGTTAACTTTGACATCTCATAACTTTTGAACCAGGACAGATCTTAGACCAAGCAAATACTTTATGGAAATCTATTGAAGTTAGCTTTAGCTTTGATGTTGAGCTCCAAAATTGGTTTTGCTTTTAGCATGGCCTAAATCAGGTTGAAATGGAAACTGGTCAGGGCTGTCATGTTGGACAGCAGATCAGCAGTCAAATTTGTTTAAATTTGAACTAGGATTCCAAGTCTTATGAGTTCAATGACATGTTTTATGTTATAACTCAATGGTTTAATGTTCAAATAAATATTTAACATTTCTCAAATATGTTTTTACAGATGACAGCGGATAAACAGTTTGAGAACGGGTAAGTGGAATCTCACTGTTCTCACCACAGCGGCTATCCGGAAGCATTGAGACAGATGCTTCAATATTTCAGGTACAACCAAATGCCACAGTACTTCGCCAAGGAAGAAGGCGAGGAGGGGAACAAGACGTGGACAATCCATGTCGAGGTTCCTGCAGGACCTACGCCACCCGGTTGGGCGCCGTTCACCGTTACGGTGAGAGGTAGACAACCGGAGGGGATGTGGCAGGTGGCAGCCTGCGACACTATGTCGCGTTTCTGCCAACTACACGTGAGGGATATGGAGGGAACTCCATACGCGCTCATTCCGGTGGAGGGACGGGCTAATCACGTGTGGGAAGGGAGGTACATGGAGGCAACCGATCCATGTTGTCCCAGGTACAACCCCGCGGAGGTGAACCTCAGCCTCCAATTGAAAGCAGGAAAGACCGTGATGAACATCCAAGCTGATCACACGGATTGTCTTGCTGCGAAGCTCAAGGAGAGCACAAGCCGTGGAGACCATTTCGAGAGTGATCACAGCGCACTCCGCAATGTGCTCCTTCCGACGATTAAGCGACTGAATGAACAGCATAATCAGTTGCATCGTCTAAAGAAGGCAAGGAAGAAAAGCCGTGTTGACATCGCGGCGTTGCAAGAGCAAGTGCAGGCTCTGACCCAGCATAATGAGGTCCTTACTCAAGAGCGGGACGACGCTATTGAGGAAGGGCAAGGCTGGGAAGAAGACTACAACCAAGCCATGGACGAGGTGCATGCATTGCAGGACCTTGTACCTCCGGTATTGGGCATACCGGTGGTCTTGGGTCTTCCGGCAATGGGAGAGCCCGAGATGGGATAAGAGGTTGTAGATCCAGAGCCTCCAGCAGAGGTACCGGAGGAGGACGACCCACTGGAGGTCAAGTTCTACTCCGAGTAGGGGGTTACCGTTGCCAAGTAGGGCAACCAGAGTGGAGTAACCCAAACTTTTGTAACCAGTGACATGTCGTATAGGCAGTAGCGTATGTATAGGTAGTGACGACATGAGCACGACTTCTCGGAGACCTGAGAATAATGTATCTTGTATAAAGTTTATGCTTTATCAATATATGTGAATGTTGTGCAAATTATTCATGCGTCACTTCAATACCTACTGTTTCATATGGAATTTTTAAGTATGACATGTGCTGATTGCTGCTGTTTTGAATTTCAGAATGACTCGTACTCATGCCAACCCGGACGTTGGGGGTTCTAGTCAAGGGGGAGAAACCTCCCAACAGCCTCCCGAGGACTCCTCGGGACAGCAACAGCAGCAGCAGCCACAGCAACAACCGCCACCGCCACCGCCAACGGTTACTTTGGCGGATATTGTAGCAGCAATGGTGGGCTCTCATCAGCAGCATACGAAGTTGCTGTAGACCCTCATTGCCAATACGTCTCAACCAGAGAGGCGTCAAGATCGTGAGGAGCGCCAACAGAGCTCCTACTCCGACTTCTTAGCCACCCATCCCCGGTATTCTCAAGGGCGGATGAACCCATCGGTGCGGACAATTGGCTCCGCACGATGCGGATGAAGTTTGGGCTGCTCCAAGTGAGTGAGCAGCGCACGACTCAGTTCGCGGTCCAACAGCTCCAAGGATCCACGAGCACATGGTGGGAGAACTACTGTGCTTGACAGCCCACCGACCGAGTTATGACCTGGGCGGAGTTCTGGACGGCCTTCAGGGCCTATCATATACCGCCGGGTCTCATGAAGAGGAAGACGCAGGAGTTCTTACACCTGCAACAAGGGAGCCGGAACGCGTTGGAATACTCTAGGGCGTTCAACGATCTCGCGCTCTATGCGTCGTATCACGCCGATACTGACGAGAAGCGGCGGGACCACTTCTACCAGGGGCTTAACCCGCTCCTGAAGGACAAATTGGCGACGTTCAATCGCGGAAGCCTCAATGACATAATTGATGCTGCGATTGTTCAGGAGGACTCCGGCAAGGAGTTAGCGGCGGCGGAAAGAAAGCGAAGCGTGCCGCAAAGCAGCGGAGAAGGAGGCGGTCCTTCTCAGAAATTTCGGATGGTGAATCGCCCACCATCGGGTCCAAGCTGGCAGCCACCACAGAGGTTGATGTCATTCCGCAGTCGGCCCTATTCTTCACCGGCGTTCAGGCCGGCACTGCCAGTACCACCTCCGCAACAACAACAGCAGCAGCGGGCGATGCCGCATGCGTATGCACCTCAGCAGCGCATGCCGAGCTTTCGTCCTCCAAGCACCGGACAAGCAGCGGCCACATGCTACAAATGTGGTCGTCCAGGACACTTTGCCAGCAGTTGTCCGGAGAGACAAGGCGGCGGAGTTGCACCGCAACTTCCGGGGAGGAATCAGCCCCGGAACCCTACTAATGCGCCCTAGGCCCGGCACCGTCCACCAGCTTGCCATAGAGGACGTGCCGGAGGGTGAGCCAATCCTTGCGGCTATGTTCCAACTCCACCAGCATCCCACCATAGTATTGTTTGATTCGGGCGCCACGCATAATTTTATTAGCCAAGCTTTCATTGCTAAACACAGCTTGTAAATACTACCCACCAATAGTCCATATTTGATTTGTTCACCGGGTGGGAAGATTTCAGCAAGCGTAATGGTTTCCAAAGCACCATGATGCTTAGCGGGTAGAGTGTACCCTACGTCTCTCATAATCTTAGAGGGACAAAAGGTCGATGTCATCCTAGGGATGTCGTGGTTAACCCGCCACGGCGCGGTTTTAGACACCGTCCTTCGAATCGTGCACTTGAATTCAGAAGTGTACGGACCTCACTCCTTATTTCTGGACTGTCCAGAAAAAAAACTTCCAAGTGTCTATCAATCTACAACTATCAGATTGGAAGATATTTCAGTGGTCTGACAGTTCCCTGACGTGTTCCCGGATGATTTACCGGGGATGCCGCCCGATAGAGAGGTGGAGTTCAAGATTGAACTGGCACCAGGAACCATGCCAATATCCCAAAGGCCGTACAAGATGGCGCCCAAGGAGTTGGCTGAACTAAAGACCCAGCTAACGGACCTGCTGGAAAAGGGTTTATTACGCCGAGCTCCTCGCCATGGGGCTGTTCGGCATTATTTGTGAAGAAGAAGAATGAGACGTTGCGGCTTTGCATGGACTATCGTCCATTAAACGCCGTAACCATCAAGAACAAGTACCCGTTGCCACGGATCGACATGTTGTTTGATCAGTTGGTCGAAGCAAAGATCCTTTCAAAGATGGACTTAAGATCCGGGTACCATCAGATTAAGATATGGGCTGAGGATATTCCGAAGACAGCTTTCTCGATGAGGTACGGACTTTATGAGTACCTGGTCATGTCCTTCGGCCTCACCAACGCTCCAGCTCACTTCATGTATCTAATGAACTCGGTATTCATGCCGGAGCTGGACAAGTTTGTCGTGGTCTTCATCGACGACATACTGGTATATTCCAAGCCAGAGGAAGATCACAAGAAGCATATGCGTATAGTCTTGCAACGGCTGCGGGATCACAAACTATACGCGAAATTCAGCAAATGCGAATTCTGGATATCGCAAGTGCCTTATCTCGGGCATATCATCTCAGCGGAGGGTATCGCTGTAGACCCGAGCAAGATCACTCAAGTGCTGAATTGGAAATCCCCGAGAACTGTTCACGAGGTACGGAGTTTCCTCGGACTCGCGGGATATTATCGGAGGTTCATTACGAACTTCTCTAAGATTGCCAAGCCTATGACGGAGCTGCTGAAGAAGGCTACCAAATATGTTTGGAGTCCAGCGTGTGAAACAGCATTCAAGGCTTTATTCAAGCACCTAACATCAGCACCGGTTTTGGCGCAGCCAGACACAAGATTTGTTCTGTAATTCCATTTCTGGATATGGATCCACAAAACCGTTCGATGTGTACTGTGATGCATCCGGCATTGGGCTCGGATGTGTGCTGATGCAAGACCGAAGGGTGGTCGCGTATGTATCACGGCAGCTAAGAAACCATGAGCAGAATTATCCAACTCACGACTTGGAGCTCGCTGCCGTGGTACTTGCACTGAAAATGTGGAGGCACTACCTACTCGGTAACCTCGTACATTTATATACCAACCACAAAAGCCTCAAGTACATATTCACTCAGAAGGAGCTGAACATGAGGCAGCGAAGATGGTTAGAATTGATAAAGGATTACGAAATAGAAATCCATTATCACCCCGGCAAGGCAAACGTAGTGGCGGATGCGTTGAGTCGCAAGTCACACATCAACAATCTGACCATCACACCGTTGGAAGAGAGCGAACCACCACTGCATGTGATTCCACACGGAGCTCTCTACAACTTAGCTTTGATCCCCACCATCCGTGAAGAGATAGCGGCAGCTCAGAAACATGACAAGGGCATGTCGCATTTGCGGCGACGTGTAGACAGTGGGGAGCTGAAATGTTTCCCGAAGGATGGAGACGGTGTCCTATGGTTCAGGGACCGGATCGTCGTACCCCGTAACCCAGAATTACGGAAGAAAATTTTTGATGAGGCTCACTTATCAAAATTTTCTATTCACCCCGGCAGCAACAAAATGTATCAAGAACTCAGAAGCAAGTTTTGGTGGACACGGATGAATCGGGAGATCGCAAAGTACGTGTCCGAGTGTGATACATGTCGAAGGGTGAAGGCAGATCATATGCGGAAACCGGGACTGCTACAACCACTGGGCGTTCCTGCCTGGAGGTGGGAGGATGTGAGCATGGACTTCATCGTCGGTTTACCCACCACCTTTCAGAAGCATGATTCTGTGTGGGTGATCGTCGACCGGCTCACCAAAGTTGCCCATTTCATCCCGGTCAACACCAACTACAACGCCAAGAAGTATGCGGAACTATACATCTCAAAGATCCTATGCTTGTACAGCGTACCCCGTACCATTATATCGGATCGGGGCACTTTATTTGTGTCCCGTTTTTGGGAGCAGCTACATGCTGCCTTGGGGACGAAGCTGATCCGTAGTTCAGCATACCACCCGCAAACGGATGGACAAACTGAGCGGGTAAACCAAATTCTCGAAGATATGCTACGAGCTTGCGCTATCAATCACGGCAAGAATTGGGATGGTCACTTGCCGTTAGCCGAGTTCTCGTACAATAATGGATTCCAAGCCAGCATCAAGATGGCGCCTTACGAGGCGCTATACGGGAGAAAATGCCGCACACCACTGAATTGGTGTGAGTCTGGCGAAAGGGTTACCTTCGGGATTGATCTTGTCAACAACGCGGAGGAAAAGGTTCGACTGATTCAAGCGAACCTAAAAGCCGCACAATCCCGACAGAAACAATACGTGGACCGGAGAAGGCGCCCCACTACAATTCGAAGTCGGGCATCACGTATACCTACGTGTGTCTCCAATGAAGGGCGTGAACAGATTCGGGGTGAGAGGAAAGTTGGCACCCCGATTCATCGGTCCATTTCAGATTACAGAAAGATGTGGCTCGGTAGAATACCGGCTGAAATTACCAGAAGCACTTTCCGGTGTGCACGCCGTCTTTCATATTTCATAGCTGAGGAAGTGTCTTAAGCTATCAACTACCATTCAGCTGGAGGACATAGAAGAACTGAAACCGGATCTCACGTATCGGGAGGAACCGGTTCAGGTTATTTATGAAAAGGCCCGAACCACACGCAACCGTACATTTTGGTTCTACAAAGTTCTGTGGAGTAATCACTCCATAGACGAAGCGACATGGGAGAGCGAAGGATTTCTTCACGCTAACTATCCCGACTTTTTCACGTCGCGTATCCGGTAATTTTCCACCGTCCTCTCTCATTTTCATCTTATAATCTCGGGACGAGATTCTTTTAAGGGGGGAGGAATGTAAAGGCCTCAGTTTTTGACACATTCAAAATGTTCATCACCACACACACACATCTCATTTGAAGAAAGATGATGAACACATTTGAAGAGCAAGTAACCATTATCAACATGATCATGAGAGAACAAACTCACAAAATGCAAAATTGGTATTTCCCACATACATCATATAGGGGCTGGGCATATGGAAAACTCCTACACCTTGCTAGGAATGTCCATGCCAAGTTTCACCCAAATTCAAAACCTTTTTGAGGTCCTTTTGGGTATAGCTAGAAAGAGGGTAGTTTGAACTCAAATTCAAATTCAAACTGTTTTTATCCCATGAATTGAAAAGTGGGGGGCATATTCTTACTCAGCACATTTTTGTGAGCTCACACACCAATTTTCACTCCATTTGGAGTTGATCTTGACATGAGCTAACTGTAGCAAATTCAAACTTTATTTGAATTTCAAACTGAATATGTGCTGAAACTTAGTTAAACCAACCCAATTTGAATTCTAACCAAGTCAAATGGCTCAGAGGTGAATAATTCAAATCACCATGGGCATTGTAGGGATTACTGTTTACAACAGTAATATGGAGTTAAGTTCAGAGGTTAAAAGGGGAGTGGGACCCACATGTCAGCCACTGAAGTGATTCAACCGACTGAAAACTTTCTCACTCGGGTCTCCGGGCCTCAGCAGCGATCGCCACCGAGGGGAGGCAGCCGCGCCACCAGCTGCTTGGCCACGCGCGGGCGCAGGGTGGTTCTGACCTTCTTAAGGCGCTCCTCGTTTCTGCCGAGGTCTCCTCACCCGTTCTCCCCCTCGCAAGAACACAGAACCCAAATTCTTCCCTGCGCCGCTCGGAACCGATCGGAGAGCCACGATCACAGCCTCCCCGCTTCCTCCAGAGCTACGACAAGGTACTAGGAACCTTCCTTCTTCTTCCCCGTCGCTAGAAATCGGCTGAACTCGGGTGATCTCGGCTATACCGAGAGTTCCGTTCAGTGACCTAAACCCGATGCACTTCGGGCTCCCGTGGACAGCCCAACCAGGAGGTTGTCACGCCCGAGCTAAGGCGTCCCTGGATGCGTTGGTGACCGGTGCTTCTCAACCCCGAGCCACCACCCGAGTGCTTGATCACCGGCGGTGGATTTCCAGTTTTCCCCTTTCTCAGTACAGACCAACCTTCGGGTGCGGTTCTGTCAAACACGCTCTAAGAAAGGTTAGTGGGTCTCAATCCGTTCCTACACAGACTAGACTTGGTAGCGCACAAGTTGCCTTCACAACCCTTAGCCTAAGAACCCCTGTACCCGGCGTATTTCAAAGCTTGCCGACGGCGGATCCTGCGGGAAGCATCGGGCGCACGGTGGGAGCCTACTTTGGACCTCCCCCGAGCTGCTTCGAGCCCATGCCGAGGTTCCTGAGGAACCACTGATGCTTTCCGGACGTTTGCTCGGTCGGTTGGGGTGCTTGGGAGGTCGGCCGACACGGCCGAAGTCCTTCCGGAGCTGTCGCTCGTCGCCGACCATGTGCCGGCCATTTTCATGACGAACTGGGCCCAAAATCATGTTCCCCGAGTGGACTTAGGCAGGGGCGGCCAGGATCGTGAAGTTTGGAGCACCACAGAAGCTGCCGGCGAGCTCTCCGGCAAGGTGTCGCGGCAGCCGAACGCGGGCGTCGAGAGGTAGACGAAGCCGGGTGGCCCACGTGTCAGCGGCTCGGATTTAAATCTGGGATCAGTCTGCGGCTCAGATACGGTGTGCTGGCACGCAAAAACTCCGTGGACCCCCGGTGTGCCATCGCTCCAGCGCCCAACACGTTTCTCTGTGGACCCACCGGCAGATTTAAACTTTTCCCGATTTTTAGATTTCATTCAAACTTCAAATCCTCATAACATGGGCTAGGAAACTCCAAATCGAGTGAAACAAATTTTGTTTGATTCATATATCTGGGTACTTTCCAGCAAATCAAGTTTCACTTCATGAAAAATCCTTATTTCTCCAGAATTAATTCTTCAAATTTAAACTGTTTGGAATTTTAACTGGAGAACCCTTCGGAGGAAAAGTCTGAAATTTTGCTGGGGTGTTCACTAAAATATCCCTGAACTACCATAAAAATTTCAGATCCATTTGAGCTCGTTTGATCCACTTAATAGTGTGATTAATGAAACTGTTCCAGAGAAAATAGAAAATGTCCAGAAACATTTTCAGAATTTTTCTGAAATTGTTTAGCTCTTATCTTTAGCTAGGAACCTTCAAATTAAGTGAGACCAACTCCATTAGAACCCTATGAAAATCTAGTTTTCATAAAGTCATGGCTTGCTCCATGAAAATCCCTAGAACACCCTAAGAGTTCCAATTAAGGTCAAGGACATAATTATTTGTGGAGAGCTCAAATGAGCTTTGCTGCAACTAAAAATTGACCAAGTCTCTGTTTGGGTTGTAACCAAGCCACAATAAAAATTTCAGAGTCATTGGGTCTGTCTAGTGAGACTTATAAACTTCACAAGTTGAAATTCAATTCAAATGCATTTAAATTAATACATGTACTTGTATATCATGTAGTCGCTAAGGTCGAGGAGGAACCCGAAGTCTTAGACTTCGTCACTACGGAAGAGCAGCTAGCCTACGACCAAGAGCAGCAAGGCAAGTTCCGGTTTGCATTAACCTTTTTACAAATTTTTATTGTTTTGAGAACTTACTTGAGTACCATTAATTCTTGCATTAGAGTCTTGTTTGAAAACCCAAATGCATAGCCAAGAAAACCATGGGTTGGGATTAGGATTGAAAACCCCGTTAGCTAATGCAATGCTAAGTTAGTGTAGGATTCGGTACAAGTCGAGTAGTTGGAACTACTCGCGAGCATAGGCTAGAGGCACTCGACTCGGGTAGAGATAGCACATGATACACATTGCAAGAAAAATGAGACCGAGCGGAGGGTAAAGGCAGCAGGACTTTAGGGTCTGGGTGCTATAGCTCCGCTTGTGTCGATTGAGGACCGAGCCGTGTGCGGGCCTGTTAAATAAGATAGAACAGTACCGAAGACCTACCGGCTATATGGGAACCGGGAAATCGATGTAACTCGGGTAGCGGGGTATTGAGGCATTGCCCGTCGTTCAGAGGGTAGGTTGAGAGCTTGAGGTGTAAATCGGCTGGCGGCACTGAGATGCGCGTGCAAAGACCTCTTGCTCGGGACAATCGGACCGGTTCAATACTTGGCTGACAGGCGAAAGATGGTTGCGTACGACGTCCGTGATGGTTGCTGTAGACAACATCGAGTACGGGCGTACGTGACGGGTTATTCGGGTAACCCTGCAGGTGTAAATCGATTATAATCGCCGTCCCTCGCGGTCAGTGAGTACCACTTGTTCACTGTACCGTGACGTAGAAAGAACAGGCTAGTTACATGCTAAAATGTTGCTGATTGAAAGATGGACTTTGGTTGTTAATGATTTGCTTTAGTTTAGAGCTAATTAAAGTTTCTTTCAACTTTGGGCAAAGTACATGAGAGAAATGCGTTTCTTGTTTGATTGCGGCTCTCTCATGTGCCTTAGCGTAAGGTTCTCCACAACCTGCTGCTAAAACTTGAAAGTAAGGTTCCACTAATTAGGCGAGTCCTTTGCAACTTATTTTACCTCGTGTACCTATTACCCCTCATGTATAAGTTAAAAGTTTAGGAGAGACGGGTCAGTCTTGCTGAGCCTTCGTGCTCACTGCTTGTGTTTGAAGCTTTTGCAGGGTTCTATGAGGAAGGGACTCCCGAGGAGGAGACGGAACCCCAGGAGGGGAACCCCATCAAGTGGGAGTCGTGCACGCCGCCGTGTTAGTGTGCGTGCGTGCTAGCAAGGACACGTTCACGGGCTGAACGTGAACTTGATGCGTAAAAATGTTCATAAACTTGTTTATGTAATAAAACTTTGCTTCTGCTTTATGCCTTTGATGTGTGTTATCCGGTGCTGTGCAATGCAGCACCCCTCAGCGTGATCCTGGCTCGACAAGACCGTGGGGACGTGTCAGCTTTGGACCTCACCTCAGCAGGGAGGCTAGGTCCGGGGCCAAGGGCACGTGGCAGCCCCAGAGCCCTCCTCGATAGGGAGTATGTTCGGAGTCCGAGGACTCATGGCAGCTCCGGACCTCACCTCAGCAGGGAGGCTAGGTCCCGAGCCAGGGACACGTGTTGGCTCCAGAATCTAGACGCACGTGGCAGCCTCGGAGCTGATCCCCGTGGCCAGGGACACGTGGTCTCTCTAGCAGCCGCTTCAGCAGGGAGGCGGGGCCTGGATTGTCTTTTACCCTCCACGCGGGGGTACCCGGTTCTCAGGGTACCGACAGGTGTATTTGGTTCAGCTAGTGATTTCTAAAAATCTGATTTTAACTGTGAGTTGTAGAAAAGTTATGGGTTGGGAGGAAGAAAATGAAAGAAAACGAATCGGGTATGTAACCAATGATAGGTGGGTAATTTTTTTCAACGGTTGCATAAGATATCTTAGAAATTTGTAGTGAGAGGAGATTCCAATTTGTATAGGAAAATCTACAACTTTTCAATAATATGCTTCATAGGGAACCTCTTTTGTTGGATTTTTATATTTTTTACAATGAATCTGCTCCATAGAGCTGAATCAAAGGTACCCTTAGCTCCAGCAATCACATTTTGCATGCAACTAGTAGGCTAGGCCGCATTGCCAATCAAACTTTTTTCTATCACTACTATTTATGGATGATTATTTACATAATGACAATAGTGTTTAATTTATAAATCCATATATGTGTATTTTGAATTATTTTTAATAAATGGCGATGGTGAGTAATCTTTAAAACATGTCTAGAGTATTTTAGATTAATTTTAAAACAGTGACTGGTATTTTGTTTTTTATTAATGTAGAAATTTTTAGGACCTTAGAGTGAATGTAGAGTCTTCTTTTCTTCATCAAATAATAAGCTAATAGATTAGCCGATCTTTTTTCTACTTTTAATCTGTAATCAAACGTGCTCTCTAGAAAATGAAAAAATAATGCGTAAAAATATGTAGCCTTCCCTCGTTCTCGCCGCCGTGAACGAGGAAAACTGGTCGGGCAATAACACTCTGACGTGGTTGTGTGCTACTTTTCGCCGTTATGACTGAACATGGAGACAAGGAGCACGTATTTGGACACCTTTTCCGGCTGCATTAGAGATGAGTAATGACATATTAATGTCAGTATTAGAGAACATGCATCATATATCTGCAACTCGTAACGAAGAAGTACGAGAATCTGAGCCGGACTATAAGTGCCACACAAGCATAGCATACATGTCTCTGGACTATCCGTATGACGAGTATGAACGCTTATTTATGCATGGTCTCGCACTTTACTATATACTCATATATATACTGCCTCTGTTCTCAATTATTTGACGTTAGGACAGATTGTTTAATTTAAAACTAAACTAAAAATCCTATCCTAATGTAAAAGAAAAGAAAAGGAGGGAGCAGAAGTTTGGAGTTGTTACATTCAACACGTTTTTAGAAGCTTTCAACCAGTCAAACTCTGAAGAAACACACCAAAGGTGGTCATCAGTTCAAAGTCTCAGGAAATATAATATTCGTTGAGAGTAAGCCATCGCTTCCACCAACTCTTTCCCGCGCTTTGCATCCTCACTGTCCTTTTCTATATAAACCCCACGGCACGAGACCAGCAAACCGTACACCCCAAGGCGCCAGAGCAAGCAGCAAGGACGAGCTGCGTCACGTACGATCCGGACTACGGCAGCCTTGGTTGCAACACTCGCTCTCTTATTGCGAACTCTAAGCTTGCATTGCGCCAAATTGAAGCTAGCAGCGTCACCCATCGGCGAAAGAACAACCGCACCAGCTCGATCAACCGCCATAATGGAGGTTAAGGTGTTGAGCTCCAAGCTCGTCAAGCCCGCCTACAATGCCGGCGTGGCTCCCCCTGTGGCCGACGATTACACCCCCCCTGTCCATCTTCGACAGGGTCACGTACCAGATGCAGATGGCGATCATTTACGCCTTCCCGCCGCCGGCCCCGTCCACGGCCGCCATCGGGAAGGGACTCGCCGCGGTTCTCGCCCAGTACCGCGCCTTCGCCGGGCAGCTCGGCGAGGCCCCCGACGGCACGCCAGCGGTGCTGCTCAGTGACCGCGGCGCGCGCCTCGTGGAGGCCTCCGTGGACGCCGACCTCGTGAACACGGTGCCGGCGAAGCCCACCCCGGAGCTGCTGCAGCTGCACCCCGACCTGGAGCAGGAGCTCGAGGAGTTGGTGCTTCTGCAGCTGAAGCGGTTCCGGTGCGGCTCCTTGGCCGTCGGGTTCACGTCCAACCACGTGGCGGCCGACGGCCACGCCACCAGCAACTTTCTCGTGGCGTGGGGCCGCGCCACCAGGGGCCTCTCCCTGGGCCTCCCGCCCGTGCATCACCAGGAGGGCCTCTTCAGGCCGCGTTCCCCTCCTCGTGTCGAGCACGACCACCGTAGCGGAGAGTACTACCTGCCGTCGCCTAGCGAGAAGCACGGCCACCACGGCGAAGGCGTCGAGAGCATCGTGATCCACAAGGCGCACCTCACCAAGGACTTCATCGCCGGGCTCCGCGGCAAGGCGTCGGAAGGCCGTGGACGCCCGTTCAGCCGCTTCGAGACCATCCTGGCCCACCTGTGGCGCACCATGGCGCGCGCGCGGGGCCTCAGCCCCGACGAGACATCCACGATCCGCCTCTCAGTGGACGGCCGCCACCGCCTAGGCCTGCCGGCGGAGTACTTCAGCAACCTCGTCCTCTGGGCGTTCCCGACCGCCGCGGTAGCCGACCTCCTGAACCGGCAGCTGAAGCATGCGGCGCAGGTGATCCACGACGAGGTGGCCCGCGTGGACGGCAACTACTTCCGGTCGTTCATCGATTTCGCGAGCTCCGGCGACGTGGAGAAGGAGGGCCTCGTGCCGAGCGCGGTGCTCAAGGACGTGCTGTGCCCGAACGTGGAGGTGGACAACTGGCTGACGTTCCCGTTCTACGAGCTGGACTTCGGCACCGGCGCGCCGACCTACTTCATGCCGTCCTACTTCCCGACGGAGGGCATGCTGTTCCTGGTGCCGTCCTACATCGGCGACGGCAGCGTCGACGCCTTCGTGCCCGTCTTCCAGCACAACCTCGAGGCGTTCAAGGAGTGCTGCTACTCCATGGAGTAGAGACGACAGAAATTCAGACGCAAAATAATCGAGTGTGCCAATGAGATGTTGGAGTAATGGTGCAAGTTAGGGTCATTTCGGTAAGAGGTTATTATTCATTTGCGACGCACGTTAAGGCGTCGTACGTTAAATATACCGTACGTGTGGAGATAGTACCCACGCTTAAGTTAATATCTCTTCTTCATTCATCCAGGGTTGTTTATTTTTTTAGATGCTGATTGCATCAAGATCGGTGGATTAGGGACACCTTTGATTCCTCAGTCTTGGAGATGGAGATGTAAATTGATGAATTAAATGAAGCAATAATTAAGAGAAATAAGTCCTCGCTACTGTGCCACAGTGCCACAAGGATGGATGATCGACCGTGTGTCATGTTAACTTGTCCAACTCACTATAATATACTCTATCTCAAGTGCCATCATGCATAGACGATTAGAAGAGCACGTCTCTAGAATCGCTCGCCTTTTGACTAGAGGTGGGCACATTTAACCGATAACCGCAAAACCGAATCAAACCGCACCGATACGAATCAAAATATGCAGTTAATCAAAATTTTTTGTTAAATATGTTTATCATTTTTATGTATTTTGATTAACCGAATAAAATTCTGTTATCACATCGTATTAACTGAATAACCAATTTAACCAAAATTTTAACCCGCACTATCATATAATCATAAAAATAAAACTCAATAAAACTAAGTTTTATCCTCACCAAACTTTTTCTTATATCATAACACAATCTTAATAATATTCACCCATCATGAGCACATATATGTCATTTTTGTATATTTATTACTATTTTATGTGTTTATTATCATTTTTGCCCAATAAATTATATTACGAATTAAAATACGGTTAACTGCAAAACTAAACTGAATCAAACGTAACTGAATTTTGCGGTTATGACTTTTTTAATTAAATACGATTATCAATTTTTATAACTGAAACTTCTCTTAACCGAATTAACCGAATGCCTTCCCCTACCTTTAACGGGGTGACGTACCTCAGGTACCCGAAAGGCAACCGGTCAACGGGTCGCGTAGGGACACATGGCTCCACGAGCCCCGACCTAAGGCTCAGACTCAGAATGACATAGTTGCAAGTCCCGACCTCGAGGAGTGAGTCGAGCCCGAAGGTCGGAAGCGACGCCCGACCTCCAAGCCCGGTCAATGAGGCCGCAGAAAAAAGCGGTTGGGCTAGAGCCCGGCCTAGAGGCGGATAGAAGACTTCAATACCGACGTGACAGAACGATAGGGGGACTTCAAGACGAAGTGGAAGGCCACGCGTGACAAGACAAGCACGATGTCGGGCCATCATCACCATCCGTCCCATGCCGCTCGGCGTGGGTATACAGGGACGGAAAGTAGACATAGACCATAGACTAGATAGGATCAGTTGTACTCATCGCTCTTGTACCGCTTTGGGCTGCCATAGACGCTGACACACCATGTAAACCCCTGCGCGTCCGGGCTATAAAAGCGGAGCCCCGGAACCTCCCCTCGGACAGGTTCACGCTCCTATGCGCATGTCGGTACCCTCAATATGGGGTACCCCCGCGCACAGGGAAAATCGCCTAAGGACTTTGCCCCTTCCGCAGGGGCAAGCTCCGAAAGCCCTACGTGTCCTGCGAGGCCGGACCTCCCTCTCCTCAGAGGAGGTGTGACGCCCTCAATTCTGTGGAAAACCACGGAACTGAGAACTAATGCATATGTGTGCCCAGGATGTTCATCACACATACACATATATTCCACAAACTGAATTCAGAATATATATAACCACGAATAACAGAGTTTATTACAATGTCTCGTGAGTCTTGGACTCATGCTCACAGCGAAAGTCTTATTTCTATGCAGTGGAAATCTTTATTCTAATGCGGAAGCAATTTAACTAATGCGGAAGAAATTCTAGGCAGCAATGACTCCTTTTCTACTCCATTCCCACAGGCAAGGTTGAGAACAAATCACACACCTTAATGCTCCATTTGGGCTTCATAGTGGTCTTCTCCTGCTGCTGATGATGAAATAAAAATGCAAGTTTGAGTACAAGGATGTACTCAACAAGTGCGGGAAAATATGATATGAAGTCTCATAACAAGTTAGGTACAAAAAGACTCATTTGCAGAAAAGCAAAGTTATTTATCAAAAGCACGATAAAACAACAACTTATCTTTAAGTGAATGTAATCCCATCATGTATAAAAATACCAATCATACCTCCATTATGTTCATTACCTTTCCATGTCACAACCAACCATCAATCAACCTCATTCTCACGAATACCTCCTCGTATTCGCTACCATCTCACGAATACCATCTCGTATTCGCTACCATTTCATCTCATAAACAACTTTGTCTCCCACCGAGACCAATCTCGTTGCCATGACTCAATAGTCATGCAACCCATCTTATCACCCGGACTCAACAGTCCCAAAAATCAAAACCAAATCATCCAAACCATAACCAGTAACCATATCCAATAACCATCCCAACTAATCATGGCAGTTGGCAAGGCGCTCGTGACCGTAAGCTCCGCTATCATGATAGTTTTAAGAACTCTGCAGAGTTTGCACATATTTACCCACAAGTTTGTGATTTCGTCACCCGTCGGCGACTGCAGAACCTCCACTATACCAGTACACAACCGTCGGTGTATGGCTAAGAGATCACAAAATAGCCTTTACAAAGGGGCTACTAGATGTATGGACTCACTAAGGTTTCACCGGCAGGCTAGAATCTCCAATTCTCCCACCCACGGGCCCCCTCTTGTGCCATGCAGTTCCCAGGGCAGTCCTTACTCGACTCCCATTTCCCGCGCCTTCCATAGTCCATAACACTCTAGCAACTTACCTAATTACTCAGCTAAGTCGCACCCATACTTGGCCTTGTGGTGGCACTGTTATCCTGGCATGTGCATGCATGAACCGGTCCTTAGATCGACGGCAAGTAAACCACCATCTCATGCTACCTCATTCACAAACCCAGTCTTTCCTAGATCTCCCTCCGATCCATGTTTATTAACAACATCAGTTTCTTATTGTCATTACGAGTGCAGTTAGCTAGACACATCTAACTCGCTTCCCAATCCCATGGACTCAGCGAAGCATAAAAGTAAAAACCATACCCGACTCATAAACATCCCTAGCGACAAGGGTGGTTTAACCAAAGCTAGTAAACTCCTATAAAAGGGTTTCCCATCATGTTTGACTCAGCACACACACTTTTTTGCAAACCAAAACAGTTTTACCCAAAACATAGGATCAATATGGTCAAGGAGCACTTGCCTTGTTCTTGCGGTTCCGGTTGCTCTTGGATCTCGAAACCTTGATGTTGCAGCTCATCGTTGACAGCTCGCTGAGCTTGTCCTTCTATACAGGATCACGCACATATAAAATTTATGACAATCAATACTATGCACAAACTTTAAACTAGATGCGATGATGCATATGCATGCTATCCTATGATCAGCTTTATTAGATCGGTTTGTACGTGTTCTTGCATGGCTTTATGGTGAACAGGGGTGTTCGGATCAGATGTGGACGTGGCGATGACCTTGTCTTTTAGATCAACCCGATCAACAAGTGATCTGTCCACGAGAAAGCTTCTGTTCGAAGAACAGATGCAAAGAAAACATGATGATGTCGTAAGGTGGTATTGGAGACCTACCGTACGTTCTTCTCGGTCTTCGGGTCCTTCTCATATTGTTGGGCTCTCTTCTGGCGATCTTCCATGCTGAACTCCGGCGATGGCTTTCTCGGCGAGTTGAGGCTAGGGCTCTAAGTCGTCGGCTTAGGAGTTGGAAAAGAAATTCATAGTTTCGGACAAGGGTTCTGGGTTCTATTTATAATCGGGAGAAGAAGAGTCCTAATCTGATTGTATTCCGAATAAAAGTCATATTCAGATTGTCGTTGGATCCTAACATCTTATCTTTAGTTGATTTGGTGCGGTAACATTGTGGAATTCAGGTCGGTTTCTTTTCCGTACCGGTATTCTTATGCTTACAGATTCCAAAACCATTTCAGAACCCGTTACCTTCGCGGTGATGAGCTCCGGAAGCTCCACGTGTCCACCGGGCCTGGTCTCTCCCTTTCCGCAGAGACGAGCTCCGGTTGTGCCGCGTGTCAAGCGAGCAAGACCTCCCTTCTCCTTCGGAGGTGAGCTCCGCGTGCGCCACGTATCCTGGCGGTCGGGACCTCCTCTCTACTCGGAGGTGGCTCCGCGCACGCCACGTGTCAGTGTCGGACCTTCCCTCTCTCCGGAGGTGGCTCCAGCGCCAGACTTCCTTTCTTCTCAGAGACGAGCTCCGAGGTTAACACGTGTCCAACAGTGACGGACCTCATGGAGATAAGCTCCGGTGGCGACATGTGTTCAATAGAACCGGACCTCCCGGAGATGAGCTCTGACATCGACACGTATCTCGTGCGACTGGTCCTCTGATTCCCGCGGTGACTAGCTCTAAAGGTGACATGTGTCTTGCAAAAATGCCTTTGCTTCTTCCGCAGAGGCTAGCTCCGGGGGCAACACGTGTCCCACAGGGTCGGACCTCTCCCACTTTGCGGAGATGAGCCCCGAGCCTGCCACGTAGCCAGTTTAGCGGTGGACCTCTCCCCACTTCGCAGGGATGAGCTCCGAATACGCCACGTGGTCAGCGAGCCGCGGAAGTTGTCTTCGGCGCTCTCGGTGAACTGGATTCGACTCTTATTGGCTATCCTTTTGATATTTTTCTTCGTTCCTACTTTTCTTAAAATGTTTTCTCTTTATAAAACATGAATATATGCTTACACCAGAAATGAGGGTGTCACAAATCTACCCCCCTTAAATTGAATCTCGCCTTCGAGATTCGTTGGTAGAGAATAGATGAGGAAATTCCGCCTTAATGTCTTCTTCACGCTCCCATGTGGCTTCAGCTTCGGTGTGATGGCTCCATTGTACCTTGAACCATCGGATCACTTTGTTCCTGGTGACCCTTTCCTTTACGTCCAAAATTCGGACAGGGTGTTCCGCATAAGTCAGGTCTTCTTGAAGTTCAAGCTCTTCCATTGGTATTTGCTCCTCTGGTACTCTCAAGCACTTCTTGAGCTGGGATACATGAAACACGTCATGTACGTCGGAGAGATATGTTGGGACCTCTAGTTGATAGGCTACTTCTCGTCGCTTGTCCAAAATCTTAAATGGTCCGATGTAGCGAGGTGCTAGCTTGCCTTTGACGTTGAAATATCGTTGACCACGGATAGGCGATACCTTAAGGTATACTGTAAGGGCCTCAGTTTTTGACACCCATTTGCAGTGTTCATCCCCACACCACACACCTCATTTGAGGAAAAATGATGAACACAAATAAAGAGCAAGTAACAATTATCAACATGCTCATTAGGGAACAAACTCACACATTGCAAAAGTGGTACTTCCCACATGTGATATAGATGGGCTGGACATATGAAAACTCCTACACTTTGCCAAGGATGTCCATGCCAAGTTTCACCCAAATTCAAAACATTTTTGAGGTCATCTTGGGTGTAGATAGGAAAGGGGCAGTTTGAAAACATATTCAAATTCAAACTGTTTTCACCCACTGAATTTAAAAGTGGAAGGCATATTCTTGCTCAGCACATTTTTGTGAGCTCACACACCAATTTTCACTCCATTTGGAGTTGATCTTGACATGAGCTAAGGGGGAGAAATTCAAACTTTATTTGAATTTCAAACTGCACTTGTGCTGAAATTCATTCAAACCAAACCTCATTTGAACTTTGATCAATTCAAATGGCTCTTGGGTGAATAATTTGAGTTGCCAAGGGTAGAATAGGGTTCACTGTTTACCACAGCTGTTAGGAATAAATTTCAGAGGTTAAAAGAGGAGTGGGACCCACATGTCAGCCTCAGCCTCAAAGCAAACCGACTGAACCACAGTTCAGTCGGTTCCCGGCAGCTGTGCGCGCGCGCCACCGAAGGGGGCAGCCGGCGCCAGCTCCTGCTGCGTGCCCCAAGCCGGAGACCAGCCGGCCGGGCTATTTATTCCCTCCCCGGCGTGCTTCAGTCACCATTTCCTCGAGCTGCCGACGCACACGACTTGCTTTTCCCACTGCCATCGCCGCCGCTCGAGTTCCTGCTTGATCAAGCCGATCGCAGCTCCCTCTTTCCATTCCAAGGTCCCAGCAAGGTACTAGCAACCATCCTCCATCCTTCCCATTGATAGAAATCGATTGAAACCGAGTGATATCGGCTGTGCCGAAAGATCAAACTCGGAACTGGAAACCGCCGCACCTCGGGCTCTCGTGGACAGCCCAACCTGGGCGTTGTCACGCCCGAGCCAAGACACCCTTGGACGCGCAGGTGACCGGTGCTGCTCATCCCCGAGCCACAGCTCGAGTGGTTGCTCACCGGCGGCGAATTTCCACTTTTCCCCTTTCTGTGTGCAGAACGACCCTCGGGTACGATTCTGTTTAATTCGTGCTCTAGAAAGGATTAGAGGGCCTCAGGCCACTCCCACACGAACTAGACACGGTGACGCACAAGTTGCCTTCACAACTCTGGGCCGGAGAACTTCTGTGCCCGGCGTAATTCAAGGTCTACTAATGGCGGAACGCACGGGGGGTATCGGGCGCACGGTGAGGACCTATTTCGGGCCTTCCCCGAGCTGCCCCGAGTTCATGTCGACCTTCTCTGAGGTCCACTGATGCTCCCCGACCGGTTTCCCAAGTAGCTGAGGCACTAGGAGCATCAGCCGACATGGCCGAAGTCGTTCCGATATGGCGGCTCGTCGCCGACCATGCTCCGGCCGTTGTCATGAGCAGCTGACCCTCGGATCATGTTCCTCAAGTAAAAGTAGGCAGGGGCGGCCAGAATCAAGAAGTTTGAAGCTGTACAGCAGCCGGCGGCGAGCTCTCCGGCGAGGTCCCTCGGCGGCGGAGCGCGGGTGTCGCGAGGTTGAAGAAGGGGGTGGACCCCAGCTGTCAGCGGCCGATATTTTGAATCGGGATCCGGCTGCGGCCGGGATCGGGTGTGCTGGCGCGCAAAAGCCTTGTGGGCCGCGGTGTGCTGTCGCTTCGGCGTGCGACGCGTGTCCCCTGGGCCCACGCGCGAGTTTAAACTTTTCCCCGATTTTCAGATTTCCTTCAAACTTCAAATCCTTATAACTTTGGCTAGAAAGCTCCAAATTGAGTGAACCAAATTTTGCTGGATTCAGCTCTTTGAGTACTTTCCAGAAAATCAAGTGTCACTTCATGAGATTCCTTAATTCTCCAGAATTAATTCCTTAAAGTTTAAACTGTTAGGAATTTTAACTGGAGAATCATTTGGAGGAAAATCCTGAAATTTTGCTGAGATGTTCACCAAAATATCCTTGAACTACCATAAAAATTTCAGATCCATTTGAGCTCATTTAGTCCACCTAATGGTGTGATTAGTAAAACTGTTCCAGAGAAAATAGAAAATGTTCAGAAACATTTTCAGAATTTTCTCTGAAATTGTTTAGCTCATATCTTTAGTTAGAGACTTCCAAATTAAGTGAGACCAATTCCATTAGAACCCTCTGAAAATCTAGTTTTCAGAAAGTCATAGTTTGTTTCATGAAAATACCTAGAACACCCTAAAAGCCTTTAATTAAGGTCAAGGACATAATTATTTGTGGAGGGCTCAAATGAGCTTTGCTGCAACTAAAACTTGACCAAGTCTTTGTTTAGGTTGTAACCAAGCCACAGTAAAAGTTTCACAGTCATTAGGTCTGTCTAGCAAGGGTTATAGACTTCACAACTTCAAAGTTAATACAAATGCATTTAAATTAATACATACATTGCTCTTATCATGTAGTCGCTAAGGTCGAGGAGGAACCCGAAGTCCTAGACTTCGTTACTCCGGAGGAACAGCTAGCCTACGACCAAGAGCAGCAAGGCAAGCCCCGGTTTGCATTAACCATTTTATAAATTTTTATTGTTTTGAGCACATACTTGTTTTCTTTATGTTGTGCATCAGAGTCTTGTTTGGAAACCCCACTGCATAGCCAAGAAAACCATGGGTTGGGGTTTAGGATTGCAAACCCCGTTAGCCACTGCATTGCTAGGATAGAGTAGGATTCGGTACAAGTCGAGTAGTTGGAACTACTCGCGAGAATAGGCTAGAGGCACATTGCTCGGGTAGAGATAGCACATGATACACATGGCAAGAAAATGAGACCGAGCGGAGAGTAAGGGCAGCAGGACTTTGGGGCCTGTGTGCTGTAGCTCCGCTTGTGTCGATTGAGGACCGAGCCGTGTGCGGGCCTGTTGAACAAGCTAGAACAGTACCGAAGACCTACCGGCTATATGGGAACCGGGAAACTGATGTAACTCGGGTAGCTGGGTATTGAGGCATTGCCCGTCGTTCAGAGGGTAGGTTGAGAGCTCGAGGTGTAAATCAGCTGGCGGCACAGAGATGCGCGTGCAGGGACCTCTTGCTCGGGACGATGGGACCGGTTCAATATTTGGCTAACGGGTGAAAGGTAGTCGCGTACGGCGTCCGTGATGGTTGTTGTAGGCAACATCGAGTACGGGCGTACGTGACGGGTTGTTCGGGTAACCCTGCAGGTGTAAATCGATTATAATCGCCGTCCCTCGCGGTCAGTGAGTACCACTTGTTCACTGTACCGTGACGTAGAAAGAACAGGCTAGTTACATGTTAAAATGTTGCTGATTGAAAGTTGGATATTGATTGTTAATGATATGTTGTAGTTTAGTGCTAACTAAAGTTCTTTTCAACTTTGGGCAAAGTACATGAGAGAAATGCGTTTCTTGTTTGATTGCGGCTCTCTCATGTGCCTTAGCGTAAAGTTCTCCACAACCTGCTGCTAAAACTTGAAAGTAAGGTTCTACTAATTAGGCGAGTCCTTGCAAATGATTTTTACCTCATGCAACCCATCACCCTCATGTAGAAGTTTCATGTTTAGGTGAGACGGGTCAGACTTGCTGAGCCTTCGTGCTCACTGCTTGTGTTTGAAGCTTTTGCAGGGTTCTATGAGGAAGGGACTCCCGAAGAGGAGACGGAACCCCAGGAGGGGAACCCCGTCGAGTGGGAGTCGTGCACGCCGCAGAGTTAGTGTGCGTGTGTGCTAGCAAGGACACGTTCGAGGGCTGAACGTGCACTTGATGCTTAGTCTACGCCCGCGAGTGTGGACTAAACTTATTTTGATGTAAACATGTTAATAAACTTGTTTATGTAATAAAGCTTCCGCTTCCGCTTTGTACCTTTGACGTGTGTTATACGGTGTTGTGCAACGCAGCACCCCTCAGCGTGATCCTGGCTCGACAGGACCAGTGGGGTCGTGTCAGCGTGGTATCAGAGCTCGCTTGAGGTTTAACACAGTACAAAGGTCTTCTTTTTCAAAAATCCAGTGAGGAACGAGTTAGTAGCCCGTATAAGGATGTTATTAGTATATAGAAAGTGGCTTATTAACTTATTTGTTATGTCGGAAAATCGTGCATCTCGGGACGTTCATGTCTTGGGGGGTGCACGTAAGCGCTGTCCACCAGTGCGCACAAGCTGAAGGGTGGAGCCCCACGGGTGGCAGGTAACCCGACCCGCTTTGATATCCTCTACGACTCTTCATGTCGTTTGGGGTATTCGAGCAACGTCTGTCCCTGGCGTGCGTGGTGCAACATGGGAGACCCCGTCACGTGGTCTGAAACGTGAACACGTAACTCAAGGCGTGTTTGGCTTGAGAACATCCGGGCGAGTGATGACGGCCGGGTGTACAAACTGTATGGATTCCGGGCTCGGTGTGCAGCCGAGTCTGATGATTGTTTGAGTTTCTGCAGGTAGCCTTACCACGAAACGGTAGACGTGTAGCATCCGTGTGCGAGTGACGAGTAGTGCCACTGAACTAACGAAGCCGGCTAAATCCGGTATAGGTTTTTCCTTTGTGAGGACGTAGTACCGACATAATCTGGTGACGCCTCGACGTCACACCCAACTAAATGAACAACTTCATTTAAAAACTTGAAGGTTTTGATCCAAAGTAGTAAAACTTGATGTAACTCCTTCCCTTGAACAGGATATTCAAAGTTAATAAATTTTCAACTTATAGGATGTTAAGGACAGAGCACTCTGTTTTCAGCTAAATCAAGGCTGAAGTTAATCAGAGGTTAGAGGTTGAGTTCTTTCGAGGTTGGGGTCGTATGATACATTTCTGGAAAGCTTTGGAGGAGCTTTACAACTTTTCTGTTGAGTTCCAGAGGTGTTTCATCCCTTAACCACTCGAAAAATGCAGTAGAGTTGAAACTGTCCAGAAAACAGGACGGAGCAAAGACTCTCTGTAGACTCTCTGTAAATTAAGCATAACTTCCTGCATAAAAATCCAAAAATAGAAAATGAGGTGGTTCTGGGAAGCTTATGAGATGGGTTACAACTTTGTAACAGAAAGTTTTGTCAGATTAGGAACAGAATTAACTGGAATTCTTGGATCAAATCAGTACCTAAGGCAGGGAGGTGCTGTCCAATTGTTCCCAGAAATTCTGTTAACTTTGACATCTCATAACTTTTGAACCAGAGCAGATCTTAGGCCAACCAAATACTTTCTGGAAAGCTATTGAAGTTAACTTTAACTTTGATGTTGAGCTCCAGGACTGGTTTTGCTTTTAACCTGGCCTAAATCAGATTGATATGGAAACTGGTCAGGGCTGTCATGGGAACAGCAGATCAGCAGTCAAATTTGTTTAAAAATTTGAACTATGTTTCCAAGTGTTAAGGGTTCAATGACATATCTTATGTTATAACTCAATGGTTTACTGTTTAAATAAATATTTGACATTTCTCAAATATATTTTTACAGATGGCAGCAGATAAACGGTTGGAGAACGGGTGGGTAGTTTCCCACTGCTCTGACCGTAGCGGCTACCCGGGAGCATTGTGGCTAATGCTCCAATATTTCGGGTACAACCAGATGCCGCAATACTTCGCCAAGGGAGAAGGCGAAGAGGGGAACAAGACGTGGACGATCCATGTCGAGGTTCCTGCAGGACCTACGCCACCCGGTTGGGTGCCATTCACCGTCACGGTGAGAGGAAGACAACCGGAAGGGATGTGGCAAGTGGCAGCCCGTGACACTATGTCACGTTTCTGCCAACTACACGTGCAGGCTATGGAGGGAACTCCATACGCACTCGTTCCGGTGGAGGGACGAGCTCAGCATGTGTGGGAAGAGAGGTACCTAGAGGCAACAAACCCGAGTTGCCCAAGGTACAACCCCGCGGAGGCAAATCTCAGCCTCCAAATGAGGGCGGGAAACGCTGTGATGGACAGCCAAGCTGTTCATACGGAGCATCTCGCCACCAAGCTCAAGGAGAGCACAAGCCGTGGAGATCATTTTGAGAGTGCTCACAGTGCACTCCGCAATGTGCTCCTTCCGACGATCAAGCGACTGAATGAACAACACAATCAGTTGCGTCGTCTGAAGAAGGCAAAGAAGAAGAGCCGTGTTGACATTGCGGCGTTGCAAGAGCTGGTGCAGACCCTAACCCAGCAGAATGAGGACCTTGCTCAAGAGCGGGACGACGCTATTGAGGAAGGACAAGGCTGGGAAGAGGATTACAACCAGGCTATGGACGAGGTGCATGCATTGCAGGACCTCGTGCCCCCGGTATTGGGCGTACCGGTAGTCTTGGGTCTTCCAGCCATGGGAGAACCTGGAATGGGAGAAGAGGTGGTAGACCCCGAGCCACCAGCAGAAGTACCGGAGGAGGACGACCCACAGGAGGTCGAATTTTACTCCGAGTAGGGGGTTACGGTTGCCAAGTAGGGCAGCTAGGGTAGCGTAACCCAACTTTTGTAATCGGTGACATATCGTGTAGACAGTAGCGTATGTATAGGTAGTGACGACATGAGCACGACTTCTCGGAGATCCGAGAATAATGTATCTTGTATAAAGTTTATGCTTTATCAATATATGTGAATGTTGTGCAAGTTAATCATGCGTCGCTTCGATACCTACTGCTGTTTATGGAATTTTGATTAAGACATGTGCTAATTGCTGTGGGGTTGAATTTCAGAATGACGCGTACTCGTGCCAACCCCGATGTTGGAGGTACTAGCCAAGGGGGAGAGACCTCCCAACCACTTCCTGAGGACTCCTCGGGACAGCAGCAGCAACAGCAACAGCAAACACCGCCACCGCCACTGCCAACGGTTACATTGGCCGACATTGTCGCGGCAATGGCGGGTTCACATCAGCAGCATACAGAGCTGCTGCAAACGTTAATTGCGAATACGTCTCGCCCAGAGAGACGTCAAGATCGTGAGGAGCGCCAACAGAGCTCCTACTCTGACTTCCTGGCGACTCATCCCCCTGTATTCTCAAGGGCGGATGAACCACTTGACGCGGACAACTGGCTCCGCGCCATAGAGATGAAGTTCGGGCTGCTCCAAATCAGCGAGCAGCGCAAGACTCAGTTCGCGGTCCAGCAGCTCCAAGGATCCGCGAGCGCGTGGTGGGCCAACTTTTGTGCTTCACAACCCACCGACCGAGTGATGACCTGGGCGGAGTTTCGGACGGCCTTCCGGGCCTATCATATACCGCCCGGTTTGATGAAGAGAAAGACGCAGGAATTCCTACACCTGCAACAAGGGAGCCGGAACGCGCTGGAGTACTCCAGAGCGTTCAACGATCTCGCACTCTACGCGTCGTATCACGCAGATACGGACGAGAAGCGGCGGGACCACTTTTACCAGGGGCTTAACCCGCTCCTGAAGGACAAGCTGGCGATGTTCAATCGCGGCAGCCTCAACGACATAATTGATGCTGCGATTGTTCAGGAAGACTCCGGCAAGGAGTTGGCGGCGGCAGAGCGAAAGCGAAGCGCGCCGCAGAGCAGCGGAGAAGGAGGCGGTCCTTCTCAGAAGTTTCGGATGGTGAATCGCCCACCATCAGGTCCGCGCTGGCAGCCACCACAGCGGTCGATGCCGTTCCGCGGTCGGCCGTATTCTTCACCGGCATTCCGGCCGGCACTGCCAGCACCACCGCAACAACAACAGCAGCAGCGGGCGATGCCGCGTGCGTTTGCACCTCCGCAACGCATGCCGGGCTTTCGTCCACCAAGTACTCCACCAGCAGCGGCCACATGTTACAAGTGTGGTCGTCCAGGACACTTCGCGAGCAGTTGCCCGGAGAGGCAAGGCGGCGGAGTGGTACCACAGTTTCCGGGGAGGAATCAACCCCGGAACCCTACTAATGCGCGGCGGGCAAACCCTAGGCCCGGTACTGTCCACCAGCTTGCCATTGAGGACGTGCCGGAGGGCGAGCCAATCCTTGCGGGTATGTTCCAACTCCACCAGCATCCCGCTATAGTACTATTTGATTCAGGCGCCACGCATAATTTTATTAGCCAAGCTTTCATTGCTAAACACAGCTTGCCAATACTACCCACCGATAGTCCATATTTAATTTGTTCACCGGGTGGGAAGATTTCAGCAAGCGTAATGGTCTCCAAAGCACCATTATGCTTAGCGGGTAGAGTGTACCCCACGTCTCTCATTATCTTAGAGGGACAGAAGGTCGATGTCATCCTAGGGATGTCGTGGTTAACCCGCCACGGCGCTGTTTTAGACACCGTCCTCCGAGTCGTGCACTTAAACTCAGGAGTGCACGGTTCTCACTCATTATTTCTGGACAGTCCAGAAATAAAACTTCCAAGTGTCTATCAAGCCACAACCATCAGATTGGAAGACATTCCAGTGGTCCGAGAATTCCCTGATGTATTCCCGGATGATTTGCCGGGGATGCCACCCGATAGAGAGGTGGAGTTCAAGATTGAACTTGCACCGGGAACCATGCCAATATCCCGAAGGCCGTACAAGATGGCGCCCAAGGAGTTGGCTGAACTGAAGACTCAGCTCACGGACCTTCTGGAGAAGGGTTTTATTAGGCCGAGCTCCTCGCCATGGGGCTGTTCGGCATTATTTGTCAAAAAGAAGGATGAAACGTTGCGGCTTTGCGTGGACTACCGTCCATTAAATGCCGTAACCATCAAGAACAAGTACCCGTTGCCACGGATCGACATGTTGTTTGATCAGTTGGTCGAAGCAAAGGTCTTTTCCAAGATGGATTTAAGATCCGGGTACCATCAGATTAAGATCAGGGCTGAGGACATTCCAAAGACAGCTTTTTCGACAAGGTACGGACTTTATGAGTACCTGGTCATGTCCTTTGGCCTCACCAATGCTCCAGCTCACTTCATGTACTTAATGAACTCGGTGTTCATGCCGGAGCTGGACAAGTTTGTCGTGGTCTTCATCGACGACATCCTGGTATATTCCAAGTCGGAGGAAGATCACAAGAAACATCTGCGTATAGTCTTGCAACGGCTGCGGGATCACAAGTTATACGCAAAGTTCAGCAAATGCGAGTTTTGGATATCGCAAGTGCCTTTCCTCGGGCATATCATCTCAGCGGAGGGTATCGCTGTGGACCCGAGCAAAATCACGCAAGTGCTGAATTGGAAATCCCCGAGAACTGTTCATGAGGTACGGAGTTTCCTCGGACTCGCGGGATATTATCGAAGGTTCATTCCGAACTTCTCGAAGATTGCCAAGCCAATGACAGAGCTGCTGAAGAAGGCTACCAAATATGTTTGGAGTCCAGCATGTGAAGCAGCATTCAAGGCTTTAGTCAAGCACCTGACATCAGCACCGGTTTTGGCGCAGCCAGACACAACAAAACCGTTCGATGTGTACTGCGATGCATCCGGCATTGGGCTCGGATGTGTGTTGATGCAAGGCCGAAGGGTGGTCGCGTATGGGTCACGGCAGCTTAGGAATCATGAGCAAAATTATCCAACTCACGACTTGGAGCTCGCTGCCGTGGTACTTGCACTGAAAATGTGGAGGCACTACCTACTCGGTAACCTCGTACATTTATATACCGACCACAAAAGCCTCAAGTACATATTCACTCAGAAGGAGCTGAACATGAGGCAACGAAGATGGTTAGAACTGATAAAGGATTACGAGATAGAGATCCATTATCATCCGGGCAAGGCAAACGTTGTGGCAGACGCGCTAAGCCGCAAGTCACACGTCAATAATCTGACCATCACACCGTTGGAAGAGAGCGAACCACCACTACATGTGATTCCACATGGAGCTCTCTACAACCTAGCTTTGATCCCCACCATCCGTGAAGAGATAGCGGCAGCCCAGAAGAATGACAAGGGCATATCACATTTGCGGAGACGTGTAGACAGTGGGGAGTTGAAGTGTTTCCGGAAGGACGGAGACGGCGTCCTATGGTTCAAGGACCGGATCGTCGTACCCCGAAACCCGGAGTTACGGAAGAAAATCTTTGATGAGGCTCACTTATCAAAGTTTTCTATTCACCCCGGCAGCAACAAGATGTATCAAGAACTCAGAAGCAAGTTTTGGTGGACACGGATGAAGCGAGAGACTGCAAAATACGTGTCCGAGTGTGATACATGTCGACGGGTGAAGGCAGACCACATGCGGAAACCGGGACTGCTGCAACCACTGGGCATTCCTGCCTGGAAGTGGGAGGACGTGAGCATGGATTTCGTCGTCGGTTTACCCACCACCTTACAGAAACATGATTCTGTGTGGGTGATCGTCGATCGGCTCACCAAAGTTGCCCATTTCATCCCGGTCAACACCAACTACAACGCCAAGAAGTACGCTGAACTGTACATCTCACGGATCCTATGCTTATACGGCGTACCCCGTACTATCGTATCGGACCGGGGCACTTTATTTGTGTCCCGTTTTTGGGAGCAGCTCCACGCTGCCTTGGGGACGAAGCTGATCCGTAGTTCAGCCTACCACCCGCAGACGGATGGGCAAACGGAGCGGGTAAATCAAATCTTAGAAGACATGCTACGAGCTTGCGCTATCGACCACGGCAAGAACTGGGATGATCACTTGCCGTTAGCCGAGTTCTCGTACAACAATGGGTACCAAGCCAGCATCAAGATGGCGCCCTACGAGGCGCTATACGGGAGAAAATGCCGCACACCATTGAATTGGTGTGAGTCTGGCGAGAGGGTTATCTTCGGGATTGATCTTGTCAACAACGCGGAAGAAAAGGTTCGATTAATTCAAGCGAACCTAAAAGCCGCTCAATCCCGACAGAAACAGTATGCGGACCGGAGAAGGCGTCCGTTACAATTCGAAGCTGGAGACCACGTATATCTACGAGTGTCTCCAATGAAGGGCGTAAACAGATTTGGGGTGAGAGGAAAGTTAGCACCCCGATTCATCGGTCCATTCCAGATTACCGAAAGATGTGGATCGGTGGCATACCGGCTAAGATTACCAGAAGCACTTTCCGGTGTGCACGACGTCTTTCACATTTCCCAGCTGAGGAAGTGTCTCAAGCTATCAACTACCGTTCAGCTGGAAGACATTGAAGAACTGCAACCGGATCTCACCTATCGGGAGGAACCGGTGCAGATTATTGATGAAAAGGCCCGAACCACACGCAACCGTACGTTGTGGTTCTGCAAGGTTCTGTGGAGTAATCACTCCATGGATGAAGCGACATGGGAGAGCGAAGAATTCCTTCGCACTAACTACCCCGACTTTCTCACGTCGCATATCCGGTAATTTTTCCACCGTCCTCTCTCTCATTTTCACCTTATAATCTCGGGACGAGATTCTTTTAAGGGGGGAGGAATGTAAGGGCCTCAGTTTTTGACACCCATTTGCAGTGTTCATCCCCACACCACACACCTCATTTGAGGAAAAATGATGAACACAAATAAAGAGCAAGTAACAATTATCAACATGCTCATTAGGGAACAAACTCACACATTGCAAAAGTGGTACTTCCCACATGTGATATAGATGGGCTGGACATATGAAAACTCCTACACTTTGCCAAGGATGTCCATGCCAAGTTTCACCCAAATTCAAAACATTTTTGAGGTCATCTTGGGTGTAGATAGGAAAGGGGCAGTTTGAAAACATATTCAAATTCAAACTGTTTTCACCCACTGAATTTAAAAGTGGAAGGCATATTCTTGCTCAGCACATTTTTGTGAGCTCACACACCAATTTTCACTCCATTTGGAGTTGATCTTGACATGAGCTAAGGGGGAGAAATTCAAACTTTATTTGAATTTCAAACTGCACTTGTGCTGAAATTCATTCAAACCAAACCTCATTTGAACTTTGATCAATTCAAATGGCTCTTGGGTGAATAATTTGAGTTGCCAAGGGTAGAATAGGGTTCACTGTTTACCACAGCTGTTAGGAATAAATTTCAGAGGTTAAAAGAGGAGTGGGACCCACATGTCAGCCTCAGCCTCAAAGCAAACCGACTGAACCACAGTTCAGTCGGTTCCCGGCAGCTGTGCGCGCGCGCCACCGAAGGGGGCAGCCGGCGCCAGCTCCTGCTGCGTGCCCCAAGCCGGAGACCAGCCGGCCGGGCTATTTATTCCCTCCCCGGCGTGCTTCAGTCACCATTTCCTCGAGCTGCCGACGCACACGACTTGCTTTTCCCACTGCCATCGCCGCCGCTCGAGTTCCTGCTTGATCAAGCCGATCGCAGCTCCCTCTTTCCATTCCAAGGTCCCAGCAAGGTACTAGCAACCATCCTCCATCCTTCCCATTGATAGAAATCGATTGAAACCGAGTGATATCGGCTGTGCCGAAAGATCAAACTCGGAACTGAAAACCGCCGCACCTCGGGCTCTCGTGGACAGCCCAACCTGGGCGTTGTCACGCCCGAGCCAAGACACCCTTGGACGCGCAGGTGACCGGTGCTGCTCATCCCCGAGCCACAGCTCGAGTGGTTGCTCACCGGCGGCGAATTTCCACTTTTCCCCTTTCTGTGTGCAGAACGACCCTCGGGTACGATTCTGTTTAATTCGTGCTCTAGAAAGGATTAGAGGGCCTCAGGCCACTCCCACACGAACTAGACACGGTGACGCACAAGTTGCCTTCACAACTCTGGGCCGGAGAACTTCTGTGCCCGGCGTAATTCAAGGTCTACTAATGGCGGAACGCACGGGGGGTATCGGGCGCACGGTGAGGACCTATTTCGGGCCTTCCCCGAGCTGCCCCGAGTTCATGTCGACCTTCTCTGAGGTCCACTGATGCTCCCCGACCGGTTTCCCAAGTAGCTGAGGCACTAGGAGCATCAGCCGACATGGCCGAAGTCGTTCCGATATGGCGGCTCGTCGCCGACCATGCTCCGGCCGTTGTCATGAGCAGCTGACCCTCGGATCATGTTCCTCAAGTAAAAGTAGGCAGGGGCGGCCAGAATCAAGAAGTTTGAAGCTGTACAGCAGCCGGCGGCGAGCTCTCCGGCGAGGTCCCTCGGCGGCGGAGCGCGGGTGTCGCGAGGTTGAAGAAGGGGGTGGACCCCAGCTGTCAGCGGCCGATATTTTGAATCGGGATCCGGCTGCGGCCGGGATCGGGTGTGCTGGCGCGCAAAAGCCTTGTGGGCCGCGGTGTGCTGTCGCTTCGGCGTGCGACGCGTGTCCCCTGGGCCCACGCGCGAGTTTAAACTTTTCCCCGATTTTCAGATTTCCTTCAAACTTCAAATCCTTATAACTTTGGCTAGAAAGCTCCAAATTGAGTGAACCAAATTTTGCTGGATTCAGCTCTTTGAGTACTTTCCAGAAAATCAAGTGTCACTTCATGAGATTCCTTAATTCTCCAGAATTAATTCCTTAAAGTTTAAACTGTTAGGAATTTTAACTGGAGAATCATTTGGAGGAAAATCCTGAAATTTTGCTGAGATGTTCACCAAAATATCCTTGAACTACCATAAAAATTTCAGATCCATTTGAGCTCATTTAGTCCACCTAATGGTGTGATTAGTAAAACTGTTCCAGAGAAAATAGAAAATGTTCAGAAACATTTTCAGAATTTTCTCTGAAATTGTTTAGCTCATATCTTTAGTTAGAGACTTCCAAATTAAGTGAGACCAATTCCATTAGAACCCTCTGAAAATCTAGTTTTCAGAAAGTCATAGTTTGTTTCATGAAAATACCTAGAACACCCTAAAAGCCTTTAATTAAGGTCAAGGACATAATTATTTGTGGAGGGCTCAAATGAGCTTTGCTGCAACTAAAACTTGACCAAGTCTTTGTTTAGGTTGTAACCAAGCCACAGTAAAAGTTTCACAGTCATTAGGTCTGTCTAGCAAGGGTTATAGACTTCACAACTTCAAAGTTAATACAAATGCATTTAAATTAATACATACATTGCTCTTATCATGTAGTCGCTAAGGTCGAGGAGGAACCCGAAGTCCTAGACTTCGTTACTCCGGAGGAACAGCTAGCCTACGACCAAGAGCAGCAAGGCAAGCCCCGGTTTGCATTAACCATTTTATAAATTTTTATTGTTTTGAGCACATACTTGTTTTCTTTATGTTGTGCATCAGAGTCTTGTTTGGAAACCCCACTGCATAGCCAAGAAAACCATGGGTTGGGGTTTAGGATTGCAAACCCCGTTAGCCACTGCATTGCTAGGATAGAGTAGGATTCGGTACAAGTCGAGTAGTTGGAACTACTCGCGAGAATAGGCTAGAGGCACATTGCTCGGGTAGAGATAGCACATGATACACATGGCAAGAAAATGAGACCGAGCGGAGAGTAAGGGCAGCAGGACTTTGGGGCCTGTGTGCTGTAGCTCCGCTTGTGTCGATTGAGGACCGAGCCGTGTGCGGGCCTGTTGAACAAGCTAGAACAGTACCGAAGACCTACCGGCTATATGGGAACCGGGAAACTGATGTAACTCGGGTAGCTGGGTATTGAGGCATTGCCCGTCGTTCAGAGGGTAGGTTGAGAGCTCGAGGTGTAAATCAGCTGGCGGCACAGAGATGCGCGTGCAGGGACCTCTTGCTCGGGACGATGGGACCGGTTCAATATTTGGCTAACGGGTGAAAGGTAGTCGCGTACGGCGTCCGTGATGGTTGTTGTAGGCAACATCGAGTACGGGCGTACGTGACGGGTTGTTCGGGTAACCCTGCAGGTGTAAATCGATTATAATCGCCGTCCCTCGCGGTCAGTGAGTACCACTTGTTCACTGTACCGTGACGTAGAAAGAACAGGCTAGTTACATGTTAAAATGTTGCTGATTGAAAGTTGGATATTGATTGTTAATGATATGTTGTAGTTTAGTGCTAACTAAAGTTCTTTTCAACTTTGGGCAAAGTACATGAGAGAAATGCGTTTCTTGTTTGATTGCGGCTCTCTCATGTGCCTTAGCGTAAAGTTCTCCACAACCTGCTGCTAAAACTTGAAAGTAAGGTTCTACTAATTAGGCGAGTCCTTGCAAATGATTTTTACCTCATGCAACCCATCACCCTCATGTAGAAGTTTCATGTTTAGGTGAGACGGGTCAGACTTGCTGAGCCTTCGTGCTCACTGCTTGTGTTTGAAGCTTTTGCAGGGTTCTATGAGGAAGGGACTCCCGAAGAGGAGACGGAACCCCAGGAGGGGAACCCCGTCGAGTGGGAGTCGTGCACGCCGCAGAGTTAGTGTGCGTGTGTGCTAGCAAGGACACGTTCGAGGGCTGAACGTGCACTTGATGCTTAGTCTACGCCCGCGAGTGTGGACTAAACTTATTTTGATGTAAACATGTTAATAAACTTGTTTATGTAATAAAGCTTCCGCTTCCGCTTTGTACCTTTGACGTGTGTTATACGGTGTTGTGCAACGCAGCACCCCTCAGCGTGATCCTGGCTCGACAGGACCAGTGGGGTCGTGTCATATACGAAGTCTCCTACTTCAAAAGTTAACTTCCTTCGCCTATTGTCCGCATAGCCTTTTTGTCGTGACTGAGCATCCTTTAAATTCTCCCATATCGTTTGGACTTGCTTTTCAGCTTCTTGTAGCACTTCGGGTCCAAACACCTGGTTCTCTCCGGTTTCGTTCCAAAACAGCAGCGTTCTACACCGTCTACCATATAATGCTTCGAAAGGTGACATCTTCAAGCTAGCAAGATAGCTGTTGTTATAGGAGAATTCGGTGTAAGATAAACTCCTATCCCAACTACGCCCACGTTTCAAGGCGCAAGCTCTCAACATGTCCTCCAAAATTTGGTTTGTCCTATCGGTTTGCCCATCAGTTTGTGGGTGATAGGCGGAGCTAAAATCCAGTCGTGTACCCATAGCTTTCTGCAGCTTTCTCCAAAATCTAGAGGTACACTGAGAACCTTGATCTGAGACTATCCTCTTCGGGACTCCATGATGGCACGCGATCTGCTCCATGTACAACTCGGCTAATTGTGCAACGTTGTAATTGGCCCTTATAGGGAGAAAATGGGCGGTTTTCGTCAATCGGTCCACGATTACCCAGATGGAGTCGTAACCCGACTGAGTACATGGAAATCCGACGATGAAATCCATACTGATGTCCTCCCACTTCCATTCTGGTACCTTCAAAGGTTGCAACAATCCAGCAGGTCTTTGATGTTCGGCCTTCACCCGTTGGCATGTATCGCATAGGGCAACGTATTCGGATATGTCCCTTTTCATACCATCCCACCAATAACAAGTTTTCAAGTCCTTGTACATTTTGGTACTTCCGGAATGTATGGAATAGGGTGAATCATGTGCCTCTTTTAATATCATGTCACGGATGTGCTTCATGTTAGGCACACAAATCCTTTTTCCTAGCCAAGCGTACCCTTATCATCTTCTTTGAAGTCCTTCTCTATTCCTTGTCGGATCCTCTCCTTGATCTCCTTGATCTCCTCATCCATTGCTTGGCCATATCTTATCTCTTGCTCCAATGAAGAGTGGATTTCCATCATTTCCATGTTGTTCAAGAATCCGAGGTGTAACCGTTCGAACTCCTTACGTAGTTCTGGTGGTAGCTCTCGAACCGTGAGTTGGTGACATGCTCCCTTCTGGCTCAATGCATCAGCTACTATATTGGCCTTCCCAGGGTGATAGTTGATTCCAACATCGTAATCCTTGATAAGTTCCAACCATCGACGTTGCCTCAAATTCAAGTCCGTTTGTATAAATATGTACTTGAGACTTTTATGATCCGTATAGATCTCACATCGATGAGCAAGGATATAATGTCTCCAAATCTTCAATGCATGCACTACTGCTGCTAGCTCCAAGTCATGTGTAGGATAATTAAGCTCGTGCTTCTTTAACTGTCGTGAGGCATAGGATACCACTTGTCCTTCTTGCATGAGCACACATCCGAGCCCCTGTCTGGATGCGTCACAATATATGTCAAAGCTCTTGCTTACATCCGGCAATACCAAAATCGGGGCTGTGGTTAGCCTTTTCCTGAGCTCCTGAAAACTTTCTTGGCATGCTGGTGTCCATCGAAAGGCTTTTCCCGTCGTTAGCAACTCCATCATGGGTTTTGCTATCTTAGAGAAGTCCTTAATGAAACGTCGGTAGTATCCAGCCATCCCAAGAAAACTCCGAATATCCCTCACGTTTTGCGGTTGGTCCCACTTCAGAACATCCCTCACTTTTCCGGGATCAACCGATACCCCTTCTTCGGAGATAATGTGGCCTAGGAACGATATTTCTTTTAGCCTGAATTGACACTTGTTAAGCTTGGCATACAATTGATGCTCACGCATTTTCTGCAAGGTCAATTTCAAATGTTCTTCATGCTCCTCCTCACTTTTTGAATACACCATAATGTCATCGATGAAAACCACGACGAACTTATCCAGGTACTCCATGAAAAACCTTGTTCATGAGGTACATGAAGTATGTGGGTGCATTTGATAACCCAAAACACATGACGGTATATTCATATGAACCATACCGTGTTCGAAAGGCAGTCTTGGGTATATCAGAGGGCTTAATCTTCAGCTGGAAATATCCCGACCGAAGATCAATCTTGGAGAACACTCGGGCTCCTTTCATTTGGTTGAATAGGTCCCCTATACGGGGCATAGGGTATTTGTTCTTGATCGTCACCTCGATGAGAGACCTATAGTCCACGTACATCCTTTGGGTTCCATCATTCTTGTCTACGAAGAGCACAGGAGCTCCCCATGGTGACGAGCTTGGATGTATAAAACCCTTGTCCAACTGCTCTTGAATTTGCTTCTTGAGTTCTACTAGCTCATTGACGGGCATCCTATAGGGTCTCTTGGCAATGGGTGCAGTTCCAGGTACCAAAATCAATGGCAAACTCAATGTCCCGATCAGGGGGCATACCTAGAAGCTCCTCTAGAAACACGTCCGAGAAATCTTGAACCACTGGAATGCTGTCCAATGTTGCTCCTTCAACGTGGTTCAAATTTGCCTTTTCAGTGGTTTGTTTGGCTGACTTAAACTCGACACGAATGCCGTGCTCATTTGTCATCTGCACGATTCTTTCAGCACATTGGATTACCCCGTGGTGCTTCCTTAACCAATCCATCCCGAGTATAATGTCAATCCCTTGGGAATCCAAGACAATAAGGTTGGCAAGGAAGTCTACCCCTCTCATTTTAAGGCTTACTTTCGGACACACTATATTAGTCCTCATCTCTCCTCCGGGAGAATTAACAAACATAGCACATTTTAAGTGGGATATGGGTAGATTATGCTTGGCGACATACTTGGACGATATGAAGGAATGTGATGCTCCGGAATCAAATAAGATGGTGGCTGGGTTGGAGTTGGCAAGGAACATACCAATTACGACGTCCTCAGCCTGTTGTGCTTCCTCAGCAGAGACATGGTTCACGTTGCCGCGAGCATAGATCTGCTGTCCACGGTTCCCTTGATTGTCCCCTCCATTTGGTCGCGGGTTCTGTTTGGGCTCGTTGCCTTGCTGTCCAGGGACTCTCCTCGGGCACTGGTTCGCGAAGTGTCCTATTTCCCCACATGCAAAGCATGCCCTGTTTCCTACGGCAGCAGGTACGTTGGGGCCGGGGTTTTGAACAGGAGCGCCCATGTTAGGTCGGGGCACAGGAGGCATGGGCACACGAGGTGCTGGTGCAACGGGTTGTTGCTGTGGTGGCTGACTAGGGTGCAGGAGTGGTCGATCCATACTGTGGTGCAGCCGGGGGCATGTACCGAGGTCGTACGTTGCTCCCTTGAGGCTGGTACGCCATCTTCCTCTTGCACTCTCGCTCGATCTCTCGGATCTTGTTTTCAACCAATATAGCCTTGTCAACCAGCTTCTGAAAGCTTGCGTAGTCATTGTTGAGGAGCTGAACCTGGATCTCGTTGTTCAACCCTCTCATGAACAGGTATTGCTTCCTCTGGTCGGAGTTGACATCTTCGGGGCATACCGGGACAGTTGTGTGAACTTGTTGAGGTACTCATTCACACTTCTCTGTCCTTGGCGGAGACCTTCGAACTCCTGTCTCTTGAGCATCATTACACCAGCAGGGATGTAATGAGAGCGGAAACTTTCCTTGAACTCAGTCCAAGTGATCGTCTCCGAGTCGACATGAGCGTTGCTTACGGCATCCCACCAGTCAGCGGCGGCTCCTGTAAGTTGGTGCGACGCAAAGAGGACCTTCTCTCGGTCATTGCACTGCACTATGGCAAGCTTCTTCTCTATGGATTTCAACCAGTCGTCGGCCTCCATGGGGTCGTTAGCTTGAGCAAAGATGGGTGGTCGAGTCCTCATGAACTCTCCCAGCCTGTTATGAGCCGGTGGTGGCGGTGGCGGTGGTGCCAGAACGGGTTGTTGTTGTTGGCCTGCAATTGACCCAAAGTTGGATCATAGTTTGCATAAGTTGGTACTGCATGGCCATCAACCATTCCAGGTGGTTCTCGCCAGCTCCGGGGTTATCAGGAACTTCATCGTGACCATCCTCTTGGTTGTCACGGACGTTTCTTCGGTGTAAAGGTCCCAAAAATGGTGAATACAAAGAAACACTTGTTTGCAAAAGTTGGTTTCATGTGTATGAAATTTGGGACTTGTTAAAACTTTTCCCCACATGTGATAACACACATGAGGGTTTTCTTCACACAAGTTCAAATGTTTATTTGAAAACTTGGACCCAAGAGGGGTCTAAAACAAAGATGGGAAGTTCCCATAGGTGTGAGAAAACAAAACTCAGATTTGGAACAATTGTTCAAACTCAAAATTCAAATGACAGCAACAATGGAATTCAAAACTGTTGTGCTGAAAAATCTCATTTGCAGTAGCCAAAATAAAAATCAGATTTCATATTTGAATTCCTTGGGTCCAAATTAGGGGTTGTGCAAAGTTTCATGATTTATGAAAATAGTTTGCAACCCATTTTGCAAAATGGACTTTAAATGACAAAGAATTCAAATGCACATTTGAATTTGGATAAAACTTGCCCAATTATCCAAATGCCTCTCAGATTTAAACTTCCACAATTGAATCCCATCAATATTCAAATTGGGGAGATATTTTAGAAGAGATAAGGAGGACTGACATGTGGGACCCACATGTCATTGGGAGCACTGAAATTGCAAAAGATCTTCAGTCCTCAATCTTCATTTGCTCTCCTCCCACGCGAAGCCACGGCCGAGACCGATTTCCCTCCGCTCGACACCGAGCTCGGCCGCAGCCACCTCCTGCTGGCTCCCCTTCGCGCTGGAGAGCTGCTGGACGTCGGTAGCCACCGCCTCTCTCACCTCTTTACCGAAGCCACGGGCTGTTCTCTCTCTCCCCATGCGTGAGACGAACAGAGACGCCGCCGAGCTCTAAACCGGTTGCCCACCGCCCAGCTCGCGTGCAAGCCCCGGCTGATCGGCAAAACCACACAACAGAACCCTCCACGACCTCCTCACGCCATCACTGAAGGAGTTCGTGCTCTCCACACCGAGTTCAACCAGTTTCAGCGGCGGCCGTCACACAACAGCGACGGGGTGCTCCCGTGGACAGCCTCCTCCAGAGCTTGTCACGACCAAGCGAGGCCACTTTTGGGCGCGCAGGAGCTCCGTGCAGCTTCCACCCGAAGCACAAGGCCTGTCTTCGCCGCTGGTCGACGAATTTCAGAAATCTCCTCCGGCCGGTGAAAACTGACCCGCGGGTATGAATCCGTGAAATCCTCGAGTTATATTCGTTTTGAGAATTTCAAATTGCACACACGGGACATAGACTTGCTTAGCAACAACTTTCCTTTTGGAACCTAGCTAGAAACCCGCTCTGCACGATGTGATTTCGATCTTTCTAACGGCGGTTGTGGTAGAGGCCGTCGGGTACAAGATGAACCCTAGGTTGGAGCCGTTCCCGAGCCCATATGCGGCCAAGCCGAGCTCGGCCAACCTCCACTGGTGCTGTAGATCCTTTCTAGGAAACTTTTGGTGGGCTAGCTCAACGGAGCGACGTCGCCGGACCTCATCCGAGCTGTTGCGCCGTCGCGCGCTAGTTTGGGGGCCCTGCCAGCTCGAGCAAACCCCACCAGCATGTTCCTCACAGGGAAATAGGTCCTGGCGGCGAGTAGCAGCTCGGGAGTTGGTCGGAGCGATGAAAACCGGCGAACTCCGGCGAGCCCGGCGGCACAGAAGCGCGGGGGCGGGAGGTAGACGAAGATGCTACCGGCCCCACGTGTCAGTCGCACGGCAACAGTGGGCTGGATACGCTGTGGCGTGGGATCAACTGTGACAGCGCGGGAAACAACCCTGTGACCCCGTGCGGCACGCTCCCGACAGCAGACACGTGTCCCTGGTCCCACGGTCAGGTTTAAACATTTCTCGGATTTATTCAAATTCCAGATTTTTCCCCAAACTTTAGAAGAGCATAACTTTTGCTAGGAACCTCCACATTTAGTGATTCAAATTGGGTTTGATTCAGATTGACAAACTCTATCCAAATATGCAACCCAATTTGTATGAAAGTCTTTATTTAGTTCTGGAAAATTCTTTAAAACTTTTCAGCAAAAGAATTTTAGAGGGAGTTTGGTTTATCCAAATATCCTCAAATTTTGCCAGAATATTCTTTAGGGTGTTATTAGACTCCTTTAAAAGTTTCAGCTCATTTGGAGTTGAATTGATCAGGGTAATTCAGATTGTAAGTTCCTGTATTCAAATGAATACAGAAACATTTTCCGAGAATTTCCAAAACTTATAAATTCAGTTCTGGGAAATTCTTAGCTCCAAAAATCCTAGGAAAATTCATGTAGACTCTATGAACTATAATTGAAATTGTGGTTCACTGAGTTTGACATGAACATGGGTGTTACCTCAGAATTAATTCATCTTTGACTAAACCCTTAGAGAATTATTCTGAATAAACCACTCCATGAAAAGTGCTAAATTTTGGTCCAGAGGACTTTCTTGTGACAAAGAACTCACATGAAAATTTTCAGCTCCATTAGAGCTCTGGATCACCACTGTCATGTGTGATCTCTTAAGGTGATCAACACTTAAGTGGGAAAAACACTCAACACTTGATCATGGTGTTTAAACCCAACCCAAACCACTAGCACCAGTGTCATTTTAAATTATTAAACAGAGTTCCAGTTTTAAAACTGTCATTAGATATTATTAGCAAAATCTTTTCAATTAAATACATATGCATGATCATATCGTGTAGCATATACGTGAAGAAGGTGAGAAGAACTTGAGGTGAAGATCAAGGAGGGAGGAAAACAAGTGATCAAGCTCCAAGTGATCGTCACTAACTGATTGTAACCTTAGTCACCTGCAAAACAGGCAAGCCCCGGTTTGCATTTGAACCGTTTTATAAAACATTTTCATTTGTAGAGATCATAAGCTTTGCATCGTTGATTGCATTACGTCTAGATGATATTGAAAACCCCACTTGCATGACCAGAAACGCCTAAGAGAAAAAGGGTAGAATAGCAACTCCTCGAGGGAATTTGGCTACACTAATGTTAGTAAGAAAGGTCCGGTAGAAGACGAGTAGTTGGAATCTACTCGCGAGTTTAGGGCTGGTGTACTTGGAACCGGTCCAATTTAGAGAAGATGAGGAAAGTTCACACATAAGAAATGGAGACCGGGCAGGGAGGTTTAGATGCAGAAGGTTGCAGGCCGTGCGTGCATAGCCCTGCCTGTGTCGGTTAAGGCCCGTCCGTGCTTGGCCCTGTTGGACAAGTTTGAGTTGTGTACCGGGCGCATACTGGCTATATGGGACCCAGGAAACCGATGTACCTTGGGAGATCCATAGTGGAACTTTTCCAACTGCCTTAGGCTTTCGGCGTCAGGGTAGCAGGAGGTACCTCGCTCAAGAACATACCACTGCGGGTATGTACCTTGAGGGAGCTTGCGTACTCGGGGCAGTTGGACTGCATCCAATGTGGAAGATCTTGGGAAAGGTGGCCGCATACAACATCAGTCGAGGTTGCTGCCGGCAATTCGGAGTACGGGTGTACGTGTCATGTAGTCCGGGCGTGTACTGATTCAAATCACCGTCGCTCGCGGTCATATGAGCATACTTGCCCACTGCGTCTTGACGTAGTAAGAACTGAACTGGTTATTCTTTTGAACTTGATAAGGCTGTGCTATAACTTGTATTGCAACCATGATTGAATTAGAGATAGGCTCATTAAAGTTTACTTTCACTTTGTGCAACGAGCATCACAACAAAGCGTTTCTTGTTTGATTGTGGAGTTGCGATGCTTTTCCGCTCAAGGTCTGCACAATGAGGCTTAAAATCTGAAAGTTAAGGATCAACTTTAGGCGAGTCCTTTATGCAAATCTAGCCGACCCAATTACAACCGTCGTGCATGTAGAGTTTTCTTGTTTAGGAGAGACGGGTCAGACTTGCTGAGCCTATGTGCTCACGCTTGCTATATAAGTGGTTTTGCAGGTTAACAACGATGCTGAAAAGAAGGTTGTCCGGTGGGACTCAGAGACTTCCGAGTCATTTAACCCAGGGAGAACCCAGCCGCTGCTGTTGTCTTCGTGTTGCTAGCGAGAGGAGTCCGCGGGCTGGACTTCATCTCGAGTGCTTTTAGTTATTCGACGTGAGTTGATATAGACTTCCGCTGTAGTTACTTGATGTAAAGTATTTACAAAGAAAAACTTGTAAACTTCCGCTATTGTTTTATGTAATACATTGTTCCTCATAGGTGTGCTGTTGGGTGCCGCACAACACGGCACCACCCAATGCGATTCCCGGGCGAGCGGCCTGTCTCGGTTGGACGGGGCCGCGTCAGCGTGGTATCAGAGCTGAGCAATGTCTCAGTCAGTACCGCGCCCGTCTCAGTTGGTATCAGAGCCGTATTGGTAATAGCACACGGAATAAGGAAGGTATTACGACAAAAATTTAGGTTACGGTGAGGATACGGTACTAGGCCCACATAAGGATTACTATTAGCTTAATATGAAGGTGGCAACCTAACTTATTTGTTATGTCGGAAAGTCGTGCATCTCGGGACGATTTATGTCTTGGGGGTGCACGTAAGCGCTGTCCACCAGTGTGCACAAGCTGAAGGGTGGAGCCCCACGGGTGGCAGGTAACCCAACTCACTTTAGTATCCTCTACGACTCCTCATGTCGTTTGGGGTACTCGAGCAACGTCTGTCCCAGGCGTGCATGGTGCAATTTGGGAAACCCCATCACGTGGTTAGTAACGTGAACACGTAGCTCAAGGCGCGTTTGGCTTGAGAACACCTGTGCGAGTGACGACGGACGGGTGTAAGAACTGTATGGATACCGGGTTCGGTGTGCAGCCGGACCTGACGATTGAGTGTGACTTATGCAGGATTAACCACGAAACCGTAGTACGAATAGTACACGTTTGCGAGTGACGGTTTTAGTGCCACCTAAGATACATTTATGCCGGTATAATCCGGTTAGGATTTTCTTTTGGTAAGGCTACGTAGTACCGACATGCTTCTTACGGTGCATCGACGCCGTACTAAACTTTATAACTCCTTTCCTTGAAGAAATGACTCATGAACTAACTTTCAACTAAAAATGGAAGTTTGAAACAAATATTAGTTACTGAACTCTTATTTTGAGCTAAGATTCAAATGAGAGGAAGACTAGGCTTCAAAGATTGCAAAAACAGAGTGCACTGTTTTCAGCAGGAATTCTTGCTGGACTTTAACAGAGCATAACTCTGAGTAGCTTGACCCAATTAAGGTGTATGATACAGTTATGGAGAGATTTTCGAGTACTCTACAAATTCTTTGTAGACCTCCAGATCTAAATCACATGCTAAATGGGTAGAAAGTTCAGAGGAAGGTAAACTGTCCAGAACCAGGACAGCAACAAAACCTTGCTGGACCTTTCTGTTTTTAAGCCATAACTTTCTGTAGAGAAACCCTTAAGAATGTAGGATCGAAGAACACGTGAAAAGCTACCAGAGGGGGGGTGAATGGTAGATTAAAACTTTTCGTAGCGGAAACAACAAAAACCCCTCAGCAAAAAGTCAATCGGTTAAAGAAACCGTGTGTGCAAGTGTTTTCAAACGTGTTCAACCATGACAAATCAAGTAGAGAGGTAGAGAATCAAGTCACGGATCTAATTCAACAAGAATCACTTGAAAACACGAAGTAAAATTTGAGATACGATCAAAACATTAAACGAAGATCAATCTGTTTTACCCGATATAAAACAGATCTGCAACGCTGCAAAGAAACTCGTGTATCTCAAAAACTACAGATCCGAAGCTCGTGAAAATTTCACAGATGATAGATAATTGAGTTGTAAAGACAACCCAAAAAGAATCACGTCAATAGGATCTGTAAAACTCGAGTCATGAATGAAACTCCAAAGCAACGTCGGTCTGTCCAGAAACTCGACGAGAAAGACTTGACGAAAAACAAGTCGGACGAACAAGGCACAAAAGCTCCTCGAAACTATGAACTTTATTCAATAGAAACACAAGAGGAACAGCCCAAAGTCGTGCACCCACGAGACTTGACCCCCCTTGCTTATATAACCAGCCCTAAGGCCAACTCAACTCAAACTAGGACTCCTACTCCTACTTGGATTCAAACTGTAACTTTCCAATACTGCTCAAGACTCTTCTATACGCAGATAGAAGCAATCTTAAGACTTCCAAACACCTTAGGAACGTCCCAAACATTCCTAAAACAACTCAAATTCGTGACCCACACGAAATCCTATCATAACCAACTCAAATATTTCCATATTTGAGCCATAACCGACTCAGCCGCAGCTTGAGTCCATAATCCAGCCGGTTGGACCTTTCCGACCAATTCTTTACGTCCACTTCTCTTCATCACGCCTTGGAACAATGTTGCCACGTCCATGCACTCCTTGCACACATGCAAACACCTTCCAATGACGTACATGCAACCTTCATATGCACTGCCCTTGATCCAAACATGCTGCGCGACCTCCCGATCAACTCAACCACAGCTCCTCCCGAACTTGGTTGTTGGAACCTCATCTCCTCCCTGAGACTAGTCCAAGGATCCCGTCACCAGCCATGTCTTGAACTCAAGCAACACCTGCACATGAATAAACAACCAGTTCTTCCGAGCACAAGTCCTCGACTTGACTCACGTTAGTTCGAAAACCACAACACCTTAAATGAGCACGTCACATAAGCATGTTGCAAACCATATCAAATGATAACAGCCATAACCACCAAAACACACCAAAAACTTAGCAAATTAATACTAAGCAAACCTTCCCATAAAGCAAGTTTGAAACATTGCGGGTTAAAAGCAAAAACAAGACGCTGCAGTTCTATGAGTTGAACTTCACGGGAGCTCCCTAAAAACAAGCTCCGGACCTCACAGAAGCTCTCCGGACCTTGCGTCGGACCTTGCCAACACTTGGCGGACCTAACAAAGAACTTGTCGGACCTTGCCACAGAAGAATGTTTTGGCAATATTCAAAACTTTGAATGTTAATGCTAACTTTTATCCTAATTGCCAATGTATTCAGCACACATAGGTCTCACAATCTCCCCCTTGATGAATGCATTGGCAACACCAATTAAAATCCGAACATTGGCTTATGAAAAGTTTTGAAAAGCTTTGAAAACTCATTTCTCCCCCTTTATTAATTTCTCTCCATTTTTTAAAATCAGAGAAGGAAGAAAGTGTATAACATATGCAAAGTGTAAAAAAAATCTCTCCTTATACATATTTCTCCCCCTTTGACAATGTATTCAGCAAGGTTCAAAAGAGAAATTTTTAAATGTTATGAGCATATTATAACATATACATACAAAACAAAGCTCATCCAAGTCATACTATCAGGTTACTTACACTATCACATCAATGAGATACAGAAAGTAGTGTAAGCCATGCTAGAGATCAAATGTATTTTTCAGTTTAAGCAAGTCATGATCTCCCTTACTCAACTATTTCAAAACCTGAAAACATGACACTTGTTGCTGCATTTTTATTATTCATAATCATTTAAGGCACAAAGTTGATCATATGATATTTGCAAGAGATTATATGCCGCATCAGCCTTATTCTAACCAACCAAGCCAAGCCTATGTCATTTGACAATTAGAAGCTTAAGGATATGGTTTTAGTCATACACAATTCCTTCTAAGTTCATATCTTAGTGCAATGATAAGCAATCTCAAAAGAAGAAGTGCGATGCATGCATATTCTCTTGATCTTTTCTCAATTTTTTATTTGAAAACTCAACATGTGAGCTGATCACTTGATTAATTTTTTATGATTAAAAGCACTTGTGAGCACGCAACAAGTTCAAAACAGCAAGAAAGTTCGATCATGACCAGATTTAGTGTAAGTAATTATTCCAATTACTAGTCATGGCAAAAACTACAAAATGTATAACATGAGTAATGTAGTAAGAACTTTCAGCTTGTAAAAGGAATCACAAAGTCATATATGTATGAAATGCTATGCTCATATTATTTTAGTTTCAGATTCGCACATAGACTTTCAAAGTTTCAAAAACTCCCCCTCAATTTAAGCCATGAGGATGCATAACCCCTATTTCACTACGAATGAAACAAAAATGAGTGAAATCCAAAGGTTTTGTAAAAATATCAGCCAATTGTTGTTCGGTATCGACATGGTGAAGCACAATGTTTCCTTTTTCAACATTATCACGAAGAAAGTGATACCTAATGTCAATGTGCTTAGTTCTAGAGTGTTTCACGGGGTTTTTAGCAATACAAATTGCACTAGTGTTATCACAAAACAGTGGAACACTATCTAAATCAACCCCATAGTCCTTAAGTGTTTGAACAATCCAAAGAATTTGTGAGCAAGCGCTAGCCGCAGCTACATATTCAGATTCGGCCGTGGATTGTGCAACTGAACTTTGTTTTCTAGAGGACCAAGCAAAAAGTGAATTACCAAGAAAATGACAAGCACCCGAAGTACTTTTCCTATCAATCCTACAACCCCCAAAATCAGCATCCGAAAAAGCTTTCAAAGAAACGGTTGAAAAAGAAGGAAGAAAAATGCCAAATTCTTGAGTTCCATGTAGGTACCTGAGAATCCTTTTGATGGCTTGGCGATGTGAAGCACGTGGAGAAGCTTGAAAATGTGCACAAAGACATACGCTGAATTGTATGTCCGGTCTTGACGCCGTGAGATACAAAAGTGATCCAATCATACTTCTGTATTCTTTTTTATCGACCGGGTCACCATCTTCGTCAAGTTCAAGTGTTGTTGCTGTTCCCATTGGTGTCCGAAGAGGCTTGCATTTGTCCATGTTGAAGCGCTTAAGAAGGTCCTTTGTATACTTAGTTTGATGCACAAAAGTTCCTTCTTTTGTTTGCTTGATTTGCAGCCCCAAAAAGTATGTGAGTTCTCCCATCATACTCATCTCAAATTCTGAACTCATCATAGCTGAAAATTTGGAGACGAGATCATGAGAAGCACAACCAAAGATAATATCATCCACATACACTTGAACGAATAATGAGTCATTGCCATGCTTAAGTACAAAAAGAGTTTTATCAACCTTTCCCATGGTAAACCCCTTTTCAAGTAAGAATGTTTTTAACCTATCATACCATGCTCTAGGGGCTTGTTTTAGACCGTACAAGGCTTTGGACAGTTTGTAAACATGATTAGGAAAATTTGGATTTTCAAAACCCAGTGGCTGCTTAACATAAACCTCCTCCTCTATGTAGCCATTAAGAAAAGCACTTTTAACATCCATTTGATATAACTTGAAACCTTTAGATGTAGCAAATGCTAATAAAATTCTTATAGCTTCTAATCTAGCAACAGGAGCAAACGTTTCATCAAAATCTAGACCTTCAATTTGAGTGAAACCTTGAGCAACCAACCTAGCTTTATTTCTAACCACAACCCCATCCTCACTTTGCTTATTTTTAAATACCCATTTAGTTCCAATTAATGTGTGACTTGAGGTGGAGGTACAAGTTTCCAAACATTATTTCTTTCAAAATTTTCTAACTCTTCTTGCATGGCATTAATCCAAGATTCATTAGTGAGTGCATGTGATATATCCTTGGGTTCAAAAGAAGCAACAAAAGCAGAATGAGCATGAGAGTTTGGATCGCAAAACCTGGACCGAGTGACTCGTTCATGCAAGCTTCCAATGATTTGTTGTGGAGGATGACTTTTGAGTACTCGGAGGGGAGTAGACACTTCACAAGCACCTTCTTCTTCATGTTCGGACCTTTGATTAGGAGAGCTTGTTGATTGAGGAAGGTCCGAACCAGCAGTAGTGACTGTTGGTGCTAGTTGTGGTGCAAAATCAGCAGCTTGATCGTTATTTACTTCCGAGTTTTCGGGCAGCAGCATCACTTCTTCATCTTCTTCAATAAAAATACTCTCCCCCTGCGGATATGAATCTGGACCTGCAATATCGGAGCTAGTACTTGGGCTAGCTTCATCAAAAGAAACCTCGCAAGTCTCCACAATTTTGTTAGTGTCAAGTAAAGGTACACGGTAGCCTCTAGTATGAGATGGATAACCAAGAAACATGCCATCAACAGATCTAGCTTCAAATTTATCAAGATTACCATGTTTCTTAACAAAGCATTTGCAACCAAAAACCCTAAAGTGTGTAACACTAGGACTATGTCCAAACCGGAGCTCATATGGGGTTTTTCCAAGCTTAGCACGCAAGAAAACACGATTTGAGACATAACAAGCGGTTGCAATTGCATCAGCCCAAAATTTCCTAGGAGTTTGATATTCATCAAGCATAGTCCTAGCCATCTCAACTAAGGTCCTGTTCTTTCTTTCTACGACACCATTTTGTTGTGGTACATAGGGTGAAGAGTATTGATGATCTATTCCATTTTCAGCACAAAAGTGATCAAAGGATTGGTTTTTAAATTCAGTTCCGTTATCACTTCTAATTGCTTTTAATGATCCTGGGTGATCAATAGATAATCTAAGAAATAAAGTTCTAAAATGACTAAAAGCTTCATTCTTAGATGCCATAAAATAAACCCAAGAATATCTGGAATAATCATCAACAATCACAAGCACATACCATTTACCTCCAAAGGATTGAACACGTGCAGGACCTACTGTGTCAAGATGTAAAAGTTGTCCCGGTTCAGCTGTCATGGTCATTGTGAGAGGAGCATGTGAACCTGCAACAAACTTAGCATGTCTACAAGAAGAGCACACAATATCATTGTCCTTTGTAAGCTTCGGTAGCCCACGTATGCGATCGAGAGCACTAACACGAGTGAGATGATCAAAGCCTATGTGACCAAGTCTACGATGCCAAAAATATAGATCCTTTGTATCATTAGCAACTAGACACCGATGCTTAGAAGTTGACAAATCAAAATCAGCTTTAAAAACTCTTCCAAACCTAGACATGTTAAACAAAAGCTCACATTTTGAATCTACAACCTTGCAGCAATTTTTAGCAAAGCTAACCTCTAGATTTTCATCTAGCAATTGTGAAACCGAAAGCAAGTTGTATTTCAAATTTTTAACAAGTGCCACATCTTTCGAAGTGTAGAGATTGTTTACTCTAACCGAACCTTTAGCAATTATGGGAGTAGAAGAGTTATTGGCGAAAGTAACATTTTCTACACGTGACACAAAAGAGAGAGAGGAGAACCATTCTTTGTTACCGGTCATGTGGCGTGAGCAACCTGAATCCACAATCCAAATGTTCTCCTTCCTCAAACGTGAAACCTACACAGCAGTACAATACGTCGATGACTCAATACTAGGGTTAGTTAAAAGACTTTTAGGAATCCAGTACTGAGTCACACAACGTCCAGCAGGAATAACACACAAATGCTGAGAAGGTACAGCAGGTTTATGAGCCAAACATCAAAATTTTTTGTTCCCAACTACTGACTTAGAAGATGTGTTATATGTAGCACAAAAAACAGTAGGTCCGGGAGCAAGTTTTTGACTCATTACAGCAGGTTGCAAGCTCCGAACATTCGGTCTAGCAGATTTTGCTTGGTTGTTATGTGATCTAGCAAGTATTCTTTGTTTCTTATCGTGTTTAGCTAGTCTGTAACAAAAATCCATGACATGACCATCTCTACCACAGTAGGTACAATGAAAAATAACCTTATTATCATGTCTAGATGAGCAAGCAACACGTTTATTAGAACCCGAATGGGACAGTACTCCTGCAGATTTGAAAATAACCTCTTTTTGTCTAGGAGCTGTTTGAATCAAACCGCTTCCTAATGACTTTACAACTTTAGGTGGGTGTGCCTTAGCATGAGCATGGGAATTAAAACCTAAACCAGTTTTATCATTACTAGACTTGGAAGAATTCAGCAGCAAGTTTAGGTTCTTATTTGCATTAGAAAACCGATCTAGTGTCCTATGCATGTCATCAAGTTTATTGGACAGATCAAAGCAGTTTTCATATGAAGTTTTTCCTTTTAGTTTGCAATTTGAACAATATTTAACTTTATGCACACGTAAAGCATTGTTCAAAATAGAAATCTCATTCATAGCATCATTTAGTATCTTATTCAGATCATCACATGAAGAACAATGCAAATCAATTGTAGAACAACAAGCATCTTTCAAATTTTTATCATTAAGTGCAGCAAGCTCTTTGTTCTTTTCAATTTCAAGTTCAAGTTTATCAAGTGTAGATGCGTGTGCACTTCTTAAAGAGGATAATTGTTTATAAATCAAATCACATGAGGAACAAGAATCATCACTAGGAATCAAAGTTTTTAAACGATTAATTTCAGATTCTAGTGATTCAATTTTAACAGCATTGTTCCTAAGTTTTTTATCCTTTTTCTTTAATATAACAGTGGAACGAGAAATAGCATCACACATTTCTTCGCAAGTGGGACATACCTCTTCATCGTCGCTGTTGTGTTCTGCCTCCTCGGAGCTTGAACTTGACTTGCTCGCCATGCAGCACATATTTGCCATAGCTTCTTCATCTTCATCACTACCGGTGTCCACACCACTTGAGCCGAAATCTTGAAGTGCAGAGATCATACTATGCACTATGTTGCGCATTGATAAATCTTTCTTCTTCTTATTCTTTGCAAACGATTTATTCGGCCTTGTTTGCTTTTCTTCACGTGAAGTCGGACCTGAAAGGTTAGGGCACTCCGTACGAAATGTCCTGTCTTACCACATTCAAAACATCGTTGAGGTCCGGAGCTTCCTCTCCTTCTAGTTCTTACATTTTGCAATGCTTTTGAGAACCGAGTAGAGATGAGTGCAAGCTCCTCCTCTGGAAACTCTTCAATCTGTTCAAAGGTTAGAGAGGACAGCAAAGAGAGTACACCACTAGATGATGATTGACTACAACTAGACATGTCACGTTGCGAAACAAATGCAATAGACTTGTTGGGGTTTTTACGTGAGATGATGTCAATTTCATGAGTTTTCAATTTAGAATAAAGCACGTCTAAAGTAAGAGAACTCATGACAGTGGATTCACGAATAGATGTAACTTTCATCTCCCAAATTGACATATCTAATGCTCCTAACAATTGTCTAGCATTTTCAGCATCTGAAAAGTTAACATTGACACTACGCAAGTTGCTGAGAATTTTATTAAAGCGAGCAAAAAGGTCGTCAATTGACTCACCGGGTTGCATCTCAAAACGCATGTATTCTTTCTTAAACATATCTTGCCTTACCTCCTTGATCGTATTGGATCCTTCATGGTAGTCACAAAGAGCTTTCCAAACATCATATGCAGATCGGAGGTGTGCAACACGGTCGAAGTCGCTTTGAGTCAATCCTTGGATGATCAAGTTGTGAGCCTTGTTGTTGTTGTCAACATCTCTCATGTTCGCAGCCGTAACTTGATCGTTGGGTGGTACACCGAAGTTCCGGTAGACCTTTTCCCATATGGCGAAGCCTTGCGCCTGTATGTAGGCCTCCATCCGCGCCTTCCAAACCTGAAAATTGATGCCATTGAACACACAAGGTTTTGCGGAGTACTTCTCCATGATGGTTAGTCAAAACATTTGCAAATCACAAATATTAGAGCACCTTGGCTCTGATACCAATTGTAGGATCGAAGAACACGTGAAAAGCTACCAGAGGGGGGGTTAATGGTAGATTAAAACTTTTCGCAGCGGAAACAACAAAAACCCCTCAGCAAAAAGTCAATCGGTTAAAGAAACCGTGTGTGCAAGTGTTTTCAAACGTGTTCAACCATGAAAAATCAAGTAGAGGGGTAGAGAATCAAGTCACGGATCTAATGCAACAAGAATCACTTGAAAACACGAAGTAAAATTTGAGATACGATCAAAACATTAAACGAAGATCAATCTGTTTTACCCGATATAAAACAGATCTGCAACGCTGCAAAGAAACTCGTGTATCTCAAAAACTACAGATCCGAAGCTCGTGAAAATTTCACAGATGATAGATAATTGAGTTGTAAAGACAACCCAAAAAGAATCACGTCAATAGGATCTGTAAAACTCGAGTCATGAATGAAACTCCAAAGCAACGTCGGTCTGTCCAGAAACTCGACGAGAAAGACTTGACGAAAAACAAGTCGGACGAACAAGGCACAAAAGCTCCTCGAAACTATGAACTTTATTCAATAGAAACACAAGAGGAACAGCCCAAAGTCGTGCACCCACGAGACTTGACCCCCCTTGCTTATATAACCAGCCCTAAGGCCAACTCAACAAAAATTAGGACTCCTACTCCTACTTGGATTCAAACTGTAACTTTCCAATACTGCTCAAGACTCTTCTATACGCAGATAGAAGCAATCTTAAGACTTCCAAACACCTTAGGAACGTCCCAAACATTCCTAAAACAACTCAAATTCGTGACCCACACGAAATCCTATCATAACCAACTCAAATATTTCCATATTTGAGCCATAACCGACTCAGCCGCAGCTTGAGTCCATAATCCAGCCGGTTGGACCTTTCCGACCAATTCTTTACGTCCACTTCTCTTCATCACGCCTTGGAACAATGTTGCCACATCCATGCACTCCTTGCACACGTGAAAACACCTTCCAACGACGTACACGCAACCTTCATATGCACTGCCCTTGATCCAAACATGCTGCGCGACCTCCCGATCAACTCAACCACAGCTCCTCCCGAACTTGGTTGTTGGAACCTCATCTCCTCCCTGAGACTAGTCCAAGGATCCCGTCACCAGCCATGTCTTGAACTCAAGCAACACCTGCACATGAATAAACAACCAATTCTTCCAAGAACAAGTCCTCGACTTGACTCACGTTAGTTCGAAAACCACAACACCTTACATGAGCACGTCACATAAGCATGTTGCAAACCATATCAAATGATAACAGCCATGACCACCAAAACACACCAAAAACTTAGCAAATTAATACTAAGCAAACCTTCCCATAAAGCAAGTTTGAAACATTGCGAGTTAAAAGCAAAAACAAGACGCTGCAGTTCTACGAGTTGAACTTCACGGGAGCTCCCTAAAAACAAGCTCCGGATCTCACAGAAGCTCTCCGGACCTTTCATCGGACCTTGCCAACACTTGGCGGACTTAACAAAGAACTTGTCGGACCTTGCCACAGAAGAATGTTTTGGCAATATTCAAAACTTTGAATGTTAATGCTAACTTTTATCCTAATTGCCGATGTATTCAGCACACATAGGTCTCACAAAGAAGCTTATGATACACCATTGGATAAGTTATGAAATGTGCAACATTTTTGTAGTTCAAAGTTTCTTCAGGTTCTTATTGTATTTACGTATACAACTGTGATAAAATCAGCCACGTACAAAGGAGGTGCTGGCAAATTTTATCCAGGAATTCTGTCAAATTTGGAAAATCATAACTTTAAATCCGGAGATGATCTGGAGGCATATGAGTACCCGTTGGAAAGATACTGAAGTTAACTTTAACTTTGGTATTCAGCTCGAGATATGAAAATGCTTTTAACTAGATCAAAATCTGGAGATAGTGCATAAAGGTCTGTCCTGTACAGATAGGCTGAATAACTATGCCTACTAAGGAGTTGTGTAAACATGAATTTTGTTACTGCTTTCGTAAAGTTTTGACCTAATCATGTTTCCATTAATCTCACATACTGCTGAGTTCTTGTTTAACTCATCTCAATGACATTTTGCAGTATGGTTCGTACTCGCTCTAGGAGTAGGGCCGGAAGTTCTCGTCGAGGTAGTGATGCTTTTATTCCACCATCGGAACCACCATCCACGGGATGGATGGATCTTATGACTCGAGTTATCGAGTCTAACCAAGAGAACACTAGGCTACTCCAAGAAACAACGCAAGAACACACACGCTTACTCCAAGCTTTGGTACAGCAAGGCGTACTCCAGAACACACAACAAGTCGTTCCGTCTCGGAACGCTTATCTGGATTTCTTGGCGACTCAACCGCCAATTTTTACTGAAGCCACCGAACCTGTGGAAGCAGATCAATGGCTTCGTGTCATGGAGTCAAAATTTGGAGTATTCAAGTGTGATAACTACCAGAAGACAAAGTTTGCCGCTCAGCAACTCCATGGAGCCGTCGGAAACTGGTGGGTGGATCATATTGCCACCATTCCGGAGGGCCATCAAGTGACATGGAGGGAGTTTTGTGAAGCCTTTCGTACACGTTACATACCACTAGGTATTGTCAAGGCAAAGCGGGAGGAATTTTTGGGCTTGAAGCAAGGGGACATGAGTGTCCTCGAGTATGTCAGAAGATTTAATCTTTTGGCCCAATATGCTCCCGAATATGTGGCGAAAGAAGAAGCACGGTGTGACATATTCTTCCATGGCCTGAGTGCCATATTACAGGAAAAGCTGGCCGTACACAATAACGGCAGTTACACCGACATGGTTCATGCGGCTTTCATTCAGGAGAAGCCGACACTTGAGTGGCAAGCGGAGAAGAGAAAGATGAGTGAGATCGAGCAGGCTAGCACAAGTTATGTGCCTCAAAAGTACCGTTTGGTGTATCAAACTCCACCCGGTGAAAGATGGAGGCCACCTGTACGATCAACTCCTCAGAGAGTTATTACTGGTCAAGTTCTACAACTTGCACCACCTCCACAGCCGCAGCATCAGACGGTGGTTTGTGCTCCATCTCTGCAGCCATGTGTACCTAGCAGTCCACCGCAAGTCAACGAAGAACCGGAGAGGCATCGGTGTTTGACTTGTGGGCGTACGGGCCATTATGCTAGGCAATGTCCGGAGGGAATCCGAGGCCACTGGTCATCATATTTACAACAATACGAACCGTACCATAATCTGCAGATAGGAGGGCAGATAAGGGGCAATATTCACTATACTGTGATTGATGATGTTCCGGAAGGAGAAGCCGCTTTAGCAGGGATGTTTTATCTGAATCAGCTACCGGTTTTAGTTCTCTTTGATTCCGGTGCCACACATAACTTCATTAGCCAATCTTTCGTGGCTCAACATCAGCTCCAAACAGTTTATATAAAGAGGCAATACCTCATATCTTTGCCCGGGGGCAGCAGTACCGCAAGTGAGGTTGTCTCTCGAGCACCTCTTTGTTTGGGGGGTAGAATATACCCTACGACCCTCATTATTCTTGAAGGTCTGAAGATCGACATCATTTTGGGGATGTCGTGGTTGAATTACCACAGAGCGGTTCTTAACATCAACTCTAGGACCGTAGAGCTCAACTCCCCACAGCACGGTCTTCACATATTAATTCTGGGCGCCAGACGGCAGCAGATTGCCACAGTGAACCACATGGAAGCTGTTAAGATAGAGGACATTCCGGTGGTACGTGAGTATCCGGATGTATTTCCCGAGGATTTACCGGGCATGCCGCCCAAACGAGATGTTGAGTTCAAGATCGAACTTATACCGGGAACCACACCGATATCACGAAGGCCGTACAAGATGGCACCCAAGGAACTGGCAGAATTGAAGACACAGCTGAATGACCTAATGAGCAAGGGATTTATACGACCAAGTTCGTCACCTTGGGGTTGTTCAGCGTTGTTTGTCAAAAAGAAGGACGAAACACTACGCCTTTGTGTTGATTATCGTCCTTTGAACGCCGTTACCATCAAGAACAAGTATCCACTACCTCGCATTGATATGTTCTTCGATCAATTAGTGGGTGCGAAGGTATTTTCAAAGATGGATCTTCGGTCCGGATATCACCAGATTAAAATCCGGGCAGAAGATATTTCGAAGACGGCATTCTCAACGAGATACGGGCTGTATGAGTATCTCGTTATGTCTTTTGGTTTGACCAACGCCCCGGCACACTTTATGTACCTGATGAATTCAGTGTTCATGCCAGAGTTGGATAAATTCGTCGTTGTCTTCATCGACGATATCTTGGTGTACTCCAAGTCAGAGGAAGAACATGCTGAACATCTGCATATTGTGCTACAAAGATTGCGAGATCATCAGCTCTATGCAAAATTCAGCAAGTGTGAATTCTGGATTAATCAAGTACCTTTTCTCGGACACATTATTTCAGCGGAGGGCATCGCTGTAGATCCGAGTAAGATTATCCAAGTACAGAAATGGGAGTCACCAAAGTCAGTACATGAAATCCGAAGCTTCCTCGGTTTAGCGGGTTACTACCGGAGGTTTATTCCGAGTTTCTCCAAGATTGCTAAACCGATGACGGAATTATTAAAGAAAAACAACAGATTTATGTGGGGTGCTGCGTGTGAACAAGCTTTCAAGACTTTAGTGAAGCATCTCACAACAGCCCCAGTTCTTGCTCAGCCGGATACAACGAAGCCATTCGACGTTTATTGCGATGCATCGGGCATCGGTCTTGGCTGCGTGCTGATGCAAGAAAGACGAGTGGTCGCTTATGGATCTCGTCAACTCAGAACTCACGAGCAGCATTATCCAACTCATGATCTTGAGTTAGCTGCCGTGGTCCTTGCTTTGAAGATGTGGAGGCATTACTTGCTCGGAAATCTTGTACAACTCTACACCGACCACAAGAGCTTGAAGTACATCTTCACTCAGAAAGAATTGAACATGAAGCAACGAAGATGGCTAGAGCTCATTAAAGACTATGAACTGGAGATTCATTATCATCCAGGAAAGGCAAATGTGGTCGCCGATGCGCTCAGTCGTAAGGCGCATATCCATCACTTAAGTATCGCTGAAATGGATGATGACGAACCGAGCCTCCGTGTCGTCCCGTATGGAGCTCTCTATAATCTCGCTCTCATTCCTACTATCCGAGAGGAGATCATGGAAGCTCAACGAAAAGACAAGGGTATGTCTCACATACGGCGGAGGATAGACAACGGAGAAATGAAGTGCTTCCGGAAGGATGATGAAGGTATTTTGTGGTTCAGCGACCGGATAGTAGTACCCCGGGATATGGGACTACGGAAGAAAATTTTGGATGAAGCTCATTTGTCCAAGTTTTCCATTCATCCGGGCAGTAATAAAATGTACCAAGACCTCCGGAACAAGTTTTGGTGGACACGTATGAAACGTGAGGTTGCAAAGTACGTTTCAGAGTGTGATACGTGTTGAAGAGTCAAGGCCGACCATATGAAGAAGTCAGGCCTGTTGCAGCCATTGCAAGTACCGGCATGGAAGTGGGAAGACTTGAGTATGGACTTCATCGTCGGGTTGCCGATGACCTCCCACAACCATGATTCAATTTGGGTAATTGTGGACCGATTATCCAAATCAGCACATTTCATCCCTGTGCATACTAGGTACAACGCAAAGCAGTATGCGGAGCTGTACATAGCACGAATCTTGTGCTTACATGGAGTTCCCCGCACCATTGTGTCAGATACAGGATCGCTGTTCGTAGCCCGTTTCTGGGAACAGCTACACGCCTCCTTGGGGAAAAAGTTGATTAGAAGCTCTGCATATCACCCTCAAACCGATGAGCAAACTGAGAGGGTGAATCAAATACTGGAAGATATGCTAAGTGCATGTGCCATCCACCACGGTAAGAGTTGGGACGATCACTTACCGCTGGCGGAGTTCTCATACAACAACGGATATCAGACGAGCATCAAAATGGCACCATATGAAGCTCTATACGGCCGGAAGTGCCGTACACCATCGAACTGGTGCGAATCCGGTGAACGAGTAATATTCGGGATTGATCTTGTCAATGAAGCCGAAGAGAAAGTTCAGATAATACAAGAGAACCTCAAAGCTGCCCAATCTCGTCAAAAGAGCTACGCGGACCAGAGACGTCGACCGCTGCATTTCGAAGTCGGAGAGCACGTGTATCTTCGTGTGTCTCTGATGAAGGGGATTCATCGGTTCGGTGTCAAGGGGAAACTTGCTCCCCGATTCATCGGTCCATTTACTATCACGGAGAAGTGCGGAACTGTAGCCTACCGGCTGGAACTACCGGCAAGCCTTGTTGGTATTCACGACATATTTCATGTGTCCCAGCTGCGGAAGTGTCTCATGTTTACAGCTGCCATCCGCGCCGAAGACATCAACGAGTTGAAGCCGGATCTCACCTACGTCGAGCAACCTATTCAGATTATCGACGAAAAGACCCGGATCACCCAGAACCGGACTTTGAAATTTTACAAAGTCCTGTGGTGTAATCATACCCCGGAAGAGGTGACGTGGGAATCCGAAGATTACATCCACAAGAACTATACGGAACTTTTGTCATAAACCTTGTAATTACCTCCCACCCCGTTCTTCTTTTGAATGTCGGGACGAGATTCCTTTTAAGGGGGGGAGGAATGTAAAGGTCCCAAAAATGGTGAATACAAAGAAATACTTGTCTGCAAAAGTTGGTTTCATGTGTATGAAATTTGGGACTTGTTAAAACTTTTCCCCACATGTGATAACACACATGAGGGTTTTCTTCACACAAGTTCAAATGTTTATTTGAAAACTTAGAACCTAAGAGGGGTCTGAAACAAAGATGGGAAGTTCCCATAGGTGTGAGAAAACAAAACTCAGATTTGGAACAATTGTTCAAACTCAAAATTCAAATGAGAGCAACAATGGAATTCAAAACTGTTGTGCTGAAAAATCTCATTTGCAGTAGCCAAAATAAAAATCAGATTTCATATTTGAATTCTTGGGTCCAAATTAGGGGTTGTGCAAAGTTTCATGATTTATGAAAATAGTTTGCAACCCATTTTGCAAAATGGACTTTAAATGACAAAGAATTCAAATGCACATTTCAATTTGGATAAAACTTGCCCAATTATCCAAATGCCTCTCAGATTTAAACTTCCACAATTGAATCCCATCAATATTCAAATTGGGGAGATATTTTAGAAGAGATAAGGAGGACTGACATGTGGGACCCACATGTCATTGGGAGCACTGAAATTGCAAAAGATCTTCAGTCCTCAGTCTTCATTTGCTCTCCTCCCACGCGAAGCCACGGCCGAGACCGATTTCCCTCCGCTCGACACCGAGCTCGGCCGCAGCCACCTCCTGCTGGCTCCCCTTCGCGCTGGAGAGCTGCTGGACGTCGGTAGCCACCGCCTCTCTCGCCTATTTACCGAAGCCACGGGCTGTTCTCTCTCTCCCCACGCGTGAGACGAACAGAGACGCCGCCGAGCTCTAAACCGGTCGCCCACCGCCCAGCTCGCGTGCAAGCCCCGGCTGATCGGCAAAACCACACAACAGAACCCTCCACGACCTCCTCACGCCATCACTGAAGGAGTTCGTGCTCTCCACACCGAGTTCAACCAGTTTCAGCGGCGGCCGTCACACAACAGCGACGGGGTGCTCCTGTGGACAGCCTCCTCCAGAGCTTGTCACGACCAAGCGAGGCCACTTTTGGGCGCGCAGGAGCTCCGTGCAGCTTCCACCCGAAGCACAAGGCCTGTCTTCGCCGCTGGTCGACGAATTTCAGAAATCTCCTCCGGCTGGTGAAAACTGACCCGCGGGTATGAATCCGTGAAATCCTCGAGTTATATTCGTTTTGAGCATTTCAAATTGCACACACGGGACATAGACTTTCTTAGCAACAACTTTCCTTTTGGAACCTAGCTAGAAACCCGCTCTGCACGACGTGATTTCGATCTTTCTAACGGCGGTTGTGGTAGAGGCCGTCGGGTACACGATGAACCCTAGGTTGGAGCCGTTCCCGAGCCCATATGCGGCCAAGCCGAGCTCGTCCAACCTCCACTGGTGCTGTAGAGGCTTTCTAGGAAACTTTTGGTGGGCTAGCTCAACGGAGCGACGTCGCCGGACCTCATCCGAGCCGTTGCGCCGTCGCGGGCTAGTTTGGGGGCCCTGCCAGCTCGAGCAAACCCCACCAGCATGTTCCTCGCGGGGAAATAGGGCCTGGCGGTGAGTAGCAGCTCGGAAGTTGGTCGGAGCGACGAAAACCGGCGAACTCCGGCGAGCCCGGCGGCGCAGAAGCGCGGGGGCGGGAGGTAGACGAAGATGCTACCGGCCCCACGTGTCAGTCGCACGGCAACAGTGGGCTGGATACGCTGTGGAGTGGGATCAACTGTGACAGCACGGGAAATAACCCTGTGACCCCGTGCGGCACGCTCCCGACAGCAGACACGTGTCCCTGGTCCCACGGTTAGGTTTAAACATTTCTCGGATTTATTCAAATTCCAGATTTTTCCCCAAACTTTAGAAGAGCATAACTTTTGCTAGGAACCTCCAAATTTAGTGATTCAAATTGGGTTAGATTCAGATTGAAAAACTCTATCCAAATATGCAACCCAATTTGTATGAAAGTCTTTATTTAGTTCTGGAAAATTCTTTAAAACTTTTCAGCAAAAGAATTTTAGAGGGAGTTTGGTTTATCCAAAAATCCTCAAATTTTGCTAGAATATTCTTTAGGGTGTTATTAGACTCCTTTAAAAGTTTCAGCTCATTTGGAGTTGAATTGATCAGGGTAATTCAGATTGTAAGTTCCTGTATTCAAATGAATACAGAAACATTTTCCGAGAATTTCCAAAACTTGTAAATTCAGTTCTGGGAAATTCTTAGCTCCAAAAATCCTAGGAAAATTCATGTAGACTCTATGAACTATAATTGAAATTGTGGTTCACTGAGTTTGACATGAACATGGGTGTTACCTCAGAATTAATTCATCTTTGACTAAACCCTTAGAGAATTATTCTGAATAAACCACTCCATGAAAAGTGCTAAATTTTGGTCCAGAGGACTTTCTTGTGACAAAGAACTCACATGAAAATTTTCAGCTCCATTAGAGCTCTGGATCACCACTGTCATGTGTGATCTCTTAAGGTGATCAACACTTAAGTGGGAAAAGCACTCAACACTTGATCATGGTGTTTAAACCCAACCCAAACCACTAGCACCAGTGTCATTTTAAATTATTAAACAGAGTTCCAGTTTTAAAACAGTCATTAGATCTTATTAGCAAAAGCTTTTCAATTAAATACATATGCATGATCATATCGTGTAGCATATACGTGAAGAAGGTGAGAAGAACTTGAGGTGAAGATCAAGGAGGGAGGAAAACAAGTGATCAAGCTCCAAGTGATCGTCACTAACTGATTGTAACCTTAGTCACCTGCAAAACAGGCAAGCCCCGGTTTGCATTTGAACCGTTTTATAAAGCATTTTCATTTGTAGAGATCATAAGCTTTGCATCGTTGATTGCATTACGTCTAGATGATATTGAAAACCCCACTTGCATGACCAGAAACACCTAAGAGAAAAAGGGTAGAATAGCAACTCCACGAGGGAATTTGGCTACACTAATGTTAGTAAGAAAGGTCCGGTAGAAGACGAGTAGTTGGAATCTACTCGCGAGTTTAGGGCTGGTGTACTTGGAACGGGTCCAATTTAGAGAAGATGAGGAAAGTTCACACATAAGAAATGGAGACCGGGCAGGGAGGTTTAGATGCAGCAGGTTGCAGGCCGTGCGTGCATAGCCTTGCCTTTGTTGGTTAAGGCCCGTCCGTGCTTGGCCCTGTTGGACAAGTTTGAGTTGTGTACCGGGCGCATACTGGCTATATGGGACCCAGGAAACCGATGTACCTTGGGAGATCCATAGTGGAACTTTTCCAACTGCCTTAGGCTTTCGGCGTCAGGGTAGCATGAGGTACCTCGCTCAAGAACATACCACTGCGGGTATGTACCTTGAGGGAGCTTGCGTACTCAGGGCAGTTGGACTGCGTCCAATGTGGAAGATCTTGGGAAAGGTGGCCGCGTACAACGTCAGTCGAGGTTGCTGCCGGCAACTCGGAGTACGGGTGTACGTGTCGTATAGTCCGGGCGTGTACTGATTCGAATCACCGTCGCTCCCGGTCATATGAGCATACTTGCCCACTGCGTCTTGACGTAGTAAGAACTGAACTGGTTATTCTTTTGAACTTGATAAGGCTGTGCTATAACTTGTATTGCAACCATGATTGAATTAGAGATAGGCTCATTAAAGTTTACTTTCACTTTGTGCAAGGAGCATCACAACAAAGCGTTTCTTGTTTGATTGTGGAGTTGCTATGCTTTTCCGCTCAAGGTCTGCACAATGAGGCTTAAAATCTGAAAGTTAAGGATCAACTTTAGGCGAGTCCTTTATGCAAATCTAGCCGACCCAATTACAACCGTCGTGCATGTAGAGTTTTCTTGTTTAGGAGAGACGGGTCAGATTTGCTGAGCCTGTGCTCACGCTTGCTATATAAGTGGTTTTGCAGGTTAACAACGATGCTGAAAGGAAGGTTATCCGGTGGGACTCGGAGACTTCCGAGTCATTTAACCCAGGGAGAACCCAGCCGCTGCTGTTGTCTTCGTGTTGCTAGCGAGAGGAGTCCGCGAGTTGGACTTCATCTCGAGTGCTTTTAGTTATTCGACGTGAGTTGATATAGACTTCCGCTGTAGTTACTTGATGTAAAGTATTTACAAAGAAAAACTTGTAAGCTTTCGCTATTGTTTTATGTAATACATTGTTCCTCATAGGTGTGCTGTTGGGTGCCGCACAACACGGCACCACCCAATGCGATTCCCGGGCGAGCGGCCTGTCTCGGTTGGACGGGGCCGCGTCAGCGTGGTATCAGAGCTGAGCCCTGTCTCAGTCGGTACCGCGCCCGTCTCATTCAGCCAGCGTTTCCTCTCACCATCCGTGGGAGAGAACGAAATAGAATAGAATGTTAGAAGGTTAGGTAGATTCCCTCAACTATATGCATCAAGGTGAGTTGGAATGTATATATATACTAGCCCATATGAGGATGTGAACAAGTGCCGAAACATCTCACACCTCTTTCTACTTACGTGTGGATATGGACAACGTTTTGAGACGTCCCACAACTCACACTAAGCATATAATCACAAACAATCATCACAAGGGCTCACACAACTCCTATTCAAGGATGGTTTCCTATGTCAAGGTAGTTTCAAGACCAATCTAAGCATCCTAGGGTGCTTCCTTTGGTCAGCGTGGCTTAGCTACCAATCTGTGTCTGATACTAATCTGTGATTGTATCTAGGTGTGTAATCTACCCCTATCTGTGGCTTTTGATACCAATCTGTGTTTCCTATTTAGGCGTGTAACCCATTGTCAACCGTGGCTCTGATACCAATTTGTGACGCCCTTAATTCTGTGGAAAACCACGGAACCGAGAACTAATACATATGTGTGCCCAGGATGTTCATCACACATACACATATATTCCACATACTGAATTCAGGATATATATAACCACGAATAACAGAGTTTACTACAATGTCTCCTGAGTCTTGGACTCATGCTCACAGCGGAAGTCTTATTTCTATGCAGTGGAAGTCTTTATTCTAATGCGGAAGCAATTTAAGTAATGCGGAAGAAATTCTAGGCAGCAATGGCTCCATTTCTACTCCATTCCCACAGGCAAGGTTGAGAACAGATCACACGCCCTAATGCTCCATTTGGTCTTCATAGTAGTCTTCTCCTGCTGCTGATGATGAAATAAAAATGCAAGTTTGAGTACAAGGATGTACTCAGCAAGTGCGGGAAAATATGATATGAAGTCTCATAACAAGGTAGGTATAAAAAGGCTCATTTGCAGAAAAGCAAAGTTATTTATCAAAAGCACGATAAAATAACAACTTATCTTTAAGTGAATGTAATCCCATCATGTATAAAAATACCAATCAAACCTCCATTATGTTCATTACCTTTCCATATCACAACCAGCCATCAATCAACCTCATTCTCACGAATACCCCCTCGTATTCGCTACCATCTCACGAATACCATCTCGTATTCGCTACCATTTCATATCATAAACAACTTCGTCTCCCACCGAGACCAATCTTGTTGCCATGACTCAACAGTCATGCAACCCATCTTATCACCCGGACTCAACAGTCCCAAAAATCAAAACCAAATCATCCAAACCATAACCAGTAACCATATCCAGTAACCATCCCATCTAATCATGGCAGTTGGCCAGGCGCTTGTGACTGTAAGCTTGGCTATCATGATAGTTTTAAGAACTCTGCAGAGTTTGCACCTCTTTACCCACAAGTTTTTGATTTCATCACCAGTCGGTGACTGCAGAACCTCCATTATACCAGTACACAACCGTCGGTGTATGGCCAAGAGATCACAAAATAGCCTTTACAAAGGGGCTTCTAGATGTATGGACTCACTAAGATTTTACCGGCAGGCTAGAATCTCCAATTCTCCCACCCACGGGCCCCCTCTTGTGCCATGCAGTTCCCAGGGCAGTCCTCACTCGACTCCCATTCCCCGTGCCTTCCACAGTCCATAACACTCTAGCAACTTACCTAGTTACTCAGCTAAGCCGCACCCATACTTGGCCTTGTGGTGGCACTGTTATCCTGCCATGTGCATGCATGAACCGGTCCTTAGATCTATGGCAAGTAACCACCATCTCATGCTACCTCATTCACAAACCCAGTCTTGCCTAGATCTCCCTCCAATCCATGTTCATTAACAACATCAGTTTCTTATTGTCATTACGAGTGCAGTTAGCTAGACACATCTTACTCGCTTCCCAATCCCATGGACTCAGCGAAGCATAAAAGTAAAAACCATATCCGACTCATAAACATCCCTAGCGACAAGGGTGGTTTAACCAAAGCTAGTAAACTCCTATAAAAGGGTTTCCCATCACGTTTGACTCAGCACTCAGCACACACACCTTTTTGCAAACCAAAACAGTTTTACCCAAAACATAGGATCAATATGGTCAAGGAGCACTTGCCTTGTTCTTGCGGTTCCGGTTGCTCTTGGATCTCGAAACCTTGCTGTTGCAGCTCGTCGTAGACAGCTCCCTGAGCTTGTCCTTCTATACAGGATCACGCACATACAAAATTCATGACAATCAATACTATGCACAAACTTTAAACTAGATGCGATGATGCATATGAATGCTATCCTATGATAAGCTTTATTAGATCAGTTTGTACGTGTTCTTGCATGGCTTTATGGTAAACAGGGGTGTTCGGATCAGATGTGGACGTGGCGATGACCTTGTCTTTTAGATCAACCCGATCAACAAGTGATCTGTCCACGAGAAAGCTTCTGTTCGAAGAACAGATGCAAAGAAAACACGATGATGTCGTAAGGTGGTATTCAAGACCCGCGCCTTCCCAAGACGCGGAGACATGGAGCACGCCGCTGTCAGGTGCCGTTGTGCCCATTCACGTCGCAGTGAAGACTGGCACGCCACGTCAGAGGCTGTACACCAATAAACACAGCGACAAGACATCCTCTGCCGCCCCTGCTGTCATCAACCACTATGCATAGCTTGCGGCGTGGGCAGGGCGGCAAGACGAAGACTCAGAAGCCCTCACCAGAGACAGCTACCGGCGTAATTGTAGGATACGGTAGATGGCAGGCAATCTCCCCGGGACCACCTGTCGGGTCCTGGGCCCACCTTGTAAGCCGCCCGAGCCTTGGACTATAAAAGGCTCGGGTAGGCAACGTTACAAGGGGTTTGGCATTTGGCTCAACACCCACGCTTTAGCACTCAACTCATCCTCGAGCAATACAACGAGCACCTCTGCTCACTGTGGACGTAGGGTTTTACGCTCCGGCGGCCTGAACCACGTAAAAAACCCCAGTGTTCATCCTTCTCCTTCGTCCAACTACGCTTAAGCTCTCCGCGGGGGACTAGCCCCTCTGAAAAAGAACCTCCGCGGGCTGCCCAGTGCAGGCCCAGGGGAAGTGTCGACAGCTACACTTCGACATTTCGCGCGCCAGATAGGGGGCTTTTCCCTCGCGCGACGAGCTTACGCAGACGAAGATGACGAAGCTTCCTTCAGAGGCAAGCTCTCCTCGCTCACGTTCTCGACGAACGGTGACCAGCAGGGACTATGTCTCGACACACTCGGGACGGAGTGCATCGAGGCAAGCTGAAAGCCAGAAGCCGACTCCGGCAGCGCAGACTCTAGCAAGCCCAAGATCTGCTGCAGCGCTGAGTGTCTCCCATGGGAGCGCACTAGCTGCAGCACGAGCGCTTCTACGCAATCCACCTGCTGGGGGCGCGCCTCAGGCAGCGACCCGGCAGGTGGATTCGCGACGTCGACCGTCTTGTCGTCGCCACCGCCAACCCTCAGCTTTGGTGGGGACGACGCCCCGTTCAACCGGATGTGTCGCTGTCGCACACGCCAGCGGTTGACGGGCAGACGGCAGACTCCCGTTCCACCAGGCTCCTATCTGCGGACCTGAGGTCAGAGCTGGAACGACGTCACCTGGGCGAAGATGCCCGCGTGGCCATTGAGCGACGATGTGATAGGCGGCGCAACCAAGAGGCCGGCGACAGCATGTCGACCGCCTCGACCCAGCCTGGGCTGCAGACGTTCGCTACGCGATCTCTGCCCCAGGCCTACGCCACGCAGCATATGCCTCAGCCATATGCCCTGCAAATGGCGCCCCTGGTTTATGGCGCACCTTTAGCCGTGCCGAGGTACACGGTGCCAACAGCGGACCAAGCGCTCGCGGCACCGACACCTGCAGCAACAGGAGCAGGGTGTGCAGCCCTGGCGCCACACCTTCGCTTCGCGAAGTGGCCGCGCAATTTCCGGCCACACCTGCCAGAGCAACGGCAGCGTCAACCCGTCGGAGTTCCTCCAGATCTACTCCACTGCCATCCTTGCTGCAGGAGGGGATGAGGCCGTCATGGCCAACTACTTTCCCGTCGCCTTGACTGGCCCAGCATGGTCTTGGCTCATGAATCTCCCCCAGGGTTCCATAACCTCCTGGGGAGAGCTCTGCCGGCAGTTTACTGCAAACTTCAGCAGCTCCTACACCCGGCCTGGCACGGAGCTCGACCTCCACGCTATCCAATAACAACCTGGAGAGTCGCTGCGCTCCTTCATCCAGCAGTTCTCCCAGGTACGGAAAACCATCCCCCATATCCAAAATGCTTCTGTGGTGGTGGCGTTCCGGCAGGGTGTAAGAGACAAGAAGATGCTCGAGAAGCTCGCGACCAGAGAAGTGCACGACGTCTCAGAGCTCTTCAGCCTGGCGGACAAGTGCGCCAGGGCAGCAGAAGGGCACAACTAGCACTCACAGCAAGCCTCTGAAGCCGGAGGACATCCCAGACCAAGCGCTGCTCCCCATGGGAGCGGCAAGAAGGTCAAGAAGGCCGGCGGCAACATCATGCTGCCGACCGAACCTCCCGTTGCTGCCGCTGCAGCACCCACCGGAGCTCGGGGGCCACGCCCCGACAAGAGGCCACGACAGTCACAATCCCCTAGCGGTGACCACAGTGAGCCGTGCCCCGTGCACGACACCAGCATCCACACTGCTGCTGAGTCCGGGAAATCCAGAAGCTCGCGGAGCGCTTCCGCAAGGGGAAGCAACCGCGTGCGGACGCCCCTCCCTTCCGTCAGAGGGAGGGCAAGCAGAAGGTTGACGCCCACGACAACGTCGATCACCAGATGGAGTTCCAGGAGCCCCAGCACGCCGTAAAGGTGGTGCACGACCATGAGGGCTCCATCTCCAGTGAAAACGAGCGCCGGAAAGCGCTCTACGTCATCTACGGTGGGTCCTCTTACCCCTCGTCTTGGAGTGCAGTCAAGACTCTGCACCGAGCAGTGACATCGGTGGCTCCTGTCCCAAGCGCAGCGCCACACCTCAAGTGGATGGGGACCCCCATCAGCTTCGACGCCACCGACTGCCCCAAGAACATGGCTGGGGCCAGGAAGCTACCGCTCTTGATAGCTCCCACCATCGCCAACGTGAAGATGTACCACGTTCTGGTAGATGGCGGGGCCGGCCTGGACCTCATCAGCCGCGCAGCTTTCCAGAAGCTGCAAATCCCGATGGCCAAGCTCACCCCCTCGATCCTGTTCTCAGGGGTAGGACCGGGACAAGTTGTCCCCTACGGCAACATCAGCCTTCCGGTCACCTTCGGGGCACCGGACAGAATACATTCTGTTCGATGTGGCACAGATCGACCTCCCCTTCAACGCCATCATCGGCAGGTGTAAGGGCATCAATTTTTGACAAATGTTTGAAGTGTTCATCACCACACACACACACACCTCATTTGAAGTAAGTTGATGAACACATTTGAAGAGCAAGTAACCACCATCAACATGCTCATTAGAGAACAAACTCACATATTGCAAAAGTGGTATTTCCCACATGTAATATAGGGGCTGGGCATGTGAAAAACTCCTACACATTGCTAGGAATGTCCATGCCAAGTTTCACCAAATTCAAAACCTTTTGAGGTCATTTTGGGTATAGCTAGAAAGAGGGCAGTTTGAAACTACAATCAAATTCAAACTGTTTTTATCCTGTGAATTCAAAAGTGGGAGACATATTCTTACTCAGCACATTTTTGTGAGCTCACACACCAATTTTCACTCCATTTGGAGTTGATCTTGACATGAGCCAAGTGGGGCAAATTCAAACTTTATTTGAATATCAAACTGAACATGTGCTGAAATTTATCCAAACCAAACCCAATTTGAATTCTAACCAATTCAAATGGCTCAAAGGTTGATAATTTAAATCACCAGGGGCTTTGTGGGAACTACTGTTTACAATAGTAAATTTTAGTTAAGTTCAGAGGTTAAAATTGAGGGTGGGACCCACATGTCATAGAGCTAAGAGGGGGTGACTTGCACACAAAGTCACAGCCTTGGTGGGAAATTCCACCGAGCAGCCGCCAGGTGTGCCACCGAGAAGGAACCGACGCCACCAGCTGCTTCCTCCTTCACGCGCTGGCGGCCAGGGCGGCCTTCTCGTGCCCCCACGCGACCCTCACCGCCTCAGCCGAGCGAAGACCCGGCTGCCTTCTTATCCTCGTGGGAAACATCGGGCAACGGCATTCCGTCTCCCCGAGCTCTCGGTCGATCGGAAGAACGGAGCAAACAGCCACGCCCTCGTCCCCCCGAGCTACTAGGCAGCACCCTGAGCTCAAGCACCACTCTCCCGACGCCTGAACCACCGGATTTCGGCTTCTGTTCCCGTGATCAACGACGACCGCCGCGACTTAGATCAAGAACGGCGATTGGTCTCACATGGGCAGCACACCACAGCCACTTCCACAGCCGAACAAGGGTGGCAAAAGGAGCGCACGGACTCCATGCTGCTTCCACCTGAAGCTCAAGCCACGCCGTGAGCTCTCGCCGGCGAATTCCGAGATTCTGCTCCGGCGACCGCAACCCGAGCTTCCGGTACAGTTCCTTAAAATTCTCCTTCTCTATTCCTCCTTGAGTCATCAAATTTTGCACATGTATGCTGGATTAGCCGGCGATCAATTCTCCTTTAGCCTCCATCGCATGAAAACGCCTCGGAGCGGCGGGATTTAAGCTTTACTAGGAGTGTCCGCCGCGGACCCATTCGGTCGCACAGTGAAACCTTATTTGCGGTAACTCCCGAGCTACTCTGAGGTCATGCCGAGCTTCCTAGAGCTGCCTGGTGATGTAGAGCCCATCGGCGCAAGTGGTGGCGGGCTAGACCTTGGGCGACGGCGCCGAACCACAGCAGTAGCCGCTGCACATCGCGGAACTGGTTCCGGCCACCGGCAGCCCAAACAGAGCCCACCAACGTGTTCCTCGATGCCCTAAACCCTCTAGCGGCGAGTCTCTGGCTGGGCGGCGGCCGGGAACACCGGTCCGGCGAGCAGCCGTCTGCTCTGGCGAGGGAGGAGCGCGCGGGCGCGAAGCAGAGGGCGGGAGGAAGAAGAAGACGCGGGGCCCGGCTCTCAGCGGCTTAAAATTCAAATTGGGATCGGGCTGCGGCTCGGATCCGGTGTGCTGGCGCGCAAATACCCCGTAGACTCCGGTGTGCCGACGCATCAGCACGCAACACGTGTCCCCGTGGCCCACCGGCAGATTTAAACTTTTCCCTGATTTTCAAATTTCCTTCAAACTTCAAATCCTCATAACTTTGGCTAGAAATCTCCAAATAGAGTGAACCAAATTTTGTTTCATTCAGCTCTTTGAGCACTCTCCAGAAAATCAAGTTTCACTTCATGAAAATCATTAATTCTCCAGAATTAATTCCTCAAAATTTAAACTGTCTGGAATTTTAGCTGGAGCGTTCCTTGGAGGAAAATTCTGAAATTTTTCTGGGATGTTCACCAAAATATCCCTGAACTACCATACAAATTTCAGATCCATTTGAGCTCATTTGATCCACCTAATGGTGTGATTAGTGGAACTGTTCCAGAGAAAATAGAAAATGTTCAGAGACATTTTCAGAATTTTCTCTGAAATTGTTTAGCTCATATCTTTAGCTAGGAACCTTCAAATTAATTGATACCAACTCCATTAGAACCCTCTGAAAATCTAGTTTTCAGAAAGTCATGGCTTGTTCCATGAAAATCCCTAGAACACCCTAAGAGTTCCAATTAAGGTCAAGGACATGATTATTTCTGGAGGGCTCAATTGAGCTGTGCTGCAACTAAAACTGGACCAAGTCTCTGTTTAGGTTGTAACCAAGACACAGTAAAAATTTCAGAATCATTGAGTCTGTCTAGTGAGACTTAGAAGGTTCACAAGTTTAAAACTCAATTCAAATGCATTTAATTAATACATGTACTTCTTATATCATGTAGTCGCTAAGGTCGAGGAGGAACCCGAAGTCCTAGATTTCGTTACTCCGGAGGAGCAGCTAGCCTACGACCAAGAGCAGCAAGGCAAGCTCCGGTTTGCAGTAACCTTTTTACAAATTTTTATTGTTTTTAGCACTTATTTGAGTACCATTATTCCTTGCATTAGAGTCTTGTTTGGAAACCCAATTGCATAGCCAAGAATACCAAGGGATGGGTTTAGGATTGCAAAACCCCGTTAGCTACGGCAAAGCTAAGTTAGGGTAGGATTCGGTACAAGTCGAGTAGTTGGAACTACTCGCGAGCATAGGCTAGAGGCACTCGACTCGGGTAGAGATAGCACATGATACACATGGCAAAAAGATGAGACCGAGCGGAGGGTAAGGGCAGCAGGACTTTGGGGCCTGTGTGCTGTAGCTCCGCTTGTGTCGATTGAGGACCGAGCTATGTGCGGGCCTGTTGAACAAGCTGGAACAGTACCGAAGACCTACCGGCTATATGGGAACCGGGAAACCGATGTAACTCAGGTAGCTGGGTGTTGAGGCATAGCTGGTCATTCAGAGGGTAGGTTGAGAGCTCGAGGTGTAAATCGGCTGGCGGCACTGAGATGCGCGTGCAGAGACCTCTTGCTCGGGACGATTGGACCGGTTCAACATTTGGCTAACGAGTGAAAGGTAGTTGTGTACGACGTCCGTGATGGTTGCTGTAGGCAACATCGAGTACGGGCGTACAGACGGGTTGTTCGGGTAACCCTGCAGGTGTAAATCGATTATAATTGCCGTCCCTCACGGTCAGTGAGTACAACTTGTTCACTGTACCGTGACGTAGAAAGAACAGGCTAGTTACATGTTAAAATGTTGCTGATTGAAAGATGGACTTTGATTGCTAATGATTTGTTGTAGTCTATAGCTAACTAAAGTTCTTTTCAACTTTGGGCAAAGTACATGAGAGAAGTGCGTTTCTTGTTTGATTGCGGCTCTCTCATGTGCCTTAGCATAAGGTTCACCACAACCTACTGCTAAAACTTGAAAGTAAGGTTCCACTAATTAGGTGAGTGCTTGCAAATGATTTTTACCTCATGTAACCTATCAACCCTCATGTAGAAGTTCCATGTTTAGGAGAGACGGGTCAGTCTTGCTGAGCCTTCGTGCTCACTGCTTGTGTTTGAAGCTTTTGCAGGGTTCTATGAGGAAGGGACTCCCGAGGAGGAGACGGAACCCCAGGAGGGGAACCCCGTCGAGTGGGAGTCGTGCACGCCGCCGTGTTAGTGTGCGTGCATGCTAGCAAGGACACGTTCATGGGCTGAACGTGAACTTGACGCGTAGTCTACGCCCGTGAGTGTAGACTGGACATATTTTGATGTAAAAATGTTCACAAATCACTTTATGTAATAAAAGTTTTGCTTCCGCTTCGTACCTTTGATGTGTGTTATTCGGTGCTGTGCAACGCAGCAACCCTCGGAGTGATCCTGGCTCGACAAGACCGTGGGGTCGTGTCAGCATTGGTATCAGAGCTCCCTTGTGGTTTAACGCACTAAAAAGGTCATCTTTTTCAAAAATCCAGTGAGGAACGAGTTAGTAGCCCGTATAAGGATGTTATTAGTGTATAGAAAGTGGCATATTAACCTAATTGCTTATGTCGGAAAATCGTGCATCTCGGGACGTTTATGTCTGGGGGGTGCACGTAAGCGCTGTCCACCAGTGCGCACAAATTGAAGGGTGGAGCCCCACGGGTGGCAGGTAACCCGACCCGCTTTAATATCCTCTACGACTCTTCATGTCGTTTGGGGTATTCGAGCAACGTCTGTCCCTGGCATGCGTGGTGCAATTTGGGAGACTCCGTCACGTGGTCTGAAACGTGAACACGTAACTCAAGGCGTGTTTGGCTTGAGAACATCCGGGCGAGTGATGACGGCCGGGTGTACGAACTGTATGGATACCGGACTCGGTGTGCAGCCGAGTCTGACGATTGCTTGAGTTATTTGCAGGTAGTCTAACCACGAAACGGTAGACGTGTAGCATCCGTGTGCGAGAGATGCTTAGTGCCACTGAATTAACGAAGCCGGCTTAGTCCGGTATAGGTTTTTCTTTGTGAGGACGTAGTACCGACATGATCTGGTGACGCATCAACGTCACACCCCACTTGAACAACTTCATTGTAAAGCTTGAAAGTTTTAATCCAGAGCACTAAAACTTTGATGTAACTCCTTCCCTTAATCAGGATATTCAAAGTTAACAAGTTTTTCAACTTATAGGTTGCTAAGGACAGAGCACCCTGTTTTCAGCTGAATCAAGGCTGAAGTTAATCAGGGGTTAGAGGTTGAGTTCTTTCGAGGCTGGGGTAATATGATACATTTATGGAAAGCATTGGAAGAGCTTCACAACGTTTCTGTTGAGGTCCAGAGGTGTTTCAACCCTTAACCAATCGAAAAATGCAGGAGAGTTGAAACTGTCCAGAAAACAGGGCAGAGCGAAGACTCTCTGGAAACTCTCTGTAAATTGAGCATAACTTCCTGCATAAAAATCCAAAAATAGAAAATGAAGTAGTTATGGAAAGCTTATGAGATGGATTACAACTTTGTAACAGAAAGTTTTGTCAGATTGGGAGCAGAATTAACTGGGATTCTTGGATCAAATCAGTACCTAAAGCAGGGGGGTGCTGTTCAATTTTCTCCAGAAATTCTGTTAAATTTAACATCTCATAACTTTTGAACCACGACAGATATTAGGCCAAGCAAACACTTTCTGGAAATCTAATGAAGTTAGCTTTAACTTTTATGTTGAGCTCCAGAATTGGTTCTGCCTTTAGCATGGCCTAAATCAGGTTGAAATGGAAACTGGTCAGGGCTGTCATGCAGACAGCAGATCAGCAGTCAAATTTGTTTAAATTTGAACTATATTTCCAAGTTTTATGGGTTCAATGACATGTCTTGTGTTATAACTCAATGGTTTACTGTTCAAATAAATATTTGACATTTCTCAAATATATTTTTACAGATGACAGCAGATAAACAGCTCGAGAACGGGTGGGTGGAATCTCACTGTTCTCACCACAGCGGCTATCCGGAGGCATTGTGGCAGATGCTTCAATATTTCGGATACAACCAAATGCCACAGTACTTCACCAAGGAAGAAGGCGAGGAGGGGAACAAGACATGGACAATCCATGTCGAAGTCCCTGCAGGACCTACGCCACCCGGTTGGGCGCCGTTCACCGTCACGGTGAGGGGTAGACAACCAGAGGGAAGGTGGCAAGTGGCAGCCCGTGACACCATGTCACGTTTCTGCCAGCTACACGTGAGAGCGATGGAGGGAACTCCATACGCGCTCGTTCCGGTGGAGGGACGGGCTCATCATGTGTGGGAAGGGAGGTACCGGGAGGCAACAGACCCGAGTTGCCCAAGGTACAACCCCGCGGAGGCAAACCTTAGCCTGCAGATCAGGGCGGGAAACGCCGTGATGGACAGTCAAGCTGTTCATACGGAGCATCTTGCCACAAGGCTCAAGGAGAGCACAAGCCGTGGAGACCATTTCGAGAGTGCTCACAGCGCACTCTGGAATGTGCTCCTTCTGACGATCAAGCGACTGAATGAACAGCATAATCAGTTGCATCGTCTGAATAAGGTGAAGAAGAAAAGCCGTGTCGACATCGCGGCGTTGCAAGAGCTGGTGCAGACCCTAACCCAGCAGAATGAGGACCTTGCTCAAGAGCACGACGAGGCTATTGAGGAAGGGAAAGGCTGGGAAGAAGACTACAACCAAGCCATGGATGAGGTGCATGCATTGCAGGACCTCGTGCCTCCGATATTGGGCATACCGGTGGTCTTGGGTCTTCCGGCAATGGGAGAACCCGGGATGGGAGAAGAGGTGGTAGATCCGGTGCCACCAGCCGAGGTACCGGAGGAGGACGACCCACAGGAGATCGAGTTCTACTCCGAGTAGGGGGTTACAGTTGCCAAGTAGGGCAGCTAGGGTAGGGTAACCCAAACTTTTGTAACCAGTGAACATGTCGTGTAGGCAGTATTGTATGTATAGATAGTGACGACATGAGCACGACTTCTCGGAGACCGAGAATAATGTATCTTGTATAAAGTTTATGCTTTATCAATATATGTGAATGTTGTGCAAATTATTCATGTGTCACTTCAATACCTACTGTTGCATATGGAATTCTAAGTATGACATGTGCTAATCGCTGCTGTTTTGAATTTCAGAATGACTTGTACTTGTGCCAACCCGGACGTTTGGGGTACTAGCCAAGGGGGAGAGACCTCCCAGCAGCCTCCCGAGGACTCCTCGGGACAGCAGCAGCAACAGCAAACACCGCCACCGCCACTGCCAACGGTTACATTGGCCGACATCGTCGCGGCAATGGCGGGTTCTCATCAGCAGCACACGGAGTTGCTGCTAACTCTCATCGCCAATACGTCTCGCCCAGAGAGACGTCAAGACCGTGAGGAGCGTCAACAGAGCTCCTACTCCGACTTCCTAGCGACTCATCCCCCGGTATTCTCAAGGGCGGATGAACCTCTCGACGCGGACAACTGGCTACGCGCGATAGAGATGAAGTTCGGGCTGCTCCAAATAAGTGAGCAGTACAAGACTCAGTTCGCGGTCCAACAGCTCCAGGGATCCGCGAGCACGTGGTGGGCAAACTTTTGTGCTTCACAGCCCACCGACCGAGTTATGACCTGGGCGGAGTTCCGGACGGCCTTCAGGGCCTATCACATACCGCCAGGTCTGATGAAGCGGAAGACGCAGGAATTCCTACACCTGCAGCAAGGGAGCCGGAACGCGCTGGAATACTCCAGGGCATTCAACGATCTCGCGCTCTATGCGTCATATCACGCCGATACTGACGAGAAGCGGCGGGACCACTTTTACCAGGGGCTTAACCCGCTCCTGAAGGACAAGCTGGCGATGTTCAATCGCGGCAGCCTCAACGACATCATTGATGCTGCGATTGTCCAGGAGGACTTCGGCAAGGAGTTAGCGGCGGCGGAGAGAAAGCAAAGCGCGCCGCAAGGCAGCAGAGAAGGAGGTGGTCCTTCTCAGAAGTTTCGGATGGTGAATCACCCACCATCAGGTCCACGCTGGCAGCCACCCCAGAGGCAGATGCCGTTCCGCAGTCGGCTGTATTCTTCACCGGCATTCAGGCCGGCACTGCCAGCACCACCTCCACAACAACAACAGCAGCAGCGGGTGATGCCGCGTGCGTATGCACCTCAGCAGCGCATTCCGGGCTTTCGTCCCCCGAGCACCGCACAAGCAGCGGCCACATGTTACAAGTTTGGTTGCCCAGGACACTTCGCCAGTAGTTGTCCGGAGAGACAAGGCGGCGGAGTTGCACCACAACTTCCGGGGAGGAATCAACCCCAGAACCCTACTAATGCGCGGCGGGCGAACCCGAGGCCCGGCACTGTCCACCAACTCTGCATAGAGGACGTGCCGGAGGGTGAGCCAATCCTTGCGGGTATGTTCCAACTCCACCAGCATCCTGCCATAGTATTGTTTGATTCAGGCGCCACGGATAGCTTCATTAGCCAAGCTTTCATTGATAGATATAGCTTGCAAATACTACCCACCGATAGTCCTTATGTGATCTGTTCACCGGGTGGGAAAATTTCAGCAAGCATGATGGTCCCAAAAGCGCCATTATGCTTGGAGGGTAGAGTATACCCTACGTCTCTCATAATTTTAGACGGACAAAAGGTCGATGTCATCTTAGGGATGTCGTGGTTAACCCGCCACGGCGCTGTTTTAGACACCGTCCTCCGAATTGTGCACTTGAACTCAGAAGTGCACGAGTCTCATTCCTTATTTCTGGACAGTCCAGAAATAAAACTTCCAAGTGTCTATCAATCCACAACCATCAGATTGGAAGATATTCCAGTGGTCCTAGAGTTCCCTGACGTGTTCCCGGATGATTTACCGGGGATGCCACCCGATAGAGAGGTGGAGTTCAAGATTGAGCTTGCACCGGGAACCATGCCAATATCCCGAAGGCCGTACAAGATGGCGCCCAAGGAATTGGCTGAGCTGAAGACTCAGCTGACGGACCTCCTGGAGAAGGGTTTTATTAGGCCGAGCTCCTCGCCATGGGGCTGTTCGGCATTATTTGTAAAGAATAAGGATGAGACGTTGCGACTTTGCATGGACTATCTTCCATTAAATGCCGTAACCATCAAGAACAAGTACCTGATGCCACGGATCGACATGTTGTTTGATCAGTTGGTTGAAGAAAAGATCTTTTCCAAGATGGACTTAAGATCCGGGTACCATCAGATTAAGATACGGGCTGAGGATATTCCGAAGACGGCTTTCTCGACGAGGTACGGACTTTATGAGTACCTGGTCATGTCCTTCGGCCTCACCAATGCTCCAGCTCACTTCATGTACTTGATGAACTCAGTATTCATGCCGGAGCTGGACAAGTTTGTCGTGGTCTTCATCAACGACATCCTGGTATATTCCAAGTCGGAGGAAGATCACAAGAAGCATCTGCGTATAGTCTTGCAACGGCTGCGGGATCACAAGCTATACGCGAAATTCAGCAAGTGCGAATTCTGGATATCACAAGTGCCTTTCCTCGGGCATATCATCTCAGCAGAGGGTATCGCTGTGGACCCGAGCAAGATCACTCAAGTGCTGAATTGGAAATCCCCGAGAACCGTTCATGAGGTACAGAGTTTCCTCGTACTCGCGGGGAATTATCAGAGGTTCATTCCGAACTTCTCGAAGATTGCCAAGCCTATGACGGAGCTTCTGAAAAAGGCTACCAAATATGTTTGGAGTCCGGCATGTGAGGCAGCATTAAAGGCTTTAGTCAAGCACCTAACATCAGCACCGGTTCTGGCGCAGCCAGACACAACAAAACCGTTCGATGTGTACTGTGATGCATCCGGCATTGGGCTCGGATATGTGCTGATGCAAGACTGAAGGGTGGTCGCGATGGGTCACGGCAGCTTAGAAACCATGAGCAGAATTATCCAACTCACGACTTGGAGCTCGCTGCTGTGGTACTTGCACTGAAAATGAGGAGGCACTACCTACTCGGTAACCTCGTGCATTTATATACCAACCACAAGAGCCTCAAGTACATATTCACTCAGAAGGAGCTGAACATGAGGCAGCGAAGATGGTTAGAATAAAGGATTACGAAATAGAGATCCATTATCACCCCGGCAAGGCAAACGTAGTGGCAGATGCGCTGAGCCGCAAGTCACACGTCAACAATCTGACCATCACACCGCTGGAAGAGAGCGAACCACCCCTACATGTGATTCCAAACGGAGCTCTCTACAACCTAGCTTTGATCCCCACCATCCGTGAAGAGATAGCGGCAGCTCAGAAACATGACAAGGGCATGTCGCATTTGCGGAGACGTGTAGACAGTGGGGAGCTGAAATGTTTCCGGAAGGATGGAGACGGCGTCCTATGGTTCAAGGACCGGATCGTCGTACCCTGTAACCCGGAGCTACGGAAGAAATTTTTTGATGAGGCTCACTTATCAAAATTTTCTATTCACCCCGGCAGCAACAAAATGTATCAAGAACTCAGAAGCAAGTTTTGGTGGACACGGATGAAGCGTGAGGTCGCAAAGTACGTGTCCGAGTGTGATACATGTCGAAGGGTGAAGGCGGATCATATGCGGAAACCAGGACTGCTACAACCACTGGGCGTTCCTGCCTGGAAGTGGGAGGATGTGAGTATGGACTTCATCGTTGGTTTACCCACCACCTTTCAAAAACATGATTCTGTGTGGGTGATCGTCGACCGGCTCACCAAAGTTGCCCATTTCATCCCAGTCAACACCAACTACAACGCCAAGAAGTACGCTGAACTGTACATCTCACGGATCCTATGCTTTTACGGCGTACCCCGTACCATCATATCGGATCGGGGCACTTTATTTGTGTCCCGTTTTTGGGAGCAGCTGCACGCTGCATTGGGGACGAAGCTGATCCGTAGTTCAGCATACCACCCGCAGACGGATGGGCAAACCGAGCGGGTAAATCAGATCCTGGAAGACATGCTACGAACTTGCACTATCAACCATGGCAAGAATTGGGATGATCACTTGCCGTTAGCCGAGTTCTCGTACAACAATGGGTACCAAGCCAGCATCCAGATGGCGCCGTATGAGGCGCTATACGGAAGAAAATGCCGTACACCATTGAATTGGTGTGAGTCTGGCGAAAGGGTTACCTTCGGGATTGACCTTGTCAACAACGCGGAAAAAAAGGTTCGACTGATTCAAGCGAATCTAAACGCCGCCCAATCCCGTCAGAAACAGTATGTGGACCGGAGAAGACACCCATTACAATTCGAAGTCGGGGATCACGTATATCTACGTGTGTCTCCAATGAAGGGCGTAAACAGATTTGGGTTGAGAGGAAAGTTGGCACCCCGATTCATCGGTCCATTCCAGATTACCGAAAGATGTGGATCAGTAGCATACCGGGTGAAATTACCAGAAGCACTTTCCGGTGTGCACGACGTCTTTCACATTTCCCAGCTGAGGAAGTGTCTTAAGCTATCTACTCCCGTTCAGCTGGAGGACATTGAAGGACTGCAACCGGATCTCACCTATCGGGAGGAGCCGATTCAGATCATTGACGAAAAGGCCCGAACCACACGCAACCGCACGTTGTGGTTCTACAAAGTTCTATGGAGTAATCACTCCGTGGACGAAGCGACATGGGAGAGCAAAGGATTTCTTCGCGCTAACTACCCCGACTTTTTCACGTCGCATATCCGGTAATTTTCCACCGTCCACTCTCATTTCTACCTTATAATCTCGGGACGAGATTCTATTAAGGGGGGAGGAATGTAAGGGCCTCAGTTTTTGACACATGCTTGAAGTGTTCATCACCACACACACACACACACACCTCATTTGAAGTAAGTTGATGAACACATTTGAAGAGCAAGTAACCACCATCAACATGCTCATTAGAGAACAAACTCACATATTGCAAAAGTGGTATTTCCCACATGTAATATAGGGGCTGGGCATGTGAAAAACTCCTACACATTGCTAGGAATGTCCATGCCAAGTTTCACCAAATTCAAAACCTTTTGAGGTCATTTTGGGTATAGCTAGAAAGAGGGCAGTTTGAAACTACATTCAAATTCAAACTGTTCTTATCCCATGAATTCAAAAGTGGGAGACATATTCTTACTCAGCACATTTTTGTGAGCTCACACACCAATTTTCACTCCATTTGGAGTTGATCTTGACATGAGCCAAGTGGGGCAAATTCAAACTTTATTTGAATTGCAAACTGAACATGTGCTGAAATTTATCCAAACCAAATCCAATTTAAATTCTAACCAATTCAAATGGCTCATAGGTTGATAATTTAAATCACCAGGGGCTTTGTGGGAACTACTGTTTACAACAGTAAATTTGAGTTAAGTTCAGAGGTTAAAATTGAGGGTGGGACCCACATGTCATAGAGCTAAGAGGGGGTGACTTGCACAAAAAGTCAGCCTCGGTGGGAAATTCCACCGAGCAGCCGCCGGGTGTGCCACCGAGAAGGAACCGACGCCACCAGCTGCTTCCTCCTTCATGCCCTGGCGGCCAGGGCGGCCTTCTCGTGCCCCCACGCACCCTCACCGCCTCATCCGAGCGAAGACCCGGCTGCCTTCTTATCCTCGCGGGCAACATCGGGCAACAGCATTCCTTCTCCCCGAGCTCTCGGTTGATCGGAAGAACGGAGCAAACAGCCACGCCCTCGTCCCCCCGAGCTACTAGGCAGCACCCTGAGCTAAAGCACCACTCTCCCGACGCCTGAACCACCGGATTTCGGCTTCTGTTCCAGTGATCAACGACGACCGCCGCGACTTAGCTCAAGAACGGCGATCGGTCTCACGTGGGCAGCACACCACAGCCACTTCCATGGCCGAACAAGGGCGGCAAAAGGAGTGCACGGACTCCACGCTGCTTCCACCTGAAGCTCAAGCCACGCCGTGAGCTCTCGCCGGCGAATTCTGAGATCTGCTCTGGTGTCCGCAACCCGAGCTTCCGGTACAGTTCCTTCAAATTCTCCTTCTCTATTCCTCCTTGAGTCGTCAAATTTTGCACATGTATGCTGGATTAGCCGGCGATGTTTTCTCCTTTAGCCTCCATCGCATGAAAACGCCTCGGAGCGGCGAGATTTAAGCTTTACTAGGAGTGTCCGCCGCGGACCCATTCGGTCGCACGGTGAAACCGTATTTGCGGTAACTCCCGAGCTACTCTGATGTCATACCGAGCTTCCTAGAGCTGCGCTGGTGATGTAGAGCCCATCAGCGCAAGTGGTGGCGGGCTAGAGACCTCGTGCGACGGCGCCGAACCACAGCAGTAGCCGCCGCACGTCGCGGAACTGGTTCCGGCTACCGGCAGCCCAAACAGAGCCCACCAACGTGTTCCTCGATGCCCTAAACCCTCTGGCGGCAAGTCTCTGGCTGGGCGGCGGCCGGGAACGCCGGTCCGGCGAGCAGCCGTCTGCTCCGGCGAGGGGGGAGCGCGCGGGCGCGAAGTAGAGGGCCGGACGAAGAAGAAGACGCGGGGCCCGGCTGTCAGCAGCTTAAAATTCAAATCAGGATCGGGCTGCAGCTCGGATCCGGTATGCTGGCGCGCAAATACCCCATAGACTCCGGTGTGCCGACGCCTCAGCGTGCAACACGTGTCCTCGTGGCCCACCGGCAGATTTAGACTTTTCCCCCATTTTCAAATTTCCTTCAAACTTTAAATCCTCATAACTTTGGCTAGAAAGCTCCAAATCGAGTGAACCAAATTTTTTTGGATTCATCTCTTTGAGCATTCTCCAGCAAATCAATTTTCACTTCATGAAAATCCTTAATTCTCCAGAATTAATTCCTCAAAGTTTAAACTGTCTGGAATTTTAGATGGAGCGTTCCTTGGAGGAAAATTCTAAAATTTTGCCGGGATGTTCACCAAAATATCCATGAACCACCATAAAAATTTCAGATCCATTTGAGCTCATTTGGTCCACCTAATGGTGTGATTAGTGGAACTGTTCCAGAGAAAATAGAAAATGTTCAGGGACATTTTCAGAATTTTCTCTGAAATTGTTTAGCTCATATATTTAGCTAGGAACCTTCAAATTAATTGAGACCAACTCCATAAGAACCCTCTGAAAATCTAGTTTTCATAAAGTCATGGCTTGTTCCATGAAAATCCTTAGAACACCCTAAGAGTTCCAATTAAGGTCAAGGACATGATTATTTGTGGAGGGCTCAAATTAGCTGTGCTGCAACTAAAACTTGACCAAGTCTCTGTTTAGGTTGTAACCAAGCCACAGTAAAAATTTCAGAATCATTGAGTCTGTCTAGTGAGACTTAGAAGGTTCACAAGTTTAAAACTCAATTCAAATGCATTTAATTAATACATGTACTTCTTATATCATGTAGTCGCTAAGGTCGAGGAGGAACCCGAAGTCCTAGACTTCTTTACTCCGGAGGAGCAGCTAACCTACGACCAAGAGCAGCAAGGCAAGCTCCGGTTTGCATTAACCTTTTTACATTTTTTTATTGTTTTTAGCACTTATTTGAGTACCATTATTTCTTGCATTGGAGTCTTGTTTGGAAATCCAATTGCATAGCCAAGAAAATCAAGGGTTGGGTTTAGGATTGCAAAACCCCGTTAGCTACGGCAAAGCTAAGTTAGGGTAGGATTCGGTACAAGTCGAGTAGTTGGAACTACTCGCGAGCATAGGCTAGAGGCACTCGACTCGGGTAGAGATAGTACATGATACACGTGGCAAAAAGACGAGACCGAGCTGAGGGTAAGGGCAGCAGGACTTTGGGGCCTGTGTGCTGTAGCTCCGCTTGTGTCGATTGAGGACCGAGCCGTGTGCGGGCCTGTTGGACAAGCTAGAACAGTACCGAAGACCTACTCGCTATATGGGAACCAGGAAACCGATGTAACTCGGGTAGCTGGGTGTTGAGGCATAGCTGGTCGTTCAGAGGGTAGATTGAGAGCTCGAGGTATAAATCGGTTGGCGGCACTGAGATGCGCATGCAGAGACCTCTTGCTCGGGACGATTGGACCGGTTCAACATTTGGCTAACGAGTGAAAGGTAGTTGCGTACGACGTCCGTGATGGTTTCTGTAGGCAACATCGAGTACGGGCATACGTGACGGCTTGTTCAGGTAACCCTGCAGGTGTAAATCGATTATAATCGCCGTCCCTCACGGTCAGTGAGTACCACTTGTTCACTGTACCGTGACGTAGAAAGAACAGGCTAGTTACATGTTAAAATGTTGCTGATTGAAAGATGGACTTTGATTGCTAATGATTTGTTGTAGTCTAGAGCTAACTAAAGTTCTTTTCAACTTTGGGCAAAGTACATGAGAGAAATGTGTTTCTTGTTTGATTGCAGCTCTCTCATGTGCCTTAGCGTAAGATTCTCCACAACCTGCTGCTAAAACTTGAAAGTAAGGTTCCACTAATTAGGCGAGTCCTTGCAAATGATTTTTACCTCATGTAACCTATCAACCCTCATGTAGAAGTTCCATGTTTAGGAGAGACGGGTCAGTCTTGCTGAGCCTTCGTGCTCACTGCTTGTGTTTGAAGCTTTTGCAGGGTCCTATGAGGAAGGGACTCCCGAGGAGGAGACGGAACCCGAGGAGGGGAACCCCGTCGAGTGGGAGTCGTGCACGCCGCCGTGTTAGTGTGCGTGCGTGCTAGCAAGGACACGTTCTGTAAGGGCCTCAGTTTTTGACACACATTTGCAGTGTTCATCACCACACCACACACCTCATTTGAGGAAGAATGATGAACACAAATGAAGAGCAAGTAAGAATTATCAACATGCTCATTAGAGAACAAACCTACACATTGCAAAAGTGGTGTTTCCCACATGTGATATAGATGGGCTGGACATATGAAAACTCCTACACTTTACTAAGGATGTCCATGCCAAGTTTCACCCAAATTCAAAACCTTTTTGAGGTCAGTTTGGGTATAGTTAGGAAGAGGGCAGTTTGAAACCATATTCAAATTCAAACTGTTTTTATCCAATGAATTTAAATGTGGGGGGCATATTCTTACTCAGCACATTTTTGTGAGCTCACACACCAATTTTCACTCCATTTGGAGTTGATCTTGACATGAGCTAAGTGGGAGAAATTCAAACTTCATTTGAATTTCAAACTGAACTTGTGCTGAAATTCATTCAAACCAAACCTCATTTGAACTTTGATCAATTCAAATGGCTCATGGGTGAATAATTTGAATTGCCAAGGGTAGTATGGGGTTCACTGTTTACAACAGTGATTAGGAGTAAATTTCAGAGGTTAAAACTGGAAGTGGGACCCACATGTCAGCCACTGCTCAGATCAAACCGACTGAGACTTTCTCACTGGGGTCGCCGAGCCGCAGCGGTGATCGCCACCGAGGCTAGCCGCCGCGCCACCAGCTGCTTGCCCACGCGCGGGCATGAGGCGGTGCAGAGCCTTTTTAAGGCGCCTGCCCCCTTCCTCGGCCGAGGCAGCACCGTTCTTCCCCGCAAGAACTCAGCGCAGGCCGAAAACTTCCGCAGCTCGGACTTGATCGGAGAACGCCGATCGCAGCTCCCTCCTTCCACTCCAGAGCCCCAGCAAGGTACTAGAGACCTTCCTCCATCCTCCCCGTTGCTAGAATTCGGTTGAAACCGATTGATATCGGCTGTGCCGAAAGATCGAATTCGGGACTTGGAACCGCCGCACCTCGGGCTCTCGTGGACAGCCCAACAAGGGCGTTGTCACGCCCGAGCCAAGGCACCCTTGGACGCGCAGGTGACCGGTGCTGTTCATCCCCGAGCCACAGCTTGAGTGGTTGCTCACCGGCGGCGAATTTAAACTTTTCCCCTTTCTGTGTGCAGAACGACCTTCGGGTACGATTCTGTTTAATTCATGCTCTATGAAGGATCAGAGGGCCTCAGGCCGCTCTCACACGAGCTAGACACGGCAACGCACAAGTTGTCTTCACAACTCTGGGCCGGAGAACCTCTGTGCCCGGCGTAATTTAAGGTCTACTAATGGCGGAACGAACGGGCGGCATCGGGCGCACGGTGAGGACATATTTCGGGCCTTCCCCGAGCTGCCTCGAGCTCATGTCGACCTTCTCTGAGGTCCACTGATGCTCCCCGACCGATTTCCCAAGTAGCTGAGGTGCTAGGGTAGTCAGCCGACATGGCCGAAATTGTTCTGAGGTGGCGGCTCGTCGCCGACCATGCTCCGGCCATTGTCATGAGCAGCTAACCCTAGAATCCTGTTCCCCGAGTAAAAGTAGGCAGGGGCGGCCAGAATCGAGAAGTTTGGAGCTGTACAGCAGCCGGCGGCGAGCTCTCCGGCGAGATCCCTCGGCGGCGGGGCGAGGGTGTCGCGAGGTTGAAGAAGCGGGTGGACCCCAGCTGTCAGCGGCCGATATTTTGAATCGGGATCCGGCTGCGGCCAGGATCGGGTGTGCTGGCGCGCAAAATCCTTGTGGGCCGCGATGTGCCATCGCCTAGGCGTGCGACGCGTGTCCCCTGGGCCCACGCGCGAGTTTAAACTTTTCCCCGATTTTCAGATTTCCTTCAAACTTCAAATCCTTATAACTTTGGCTAGAAAGCTCCAAATTGAGTGAACCAAATTTTGCTGGATTCAGCTCTCTGAGTACTTTCCAGAAAATCAAGTTTCACTTCATGAAATTCCTTATTTCTCCAGGATTAATTCCTTAAAGTTTAAACTGTTAGGAATTTTAACTGGAGAATCCTTTGGAGGAAAATCCTGAAATTTTGCTGAGATGTTCACCAAAATATCCTTGAACTACCATAAAAATTTCAGACCAATTTGAGCTCATTTAATCCATCTAATGGTGTGATTAGTGAAACTGTTCCAGAGAAAATAGAAAATGTTCAGAAACATTTTCAGAATTTTCTCTGAAATTGTTTAGCTCATATATTTAGTTAGAGACTTCCAAATTAAGTGAGACCAACTCCATTAGAACCCTCTGAAAATCTAGTTTTCAGAAAGTCCTAGTTTGTTTCATGAAAATTCCTAGAACACCCTAAGAGTTCCAATTAAGGTCAAGGACATAATTAATTGTGGAGGGCTCAAATGAGCTTTGCTGCAACTAAAACTTGACCAAGTCCCTGTTTAGGTTGTAACCAAGCCACAGTAAAAGTTTCACAGTCATTAGGTCTGTCTAGCAAGGGTTATAGACTTCACAACTTCAAAGTTAATACAATTGCATTTAAATTGATACGTATGTTTCTTATATCATGTAGTCGCTAAGGTCGAGGAGGAACCCGAAGTCCTAGACTTCGTTACTCCGGAGGAACAGCTAGCCTACGGCCAAGAGCAGCAAGGCAAGCTCCGGTTTGCATTAACCTTTTTACAAATTTTTATTGTTTTGAGCACATACTTGTTTCCTTTGTTCTGTGCATTAGAGTCTTGTTTGGAAATCCAACTGCATAGCCAAGAAAACCACGGGTTGGGTTTAGGATTGCAAACCCCGTTAGCCACTGCATTGCTAGGATAGAGTAGGATTCGGTACAAGTCGAGTAGTTGGAACTACTCGCAAGAATAGGCTAGAGGCACATTGCTCGGGTAGAGATAGCACATGATACACATGGCAAGAAAATGAGACCGAGCGGAGAGTAAGGGCAGCAGGACTTTGGGGCCTGTATGCTGTAGCTCCGTTTGTGTCGATTGAGGACCGAGCCGTGTGCGGGCCTGTTGAACAAGCTAGAACAGTACCGAAGACCTACCGGCTATATGGGAACCGGGAAACTGATGTAACTCGGGTAGCTGGGTATTGAGGCATTGCCCGTCGTTCAGAGGGTAGGTTGAGAGCTCGAGGTGTAAATCGGCTGGCGGCACGGAGATGCGCGTGGAGAGACCTCTTGCTCGGGACGATGGGACCGGTTCAATATTTGGCTGATGGGTGAAAGGTAGTCGCGTATGGCGTCCGTGATGGTTGTTGTAGGCAACATCGAGTACGGGCGTACGTGACGGGTTGTTCGGGTAACCCTGCAGGTGTAAATCGATTATAATCGCCGTCCCTCGCGGTCAGTGAGTACCACTTGTTCACTGTACCGTGACGTAGAAAGAACAGGCTAGTTACATGTTAAAATGTTGCTGATTGAAAGCTGGACATTGATTGTTAATGATATGCTGTAGCTTAGAGCTAACTAAAGTTCTTTTCAACTTTGGGCAAAGTACATGAGAGAAATGCGTTTCTTGTTTGATTGCGGCTCTCTCATGTGCCTTAGCGTAAGGTTCTCCACAACCTGCTGCTAAAACTTGAAAGTAAGGTTCTACTAATTAGGCGAGTCCTTGCAAATGATTTTTACCTCATACCACCCATTACCCTCATGTAGAAGTTCCATGTTTAGGTGAGACGGGTCAGACTTGCTGAGCCTTCGTGCTCACTGCTTGTGTTTGAAGCTTTTGCAGGGTTCTATGAGGAAGGGACTCCCGAGGAGGAGACGGAACCCCAGGAGGGGAACCCCGTCGAGTGGGAGTCGTGCACGCCGCAGAGTTAGTGTGCGTGTGTGCTAGCAAGGACACGTTCGAGGGCTGAACGTGCACTTGATGCTTAGTCTACGCCCGCGAGTGTAGACTGAACTTATTTTGATGTAAACATGTTCATAAACTTGTTTATGTAATAAAACTTCCGCTTCCGCTTTGCACCTTTGACGTGTGTTATACGGTGCTGTGCAACGCAGCACCCCTCAGCGTGATCCTGGCTCGACAGGACCAATGGGGTCGTGTCAGCGTGGTATCAGAGCTCGCTTGAGGTTTAACACAGTACAAGGTCTTCTTTTTCTAAAATCCAATGAGGAACGAGTTAGTAGCCCGTATAAGGATGTTATTAGCATATAGAAAGTGGCATGTTAACCTATTTGTTATGTCAGAAAATCGTGCATCTCGGGACGTTCATGTCTTGGGGGTGCACGTAAGCGCTGTCCACCAGTGCGCACAAGCTGAAAGGTGGAGCCCCACGGGTGGCAGGTAACCCGACCCGCTTTAGTATCCTCTACGACTCTTCATGTCGTTTGGGGTATTCGAACAACGTCTGTCCCTGGCGTGCATGGTGCAACATGGGAGACCCCGTCACGTGGTCTGAAACGTGAACACGTAACTCAAGGCGTGTTTGGCTTGAGAACATCCGGGCGAGTGATGACGGCCGGGTGTACGAACTGTATGGATTCCGGGCTCGGTGTGCAGCCGAGTCTGATGATTGTTTGAGTTTCTGCAGGTAGCCTGACCACGAAACGGTAGACGTGTAGCATCCATGTGCGAGTGACGTTTAGTGCCACTGAAATAACGAAGCCGGCTAAGTCCGGTATAGGTTTTTCTGTGTGAGGACGTAGTACCGACAAAATCTGGTGACGCATCGACGTCACACCCAACTAAATAAACAACTTCATTCTAAAAACTGGAAGGTTTTAATCCAAAGTAGTAAAACTTGATGTAACTCGTTCCCTTGAACAGGATATTCAAAGTTAACAAGTTTTCAACTTATAGGATGTTAAGGACAGAGCACTCTGTTTTCAGCTGAATCAAGGCTGAAGTTAATCAGAGGTTAGAGGTTCAGTTCTTTCGAGGTTGGGGTCGTATGATACATTTCTGGAAAGCGTTGGAAGAGCTTTACAACTATTCTGTTGAGGTCCAGAGGTGTTTCATCCCTTAACCACTCGAAAAATGCGGTAGAGTTGAAACTGTCCAGAAAACAGGACAGAGCAAAGACTCTCTGTAAACTCTCTGTAAATTAAGCATAACTTCCTGCTTAAAAATCCAAAAATAGGAAATGAGGTACTTCTGGAAAGCTTATGAGATGGGTTACGACTTTGTAACAGAATGTTTTGTCAGATTGGGAACAGAATTAACTGGGATTCTTGGATCAAATCAGTACCTAAGGCAGGGAGGTGCTGTCCAATTGTTTCCAGAAATTCTGTTAACTTTAACATCTTATAACCTTTGAACCAGGACAGGTCTTAGGCCAATCAAATACTGGATGGAAAGCTATTGAAGTTAGCTTCAACTTTGATGTTGAGCTCCAGGACTGGTTTTGCTTTTAACCTGGCCTAAATCAGGTTGAAATGGAATCTGGTCAAGGCTGTCATGGGAACAGCAGATCAGCAGTCAAATTTGTTTAAAAATTTGGACTATGTTTCCATGTGTTATGGGTTCAATGACATATTTTATGTTATAACTCAATATTTTACTGTTTAAATAAATATTTGACATTTCTCAAATATATTTTTACAGATGGCAGCAGATAAACAGTTGGAGAACGGGTGGGTAGTTTCCCACTGTTCTGACCGTAGCGGCTACCCGGAAGCATTGTGGCAAATGCTCCAATATTTCGGGTACAACCAGATGCCGCAATACTTCGCCAAGGAAGAAGGCGAAGAGAGGAACAAGGCGTGGATGATCCATGTCGAGGTTCCCGCAGGACCTACGCCACCCGGTTGGGTGCCATTCACCGTCACGGTGAGAGGAAGACAACCGGAAGGGATGTGGCAAGTGGCAGCCCGTGACACTATGTCACGTTTCTGCCAACTAAACGTGCAGGCTATGGAGGGAACTCCATACACACTTGTTCCGGTGGAGGGACGAGCTCAGCATGTGTGGGAGGAGAGGCACCTGGAGGCAACAGACCCGAGTTGCCCAAGGTACAACCCCGCGGAGGCAAACCTCAGCCTCCAAATGAGGGCGGGAAACGCTGTGATGGACAGCCAAGCTGTTCATACAGAGCATCTCGCCACCAAGCTCAAGGAGAGCACAAGCCGTGGAGATCATTTCGAGGGTGCTCACAGCGCACTCCGCAATGTGCTCCTTCCGACGATCAAGTGACTGAATGAACAACACAATCAGTTGCGTCGTCTGAAGAAGGCAAAGAAGAAGAGCCGTGTTGACATCGCGGCGTTGCAAGAGCTGGTGCAGACCCTAACCCAGCAGAATGAGGACCTTGCTCAGGAGCGGGACGACGCTATCGAGGAAGGCCAAGGCTGGGAAGAGGACTACAACCAAGCTATGGACGAGGTGTATGCCTTGCAGGACCTCGTGCCCCCGGTATTGGGCATACCGGTAGTCTTGGGTCTTCCAGCCATGGGAGAACCTGGAATGGGAGAAGAGGTGGAGTTCAAAATTGAACTCCCACCGGGAACCATGCCAATATCCCAAAGGCCGTACAAGATGGCGCCCAAGGAGTTGGCTGAACTGAAGACTCAGCTCACGGACCTTCTGGAGAAGGGTTTTATTAGGCCGAGCTCCTCGCCATGGGGCTGTTCGGCATTATTTGTCAAAAAGAAGGATGAAACGTTGCGGCTTTGCGTGGACTACCGTCCATTAAATGCCGTAACCATCAAGAACAAGTACCCGTTGCCACGGATCGACATGTTGTTTGATCAGTTGGTCGAAGCAAAGATCTTTTCCAAGATGGATTTAAGATCCGGGTACCATCAGATTAAGATAAGGGTGGAGGACATTCCAAAGACAGCTTTCTCGACAAGGTACGGACTTTATGAGTACCTGGTCATGTCCTTTGGCCTCACCAATGCTCCAGCTCACTTCATGTATTTAATGAACTCGGTGTTCATGCCGGAGCTGGACAAGTTTGTCGTGGTCTTCATCGACGACATCCTGGTATATTCCAAGTCGGAGGAAGATCACAAGAAACATCTGCGTATAGTCTTGCAACGGCTGCGGGATCACAAATTATACGCAAAATTCAGCAAATGCGAGTTTTGGATATCGCAAGTGCCTTTCCTCGGGCATATCATCTCAGCGGAGGGTATCGCTGTGGACCCGAGCAAGATCACGCAAGTGCTGAATTGGAAATCCCCGAGAACTGTTCATGAGGTACGGAGTTTCCTCGGACTCGCGGGATATTATCGGAGGTTCATTCCGAACTTCTCAAAGATTGCCAAGCCAATGACAGAGCTGCTGAAGAAGGCTACCAAATATGTTTGGAGTCCAGCATGTGAAGCAGCATTCAAGGCTTTAGTCAAGCACCTGACATCAGCACCGGTTTTGGCGCAGCCAGACACAACAAAACCGTTCGATGTGTACTGCGATGCATCCGGCATTGGGCTCGGATGTGTGCTGATGCAAGACCGAAGAGTGGTCGCGTATGGATCACGGCAGCTTAGGAACCATGAGCAGAATTATCCAACTCACGATTTGGAGCTCGCTGCCGTGGTACTTGCACTAAAAATGTGGAGGCACTACCTACTCGGTAACCTCGTACATTTATATACCGACCACAAAAGCCTCAAGTACATATTCACTCAGAAGGAGCTGAACATGAGGCAACGAAGATGGTTAGAACTGATAAAGGATTACGAGATAGAGATCCATTATCATCCGGGCAAGGCAAACGTTGTGGCAGATGCGCTGAGCCGCAAGTCACACGTCAATAATCTGACCATCACACCGTTGGGAGAGAGCGAACCACCACTCCATGTGATTCCACACGGAGCTCTCTACAACCTAGCTTTGATCCCCACCATCCGTGAAGAGATAGCGGCAGCCCAGAAGAATGACAAGGGCATGTCACATTTGCGGAGACGTATAGACAGTGGGGAGTTGAAATGTTTCCCGAAGGACGGAGACGGCGTCCTATGGTTCAAGGACCGGATCGTCGTACCCCGAAACGCGGAGTTACGGAAGAAAATCTTTGATGAGGCTCACTTATCAAAGTTTTCTATTCACCCCGGCAGCAACAAAATGTATCAAGAACTCAGAAGCAAGTTTTGGTGGACATGGATGAAGCGGGAGACTGCAAAATACGTGTCCGAGTGTGATACATGTCGAAGGGTGAAGGCGGATCACATGCGGAAACCGGGACTGCTGCAACCACTGGGCATTCCTGCCTGGAAGTGGGAGGACGTGAGCATGGATTTCGTCGTCGGTTTACCCACCACCTTACAGAAACATGATTCGGTGTGTGTGATCGTCGATCGGCTCACCAAAGTTGCCCATTTCATCCCGGTCAACACCAACTACAACGCCAAGAAGTACGCTGAACTGTACATCTCACGGATCCTATGCTTATACGGCGTACCCCGTACCATCATATCGGACCGGGGCACTTTATTTGTGTCCCGTTTTTGGGAGCAGCTACACGCTGCCTTGGGGACGAAGCTGATCCGTAGTTCAGCCTACCACCCGCAGACGGATGGGCAAACCGAGCGGGTAAATCAAATCCTAGAAGACATGCTACGAGCTTGCGCTATCAACCACGGCAAGAATTGGGATGATCACTTGCCGTTAGCCGAGTTCTCGTACAACAATGGGTACCAAGCCAGCATCAAGATGGCGCCCTACGAGGCGCTATACGGAAGAAAATGCCGCACACCATTGAACTGGTGTGAGTCTGGCGAAAGGGTTACCTTCGGGATTGACCTTGTCAACAACGCGGAAGAAAAGGTTCGACTAATTCAAGCGAACCTAAAAGCCGCTCAATCCCGTCAGAAACAGTATGCGGACCGGAGAAGGCGCCCATTACAATTCGAAGTTGGGGACCACGTATATCTACGGGTGTCTCCAATGAAGGGTGTAAATAGATTTGGGGTGAGAGGAAAGTTGGCACCCCGATTCATCGGTCCATTCCAGATTACCGAAAGATGTGGATCGGTGGCATACCGGCTGAAATTACCAGAAGCACTTTCCGGTGTGCACGACGTCTTTAACATTTCCCAGCTGAGGAAGTGTCTCAAGTTATCAACTACCGTTCAGCTGGAAGACATTGAAGAACTGCAACCGGATCTCACCTATCGGGAGGAACCGGTGCAGATTATTGATGAAAAGGCCCGAACCACACGCAACCGTACGTTGTGGTTCTACAAGGTTCTATGGAGTAATCACTCCATGGACGAAGCAACATGGGAGAGCGAAGAATTCCTTCGCGCTAACTACCCCGACTTTTTTTTTCACGTCGCATATCCGGTAATTTTCCACCGTCCTCTCCCTCATTTTCACCTTATAATCTCGGGACGAGATTCTTTTAAGGGGGGAGGAATGTAAGGGCCTCAGTTTTTGACACACATTTGCAGTGTTCATCACCACACCACACACCTCATTTGAGGAAGAATGATGAACACAAATGAAGAGCAAGTAACAATTATCAACATGCTCATTAGAGAACAAACCTACACATTGCAAAAGTGGTGTTTCCCACATGTGATATAGATGGGCTGGACATATGAAAACTCCTACACTTTACTAAGGATGTCCATGCCAAGTTTCACCCAAATTCAAAATCTTTTTGAGGTCAGTTTGGGTATAGTTAGGAAGAGGGCAGTTTGAAACCATATTCAAATTCAAACTGTTTTTATCCAATGAATTTAAAAGTGGGGGGCATATTCTTACTCAGCACATTTTTGTGAGCTCACACACCAATTTTCACTCCATTTGGAGTTGATCTTGACATGAGCTAAGTGGGAGAAATTCAAACTTCATTTGAATTTCAAACTGAACTTGTTCTGAAATTCATTCAAACCAAACCTCATTTGAACTTTGATCAATTCAAATGGCTCATGGGTGAATAATTTGAATTACCAAGGGTAGTATGGGGTTCACTGTTTACAACAGTGATTAGGAGTAAATTTCAGAGGTTAAAACTGGAGGTGGGACCCACATGTCAGCCACTGCTCAGATCAAACCGACTGAGACTTTCTCACTCGGGTCGCCGAGCCGCAGCGGTGATCGCCACCGAGGCTAGCCGCCGTGCCACCAGCTGCTTGCCCACGTGCGGGCATGAGGCGGTGCAGAGCCTTTTTAAGGCGCCTGCCCCCTTCCTCGGCCGAGGCAGCACCGTTCTTCCTCGCAAGAACTCAGCGCAGGCCGAAAACTTCCGCAGCTCGGACTTGATCGGAGAACGCCGATCGCAGCTCCCTCCTTCCACTCCAGAGCCCCAGCAAGGCACTAGAGACCTTCCTCCATCCTCCCCGTTGCTAGAATTCGGTTGAAACCGATTGATATCGGCTGTGCCGAAAGATCAAATTCGGGACTTGGAACCGCCGCACCTCGGGCTCTCGTGGACAGCCCAACCAGGGCGTTGTCACGCCCGAGCCAAGGCACCCTTGGACGCACAGGTGACCGGTGCTGCTCATCCCCGAGCCACAGCTCGAGTGGTTGCTCACCGGCGGTGAATTTCCACTTTTCCCCTTTCTGTGTGCAGAACGACCTTCGGGTACGATTCTGTTTAATTCGTGCTCTAGAAAGGATCAGAGGGCCTCAGGCCGCTCTCACACGAGCTAGACACGGTAACGCACAAGTTGTCTTCACAACTCTGGGCCGGAGAACCTCTGTGCCCGGCATAATTTAAGGTCTACTAATGGCAGAACGAACGGGCGGCATCGGGCGCACGGTGAGGACCTATTTCGGGCCTTCCCCGAGCTGCCTCGAGCTCATGTCGACCTTCTCTGAGGTCCACTGATGCTCTCCGACCGATTTCCCAAGTAGCTGAGGTGCTAGGGTAGTCAGCCGACATGGCCGAAATCGTTCTGAGGTGGCGGCTCGTCGCCGACCATGCTCCGGCCATTGTCATGAGCAGCTAACCCTAGAATCCTGTTCCCCGAGTAAAAGTAGGCAGGGGTGGCCAGAATCGAGAAGTTTGGAGCTGTACAGCAGCCGGCGGCGAGCTCTCCGGCGAGATCCCTCGGCGGCGGGGCGCGGGTGTCGCGAGGTTGAAGAAGGGGGTGGACCCCAGCTGTCAGCGGCCGATATTTTGAATCGGGATCCGGCTGCGGCCAGGATCGGGTGTGCTGGCGCGCAAAATACTTGTGGGCCGCGATGTGCCATCGCCTAGGCGTGCGACGCGTGTCCCCTGGGCCCACGCGCGAGTTTAAACTTTTCCCCGATTTTCAGATTTCCTTCAAACTTCAAATCCTTATAACTTTGGCTAGAAAGCTCCAAATTGAGTGAACCAAATTTCGCTGGATTCAGCTCTCTGAGTACTTTCCAGAAAATCAAGTTTCACTTCATGAAATTCCTTATTTCTCCAGGATTAATTCCTTAAATGTTAAACTGTTAGGAATTTTAACTGGAGAATCCTTTGGAGGAAAATCCTGAAATTTTGCTGAGATGTTCACCAAAATATCCTTGAACTACCATAAAAATTTCAGACCAATTTGAGCTCATTTAATTCATCTAATGGTGTGATTAGTGAAACTGTTCCAGAGAAAATAGAAAATGTTCAGAAACATTTTCAGAATTTTCTCTGAAATTGTTTAGCTCATATCTTTAGTTAGAGACTTCCAAATTAAGTGAGACCAACTCCAATAGAACCCTCTGAAAATCTAGTTTTCAGAAAGTCCTAGTTTGTTTCATGAAAATTCCTAGAACACCCTAAGAGTTCCAATTAAGGTCAAGGACATAATTAATTGTGGAGGGCTCAAATGAGCTTTGCTGCAACTAAAACTTGACCAAGTCCCTGTTTAGGTTGTAACCAAGCCACAGTAAAAGTTTCACAGTCATTAGGTCTGTCTAGCAAGGGTTATAGACTTCACAACTTCAAAGTTAATACAAATGCATTTAAATTGATACATATGTTTCTTATATCATGTAGTCGCTAAGGTCGAGGAGGAACCCGAAGTCCTAGACTTCGTTACTCCGGAGGAACAGCTAGCCTACGACCAAGAGCAGCAAGGCAAGATCCGGTTTTGCATTAACCTTTTTACAAATTTTTATTGTTTTGAGCACATACTTGTTTCCTTTGTTCTGTGCATTAGAGTCTTGTTTGGAAATCCAACTGCATAGCCAAGAAAACCACGGGTTGGGTTTAGGATTGCAAACCCCGTTAGCCACTGCATTGCTAGGATAGAGTAGGATTCGGTACAAGTCGAGTAGTTGGAACTACTCGCGAGAATAGGCTAGAGGCACATTGCTCGGGTAGAGATAGCACATGATACACATGGCAAGAAAATGAGACCGAGCGGAGAGTAAGGGCAGCAGGACTTTGGGGCCTGTATGCTGTGGCTCCGTTTGTGTCGATTAAGGACCGAGCCGTGTGCGGGCCTGTTGAACAAGCTAGAACAGTACCGAAGACCTACCGGCTATATGGGAACCGGGAAACTGATGTAACTCGGGTAGCTGGGTATTGAGGCATTGCCCGTCGTTCAGAGGGTAGGTTGAGAGCTCGAGGTGTAAATCGGCTGGCGGCACGGAGATGCGCGTGCAGAGACCTCTTGCTCGGGACGATGGGACCGGTTCAATATTTGGCTGACGGGTGAAAGGTAGTCGCGTACGGCGTCCGTGATGGTTGTTGTAGGCAACATCGAGTACGGGCGTACGTGACGGGTTGTTCGGGTAACCCTGCAGGTGTAAATCGATTATAATCGCCGTCACTAAAGATATGAGCTAAACAATTTCAGAGAAAATTCTGAAAATGTTTCTGAACATTTTCTATTTTCTCTGGAACAGTTTTACTAATCACACCATTAGGTGGACTAAATGAGCTCCAATGGATCTGAAATTTTTATGGTAGCTCAATGATATTTTGGTGAACATCTCAGCAAAATTTCAGGATTTTCTGCCAAAGGATTCTCCAGTTAAAATTCCTAACAGTTTAAACATTAAGGAATTAATTCTGGAGAATTAGGGAATTTCATGAAGTGAAACTTGATTTTCTGGAAAGTACTCAGAGAGCTGAATCCAGCAAAATTTGGTTCACTCAATTTGGAGCTTTCTAGCCAAAGTTATAAGGATTTGAAGTTTGAAGGAAATCTGAAAATCGGGGAAAAGTTTAAACTCGCGCGTGGGCCCAGGGGACACGCGTCGCACGCCGAAGCGACAGCACACTGCGGCCCACAAGGCTTTTGCGCGCCAGCACACCCGATCCCGGCCGCAGCCGGATCCCGATTCAAAATATCGGCCGCTGACAGCTGGGGTCCACCCCCTTCTTCAACCTCGCGACACCCGCGCCCTGCCGCCGAGGGACCTCGCCGGAGGACTCGCCGTCGGCTGCTGTACAGCTCCAAACTTCTTGATTCTGGCCGCCCCTGCCTACTTTTACTTGGGGAACAAGATCCGAGGGTCAGCTGCTCATGACAACGGCCGGAGCATGGTCGGCGACGAGCCGCCATATCGGAATGACTTCGGCCATGTCGGCTGACTCCCCTGGTACCTCAGCTACTTGGGAAACCGGTCGGGGAGCATCAGTGGACCTCAGAGAAGGTCGACATGAACTCGGGGCAGCTCGGGGAAGGCCCGAAATAGGTCCTCACCGTGCGCCCGATACCCCCCGTGCGTTCCGCCATTAGTAGACCTTGAATTACGCCGGGCACAGAAGTTCTCCGGCCCAGAGTTGTGAAGGCAACTTGTGCGTCACCGTGTCTAGTTTGTGTGGGAGTGGCCTGAGGCCCTCTAATCCTTTCTAGAGCACGAATTAAACAGAATCGTACCCGAGGGTCGTTCTGCACACAGAAAGGGGAAAAGTGGAAATTCGCCGCCGGTGAGCAACCACTCGAGCTGTGGCTCGGGGATGAGCAGCACCGATCACTTGCGCGTCCAAGGGTGCCTTGGCTCGGGCGTGACAACGCCCAGGTTGGGCTGTCCACGAGAGCCCGAGGTGCGGCGGTTTCCAGTTCCGAGTTTGATCTTTCGGCACAGCCGATATCACTCGGTTTCAATCGATTTCTATCAATGGGAAGGATGGAGGATGGTTGCTAGTACCTTGCTGGGACCTTGGAATGGAAAGAGGGAGCTGCGATCGGCTTGATCAAGCAGGAACTCGAGCGGCGGCGATGGCAGTGGAAAAACAAGTCGTGTGCGTCGGCAGCTCGAGGAATGGCGACTGAAGCACACCGGGGAGGGAATAAATAGCCCGGCGGTCTGGTCTCCGGCTTGGGGCACGCAGCAGGAGCTGGCGCCGGCTGCCCCCTTCGGTGGCGCGCGCGCACAGCTGCCGGGAACTGACTGAACTGTGGTTCAGTCGGTTTGCTTTGAGGCAGAGGCTGACATGTGGGTCCCACTTCTCTTTTAACCTCTGAAATTTATTCCTAACAGCTGTGGTAAACAGTGAACCCTATTCTACCCTTGGCAATTCAAATTATTCACCCAAGAGCCATTTGAATTGATCAAAGTTCAAATGAGGTTTGGTTTGAATGAATTTCAGCACAAGTGCAGTTTGAAATTCAAATAAAGTTTGAATTTCTCCCCCTTAGCTCATGTCAAGATCAACTCCAAATGGAGTGAAAATTGGTGTGTGAGCTCACAACAATGTGCTGAGCAAGAATATGCCTTCCACTTTTAAATTCAGTGGGTGAAAACAGTTTGAATTTGAATATGGTTTCAAACTGCCCTCTTCCTAACTATACCCAAAATGACCTCAAAAAGGTTTTGAATTTGGGTGGAACTTGGCATGGACATCCTTAGCAAAGTGTAGGAGTTTTCATATGTCCAGCCCATCTATATCACATGTGGGAAGTACCACTTTTGCAATGTGTGAGTTTGTTCCCTAATGAGCATGTTGATAATTGTTACTTGCTCTTTATTTGTGTTCATCATTCTTCCTCAAATGAGGTGTGTGGTGTGGTGATGAACACTGCAAATGAGTGTCAAAAACTGAGGCCCTTACATTCCTCCCCCCTTAAAAGAATCTCGTCCCGAGATTATAAGGTGAAATGAGAGAGAGGACGGTGGAAAATTACCGAATATGCGACGTGAAAAAGTCGGGGTAGTTAGTGCGAAGGAATTCTTCGCTCTCCCATGTCGCTTCGTCCATGGAGTGATTACTCCATAGAACCTTGTAGAACCACAACGTACGGTTGCGTGTGGTTCGGGCCTTTTCATCAATAATCTGCACCGGTTCCTCCCGATAGGTGAGATCCGGTTGCAGTTCTTCAATGTCTTCCAGCTGAACGGTAGTTGATAGCTTGAGACACTTCTTCAGCTGGGAAATGTGAAAGACGTCGTGCACACCGGAAAGTGCTTCTGGTAATTTCAGCCGGTATGCCACTGATCCACATCTTTCGGTAATCTGGAATGGACCGATGAATCGGGGTGCTAACTTTCCTCTCACCCCAAATCTGTTTACGCCCTTCATTGGAGACACTCGTAGGTATACGTGATCTCCAACTTCGAATTGTAATGGGCGCCTTCTCCGGTCCGCATACTGTTTCTGTCGGGATTGAGCGGCTTTTAGGTTCGCTTGAATTAATCGAACCTTTTCTTCCGCGTTGTTGACAAGATCAAGCCCGAAGGTAACCCTCTCGCCAGATTCACACCAGTTCAGTGGTGTGCGGCATTTCCTGCCGTATAGCGCCTCGTAGGGCGCCATCTTGATGCTGGCTTGGTACCCATTGTTGTACGAGAACTCGGCTAATGGCAAGTGATCATCCCAATTCTTGCCGTGGTCGATAGCGCAAGCTCGTAGCATGTCTTCTAGGATTTGATTTACCCGCTCCGTTTGCCCATCCGTCTGCGGGTGGTAGGCTGAACTACGGATCAGCTTCGTCCCCAGGGCAGCGTGTAGCTGCTCCCAAAAACGGGACACAAATAAAGTGCCCCGGTCCGATACGATGGTACGGGGTACGCCGTATAAGCATAGGATCCGTGAGATGTACAGTTCAGCGTACTTCTTGGCGTTATAGTTGGTGTTGACCGGGATGAAATGGGCAACTTTGGTGAGCCGATCGACGATCACCCACACAGAATCATGTTTCTGTAAGGTGGTGGGTAAACCGACGACGAAATCCATGCTCACGTCCTCCCACTTCCAGGCAGGAATGCCCAGTGGTCGCAGCAGTCCCGGTTTCCGCATGTGGTCTGCCTTCACCCGTCGACATGTATCACACTCGGACACGTATTTTGCCGTCTCTCGCTTCATCCGTGTCCACCAAAACTTGCTTCTGAGTTCTTGATACATCTTGTTGCTGCCGGGGTGAATAGAAAACTTTGATAAGTGAGCTTCATCAAAGATTCTCTTCCTTAACTCCGGGTTTCGGGGTACGACGATCCGGTCCTTGAACCATAAGACGCCGTCCCCGTCCTTCCGGAAACATTTCAACTCCCCACTGTCTACACGTCTCCGCAAATGTGACATGCCCTTGTCATTCTTCTGGGCTGCCGCTATCTCTTCACGGATGGTGGGGATCAAAGCTAGGTTGTAGAGAGCTCCATGTGGAATCACATGTAGTGGTGGTTCGCTCTCTTCCAACGGTGTGATGGTCAGATTATTGACGTGTGACTTGCGGCTTAGCGCGTCTGCCACAACGTTTGCCTTGCCCGGATGATAATGGATCTCTATCTCGTAATCCTTTATCAGTTCTAACCATCTTCGTTGCCTCATGTTCAGCTCCTTCTGAGTGAATATGTACTTGAGGCTTTTGTGGTCGGTATATAAATGTACGAGGTTACCGAGTAGGTAGTGCCTCCACATTTTCAGTGCAAGTACCACGGCAGCGAGCTCCAAATCGTGAGTTGGATAATTTTGCTCATGGTTCCTAAGCTGTCGTGATCCATACGCGACCACTCTTCGGTCTTGCATCAGCACACATCCGAGCCCAATGCCGGATGCATCGCAGTACACATCGAACGGTTTTGTTGTGTCTGGCTGCGCCAAAACCGGTGCTGATGTCAGGTGCTTGACTAAAGCCTTGAATGCTGCTTCACATGCTGGACTCCAAACATATTTGGTAGCCTTCTTCAGCAGCTCTGTCATTGGCTTGGCAATCTTCGAGAAGTTCGGAATGAACCTCCGATAATATCCCGCGAGTCCGAGGAAACTCCGTACCTCATGAACAGTTCTCGGGGATTTCCAATTCAGCACTTGCGTGATCTTGCTCGGGTCCACAGCGATACCCTCCGCTGAGATGATATGCCCGAGGAAAGGCACTTGCGATATCCAAAACTCGCATTTGCTGAACTTTGCGTATAACTTGTGATCCCGCAGCCGTTGCAAGACTATACGCAGATGTTTCTTGTGATCTTCCTCCGACTTGGAGTATACCAGGATGTCGTCGATGAAGACCACGACAAACTTGTCCAGCTCCGGCATGAACACCGAGTTCATTAAATACATGAAGTGAGCTGGAGCATTGGTGAGGCCAAAGGACATGACCAGGTACTCATAAAGTCCGTACCTTGTCGAAAAAGCTGTCTTTGGAATGTCCTCAGCCCTTATCTTAATCTGATGGTACCCGGATCTTAAATCCATCTTGGAAAAGACCTTTGCTTTGACCAACTGATCAAACAACATGTCGATCCGTGGTAACGGGTACTTGTTCTTGATGGTTACGGCATTTAATGGACGGTAGTCCACGCAAAGCCGCAACGTTTCATCCTTCTTTTTGACAAATAATGCCGAACAGCCCCATGGCGAGGAGCTTGGCCTAATAAATCCCTTCTCCAGAAGGTCCGTGAGCTGAATCTTCAGTTCCGCCAACTCCTTGGGCGCCATCTTGTACGGCCTTCGGGATATTGGCATGGTTCCCGGTGCAAGTTCAATCTTGAACTCCACCTCTCTATCGGGTGGCATCCCCGGCAAATCATCCGGGAATACATCAGGGAATTCTCGGACCACTGGAATGTCTTCCAATCTGATGGTTGTGGCTTGATAGACACTTGGAAGTTTTATTTCTGGACTGTCCAGAAATAATGAGTGAGAACCGTGCACTCCTGAGTTTAAGTGCACGACTCGGAGGACGGTGTCTAAAACAGCGCCGTGGCGGGTTAACCACGACATCCCTAGGATGACATCGACCTTCTGTCCCTCTAAGATAATGAGAGACGTGGGGTACACTCTACCCGCTAAGCATAATGGTGCTTTGGAGACCATTACGCTTGCTGAAATCTTCCCACCCGGTGAACAAATTAAATATGGACTATCGGTGGGTAGTATTGGCAAGCTGTGTTTAGCAATGAAAGCTTGGCTAATAAAATTATGCGTGGCGCCTGAATCAAATAGTACTATAGCGGGATGCTGGTGGAGTTGGAACATACCCGCAAGGATTGGCTCGCCCTCCGGCACGTCCTCAATGGCAAGCTGGTGGACAGTGCCGGGCCTAGGGTTTGCCCGCCGCGCATTAGTAGGGTTCCGGGGTTGATTCCTCCCCGGAAACTGTGGTACCACTCCGCCGCCTTGCCTCTCCGTGCAACTGCTCGCGAAGTGTCCTGGACGACCACACTTGTAACATGTGGCCGCTGCTGGTGGAGTACTCGGGGGACGAAAGCCCGGCATGCGTTGCGGAGGTGCAAACGCACGCGGCATCGCCCGCTGCTGCTGCTGTTGTTGTTGCGGTGGTGCTGGCAGTACCGGCCGGAATGCCGGTGAAGAGTACGGCCGACCGCGGAACGGCATCGACCGCTGTGGTGGCTGCCAGCGCGGACCTGATGGTGGGCGATTCACCATCCGAAACTTCTGAGAAGGACCGCCTCCTTCTCCGCTGCTCTGCGGCGCGCTTCGCTTTCGCTCTGCCGCCGCCAACTCCTTGCCGGAGTCTTCCTGAACAATCGCAGCATCAATTATGTCGTTGAGGCTGCCGCGATTGAACATCGCCAGCTTGTCCTTCAGGAGCGGGTTAAGCCCCTGGTAAAAGTGGTCCCGCCGCTTCTCGTCCGTATCTGCGTGATACGACGCGTAGAGTGCGAGATCGTTGAACGCTCTGGAGTACTCCAGCGCGTTCCGGCTCCCTTGTTGCGGGTGTAGGAATTCCTGCGTCTTCCTCTTCATCAAACCGGGCGGTATATGATAGGCCCGGAAGGCCGTCCGAAACTCCGCCCAGGTCATCACTCGGTCGGTGGGTTGTGAAGCACAAAAGTTGGCCCACCACGCGCTCGCGGATCCTTGGAGCTGCTGGACCGCGAACTGAGTCTTGCGCTGCTCGCTGATTTGGAGCAGCCCGAACTTCATCTCTATGGCGCGGAGCCAGTTGTCCGCGTCAAGTGGTTCATCCGCCCTTGAGAATACAGGGGGATGAGTCGCCAGGAAGTCGGAGTAGGAGCTCTGTTGGCGCTCCTCACGATCTTGACGTCTCTCTGGGCGAGACGTATTCGCAATTAACGTTTGCAGCAGCTCTGTATGCTGCTGATGTGAACCCGCCATTGCCGCGACGATGTCGGCCAATGTAACCGTTGGCAGTGGCGGTGGCGGTGTTTGCTGTTGCTGTTGCTGCTGCTGTCCCGAGGAGTCCTCGGGAGGCGGTTGGGAGGTCTCTCCCCCTTGGCTAGTACCTCCAACATCAGGGTTGGCACGAGTACGCGTCATTCTGAAACACAGCAGCAATTAGCACATGTCTTACTCAAAATCCCATAAACAGCAGTAGGTATTGAGGCGACGCATGATTAACTTGCACAACCTTCACATATATTGATAAAGCATAAACTTTATACAAGATACATTATTCTCGGACCTCCGAGAAGTCGTGCTCATGCCGTCACTACCTATACATACGCTACTGTCTACACGACATGTCACCGATTACAAAAGTTGGGTTACGCTACCCTAGCTGCCCTACTTGGCAACCGTAACCCCCTACTCGGAGTAGAACTCGACCTCCTGTGGGTCGTCCTCCTCCGGTACCTCTGCTGGTGGCTCGGGGTCTACCACCTCTTCTCCCATTCCAGGTTCTCCCATGGCTGGAAGACCCAAGACTACCGGTACGCCCAATACCGGGGGCACGAGGTCCTGCAATGCATGCACCTCGTCCATAGCCTGGTTGTAGTCCTCTTCCCAGCCTTGTCCTTCCTCAATAGCGTCGTCCCGCTCTTGAGCAAGGTCCTCATTCTGCTGGGTTAGGGTCTGCACCAGCTCTTGCAACGCCGCAATGTCAATACGGCTCTTCTTCTTTGCCTTCTTCAGACGACGCAACTGATTGTGTTGTTCATTCAGTCGCTTGATCGTCGGAAGGAGCACATTGCGGAGTGCACTGTGAGCACTCTCAAAATGATCTCCACGGCTTGTGCTCTCCTTGAGCTTGGTGGCGAGATGCTCCGTATGAACAGCTTGGCTGTCCATCACAGCGTTTCCCGCCCTCATTTGGAGGCTGAGATTTGCCTCCGCGGGGTTGTACCTTGGGCAACTCGGGTTTGTTGCCTCTAGGTACCTCTCTTCCCACACATGCTGAGCTCGTCCCTCCACCGGAACGAGTGCGTATGGAGTTCCCTCCATAGCCTGCACGTGTAGTTGGCAGAAACGTGACATAGTGTCACGGGCTGCCACTTGCCACATCCCTTCCGGTTGTCTTCCTCTCACCGTGACGGTGAATGGCACCCAACCGGGTGGCGTAGGCCCTGCAGGAACCTCGACATGGATCGTCCACGTCTTGTTCCCCTCTTCGCCTTCTTCCTTGGCGAAGTATTGCGGCATCTGGTTGTACCCGAAATATTGGAGCATTAGCCACAATGCTCCCGGGTAGCCGCTACGGTCAGAGCAGTGGGAAACTACCCACCCGTTCTCCAACCGTTTATCTGCTGCCATCTGTAAAAATATATTTGAGAAATGTCAAATATTTATTTAAACAGTAGACCATTGAGTTATAACATAAGATATGTCATTGAACCATTAACACTTGGAAACATAGTTCAAATTTTTAAACAAATTTGACTGCTGATCTGCTGTTCCCATGACAGCCCTGACCAGTTTCCATATTAATCTGATTTAGGCCAGGTTAAAAGCAAAACCAGTCCTGGAGCTCAACATCAAAGTTAAAGTTAACTTCAATAGCTTTCCAGAAAGTATTTGGTTGGCCTAAGATCTGCTCTGGTTCAACAGTTATGAGATGTCAAAGTTAACAGAATTTCTGGAAACAATTGGACAGCACCTCCCTGCCTTAGGTACTGATTTGATCCAAGAATCCCAGTTAATTCTGTTCCTAATCTGACAAAACTTTCTGTTACAAAGTTGTAACTCATCTCATAATCTTTCCAGAACTACCTCATTTTCTATTTTTGGATTTTTATGCAGGAAGTTATGCTTAATTTACAGAGAGTCTTTGCTCCGTCCTGTTTTCTGGACAGTTTCAACTCTGCTGCATTTTTCGAGTGGTTAAGGGACGAAACACCTCTGGAACTCAACAGAAAAGTTGTAAAGCTCCTCCAAAGCTTTCCAGAGATGTATCATACGACATCAACCTCGAAAGAACTCAACCTCTAACCTCTGATTAACTTCAGCCTTAATTTAGCTGGAAACGGAGTGCTCTGTCCTTAACATCCTATAAGTTGAAAGCTTGTTAACTTTGAATATCCTGTTCAAGGGAAGGAGTTACATCAAGTTTTACTACTTTGGATCAAAACCATCAAATTTTAAATGAAGTTGTTCATTTTGTTGGGTGTGACGTCGAGGCGTCACCAGATTATGTCGGTACTACGTCCTCACAAAGGAAAAACCTATACCGGACTTAGCCGGCGTCGTTACTTCAGTGGCACTACTCGTCACTCGCACACGGATACTACACGTCTACCGTTTCGTGGTAAGGCTACCTGCAGAAATTCAACCAATCATCAGACTCGGCTGCACACCGAGCCCGGAATCCATACAGTTGGTACATCCGGCCGTCATCACTCGCCCGGATGTTCTCAAGCCAAACACGCCCTGAGTTACGTGTTCACGTTTCAGACCACGTGACGGGGTCTCCCATGTTGCACCACGCACGCCAGGGACAGACGTTGCTCGAATACCCCAAACGACATGAAGAGTCGTAGAGGATATCAAAGCGGGTCGGGTTACCTGCCACCCGTGGGGCTCCACCCTTCAGCTTGTGCGCACTGGTGGACAGCGCTTACGTGCACCCCCCAAGACATGAACGTCCCGAGATGCACGATTTTCCGACATAATAAATAAGTTAATAAGCCACTTTCTATATACTAATAACATCCTTATACGGGCTACTAACTCGTTCCTCACTGGATTTTTGAAAAAGAAGACCTTTGTACTGTGTTAAACCTCAAGCGAGCTCTGATACCACGCTGACACGACCCCATTGGGTCCTGTCGAGCCAGGATCACGCTGAGGGGTGCTGCGTTGCACAGCACCGCATAACACACGTCAAAGGTACAAAGCGGAAGCGGAAGCTTTATTACATAAACAAGTTTATCAACATGTTTACATCAAAATAAGTTTAGTCCACACTCGCGGGCGTAGACTAAGCATCAAGTGCACGTTCAGCCCTCGAACGTGTCCTTGCTAGCACACACGCACACTAACTCTGCGGCGTGCACGACTCCCACTCGACGGGGTTCCCCTCCTGGGGTTCCGTCTCCTCTTCGGGAGTCCCTTCCTCATAGAACCCTGCAAAAGCTTCAAACACAAGCAGTGAGCACGAAGGCTCAGCAAGTCTGACCCGTCTCACCTAAACATGGAACTTCTACATGAGGGTAATGGGTTACATGAGGTAAAATCATTTGCAAGGACTTGCCTAATTAGTAGAACCTTACTTTCAAGTTTTAGCAGCAGGTTGTGGAGAACCTTACGCGAAGGTACATGAGAGAGCCGCAATCAAACAAGAAACGCATTTCTCTCATGTACTTTGCCCAAAGTTGAAAAGAACTTTAGTTAGCTCTAAGCTACAGCATATCATTAACAATCAATGTCCATCTTTCAATCAGCAACATTTTAACATGTAACTAGCCTGTTCTTTCTACGTCACGGTACAGTGAACAAGTGGTACTCACTGACCGCGAGGGACGGCGATTATAATCGATTTACACCTGCAGGGTTACCCGAACAACCCGTCACGTACGCCCGTACTCGATGTTGCCTACAACAACCATCACGGACGCCGTACGCGACTACCTTTCACCCGTTAGCCAAATATTGAACCGGTCCCATCATCCCGAGCAAGAGGTCCCTGCACGCGCATCTCTGTGCCGCCAGCTGATTTACACCTCGAGCTCTCAACCTACCCTCTGAACGACGGGCAATGCCTCAACACCCAGCTACCCGAGTTACATCAGTTTCCCGGTTCCCATATAGCCGGTAGGTCTTCGGTACTGTTCTAGCTTGTTCAACAGGCCCGCACACGGCTCGGTCCTCAATCGACACAAGCGGAGCTACAGCACACAGGCCCCAAAGTCCTGCTGCCCTTACTCTCCGCTCGGTCTCATTTTCTTGCCATGTGTTTCATGTGCTATCTCTACCCGAGCAATGTGCCTCTAGCCTATTCTCGCGAGTAGTTCCAACTACTCGACTTGTACCGAATTCTACTCTATCCTAGCAATGCAGTGGCTAACGAGGTTTTCAATCCTAAACCCAACCCATGGTTTTCTTGGCTATGCAGTTGGATTTCCAAACAAGACTCTAATGCACAGAACAAAGGAAACAAGTATGTGCTCAAAACAATAAAAATTTGTAAAAAGGTTAATGCAAACCGGGGCTTGCCTTGCTGCTCTTGGTCGTAGGCTAGCTGTTCCTCCGGAGTAACGAAGTCTAGGACTTCGGGTTCCTCCTCGACCTTAGCGACTACATGATGGAAACAATATATGTATTAATTTAGTGCACTTGTATTAAGTTTGAAGTTGTGAAGTCTATAACCTTTGCTAGATAGACCTAATGACTGTGAAACTTTTACTGTGGCTTGGTTACAACCTAAACAGAGACTTGGTCAAGTTTTAGTTGCAGCAAAGCTCATTTGAGCCCTCCACAAATAATTATGTCCTTGACCTTAATTAAAGGCTTTTAGGGTGTTCTAAGTATTTTCATGAAACAAACTATGACTTTCTGAAAACTAGATTTTCAGAGGGTTCTAATGGAATTGGTCTCACTTAATTTGGAAGTCTCTAACTAAAGATATGAGCTAAACAATTTCAGAGAAAATTCTGAAAATGTTTCTGAACATTTTCTATTTTCTCTGGAACAGTTTTACTAATCACACCATTAGGTGGACTAAATGAGCTCAAATGGATCTGAAATTTTTATGGTCGCTCAATGATATTTTGGTGAACATCTCAGCAAAATTTCAGGATTTTCTGCCAAAGGATTCTCCAGTTAAAATTCCTAACAGTTTAAACATGAAGGAATTAATTCTGGAGAATTAGGGAATTTCATGAAGTGAAACTTGATTTTCTGGAAAGTACTCAGAGAGCTGAATCCAGCAAAATTTGGTTCACTCAATTTGGAGCTTTCTAGCCAAAGTTATAAGGATTTGAAGTTTGAAGGAAATCTGAAAATCGGGGAAAAGTTTAAACTCGCGCGTGGGCCCAGGGGACACGCGTCGCACGCCGAAGCGACAGCACACTGCGGCCCACAAGGCTTTTGCGCGCCAGCACACCCGATCCCGGCCGCAGCCGGATCCCGATTCAAAATATCGGCCGCTGACAGCTGGGGTCCACCCCCTTCTTCAACCTCGCGACACCCGCGCCCTGCCGCCGAGGGACCTCGCCGGAGGACTCGCCGTCGGCTGCTGTACAGCTCCAAACTTCTTGATTCTGGCCGCCCCTACCTACTTTTACTTGGGGAACAAGATCCGAGGGTCAGCTGCTCATGACAACGGCCGGAGCATGGTCGGCGACGAGCCGCCATATCGGAATGACTTCGGCCATGTCGGCTGACTCCCCTGGTACCTCAGCTACTTGGGAAACCGGTCGGGGAGCATCAGTGGACCTCAGAGAAGGTCGACATGAACTCGGGGCAGCTCGGTGAAGGCCCGAAATAGGTCCTCACCGTGCGCCCGATACCCCCCGTGCGTTCCGCCATTAGTAGACCTTGAATTACGCCGGGCACAGAAGTTCTCCGGCCCAGAGTTGTGAAGGCAACTTGTGCGTCACCGTGTCTAGTTCGTGTGGGAGTGGCCTGAGGCCCTCTAATCCTTTCTAGAGCACGAATTAAACAGAATCGTACCCGAGGGTCGTTCTGCACACAGAAAGGGGAAAAGTGGAAATTCGCCGCCGGTGAGCAACCACTCGAGCTGTGGCTCGGGGATGAGCAGCACCGATCACTTGCGCGTCCAAGGGTGCCTTGGCTCGGGCGTGACAACGCCCAGGTTGGGCTGTCCACGAGAGCCCGAGGTGCGGCGGTTTCCAGTTCCGAGTTTGATCTTTCGGCACAGCCGATATCACTCGGTTTCAATCGATTTCTATCAATGGGAAGGATGGAGGATGGTTGCTAGTACCTTGCTGGGACCTTGGAATGGAAAGAGGGAGCTGCGATCGGCTTGATCAAGCAGGAACTCGAGCGGCGGCGATGGCAGTGGAAAAACAAGTCGTGTGCGTCGGCAGCTCGAGGAATGGCGACTGAAGCACACCGGGGAGGGAATAAATAGCCCGGCGGTCTGGTCTCCGGCTTGGGGCACGCAGCAGGAGCTGGCGCCGGCTGCCCCCTTCGGTGGCGCGCGCGCACAGCTGCCGGGAACCGACTGAACTGTGGTTCAGTCGGTTTGCTTTGAGGCAGAGGCTGACATGTGGGTCCCACTTCTCTTTTAACCTCTGAAATTTATTCCTAACAGCTGTGGTAAACAGTGAACCCTATTCTACCCTTGGCAATTCAAATTATTCACCCAAGAGCCATTTGAATTGATCAAAGTTCAAATGAGGTTTGGTTTGAATGAATTTCAGCACAAGTGCAGTTTGAAATTCAAATAAAGTTTGAATTTCTCCCCCTTAGCTCATGTCAAGATCAACTCCAAATGGAGTGAAAATTAGTGTGTGAGCTCACAACAATGTGCTGAGCAAGAATATGCCTTCCACTTTTAAATTCAGTGGGTGAAAACAGTTTGAATTTGAATATGGTTTCAAACTGCCCTCTTCCTAACTATACCCAAAATGACCTCAAAAAGGTTTTGAATTTGGGTGGAACTTGGCATGGACATCCTTAGCAAAGTGTAGGAGTTTTCATATGTCCAGCCCATCTATATCACATGTGGGAAGTACCACTTTTGCAATGTGTGAGTTTGTTCCCTAATGAGCATGTTGATAATTGTTACTTGCTCTTTATTTGTGTTCATCATTCTTCCTCAAATGAGGTGTGTGGTGTGGTGATGAACACTGCAAATGAGTGTCAAAAACTGAGGCCCTTACACCGTCCCTCGCGGTCAGTGAGTACCACTTGTTCACTGTACCGTGACGTAGAAAGAACAGGCTAGTTACATGTTAAAATGTTGCTGATTGAAAGCTGGACATTGATTGTTAATGATATGCTGTAGCTTAGAGCTAACTAAAGTTCTTTTCAACTTTGGGCAAAGTACATGAGAGAAATGCGTTTCTTGTTTGATTGCGGCTCTCTCATGTGCCTTAGCGTAAGGTTCTCCACAACCTGCTGCTAAAACTTGAAAGTAAGGTTCTACTAATTATGCGAGTCCTTGCAAATGATTTTTACCTCATACCACCCATTACCCTCATGTAGAAGTTCCATGTTTAGGTGAGACGGGTCAGACTTGCTGAGCCTTCGTGCTCACTGCTTGTGTTTGAAGCTTTTGCAGGGTTCTATGAGGAAGGGACTCCCGAGGAGGAGACGGAACCCCAGGAGGGGAACCCCGTTGAGTGGGAGTCGTGCACGCCGCAGAGTTAGTGTGCGTGTGTGCTAGCAAGGACATGTTCGAGGGCTGAACGTGCACTTGATGCTTAGTCTACGCCCGCGAGTGTAGACTGAACTTATTTTGATGTAAACATGTTCATAAACTTGTTTATGTAATAAAACTTCCGCTTCCGCTTTGCACCTTTGACGTGTGTTATACGGTGCTGTGCAACGCAGCACCCCTCAGCGTGATCCTGGCTCGACAGGACCAATGGGGTCGTGTCACGTTCATGGGCTGAACATGAACTTGACGCGTAGTGTACGCCCCTGAGTGTAGACTGGACATATTTTGATGTAAAAATGTTCACAAATCACTTTATGTAATAAAAGTTTTGCTTCCGCTTTGTACCTTTGATGTGTGTTATTCGGTGCTGTGCAACGCAGCACCCCTCGGCGTGATCCTGGCTCGACAAGGCCGTGGGGTCGTGTCAGCAGGCCAGCCCTGTACCAGTTCATGGTGGTAGCCCACTACGGCTACCTTGTATTGAAGATGCCTACACCAACAGGCGTCCTCAAGATCCGTGGAGACCGCACTGTTGCAGTGTCAGCCTTGGAGAAGCTCCAAGCACTTGCAGCAGCCCGTGCACCAGCCCCTGGCGGTGCAGAACTGGGCCAGCTCCACCCGAGTGCACGCCACAGTGCCTCGACCTCAGCACCCCGTGTGCAACCCCTCGATGAGGGCGACGTCCCCCTGAAGGTCGTCCAAGTCGGTGCCGATGCTGCCCAGACCACCCGGGTAGCCAGGGGCCTGGACAGAAAATAGGAAGGCGCGCTCATCAACTTCCTCCGGCACAACGTCGACGTGTTTGCATGGAAACCGTCGCAGATGCCGGTGATCCATAGGGAGGTGATCGAGCACCATCTGAAGATCTTCCCCGTCGCTCGGCCAATCCAACAGAAGCCCCGCAAGCAGTCCATCGAGTGGCAGAACTTCATCTGTGAAGAAATCAAGAAGCTGCTGGATGCTGGCTTAATACGGGAAGTCCACCACCCCCGGTGGTTGGCGAACCCCGTCGTCGTCCCAAAGGCCGGCGGGAAGCTCCGGATGTGAATCGACTACACCAGTCTCAATAAGGCATGTCCCAAAGATCCATTCCCTTTCCCTAGAATAGATCAAATAGTAGACTCTACATCAGGCTGTGATTTGTTGTGCTTCCTAGACGCCTACTCAGGCTTTCACCAAATCCCTATGTCTAGAGAAGATGAAGAACACACTTCTTTATTAACAGTAGACGACCTGTACTGTTATGTCTCTATGCCTTATGGCCTAAAGAACGCTCTTCCCACCTTCGTGCGTGCTATGCACAAAACCTTTGGAGAGCTAATAAGAGACTTAGTTGAGGTGTATGTCGATGACATCGTTGTCAAAGTCAGGCAGAGCTCATCCTTGTTAGATAACCTAGCTCTAGTCTTTGACAAACTGTGCTCCACGCGCACTAAGCTGAACCCAGATAAGTGTGTGTTCAGTGTATCCTCTGGGAAGCTCTTAGGGTTCATGGTCTCACACCGAGGGATCGAAGACAACCCAGAGAAGATCAAGGCCATCGACCTGATGCGGCCCCCCGCCCGTGTCAAGGATGTCCAGAAACTCACGGGATGCTTAGCCGCGCTGAGTCGGTTTATACCTGTAACACCCTCATTTTTGGTTTCTGCATATATTCATCTTTCATGAAGAGAAAACATTTTAAAAGAAGTAGGAACAGAGAAAAATATCAAAAGGACGGCCAATAAGAGCCGAATCCACTTCACCGAGAGTGCCGAAGACAACTTACCACGGCCCGCTGGCCACGTGGCGTGTTTGGAGCTCATCCCTGCGAAGTGGGGAGAGGTCCGCCGCTAAACTGGCTACGTGGCAGGCTCGGGGCTCATCTCCGCAAATGGGGAGAGGTCCGACCCTGTGGGACACATGTTGCCCCGGAGCTAGCCTCTGCGGAAGAAGCAAAGGCATTTCCGCAGGACACATGTCACCTTCGGAGCTAGTCACCGCAGAAATCAGAGGACCAGTCGCGCGGATACGTGTCGGTCTCGGAGCTCACCTCCGAGAAGGTCCGGTTCTATTGGACACCTGTCGCCACCGGAGCTTATCTACGAGAAGGTCCGGTTCTATTGGACACCTGTCATCACCGGAGCTTATCTCCGGTAGGTCCAACATTGTTGGACACGTGACTACCTCGGAGCTCGTCTCTGACGAAAGAGGGAAAGACCGGCACTAACACGTGGCGTGCGCGGAGCCACCTCCGAGTAAGAGAGGAGGTCCTAACCGCTAGGATACGTGGCGCACGAGGAGCTCACCTCCGAAGGAGAAGGGAGGTATCGCTCGCTTGACACGCGGCACAACCGGAGCTCGTCTCTGTGGAGAAGGAGATACCAGGCCCCGATGGACATGTGGAGCTTCCGGAGCTCATCACCGCGAAGGTAACGAGTTCTGGAACGGTTTTTGGTTTCTGTACGCATATAAATATCGGTACGGAGAAGAAACCGACCTGAATTCCACTATGTTACCACACCAAATCAACTAAAGATAAGATGTTAGGATTCAACGACGATCTGAATAGGACTCTTATTCGAAGTCCAATCAGATTAGGACTCTTCTCTTCCCGATTATAAATAGAACCCAGAACCTTTGGCCGAAACTACGAACTTCTTTTCCAACTCCTAAGCCGATGACTTAGAGCCCTAGCAACAACTCGCTGAGTAAGCCCATTGCCGGAGTTCAGCGAGGAAGATCGCCAGAAGAGAGCCCAACGATTGGAGAAGGACCGAAGACCGAGAAGAACGTAAGGTAGGTCTCCAATACCACCTTACGGCATCGTTGTGTTTTCTTTGCATCTGTTCTTCGATTCCTTTCGAACAGAAGCTTTCTCGTGGACAGATCACTTGTTGATCAGGTTGAACTTAAGACAAGGTCATCGCCACGTCCACATCTGATCCGAACACCTCTGTTCATCATAAAGCCATGCAAGAACACGTACAAATCGATCTAATAAAACTGGTCATAGGATAGCATGCATATGCATCATCGCATATAGTTTAAAGTTTGTGCATGGTATTGATTGTTATGAATCTTGTATGTTCGTGATCCTGTATAGAAGGACAAGCTCAGGGAGCTGTCTACGACGAGCTGCAACAACAAGGTTTCGAGATCCAAGAGCCACCAGAACCACAAGAACAAGGCACGTGCTCCTTGACCATATTGATCCTATGTTTTGGAAAAAAAACTGTTTGTTTTACGAAAAGGTGTGTGTGCTGAGTCAAACATGATGAGAAACCCTCTTATAGGAGTTTACTAGTTTTGGTTAAACCACCCTTGTCGCCAGGGAAGTTTATGAGTCGGGTATGGTTTTCCTTTTATGCTTCGCTGAGTCCATGGGATTGGAAAGCGAGATAGATGTGTCTAGCTAACTGCATCATAATGATAATGAGAAACTGATGTTGATGAACATGGATCGCAGGGGGGGGATCTAGGCAAGACTGGTATTGTGAATGAGGTAGCATGAGATGGCGGTTTACTTGCCGTAGATCTAAGGACCGGTTCATACATGCACATGCCAGGATAACAGTTCCACCACAAGGCCAAGTATGGGTGCGGCTTAGCTGAGTAATTAGGTAAGTTGCTAGATTGTTATGGACTTTGAAAGGCGCGGGGAATGGGAGTCGAGTGAGGACTGCCCTGGGAACTGCATGGCACAAGAGGGGGCCCGTGGGTGGGAGAATTAGAGATTCTAGCCTGCCGATGAAACCTTAGTGAGTCCATACATCTAGTAGCCCCTTTGTAAAGGCTATTTTGTGATCTCTTGGCCATACACCGACGGTTGTGTACTGGTATAATGGAGGTTCTGCAGTTGCCGATGGGTGACGAAATCACAAACTTGTGGGTAAAGAGGTGCAAACTCTGCAGGGTTCTTAAAACTATCATGATAGCCGAGCTTACGGTCATGAGCGCCTGGCCAACTGCCATGATTAGTTGGGATGGTTATTAGATATGGTTATTGGATATGGTTATTGGGATGGTTATTGGTTTGGTTATGGTTTGGTTTTTGGGACTGTTGAGTCCGGGTGATAAGATGGGTTACATGACTGTTGAGTCATGGCAACAAGGATGGTCTCGGTGGAAGACGAAGTGGTTTTATGAGATGAAATGGTAGCGAATATGAGATGGTATTCGTGAGATGGTAGCGAATACGAGGAGGTATTCGTGAGCAAGAATGAGGTTGATTGATGACTGGTTGTGACATGGAAGGTAATGAGCATAATGGAGGTATGATTGGTATCTTAATACATGTTGGGATTACATTCACTTAAAGAAGAGTTGCTTTTTTATCAAGGTTTTGATAAATAACTTTGCTTTCTGCAAGAATCCTTTTTATACCTACCTTGTTATGAGCTTCATATCATATTTTTCCCGCACTTGCTGAGTACATCATTGTACTCAAACTTGCATTATTCCATCATCAGCAACAGGAGAAGATTATTATGAAGATCAAGTGGAGAATTAGGCGTGTGATCTATTCTCAACCTTGCCTGTGGGAACGGAGTAGAGATGGAGCCGCTACTGCTTAGAATTGCTTCCGCATTAGTTAAATTGCGTCCGCATTAGAATAAAGACTTCCGCTGCATAGAAATAAGACTTCCGCTGTGAGCATGAGTCCAAGACTCATGAGACATTGTAATAAACCCTGTTATTCATGGATATATATATTCTGAATTCAGTTTGTGGAACATATGTGTATGTGTGATAAACATCCTGGGCACACATATGCATCAGTTCTCGGTTCTGTGGTTTTCCACAGAATTGAGGGCGTCACAGATTGGTATTAGAGCCACGGTTGACAGTGGGTTACACGCCTAAATAGGAAATACAGATTGGTATCAAAAGCCATGGTTGATGGTAGGTTACACACCTAGATACAATCACAGATTGGTATCGGACACAGATTGGTAGCTAAGCCACGCTGACCATACGATGCATATATTGGCCTTGAAACTACCTTGACATAATAAACCATCCTTGAATAGGAGTTGTGTGAGCCCTTGCAATGATTGTTTGTGATTGTGTGTGTGGCGGACCGGAATCCTCTCATCCAGGATCGCAGAGGGTTGTGCCGCGCGATGCGACACCCGACAGCACACGTCATAAGAATACATTATATTACATGGGAAAAACAAACTGAATGTACAAAGTAGTACACTTCTCAGTTACAAACTAGGGTCTTTATTACACAGCGGAAGTTTCTTTTATACAACTCACGCCCGCCTATCTAGCAAAAGTGGTTACCCAGCCCTAGGGCAACCCACACTAGCTGCACTCCTCAGCTCAGCGCGGCGTGTACGGCTCCCACTCAGCCATGGTCCCCCACGGAGGGTAACCTTCGCCGGTGGACTCGTACTCCGAGTCCGTGGGTGGCTCCTCACCTTAAAAACACTTAAGAAGCAACCGTGAGCACGAAGGCTCAGCAAGGCTTAACCGACTCACCTAAGCATGAATTCTACATGAGGTGTACCATGACATAGGGTAGCAATATTGCAGCAAATGGACACGCCTACAAGTTCATCCTTAGTTCATCTTTTAGCAACAAGTTAACAGTTCATGAAGCTGAAATTTAGTGAGCAATATTTGGTGGCACACAGGTAACAATACAATTATATCATAACAGCAATATTGAATCATAGCATTTCATTCATTAGTCTACGTTACGACGCAGTGAACAAGCGGTACTCGTCACTGCGAGGGACGGCAAATCGACTCGATATACACCTGCAGGGAAACCCAAAGAGCACGTCACGTACGCCCACCCGTGGAGCTGCACAGCACGCTCACTCGATGTCGTACGGGACAACCTTTCACCCAACAGCCCAAACGTCGAACCGGTCGCACCGAAACGAGCAGGAGGTTCCCCACACGGAGCATCTCTCTATGCCCGTTGGCAGATTTCCACCTTGCTGCCCTCACCCGACGCCCGGAGGTTTAGGCTACATCGGTTTATCGGGGCCCATATATCCGATATGCCTTTGGTACATTCAATACTTATTCAGCAGGGCCGCACATGGATCGGTCCTCAATCGACACGGGCAGGGCTGCGCACACAAGACTTCCTCTTGCTGCGCCCTAGCCCCTGCCTAGCCTCATTTTCATTACTAAAGTGATCTCACATCACTCAACCGAACCCGTGTGTCCCAAGCCTATCTCGCGAGTAGATTCCAACTACTCGACTTGTACCGAAGCCCTATGAATCTTAAGCATAGCCTGTCTATTCGAGGTCCTAGACACTACCCTCACTCTTAGGGAAAAATTCTGGTTATGCAAGTGGGGTTCCATCCATCCTATACCTAATGCACAATCATACTTCATATGACACATGTAAACAAAGTAAAACTTATAAAAAGGTTAATGCAAACCGGGGCTTGCCTTGTTGCTGCTGGTCAGGAGTCAGTTCTTCCTCTGGAAGCAGGAAGTCAAGAACCTCCGGAGCTTCCTCGCCTTCAGCGACTACACGTTATTGAAAGACTACATGTAAATTTAAATGCAAAGTGCATACATGTTTGTTGTAAGGTTACTGATATTAGTTCTAATAACCAGTCTCTAACACCTGGAACTCTGTTTAAGAATTTAAAGATGAACTGGGTGTGGGTGGCTTGGGCCTGGACCTAAGTACATGGTTAAGTGCTAAGTGGTTTTTCCCCCTTTTCCATATTAATCCCTCAAGTGGTTAAACAGGACAGGGTGATCCAGAGCTCCAATGGAGCTGAGAATTTTTGTGTGAGTTCCTTGTCACAATAAAACTCTCTGGACCAAACACTAGCACTTTTCATGGAGTGGTTTGCTCAGAATAATTCTCTTAGCAAATAAGCAAAGAAGAATTAATTCTGAGGTAATACCCCTGTTCATGCCCAACTTAGTGAACTACAATTTCAATTATATCTCATAGAGTTTGCATGAATTTTCCTAATATTTTTGGAGCTAAGATTTGCCCAGAACTGAATTTCCAAGTTTTGGAAATTCTCTGAAAATGTTTCTGTATTCCAATGAACACAGCACCTTCAAATTTGAATTGCTCTGACCAAATCAACTTCAAATGGTCTGAAACTTTTACAGGGCTTCACTAATATCCTAAAGAACATTCTGGCAAAATTTGGGGATTTTTGGATGCACCAAACTCCCTCTAAAATTCTTTTGCTGAAAAGCTTTAAAGAATTTTCCAGAATTAATTAATAGGTTTCATACAAATTTGGTTTCATATTTGGATTGTACTCAGTTATAGGAATCCAACGAAATTTGTTTCATAATTTTTGGATTCTCCTACCCCGAGTTGTGGTCCTCCAAAGTTTGAACTACAAACTGGACATTTCAAAATATTTAAATGTCTGCCAGTGGGTCCCACCCGGCAGTCTTCTCCTTCCTCGCGCCAAACAGGGGTCCGCGGCGGCGCACTCCGGCGAGCGTCGCCGGAACCGCTTTCCCGGCCGTCTCCCGACCCCAAACTTGCCGCCCCGCCCTAACTCACGACGCTAAACTCGTCGGTGGTGTCACCGGCGGCCGTAGCTCACCGGAACAGGGCTCCCGACGGTGACAGCGGCGGTTAGGGTTCCGGCGTGGTCAGAAATGTGTTACAACGCATCCAAATGATCGGCAAAGGGTCGGAGAGCACCACGGGAGCTCGAGGGTGATGGAAACGGCCGCCAAACCCCATGAAAAGGTCGGCAACCTAGAGCTCCACGGTGAACCGAGCTGTTATTCTATGGCGGCCCAAAAAACAACCCAAACCCGGCCATTTCTGGGTCATTTCCCTTGATTCTTGGTCGAGGAGGGCCGCTAGGGAGTGAGGAAGGTGCTGACAAGCCGGCGCGGCCAATAGCTAAGCGAGTAGCAGGAATTTCGGGGTAGACCGCGCTCTACCCAAACACACTACGTTTCGGAAGAACTGGAAATACTCTTAATCCGGTGATCAACCGCTATACGGATTGCAGCTACACGACCTAGAGAGCACGGCGCACCTTTTTCGTGTAGGAGTCCGGCGGTGAAACTAGCCGTGGCGTGCTGTCCATGGGGAGCAGTTCGCGGCTTTCCGCCGGTGGCCTGAGTTCTCAGTGGCGATCGTCGATTTGTGGTCGAGTGCGGTGCTAACACCGTGAGGTGGTGGAATGACTAGCTAGAGCACACACAGGTGCTCCCTTTCTGTGTTGGGAGCTCGGGAAAAGGCCGAGCGGATGTCGGCGTGCAGGGGAGAATCGGGGGAGCGGCGTCGGTGACCGAGCAGAACGGGGGCTCGCTGTTTTGCAAAGAAGCACGCGTACGTCTTCGGAGGCTTGGCGAGGGGGTCACGTAGAGGAGAGGGCGCGCCGTTTCCTGGCTGCCAGCGCGAGCGACGGGAACCAGGAGGTGGCCGTTCGGCCGGCGGTGCGCGCGCGGCAGCTGGCTGCGCTCGGTTGACTGAGAAACAGATAGAAGACTTGGGGGCTAAGTCTATTTCACCCAATGACATGTGGGCCCACTGGTCAGTGCTCTACCACCTCTCAAAAGATCTCCAAAACTTGACAAATGATGAATTCAAATGTTGGAAGTCTCAAACTGGGCTACATTGGTATGATTTGGCAAATTTCCCTCAAATTCAAAGGTATATTTGAATTCTTTGCATATTTGGATCCTTTTTGGAAAAATGGGTAGCAAACTTTTTCAAAAATTATTGAAACTTTGCCTCCCCACTAATTTGGACCTGAGGAATCCAATTATGCACTTTGATCCTTGTTTTAGCTGCTGCAATCATGAATTTGAATGCAACAGTTTTGAATCACCCTCTCATGTGTGATCATATGTGTAGAATTCCCACTTTGTGAAAGTGTAGGTTTCCCCTCTATCCACTCTTTTGATGGAGGTTACTTGCTCTTCCCACTTTTTCAACATCTATCCACAACAAGAACTGTGGTGTTGTGAGGTGAAGAAAAGTTTTTGCAAGTCCCTTTTCTTGGGCTTTTACATCCCTCCCCCCCTTAAAAGAATCTCGTCCCGAGATTACAAAAGAAGAGATAGCGATGTAGTAGGGACTTACCCGTGTTGAGAAGCCATGAACTCCAGGTAATTTGAGCGAAGGAATTCCTCGCTCTCCCACGTCGCTTCTTCCGCGGTGTGGTTACTCCAGAGGATCTTGTAGAACCACAGCGTTCTGTTACGTGTGGTTCGGGCTTTCTCATCAAGGATTTCCACCGGATACTCATCATATGTTAAATCCGGTTTCAGCTCGCCGATGTCTTCGGTAGGAACAGCAGCCGTATGCTTCAAACATTTTCGCAGTTGCGAAACATGAAAAACATCATGGACACCAGCAAGAGATTCCGGTAACTCCAATCGATACGCCGCTGGTCCGCACTTCTCGGTGATAGCATAGGGTCCAATGAAACGGGGAGCGAGCTTCCCCTTCACACCGAACCGGTGCACGCCCTTCATCGGAGACACGCGGAGGTACACGTGTTCCCCAACATCAAAGTGCAACGGTCTACACCTCTTATCAGCGTAGCTCTTTTGTCGGGATTGAGCGGCCTTCAAGTTAGCTTGAATCATCTGAACGCGCTCTTCGGCGTCGTTCACCACATCAACCCCGAATGTGACCCTTTCACCGGACTCGCACCAATTTAATGGGGTGCAGCATTTGCGACCGTAGAGAGCTTCGTAGGGTGCCATCTTGATACTCGCCTGATAGCCGTTGTTGTACGAGAATTCCGCCAAAGGTAGGTGATCATCCCAGTTCCTACCGTGGTGGATGGCACATGCTCTCAACATGTCTTCTAATACTTGGTTCACCATCTCTGTTTGCCCATCTGTTTGAGGGTGATAGGCGGAGCTCCTGATCAACTTAGTACCCAATGCAGCGTGTAGCTGCTACCAAAAGCGAGATACAAATAATGCACCTCGATCTGAGACGATGGTCTTGGGTACCCCGTATAGGCATAGAATCTTCACTATGTACAGCTCCGCATATTTGCCGGCATTGTAACGTGTATTCACCGGAATGAAGTGAGCCGTCTTGGTTAACCGATCAACGATTACCCATATGGAATCATTCTTGTTGGATGTTAGGGGTAATCCCACAATGAAATCCATGCTCACATCTTCCCATTTCCATGCCGGGATCTTCAGGGGTTGCAACAGCCCTGATTTCTTCATGTGATCAGCTTTCACTCGTCTACACGTATCACACTCAGATACGTACTTAGCTACCTCCCGCTTCATCCTGTCCACCAAAATTTCTTTTTCAAATCTTGGTACATTTTGTTGCTGCCCGGATGAATGGAGTACTTGGACAAGTGAGCTTTCGAGGATATTCTTTCTCAACTCCATATCCCGGGGTACGACTATGCGGTCGTTGAACCACAGCGTCCCCTCATCATCCTTCCGGAAACATTTGATCTCCCCGTTGTCTATCCGTCTCCGGAGATGTGCCATGCCTTTATCATCTTTCTGAGCTGCAATGATGTCCTCCCTGATGGAAGGGATGAGGGCAACGTTGTACAGCGATCCATAAGGAACCAAGTATAAACTTGGCTCTTCCTCCTCCACCGGTGTAATGGTGAGGTGATGGACATGCGATTTCCGACTCAGCGCGTCGGCAACCACATTCGCCTTGCCGGGGTGGTAGTGAATCTCAATTTCATAGTCCTTGATTAATTCTAACCACCTCCGTTGCCTCATGTTCAGCTCCTTCTGGGTGAAAATGTATTTCAAGCTCTTGCGGTCGGTGTAGAGATGCACCAAATTCCCCAGGAGATAGTGCCTCCACATTTTCAGCGCCAAAACCACTGCAGCAAGCTCAAGGTCATGAGTGGGATAATGATGCTCATGGTTCCGAAGTTGGCGTGAGCCATATGCGACCACACGTCCTTCCTGCATCAACACGCAGCCAAGCCCAATACCGGACGCGTCACAATACACGTCGAAGGGCTTTGTTGTATCCGGCTGAGCTAAGACCGGGGCTGTGGTGAGATGCTTCACCAATGCTCGGAACGCTCCTTCACACGCCGTGTTCCAAACATATTTCGTCCCTTTCTTCAGCAACTCTGTCATCGGCTTAGCGAGCTTGGAGAAACTTGGAATGAATCTCCGGTAGTATCCCGCTAACCCGAGGAAGCTTCTGACTTCATGAACTGAAGTGGGATCTTTCCATTTCAGCACTTGCTCTATTTTGCTTGGGTCAACCGCAATGCCTTCTGCGGAGATAATATGCCCCAAGAATGGCACTTGGATGATCTAAAACTCACATTGCTGAACTTGGCGTAGAGCTTGTGGTCTCGCAATCGTTGAAGAACGATTCTCAAGTGTTTGGCATGTTCGGCTTCTGTCTTGGAGTAAACCAAGATATCATCGATGAACACTACCACGAACTTGTCCAGCTCTGGCATGAACACTGAGTTCATGAGATACATGAAATGGGCTGGAGCGTTTGTGAGACCAAAAGACATGACGAGATATTCATATAATCCATATCTCGTCGAGAATGCCGTCTTTGAAATATCCTCCGCCCGGATCTTTATCTGGTGATATCCAGAGCGAAGGTCCATCTTTGAGAACACACTTGCACCCACAAGTTGATCAAACAATATGTCGATGCGGGGCAGTGGATACTTATTCTTGATGGTGACGGCGTTGAGCGGCCGGTAATCCACACACAACCTCAGGGTTTCATCCTTCTTCTTCACGAAAAGCGCCGAGCATCCCCAAGGCGAGGAACTCGGCCTAATGAAACCCTTGCTCAACAGATCATTGAGCTGTTCCTTTAATTCAGCCAGCTCGTTCGGAGCCATCTTGTGTGGTCTCCGTGATATGGGCGTAGTCCCGGGTGCAAGTTCAATCTTAAACTCGACATCCCGCTCAGGTGGCATGCCCGGAAGATCATCTGGGAACACGTCGGGGTACTCCCGGACTACGGGGATGTCCTCTAACTTGAGGGCTTCAGTATTGTTGATCGCTGAAACCTCTCGGAATGGATTGTCTAATAGGAGGGACTGCGGGCGGTGCAATGGGGAGTTGAGGTGAACCGTCCGTGATAGGGTTTCCACGACGGCGCCATGGTAGCTTAGCCATGACATTGCCAAGATTGCATCAATCTTCTGCCCCTCAAGGATAATCATAGTGGTGGGATATATCTTCCCACCTAAGCACAATGGTGCTTTCGGAACCATCATTGTTGCTGAAATCTTTCCTCCCGGTGAACAGATCATATAAGAACACTCGGTTGGAAAGGCTTCCAGCTGATGCTTAACCACATATGATGTACTTATGAAATTATGGGTTGCACCGGAATCAAAAAGTATGACGATGGCTTGATGATTGAGAGCGAACGTACCCGCCAGCACGTTATCTCCCTCCGGGGCGTCCTCATTGTCGAGGTTGCGGACGCCTCCAGTCCGCTGACCAACCTTCTTCATCGGAGGTCGGCCTCGAGCACCGCCCTGAAACTGGGCTTGCCCGCTGCTCTGCTGCCCCTGGGGACAGTCCTTCGCGAAGTGGCCCGCCTGGCCACACGTGAAGCAGGTAAAACGGGGCGGTCCCCCGCTGATCGGTGGACGGAAACCTGGGGCGCGTTGTGGCGGTGGATACGCCCGGGGTACCGTCTGCTGCTGCTGTCTTGGTGGTGGCATCGGCGGACGGAACGAGGGTGACTGGAAAGGACGTCCCCCGAACCGTTGAGGTCGCGCCGGTGGATGCCACTGCTGCCCGGATGGTGTCCGATACACCATACGGTACTTCTGTGGCGCGCCACCACCGCTGCTAGGTGGAGCGCTGCGCTTCCTCTGCTCCGCTGCCAACTCCCGCTGAGCATCCTCTTGCATAATCGCGGCATTGACTAGGTCGTTGAAAGTGCCGCGATTCCACTGAACGAGGTGCGTCTTCATTTCGGGGTGTAACCCCCGATAGAAATGCTCCCTCTTCTTCTCCTCCGTGGATATATAGTCTGACGCGTATTGCGCAAGATGGTTGAAGGCGCGGGAGTAGTCATGGGCACTCCTCCCGCCCTGCTTCAGCTCCAAGAATTCTTGGAACTTTCTCTTCATGATCCCGGGAGGAATGTGATAGGCGCGGAACGCCTCCCGGAACTCTTGCCATTCCACGGCATGGCCAGCCGGACGTGAGGCGACATAATTCGCCCACCACGCACCAGCGGCACCGTGGAGTTGCTGCGCTGCGAACAGAGTCTTCTGCCGCTCCGTACATTGGAGCAGCCCGAACTTGGACTCGATGGTCCGCAGCCAGTTGTCCGCCTCCAGTGGTTCTTTGGCTTCGGTGAACACTGGAGGGTGCGTACTCATGAAATCCGAGTACGACACTTCCCGGGGCTCACAAGGCCCTCTGTCTTGACGTCCCCCCGCCTGGGACGTATTCTTCATGATTGTGCGGAGCAGGTCGGTCTGCTCCTCATGACCTCCCACCAGTTCCGCTATCACATCCGCTAGAGTAAGCGGAGGCGGCGGTGGTGGCTGTTGCTGCGGGGTGCTGTCGTAGGCCGGTGGCTGGGATTCATCACCTCCCTGTTTGCTAGAGCCACCAACCTCGTGCGTGGTCCTAGTACGAACCATCTGCAACCACACGACAATAATCATCAGTCCCGCAACATTTTGCATGCAGTCCCATAAAAATAGGCATAAAACATAATGACAATAATTCATGCGATACATCTCGTAAGTAGATAATGTAATAACTTTGCACAAGCTACACCATTACCAGACCAAACACAAACTAGTTACATCCAACTTGATGAACCTCCACTTTGGAAGCTCACCATAACTAGGTTTGGTCACTACGAGATATTACTATCGCTTTGTCATCACATATACCACCCTTAGGGTACAACACCCTCTCCAATGAGTTCAAACTGTCATTCTTCTGTCAGAATGACCAGTTTCTACCTATTCCAAGTTTTGATCTGGTTCTGGGCATCTTCATGACTCAAGTTGAATAACAAAGTTAAAGTAACTTCAGTATCTTTCCAACGAGTACTCATTTGCCCCCAGATCAGCTTTGGTTAAAAATTTATGCTAATTCAAATTCAGAAGAATTTCTGGAATAATTTTAACAGCACCTCCCTTGGAAGTGGCTGTTTTCAACCCTGGTTTCCACTGAAATCTGTGCTGAAATTTCAGGAACTTTGAATTGCAAAGATGTCACACATCTTATACTCTTTCTAAGGATGTATTATATGACAATTTCAGATTTTTCCACTGGGAGTTATGTTTGAAAAACAGAACAGTCCAGAGAATGTTTTACTCTGTCCTGGTTCTGAACAGTTTACATTCCTCTGGGATTTAAGCCATCTTAAGGTGAGTTTCAGCTCTGGAAGTCTACAACAAAGTTGTAGAGTACTTAAATACCTTTCCAGAACTATATAGCACACCTATCTGGGCTAAAAGACCTCTGAGTTATGCCCTGTTGAAGATCAGCAAACGTGCTACCCAAAACAGAGCACTCTGTTTTTCATCCCTTTGGCAATCCTGGTCCACTATCCCATTCTTATACCCAACCAGGGTCTTAATTGTTTAACCTAATGATTTTAGTTCCTTGTTCTCAATATTTTCATGCATATTCCTACAATATCTCGGTACTACGTTCCTCACCAAAGAAAATCCTAACCGGATTATACCGGCACATACGTCTCAAGTGTGGCCCTAAATGGTCTCTCGCACACGTTTGCTATACGGATACATACGTGGTTAGTACCTGCAGATGACCACACAATAATGGTGCACTCAATGGTTTTGTTTCCATTTCAGGCAGTACCATATTTAAAAGTAAATACAAACGCCCGTATCATTGTCATACGGCCGTCCTTGAGCTAAGTCACGTCTCAAGGCACGTGATCGTGTTTCAACACCACACGACGGGGAACCCGAGTATATCATGAACGGGTCGTCACAGTTGGGAATGTTATCAACCCAACAGATACCACCTACTGCCCTGCAGGGCACGCCGATGGCAAGCGCTGCGTATGTCCTCCTAGGCTATTTCCAGACGAACACACTCTCGCGTTACTGACCACGCGATGGGGTCTCCACTCACTTGCCTAATGCACGCTAGGGATCAGCGTTTCATATGAGCTCAGGAACATGAAGAGTCCAAGAGTTTCATATTGACGTCTCACACCAAGCTGTGAGACCAATCCCTGAACCACGTTCCTCGTCAGGGGGAGCTAACCGAAATTGAACCGCTTTCGGTGGCGTTCCTTACCAAACTTACCAGAGCGTAGATGCGTCGTTACATAATTGAAATTCAGAATTAAAACACATAGGTTAGTCTTTTCCACTTTAAGTAACTAAGCTAATATAGTCCTTACTTGGGCAACTACCGAATCCTCACCGTATACCTAAGTTTTCTCGTAATGCAGTCCTTAAGTACTGTGCTATCCCCAATGCAGCTCTGATACCAGGCTGTGGCGGACCGGAATTCGCTCATCCAGGATCACAGAGGGTGGTGCCGCGCGATGTGACACCCGACAGCACACGTCATAAGAATACATTATATTACATGGGAAAAACAAACTGAATGTACAAAGTAGTACACTTCTCAGTTACAAACTAGGGTCTTTATTACACAGCGGAAGTTTCTTTTATACAACTCACGCCCGCCTATCTAGCAAAAGTGGTTACCCAGCCCTAGGGCAACCCACAGTAGCTGCACTCCTCAGCTCAGCGCAGCGTGTATGGCTCCCACTCAGCCGTGGTCCCCCACGGAGGGTAACCTTCGCCGGTGGACTCGTACTCCGAGTCCGTGGGTGGCTCCTCACCTGAAAAACACTTAAGCAGCAACCGTGAGCACGAAGGCTCAGCAAGGCTTAACCGACTCACCTAAGCATGAAACTCTACATGAGGTGTACCATGACATAGGGTAGCAATGTTGCAGCAAATGGACACGCCTACAAGTTCATCCTTAGTTCATCTTTTAGCAACAAGTTAACAGTTCATGAAGCTGAAATTTAGTGAGCAATATTTGGTGGCACACAGGTAACAATACAATTATATCATAACAGCAATATTGAATCATAGCATTTCATTCATTAGTCTACGTTACGACGCAGTGAACAAGCGGTACTCGTCACCATGAGGGACGGCGAATCGACTCGATATACACCTGCAGGGAAACCCAAAGAGCACGTCACGTACGCCCACCCGTGGAGCTGCACAGCACGCTCACTCGATGTCGTACGGGACAACCTTTCACCCAACAGCCCAAACGTCGAACCGGTCACACCGAAATGAGCAGGAGGTTCCCCACACGGAGCATCTCTCTATGCCCGTTGGCAGATTTCCACCTTGCTGCCCTCAGCCTACACCTATAAATCGGTGCGTTATGCCTCGACGCCCGGAGGTTTAGGCTACTTCGGTTTATCAGGGCCTATATATCCGATATGCCTTCGGTACGTTCAATACTTGTTCAGCAGGGCCGCACACGGATAGGTCCTCAATCGACACGGACAGGGCTGCGCACACAAGACTTCCTCTTGCTGCGCCCTAGCCCCTGCCTTGTCTCATTTTCATTACTAAAGTGATCTCACATCACTCAACCGAACCCGTGTGTCCCAAGCCTATCTCGCGAGTAGATTCCAACTACTCGACTTGTACCGAAGCCCTATGAATCTTAAGCATAGCCTGTCTATTCGAGGTCCTAGACACTACCCTCACTCTTAGGGAAAAATTCTGGTTATGCAAGTGGGGTTCCATCCATCCTATACCTAATGCACAATCATACATCATATGACACATGTAAACAAAGTAAAACTTATAAAAAGGTTAATGCAAACCGGGGCTTGCCTTGTTGCTGCTGGTCAGGAGTCAGTTCTTCCTCTGGAAGCAGGAAGTCGAGAACCTCCGGAGCTTCCTCGCCTTCAGCGACTACACGTTATTGAAAGACTACATGTAAATTTAAATGCAAAGTGCATACAAGTTTGCTGTAAGGTTACTGATATTAGTTCTAATAACCAGTCTCTAACACCTGGAACTCTGTTTAAGAATTTAAAGATGAACTGGGTGTGGGTGGCTTGGGCCTGGACCTAAGTACATGGTTAAGTGCTAAGTGGTTTTTTCCCCCTTTTCCATATTAATCCCTCAAGTGGTTAAACAGGACAGGGTGATCCAGAGCTCCAATGGAGCTGAGAATTTTTGTGTGAGTTCCTTGTCACAATAAAACTATCTGGACCAAACACTAGCACTTTTCATGGAGTGGTTTGGTTAGAATAATTCTCTTAGCAAAGAAGAATTAATTCTGAGGTAATACCCCTGTTCATGCCCAACTTAGTGAACTACAATTTCAATTATAGTTCATAGAGTTTGCATGAATTTTCCTAATATTTTTGGAGCTAAGATTTGCCCAGAACTGAATTTCCAAGTTTTGGAAATTCTCTGAAAATGTTTCTGTATTCAAATGAACACAGCACCTTCAAATTTGAATTGCTCTGACCAAATCAACTTCAAATGGTCTGAAACTTTTTCAGTAGTTCACTAATATCCTAAAGAACATTCTGGCAAAATTGGGGGATTTTTGGATGCACCAAACTCCCTCTAAAATTCTTTTGCTGAAAAGCTTTAAAGAATTTTCCAGAATTAATTAATGGGTTTCGTACAAATTGGGTTTCTGATTTGGATTGTACTCAGTTAGAGGAATCCAACAAAATTTGTTTCATAATTTTTGGATTCTCCTACCCCGAGTTGTGGTCCTCCAAAGTTTGAACTACAAACTGGACATTTCAAAATGTTTAAATGTCTGCCAGTGGGTCCCACCCGGCAGTCTTCTCCTTCCTCGCGCCAAACAGGGGTCCGCGGCGGCGCACTCCGGCGAGCGTCACCGGAACCGCTTTCCCGGCCGTCTCCCGACCCCAAACTTGCCGCCCCGCCCTAACTCACGACGCTAAACGCGTCGGTGGTGTCGCCGGCGGCCGTAGCTCACAGGAACAGGGCTCCCGATGGTGACAGCGGCGGTTAGGGTTCCGGCGTGGTCGGAAATACGTTACAACGCATCCAAATGATCGGCAAAGGGTCGGAGAGCACCGCGGGAGCTCGAGGGTGATGGAAATGGCCGCCAAACCCCATGAAAAGATCGGCAACCTAGAGCTCCACGGTGAACCGAGCTGTTATTCTATGGCGGCCCGAAAAACAACCCAAACCCGGCCATTTCTGGGTCATTTCCCTTTATTCTTGGTTGAGGAGGGCCGCTAGGGAGTGAGGAAGGTGCTGACAAGCCGGCGCAGCCAATAGCTAAGCGAGTAGCAGGAATTTTGGGGTAGACCGCGCTCTACCCAAACACACTACGTTTCGGAAGAACTGGAAATACTCTTCATCCGGTGGATCAACTGCTATACGGCTTGCAGCTACACGACCTAGACAGCACGGCGCACCTTTTTTGTGTAGAAGTCCAGCGGTGAAACTGGCCGTGGCGTGCTGTCCACGGGGAGCAGTTCGCGGCTTTCCGCCGGTGGCCTGAGTTCTCAGTGGCGATCGTCGATTTGTGGTCGAGTGCGGTGCTAACACCGCGAGGTGGTGGGATGGCTAGCTAGAGCACACACAGGCGCTCCCTTTCTGTGTTGGGAGCTCGGGCAAAGGCCGAGCGGACGTCGGCGTGCAAGGGAGGATCGGTGGAGCGGCGTCGGTGACCGAGCAGAGCGGGGGCTCGCTGTTTTGCAAAGAAGCACGCGTACGTCTTCGGTGACTTGGCGAGGGGGTCATGTAGAGGAGAGGGCGCGCCGTTTTCCGGCTGCCAGCGCGAGCGACGGGAACCAGGAGGTGGCCGTTCGGCCGGCGGTGCGCGCGCGGCAGCTGGCTGCGCTCGGTTGACTGAGAAACAGAGAGAAGACTTGGGGGCTAAGTCTATTTCACCCAATGACATGTGGGCCCCACTGGTCAGTGCTCTACCACCTCTCAAAAGATCTCCAAAACTTGACAAATGATTAATTCAAATGTTGGAAGTCTCAAACTGGGCTACATTGGTATGATTTGGCAAATTTCCCTCAAATTCAAAGGTATATTTGAATTCTTTGCATATTTGGATCCTTTTTGGGAAAATGGGTAGCAAACTTTTTCAGAAATTATTGAAACTTTGCCTCCCCACTAATTTTGACCTGAGGAATCCAATTATGCACTTTGATCCTTGTTTTAGCTGCTGCAATCATGAATTTGAATGCAACAGTTTTGAATCACCCTCTCATGTGTGATCATATGTGTAGAATTCCCACTTTGTGAAAGTGTAGGTTTCCCCTCTATCCACTCTTTTGATGGAGGTTACTTGCTCTTCCCACTTTTTCACCATCTATCCACAACAAGAACTGTGGTGTTGTGAGGTGAAGAAAAGTTTTTGCAAGTCCCTTTTCTTGGGCTTTTACAGTGTGCTTAGTGTGAGTTGTGGGACGTCTCAAAACGTTGTCCATATCCACACGTAAGTAGAAAGAGGTGTGAGATGTTTCGGCACTTGTTCACATCCTCATATGGGATAATATATATATAGTCCAACTAACCTTGATGCATATAGTTGAGGGAATCTACCTAATCTTCTAACCTTCTATTCTATTTCGATCTCTCTCATAGATGGTGAGAGGAAACGCTGGCCGATGGAACATCCGTGACAACCAAGAGGATGGTCACGATGAAGTTCCTGTTAACCCCGGAGCTGGCGAGAACCACCTGGAACGGTTGATGGCCATGCAGAATCAACTTATGCAAACCATGATCCAAACTTTGGGTCAGTTGCAGGCCAACAACAACAACCCCGTTCCGGCACCACCGCCACCACCACCACCGGCTCATAACAGGCTGGGAGAGTTCATGAGGACTCGACCACCCACCTTTGCTCAAGCTAACGACCCCATGGAGGCCGGCGACTGGTTGAAATCCATGGAGAAGAAGCTTGCCATAGTGCAGTGCAATGACCGAGAGAAGGTTCTCTTTGCGTCGCACCAACTTATGGGAGCTGCCGCTGACTGGTGGGATGCCCTAAGCAACGCTCATGTCGACCCGGAGACGATCACTTGGACTGAGATCAAGGAAATTTTCCGCTCTCATTGCATCCCTGTTGGTGTAATGATGCTCAAGAGGCAGGAGTTCGAAGGTCTCCGCCAAGGACAGAGAAGTGTGAATGAGTATCTCAACAAGTTCACACAACTGTCCTGGTATGCCCCCGAAGATGTCAACTCAGACCAGAGGAAGAAATATCTGTTCATGAGAGGGTTGAACAATGAGATCCAGGTTCAGCTCCTCAACAATGACTACGCAAGCTTTCAGAAGCTGGTTGACAAGGCTATAGTGGTTGAAAGCAAGATCCGAGAGATCGAGCGAGAGTGCCAGAGGAAGATGCCATACCAGCCCCACGGGAGCAACGTACGACCTCGGTACATGCTCCCAGCTGCACCGCAGTATGGATCGACCACTCCTTCATACCGCCCTAGTTAGACACCACTGCAACGACCAGTTGCACCAGCACCTCGTGTTCCCATGCCTCCTGTGCCCCGACCTAACATGGGTGCTCCTGTTCAAAACCCCCGCCCCAACGTACCTGCTGCCGTAGGCAACAGGGCATGCTTTGCATGCGGGGAAATAGGACACTTTGCGAGCCAGTGCCCGAGGAGAGGCCCTAGACAGCAAGGCAACGTGCCCAAACAGAACCCGCGACCGAATGGAGGGGACAATCAAGGAAACCAGGGACAGCAGAACTATGCTCGCGGCAACGTGAACCATGTTTCTGCCGAGGAAGCACAACAGGCTGAGGACGTCGTAATTGGTATGTTCCTTGCCAACTCCAACCCAGCAACCATCTTATTTGATTCTGGAGCATCACATTCCTTCATATCATTCAAGTATGTTGCCAAGCATAATCTAACCATATCTGTGGCGGACCGGGATCCGCCCATCCAGGATTGCAGAGGGTGGTGCCGCACGATGCGACACCCGACAGCACGCGTCATGAGAACACAATATATTACATGGGAAAAACAACTGAACTGTACAAACAAGTACAAACTTCAGTTACATACTAGGGTCTTTATTACACAGCGGAAGTTTCTTTTGTACAACTCACGCCTGCCTATCTAGCAAAAGTCGGTTGCCCAGCCCTAGGGCAACCCACACTAGCTGCACGTCTCAGCTCAGCGCGGCATGTACGGCTCCCACTCTGCCATGGTCCCCGACGGAGGGTAACCCTCGCCGGTGGACTCGTACTCCGAGTCTGTGGGTGGCTCCTCACCTGAAAAACACTCAAGCAGCAACCGTGAGCACGAGGGCTCAACAAGACTTAACCGACTCACCTAAGCATGAAACTCTACATGAGGTGTACAAAGCACATGGGATAGTAACATTGCAGCAAATGGACACGCCTACAAGTTCGTCCTTAATTCATATTTTAACAACAAGTTAACAGTTCAGGAATCTGAAATTTAGTAAGCAGAATTTGGTGGCACACATGTAGCAATACAATTATATCAATCAGCAATATTGAAGCATAACATTTCATACATTAACTACGTTACGACGCAGTGAACAAGCGGTACTCGTCACCGCGAGGGACGGCAAATCGACTCGATATACACCTGCAGGGAAACCCAACGACCACGTCACGTATGCGCACCCGTGGAGCTGCACAGCACGCTCACTCGATGTCGTACGGGACAACCTTTCACCCAACAGCCCAAACGTCGAACCGGTCGCACCGAAACGAGCAGGAGGTTCCCCACACGGAGCATCTCTCTATGTCCGTTGGCAGATTTCCACCTTGCTGCCCTCAGCCTACACCTATAAATCGGTGCGTTATGCCTCGATGCACGGAGGTTTAGGCTACATCGGTTTATCGGGGCCCATATATCCGATATGCCTTCGGTACGTTCAATACTTGTTCAGCAGGGCCGCACACGGATCGGCCCTCAATCGACACGGACAGGGCAGCGCACACAAGACTTCCTCTTGCTGCGCCCTAGCCCCTGCCTAGTCTTATTTTCAGTACTACAGTGATCTCATATCACTCGACCCAAACCCGTGTGTCCCAACCCTAACTCGCGAGTAGATTCCAACTACTCGACTTGTACCGAAGTCCTATGAATTTTTAAGCATAGCCTGTCTACTCGAGATCTTAGACACTACCCTCACTCTTATGGAAACATTCTGGTCATGCAAGTGAGGTTCCATTCATCCTACACCTAATGCACATTCATACATCATCCTAAATATGTGAACAAAGTAAAACTTGATAAAAGGGTTAATGCAAACCGGGGCTTGCCTTGTTGCTGCTGGTCAGTAGTTAGTTGTTCTTCCGGAAGGAGGAAGTCAAGTACTTCCGGAGCCTCCTCGCCTTCAGCGACTACACGTTAATAAAATACTACATGTTAATGAATATGCACATAAATTTATTGTAATGCTTCTTCTATTAGTTCTAATAACCAGTTTCTAACAACTGGAACTCTGTTCAAGAATTTAAAATAGAACTGGGGGTTAGTGGTTTGGGTTTGGACCTATGCACATGATTAAGTGCTAAGTGGTTTTCCCCCACTTCCATATTAATCCCTCAAGTGGTTCCACAGAATAAGGGTGATACAGAGCTCCAATGGAGCTGAGAATTTTTGTGTGAGTTCCTTGTCACAAGACAACTCTCTGGATCAAAATTTAGCACTTGTCATTGAGTGGTTTGTTCAGAATAATTCTTTTAGCAAATAAGCAAAGAAGAATTAATTCTGAGGTAACACCCCTGTTCATGCCCAACTTAGTGAACTACAATTTAAATTATAGCTCATAGAGTTTGCATGAATTTTCCTAGCATTTTTTGGAGCTAAGATTTGCCGAGAACTAAATTTCCAAATTTTGGAAATTCTCTGAAAATGTTTCTGTATTCAAATGAACACAGCACCTTCAAATTTGAATTTCTCTGATCAAATCAACTCCAAATGGTCTGAAACTTTTACAGGGGTTCACTAACATCCTAAAGAACATCTGGCAAAATTTGGGGATTTTTGGATGAACCAAACTCCCTCTAAAATTCTTTTGCTGAAAATATTTAAAGAATTTTCCAGAATTAAATAATAGGTTTCGTACAAATTGGGTGGCATATTTGGATAGAGCTATGCAAGATGAATCTAACCCAATTTGAATCACTAAATTTGGAGCTTCCTAGCAAAAGTTATGAGGTTCTAAAGTTTGAACTAAATCTGAAATTCTAAATAAACCGGGGAAAAATTTAAACTCTGACCTTGGGCCCGTTACACACGTGTCACTGCTGGAGCTGAGCCACACGGGGCTACAGACCCCTTCCCGCACAGCCACACTTGATCCCGGGGCTGCAGTAGATCTGTATTTTAAACTCCCCGTTGCTGACACATGGGGCCCGCGGGTCGTCTTCTTCCTCGCGTTCCCGCGCCCGCGCGCCGCCGGGCTCGCCGGAGACACGCTGATACTTGCCGCCCGGCCAACTCTCATGCTCTCCCTCGCTGCCAGGGACTAGTTCCACCTGCTGAACATGCTGGCACCCTCTCCCCCGACCGGCGGTGGCTCTAACCTAGCCGGCGACAGTGCAGCAGCTCGGCAACCCTTCGGTCACATCGCCCGGCCAGCTCAGCCCGCCAAAACACCGGTGGACCGGTGCTATAGCACCAGTGGGTGATAAGGAAGCTTGTCCTAGTGGTGAAGCCACCCGGAGATGGCTCTATCCTAGGTCTCATCGTGAGCCCGAGCCTCCCTGCCTTAATTGCCGTAACAAAACCTAGAAATACCCTGTGTGCAAGATTTCATGACCTAAGAACAAGGGTGGCGGCTGAATTCGACGTTACCGTGCCGGAAGGTCCGTTCGTGCCCGCCGGGGAACTTTCTTCAAATTCGAGCTCTGTGGTCCAGGTCACGGCCTGAGCTTCGGATACGAGCACCACCGGTCCCTGACGCGTCCGAGACCGTTCTTGCTCAGCCGTGAAAGGCCCTCTGTTGGGCTGTCACCGTGAGCCGAGCTGTGGCGGTTTCTCGGTTGTTACTCGGAACCGTGGAGCTAGGGTTGGGGAAGGTCTAAACTCGACCGTTCTGGTGCCGAGGAGGTAGAGGACGAGTAGCTGGTGTGGTTTTGTGGCTAGGAGAGGTGCTGCTCGCGGTGGCTTGCCGGGTTCTCGATCGAACGAAAACGGCGGCGAGCGTAGCGTTCTCTGTTCGTGCGTACAGGACCCGAGCCTCAGTGGTTTCGTGCTGTGGGCGACCGACTGCGTTGGGGTTGATCGATCCGGGAGCACCTCGCCAGCTCGGGCAGGAGACCAGGAGGTGGCAGCGCGAGGGGGTCCGGCGCCGACGCTCCCGTGCGTTCTCTCAGCCGAGAGAGGGAAAATCAGTGCAAGACTTCTCTGTTAAGTCTACTGACAGGTGGGACCTCCCCTCTAATTCTTTTTCCAAATTTTCTCAATTCTGTTGTGCCAAAATATCCTCAGCTACTCACATTTTAATGTGAAACTTAGTCACCAAGTCTTAGTTTAAATTTGAATTCTCAAATTTGAACTGTGTTTGACTAAATTTGCTGCATGTTTAAACTGAAATTTAAATTCAGTTTTGAGTTCTTGCAAATTTAGCTCTTGACAAGATGAACTCCAATGAGGATGAAAATTGGTGGGCTTACTCAGAAAAATGTGCTGAGTTTGAATATGAAGCTAACTTTTGAATTTGAGTGATGAAAGTTGCTGCAATTTGAATTTACCTTCAAATTGGCCTCTTTTTCAAATACCTCCAAAAGTGCCTCAAAAAGTGTTGGATTTACATGAAATTTGGCCTGGACCTTCCCAAGACTTTTTAAGTTCTAGGGGTGAGCTCAACCTCTAATGTTCATGTGTAAAAATCCCACTTTGTGAAAGGTGAAGGCTTTCCCCTCTAATCACTCTTTTGATGGAGGTTACTTGCTCTTCACAATATTTCCTAAGATATACACCACAAAAACTGTGGTGTTGTGAGGTGAAAAAAAGTTTTTGCAAGTCCCTTTTCTTGGGCTTTTACATCCCTCCCCCCTTAAAGAATCTCGTCCCAAGACTTACCCGAGTTGAGATGCCATGAACTCCGGGTAATTTGAGCGAAGGAATTCCTCGCTCTCCCACGTCGCTTCTTCGGCGGTGTTGTTGCTCCAGAGTATTTTGTAGAACCACAACGTTCTGCTACGCGTGGTTCTGGCTTTCTCATCAAGAATTGCCACCGGATATTCATCATATGTCAAGTCCGGTTGCAACTCGCCGATGTCTTCGGTAGTAACAGCAGCGGTATGTTTCAGGCATTTTCTCAGCTGGGAGACATGGAAAATGTCATGGACACCAGCAAGAGATGCCAGTAGCTCCAATCTATACGCCGCTGGTCCACACTTTTCGGTGATAACATAGGATCCAATGAAATGGGGAGCGAGCTTCCCCTTGACGCCGAACCGGTGCACGCCCTTCATCGGAGACACTCGGAGGTACACGTGTTCACCGACGTCAAAGTGCAACGGTCTACGCCTCTTATCAGCGTAGCTCTTCTGCTGGGATTGAGCGGCCTTCAGGTTGGCTTGAATCGTCCAAACACGCTCTTCGGCATTGTTCACCACATCAACCCCGAATGTGACCCTTTCACCGGACTCGCACCAGTTTAATGGGGTGTGGCATTTTCGACCGTAGAGAGCTTCGTAGGGTGCCATCTTGATACTCTCCTGATAGCCGTTGTTGTACGAGAATTCCGCCAACGGTAGGTGATCATCCCAGTTTCTACCGTGGTGGATGGCACATGCTCTCAACATGTCTTCTAATACTTGGTTCACCCTCTCTGTTTGCCCATCTGTTTGAGGGTGATAGGCGGAGCTCCTGATCAGCTTAGTACCCAATGCAGCGTGTAGCTGATCCCAAAAGCGAGATACAAATAATGCACCTCGATCCGAGACGATGGTCTTGGGTACCCCGCATAAGCACAAAATCTTTGCTATGTACAGCTCCGCATATTTGCTGGCATTGTAACGTGTATTCACCGGGATGAAGTGAGCCGTCTTGGTTAACCGATCAATGATTACCCAAATGGAGTCATGTTTGTTGGAAGTTAGGGGCAATCCCACAATGAAATCCATGCTCACATCTTCCCATTTCCATGACGGGATCTTCAGGGGTTGCAACAGCCCTGATTTCTTCATGTGATCCGCTTTCACTCGTCGGCACGTATCACACTCGGATACGTACTTCGCTACCTCCCGCTTCATCCGTGTCCACCAAAATTTCTTTTACAAATCTTGGTACATTTTGTTGCTGCCCAGATGAATTGAGTACTTGGACAAGTGAGCTTCATCGAGGATTTTCTTCCTCAGCTCCATATCCCGGGGTACGACTATGCGGTCATTGAACCACAGCGTCCCCACATCATCTTTCCAGAAACATTTGATCTCTCCATTGTATATCCGTCTCCGGAGATGTGCCATGCCTTTATCCGTCTTCTGAGCTGCAATGATGTCCTCCCTAATAGTAGGGATGAGGGCAAGGTTGTACAGCGATCCATAAGGAACCAAGTATAAACTTGGCTCTTCCTCCTCCATCGGTGTAATAGTGAGGTGATGGATATGTGATTTCCGACTCAGCGCGTCGGCAACCACATTTGCCTTGCCGGGGTGGTAATGAATCTCAATTTCATAATCTTTGATCAGTTCTAACCACCTCCTTTGCCTCATGTTCAGCTCCTTCTGGGTGAAAATGTATTTCAAGCTCTTGTGGTCGGTGTAGAGATGCACCAGATTCCCCAGGAGATAGTGCCTCCACATTTTTAGCGCCAACACCACGGCAGCAAGCTCAAGATCATGAGTAGGATAATGCTGCTCATGGTTCCGAAGTTGGCGGGAGCCATATGCGACCACACGTCCTTCCAGCATCAACACGCAGCTGAGCCCAGTACCGGACACGTCACAATAGACGTCGAAGGGCTTTGTTGTATCCGGCTGAGCTAATACTGGGGCTTTGGTGAGATGCTTCACCAATGCTTGGAACGCTCCTTTACACGCCGTGTTCCAAACATATTTCGTCCCTTTCTTCAGCAATTCTGTCATCGGCTTAGCGAGCTTGGAGAAGCTTGGAATGAATCTCCGGTAGTATCCCGCTAACCCGAGGAAGCTTCTGACTTCATGAACTGAAGTGGGAGCTTTCCATTTCAGTACTTGTTCTATTTTGCTTGGGTCAACCGCAATGCCTTCCGCTGAGATGATATGTCCCAAGAATGGCACTTGGCTGATCCAAAACTCGCATTTACTGAACTTGGCGTAGAGCTTGTGGTCTCGCAATCGTTGAAGAACGACCCGCAAGTGTTCGGCATGTTCGGCTTCTATCTTGGAGTAAATCAAGATATCGTCGATGAACACTACCACGAACTTGTCCAGCTCCGGCATGAACACCGAGTTCATGAGATACATGAAATGGGCTGGAGCGTTTGTGAGACCAAAGGACATGACAAGATATTCATATAATCCATATCTCATCGAGAAGGCCGTCTTCGGGATATCCTCCACCCGGATCTTTATCTGGTGATATCCAGAGCGAAGGCCCATCTTGGAGAACACACTTGCACCCATAAGTTGATCAAACAATATGTCGATGCGGGGCAGTGGGTACTTATTCTTGATGGTGACGGCGTTGAGCGGCCGGTAGTCCACACACATCCTTAAGGTTTCATCCTTCTTCTTCACGAACAGCGCCGAGCATCCCCAAGGCGAGGAACTCGGCCTGATAAAACCTTTGCTCAACAGATCATTGAGCTGTTCTTTTAATTCAGCCAGCTCGTTTGGAGCCATCTTGTATGGTCTCCGTGATATGGGCGTAGTCCCGGGTGCCAGTTCAATCTTGAACTCGACATCCCGCTCAGGTGGCATGCCCGGAAGATCATCCGGGAACACATCGGGGTACTCCCGAACCACGGGGATGTCCTCCAACTTGAGAGCTTCAGTATTGTTGATCGCTGAAACCTCTCGGACGGGATTATCTAATAGGAGGGACTGCGGACGGTGTAATGGGGAGTTGAGGTGAACCGTCCATGATAGGGTTTCCAGGACAGCGCCATGGTAGCTTAGCCATGACATTCCCAAGATTGCATCAATCTTTTGCCCCCCTAGGATAATTATAGTGGTGGGATATATCTTCCCACCTAAGCACAGTGGTGCCTTCGGAACCATCATCGTTGCTGAAATCTTTCCTCCCGGTGAGCAGATCATATAAGAACACTCGGTTGGAAAGGCTTCCAGCTGATGCTTAACCACATATGATGCACTTATAAAGTTGTGGGTTGCACCAGAATCAAAAAGTATGATGATGGCTTGATTGTTGAGAGTGAACGTACCCGCCAGCACGTTGTTTCCCTCTGGGGCGTCCTCATTGTCGAGGTTACGGATGCCCCCAGTCCGCTGACCAACCTTCTTGACCGGAGGTCGGCTTCGAGCACCGCCCTGGAACTGGGATTGCCCGCCGCTCTGCTGCCCCTGGGGACAGACCTTCGCGAAGTGGCCCGCCTGGCCACACGTGAAGCAGGTGAAACGGGGCGGTCCCCCGCTGATCGGCGGACGGAAACCCGGGGCGCGTTGTGGCGGTGGAAACGCCCAGGGTACCGTCTGCTGCTGCTGCTACTGCTGCTGCTGTCTTGGTGGTGGCATCGGCGGTCGGAACGGAGGTGACTGAAAAGGACGTCCTCCGAACCGTTGAGGTCGCGCCGGTGGGTGCCACTGCTGCCCGGATGGTGTCCGATACACCATGCAGTACTTCTGGGGAGCGCCACTCCCACCGCTGGGTGGAGCGCTGCGCTTCCGCTGCTCAGCTGCCAACTCCCGCTGAGCGTCCTCTTGCATAATCGCGGCATTGACTAGGTCGTTGAAGGTGCCGCGATTCCACTGGACGAGATGTGTCTTCATCTCGGGGTGTAACCCTCGATAGATGTGCTCCCGCTTTTTCTCCTCAGTGGAGATGTAGTCTGACGCATACTGCACCAGATGGTTGAAGGCACGGGAGTAGTCATGGGCACTCCTCCTGCCCTGCTTCAGTTCCAAAAATTCTTGGAACTTCATCTTCATGATCCCGGGAGGAATGTGATAGGCGCGGAACGCCCCCCGGAACTCTCCCCACTCCACGGCATGGCCAGCCGGACATGAGGCGACATAATTCGCCCACCACGCACCAGTGGCACCGTGTAGTTGCTGCACTGTGAGCAGAGTCTTTTGCCGCTCCGTACATTGGAGCAGCCCGAACTTAGACTCGATGGTCCGCAGCGAGTTGTCAGCCTCCAGTGGTTCTTCAGCTTCTGTGAACACTGGAGGGTGTGTACTTATGAAATCCGAGTACGACACTTCCTGGGGCTCACGGGGCCCTCTGTCTTGACGCCCTCCACCCCCCCCCCCCCCCCCGCCTGGGACGTATTCTGCACGATCGTGCGGAGCAGGTCGGTCTGCTCCTCACGACCACCAACCAGTGCCGCTATCACATCCGCTAGAGTAAGCGGAGGCGGCGGTGGTGGCTGCTGCTGCGGGGTGCTGTCGTGGGCCGGTGGCTGGGAGTCATCACCTCCCTGTTGGCTAGAGCCACCAACCTCATGCGTGGTCCTACTACGAACCATCTGCATCCATACGACAATAAACATCAGTCCCGCAACACATTGCATGCAGTCGAATAAAAATAGGCGTAAAAACACAATGGCAATAAAAACAAGCGATACATCTCGTATGTAGATAATGTAATAACTTTGCACAAGCTACACCATTACCAGACCGAATACAATCTAGTTACGTCCACTTGATGAACCTCCTCTTTGGAAGCTCACCATAACTAGGTTTGGTCACTACGAGACATTACTATCGCGTTGTCATCACGTATACCACCCTTTATCTTCAATACAACACAAACATGGTCTCTAGTAAAATAACTTGAGTGAGACCTATACTAAAATCTTTCACTAGTTCAAGATAACCTCTCAGGAGTATGTTATACCCCATTGGAAGTACTCAAACCCCCTCTAGGGTACAACAATCTCTCAAATGAGTTCAACTGTCATTCCTCTGTCAGAATGACCAGTTTCTACATATCCAAGATTTTGATCTGATTCTGGGCCTTTTCATGACTCAAGCTGAATACCAAAGTTAAATTTAACTTCAGTATATTTCCAACGAGTATTTAATTGCCCACAGATCAGCTCTGGTTAAAAAGTTATGGTAATTCAAAGTCAGCATAATTTCTGGAAGAATTTTAACAGCACCTCCCTTGGGAAGTTGCTGTTTTCAACTCGGGTTTCCACTTAAATCTATGCTGAAATTTCCAAAACTTTGAATTGCAAAGATGTAACACATCTTCTACCCTTTCTAAAGATGTATCATATGACCATTTTGGATTTTTCTACTTGGAGTTATGTTTGAAAAACAGAACAGTCCAGAGAGTGTTTAACCCTGTCCTGGGTCTGGACAGTTTAAATTCCTCTGGGATTTAAGCCATCTTAAGGTGAGTTTCAGCTCTGGAGGTCTGCAACAAAATTGTAGAATACTAAAATACCTTTCCAGAACTATATACCACACCTCCCTGGGCTAAAATACCTGTGAGTTATGCTCTGTTGAAGTTCAGCAAACTTGCTGCCCAAAACAGAGCACTCTGTTTTTCAGTCTTTTTGGAACTACACTCATCACTATCCAATTTGTCTACCCAACCAGGGTCCTAATTGTTGAACCTAATGATTTTAATTCCTTGTTATCATTATTTTTCATGCATATGCCTATGATATCTCGGTACTACGTTCCTCACAAAATAAAATCCTAACCGGATTATACCGGCATATACGTCTCAAGTGTGGCACTAAACGATCTCTCGCACACGTTTACTACACGGATACATACGTGGTTAGTACCTGCAGAAGACCACACAATAATGGTGCACTCAATGGTTGTTTTCATTTCAGGCAGCATCATATTTAAAATTAAATACAAACGTCCGTATCATTGCCATACGGCCGTCCTTGAGTTAGGTCACGTCTCAAGGTATGTGATCGTGTTTCAACACCACACGACGGGGAACCCGAGTAGGTCATGAACGGGTCATCACGGTTGGGAATGTTATCAACCCAACAGATACCACCTACTGCCCTGCAGGGCACGCCGATGGCAAGCGCTACGTATGTCCCCCTGGGCTACTTCCAGACGAACACACTCTCGCGTACTGACCACGCGATGGGGTCTCCACTTACTTGCCTAATGCACGCTAGGGATTAGCGTTTCATATGAACTCAGGAACATGAAGAGTCCAAGAGTTTCATATTGACGTCTCACACCAAGCTGTGCGACCAATCCCTGAACCACATTCCTCGTCAGGGGAGCTAAGCGAAATTGAACCGCTTTCGGTGGCGTTCCTTACCATGCTTACCAAGCGTAGATGCGTCGTTACATAATGAAAATTCAGAATTATAACACATAGGTTAGTCTTTGCCACTTTAAGTAACTATGCTAATATAGTCCTTACTTGGGAAACTACCGAATCCTCACCGTAATCCTAAATTTTTCACATAATACAGTCCCTAAGTACTGTGCTATCCCCAATGCAGCTCTGATACCAGGCTGTTGCGGACCGGGATCCGCCCATCCAGGATCGCAGAGGGTGGTGCCGCACGATGCGACACCCGACAGCACACGTCATAAGAACACAATATATTACATGGGAAAAACAATTGAACTGTACAAACAAGTACAAACTTCAGTTACATACTAGGGTCTTTATTACACAGCGGAAGTTTCTTTTGTACAACTCACGCCCGCCTATCTAGCAAAAGTCGGTTGCCCAGCCCTGGGGCAACCCACACTAGCTGCACGTCTCAGCTCAGCGCGGCGTGTACGGCTCCCACTCAGCCGTGGTCCCCGACAGAGGGTAACCCTCGCCGGTGGACTCGTACTCCGAGTCCGTGGGTGGCTCCTCACCTGAAAAACACTCAAGCAGCAACCGTGAGCATGAGGGCTCAACAAGAATTAACCGACTCACCTAAGCATGAAACTCTACATGAGGTGTACAAAGCACATGGGATAGTAACATTGCAGCAAATGGACACGCCTACAAGTTCGTCCTTAATTCATCTTTTAGCAACAAGTTAACAGTTCAGGAATCTGAAATTTAATAAGCAGAATTTGGTGGCGCACATGTAGCAATACAATTATATCAATCAGCAATATTGAAGCATAACCTTTCATACATTAACTACGTTACGACGCAGTGAACAAGCAGTACTCGTCACCGCGAGGGACGGAGAATAGACTCGATATACACATGCAGGGAAACCCAAAATGCACGTCACGTACGCCCACCCGTGGAGCTGCACAGCACACTCACTCGATGTCGTACGGGACAACCTTTCATCCAACAGCCCAAACGTCGAACCAGTCGCACCGAAACGAGCAGGAGGTTCCCCACACGGAGCATCTCTCTATGCCCGTTGGCAGATTTCCACCTTGCTGCCCTCAGCCTACACCTATAAATCGGTGCGTTATGCCACGAGGCCCGGAGGTTTAGGCTACATCGGTTTATCGGGGCCCATATATCCGATATGCCTTCGGTACGTTCAATACTTGTTCAGCAGGGCCGCACACGGATAGGTCCTCAATCGACACGGACAGGGCTGCGCACACAAGACTTCCTCTTGCTGCGCCCTAGCCCCTGCCTAGTCTCATTTTCAGTACTACAATGATCTCACATCACTCGACCCAAACCCGTGTGTCCCAACCCAAACTTGCGAGTAGATTCCAACTACTCGACTTGTACCAAAGTCCTATGAATTTTTAAGCATAGCCTGTCTACTCGAGATCTTAGACACTACCCTCACTCTTATGGAAACATTCTGGTCATGCAAGTGAGGTTCCATTCATCCTACACCTAATGCACATTCATACATCATCCTAAATATGTGAACAAAGTAAAACTTGATAAAAGGGTTAATGCAAACCGGGGTCTGAAACTTGAAATGGTCTGATCAAATCTGAAATATGTGAACACAGCACATTCAAATTTGAATTGTTCTGATCAAATCAACTCCAAATGGCCTGAAACTTTTACGGTGGTTCACGAACATCCTTAAGAACATTCTGGCAAAATTTGGGGATTTTTGGATGAACCAAACTCCCTCTAAAATTCTTTTGCTGAAAAGTTTTAAAGAATTTTTCAGAATTAAATAATAGGTTTCATACAAATTGGGTGGCATATTTGGATAGAGCTATGCAAGATGAATCCAACCCAATTTGAATCACTAAATTTGGAGCTTCCTAGCAATAGTTATGGGGTTCTAAAGTTTGAACTAAATCTGAAATTCTAAATAAACCGGGGAAAAATTTAAACTCTGACCATGGGCCCGTTACACACGTGTCACTGCTGGAGCTGAGCCACACGGGGCTACATACCCCTTCCCGTGCAGCCACATTTGATCCTGGGGCCGCAGTAGATCTGTATTTTAAACTCCCCGTTGCTGACACATGGGGCCCGCGGGTCGTCTTCTTCCTCGCGTTCCCGCGCCCGCGCGCCGCCGGGCTCGCCGGAGACACGCTGATACCTGCCGCCCGGCCAACTCTCGCGCTCTCCCTCACCGTCAGGGTCCACCTGCTGAACATGCTGGCACCCTCTCCCCTGACCAGCGGTGGCTCTAACCTAGCCGGCGACGGTGCAGCGGCTCGGCAACCCTTCGGTCACGTCGCCCGGCCAGCTCAGCCCGCCAAAACACCGGTGGACCGGTGCTATAGCACCAGTGGGTGATAAGGAAGCTTGTCCTAGTGGTGAAGCCACCCGGAGATGGCTCTATCCTGGGTCTCGTCGTGAGCCCGAGCCTCCCTGCCTTAATTGCCGTAACAAAACCTAGAAATACCCGGCCTACGTGCGGTTTCAAGCCAGGGCCGTGAGGGGCTAACGAGCGTCGATGAGTGGCGGTCCTGTGTGCAAGATTTCATGACCTACGAACAAGGGTGGCGGCTGAATTCGACGTTACCATGCCGGAAGGTCCGTTCGTACCCGCCGGGGAACTTTCTTCAAATTCGAGCTCTGTGGTCCAGGTCACGGCCTGAGCTTCGGATACGAGCACCACCGGTCCCTGATGCATCCGAGACCGTTCTTTCTCAGCCGTGAAAGGCCCTCTGATGGGCTGTCACCGTGAGCCGAGCTGTGGCTGTTTCTCAGTTGTTACTCGGAACCGTGGAGCTAGGGTTGGGGAAGGTCTAAACTCGACCGTTCTGGTGCCGAGGAGGTAGAGGACGAGTAGCTGGTGTGGTTTTGTGGCTAGGAGAGGCGCTGCTCGCGGTGGTTTGCCGGGTTCTCGATCGAACGAAAACGGCGGCGAGCGTAGCGTTCTCTGATCGTGCGTACAGGACCCGAGCCTCGGTGGTTTCGTGCTGTGGGCGACCGACTGCGTTGGGGTTGATCGATCCGGGAGCAGCTCGCCAGCTCGGGCAGGAGACCCGGAGGTGGCAGCGCGAGGGGGTCCGGCGCCGACGCTCCCGTGCGTTGTCTCGGCCGAGAGAGGAAAAGATCAGTGGAAGACTTCTCTGTTAAGTCTACTGACAGGTGGGACCTCCCCTCTAATTCTTTTTCCAAATTTTCTCAGTTCTGTTGTGCCAAAATATCCTCAGCTACTCACAATTTAATGTGAGACTTGGTCACCAAGTCTTAGTTTGAATTTGAATTCTCAAATTTGAACTGTGTTTGGCTAAATTTGCTGCATGTTTAAACTGAAATTTAAATTCAGTTTCGAATTCTTGCAAATTTAGCTCTTGACAAGATGAACTCCAATGAGGAGGAAAATTGGTGGGCTTACTCAGAAAAATGTGCTGAGTTTGAATATGAAGCTAACTTTTGAATTTGAGTGATGAAAGTTGCTGCAATTTGAATTTACCTTCAAATTGGCCTCTTTTTCAAATACCTCCAAAAGTGCCTCAAAAAGTGTTGGATTTACATGAAATTTGGCCTTGACCTTCCCAAGACTTTTTAAGTTCTAGGGGTGAGCTCAACCTCTCATGTTCATGTGTAAAAATCCCACTTTGTGAAAAGTGAAGGCTTTCCCCTCTAATCACTCTTTTGATGGAGGTTACTTGCTCTTCACAATATTTCCTAAGATATCCACCACAAAAACTGTGGTGTTGTGAGGTGAAGAAAAGTTTTTGCAAGTCCCTTTTCTTGGGCTTTTACCATATCCCACATAAAATGTGCTATGTTGGTTAATTCTCCCGGAGGAGAAATGAGGACTAATATAGTATGTCCGAAAGTAAGCATTAAAATAAGGGGGGTACACTTCCTTGCCAACCTCATTGTCTTGGACTCCCAAGGGATTGACATAGTACTCGGGATGGATTGGCTAAGCAAGCACAACGGGGTAATCCAATGTGCTAAAAGAAGCGTGCAGTTGACAAATGAGCACGGTATTCGTGTCGAGTTTGAGTCAGCCCAAACCGAAAGGGCAATCTTGAACCACGTTGAAGGAGCAACATTGGACAGCATTCCAGTGGTTCAAGAATTCTCGGACATGTTTCCAGAGGAGCTTCCAGGTATGCCCCCTGATCGGGACATTGAGTTTGCCATTGATTTGGTACCCGGAACTGCACCCATAGCAAAGAGACCCTATAGGATGCCTGTCAATGAACTAGTAGAACTTAAGAAGCAAATTCAGGAGCAGTTGGAGAAGGGTTTCATACGTCCAAGCTCGTCACCATGGGGAGCTCCTGTGCTCTTCGTGGACAAGAAGGATGGGACCCAAAGGATGTGCGTGGACTATAGGTCTCTCAATGAGATGACAATCAAGAACAAATACCCTCTGCCCCGTATAGAGGACCTATTCGACCAAATGAAAGGAGCCCGAGTGTTCTCCAAGATTGATCTTCGGTCGGGATATTTCCAGCTGAAGATTAAGCCCTCCGATATACCCAAGACTGCCTTTCGAACACGGTATGGTTCGTATGAATATACCGTCATGTCTTTTGGGTTAACAAATGCACCCTCAAACTTCATGTACCTCATGAACAAGGTTTTCATGGAGTACTTGGATAAGTTCGTCGTGGTTTTCATCGATGACATTATGGTGTATTCAAAAACTGAGGAGGAGCATGAAGAACATTTGAAATTGACCTTGCAGAAAATGCGTGAGAATCAATTGTATGCCAAGCTTAACAAGTGTCAATTTTGGCTAAAGGAAATATCGTTCCTAGGCCACATTATCTCCGAAGAATGGGTATCGGCTGATCCCGGAAAAGTGAGAGATGTCCTGAAGTTGGACCAACCGCAAAACGTGAGGGATATTCGGAGTTTTCTTGGGATGGCTGGATACTATCGAAGATTCATCAAAGACTTCTCTAAGATAGAAAAGCCTATGACGAAGTTGCTAACGAAGGGAAAAGCCTTTCAATGGAAACCATCATGCCAAGAAAGTTTTGAGGAACTCAAGAAAAGGCTAACCACAGCGCCGGTTTTGGTATTGCCGGACGTAAGCAAGAGCTTTGACATATATTGTGACGCATCCAGACAAGGGGCTCAGATGTGTGCTCATGCAAGAAGGACAAGTGGTAGCCTATGCCTCACAACAATTAAAGAAGCACGAGCTTAATTATCCCACACATGACTTGGAGCTAGCAGCAGTAGTGCATGCGTTGAAGATTTGGAGACATTATATTCTTGGTCATCGATGTGAGATCTATACGGATCATAAAAGCCTCAAGTACATATTTACACAAACGGACTTCAATTTGAGGTAACGAAGATGGTTGGAACTCATCAAGGATTACGATGTTGGAATCAACTACCACCCTGGAAAGGCCAATGTAGTAGCTGATGCATTAAGCCGAAAGGGAGCATGTCACCAACTCACGGTTTGGGAGCTATCACCCAAACTACGAAAGGAGTTTGAACGGTTACACCTCGGATTCTTGAACAACATGGAAATGATGGAGATCCGCTCTTCATTGTAGCAAGAGATAAGGGATGGCCAAGCAACGGATGAGGAGATCAAGGAGATCAAGGAAAGGATCTGATAGGGAATAGAGAAGGATTTCAAAGAAGATGAGAAGGGTACGCTCTAGCTAGGAAAAAGGATTTGTGTGCCTAACGTGAAGCACCTCCACGACATGATATTGAAGGAGGCACATGATTCACCCTATTCCATACATCCCGGAAGTACCAAAATGTACAAGGACTTGAAGACTTGTTATTGGTGGGATGGTATGAAAAGGGATATAGCCGAATACGTTGCCCTATGTGACACATGCCAACGGGTGAAGGCTGAACATCAAAGACCCGCTGGATAGTTGCAACCCCTGAAGGTACCCGAATGGAAGTGGGAGGACATCAGTATGGATTTCATCGTCGGATTGCCACGTACTCAGTCGGGTTATGACTCCATCTAGGTTATCGTGGACCGATTGACAAAAACAGCTCATTTTCTCCCTATAAGGACCTAGTACAACGTTGCACAATTAGCCGAGTTGTACATGGAGCAGATCGTGTGCCGTCATGGAGTCCCAAGGAGGATAGTCTCAGATCGAGGTTCTCAGTTTACCTCTAGATTCTGGAGGAAGCTGCAGAAAGCCATGGGTACACGACTGGATTTTGGCTCCGCCTATCACCCACAAACCGATGGGCAAACCGAAAGGACAAACCAAATTCTAGAGGACATGTTGAGAGCTTGCGCCTTGAAACGTGGGCGTAGTTGGGATAGGAGTTTACCGTACGCCAAATTCTCCTATAACAACAGCTATCAAGCTAGCTTGAAGATGTCGCTTTTCGAAGCATTGTACGGTAGACGGTGTAGAACGCCGCTGTTTTGGAACGAAACCGGAGAGAACCAGGTGTTTGGACCCGAAGTGCTACAAGAAGCTGAAAAATAAGTCCAAACGATACAGGAGAACTTAAAGGCTGCTCAGTCACAACAGAAAGGCTATGCGGACAATAGGCGAAGGAAGTTGACCTTCGAAGTAGGAGACTTCGTATACCTTAAGGTATCGCCTATTCGTGGCCAACGATGTTTCAACGTCAAGGGCAAGCTATCACCTCGCTACATCGGACCATTTGAGATTTTGGACAAGCGAGGAGAAGTAGCCTATCAACTAGAGCTTCCATCAAATCTCTCCGACGTACATGACGTGTTTCATGTATCCCAGCTCAAGAAGTGCTTGAGAGTACCAGAGGAGCAAATACCAATGGAAGAGTTTGAACTTCAAGAAGACCTGACTTATGCGGAGCACCCTGTCCGAATTTTGGACGTAAAGGAAAGGGTCACCAGGAACAAAGTAACCCGATGGTGCAAGGTACAATGGAGCCATCACACCGAAGCTGAAGCCACATGGGACCGTGAAGAAGACATCAAGGCAGAATTTCCCCGTCTATTCTCTACCAACGAATCTCGAGGGCGAGATTCAATTTAAGGGGGGTAGATTTGTAACACCCTCATTTTTGGTTTCTACATATATTCATGTTTCATGAAGAGAAAACATTTTAAAAGAAGTAGGAACAGAGAAAATTATCAAAAAGATGGCCAATAAGAGCCGAATCCAGTTCACCGAGAGCACCGAAGACAACTTACCGCGGCCCGCTGGCCACGTGGCATGTTTGGAGCTCATCCCTGCGAAGTGGGGAGAGGTCCACCGCTAAACTGGCTACGTGGCAGGCTCGGGGCTCATCTCCGCAAAGGGGGAGAGGTCCGACCCTGTGGGACACGTGTTGCCCCGGAGCTAGCCTCTGCGGAAGAAGCAAAGGCATTTCCGCAGGACACATGTCACCTTCGGAGCTAGTCACTGCGGAAATCAGAGTACCAGTCGCGCGGATACGTGTCGATCTCGGAGCTCACCTTCGAGAAGGTCCGGTTCTATTGGACACCTGTCGCCACCGGAGCTTATCTCCGAGAAGGTCCGGTTCTATTGGACACCTGTCATCACCGGAGCTTATCTCCGGTAGATCCGACACTGTTGGACACGTGTCTACCTCGGAGCTCATCTCTGAGGAAAGAGGGAAAGACCGGCACTAACACGTGGCGTGCGCGGAGCCACCTCCGAGTAAGAGAGGATGTCCTGACCGCCAGGATACGTGGCGCACGTGGAGCTCACCTCCGAAGGAGAAGGGAGGTCTCGCTCGCTTGACACGCGGCACAACCGGAGCTCGTCTCTGCGGAGAAGGAGATACCAGGCCCCGATGGACACGTGGAGCTTCCGGAGCTCATCACCGCGAAGGTAACGAGTTCTGGAACGGTTTTTGGATTCTGTACGCATATAAATATTGGTACGGAGAAGAAACCGACCTGAACTCCACAATGTCACCACACCAAATCAACTAAAGATAAGATGTTAGGATTCAACGACGATCTGAATAGGACTCTTATTCGAAGTCCAATCATATTAGGACTCTTCTCTTCCCGATTATAAATAGAACCCAGAACCTTTGGCCGAAACCATGAACTTCTTTTTCCAACTCCTAAGCCGATGACTTAGAGCCCTAGCCCCAACTCGCCGAGTAAGCCCATCGCCAGAGTTCAGCGAGGAAGATCGCCGGAAGAGAGCCCAACGATCAGAGGACCCGAGACCGAGAAGAACGTAAGGTAGGTCTCCAATACCACCTTACGACATCATTGTGTTTTCTTTGCATCTGTTCGTCGATTCCTTTCGAACAGAAGCTTTCTCGTGGACAGATCACTTGTTGATCGGGTTGAACTTAAGACAAGATCATCGCCACGTTCACATCTGATCCGAACACCTCTGTTCATCATAAAGCCATGCAAGAACACGTACAAACCGATCTAATAAAACTGATCATAGGATAGCATGCATATGCATCATCACATCTAGTTTAAAGTTTGTGCATGGTATTGATTGTTATGAATCTTTTATGTGTGTGATCCTGTATAGAAGGACAGGCTCAGGGAGCTGTCTATGACGAGCTGCAACAACAAGGTTTCGAGATCCAAGAGCCACCAGAACCGCAAGAACAAGGCAAGTGCTCCTTGACCATATTGATCCTATGTTTGGGAAAAACTGTTTGTTTTACGAAAAGGTGTGTGTGCTGAGTCAAACATGATGGGAAACCCTCTTATAGGAGTTTACTAGTTTTGGTTAAACCACCCTTGTCGCCAGGGAAGTTTATGAGTCAGGTATGGTTTTACTTTTATGCTTCGCTGAGTCCATGGGATTGGGAAACGAGATATATGTGTCTAGCTAACTGCACTCATAATGATAATGAGAAACTGATGTTGATGAACATGGATCGGGGGGGGGGGGAGATCTAGGCAAGAATGGGTTTGTGAATGAGGTAGCATGAGATGGTGGTTTACTTGCCGTATATCTAAGGACCGGATCATGCATGCACATGCCAGGATAACAGTGCCACCACAAGGCCAAGTATGGGTGCGGCTTAGCTGAGTAATTAGGTAAGTTGCTAGATTGTTATGGACTGTGGAAGGCGCGGGGAATGGGAGTCGAGTGAGGACTGCCCTGGGAACTGCATGGCACAAGATGGGGCCCGTGGGTGGGAGAATTGGAGATTCTAGCCTGCCGGTGAAACCTTAGTGAGTTCATACATCTAGTAGCCCCTTTGTAAAGGCTATTTTGTGATCTCTTGGCCATACACTGACGGTTGTGTACTGGTATAATGGAGGTTTTGCAGTCGCCGACGGGTGACGAAATCACAAACTTGTGGGTAAAGAGGTGCAAACTCTGCAGGGTTCTTAAAACTATCATGATAATCGAGCTTAGGGTCACGAGCGCCTGGCCAACTGCCATGATTAGTTGGGATGGTTATTGGATATGGTTATTGGGATGGTTATAGGTTTGGTTATGGTTTAGTTTTCGGGACTGTTGAGTCCAGGTGATAAGATGGGTTGCATGACTGTTGAGTCATGGCAACAAGGATGGTCTCGGTGGGAGACGAAGTGGTTTTATGAGATGAAATGGTAGCGAATACGAGATGGTATTCATGAGACGGTAGCGAATACGAGGAGGTATTCATGAGCAAGAATGAGGTTGATTGATGACTGGTTGTGACATGGAAGGTAATGAGCATAATGGAGGTATGATTGGTATCTTAATACATGTTGGGATTACATTCAATTAAAGAAAAGTTGCTGTTTTATCAAGGTTTTGATAAATAACTTTGCTTTCTGCAATAAGCCTTTTTATACCTACCTTGTTATGAGCTTCATATCATATTTTTCCCGTACTTGCTGAGTATATCATTGTACTCAAACTTGCATTATTCCATCATCAGCAACATGAGAAGATTATTATGAAGATCAAGTGGAGCATTAGGCGTGTGGTCTATTCTCAACCTTGCCTGTGGGAACGTAGTAGAGATGGAGCCGCTACTGCTTAGAATTGCTTCCGCATTAGTTAAATTGTGTCCGCATTAGAATAAAGATTTCCGCTGCATAGAAATAAGAATTCCGCTATGAGCATGAGTCCAAGACTCATGAGACATTGTAATAAACTCTGTTATTCGTGGATATATATATTCTGAATTCAGTTTGTGGAACATATGTGTATGTGTGATAAACATCCTGGGCACACATATGCATCAGTTCTCGGTTCCATGGTTTTCCACAGAATTGAGGGCGTCACAATTCCGAGGCTAGAAGAGCGGGCACTTCCCTTCTTTAAGCTCCTGCGCAAATCCGGTCCTTTTGCTTGGACCGACGAAGCAGAAGAAGCATTCCTGGAGTTGAAGCAGCTCCTGACGACCCTACCCATCATGGTAGCCCCGAGCCCAGAGAGCACTTGCTGCTCTACATCGCGGCGACAACAGAGGTGGTGAGCATGGTCCTCGTCGCAGAGTGGCCAGACCCCTCATCGCTGCAACCTGCTCCGGTAGCAGAAGCCAAGCACCAGGAGACCCCGGAGGCTCAAGACGACCTCTCGGAGCTCCAAGGTGACCTCCCGGAGGCTCAAGACGACCTCCCGGAGCTCCAAGATAACCTCCCGGAGGTCCAAAGGGACCTCCCAGGAGAGCAAGACGACCTCCCGATGGTCCAGGACGACCACCCAGAATATCAACTGGACCTCCCGGAGGTCCAGGACGACCTAGAAGCCCCCGTGTCCCAGCTCCCAGAGGCTCCCCCGGACCCGTCTACCTCCTGTCGGCCTGAGCCGATGGAGGAAGACATCTCAGGCCCAGGGAGGATGGTCCGGACCATCCAGAGGCCTGTCTACTACATCAGCAAAGTCCTCCATGATGCCAAGACAAGATACCTAGAGGTCCACAAGCTGCTGTATGCAGTACTCGTGGCGTCCAGGAAACTCCGCCACTACTTCCAGGCCCACCGAATCTCGGTGGTCACCTCCTACCCGCTGAAGGCCATTCTTCACAGCCCCAACGCGACCGGCAACGTCGCTAAGTGGGCAGCGTAGTTGGCGGAGTTTGAGCTGGACTTCCTACCTCGACACGCGGTCAAGAGCCAAGTACTGGCTGACTTCGTGGCGGAGTTGACGCCATCGCCAACCAACCCAGGGGGCTACGAAGACGGTGAACCAAAGCCCCGAGCTCCAATCTTCACCGGGCCTCACTGGACGCTCTTCTTCGACGGCTCCTCGGGAAAGCAGGGGGCCGGTGCCGGCGTACTGCTTCTCATGCCATCGGGGGAGCAGTTTGGGTACATGGTGCATCTCAATTTATAGGCAACCAACAACATGGCAGAGTATTAAACCCTCATCTTTGGCCTAAAGACGGCCCTGTCTCTTGGCGCTCGCCAGTTGTTGGCACAGGGCGACTCCCAGCTAGTCATCAAGAAAGTCAAGGGTGAATGCTCCTGCAATGACCCACAACTAGCTGCCTATCTGCTCCATGTGCAGATGCTGGAGAAAGACTTCCTCGCCTTGGACCTGCGCCATGTACCACGCGGCGACAATGCTGCGGTCGACGACCTCTCAACGAAGGCCTCCACCGGAGCCCTGGTGCCTGAAGGAGTCTTCGAGAGGACGTTGCTGCGGCCCACAGCCCGTCCTACCGAGCTGGGCGAAGGGGGCGGTACCAGCACCTCGAAGCTGGCGGTCCCGGCGGCCCTGCTACCATGGACACCGCCAAGGATCGTAAGCGTCACTGGGGACTCCGTGCTACCCAGCGCTCAAGATCCAGAAGCTCAAGTCAGACCCAATGCATGGATCACGGAGATCCGGGACTACTTGAAAGACAATATCCTCCCTGATGAACGTGTATCCTCTGAACGGATCGTGCGCATGGCTAAAAGATACGCGCTGGTAGAAGGGGATCTCTACCAGCGTGGCACCAACCACATCCTATTGCGGTGCATAACCCAAGGGGAAGGCTGCGACTTGCTCGCTGAGATCCATGGAGGCGAATGTGGGAGTCACTCTTCCTCACGCACGCTCGTCGACAAAGCCTTCCGACATGGCTTCTACTAGCCGACAGCACTCTGGGATGCCGTCAAGCTGGTCAAGAGATGCAAGGCGTGCCAGTTTCATGCCAAGCAGATCCACACACCGGCTCAGGCGGTACAGATGATCCCGCCCTCATGGCTGTTTGCGGTATGGGGGTTGGACATCCTGGGGCCATTCCCCAAAGCCGTCGGGGGATTCCGGTACCTCTACGTTGCCATCGACAAGTTCACCAAGTGGCCGGAAGCTACACCCGTCATCACCATCAACAAGCAATCCGCAGTCAAGTTCATCAAGTCGATTGTCTGCAAGTTCGGGGTCCCGAACAAAATCATCACCGACAATTGGACCAAGTTCACCAGCGCAGCGTTCCAAGACTACCGCGAAGACCTCGACATCCAGGTGTGCTATGCCTCCATTGCTCACCCAAAGAGCAATGGCCAAGTCAAGAGAGCCAACGCCGAGATTTTTTGGGGCCTCAAGACTCGCACCTATGCCGGCTTGAAGAAACATGGTGCCAAGTGAGTGGATGAGCTTCCAAGCACACTGTGGGCTACCCGGACATCGTAAAGTCGGGCCACCGGGGAGACTCCCTTCTTCATGGTGTACGGGGCCGAAGCTGTGCTTCCCTTATAAATCACCATGGGGTCTCACCGTGTCCGAGCTTACGACGAAGCCACGCAGGACAACCTCCGCGTCCCCCCTCGGAGCTCCTCCGCCTGAGGAAGGAGGGTGGGACGCCCGGGGCTCCTCGGACCGCCGGTGTCTGAGGGGAGCCCCGTCGGAGCGGAAGACCCGGGGTCTCTTGGGGTCGCCGCCCGATGAACCGACGCCTCCTGAAGATGGGCGCAAAATTACCCCAGTCCCCTAGCTCAGAGCAAACTGCGCCCTTGGAGGGGACCGGGCACGCTTCTTCTCCGACTGCCCGGGGGCCGGCTCCTTCCCCTTCCCCTTCCCCTTGTCGATGGTCCGAGCTCCGTCGACCCTCGGCGCGGGTTGGGCATCAGCGGACGCCTCACCCTCCGCTCCGGAGCGCTCGACCTCGGGGATTGAGATCCCCCGGAAGGAGTCCCCAACCTGACGCACGACGATCCCGATGTCGTCCAGGTTCGGCATCTTCCGCAGCAACTCCGCTCTCCACTGCGGCTCCAAGAAGAGTTGGGTGCAGGAAGCTGGGAAAGTAAGGTCGCCGCCGTTGATGAAGTCGCCGCTCACCCTTGCCACCATCTCGTACAACATCTCCTCAGATGGGTCGGAGCCAAGACCTGTCTCCAACCTGGTGCAGTCGTGCTCGCCGGTGTAGTACCACGCTGGATGACTGCGCTGTTGCAAGGGTGCAACGCGGCGTGACAGGAAGTCTGTCAGCACCATCAGGGACGTCAGCCCCTTGTTGGCCAGAAACCGGATCCGCTCCAAGACCGGCGCGTACTCCGGCTCCAGCTCTAGGATCTCCTCCCAGAAGCGACGCTCGGTGGTCGGGCCGGCAGTTGGTAGCTGAAGGCAATCATGCTCGTTGGTGTTCACGATCACCCAGTTCTCCCTCATGTCGTCCCACCTCGCCGCGCTGAAAGGTAGAAGGTACCCAGAGACCTTCGGATCCTTGCAGCGATGCTGGAAGTAGTACGCTCCCAGCTGATTCTTCGAGTCGTGCCCAGTCATCCGCATCACGAAGAAATAGCGGAAGAGCGTCACCGAAGCGCGTAATCCCACAAACATCTCGCAGAAGTGCACGAAGATGGCGGCCATTGCGAAGGAGTTGGGGGGGAGGTGATGAAGCTGGAGACCATACGTCTCCAGCAGCATCATGAAGAAGGAAGAAATTGGCGGGACGAACCCCGCCAAGGCATAAGCAGTGAAGAAAACAATCTCCCCCCTATCCAGACACAAGGGAAGAGATCCTCGCCAGAGCCAGCGCTTCTGCTCCTCCTCGTGCTAGCCCAGCAGCTTGCGTACTACCCCGAGCTCGGCTGACCGGGCGAGACGCGGCGGAGTCGGGTTGGAAGCCATGGGCGACGGAGGCGCAAGAACTTGGGGGCTGAGAAGGCTTGAACGCTCAGAGAAACAAGGAGGGATCAGGCATGGGGAAGTGCGAAGGGAAGCCTGCAATGCAGATGAGATCCCCTTTTAAACATCCCATACGCGATTCAAAGCGATTCGAAACTCTTTGAATATGCTGCTTCGTACAACCGCTTCAGCTCCAAGCCCTGGAGTCGATGACAAGTAGGCCTAGGCCGTCCTACAGAAGCGGTGGACTAGGTTGTCAGCCCCCAGGTGGAGAACCTGGCTGTTCCTGACAAGACGCTGCGACGTGCGCTGCGACGTGCAGTAGTGGCAGCCTTGGGAACCGCCGCAGTAAAAGCAACCATCAAGTAGGGCTCACGCCCCCACGATCCCGCGATATCTCGTGCTCCAGCAACGATCAAAGCGGGTCCTCAAGAAGGTGCGCGAAGTAGAAGAGACGGGGGCCCCACCTCAGGCTCGTCATCTCCCCTGAGATGGGCCCGGGGCCACTGTCGGTACCCTCAATATGGGGTACCCCCGCGCAGAGGGAAAATCGCCTAAAAACTTTGCCCCTTCCGCAGGGGCATGCTCCGAAAGCCCTAAGTGTCCTGCGCGGCCGGACATCCCTCTCCTCAGAGGAGGGCTCCGGGCCCGCCACGTGGTCGGCAGAGCCGGACCTCCCTTCTCCGCAGGGAGAGCTCCGAAGGCTCCATGAGTCCAGCAGAACTAGACCTCCCTCTCCTCAGAGCAGAGCTCCGGGCCCGCCACGTGGCTAGTAGAGCCGGACCTCCCCCCTCCGCGGGGAGAGCTCTGAAGGCTCCACGTGTGCAGCGGGTCCGGACCTCCCTCTCCTCAGAGGAGAGCTCCGGGCCCGCCACGTGACCAGCAGAGCCGGACCTTCCCCCTCCGTAGGGAGAGCTCCGAAGGCTCCATGTGTCCAGCGGGGCCGGACCTCCCTCTTCTCAGAGGAGAGCTCCGGGCCCGCCACGTGGCCAGCAGAACAGCACTACCTGCCCCCGCGCGGTAGGCAGCAAGAGTAAAGACGCGTCATACCTTGTCCGTACAAGGTATTCAAGACCCGCGCCTTCCCAAGACGCGGAGACGCGGAGCACGCCGCTGTCAGGTGCCGTTGTGCCCAGTCACGTCGCAGTGAAGACTGGCACGTCACGTCAGAGGCTGTACACCAATAAACACAGCGACAGGACATCCCCTGCCGCCCCTGCCGTCATCAACCACTACGCCTAGCTTGTGGCGTGGGCAGGGCAGCAAGACGAAGACTCAGAAGCCCTCGCCAGAGACAGCTACCGGCGTAATTGTAGGATACGGTAGATGGCAGGCAATCTCCCCGGGACCACCTGTCGGGTCCCGGGCCCAACTTGTAAGCCGCCCGAGCCTTGGACTATAAAATGCTCGGGTAGGAAACGTTACAAGGGGTTCGGCATTTGGTTCAACATCCACACTTTAGCACTCAACTCATCCTCGAGCAATACAACGAGCAACTCTGCTCACTGTGGAAGTAGGGTTTTACGCTCCAGCGGCCTGAACCACGTAAAAAAAACCCTGTGTTCATCCTTCTCCTTCGTCCAACTACGCTTAAGCTCTCCGCGGGGGACTAGCCCCTCCGAAAAAGAACCTCCGCGGGCTGCCCAGTGCAGGCCCGGGGAAAGTGTCGACAGCTACACTTCGACAGCACACAACACTTAAGCTTTCTTCTCATTCTCGCACGTGAGGAAGCCTCGCTTGTGAACCACGGTTTCACGAACCGCCTGAGCTAATACAAGACCGACGAACATGCAGACTAGACGTAGGACACGTTGTCTGAACCAGTATAAATTATTATCTTTGTTACCTAGCCATCCGGACATAAAACATGAAGCATTCAGTTACTAACTGGTGGTAAAAACACCAACTCCCTTGCAATCCTGCATCCGGAGAAGCAAAATAAAATTTTTAGGCAGTGCTTTGCGACTGCTCGTATTTTTCATCACGGATCGCATGTGGTCCAAGTTGGACGGTGCTGCCTACCGTTGCCTTTAGCGTCATCTGCTGTGATCGGTTTTATCAACACTACAACAAAAATTGAAACGATTCTTCTAGTTACAGATTGGCGCAAACAGTCTTTTTGTGTTTCAATATGCTATACTGCTTGCAACATAATTGTGATACGTATGATCATAATCATGAGGAAGGACTCTTGGTTCTAAAAAAATCATATATTGATGCAACATCAATGCAGTACTATCATCCAAGGTCATGGCCCAAATAAATACGCATGGGCTACGGCCTATTTATGTCTATGTGGGCCGTGAACAAATCTCCTAATACACCAGGAAGTACAGTTGCGAACGGAACTGAATATGAGCCCGACTTAATATAAAGAGATTGCATTGCTCCTCGAATGGGAGATAGCATGGAGGCGTGTACTGTGCCTTCTCTTTTGTATTGAGTGGAGTATCATAAATGTCAAAAGAAAAAAGCGGAGTATTATAGATATTGTAATAAAGTTATCCTTATCAGCACGCGGAACATGGCGTTAGCGCCCTTTTGGTTTCACGATAAGAGCGCACGTGTAGTGAAGGATGGTCCAAGTTTTTTTCTTTTTGAATGTAATATGGCCCTAGATTAGCGAAAGAAATCATCGGGACATCTCGTAATCGTCAGTCCTGGTTCCCTGGAATACAAGAAAGCGACGTCACAACGAATCCCATTGACGTTTTCCGGCGCACCACAAAATCACGTGTTCTTTCACCGGCCGGAGCAAGCTAATAACGACGTTTCTCCATCACATCCGCAGCGAAACGGCACTGCCGGGTTCTCGATCGAGAAGAGACCAGAAGCCGCGCAGCTGGGACAGGAACGTGTGCGGCGTGCTGGCACGGGTAGAGCAATCTGGTGATCTGATTTTTCTTTTTTTGTTGTGTGGTGCCCGTGGCAGAGTTGGGTGGCGGCAACGTCGTCGTGCCCTCAAGCTCTGGCTCTGCTACTGCTGCTTTGACGTGCGTGGGGCGATGCGACGCGGATAAGCCAAACCTCAAGCAGTGCATATGGATATGGCTTCGTCGCTCTGGGCGGCATCGTCCTTTCTGACTGCCTTTTATATAGTACTATATTTTTTGTTTTGAATTATTTAACATTAAAACTAATCAACATCAAATAATTTAAAACGGAAGAAGTATTACGATAATATGATAAGAGTGTACACAAAAACCATAATATTTATGACGGAATGGACCTGCAGGTCAGGATGTAAGCGGCACGGGCTGCGGCGGCCCGCCCCGCCGCTGCAGCAGCCGCAAGTTTAAAGCGGGTTCTTGCGGGCAAGTCCATCTCACAGCAATATTTTTTACAGCCATTTGCGGCTCCCGCCAGCCCGCCAAAGCACGGCAGCAGGCAGCTGCCCCGCGTCTGTAGTCCTGCACGCTTTATTTGCCTTAGCCGGTTCGCCTTTCAGCCGTGGTGTTCGCGGTTCGTGAGTTCCCCGTGGTGTCAGAGTCTGTATACACATCAAATATTCAAAAGGTTTAAAAACACTAAAAAATAAAAAAAATCTCAAAAAAGACTTTAAATATTCTTATAACACCATACACTCAATATACATAACCAATGCAATTGTTGGTGCTTTCTTACTTTCATTTCACTCCATATTCAACAATCATCACTGACTCTATGTGTATTGTCAGGAGTTAAGTCACCAAATTGTAATAAGTATTCATCAAATAAATCCTGAAATATTTGCTCAATATTGGAGAAATACATAAAATATTTATCTTTAAAACCTTGCTGCAATCGAAACTTGATAAAACCCAATTTAAATGTAGGATATAAAATTACAGGAATACAGATTTGCAAATATGATAGATCCCAATACTTCTGCAACTTTTACTTCATTTTAGCAATCATCAATGTGATGTTACAATCTGAATTGGAGGACTCCATTTCTAATAGCTTCTTTACCTCCCAAATTTGATGGAAGTAACAACTTGAGGTGGGATATTTTGATCCTGAGACCATGTTTGTTGCAACACAAAAAGTATTTAGAATGTCACAAAGCTTCTTTGCTAATTTTTCATCATCTAAAGGCTCAAGAATATACTAGGAGTCTTCCATAGTCAATGATTCAAACGCCCTCTTATATTAGTAAGATGACTCAAGCATGTGATACGTTGAATTCCAACGAGTGGCAACATCAAGAGAGGGATGTTTCATAAAAGGTATTGTCGGTACCCTGCAGACTAGGTACCCCACGTAGTGGGTGAAAGACAGTCTGGGCCCTGCCTCCCTCCTGGGGCGGGCCCCAGCATAAGCCACGTGCCCTGACCCCCATGGACAGCTCTGGGGCTGCCACGTGCGCTAGGGCTCTGGAGCTGACACGTGCCCTAAGTCTCGAGCCCGACCACCTGCTAAGGAGGGCTTTGAGGCTGCCACATATCTTCAGGTTCTGAAACTGATTACCGGCCGAGGGTGCCTCCGGAGCCGCCACGTGTCTAGTGGTTCCAGGCCCGACCTTCCGCTAGGAAGGGCTCGATGCTGCCAGGTGTCTGGAACCTCCGAACCACGCCCCATGCCGGAGAGAGCTCCAGAGGTGCCACGTGTCCTACGGCTCCAAACCCGACCTCCGGCATGGGAGGGCTCCGGTGCTGCCATGTGGGCTACGACTCCAGCTGCCCCTTCCTGCCAAGGAGAGCTCCGGAGATGCCACGTGTCCTACGGCTCCGGGCCTGACCTCCAGCATGGGAGGGCTCCGGTGCTGCCACATGTACAACGACTCCGGACCCCTCGCTACTCCGTAAGATAGCTCCGGTGGAGACGCGTGTCCCGGGGGCCAGCCACCCGGACGCCGCGCCAACGAACAAGGGACAGATGCCAAGGAGTAAAGAGGAAGGTGTGCTGTCAGGCCGTGCATTCAAGGTTCGTGCTTTCCCCAGAAGCATGGTGCGCGGAGCACGCCTCCGTCCTTCATTTGCTCACCATTACGGTGAAAGACAGGGCAGCAAGTCGTGATGGCACAACAGTGCCGCAGCGTAGCGCTGATGTGACGCGGTGACAAGACGGGCACCTCATCATTACCAGCGACCCGGTCAAAGGCGTCCAGCGGGACAGGCGGCGCGCCTTAACTCCACCGATAGTGACAATGCATATAGCTGTAAATGCCTAGCTCATGTATAGGGCACAAATAGCCTCGGGGCTACCTGTCGGGCCCCGGGTCACCTTGTAACTGCTCCGGCCTTGGACTACAAAAGGACCGGGACAGCCTACGGGCAAAGGGTTCGCAATCTCGCACACTCACGCGCGGGTTCGCACTCAGATCCCTCTAGCTCCCGGTTCGCAACCCAGCCAACTCACTCACTCACACGCGCAAGCAATACAACAAGGACTCCCGTGGACATAGAGTATTACACTCCGGCGACCCTAATGTGGGGGACCACAGGACCTCGTTGGGTGGTGCCGTGTTATGCGGCACCTGACAGCACACGGGTCGATGAACACACATCATATTATATAAATAGTTTAGCGGAAGCGTACAAGAATGTTTTACAAATAGTTATATCAGACTAAACTACAGCGGAAGATATCACTCTCACGACTCATGTCTAAACTAGCAACAAAAAAACAGTCCAGCCCGCGGACGTTTCTTACTAGCAACACGAAGACAATCTGCAGTGGCGAGGATGCTCTTTGAGTAAGCACTCGGAGGTTCCCGAGTCTCATTGGCACCCCTTCTCAGAAACATCGAGTCAATTACCTGCAAAACAACTCGGATAGCATCCGTGAGCATAACGCTCAGTAAGACTTAACCGTCACCCTAAACATGAAACTCTAAGTGAGGTTATGAACCTAACATTGGATGGCAGAAGCATAATTAAACTCGCCTAAAAGTGAATCCTTACTTTCAAGTATTAATTACAGTATTTTAAGTAACCTTGGTCACGCCATATCGGGAGTCCACAATCAAACAAGAAACGCTTTCCCCCGATGTAATTTGCTCATGGCATAAAAGAATCGAGTTTGCGCTAGCCTATTCATCAAGATCCAATACAAAGGTAGGATAATACTTCACATCAAAATGATTAGTTCCTTTCTCATGCAAGTTCTTACTACGTCACGACTGTGAGAACATGTATGCTCGGTCCATTCCGCGAGTGATGGTGATTCGAATCAATAACACCCGGACTACACGACACGTACGCCCGTATTCGACGTTGCCTACAACAACCATCACTGACGTCGTACGTGGCAGCCTTTCCCCCGTTTCACCCCCGCTGAATCGATCAAGTCGCCCCGTACAGTAGCTACTCTCATGGTGCACCTTCCGACGTGAGATGTCATGAGAATATTCCCCACATACTGCACACCGGCCGTCCGCCTGAGGCGACCCGAAAAGTCCCAACGATAGCTTCCCGAGGTACATCGGTTTACTAGGTCCTATATAGCCAGCATGAGTCCGGTACTGTGAGGGCCCCACCGTCCTGATCACTCACGGGAACGGGACACCTCGCCCGGGAATCGCATTGGGTGGTGCCGTGCGATGATAAAGCATCATATTACATAAAACAAGCGGAAGCTTACAAAGTGTTGATTTTACAAATACTTCTCAAAATAGACTACAGCGGAAGACTATTACAACTCACGTCTCATACCTATGCTAAGCAACAGAGAAGGCGTCCAGCCCGCGGACCCTCCTCGCTAGCAACACTGTCATAATAGCAGCGGCAGGGGTTGCCATGAGTTCACCCCTCGGAGAGCTCCGAGTCTCATCAGGCACCCGTACATATCAGCCTACAGTTATTACCTGCAAAACAACTTATGCAGTATCTGTGAGCACGAAGCTCAGCAAGACTGACCCGTCGCCCTAGCCATGAAACTCTATATGATGGGAATAGAGGGCTGATTATAGCAGTTTGCGTAAACGATAAACTTGAGCTAAAGGAGAGTCCTTACTTCCAGTTTTAATCAACTTTTATAGACCTTGCGCAACCTACATCGAGACTCCACAATCAAACAAGAAACGCTTCATCTCGATGTCACTTGCCCGAGGTGAAAGTAACTTTAGTGAACTACCCTAGACTCATACAAACCTTGCGCCATCAACGTCGAGGCTCCACAATCAAACAAGAAACGCTTTGCCTCGACGCTACTAGCCCAAGGCGGAAAATAATTTAGTGAAAGTGTTGATCATTCCTCATCTCCATTATGAGGATTACTCACGAAGCATTATTAACTTTTCCCAGTTTATTACTACGTCACGACGCAGAGAACAAGTATGCTCACTACCGCGAGCGACGGTGATTGCAATCAAAAACACCTGGCTGACACGACACGTACGCCCGTACTCGACGTTGCACACAGCAACCGTCACTGATGTCGTACGTGGCCACCTTTCACACGACACCCAAATGTCGAACCGGTCCCACCGACTGGGATTAAGTCTCTCTACGGCAAACCCTCGTAGAGCAGACTTCTCTATCCTTTCAGCATCGGCATCAGACGGTGAGGTATGCCTCGACACCCAGGTTAACATGTTACATCGGTTTCCTGGGTCCCATATAGCCAGTATGCATCCGGTACACAACTCAAACTTTGTCACACCCGGTTTTTCTGAAGAAACAACCAAGTGAATATCACATGTATGCCAGGATCATTTTCTCATACATGTGATGACAAATAGTGAAGCATCATTTATTACAAGCCAGGTGTCGAATATAAATGAGTCTTACATCGCAAATGTCTCAATAGACACTAATGCTTCATCACAAGTAAATAAACTAGCAGCGGAATATTATTCTTTAGGGCTCCATCACAGGCGTTGCCCGGGGGTCTTCATGAACCTAAAATCCTTCCTCGGGTCCAAAATCTTGGTCATTATACACCACCTCATTATCTTGACCTGAGCAGCAATATAAACCAACAAATATGCAAGGTTGAGTACCAATGGTACTCAGCAAGTGTGGGAAAATTATATCATGCATGGCTAGAACAAGGAGAGGTTGAACTCATGGTTAAAGCACTACGCAATTAATACCTATCACCTTAGCTTATTAAGCACCTACATTACTACACAGGTGAAATGGTCCCATTCTCCCATCCCATCATTGTAATCCAATAACCATAACATCATTACCAATGTTAAGCTCCCCGCTTAACTTCCAAAACCATCAATCCTCTAATCATGAATAAGTCCAGGCCGCTCTTAACCGTGAGCACGGCTGTCAAGACAGTTTTGACTCTGCAGAGTTTGTACCACTGTACCCACAAGTAGTGATTTCATCCCCCGTTGCCGGGTGGACTAAAAGAACCTCCATTATGCCAGTGGCTACGATCCACATTCACACTTCCCAGGTGTGTAGCCAGGAGATCACTACGAAGCCTTTACAAAGGGATTCCCGACGAGCGTGGGCCCACTGAGGTTTCACCCCTAACAGCATACAAGAGGCTCCAACCCCGCTGCAGTGGCCCCCTCTTGAGCCTTGCGGTTCATATGGTAGTCCAGCTGACACCTACTCCCCGCACCATCCAACACACCCATACTACGCCGGGGATACACCTAATTAATTGGCCAAGCTGCCCCATCTCAGCATGTGGTTGGCACTGTAAAGCCGGGTTACATGCTCCATGAACCGGTCCTTAGGATCCAGGCAAGTACTAAACACAAACCCAAGTCTCGTGCACCCAGCACACAACCAAAACATCCAACTTGCCTTGATCCCTACCTCTACATAACTCACAATGTCTCATTCAAGAGTATCGTCATATAAACTGATGATCTCATATCCCAAATATCCCATTCTAAGCATGGCTAAGCATATGCATGTGTATAAATGACATGACAAAATAAATCCCAACCCAAGCTTCAAGGAAACAAGGTAATGCAATTCTAGGGAAACTTCCTAGCTTGGGTTTCATATTTAACTTGACAATGCAAATAATTCTATCTACACATCCTAGCATAGGATCAAAGTGGTCAAGGACACTTGCCTCCTTCTTGCTGCTCTTGAAATGGGTAGTCCTGATCTTGGAAAGGAATAACTTGCTCTTGAACAGGTTCTACTTCATACCATCACACATAGCAAAAGAAAAACAACAATCATAAGACATAGTTCACACTTCCACTTCATACAAACCACACATTCATATTTATGAAATTCATTCACCATTATATGTGTTGTGGTTACTTTATGTGTGTTGAGTTGTGGTTTGCATGCACTTTTAACCATGTGTATATGATTCCTACTTTTGTGTCCACCTTTATACTTACATACTATTTATATGGGTTTCCAATAAATTTCTTATATTCAACTACTTCACCTTTTTACTACCAAGTGTGTATGAAAAGTATTATTCTTCCCCATATGTGCCTTCATAATTTCTACCAACCCTAAACTGAATTATTTGTATTTTAGAAACTCCATTTTTCATTTACTACTTGCTATATTTTCAGATTTATATTCCTATGCATAATTGTGTATTTTATTATAAAATTAGTAATACACATCATCTAAACAGAATAGGTTCTGGTCCTAAATAATTTAATAACATATTTTGACTTTTGCCTCTGATGTAAACTATTTTATAATTATTTTACCTATTTTCTATAACTATTCTTTACCTAAAAATGTGTCCCTATACTAATAAATATGAATAATAGATGAAACAGATTTATTTCAGCCCAAAAATATATTTTTATCTCACTCCAAAGTTTTCTAAGTACTGAGAAAGTTTTTAATTAATTTTGACAATTATGTTTGTCCCCCTTTTAATTTTTAAACACTAGTTACATATTCAATTTTCTAAATTAAATACTAAACAAGGCTAAAATAATGAATTCACCCCATTACAGGGTCTATAATATTATTTTCATAATTTCCAGGGGTCTATCTACACTTATCAGAGGTGTTTTTCCTAATTTCTATTAAGTCCAGGGGTTAAAACTGATTTTTAAATGAATTTACATGATTTTCTGGAGTTCCAGGGGCTAGATCTGAAGTTTCCGGGGCTAGCTCTCAATTCCAGAGAACCCCAGGGGGTAGCACGTAAGAATTCCAGACTTTATAATGCGGGGCTGACGTGGTCCGTCCGATTTTAAACCGACGGCTGAGATTATAAGATCGAACCGGTACGCGGGGTTTTAAAGTCTACCGTGCGATTTAAAATAAACGGCGCACATGCGGCCACGTCGCTCTGATCGAACACGGGCGGCGCTGCCGGCGGCGCACGGCGGCGGGAAGCGGCGATCTCGCCGGAAAGTTTCGGATCCTCGAGAATTCTGCCTAGAACTGTGATCTGATGGCCTAGATCGGTAGAGGGGAGGTCAGGGATCTCACCTCGGGGGTTTTCTCGAGCTCGGGGGTCCTGGAAAGTGATCGGCGGCGAGGTCCGAGGCAAAACCACGGCGAAGCTCGTCGGCGCTGGATTTACACCGTAAGTCTTCGGGTTTTCTGCACCTGCAAAGTTCCCTGGAGGCGGTGGATCAAGACCAGCGAGTTAGATCAGAGTTTCCGAGCTTAGATCGGCCAGAATTCACCGGCGAAGTCTCGGTGCTCACCGGAGTAAAAATCGGCGATCGCGTGGGAAAAACTGATCGGGGCTGGGGTTTTTATAGCCGGGGGAGGGCGGTGGGTCTGTTGTGATCGAGTTGGAGTCCTCTGGGACCAGAATTCGGGCGACGGGACGCGGTTTCCGGTCGGTTTTGATTTCGCGCGCTCGGGGGAAAAGTCCGGGGTCGCGGGGGCTCGGGGTTAGGGATGACAGGTGGGTCCCACCCGTCGGTGAGAGGCAGCGCGGCGCGCGCGGGGGCGGGCTGGCGCGGGAGTAGCTGGGCCGGCTGGCGGGTTTCGGCCCACTGGCCGGTTTTTTCCCGTTTTTCTTTTTCTTTTTCCATTTCTTTTCTGTTTTGAGTATAATTTGAATTCCAGTTTGAATTTGAATTTTTGCAAAACATGCAACACGTCCAAAAATTTTTAAATTCCCCTCTGAACATGGTTAAGAGTTTTGAATCAAAATTTGGGGTGTTACAAACTTGCCCAACGGGCCGCACACGAGAACGGGCCTTAATCGACTCAGACATAGAATAGGCTCACAGGACCACGTCCTTGACCTTCCATCCACTGCCCGGTCTCCATTCCCAACTATGAGGATCAATTCCCAACTCTTCCGATTGATCCCCCTAAATCCCTGTTCACGAGTAGGAATCTGCCCACTCGAGGTTTGCTTCTTTTAATCCACTTTTGTTGAGATCAGCAGTTATAATTAATTGATAACATGTCCTACATTAAACTCCAGGGTTTTCTGGGTCATGCATTTGGGGTTTCATACCACCTAGACTTAATGCAATAAACAAAAATGCTAGACATAATAAGTGAATACAAATAGAAACTTGTAATGTTTTGATGCAAACTGGGGCTTGCCTTTGTTTTGCAGGTGACTTATATATATAAGCAGTTAGTGAAGACCACTTGGTGCTTGATCAACCTCTTTCCTCCTTCCTTGATTTCTACTCCGATGACTTCAACTCCTCCACGTAGATACTACACGTGATGAATATACATATCGTTTAATTGTAAAGACTTTGCTACAAGTCCTAATAACAAGTTTTCAAAAACTGGAACTCTGTTTAAGAATTTAAAATGACACTGGTGCTAGTGGTTTAGGTTTGGATCTAAACACATGATTAAATGCTAAGTGGTTTTCCCCCTCTTCTATATTGATCACCTAGAGAGGTTAAAAACACAGGGGTGGTCCAGGGCTCCAATGGAGCTGAGAATTTTCATGTGAGTTCCTTGTCACAAGAAAGTCCTCTGGACCAAAAATTAGCACTTTTCATTGAGTGGTTTGTTCACAATAATTCTCTAAGCAATTAACCAAAGAAGAATTAATTCTGAGATCCCACCCATGTTCTTGCAAAAATTAGTGAACCACAATTTCAATTATAGCTCATAGATTTGCATGAATTTTCCTAACATTTTTGGAGCCAAGATCTGCCCAGAACTGAATTTCCAAGTTTTGGAAATTCTCTGAAAATGTTTCTGTATTATTTGAATACAGCATCTTCAAATCTAAATTTCCCTGATCAAATCAACTCAAATTGAGCTGAAACGTTTATATGGGTTCACTAATACCCTAAAGACTATTCTGGCAAAATTTGAGGACTTTTGGATTAACCAAACTCCCTCTAAAATTCTTTTGCTAACAAGCTTTAAAGAATTTTACAGAATTAAATAAAGGGTTTCACACAAATTGGGTTCTACATTTGGATAGTACTCTATCAGAGGAATCCAATAAAATTTGTTTCACGATTTTTGGATTCTCCTACCCAAAGTTGTAGCCATTCAAAGTTCGAACTGAAAACTGAAATTCTCCAAAATGTTCAAATGCTGGCAGTGGGTCCAGGGGACAGGTGTCACGCGTCGGGGCAAGCCACACAGGGCTACTGAGTATTTCCCGTGCCACCACACCAGATCCCTGTGCCACAGCCGATCAAATTTTTGAAAAACCATCGCTGACAGGCGGGACCCACCGGGTCGTCTTCTACCTCCGGCCACCCGCGCCCGCGCGCCGCCGGGCTCGCCGGAGTTCGACGGATTCCGGCCTCCCGGCCATCCCCCGAGCCCTCCCTCGCTGCTAGGGTCTAATTTCACGTGCTGAACCCGATGGAACCCTCTTCCCCGGCCGGCGATGGCTCTAACCTAGCTGGCCACGGCGCGGCGGCTCTGGACCGGTTCGACAACGTCGCCCGGTCATCCTAGCCTGCCCCGACCTCGGTGGAACAGCGCTACATCACCAGTGGACCATGGGGATGCTCGACCTAGCCTCAACACTGCTCGGGACCGGCGGCTAATGGTGTCTCACCATGCACCCGAAACCTCCTCCGCATTTGAGGTCGGAAATTCTGGATTTCATGCGGTCTATGTGCATCTTTCCAACTAGGGTTGTGAAGGACTACTGATCGCCGGTTAGTGGCAGTCCTGTGTGCAAGGTTTCACGGCCTAAGAACGAGAGGGACGATCGAATTTGGTATTACCGTATCAGAAGGTCGGACTGTGCCCGACGGCGATCTTTTCCCAAATTCGAGCCCGGTAGCTCATCTCATGGCTTGAGCTTCGGGGACGAGCATCAGGGGCTTCCAGCGCATCCGAGGGTGCTCTAGCTCGGGCCTGAGAAGCTCTCGGTGGGGCTGTCCACGTGAGACCAGCTCGGTTTCCCGATGGTGAGCCTCGGTGCCCGGTGGAATTCGTCAAATTGTGATCAAACGATGCGGCAACGCCACGGAGTAGAGCGATGGGTTGCTAGAGCACACGCTGGCGCTCACTTCTTCCGTGGATCACTCGGGCAGTGGAGGGGGGACGCGGTTTGCAACAGGCAGAACGAGAAAACAGCGCCGGGAGGTTCCTGTTGTGCGCGCGAGAGTGGGAACCGAGGACAACGCGCGAGCTGAGTGATAAGGAGGGGGGAAACCAGCTCGCCAGCACAGAGGTCGCGAGGGAGAGGTGGCGTCGGCCTTGCCTCGGTGTCGCACGGTGAGAAGGACCGAGGCGGTCTCGGTGGCGCGATGACTTCGCGAGGACGAGAAAAACAGAGACCGTGCACTGCCTGAGCTGAAGATCTTTTGCACACTCATTTCCCCCAATGACATGTGGGCCCACAATTCAGTACCTCTTTTCCTCAAAATATCTCCAAAGTTTGACAATTATCCAACCCATTTGTTGGGAAATTGGAAACTGAGCTCATTTGACAAGTTTGGACAAATTCCATGCAAATTCAAATGTTCATTTGAATTCTTTGCACATTTGACTCCCTTTGGAAAAATGGGCAGCAAATCTTTTCAAAAATTAATGAAACTTTGCCTCCCCACTAATTTGGACCTAAGGAATCCAAATATGCCACTTGATTCTTGTGTTAGCTGCTGCAAACAATAGTTTGGACACAAACAGTTTTGAATTTCCATTGTGTCTTCCCCTCACTTGAAGTTTGAATCTACATTTAGTTCATCACTGATTTTTAAACCCTTACCTTGCACTTGAGCTCTTCATTTCTGGGGTTTTAATCTACATGAGGTCCATCCATGCAGTAACCCTAAGTCTGTTTAGAAGAAATCTCACCTATGTCATCATATGTGGGAAAAAGTTTAAACTAAGCCCCTTTTTCATACACATGACTCCCACATTTGTGCAAACTCATGTTTCTTTGTATTCACATTTTTGGGACCTTTACAGGTACACAACTCAAAATTGTTCAACAGGGCCGCATACGGATCGGTCCTTGACCGACACGGACAGGTCTACAGCACCCAGGCCCCTATGTCCTGCTGCCCCTACAACCTTCCGGTCTCAACTTTGACTTGCTAATTCATTCATGAACCAATCCCGTATGCCCCTGTTGTTCCTGAAACTGCGAGTAGCATCTCACCACTCGACTTCTACCGAACCGTACTTAAGCATGGCAGTTCTACACGGTGAAAGACACCTACCCAAAACTCCATGGGTCATTTGGTTATGCAGGGGGGGTATCAAACACTAGACCTAATGCACAGTTCAATTCTTAACCGAAAGCGAATACAAAATAAAAACTTAACAGTTGTTAAATGCAAAACGGAGCTTGCCTGTTTTGCAGGGTAGTCGTATATAACAGTTAGTGTCCTTGCAGATCCACCCTTGACTCTCCGGAGCTTGATCCACTTCGATGAATCACTCCTTTGAGTCCCCATCCTTGGGATTCCTATTGAAATGCATATGCATATGTTTCATGAAATGTAATGGAAAGAAGTTATAGAATTACTTTCTTAAGAACAGAGGTTGTGTGGAAAAGCCAAGCATGGCTTGGTTTGCCTCTGTTGTTCAAAGAACAGAAATAAACTAAATTGACCTTAAGGCCTTAGCTATACACTAATCATTTTCCCTAATGATCATAATAGACAAGCTGAAAAGATTTGAGTGCAACTAAAGAACAAGAACTCCAATGGCATCAAAACTTTTACAGCAGGTTCTATACTACCTAAGGATTTAGCTTGCCAAATTGCAGCTAATGTGGAGTCATATTGTGTCCTCCCCAATTCTCACAATATCTCTTATGTATCCCCACATATACACAAGTATGGAGAATAAGAACAGGGAGTTCCAGGACTCATCTTGGGCTGATAATTTAAATGTGAGTTCTTGATCACATGAGAGTCATCTGGTCCAAAATTCAGCCCTTTTACTTGGGTAGTTCTCCCAGAACAATTCTTTAAGCATTTGTACTCAACAGAATTAATTCTGTAGTAATGTGCATTTTCATGCCCAACTAAGTGAACTACAATTCCATGTATGTCCCAGAGAGCTTGCCTAAATTTTCCTATGATTTTTGGAGCTATGGATTGCTCAGAACAGATTTTTGAAGTGGGAAACATTTTCTGAAAATGTTTCTGGACTCTTTTGAACACAGTAGTTTGCATTTGGCAAATTCCTACTCAAATGATCTTCAAATGAGCTGAAAATTTGCTAGTAGGTCAACAATATGCTAAAGAATATTCTGGCGAAATTTGGGGATTTTTGGATAACCCAAACTCCCTCAATAATTCTTTTTCAGAAAACCTTCAAAGAATTTTCCAGAATATAATATTGACTTTCATACAAAGCTGAGTTCATATTTGGATAGCTCAGAGAGATGAATCCAACCCAATTGGAATCACTCAAATTGGAGTTTTCTACAGGGAGATATGAATTTCTAAAGATTGAGCTAAGTCTGGAATTATTTTCCTTTTGAAAATCCGGCTGGACCCACAGTTTTGAATTCCAGCCAATAGAAACGAAGCCACACCGGGCCACAGCACCTCAGCGTGCCAACACACAGGATCCCGGCCACACCTGATCCTGGGTTTAAAATTTGAGCTGCTGACAGGCGGGGCCCACGCTCCGTCTTCTTCCTCCGGCTTCCTCCCCGTGCCCGCGCTGCCTCTCGCCGGCCCGACGCTGGAGCTCGCCGGCTCGCCGTTTCTGGCCACCGCCTGAGCTGAAACTCGCCGCCAGGGAGATTATGACACCGAGGAACACGGCTGTGGGGTTGGCTAGGGCTGCCGACGACCGGAACATGGCCGGCGACGTGCGACAGCTACTGTGAAGGTCCGGCGGCGTTGCCCAAGGTATCCAGCCCGCCAAAACCTGTGCCGACGAGCCCTACAGCACCAGCGCACCTCTAGGAGGATCGATACGACCTCAAAGTGGCTTGGGAATGGCTGGAAATGGGTTGTCACCGTGCGACCGAATGGGTCCACCATGAACAACCCAAGAAAAGCTCGAAATTCGTCGATCTGAGGCGTTTTCATGCGCTGGATGCAAAAGGGAAAACGATCGCCGGCTAGTCTAGCTTCTACGTGCAAAGTTTGACGACCTAGGGAGGATTAGAGAGCGGGAATTTGCTGAATCCATACCGGAAGCTCGAAATGAGGTCGCCAGAGCAAAACTTCGAAATTCGCCGGCGATGCTTCACGGTATGGCCTAAGCTTGGGCTGAGAGCAGCACCGCACCCGTGCGCGTCCGTAGCTGCGATCGCTCGGCCGTGAAACCCCCTGTGGAGGGCTGTCCACGAGCGCCCGATCACTTTCTCGGATTAGGTCGCCGTGGCGGCGGTCGTTCTCGGGCACCGGAGGCCGCAGCTCACTTGCTCGTGCGTCAGGGAGGTGGAGGTTGAGCTCGTGGGAGTGTTTAGCAGTTCGGGGGAGGAGGAGGCGCGCCGTTTCCGTTATTTCTCCAGCAGAATGAAGCAGCGGCGGTGAGACGCTCGGCTCTCGGTTTGTTTGCGAGGAGAAGAAGGCAACTGCGCTTTTGCTTCGGCCGGGGGGCACGTGATCACGATGAGGACGCGGTCAGGACCGACCCCAGGGCGCCAGCGCGTGGAGACCGGCAGCAGGAGCTGTCGCCGGCAAGATGCTCGGTGGCGCTCGCGAGCTGCTCGGGAAAAGTTCCCACCGAGAGTAAAACTTAGTGAGTAAGGCTCCTCCTTTAGCTCTATGACATGTGGGTCCCACCCCACATTTCTTCCCCAAATATCTTCTCAGGATGATCTTTTCAATCCCCAGAATGCTAAGTTTAAAAAGGTGGGCTAGAATTAAAATTCCTCAAATTCAGTTTGAATTTGCAAGACTAAATCTGAATTTGGTTAGAATTTGCAAATGCTCCTCTTTAACTCCTTTTTAAGCCCACCCTACAAATGCAAAGTTGGTGATAAAACTTTTTCCTACAAATTCCAACTATATGGCTGCATGTTTATTCAAAGTTTTTGGTCACCCCATGTGTGAACTTTGAATTTCAAATATGAATTTTAAACTTACATGCAAAGAGGTATTTTAACTCCTTATTGATTCAACACTTTTAAATAGAAAGGTGAACCTCATGTTGGATGTTCATCCAGGTATTACCTTGCATGAAGAAAAGTTTTAGCAAGTCCCATTTTTCATGTCTTTGCCACACATATGAACTCAAACCCTGGGTTTTTATTCATACACATTTTTGGGACTTCTACATTCCTCCCCCCTTAAAAGAATCTCGTCCCGACATTACTAAAGAGGAACGAGACGGGAGAGGTAATTACAAACTGTACACCGCTAAAAATTCTGGATAGTTGGTGCGGAGGTAATCTTCACTTTCCCACGTCGCCTCTTCCGCGGTGTGATTACTCCACAGCACCTTGAAAAATTTGATCGACCGGTTCCGGGTTACCCGGGCCTTTTCATCCAAAATCTGAACCGATCGCTCGGTGTAGGTCAGGTCCGGTTTCAATTCGTCGATTTCCTCGGTGCGAACAGCAGCGGTGAATTTGAGGCACTTCCGCAGCTGTGACACATGAAATACATCATGGACACCCGCTAGACTTGCCGGTAATTCCAGCCGATAGGCTATGGGTCCGCACTTCTCCGTGATAGCAAAAGGACCAATAAAACGGGGAGCGAGTTTCCCCTTTACACCGAACTGGTGAATTCCCTTCATCGGAGATACCCGAAGGTACACATGCTCTCCGACGTCAAAATGCAAAGGCCTACGTCGTTGATCAGCGTAGCTCTTCTGTCGGGATTGTGCAGCCTTTAAGTTCTCTTGTATCAACCGAACTCGGTCTTCGGCTTCGTTGACAAGATCAATCCCAAACAGAACTCTTTCGCTGGACTCACACCAATTCAGTGGTGTGCAACACTTCCGTCCGTAGAGAGCTTCATATGGTGCCATTTTAATACTCGCTTGATAACCGTTGTTATATGAAAACTCCGCCAGCGGTAGGTGATCATCCCAATTCCTACCGTGGTGGATGGCACACGCTCTCAACATGTCCTCAAGTACTTGGTTCACCCTCTCAGTTTGTCCATCGGTTTGAGGGTGATATGCGGAACTTCTAATTAGCTTGGTGCCCAACGAGGCGTGCAGCTGTTCCCAAAAACGAGCAACAAACAGCGCACCTCGATCTGAGATGATGGTCTTCGGAACACAATGTGATCAAATAATTCTGGATATGAATAACTCCGCATATTGCCTTGCTCGATAATGAGTGTTCACCGGTAGGAAATGAGCCGACTTTGTCAACCGGTCGATGATCACCCATATCGAGTCATGCTTCCTGGATGTGAGAGGTAATCCGACGATGAAATCCATACTCACATCCTCCCACTTCCATGCCGGTATCTTCAAAGGTTGTAGCGGTCCGGCTTTCCACATATGATCAGCCTTGACCCGTCTACACGTATCACACTCGGATACGTATTTAGCGATCTCCCTCTTCATCCTCGTCCACCAAAATTTCTGTTTCAAATCTTGGTACATCTTGTTACTTCCGGGATGAATGGAAAACTTAGACAGGTGGGCTTCATCCAAGATTTTCTTTTGGAGTTTCATATTGCGGGGTACCACTATACGGTCGTTAAACCATATTGTGCCGTTCTCATCCTTCCGGAAGCATTTCACCTCTCCGTTGTCCAGTCTTCTCCGTATGTGAGACATACCTCTGTCTCTTCTTTGAGCCTCAATAATCTCTTCACAAATTGTTGGAATGAGCGCTAGATTATAAAGCGCGCCATACGGAATGACATGGAGGCTTGTTTCTTCCTCTTCCAACTCAGCAGCCACTAAGTTGTGAACATGGGCTTTCCGACTAAGCGCGTCGGCAACCACGTTTGCTTTCCCCGGATGATAGTGGGTCTCAATTTCATAATCCTTGATGAGCTCCAACCATCTCCGTTGCCTCATATTTAGCTCCTTCTGCGTGAAGATATACTTCAGGCTTTTATGGTTGGTGTAGAGGTGAACAAGATTACCCAGTAGGTAATGCCTCCACATTTTTAATGCCAAAACCACTGCAGCAAGCTCAAGATCATGAGTTGGATAATGCTGCTCGTGGTTTCGCAGTTGACGAGACCCATAGGCGACTACACGCCCTTCTTGCATCAGAACAGAGCCGAGACCGATGCCGGATGCATCGCAGTATACATCAAATGGCTTCGTCGTGTCCGGCTGAGCAAGAACTGGAGCTGTTGTGAGGTGTTTCACCAAAGTTTTGAATGCGGCTTCACATGCTGCATTCCACATGTATTTAAGGCCCTTCTTCAGCAGCTCTGTCATTGGTTTAGCAATCTTTGAGAAGCTCGGAATAATCCTCCGATAATACCCCGCTAAAGCTAGGAAACTTCGGACCTCGTGGACTGACTTGGGAGATTCCCATTTCAGCACTTGTTCAATTTTACTAGGGTCCACAGCAATGCCCTCTGCTGAAATAATATGTCCTAGGAATAGCACTTGATCGATCCAGAACTCGCACTTGCTGAACTTGGCATATAACTGGTGCTCCCGCAACCGTTGTAGCACGATACGCAGATGTTCAGCATGCTCTTCTTCAGATTTGGAGTAAACCAATATGTCGTCGATGAATACCACGACGAACTTGTCTAACTCCGGCATGAATACAGAATTCATCAAGTACATGAAGTGTGCCGGAGCGTTGGTTAATCCAAATGACATGACGAGGTACTCATAGAGTCCGTATCTCGTCGAGAAAGCTGTCTTTGGTATGTCCTCCGGTCGGATTTTGATTTGATGATATCCCGACCGAAGATCCATCTTCGAAAATACCTTTGCACCCACAAGTTGATCGAACAGGATGTCGATGCGGGGCAGAGGATACTTGTTCTTGATCGTGACAGCATTTAGAGGACGGTAATCAACACATAGCCGTAGTGTTTCGTCCTTCTTCTTAACGAACAGCTGAGCAACCCCATGGTGAAGAACTTGGTCGTATGAAACCCTTGTTCATGAGTTCATTCAGTTGCTCTATCAACTCCGCTAGCTCGTTAGGTGCTATCTTGTAAGGCCTTCGTGAGATAGGCGTCGTTCCCGGCGCCAGTTCAATCTTGAACTCGACGTCCCTTTCGGGCGGCATGCCCGGTAAGTCATCGGGAAATACGTCGGGATAATCTCGTACCACCGGAATATCTTTAAGCTTCAGCGCTTCCGTGTGGTAAGCCTCAACCATATCTGGGTCTTTGCTGTCTAAAAACAGCGTGTGCTGTCCGTGAATCGGTGAGTCAATCTGGACAGTCCGGTTACCGATATTGAGAACGGCACCGTGACGATTTAACCAAGACATCCCCAATACAATGTCTATCTTCTGCCTATCCAACATAATCAGCGATGTTGGGTATATTTTTCCGCCCAAACACAAAGCTGCTCGGGATACAATCTGATTGGCAGAGATATTTCCTCCCGGTGAACGTATAAGAAAACTCGTTGTGGGAGTATTGATGGATAATTGGTGCTGATCCACGCATGTTTTGCTGATAAAATTGTGGGTTGCACCGGAACCAAAAAGTATGAGCACGGGCACGTCTTTGAGAGTAAACATGCCTTCTAACACTGGTGCTCCCTCCGGGACATCCTCAATAGCAAGATGTTGCACACTCCTGGATTGCAATGCTGTTATGTTGACTTGAGCAGGTGGCGGCATACCACCTAATGATGATGGCTGTCTGGTGTTCACCAACTTCTCCCGGCATTCCTGTCTAAAATGCCCAGAACGGTGGCAATAAGAACACGGAGCTTTCCCCGGTTCTTCGTTGACTTGCGGTTGAGAAGTTGATGTACTTGGCTGCAGCAATGATGCAACAGGTATCATTCGTTGCTGTGGCAATGGCGCTGCTTCAAGACATGATTCTTGAGCAGGAAATCTGTACGGACTTGATCTCACTGGTGCTTGCCATCTTTCATCGGATGGTGTGTGATACACCGCACGGTATTTGCGAGGAACAACTGGTGTGTCTTCTAGTACATCCTCCCGGTCCCTCTTCTCTGCTTGACACTCAAGTGTCGCTTGTTCTTGTAGCAGAGCAGCACTGATCAACTCGGCGTAACTGCCTTGATTGAACAAAGCTAACTTCTCTTTTAGTATGGCACTCAAGCCATAGAAAAAGTAGTCACACATTGCAGCTTCGCTCGTCGCATAAGCAGGAGCATATTGTGCCAGAAGGTTGAATCGTCTGACATAATCAAGGACACTCATGTCCCCCTGCTTCAGGTTTCTGAATTCTTGCTGTTGGGCCTTAATAAAACCCATAGGAATGTGACGAGCACGGAATGCTTCACGAAATTCCGTCCATTCCACTTGATGGCCTTCCGGAACGGTGGCGAGATAAGCAAACCACCAATTTCCGGCGGCTCCGTGGAGCTGTTGAGCTGCAAATAATGTCTTCTGATATTCGTCGCACTCAAACACTCCAAACTTGGACTCCATAACTCGAAGCCACTGATCAGCTTCCACTGGTTCATTGGCTTCCGTGAAAATTGGCGGTTGTGTCGCCAAGAAGTCCAAATAGGCGTTCCGAGGTGGAATGTCCTGTTGTGCACGTTGGCGTAAACCTTGTTGTCCCAAAGCTTGGAGTAGTCTGGTGTTCTCTTGACTTGACTCGACCATCTGAGCCATGATATCCGCCCATACCGTTGATGGCGGTGCCCGTGGTGGAGTCTAGTCATCATCGTCTCGGCGAGAACCTTCAGCTCTACTCGGACAATGAGTACGCACCATACTGCAAAAGCATAATTTTGAGGGGAGTCAAAACTTTATCTTAGCAGTATGTGAAAGTATGTAAAACATGAACATGCTAAAACTTTATGAAAGCATAACAAAATTTCATGTTTACACATCTTTCTAAAGCCAACATATTCAGTCCCTCATCCTGTACAGAACAGACCCTTCTATACTTAACCCAGAATTTGATCCAGTTGCTAGCATTTTCATAACTCAAGTCGAATACCAAAGTTAAAGTTAACTTCAGTATCTTTCCAACGAGTACTCACATGCCCCTAGATCATTTCTGGAACAGAAGTTATGATTGTTCAAATCTGCCAGAATTTCTGGATAAATTTTTGCCAGCACCTCCTTTGTATGTGGCTGTTTTTATCACAGTTTTACATACAAATGAAGTACAATTATGAACAAACTATGAACTACAAAATTATTGCAAGTTCCATAAACTTTCCAACGGTGTATCATATGACCCGAATTTACAGCAACATCCAGAGAAGTTTGCAGCTGCTCGGTTTTCTGAACAGTTTGCATTCATCTGGACATTCAACCAAGTTGGTGTCGGATTTGGCTCTGGAGTTCTACAGAAAAGTTGTATAGCACTTAATAACCTTTCCATAACTGTATCAAATACCTCCATTGGTTCAAGCTAATCAGAGTTACTCTCTGTTAAATCCCAGAAAAATTCCTGTCTGAACAGAGCACTCTGTCTTTGAGATCAAAAGAAACCTAACAAGTCTCTTCTTTGAAACTTAGTTCAAATGAAGAGCTCAGTAACTAATATGTGCTTTATCACATCCATTTTTAGTTTGGAAGTTAGACATGAATGATTTCTTCATAGGTAAGAATACTATCCAGTGTAGTACGGTGACGTGCACCGTAAGACATATGACGGTACTACGTTGCCTCACCAAAGGAAAACCTAACCGGATTACACCGGCATATATGTATCCTTAGGTGGCACTAAAATGATCACTCGCAAACTTGTTCTACACGCACTAAGGTTTTCGTGGTTAGTACCTACATAAAACACACTCAATCGTCAGGTCCGGCTGCACACCGAACCCAGAACCATACAGTTCGTACACCCGGCCGTCATCATTCGCCCAGGTGTTCTCAAGCCAAACACGCATTGAGCTACGTGTTCACATTACTGACCACGTGACGGGGTCTCCCAAATTGCACTACGCAAGCCAGGGAAGACGTTGCTCGAATACCCCAAACGACATGAAGAGTCGTAGAGGATACTAAAGCGAGTCGGGTTACCTGCCACCCGTGAGGCTCCACCCTTCAGCTTGTGCGCACTGGTGGACAGCGCATACGTGCACCCCCCCAAGACATAGACGTCCCGAGATGCACGATTTTCTGACATAACACATAAGTTAGCTTGCCACCTTCATATTATGCTAATAGTAGTCCTTATGTTGGCCTAGTACCATTATCTCACCGTATCCCAAATTTTTGACATAATATGATGCTCAATCCGTACTCTGTTCCCAACGCAGCTCTGATACCAGCTGTGGGGGACCACAGGACCTCGTTGGGTGGTGCCGTGTTATGCGGCACCCAACAGCACACGGGTCAATGAGCACACATCATATTACATAAATAGTTTAGCGGAAGCGTACAAGAATGTTTTACAAATAGTTATATCAGAGGAAACTACAGCGGAAGATATCACTCTCACGACTCATGTCTAAACTAGCAACAAAGAAACAGTCCAGCCCGTGGACGTTTCTTACTAGCAACACGAAGACAATCTGCAGCGGCGAGGATGCTCTTTGAGTAAGCACTCGGAGGTTCCCGAGTCTCATCGGCACCCCTTCTCATAAACATCGAGTCAATTACCTGCAAAACAACTCGGATAGCATCCGTGAGCATAACGCTCAGCAAGACTTAACCGTCACCCTAAACATGAAACTCTAATTGAGGTTATGAACCTAACATAGGATGGCAGAAGCATAATTAAACTCGCCTAAAAGTGAATCCTTACTTTCAAGTATTAATTGCAGTATTTTAAGTAACCTTGGGCACGCCACATCGGGAGTCCACAATCAAACAAGAAACGCTTTCCCCCGATGTAATTTGCTCATGGCATAAAAGAATCGAGTTTGCTCTAGCCTATTCATTGAGATCCAATACAACACTAGTATAATACTTCACATCAATATGATTAGTTCCTTTCTCATGCAAGTTCTTACTACGTCACGACTGTGAGAACAAGTATGCTCGGTCCATTTCGCGAGCGACGGTGATTCGAATCAATAACACTGGGACTACACGACACGTACGCCCGTATTCGACGTTGCCTACAACAACCATCACTGACGTCGTACGTGGCAGCCTTTCCCCCGTTTCACCCCCGCTGAATCGATCAAGTCACCCCGTACAGTAGCTACTCTCATGGTGCACCTTCCGATGTGAGATGTCATGAGAATATTCCCCACATACTGCACACCGGCCGTCCGCCTGAGGCGACCCGAAAAGTCCCAACGATAGCTTCTCGAGGTACATCGGTTTACTGGGTCCCATATAGCCAGCATGAGTCCGGTACACAACTGAAACTTGTTCAACAGGGATGCATACATATCGGTCCTTGACCGACACGGACAGGTCTACAGCACCCAGGCCCCTATGTCCTGCTGCCCCTACAACCTTCCGGTCTCAACTTTAACTTGCTAATTCATTCATGAACCAATCCCGTATGCCCCTGTTGTTTCTGAAACTGCGAGTAGCATCTCACCACTCGACTTCTACCGAACCGTACTTAAGCATGGCAGTTCTACACGGTGAAAGACACCTACCCAAAACTTCATGGGTCATTTGGTTATGCAGGAGGGGTATCAAACACTAGACCTAATGCACAGTTCAATTCTTAACCAAAAGTGAATACGAAATAAAAACTTAATAGTTGTTAAATGCAAACCGGAGCTTGCCTGTTTTGCAGGGTAGTCGTATATAACAGTTAGTGTCCTTGCAGATCCACCATTGACTCTCCGGAGCTTGATCCACTTCGATGAATCACTCCTTTGAGTCCCCTTCGTTTTGATTCCTATTGAAATGCATATGCATATGTTTCATGGAATGTAATGGAAAGAAGTTATAGAATTACTTTCTTAAGAACAGAGGTTGTGTGCAAAATCCAAGCATGGCTTGGTTTGCCTCTGTTGTGCAAAGAACAGAAATAAACTAAATTGACTTTAAGGCCTTAGCTATACACTAATCATTTTCCCTAATGATCATAATAGACAAGCTGAAAAGATTTGAGTGCAACTGAAGAACAAGAACTCCAATGGCCTCAAAACTTTTACAGCAGGTTCTATACTACCTAAGGATTTAGCTTGCCAAATTGCAGCTAATGTGGAGTCATATTATGTCCTCCACAATTCTCACAATATCTCTTATGTATCCCCACATATACATAAGTATGGAGAATAAGAACAGGGAGTTCCCGGATTCATCTTGGGCTGATAATTTACATGTGAGTTCTTGATCACATGAGAGTCATCTGGTCCAAAATTCAGCCCTTTTACTTGGGTAGTTCTCCCAGAACAATTCTTTAAGCATTTGTACTCAACAGAATTAATTCGGTAGTAATGTGCATTTTCATGCCCAACTAAGTGAACTACAATTCCATGTATGTCCCAGAGAGCTTGCCTAAATTTTCCTATGATTTTTGGAGCTATGGATTGCTCAGAACAGATTTTTGAAGTGGGAAACATGTTCTGAAAATGTTTCTGGACTCTTTTGAATATTCTGGCAAATTTTGGGGATTTTTGGATAACCCAAACTCCCCCAATAATTCTTTTTCAGAAAATCTTCAAAGAATTTTCCAGAATATAATATTGACTTTCATACAAAGCTGAGTTCATATTTGGATAGAACTCAGAGAGATGAATCCAACCCAATTGGAATCACTCAAATTGGAGTTTTCTACAGGGAGATATGAATTTCTAAAGATTGAGCTAAGTCTGGAATTATTTTCCTGTTGAAAATCCGGCTGGACCCACAGTTTTGAATTTCAGCCAATAGAAACGAAGCCACACCGGGCCACAGCACCTCAGCGCGCCAACACACGGGATCCCGGCCACACCCGATCCCGGGTTTAAAATTTGAGCTGCTGACAGGCGGGGCCCACGCTCCGTCTTCTTCCTCCGGCTTCCTCCCCGCGCCCGCGCTGCCCCTCGCCGGCCCAACGCCGGAGCTCGCCGGCTCGCCGTTTCCGGCCACCGCCTGAGCTGAAACTCGCCGCCAGGGAGTTTGTGACACCGAGGAGCACGGCTGTGGGGTTGGCTAGGGCTGCCGACGACCGGAACATGGCCGGCGACGTGCGACAGCTACTGTGAAGGTCCGGCGGCGTTGCCCAAGGTATCCAGCCCGCCAAAACCTGTGCCGACGAGCCCTACAGCACCAGCGCACCTCTAGGAGGATCGATACGTCCTCAAAGTGGCCCGGGAATGGATGGAAATGGGTTGTCACCATGCGACCGAATGGGTCCGCCGTGAACAACCCAAGAAAAGCTCAAAATTCGTCGATCTGAGGCGTTTTCATGCGCTGGATGCAAAAGGGAAAATGATCGCCGGCTAGTCTAGCTTCTACGTGCAAAGTTTGACGACCTAGGGAGGATTAGAGAGCGGGAATTTGCTGAATCCATACCGGAAGCTCGAAATGAGGTCACCGGAGCAAAACTTCGAAATTCGCTGGCGATGCTTCACGGTATGGCCTGAGCTTGGGCTGAGAGCAGCACCGCACCCGTGCGCATCCGTAGCTGTGATCGCTCGGCCGTGAAACCCCCTGTGGAGGGCTGTCCACGAGCGCCCGATCACTTTCTCGGATTAGGTCGCCGCGGCGGCGGTCGTTCTCAGGCACCGGAGGCCGCAGCTCACTTGCTCGTGGGTCAGGGAGGTGGAGGTTGAGCTCGTGGGAGTGTTTAGCAGCTCGGCGGAGGAGGAGGCGCGCCGTTTCCGTGATTTCTCCAGCAGACCGAAGCAGCGGCGGTGAGGCGCTCGGCTCTCGGTTTGTTTGCGAGGAGAAGAAGGCAACTGCGCTTTGCTTTGGCCGGGGGAGGCACGTGATCACGATGAGGACGCGGTCAGGACCGACCCCAGGGCGCCAGCGCGTGGAGACCGGCAGCAGGAGCTGTCACCGGCAAGCTGCTCGGTGGCGCTCGCGAGCTGCTCGGGAAAAGTTCCCACCAAGAGTAAAACTTAGTGAGTAAGGCTCCTCCTTTAGCTCTATGACATGTGGGTCCCACCCCACAATTCTTCCCCAAATATCTTCTCAAGCTGATCTTTTCAATCCCCAGAATGCTAAGTTTAAAAAGGTGGGCTAGAATTTGAATTCCTCAAATTCAGTTTCAATTTGCAAGACTAAATCTGAATTTGGTTAGAATTTGCAAATGCTCCTCTTTAACTCCTTTTTAAGCCCACCCTACAAATGCAAAGTTGGTGATAAAACTTTTTCCTACAAATTCCAACTATATGGCTGCATGTTTATTCAAAGTTTTTGGTCACCCCATGTGTGAACATTGAATTTCAAATCTGAATTTTAAACTTACATGCAAAGAGGTATTTAACTCCTTATTGGTTCAACACTTTTAAATAGAAAGGTGAACCTCATGTTGGATGTTCATCCAGGTATTACCTTGCATGAAGAAAAGTTTTAGCAAGTCTTTTTCATGTCTTTGCCACACATATGAACTCAAACCCTGGGTTTTTATTCATACACATTTTTGGGACTTTTACACCGAACCTCGTAAATCTTTGTGTCCCTCTCGTCGTTGTGCTCCGACCTTTGATAACCACTAGCCCCTCCGAAAAAAGAACCTCCGCGGGATGCTTCTGAGCAGACCAGGGGAAGTGTCGTAGTGAACACTTCGACATTTGGCGCACCAGGTAGGGGGGTCTTTTGGTTCTTGGAGCTGTTCATGAAGCTCACAATGGTGAACATCCAGTCTCTCGGAGGTTCTTCTCGCCCCTCGCGCCACCAGCACTAGAGGGAGCAGGAAGCATCCCCCGGTCCTAGAGCGGAACCGTCGGCGCCAGGGCCAGTCCCTACAACGACAGTGCCCGTTGCCTCCTGGCAGCCTTCGGTTGCGACGGCGTCGCAAGCACTGACCGAAGCCAATCCGGAGAGCGCGCTGCTGGCAGCATGCGTGCTCCTTCACAACCCCCCGAGCGCGGGAGCTTCCCCGTCTGCTGCCGAGCAGTGGCACAACGACATCGACCACCTGGTCGTCGCCGCCCTCAACTCGCTGTGCCACCACAGACGGCGGCTAGAAATGGTGCAGATGCCGCCCCGTACCATAACAAGGGATTACAGGACAGCGACGACCCACTAGACGGAGACGTCTAGGCTCCCCACCATAGACCTCAGAGCCAAGCTAGACCACCGCTGCCATAAGAAAGAATATGGCTGCGTCACCATCGATCGACAACGCGAGTGGTGTCACAGCCTCATGGAGGAGCATGGTACCCCATGTACCATGCCCCCCATATGCGCGGGCCAGAACCTCGTCTCCCCAGGCTCAGTCGGAGGCTGCATGGCTCTGGCTCCACACCTTCGTATGGCGGTGTGGCCGCGTAAGTTCCGGCCGCACTTGCCGGAGAAGATCGATGGGACAGTCAACCCCGTAAAGTTCCTACAGATCTACTCCACCGCCATCCTAGCTGCAGGAGGGGATGATGTCATCATGGCCAACTACTTCCCCATGGCCTTGATCGGGTCAGCCCGGTCATGTCTCATGAACTTGCCTCAGGAGTCTATAACCTCCTGGGAAGAGTTGTGCTATCAGTTCACGGCCAACTTCGGGAGTTCTTACACCCGACCGGGCTTGGAGGCTGATATCCATGTCCTGCAACAGCAACCGGGAGAGTCGCTGTGCTCCTTCATCCAGCGCTTCTCCCAGGTTAGGAACACCATCCCACACACCTCCAACGCCTCCGTCGTCGTCGCCTTCCGGCAGGGCATTCACGACAAGAAGATGCTCGAGAAGTTGGCCACGCATGACATGCAGGACGTGTCCGAGCTCTTCAGCCTGGCAGACAAGTGTGCCAGGGCTGTGGAGGGCCGCAACTGGCACACACCGTCTGGCAGGGGGAGTGAGTCTGCCAGGGAGAGCTCTGGCGGCAAGAAGAAGAAGACCGGCGGCAAGGACAAGCCGCTAGCCGGAGCCCACACTGCAGCAGCAGTAGCCGCTGCAGGGGGCCGGGGGGGGGCACACCGACAAGCGTTCGCGACAGCCGTCCGGCAGCGACGACGGCGACCAGTGGTGACCGGTCCACGACACCAAACGGCACAGCACCAGCGAGTGCTGGGAGATCCAGAAGCTGGCGGAGCGCTTCCGAGAGCTCCGACAGCAGCGCCAGGATGGCGCATCCTTCCGCCAGCGGGAGGGCAAACAAAAGGCTGACCAGGAGGTCAGCAACGACTAGGAGATGGAGTTCCAAGACGCCAAACGGGCGTTGAAGGTCATCTATGACCAAGGAGAGAGCTCCGACTCCGACCACGGTGAGCGGCGCAAGACGCTCCACGCCTAACCAGGTGTTTCCCTTTTCTGTGGTGAAGAGTAGGCAGCCCAAGGTAGGGCTACCTGGTGCCTCGGCCAATGCTTTCTCGAAGAGGGGTGACAAACCCTCCCCCCATATGGGAGGGTCCCTCCCAACCAGTACAAGTATGCCGCTCCAGGTGCATCCGCCTGGCTGCAGGGGTGGGTATCTCTACCCAGACCACAGGGCATAGGACACCTCTGTAAGTTCCACCCTTAGTGCAGTGTAGGACATTTTTTCTTTTTCTCTTTCTTGTAAGGGTGTCATAGAGACTAGGAACAGCGCTAGGAACAGCTAAAGTCCCGGAAGGGTCCAGCTACTCTTATCTGTGGCGGGTCGCTGCCTTCTTACACAGCCTGTTGCCTCCTATCGCCCGAAGGAAGCTAGAACTAAGAAAAAATGTATGTGTCCTGCGCACTCTATTTACAGTTTATGCTAGCTCATGCAAATCAACTATAAATGGCATATCCGGAGCCTGCTCTACACACTTGTCCTAGAACCTGTGCCGCTGGAAGGTTTCCTCTCCGAAAGGTTAACGCCACCGGGAGGTCCAATGTGTGTAGCCTGCTATGGCTGGTACCGCACCCATAGCATGCGCATCCTGCCTCCTCAGCGCAACGACTGAGTACTCAGGGGCCAGAAAGAGCGTGGCTATGGACAAGGGGAGTAACCGGACCCCGGACATCATCCCAATACCCTTCTTGTGTTTTCTTTCCATACCGCTCCGGCCGTGTGGCCAGTCACTTTTTCCTGCGTTGCACCATAGCAGGAGCTGTGCTATCCTCCCGTAGGCCGGTCTGCTTGAGGTACCTATGACGTACCGGGGTCCGGTGGTTGTCTCATTGCTCAGGGGCCTTATGGCGCCGAATGGCCCTCCCCTGAAAGGCTTATGCCAGCATGGGGTCCAGGGTGTGTAGTCTGCTTAGCCTTGACATGTGCCCTAAGCATGCACACTCTGCCTCCTCAGCGCTACGGCTCAGTACCGAGGAACCAGATGGCTCACACCACTGGGCAAGGTTTCAACCATATCCTGGACGACCACATCGAATTACCCAAGCCCCGTAGCTCGGTTGAGGACCGTAAGTCACAGTAATGCTACCAAACAAGGAAAAGTGACCAGAGAGCACGTCTACCCCCTTTTTCCCACCATACTTGCAGGTCCAAATAGGCCCGTGGCGTCCCAGACCTCCCAGGAGGTCCGATGCTGACACCCTGCCTCATCCAGTCTACTTGGTAGGTGCGCCCCCACTAAGTGGCCACACCTACCAGGGGGCCATCACGGTGAACCACGTAGGCAGGACATCGGACCACTTCAGCAACCAAGCAGAAGGCTCGGAGCGCCAGTTACAATAAGTTGAAGACAAGGGTCGAGCTCCCCTCGGGTCCTTGCGTCGCCTGGGACCCGGAAGGAGTGGTAGCCACACTGCCAGAGCGCCCTTGGTCCTTACGCTGCTAAGGGTCTGGAGGAACAAGCTTCGGACATTGGCAAAATGCTACCCACGTCAGCTAAGTCGTTCTGGACCTTTGCGCTATCTTGCCCTACCTTATTCACATCTACGTTTTTACAGCTTTCCTTTCAAGCTTGTGTATACTTTTGCGCACCCCACGACGTGTACATTGTTCGGTTTCTCTGTCTCGCTCTTGGCCAAAATTATGTGGTCCAGCTACAAGGAGGAAATGCACGAGGCACCTGTGTTTTCTCTAGTCCCTCTGGTTACCTTCCTGCTTGGTTCCGGTGGCGCCAGAAGGACGCCTCCCCTCTTCGGAGTGTCTAGCCAGCGGGAGGTATAGGGTGTGTAGCCTGCTTAGCTGGTCCTGGGACCTAAGCTTGCGCATCTTGCCTCTTCCAGCGCAGCATCCGAGTGCGGGGGGCCCAAATGGCACACCACCCCGGGAAGGACGGTAACCAGGGTCCGGACACTACTACACCGTATTGCCTAGGTCCTGTAGCTTAGCAGAGGACCATAAGCCATAATGGAGCTATCAAGCAGGGAAAATACAACTACATGACACGGTTACCCCTTTCTCCTAGTGTATGTGCAGGCCACAGGGCTCTGGTCTGAAGGGTTTATCCTGGGCACTAGATTTCTCAGAGGGGCCACCCTCGGACCACCAAAGATGGCCTCTCCCGAAGGCTCCGGAGCTCGTGTCTTGCGCTATCGCTCGTCTGTTGGGGGGCCATCACAATTGGTCAAACCAAGCAAGTGGGCCGGATCCCGGCAGCATGCAAGAGGAAGTGGGTACACATCTACAGCAAGCAAAAAGGAAACATCAACCACTTTGGCAACTCAAAGAGCCTTTGGTCCTTGCGGCATCAAGGACCAGGGGGCCTCATGAAATCTAAAAGTGGTCCTTCCTGCCGGACCCTGCGCCAAGTGACTGATGGATGGAAGACCAACAGAAGGATTTTTTCATTCATCAACACAAAAATACAAGTAAAGACAATGAAAGACTTGAAACAGAGATACTTTCACTGATAATGAAGTTCTGGCGTACAAAAGAGGATACAATACAACTAAGGAACTCAGCAGCTACAAGTCGAGTAGTCTTCTGCTCCGTGGCCTGCTTGGTTGTCCCCCGAGCCGATCTTTGCGCAGTGAGACGGTCACCTGCTATTAGACCGAGGTCGGCGGCAATGCACGCTTGACCGAGACAACGATGACATCCCATCCAGTGTTGCATGGACCAAATGCCATCAGGTCGGCAGCAATGCATGCTAGATTGAGGCAACAGTGACATTCAGTGTCGTGTGGGCAAAATCGCCATCTATGGCAGTTTTCATTGTCTACCACAGTACTTGGAGGAAGGCTTGATGACTCTGGACCTAACCTTCCTCCGGTACCGGTAGGCAGCCCTTCTTGACACTGGTGTAGGGGTTCACAGCGAGTCGAGGACCCTGTCCCCGACGACCTCCCCTACCGCCGGCGCACCATCAGGATGGCTTGTGCCTCTATCCAAGGCCGTCAAGGAGAGGGATGCACCAGCGAACTTCACCGAAGGCCGCACACATACGAACATCTCACAGAAGTAGACGAAGACAGCTACCAGTCAGAAAGCATCTGGTGGGTGAGAGTGCCTGGAAGCAGTGGCTCCCAGCGCGCAGGAGGAGAACAAAGGACACATGGTGAGGAGGGGTGCCATCCAACACTGCAAGGCCTCCTTTTATACCCAACCACAGCCTCTGGCAGCACAAAAGGGACGGCGATTGGGTTGCCACCACTGCACGCCGTGGGCTGTTCGCCTCCTCCAACAAATGATCGGATCCTGGTCCACCCGTCAGACACTAGGGGTTGGGAGGATAACCCCTCGGGAACGCCCGACGGTTCCCGAGGAGGGCGGTGCGACTGACTCATCGGTTGCCACAGTAAATAACCCGAGGCAACTCCTCGAGCATGCTGCCTTAGCACTCGCCAATGACAGGTAGGGCCCAGGTCCACTAGTCAGGCACTGGCGGGTCAAGCGAGTAAAACTTGGGAACACCCGGTGGTTCCCGAGGAAAGCAGCACTGTACTCCTACAGTTTACGGGCGGTCGCAGTAATTGCCCCGAGGCAACCCCTCGGCTGCCTCGCCGTGACCGATCAAATCAGAGTGAACACGATGATGCGCTGCCGCTTTGACTGGGTGCGCCTACTACACCTAAGACAAGCAACCTCTTCATCTCCCAAGTACGACACTCATCCACTTCACGAAAATCCCACCACCACGCGAGAAAGATGGGGGCCCCACCTGCGGGCTCAATGGCTCCCTCGAGATGGGCCTGGGGGCCACTATCGGTACCATGTAGACTAGGTACACCCGCGTAGTGGGTGAAAGATAGCCTGGACCCTGCCTCCCTCCTGGGATGGGCCCCATCATAAGCCACGTCCTCTGACCCCCATGGACAGCCTTGGGGCTGCCACGTGAGCCTGGAGCTGACACGTGCCCTGAGTCTCGAGCCCGACCACCTGCTAAGGAGGGCTCCGAGGCTGCAACGTGTCTTCAGGCTCTGAGCCTGATTACCGGCCGAGGGTGGCTCCGGAGCCGCCATGTGTCCAGTGGTGACGGGTCCGACCTTCTGCCAGGAAGGGCTCCGGAGCTGTCAAGTGTCTGGAACCTCCGCGCCACGCCCCATGCCGGAGAGAGCTCCAGAGGTTCCACGTGTCCTACGGCTCCGGACCCGACCTCCAGCATGGGAGGTCTCCGGTGCTGCCACGTGGGCTACGACTCCAGGTGCCTCTTCCCGCCAAGGAGAGCTCCGGTGGTGCCACATGTCCTATGGCTCCAGGCCCAACCTCCGGCATGGGAGGACCCCAGTGCTGCCACGTGTCCAACGACTCTGGACCCCTCACTACTCTGTAAGATAGCTCCGGTGGAGACGCGTGTCCCGGGGGCCAGCCATCCGGACGCCGTGCCGATGAGAAATGGACAGATGCCAAGGAGTAAAGAGGAAGGTGAGTTCTAAGGCCGTGCATTCAAGGTTCGCGCCTTCCCCAGAAGCATGGTGTGCGGCGTACGCCTCTGTCCTTTGTCTGCTCACCATTACGGTGAAAGACAGGGCGGCGAGGCGTGATGGCACAACAGTTCCGCCCCCGGCGCTGAGGTGACATGGTGACAAGACAGGCACCACATCATCACGTGCAACCCGGTCAGAGGCGTCCAGCGGGACAGGCGGCGCGCCTTAACTCCATCGACAGTAACAATGCATATAGCTATAAATGCCTAGCTCATGTATAGGGCACAGATAACCGCGGGGCCACCTGTCGGGCCCTGGGACACCTTGTAACTGCCCGACCTTGGACTATAAAAGGACCAGGGCAGCCTCCGGGCAAAGGGTTCGCAATCTCACACACTCACACGTGGGTTCGCACTCAGATCCCTCTAGCTCCCGGTTCGCAACCCAGCCAACTCACTCTCTCACACGCGGAAGCAATACAACAAGAACTCCCGTGGACGTAGGGTATTACGCTCCGGCGGCCCGAACCGCGTAAATCTTCGTGTCCCTCTCGCCGTTGTGCTCTGACCTTCGATAACCACTAGCCCCTCTGAAAAAAACCTCCGTGGGCTGCTTCCGAGCAGACCGGGGGAAGTGTCGTAGCGAACACTTCTACAGGTATGCCAACTTGTTTAATCATTTTCTCAAACCTTTCCTTACGAGCTTGTGAACTCTTTATATATTTGACACTCTCTCTAATGTTACTCACAACAGAACTAATGGCACTAAAACCTTCTTGCAGTATTTGGTTAAGAACATGTGCAGCACATCGACAATGAAATATTTTACCTTTTTGAAACAGCAGCCCCTTAGAGACAGGATTTTCTCGCAATGCTTTCATAAAGGAATCATTGACACTTGCATTGTCTAGTGTAACTAAAAAAATCCTGTATTCAATGTTCCAATCATAAAAAGTGCTCGTAGCATTGCATTGAACATTGCTTTACCATCATGTGGAGTTTCAACCAAAGCAAATTTTATGATCCTGGTGATGTGAACTTCTTTGTTGATGGTTTATTCTTATGCTTGGCCTCCATACTTAAGACCTGCAAAACAAAGCATGTAGAACACAGGCTTCTATTAATGTAAGGCTAGCTATCGATTTTTCTACTTTGAATATAGAATATTTCTTTTCACATGGTTCAAATGGTTTATGTGAGTGCAGGTACTATAATCAAGTGTTAGACATGGATCAAAATTTGAAATAGTCATTCTGTCCAAACAAGGCATTGCAGGCCTGCATTGCCTCTTTAACACTGCCATGATAACTATATCTCACATTACGGTAGGGAAATTATGAAACGAAAAATCTGCATCCGTCATCTATGCTGAATGAAAAATGCCTTTTGCCTCAAGTTTAGCACTTTACCTCTGTCAAAATTGACCCAATTGATATTTAAGCTTAGATATCATGCTTGTCTTCAGGTAGCAAGTGTAAAATCCCCAAAAAGTGGTAGCAAGAAAAATTCAGCTCATGTACACTTAGGAAAAATGAGGGGAATTAAAACTTTGAATTATAACGATGTGAGTTCAAAGTTGTGAATCAAACTTCCCAAAAACTTCCAAACATGGAGATCTAAATGCACAGCTTGGATCTTCATAGTCCAAATATTCACCCTTCCAAATTTCAGCTCATTTGGAGGAGTTTCAATATTTGTTTGGGATTAAAAGGAGAAGCCCTCTAATCTGAATTTAAAATTCAGTTTCAAATTCCAACTCCCTCAATTTGCAAATTTGGTTCCACAAATGTGTTCTTCACATTTGAATGGGCATCCATGCCAAAATTCAGAAATATTCGAGTTGGTTTGCTATGTTTTTGGAGCAAGGCAAAATGGAGTATTCAAATTCATTTCAAATTCAAATGATCAAACACAATTCAAATTCTACACCAGAATTCAAACCATTTGAATTCAGCAAGTTCAAACCTTGACTTTGGAGTGAAATAAAGCATTTAAGTCTGAGTTGCTGGATGAAAAATATCAGTAGAAAAGTTAATTAAACTGAGAGGGGGTGTGACCCACATGTCAGCCACACAGTTTCCTTTTTCCTCTCTGTTTTCACCCTCGGTTGATCATCAGCGCGCCACCGAGCTGCTTGCCTCGACATGCTCCCGAAGCAACTCGTACGTGGGTGATAAAACAGCAGCGCAGTCTCCATTCTCTTCTCTGCCTTCAACCGAAGCCTCCTCAGTCCCAGCTGCTCGAGAGCTCACGGGAGAAACCAGCAACCCTCAGTGCTCGCTGTTCAGCAGCCTTCCACCCCCTAGCACCGGTTGATCGCCCCAGGAGCTGCGCCAGAGACCCCTCAACATGCTCCACCACTCCTCAGCTCGTCCCCGGCCTCCCCTCGCTGTGCCCGAGCCGTTCCTCGCCGGAAGAAAGCAGAGCACCGTCGCCCCTCACTGCTCCTCGCGTTCCAGCACCTCCAACGCCTCTCCCGCACGTCCAGCACCTTTCTAAGGTGCGCCAAGGTGTGTAGATCATTCTACCGCAGTCCCCTTGCCCTTCCCCGTCGCCGGCTCGCCGGAATTCGGGTTTTGGCGCCGGTACACGTGAAGAACCGACCCACACCGAAACTGGAAATTCGTCCAACGTGGTTGATCATCGGTTCTACAATTCAAGCCATAGAAACTAGTGAACCTAGCGCCCTCTCATACCAAAGCACGGGTTAAACCAGCCATCCCACGCCCCGGGCGACGAGAAATCACCGGCGGCGGCAAAAACGGGTCGGTCCTCCGGTGAACCCTATTTTCCGGCCGTTTGCTGCAAGGTTTAGCATGCGTTCCATGTTCCCCGATCATTGGTGATGCTTTAGGGCAAGGTAGCTCGCCAGGAGAAGCTTCAGACGTGCCAGAACGCATTGATGCCGAGCTCCCGAGCCGCCTCACCGGTGCCGACCTGTTTTCGGCCGTTTTCATGCGCGGAAACCTTGCCCGGCAGCTGCGCCATGTTACCAGGAGCATGTAGGGCAAAACCGGAGCTAATTTGGTGGAGAAATGAGGGAGAACGAGCCATGCCACGATCTGTACTGGTGTGCACGCGCGTCTCTGGCGGGAGGTTGAAGAAGTACCTGACGAGTGGGCCCCCCTGTTAAGTCTCTGTGTAGGTTTCAAACAGAGAGCTATTCAAGTTTGAAAAATCCATAACTTTGTGTAGACTACTCCAAAAAGGGTGAGACCAATTTTGTTTGAATCCTTAGGAGGAGTACTTCACAGAGGAATAAATTGCTTGCTATGAAAATGCCCAGGAATTGCTGTAGAATTGTTTTTATTAAATCATTTAGGGATTTATTACAGGAGCAATTCTTTATGAAATATTCCCAAATTTGGAAAGAAAATCCATTTCATAGTAAATGATCTCCAGTAAAAAATAGAGCTTAATTGGAGTTCATTTGCTAGGTCAAATTGTCTTCCCAAGTTCAGAATTTATTTGAAAATTCAAATTTAAACAGAAACTTTTCAGAACTCCTGTCCAACTTCAAAAATTCATATCTCTCTGTTGGTAGCTCCAAAAATTGTGAAACAAATTTTGTTAGAACCATGGAGATTTGTCCTAATCAGTTCTTTTACTTTTAGCTATGTAAAGCTCCTGATTTGGGCTCAAAATTCAGAGAAGACTTGTGCTTGTGGGAGTTCTGGAGACCACAATGCGCAATGACATTTCTCCAAATTTTGCTCAGGTCATCCTTAGAGGCTCTAGTCTTCACTGTAAAAATCCCAAAGCCAATTAAGGATCCTAAATAGCAGTAGCTATGAATAGAAGTTTACTTCTTATAAGTCTTAAATACTTATACATATATTTTGTTACATTTCATAATAGTGACCGAAGTTGAGGATACGCCGGAGCCTTTGGACGTCCTCCCACCAGAAGCTAACTTCCCCTTTAACTCGCAACCAGGCAAGCCCCGGTTTGCACTTAAGTACCTTTTATAAAGTTTTTCATTTGTATCACTTATGTCTAGGTTGAAGTGTATGCATTAGAGTTAGGGTGATTGAAACCCCACTTGCATAGCCCTTTTAACTCCTATAAAGGGTTGGGTAGTTTACAAAATCGACGAGTAGAGAATGCCATGCTAATGTTTAGGATCTCGGTAGAAGTCGAGTGGTTGGAAGCTACTCGCGAGATAGTATTTATCACACGGAAGGAGAAGAGGTAGAAAATGGCTTGAGTTATGAAAATGAGACCCAGCAGGGGGGATAGGATGCAGTGAGCAGAGGTCTCACGTGCTTAGCCCTGTTGGTGTCGGTTGAGGACCGTCCATGTGCGGCCCTGCTGGACAAGTATCGAACAGTACTGGATGCATACTGGCATATGGGGACCAGGAAACCGATGTAATTGGTTAACCTGGGTGTCGAGTCTTACCCAACCGTAAATAGGAGTGGGTTGAGGGTAGCAAGGTGTAAATCTGCCGGTGGGCACAGTCACGCTCCACGCGGGGACCTCCTACCCGTTACGGATGGACCGGTTTGGCATTTGGGTTGCCTTTGAAAGGTTGTTGCATACAACAGAGTAGGAAAGGGTGTGGAATCACGCTTCTGAAAGTGGGTGTATGTGACGTGTTATCCGGGTGTGTCTTGATTGCAATCACCGTCCCTCACGGTTATTTGAGTACCCTCTTGTTCACTGCGCTGTGACGTAGTAAGAAGTGAAATAAGCCAAGTGAATATGCCGTATTGAACTATTAATGTCTTGAAACATTGTATGCTGTAGTTATAGAGCTAATTAAGTTTATATTCCACTTTGGGCATCACCACATCGGAGGAAAGCGTTTCTTGTTTAATTGTGGACTTCCGATGTGATGGCTGCCTAAGGCTCATTAAACTGTTGCTATAAAACTGAAAGTAAGTGTAACGGCTCTGATACCACGCTGAGACGGCCCCACAGGACCTCGTCGGGTGGTGCCGTGTTATGCGGCCCCCAATAGCACACGGGTTGCAGAAACACATCATATTACATAAATAGATTAGCGGAAGCGTACAAGAATGTTTTACAAATAGTTATATCAGAGTAAACTACAGCGGAAGACTATCACTCTCACGACTCATATCTAAACTAGCAACAAAGAAACGGTCCAGCCCGCGGACATTTCTTACTAGCAACACGAAGTCAATCTGCAGCGGCGAGGATGCTCTTAGAGTAAGCACTCGGAGGTTCCCGAGTCTCATCGGCACCCCTTCTCATAATCAGCGAGTCAATTACCTGCAAAACAACTCGGATAGCATCCGTGAGCATAACGCTCAGCAAGACTTAACCGTCACACTAAACATGAAACTCTAAGTGAGGTTATGAACCTAACATAGGATGGCATAAGCATAATTAACTCGCCTAAAAGTGAATCCTTACTTTCAGGTATTAATTGCAGCATTTTAAGTAACCCTGGGCACGCTACATCGGGAGTCCACAATCAAACAAGAAACGCTTTCCCCCGATGTAAATTGCTCATGGCATAAAAGAATCGAGTTTGCACTAGCCTATTCATTGAGATCCAATACAACACTAGTATAATACTTCACATCAATATGATTAGTTCCTTTCTCATGCAAGTTCTTACTACGTCACGACTGTGAGAACAAGTATGCTCGGTCCATTCCGCGAGCGACGGTGATTCGAATCAATAACACCCGGACTACAAGACACGTACGCCCGTACTCGACGTTGCCTACAGCAACCATCACTGGCGCCGTACGTGGCAGCCTTTCCCCCGTTTCACCCCCGCTGAATCGATCAAGTCGCCCCGTACAGTAGCTACTCTCATGGTGCACCTTCCGACGTGAGATGTCATGAGAGTATTCCCCACATACTGCACACCGGCCGTCCTCCTGAGGCGACCCGAAAAGTCCCAACGACAGCTTCCCGAGGTACATCGGTTTACTGGGTCCCATATAGCCAGCATGAGTCCGGTACACAACTCAAACTTGTCCAACAGGGCCGCATACGGATCGGTCCTTGACCGACCCGGACAGGTCTACAGCACCCAGGCCCCTATGTCCTGCTGCTCCTACAACCTTCCGGTCTCAAATTTAACTTGCTAATTCAATTACGAACCAATCCCGTATGCCCCTGTTGTTCCTAAATATGCGAGTAGCATCTCACCACTCGACTTCTACCGAACCGTACTTAAGCATGGCAGTTCTACACGGTGAAAGACACCTACCCAATACTCCATGGGTCATTTGGCTATGCAAGAGGAGTATCAAACACTAGACCTAATGCACAGTTCAAATCTTAACCAAAGGTGAATACAAAATAAAAACTTAACAGCTGTTAAATGCAAACCGGAGCTTGCCTGTTTTGCAGGGTAGTCGTATATAAGCAGTTAGTATCCTTGCAGATCCACCCTTGACTCTCCGGAGCTTGATCCACTTTGATGAATCACTCCTTTGAGTCCCCTTCGTTGTGGTTCCTATTGAAATGCATATGCATATGTTTCATGGACTGTAATGGAAAGAAGTTATAGAATTACTTTCTTAAGAACAGAGGTTGTGTGGAAAAGCCAAGCATGGCTTGGTTTGCCTCTGTTGTGCAAAGAACAGAAATAAACTAAATTGACCTTATGGCCTTAGCTATACCGTAACCATTTTCCTTAATGAACCTAATAGAGAAGCTGAAACGATTTGAGTGCAACTGAAGAACAAGAACTCCAATGGCCTCAAAACTTTTACAGCAGGTTCTATACTATCTGAGGATTTAGCTTGCCAAATTGTAGCTAATGTGGAGTCATATTATGCCCTCCCTAATTCTCACAATATCTCTTATGTATTCCCACATATACACAAGTATGGAGAATAAGAACAGGGAGTTCAAGGACTCATCTTGGGCTGATAATTTACATATGAGTTCTTGATCACATGAGAGTAACCTGGTCCAAAATCCAGCCCTTTTACTTGAGTAGTTCTTCCAGAACAATTCTTTAAGCATTTGTGGTCAAAAGAATTAATTCTGAAGTAATGTGCATTTTCATGCCCAACTAAGTGAACTAAAATTCCAAGTATGTCCCAGATATCTTGTCTAAATTTTCCTATGATTTTTGGAGCTATGGATTGCTCAGAACAGATTTTTGGAAGTGGGAAACATTTTCTGAAAATGTTTCTGGACTCTTATGAACACAGCAGATTGTTTTTAGCAAATTCCTTCTCAAATGATCTTCAAATGAGCTGAAAATTTGCTAGAAGGTCAACGATATGATAAAGAATATTCTGGCAAAATTTGGGTATTTTTGGATTACCCAAACTCCCTCAATAATTCTTTTTCAGAAAACCTTCCAAGAATTTTCCAGAATTAAATAATTCGTTTCATACAAATTGGGTTGTATATTTGGACAGGTCTATTCAATATGAATCCAACCCAATTTGAATCACTTAATTTGGGGATTCCTAGCAAGAGTTATGAGGTTCTAAAGTTTGGGGAAAAATTCTGAAATTGACCTCTGTTTATTTTCCCATTTTCAGAGACATAAGGAATTAACACCACATTTGGCCATGCAAATGAGGTGCAATGCTTCTGAAAATTTTACTGGAGTTCAAGTATTTTCAGAAGACTCTCCTGCCCAAATTGGGGATTTTCCAATACATAGAACTCCTGGAAAAATTCCCACAAGCTTTTCCATCTATGAATTAATGAGCCAAAACCAGGGGTTTTCATAATTATTGGGTTGTACCTCTGGATAGTACTCTCTTAGAGGAATCCAACAAAATTTATCTCACTATTTTTGGAGCTACCTACACCAAGTTATGCATTTTACAAGTTTGCACAACTCTCTGTTTGATTTTAAACAGCACAGTCACACGTGGGGCCCACGGGTCAGGTGCTTCTTCAACCTCCCGCCAGAGCCCGCGGGTGCACACCGGCAGAGAACTTGGCATGGCTCGTTCTCCCTCATTTCTCCACCAAATGAGCTCCGGTTTCGCCCTACATGCTCCTGGGAACGTGGCGCAGCTGCCGGGCAAGGTTTCCCCGCGTGAAAACGGCTGTAGGTGGGTCGGCTCCGGCGGGGCGGCTCGGGAGCTCGACATGGACGCGTTCCAGCGTGTCCAAGGCATCTCCCGGTAAGCTACGATGTCCTACAGCATCCCTATGGTTCTAGGAACATGGAACGGAGGTCAGATCGTGCAGGAAGTGGCTGCAACCTAGTCGTCACCGTGGACCGTGGCAGTTTTGGCCACCGGCGACGATTTCTCGTCGCCCGGGGCATAGGAGGGTCGGTTTCCTTTGGTTTTCGGCGTGCGAGGGCTCTAGGGCATCTAGTTGCCGTGGTTTGATTTGTAGGAGGTATGATCAATCGGTTTGGGAGAATTTCACGAATTAAACACAGGTTGTTCTATACGTGCGCTGGTGCCAAAAATCGAATTCCGGCGAGCCGGCGTCGGGGGAGAGAAAGAGGATGACGGGATGAGGATCAGTACCTCCTGGCGCACCTCTGTGACCTCTTGAGCCTGCCGGAGAGGCGCTGGTTTAGTTTGCGAGGAGGAGAAAGCAATTGTGCCTTGCTTCTGCCGGGGGGGGGGCACGTTATCACGTTGGGGGCGCGGCCAAGACCGACCCCAGGGCGCCAGCGCGTGGAGACCGGCAGCAGGAGCTGTCACCGGCAAGCTGCTCGGTGGCACTCGCAAGCTGCTCGGGAAAAGTTCCCACCGAGAGCAAAACTTAGGGAGTAAGTCTCCTCCTTTAGCTCTATGACCTGTGGGTCCCACCCCCCATTTCTTCACCAAATATCTTCTCAAGCTGATCTTTTCACTCCCCAAAATGCTAAGTTTTTAAAAAGGTGGGCTAGAATTTGAATTCTTCAAATTCAGTTTGAATTTGCAAGACTAAATCTGAATTTGGTTTAGAATTTGCAATTTCTTCTCTTTAGCTCTCCTTTGAGCCCACCCTACAATTGAAAAGTTGGTGATAACCTTTTCCCTAAAAACTCAACTATATGGCTGCATGTTAATTCAAAGTTTTTTGGGTCACCATATGTGTGAACTTTGAATTTTCAAATCTGAATTTTAAACTCACATGCAAAGAGGTATTTAACTCCTTATTGGTCGAACACTTTTAAGTAAAAAGGTGAACCTCATGTTGGATGTTCATCCATGTATTACCTTGCATGATGAAAAGTTTTAGCAAGTCCCATTTTTCATGTCTTTGCCACACATATGAACTCAAACTTTAGTTTTTATTCATACACATTTTTGGGACTTTTACAGTAAGATCAACATGTAGGCGTGTCTTTATTACAAAGTCCTTTTTCCTATCTTACACATCCTTGCATGTAGAGTTTCATGCCTAGGGTTGACGGTTAAGACTTGCTGAGCCTTCGTGCTCACGGTTGCAATATTTGAGCTGTGTGCAGGTGAGAGTTATGAGGAAGGTTCCGAGGACAAGGCGATTCCCCCGTGGGGGTACACGGCGAGCTGGAGCCCTGCACACCGCCGTGATCTCCTGTTAATTGCTGCTAGTGTGTAGCGTCCCCGGGCTGGACGGCTGCACTTTTGCATAGTCAGGATGACAGGCTACTAATGTACATTACTTCAGCTGTATAGTTATATTTTGTAAAAGACTTCCGCTGCTTTATGTCAAATAAAAGTGTGTATGTTGTTCTTTAATCTTTTCGTCTGTGCTGTTGGGTGCCGCATCGCACGGCACCACCCTATGCGATCCTGGAGTGGGTGAGCCACGGGGTGGTCCCCACATACGTGGTATCTGAGCCGCATTGGGAATAGCACGCTCGAAAAGAGCCTATTTTGAAAATTTAGAAGTAGTCGAGTGAGGATTAGTCACTAAGCCCACGTAAGGTCTATGATAGTAGTAGTCATTAAGGTGGAAATACTAACATACTTGTTATACATTCTGTAATGACGCTCCGACGTCAGGTAAGAGGTAAGGTACGCCACCGCAGGCGGATCAATTGCGGTATCTCGCCATACGAGTAATGGTATGGAAGGTTATACCGTGGCTTGGCACTGTAGTTAATATGAGTCTCTGAACCTCTCCATGGTTCTGAGAGCATATGAAAACGCTGATCTCCAGCGTGCTTTAGGCAAAAGTGGGAATACCCCATCGTGTTGTAAGCAACACGATAGTATGCAACTCTTGAACGTTCAATGTTCAAAGGGCCATAAGCAGCGCTCGCCATCAGTGTGCCTCAACGGTCATGAGGCAGTAGGTGGTATCCATTGGGTTGATAAAATTTCCAACCGTGACGACCCGTTCGCGCTCTACCCAGATTCCCCGTCGTGTGGTGTGAAAATACGACCATGTACCTTGAGACGTGGCTTGACTCAAGGACGATCCGTATGGTAATGATACGGACCGTATGCTTTTAACTATGATATGGAACTGCCTGAAATGCTAAAACCTTTGTGTGCACCATTATTGTGTGTTTTTCTGCAGGTACACTAACCACGTTAGTGCATGACGTATAGAAACCGTTTATGAGTGACGTCTTTAGTTCCACCATTTGACACGTATAAGCCGGAATACCGGTTTAGGATTTTTCTTTGGTGAGAAAACGTAGTACCGACTGCATAAAAGTTTATTTTTAAAGAAAAGAATCACAATGATGTTTAGGAATTCATTTAGGGGTTAGTAAACTCTTATATTGAACTAAGAGTCAATTGGGAGTATAGGTTCAATCTCAAAAGCTTAGGAATAATCTCCCCTGGTTTCGGCAGAAATGTTGCTGAATTTTTAACAGGGCATAACTTAATATTGGTTGAACCAATGGAGGTGTGGGATACTTTTATGGAAATGTTTAGAAGTCCTCTACAACTTTTCTGTGGAGCTCCAGAACAAAATCTCCCTCCCAATAGGTGGAAATCTCAGATGAGTAGGTACTGCCAAGAAACAGGGCAGACCAAAAATGCTCTCTGAAAATTTTCTGTATTTCAACCACAACTTCCTGTAGAAAAATTTCTAAGGGTCAAGTAAGACATCGTTGGAAAGTGCAGGAGATGTGCTACAACTTTGTTGTTGAACACTAGTCCAGATTTTGCCTCTATAGAGGTCAAAACTGTTGAATTATCTAGACTGGTCAGCTGGACCAGAAGCTGGACAGTGAGCACCATGTTGAAGTGTTTCCACCAAAACACTTAGTTCACCGTTCGACGTCCAGTGGCTGTTGTAAAACAGCGAGTTGGAGTCGAAAAGTTTTTGCATTCAACGTATCATTTCGAGCGAGTACATGTTTGGGTCCCGTACAATAGCGAGGAATTACGCATGCTAACACACTTAACATCCCGTGGTGACCCCGATGGTCGAAATGAACTTTTAACCCATAAAGTTCAATACTCTGGAACTCGATCGTGTGACACGGTCCAGGGATGTATATGTTGCTGACGCGACCCGCTCAACCGAGACAGGCCACTCGCCCGGGAATCGCATTGGGTGGTGCCGTGTTGTGCGGCACCCAACGGCACACATACAAGGAACAATGTATTACATAAAACAATAGCCGAAGCTTACAAATTTTTCTTTGTAAATAATTTACATCAAATAGCTACAGCGGAAGTCTATAACAACTCACGTCGAATAACTAAGAGCACTCGAGATGAAGTCCAGCCCGCGGACTCCTCTCGCTAGCAACACGAAGACAAGCAGCAGCGGCTGGGTTCTCCATGTGTTACCTGACTCGGAAGTCTCCGAGTCTCACCGGACAACCTCCATCTTAGCATCGATGTTAACCTGCAAAACCACTTATATAGCAAGCGTGAGCACATAGGCTCAGCAAGACTGATCCGTCTCTCCTAAACAAGAAACTCTACATGCACGACGGTTGAAATTGGGTTAGCTAGATTTGCATAAAGGACTCGCCTACAGTTGATCCTTAACTTTCAGATTTTAAGCCTCATTGTGCAGACCTTGAGCCGAAAAGCATCGCAACTCCACAATCAAACAAGAAACGCTTTGTTGCGATGCCCCTTGCACAAAGTGAAAGTAAAGTTTAATGAGCCTATCTCTAATTTAATCATGGTTGCAATACAAGTTATAGCACAGCCTTATCAAGTTCAAAAGAATAACCAGTTCAGTTCTTACTACGTCAAGACGCAGTTGGCAAGTATGCTCATATAACCTCGAGCGACGGTGATTCGAATCAGTACACGCCTGGACTACACGACACGTACACCCGTACTCCGAGTTGCCGGCAGCAACCTCGACTGACGTTGTACGCGGCCACCTTTCCCAAGATCTTCCACATTGGACGCAGTCCAACTGCCCCGAGTACGCAAGCTCCCTCAAGGTACATACCCGCAGTGGTATGTTCTTAAGCGAAGTACCTCCTGCTACCCTGACGCCGAAAGCCTAAGGCAGTTGGAAAAGTTCTACTATGGATCTCCCAAGGTACATCGGTTTCCTGGGTCCCATATAGCCAGTATGCGCCCGGTACACAACACAAACTTGTCCAACAGGGCCAAGCACGGACGGGCCTTAACCGACACAGGCAGGGCTATGCACGCACGGCCTGCAACCTGCTGCACCTAAACCTCCCTGCCCGGACTCCATTTCTTATGTGCGAACTTTCCTCATCTTTTCTAATTCGGACCCGTTCCGAGTAAACCAGCCCTAAACTCGCGAGTAGCTTCCAACTACTCGACTTCTACCGGACCTTTCCTACTAACATTTAGCGTAGCCAAATCCACTCGAGGAGGTGCTATTCTACCCTTTTTGTCTTAGGTATTTCTGGTCGTGCAAGTGGGGTTTTCAATATCATCTAGACTTACTGCAATCAATGATGTAAAGCTATGATCTCTACAAATGAAAATGCTTTATAAAACTGTTCAAATGCAAACCGGGGCTTGCCTGTTTTGCAGGTGACTAAGGTTACAATCAGTTAGTGACGATCACTTGGAGCTTGATCACTTGCTTTCCTTCCTCCTTGATCTTCACTTTAAGTCCACCTCACGTTCTTCACGTAGATGCTACACGATATGATCATGCATACGTATTTAATTAAAAAGCTTTTGCTAATAAGATCTAATGACAGTTTTTAAAACTGGAACTCTGTTCAGGAATTTAAAATGACACTGGTGCTAGTGGTTTGGGTTGGGCTTAAACACTAAGATCAAATGTTAAGTGCTTTTCCCACTTAAGTGTTGATCACCTTAATATGTTATCTAAGACAGTGGTGATCCAGAGCTCCAATGGATCTGGGAATTTCATGTGAGTTCCTTGTCACGAGAAAGTGCTCTGGACCAAAATTTAGAACTTTTTATGGAGTGGTTTATTCAGAATAGTTCTCTAAGTGTTTAGCCAAAGATGAATTAATTTTGAGGTAACACCCATGTTCATGTCAAACTTAGTGAACCACAATTTCAATTATAGTTCTCAGAGTCTACAGGAATTTTCCTAGGATTTTTGGAGCTAGGAATTTCCCAGAACTGAATTTACAAGTTTTGAAAATTCTCTGAAAATGTTTCTGTATTCATTTGAATACAGGAACATACAATCTGAATTACCCTGATCAATTCAACTCCAAATGAGCTGAAACTTTTACAGGTCTAATAACACCCTAAAGAATATTCTGGCAAAATTTGAGGATTTTTGGATAAACCAAACTCCCTCTAAAATTCTTTTGCTGAAAAGCTTTAAAGAATTTTCCAGAATTAAATAAAGACTTTCATACAAATTGGGTTGCATATTTGGATAGAGTTTGTCAATCTGAATCTAAACCAATTTGAATCACTAAGTTTGGAGGTTCCTAGCAAAAGTTATGCTCTTTTAAAGTTTGGGGAAAAATCTGGAATGTGAATAAATCCGGGAAAAAGTTTAAACCTTACTGTGGGACCAGGGGCACGTGTCTGCTGCCGGGAGCGTGCCACACGGGGTCACAGGGTCATTTCCCGCGCTGTTACAATTGATCCCGCGCCACAGAATATCCAGCCCACTGTTGCCGTGCGACTGACGCGTGGGGCTGGTAGCACCTTCGTCTACCTCCCGCCCCCGCGCTTCTGCGCTGCCGGGCTCGCCGGAGAAGCTCCGGGATCAGTCGTCCGACCACCCCTGACGATGAAACTCACCGCCAGCCCCTAATTCAACGCGAGGAACATGCTGATGGGGTTTTCTCGAGCTGGCAGGGCCCCCAAACTAGCCCGCGACGGTGCAACGGTTCGGACGAAGTCTGGCGACGTCGCCCCGACGCCCTAAGCCTTCTAGGCTCCGGTTTCCAAGCTCTGAAGCACCGGCGGACGCTAGGGATCATCGACGTGTAAAGGAAATGGCTCGGAGATGGCTCTAACTTAGGGTTCACCGTGCACCCGACGGTCTCTACCACAACCGCCGTTAGAAAGATCGAAATCACATCGTGCAGAGCGGGTTTCTAGCTAGGTTCCAAAAGGAAAGTTGTTGCTAAGCAAGTCTACGTCCCGTGTGTGCAATTTGAAATGCTCAAAACGAATATAACTCGAGAATTTCACGGATTCATACCCGCGGGTCAGTTTTCACCGGCCGGAGGAGATTTCCGAAATTCGTCGACCAGAGGCGAAGACATGCTTTGTGCTTCGGGTGGAAGCTGCACGGAGTTCCTGCGCGTCCAAAAGTGGCCTCGCTTGGTCGTGACAAGCTCTGTAGGAGGCTGTCCACGGGAGCACACCGCTGCTGTTGTGTGACGGCCGCCGCGGGAACCCGCCGTTCTCGGTGCAGAGAGCGTGAATCCGCTCAGTGATGGCTCGAGGAAGTCGTCGCGACGACGGTGGTGTGGTTTTGCTGCTCAGAGGTGCTGCTCACTTGGATTGCCCGAGTTCCCGTGTGATCGAAGCCGGGCGGCTGCACTTCTGTCTTTCGGTGCGAGGGAGAGCAGAGACAGCGCCGTGGCTTCAGTTAAGAGGCGGGAGAGGGCGTGAGGTGGTAGCTGCCGACGTCCAGCAGCTCTCCAGCGTGAAGCGGAGCCAGCAGGAGGTGGCTGCAGCCGAGCTCGGTGTCGAGCGGAGGGAAGTCGGCTTCGGCCATTGCTTCGCGTGGGAGGAAATCAAACAGAGACTGTGGACTGCAGATCTTTTGCAATTTTCAGTGCTCCCAATGACAGGTGGGTCCCACATGTCAGTCCTCCTTATCCCCTCTAAAATATCTCCCCAATTTGAATATTGATGGAATTCAATTGTGGAAGTTTAAATCTGAGAGGCATTTGGATAATTGGGCAAGTTTTATCCAAATTCAAATATGCATTTGAATTCTTTGTCATTTAAAGTCCATTTTGGAAAATGGGTTGCAATTCATTTCCATAAATCATGAAACTTTGCACACCCCCTAATTTGGACTCAAGGAATTCAAATATGAAATCTGATTTAAATTTTGGCTGCTGAAAATGAGATTTGTAGCACAACAATTTTGAATTTCCATTGCTGCTCTCATTAGAATTTTGAGTTTGAACAATTGTTCCAAATCTGAGTTTTGTTTTCTCACACCTATGGGAACTTCCCATCTTTGTTTCAGACCCCTCTTGGGTTCCAAGTTTTCAAATAAACATTTGAACTTGTGTGAAGAAAACCCTCATGTGTGTTATCACATGTGGGGAAAAGTTTTAACAAGTCCCAAATTTCATACACATGAAACCAACTTTTGCAAAATAGTGTTTCTTTGTATTCATAATTTTGGGACCTTTACATTTCTCCCCCCTTAAAAGGAATCTCGTCTCGAGATTGAAAAGAAGAACGAGGTGGGAGGTAATTACAAGGTTTATGACAAAAGCTCCGGATAATTCTTGTGGATGTAATCTTCGGTTTCCCACGTCGCCTCTTCCGGGGTATGATTACTCCACAGGACTTTGTAAAATTTCAAAGTCCGGTTCCGGGTGATCCGGGTCTTTTCGTCGATAATCTGTATAGGTTGCTCGACGTAGGTGAGATCCGGCTTCAACTCGTCGATGTCTTCAGTGCGGATGGCAGCGGTAAACTTGAGACATTTCCGCAGCTGGGACACGTGAAATATGTCGTGAATACCCGCAAGGCTTGCCTGCAGTTCCAGCCGGTAGGCTACAGTTCCGCACTTCTCCGTGATAGTAAACGGACCGATGAATCGGGGAGCAAGCTTCCCCTTGACACCGAACCGATGAATCCCTTTCATTGGAGACACACGAAGATACACGTGCTCTCTGACTTCGAAATGCAGTGGTCGACGTCTCTGGTCCGCGTAGCTCTTTTGACGAGATTGGGCAGCTTTGAGATTCTCTTGTATTATCCGAACTCTCTCTTCGGCGTCATTGACAAGATCAACCCCGAACGTTACTCGTTCGCCGGATTCGCACCAATTCAATGGTGTACAGAACTTCCAGCCATATAGAGCTTCATATGATGCCATTTTAATGCTCGTCTGATATCCGTTGTTGTACGAGAACTCTGCCAGCGGTAAGTGATCATCCCAGCTCTTACCGTGGTGGATGGCACATGCTCTTAGCATATCTTCCAGTATTTGATTCACCCTCTCAGTTTGCCCATCGGTTTGAGGGTGATACGCACAGCTTCTAATCAACTTCGTTCCCAAAGAGGCGTGTAGCTGTTCCTAGAAACGGGCTACGAACAGCGATCCTCTATCTGACACAATGGTACGGGGAACTGTATGTAAGCACAAGATCCATGCTATGTACAGCTCTGCATACTGCTTTGCATTGTACCTAGTATGCACCGGGATGAAGTGTGCTGATTTGGTTAACCGGTCCACAATTACCCAAATCGAATCATGGTTGTGGGAGGTCATCGGCATCCCGACGATAAAGTCCATACTCAAGTCTTCCCACTTTCATGCCGGTACTTGCAGTGGCTGCAACAGGCCTGACTTCTTCATGTGGTCGGCCTTGACTCTTCGACACGTATCACACTCTGAAACGTACTTTGCAACCTCACGTTTCATACGTGTCCACCAAAACTTCTTCCAGAGATCTTGGTACATTTTATTACTGCCCGGATAAATGGAAGACTTGGACAAATGAGCTTCATCCAAAATTTTCTTCCGTAGTCCCATATCCCGGGGTACTACAATCCGGTTGTTGAACCACAAAATACCTTCATCATCCTTCCGGAAGCACTTCATTTCTCCGTTGTCTATCCTTCTCCGTATGTGAGACATACCCTTGTCTTTTCGTTGAGCTTCCATGATCTCCTCTCGGATAGTAGGAATGAGAGCGAGATTATAGAGAGCTCCATACGGGATGACACGGAGGCTTGGTTCTTCATCATCCATTTCAGCAATAGCTAGGTGATGGATATGCGCCTTACGACTGAGCGCATCGGCGACCACATTCGCCTTTCCTGGATGATAATGAATCTCAAGTTCATAATCTTTAATGAGCTCTAGCCATCTTCGTTGCCTCATGTTCAATTCTTTCTGAGTGAAGATGTACTTCAATCTCTTGTGGTCGGTGTAGAGGTGTATAAGATTTCCGAGCAAGTAATGCCTCCACATCTTCAAAGCAAGGACTACGGCAGCTAACTCAAGATCATGAGTTGGATAATGCTGCTCGTGATTTCTAAGTTGACGAGATCCATAAGCGACCACTAGTCTATCTTGCATCAGCACACAGCCAAGACCAATGCCGGATGCATCGCAATACACGTCGAATAGCTTCGTCGTATCCGGCTGAGCAAGAACTGGAGCTGTTGTGAGATGCTTCACTAAGGTCTTGAAAGCTTGTTCACACGCAGCACCCCACACAAATCTGATATTCTTCTTTAATAATTCCGTCATCGGTTTAGCAATCTTGGAGAAACCCGGAATGAACCTCCGGTAGTAACCCGCTAAACCGAGGAAGCTACAGATTTCATGCACTGACTTTGGTAACTCCCATTTCTGTACTTGGATAATCTTACTCGGATCTACAGCGATGCCCTCCGCTGAAATGATGTGTCCGAGAAAAGGTACTTGATTAATCCAGAATTCACACTTGCTGAATTTTGCATAGAGCTGATGATCTCGCAATCTTTGTAGCACAATATGCAGATGTTCAGCATGTTCCTCCTCTGACTTCGAGTACACCAAGATATCGTCGATGAAGACAATGACGAATTTATCCAACTCCGGCATGAACACTGAATTCATTGTAACACCCCAAAATTTTGATTCAAAGCCCTAAATCATGTTAAGAGGGGAATTTAAAATTTTTTGGACATGTTGCATGTTTTGCAAAAATTCAAATTCAAACTGGAATTCAAATTAAACTCAAATCAGAAAAGAAATAGAAAAAGAAAAAGAGAAAACAGAAGAAAAAACCGGCCAGTGGGCCGAAACCCACCAGCCGGCCCAGCCAGCGCCCGTGCCAGCCCGCAGCCGCGCGCGCTGCTGCCTCACACTGACAGGCGGGACCCACCCGATCTTTGTCTACCTCGCGCCGCGCCGGACTCCCTCGCACCCGAATCAAAACCGATCGGGATTTCGGCGTATCCCCGCTGAATTCTGTTCGTAGGCGACGCGGACATGATCTAAACCACCCTGCCGCCCTCCCCCGTCTATAAAAACCCCGGCCTCGTTCTGTTTTTCCCACGCGATCGCCGATTTTTCCTCCGGTGAGAACCGAGACTTCTCCGGCAAATTCTGGCCGATCTAAGCTCGGAAATTCCGATCTAACTCGCTGGTCTTGATCCACCGCCTCCGGGGAACCTTGTAGGTGCAGAAAACTCGGTGATTTGCGGTGTAAACGCAGCGCCGACGAGCTTCGCCGTGGTTTTGCCTCGGACCTCGTCGCCGATCACCTTCCAGGACCTCCGAGCTCAAGAAAACCCCCGAGGTGAGATCCCCGACCTCTCCTCTACCGATCTATGCCATAAAATCACAGTTCTAGGAAGAATTCCCGAAGATCCAAAAGTTTCCGGTGAGATCGCCGCTTCCCGCCGCCGTGCGCCGCCGGCAGCGCCGCCCGCGCTCGATCAGAGCGACGTGGCCGCTTGTGCGCCGTTAATTTTAAATCGCACGGTAGGGTTTAAACCCCCGCGTACCGGTTCGATGTTATAATCTCAGCCGTCGGTTTAAAATCGGACGGTCCACGTCAGCCCCGCGTTATAATGACTGGAATTCTTACGCGCTACCCCCTGGGGTTCTCGGGAAATAAGAGCTAGCCCCGGAAACTTCTGATCTAGCCCCTGGAACTTCAGAAAATCATGTAAATTCATTTAAAAATCAGTTTTAGCCCCTGGACTTAATAAAAATTAGGAAAAAGACCTCTGATAAGTGTAGCTAGACCCCTGGAAATTCTGAAAATAATATTGTAGACCCTGTAATGGGGTGAGTTTACCTTTTTAGCCCTGTTTAGTATTTAAATTAGGAAATTGAATATGTGGCTAGTGTTTAAAAATTAAAAAGTGGGACAAACATATTCTCATAATTAAATTAAAAACTTTCTCAGTATTTAGAAAAGTTTGGAGTGATATAAAAACATATTTTGGGCTGAATTGAATCTGTTTAATTTATTATTCATATTTAGGGACACATTTTTAAAGTAATGAATAGTTTTAGAAAATAGGGAAAATAATTGTGAAATAATTTACATCAGAGGCAAAGGTCAAAATATGTTATTAAATTATTTAGGATCAGAACCTATTCTGTTTAGATGATGTATATTACTAATTTCATAATAAAGAACACATTTATGTAGAGGAAAATAAATCTGAAATTATAGCAACTAGTAAATGATAAATGGAGTTTCTAAAAACCAAAGAATTCAGTTTAAGGTTGGTAAGAAGTCTAAAGGCACATATGGAGAAGAAAAATACTTTTCATACATACTTGGTAGTAAAAAGGTGTAGTAGTTGAATATAAGGAATTTATTTAAATTGGAAACTCACATATAAATAGTAGGTAAGTGTAAGTGTGAACACAAAAGTAGGAATCATATACACATGATTAAAAGTGCATGCAAGCCACAATCAACACACATAAAGTAACCACAACACATATAATGGTGAAGGACTTTCATAAATGTGAATGTATGGTTTGTATGAAGTAGAAGTGTGAACTATGTCTTATGATTGTTGTTTTTCTTTTGCTATGTGGGATGGTATGATGTAGAACCTGCTCAAGAGCAAGTTATTCCTTTCCAAGACCAGGACTACCCATTTCAAGAGCAGCAAGAAGGAGGCAAGTGTCCTTGATCACTTTGATCCTATACTAGGATGTGTAGATAGAATTATTTGCATTGTCAAATGAAATATGAAACCCATGCTAGGAAGTTTCCCTAGAATTGCATTACCCTGTTTCCTTGTAGCTTGGGTTGGGATTTATTTTATCATGTCATTTATTATTATGCATATGCTTAGCCATGCTTAGAATGGGATATTTGGGATATGAGATCATCAGTTTATTTTACCATACTCTTGAATGAGATATTGTGAGATATGTAGAGGTAGGGATCAAGGCAAGTTGGATGTTTTGGTTGTGTGCTGGGTGCACGAGACTCGGGTTTGTGTTTAGTACTTGCCTGGATCCTAAGGACCGGTTCATGGAGCATGTAACCTAGCTTCACAGTGCCAACCACATGCTGAGATGGGGCAGCTTAGCCAATTAAATAGGTGTATCCCCGGCGTAGTATGGGTGTGTTGGATGGTGCGGGGAGTAGGTGTCAGCTGGACTACCATATGAACCGCAAGGCTCAAGAGGGGGCCACTGCAGCGGGGTTGGAGCCTCTTGTATGCTATTAGGGGTGAAACCTCAGTGGGCCCACGCTCGTCGGGAATCCCTTTGTAAAGGCTTCGTAGTGATCTCCTGGCTACACACCTGGGAAGTGTGAATGTGGTTCGTAGCCACTGGCATAATGGAGGTTCTTTTAGTCCACCCGGCAACGGGGGATGAAATCGCTACATGTGGGTACAGTGGTACAAACTCTACAGAGTCAAAACTGTCATGACAGCCGTGCTCACGGTCAAGAGCGGCTTGGACTTATTCATGATTAGAGGATTGATGGTTTTGGAAGTTGTGATGTTAAGCGGGGAGCTTAACATTGGAAATGATGGTTATTGGATTATGATGATGGGATGGGAGATTTGGACCATTTCACCTGTGTAGTAATGTAGGTGCTTAATAAGCTAAGGTGATAGGTATTAATTGCGTAGTGCTTTAACCATGAGTTCAACCTCTCCTTGTTCTAGCCATGCATGATATAATTTTCCCACACTTGCTGAGTACCATCGGTACTCAACCTTGCATATTTTGTTGGTTTATATTGCTGCTCAGGTCAAGATAATGAGGTGGTGTATAATGACCAAGACTTTGGACCCGAAGACGGTTTCTAGGTTCATGGAGACCCCCCGGGCAACACCTGTGAAGGAGCCCTCAAGAATAATATTCCGCTGCTAGTTTATTTACTTGTGATGAACTTCTTATTGTCCATTGAGACATTTGCTATGTAAGACTTATTTATATTCGACACCTGGCTTGTAATAAATGATGCTTCACTATTTTTCATCACATGTATGAGAAAATGATCCTGGCATACATGTGATATTCACTCGGTTGTTCTTCGGAAAAACCGGGTGTGACAGAGGTGGTATCAGAGCCAAGGTTGCCCGTAGGAACGTGGACCTACGTAGAAATGGACGTATTTAAGGGCCCTATTTTCTTAAAAACTATTTTACAAAGGTGTGGATTGAAAAGTGTTATTTAAATGGGTCACTTTCTTCATCTTACCCCAACTTTCATTCAAAATAGGATTTTTGTTGAGAGTTTATCTAACCTAATTTTAAATTCTTTTTGTTTTAGATGGTTCGCATGATTCGCACCGCTCGCAAGTCCACAGGAGGGAGAGTTCCCGTAGTTGCCTTTGCCGAGAGAGAGGAGAGCCGTCCGGTGACGTACCTTTCCTACGGATTGGCAGTAGGAGGCTTATTGCGCCGTCTTCGGCGTATGCTCGAAGCCGCCGGCAATACGGGCAAGCTAATCATCCACTATAACTCCACCAGGACCATCCGTGAGAAGAGGGAAGAATGGAGTTTAGAGGTGAGGATAATACACGAAAATCAGCTGCTTAAGATCCACCACTCTCCAGCTTGTAGAGCGACACAGGTCGATGCGGAGAAGGATGTCACTTGGGAGGCCATCACCTGCCAGAGTCACATCTATCGTCGCCACCTGGACAAGACGGAGTACATGTACGTCCTCCAACGTGAGAGTGGTACCGCGGAGTACAAGTACCCGCCGGTGCAGCAGGGGACTTCCCATGAGCACATGGACTTGTGCTTGGAGGATGCTTCTATGCTCAGCACTCGACTGCAGGAGTGTCAACAGGAGCTTCAGGATGTCCGAGACACCCTGAAGAAAATGGAGGCGTTGCTGCGAGCCTGCTTAAGGGCGAGATAAAGAGGAGATGGGAATGAACTGTGTGTCACCGTGAACGATACATGGACTCCTGACTCCCCAGATCGCCGAGCGATCAGGCGTCGTCGCACTTCTCCACCAGCAGCCTCCCCACCCAAAGCAGAGTCAGAAGGCAGCCGAAATGATGAGGAAGATCCCGAGGAGCCAGCTCAAGAAAACGAGTAGTGTAGAGTCCTTCCCTTAGTTAGCAAGATGTCGAATAGTCGAGTCGTTACGTTAAGTTAATGGTGTGTTAATGCTTGGTGTGTGACGTGAGTTGTGGAAGCCATGAGCAATTGTCCACAGCCTCGTCTTCAGATTGTTTTGCTTTGGTGTGTGAACCCACATGAAATAATAGTGCATTTATTTGGTGTGAGATATGAACCCTCGTAAAAGTATAACAAAGCCTCTACACTTCAAAGCACAAACAAATGAAAGTAGTAAGATGATACTAAATGCTTTCAAATTAACATTGGTTGATTCTGCCAGATGGCCGGAAGAGGAAAAGGACGTGCTGCCAACCCCGCTAATAACAACGATGAGGCATGCAGCCCTCATCTTTCTGGAGGCCAGGAACGGGGTGGTCGCCGTGAAGGAGTTGATCCCCTCCACCAAATGCTGGAGAATCAGAATCAGCTCATCCAGAACTTGACTCAAGTGGTGGCCAACTTGCATCAAGTTCCACCTCCACAAGCTGCACCACGCCAACCAAGGTTGAGTGAGTTTCTAGGAACTCAACCTCCAAAGTTTGCAAGTGCTGCTGAACCTCTGGAGGCAGATGATTGGCTGAAGACCATTGAAAGCAAGATGAGGATCATCCAGTGCCAAGGGTATGAGAGGGTGCTGTTTGCCTCTCATCAATTGCATGGATCTGCTGCTGATTGGTGGACCGCCTACGTGGCCGCCCATCATGACCCTGAGAACATCACTTGGGAAGAGTTCAAGCGTAGCTTCCGCAACCATTACATCCCAAGAGGTGAACTCAAAAACAAGAGGAAAGAATTTTTGGGGTTGCAGCAAGGTAACATGACTGTGAGGGAATACCTCACTAAATTTACTCAACTATCCCGTTATGCCCCACGAGACATAGAGACTGATGAGCAGAAACAAGACTGTTTCGTGGAAGGACTTACCGTGGAGATGCAGTGTGCAATGTCCTCAAATGAGTATGACAGCTTCCAAAAGATGGTGGACAGAGCATTTGTGGTAGAAAGGAAGCTAAAGGCCTTGGAAAATGAGAATAAGAGGAAGGCCGGTTGGTCACATCAAGCCTCAGGGAGCAACACTCGCCCACGTCTGATGCAGCAACCTGCAGGGCAGACGAACCGTGCTGCGGTACCCTACTCAGCACCAAGAGGGTACAACCCGAACTACAGGCCTCCGGCAGCACCAATACAGCCACAACGTCAGTTCGTACAGCAGCCTCGCCCCGCATATCCACCTCGACCAGCAGTGCAAGGACCCCCAAACCAACCCCAAGACAACAAAGGCCAGGCACCTAAGGTTGGGGTGCAATGTTTTAGCTGCGGTGAAGTGGGACACTACGCCCATAAGTGCCCAAAGAAGAAGCCCGCGCAGCCACAACAGCAGAATGTAATGAGAGGACGGGTGAACCACGTCACTATGGAGGAAGCACAAGATGCAACCGACGTGGTAGTTGGTAAGTTTCCTGCCAATTTACACCTTGCAACCCTGCTGTTTGATTCTGGTGCTACCCACTCGTTTATTGCTCAAGGGTTTGTTAAGAAGCATGACCTAGCAACAACACAAATGAACCATATGATAGCAGTAAACTCTCCAGGTAGGGAGAAATAAGGACAAGACAAGTGTGTCCCAAAGTGAACCTAGACATTAATGGGGTGGTATTTACTGCTAACCTCATAGTGATAGATTCACAAGGGATAGATAATATCTTGGGTATGGATTGGTTGACAAAACATAAGGGAATCATCCATTGTTCGACCAGAACGGTGGAACTAACTCACCCTAGTGGCACAAGAGTAAAGTTTATAACAATACAAGAGCCTAGAAGGGAAATTAAATTAAATCAAGTTGAGGTGAAAGTGGAGGAGATCAGGATTATCTGGGAATATCCAGATGTTTTTCCGGAAGAATTGCCAGGTATGCCTCCCGATCGTGAAGTGGAATTTGCAATTGAGCTAGTGCCTAGAACAGCCCCGATATACAAGAGACCTTATCAGATGGACTCCAAGCAGCTAGAAGAACTCAAGGAGCATTTGAGAGAATTGACGGAGAAGGGGTATATTCGCCCTAGTTCCTCACCATGGGGAGCTCCGGTGATATTTATGCCCAAGAAAGACGGAACCCAAAGGTTATGCGTGGATTACCGTGCTTTGAATGAGGTAACCATCAAAAACAAGTACCCATTACCCCGCATTGAAGACTTGTTTGATCAGTTGAGGGGAGCTTGTGTGTTCTCGAAAATTGATCTCAGGTCGGGATACCACCAACTCAAGATAAGGCAATCTGATATTCCCAAGACAGCTTTCGTATCTCGGTACGGACTGTATGAATACACCGTCATGCCTTTCGGGCTAACTAATGCCCCGGCATACTTCATGTATCTCATGAACAAGGTATTCATGGAATATCTGGACAAATTTGTGGTGGTTTTCATAGATGACATTCTCGACTTCTCCAAAGATGAAGAAGAACATGAGAAACATCTAAGGTTGGTGTTGCAAAGGCTGAGAGAACACCAACTATATGCCAAGTTGAGCAAGTGTGAGTTTTGGCTAAAGAGAGTTCCCTTCTTAGGACATATAATCTCAGAAGGAGGAATCTCCGTAGATCCCGCCAAAATCGAGGATATCCAGAAGTGGAAGACCCCTGAAAATGTCGGGGAAGTTCGAAGCATCTTGGGATTGGCTGGATACTATCGACGGTTTATTGGGGGATTCTCTAAGATCTCAAGACCCCTAACCAAACTGTTGGAGAAGGGAATCACATTCACATGGACGCCACAGTGCGAGACGAGTTTTCAGGAGCTGAAGAAAAGGTTGACAACAGCCCTAGTGTTGGTTATGCCAGATATGCAGAAGAATTTTACGGTGTACTGCGATGCCTCTGGAAACGGGTTGGGATGTGTTCTTATGCAAGAAGGGCATGTCGTGACTTATGCATCCCGGCAGCTTCGGAAGCACGAGAAGAACTATCCTACACATGACGTAGAACTAGCCGCAGTGGTACACGCGTTGAAAATTTGGCGGCACTATTTGATGGGGAAGAGGACCGAGATATATACGGATCATAAGAGTTTGAAGTACATATTCACACAGCCAGACCTCAACCTCAGACAAAGGAGATGGCTAGAGTTAATCAATGACTTTGATGTGGGCATCAACTATCATCCCGGGAAAGCAAACGTCGTGGCCGATGCTTTGAGTCGGAAAGTGCAGGTCAATAAGTTGAGCTTGAAGGACATGCCTGCAGAATTGAAGGACGAGGTTATAAGGCTCAATCTATGTCTAGTAAATAGTGGTGAAGCCATCGCCATGGAAGTGGACTCCACACTCGAGCGAGACATACGCGAGGGCCAAAAGAATGATGAGAAGATACAAGAGATCAGACAACTCATCAAGGAAAATAAAGCTCCGGGTTTTAGAGAGGATGAACAAGGAATGGTGTGGCACGGAAAAAGAATCTGTGTGCCTGAAGTAAAGGAGATCCGTGAATTGATTTTGAAGGAGGCTCACGATTCCGACTATTCCATTCATCCTGGGAGTACGAAGATGTACCAGGACCTCAAGGGCAGGTATTGGTGGTATGGCATGAAGCGAGATGTCGCGGAACATGTTGCCCTATGTGACACATGTCAGTTGGTGAAAGCAGAACATCAACGACCCGCGGGATTATTGCAACCACTCAAAGTGCCTGAATGGAAATGGGAAGAAATCAGCATGGATTTCATCGTGGGATTGCCTAGCACCCAATCCGGATATGATTCAATATGGGTCATCATTGACAGGCTAACCAAGGTAGCTCACTTCATCCCCGTGAAGGAAAGCTACAGCGGATCCAAATTGGCAGAGTTGTACATGTCAAGGATCGTGTGTTACCATGGAGTGCCAAAGAAGATTGTGTCCGATCGAGGGACACAGTTCACCTCAAGGTCCTGGCAGAAGTTGCACGAAACCATGGGAACCTATCTGAACTTTAGTTCTGCCTATCATCCCCAAACTGATGGGCAGACGGAAAGAACCAATCAGATCCTTGAAGATATGCTAAGGGCATGTGCACTCAAAAACAATAGGAGTTGGGACAAGAACTTACCGTATGCAGAGTTTTCCTATAACAACAGCTATCAAGCTAGTATGAAGATGTCACCGTTTGAAGCCTTGTATGGGAGGAAGTGCAGAACTCCCCTATTTTGGAACCAAACAGGAGAAAGTAAAGTGTTTGGTCCAGAAGTGCTACAAGAAGCCGAGGCGAAGGTGAGGAAAATTCGCAACAACTTGAGGATAGCACAGACACGCCAAAAGAGCTATGCCGATGTACGAAGAAGAGAGCTCGTTTTCAACGTAGGAGACTATGTCTATCTCAAGGTGTCCCCTATCAGAGGACTTCGTCGGTTCAAGGTGAAAGGGAAGTTGTCACTTCGATACATCGGACCCTTTCAAGTTTTGGAAAGGAAAGGCGAAGTGGCGTATCAACTAGAGTTACCGGCCCATCTATCGGATGTGCACGATGTATTCCATGTGTCACAACTCAAGAAATGTCTGAGGACGCCTGAAGAGGTGTTACCCATGAATGAAGTGGATGTAGCTGAGGATTTGTCTTATGCCGAGCAACCATACAAGATTTTGGAGACAATTGAACGCCTCACCAGAAATAAAAGAATCTGGATGTGCAAGGTGCAGTGGAAGCATCACTCAAAAGAGGAAGCCACCTGGGAGCGGGAAGATGAGCTCAAGGCACAATTTCCGGAATTGTTTTCTTAGAAACACCAATGTCGAGGACGAGATTTCTTTTAAGGGGGTAGAGCTGTAACACCCCAAAATTTTGATTCAAAGCCCTAAATCATGTTAAGAGGGGAATTTAAAATTTTTTGGACGTGTTGCATGTTTTGCAAAAATTCAAATTCAAACTGGAATTCAAATTAAACTCAAATCAGAAAAGAAATAGAAAAAGAAAAAGAGAAAACAGAAAAAAACCGGCCAGTGGGCCGAAACCCACCAGCCGGCCCAGCCAGCGCCCGCGCCAGCCCGCAGCTGCGGGCGCTGCTGCCTCACACTGACAGGCGGGACCCACCCGATCTTCGTCTACCTCGCGCCGCGCCGGACTCCCTCGCACCCGAATCAAAACCGATCGGGATTTCGGCGTATCCCCGCTGAATTCTGTTCGTAGGCGACGCGGACATGATCTAAACCACCCCGCCGCCCTCCCCCGTCTATAAAAACCCCGGCCTCGTTCTGTTTTTCCCACGCGATCGCCGATTTTTCCTCCGGTGAGAACCGAGACTTCTCCGGCGAATTCTGGCCGATCTAAGCTCGGAAATTCCGATCTAACTCGCTGGTCTTGATCCACCGCCTCCGGGGAACCTTGCAGGTGCAGAAAACTCGGTGATTTGCGGTGTAAACGCAGCGCCGACGAGCTTCGCCGTGGTTTTGCCTCGGACCTCGTCGCCGATCACCTTCCAGGACCTCCGAGCTCAAGAAAACCCCCGAGGTGAGATCCCCAACCTCTCCTCTACCGATCTATGCCATAAAATCACAGTTCTAGGAAGAATTCCCGAAGATCCGAAAGTTTCCGGTGAGATCGCCGCTTCCCGCCGCCGTGCGCCGCCGGCAGCGCCGCCCGCGCTCGATCAGAGCGACGTGGCCGCTTGTGCGCCGTTTATTTTAAATCGCACGGTAGGGTTTAAACCCCCGCGTACCGGTTCGACGTTATAATCTCAGCCGTTGGTTTAAAATCGGATGGTCCACGTCAGCCCCGCGTTATAAAGACTGGAATTCTTACGCGCTACCCCCTGGGGTTCTCGGGAAATAAGAGCTAGCCCCGGAAACTTCTGATCTAGCCCCTGGAACTTCAGAAAATCATGTAAATTCATTTAAAAATCAGTTTTAGCCCCTGGACTTAATAAAAATTACGAAAAACACCTCTGATAAGTGTAGCTAGACCCCTGGAAATTCTGAAAATAATATTGTAGACCCTGTAATGCGGTGAGTTTACCTTTTTAGCCCTGTTTAGTATTTAAATTAGGAAATTGAATATGTGGCTAGTGTTTAAAAATTAAAAAGTGGGACAAACATATTCTCATAATTAAATTAAAAACTTTCTCAGTATTTAGAAAAGTTTGGAGTGATATAAAAACATATTTTGGGCTGAATTGAATCTGTTTAATTTATTATTCATATTTAGGGACACATTTTTAAAGTAATGAATAGTTTTAGAAAATAGGGAAAATAATTGTGAAATAATTTACATCAGAGGCAAAGGTCAAAATATGTTATTAAATTATTTAGGATCAGAACCTATTCTGTTTAGATGATGTATATTACTAATTTCATAATAAAGAACACATTTATGTAGAGGAAAATAAATCTGAAATTATAGCAACTAGTAAATGATAAATGGAGTTTCTAAAAACCAAAGAATTCAGTTTAAGGTTGGTAAGAAGTCTAAAGGCACATATGGAGAAGAAAAATACTTTTCATACATACTTGGTAGTAAAAAGGTGTAGTAGTTGAATATAAGGAATTTATTTAAATTGGAAATTCACATATAAATAGTAGGTAAGTATAAGTGTGAACACAAAAGTAGGAATCATATACACATGATTAAAAGTGCATGCAAGCCACAATCAACACACATAAAGTAACCACAACACATATAATGGTGAAGGACTTTCATAAATGTGAATGTATGGTTTGTATGAAGTAGAAGGGTGAACTATGTCTTGTGATTGTTGTTTTTCTTTTGCTATGTGGGATGGTATGATGTAGAACCTTCTCAAGAGCAAGTTATTCCTTTCCAAGACCAGGCCTACCCATTTCAAGAGCAGCAAGAAGGAGGCAAGTGTCCTTGATCACTTTGATCCTATACTAGGATGTGTAGATAGAATTATTTGCATTGTCAAATGAAATATGAAACCCATGCTAGGAAGTTTCCCTAGAATTGCATTACCCTGTTTCCTTGTAGCTTGGGTTGGGATTTATTTTATCATGTCATTTATTATTATGCATATGCTTAGCCATGCTTAGAATGGGATATTTGGGATATGAGATCATCAGTTTATTTTACCATACTCTTGAATGAGATATTGTGAGATATGTAGAGGTAGGGATCAAGGCAAGTTGTATGTTTTGGTTGTGTGCTGGGTGCACGAGACTCGGGTTTGTGTTTAGTACTTGCCTGGATCCTAAGGACCGGTTCATGGAGCATGTAACCTAGCTTTACAGTGCCAACCACATGCTGAGATGGGGCAGCTTGGCCAATTAAATAGGTGTATCCCCGGCGTAGTATGGGTGTGTTGGATGGTGCGGGGAGTAGGTGTCAGCTGGACTACCATATGAACCGCAAGGCTCAAGAGGGGGCCACTGCAGCGGGGTTGGAGCCTCTTGTATGCTGTTAGGGGTGAAACCTCAGTGAGCCCACGCTCGTCGGGAACCCTTTTGTAAAGGCTTCATAGTGATCTCCTGGCTACACACCTGGGAAGTGTGAATGTGGTTCGTAGCCACTGGCATAATGGAGGTTCTTTTAGTCCACCCGGCAACGGGGGTTGAAATCACTACATGTGGGTACAGTGGTACAAACTCCACAGAGTCAAAACTGTCATGACAGCCGTGCTCACGGTCAAGAGCGGCTTGGACTTATTCATGATTAGAGGATTGATGGTTTTGGAAGTTGTGATGTTAAGCGGGGAGCTTGACATTGGAAATGATGGTTATTGGATTATGATGATGGGATGGGAGATTTGGACCATTTCACCTGTGTAGTAATGTAGGTGCTTAATAAGCTAAGGTGATAGGTATTAATTGCGTAGTGCTTTAACCATGAGTTCAACCTCTCCTTGTTCTAGCCATGCATGATATAATTTTCCCACACTTGCTGAGTACCATCGGTACTCAACCTTGCATATTTTGTTGGTTTATATTGCTGCTCAGGTCAAGATAATGAGGTGGTGTATAATGACCAAGACTTTGGACCCGAAGACGGTTTCTAGGTTCATGGAGACCCCCCGGGCAACACCTGTGAAGGAGCCCTCAAGAATAATATTACGCTGCTAGTTTATTTACTTGTGATGAACTTCTTATTGTCCATCGAGACATTTGCTATGTAAGACTTATTTATATTTGACACTTGGCTTGTAATAAATGATGCTTCACTATTTGTCATCACATGTATGAGAAAATGATCCTGGCCTACATGTGATATTCACTCAGTTGTTCTTCGGAAAAACCGGGTGTGACATTCATCAGATACATAAAGTGTGCCGGGGCGTTGGGCAAACCAAAAGACATAACGAGATACTCATACAGCCCGTATCTCATTGAGAATGCCGTCTTCGGAATATTTTCTGCCCGGATTTTAATGTGGTGATATCCGGACCGAAGATCCATCTTCGAAAATACCTTCATACCCACTAATTGATCGAAGAGCATATCAATGCGAGGTAGTGGATACTTGTTCTTGATGGTAACGGCGTTCAAAGGATGATAATCAACACAAAGCCATAGTGTTTCGTCCTTCTTCTTGACAAACAACGCTGAACAACCCCAAGGTGACGAACTTGGTCAAATAAAGCCCTTGCTCATTAGGTCATTCAGCTGTGTCTTCAATTCTGCCAGTTCACTGGGTGCCATCTTGTACGGCCTTCGTGATATCGGTGTGGTTCCCGATATAAGTTCGATCTTGAACTCAACGTCTCGTTCGGGCGGCATGCCCGGTAAATCCTCGGGAAATACATCCGGATACTCACGTACCACCGGAATGCCCTCTATCTTAACAGCTTCCGTGTGGTTCACTGTTGCAATCTGTTGCCCTCTGGTGCCCAGAATTAATATGTGAAGACCGTGCTGTGGGGAGTTGAGCTCAACGGTCCTAGAGCTGATGTTAAGAACCGCCTGGTGGTAATTTAACCACGGCATCCCCAAAATGATGTCGATCTTCAGACCTTCAAGAATAATGAGGGTCGTAGGGTATATTTTACCGCCCAAACAAAGAGGTGCTCGGGAGACAACCTCACATGCGGTACTGCTGCCCCTGGGCGAAGATATGAGATATTGCCTCTTTGTATAAACTGTTTGGAGCTGATGTTGAGCCACAAAGGATTGGCTAATGAAGTTGTGTGTGGCACCGGAATCAAAGAGAACTAAAACTGGTAGCTGATTCAGAGAAAACATCCCTGCTAAAGCGGCTTCTCCTTCCGGAACATCATCAATCACAGTATAGTGAATGTTGCCCCTTATCTTCCCTCCTATCTGCAGATTGAGGTACGGATCGTATTGTTGTAAATATGATGACCCGTAGTCTCGAATTCCCTCCAGACATTGCCTAGCATAATGGCCCATACGCCCACAAGTAAAACACGGATGCCTCTCCGGTTCTTCGTTGACTTGCGGTTGACTGCTAGGCACATATGGCTGCAGCGATGGAGCACAAACCACCGTCTGATGCTGTGGCTGTGGAGGTGGTGCAAGTTGTAGAACTTGACCAGCAATCAATCTCTGAGGAGTTTATCGTACAGGTGGCCTCCATCTTTCACTGGGTGGCGTTTGATACACCAAACGGTACTTCTGAGGCACATAACTTGTGCTAGCCTGCTCGATCTCACTAATCTTTCTCTTCTCCGCTTGCTACTCAAGTGTCGGCTTCTCTTGAATGAAAGCTGCATCGACCATGTCGGTGTAACTGCCGTTATTGTGTACGGCCAACTAATCCTGTAATATGGCACTGAGGCCATGGAAGAATAGGTCACACCGTGCTTCTTCTTTCGCTACATACTCGGGAGCATATTGGGCCAAAAGATTAAATCTTCTGACATACTCGAGGACACTCATGTCCCCTTGCTTCAAGCCCAAAAATTCCTCCCGCTTTGCCTTGACAATACCTAGTGGTATGTAACGGGTATGAAAGGGTTCACAAAACTCACTCCATGTCACTTGATGGTCCTCCGGAATGGTGGCAAGATGATCCACCCACCAGTTTCCGGCGGCTCCATGGAGTTGCTAAGCGGCAAACTTTGTCTTCTGCACTTCATCACACTCGAATACTCCAAATTTTTACTCCATGACACGAAGCCATTGACCTGCTTCCACAGGTTCGGTGGCTTCAGTAAAGATAGGCGGTTGAGTCGCCAAGAAATCTAGATAAGCGTCCTGAGATGGAACAACTTGTTGCGTGTTCTGGAGTACACCTTGCTGTACCAAAGCTTGGAGTAGGCGCGTGTGTTCTTGTGTTGCTTCTTGGAGTAGCCTAGCGTTCTCTTGATTAGACTCGACGACTCGAGTCATAAGATCCACCCATCCTGTGGATGGTGGTTCCGATGGTGAAATAGAAGCATCACCACCTCGACGAGAACTTCCGGCCCTACTCATAGAGCGAGTACGAACCATACTGCAAAATGTAGTTGAGAAGAGTTAAACAAGAACTCAGCAGTATGTGAGACTAATGAAAACATGAATATGTCAAAACTTTATGAAAGCAGTAACAAAATTCATGTTTACACAACTCCTTAGTAGGCATAGCTATCCAGCCTATCTGTCCAGAACAGACCTTTATGCACTATCTCCAGATTTTGATCTAGTTAATAGCATTTTCATATCTCGAGTTGAATACCAAAGTTAAAGTTAACTTCAGTATCTTTCAGGCGAGTACTCATATTCCTTCAGATCTTCTCTGTATTAAGAGTTATGATTTTCCAAATTTGACAGAATCCCTGGATAAAATTTGCCAGCACTTCCTTTGTACGTGGCTGATTTTATCACAGTTGTATATGTAAATACAATAAGAATCTGAACAAACTTTGAACTACAAAATTGTGGCATAATTAATAACCTTTCCAATGGTGTATCATAGGCTCCTTAAGGTTTTTCTACAGAAAGTTATGGTTTAAAAACAGAAAGGTCCAGAGAGGTTTTGCTGCTGTCCTGATTCTGGACAGTTTACCTTCCTCTGAACTTTCTACCCATTTAGCTTGTGATTTTGCTCTGGAGCTCTACAAATAAGTTGTAGATCACTTGAAAATCTTTCCATAACTGTATCATACACCTTAATTGGGTCAAGCTACTCAGAGTTATGCTCTGTTGAAGTCCAGCAAAAATTTCTGCCAAAAACAGAGCACTTTGTTTTTGAAATCTTTGAAGCCTAGTCTTCCTCTCATTTGAATCTTAGCTCAAAATAAGAGTTCAGTAACTAATATTTGTTTCAAACTTCCATTTTTATTTGGAAGTTAGTTCATGAGTCATTTCTTCAAAGGAAAGGGGTTATTAAGTTTAGTACGTCGTCGATGCACCGTAAGAAGCATGTCGGTACTACGTAGCCTCACCAAAAGAGAATCCTAACCGGATTATACCGGCATAAACGTATCTTAGGTGGCACTAAAACGGTCACTCGCAAACGTGTACTATTCGTACTACGGTTCCGTGGTTAATACTGCATAAGTCACACTCAATCGTCAGGTCCGGCTGCACACCGAACCCGGTATCCATACAGTTCTTACACCCGTCCGTCATCACTCGCACAGGTGTTCTCAAGCCAAACACGCCTTGAGCTACGTGTTCACGTTACTAACCACGTGACGGGGTTTCCCAAATTGCACCATGCACGCCTGGGACAGACGTTGCTCGAGTACCCCAAATGACATGAGGAGTCGTAGAGGATACTAAACGGGTCGGGTTACCTGCCACCCGTGGGGCTCCACCCTTCAGCTTGTGCGCACTGGTGGACAGCGCTTACATGCACCCCCCAAGACATAACTCGTCCCGAGATGCACGATTTTCCGACATAACAAATAAGTTAGTTTGCCACCTTCATATTAAGCTAATAGTAATCCTTATGTTGGCCTAGTACCGTATCCTCACCGTAACCTAAATTTTTGTCGTAATACCTTCCTTATTCCGTGTGCTATTACCAATGCGGCTCTGATACCACGCTGACGCGACCCGCTCAACCAAGACAGGCCACTCGCCCGGGAATCGCATTGGGTGGTGCCGTGTTGTGCGGCACCCAACGGCACACATACAAGGAACAATGTATTACATAAAACAATAGTAGAAGCTTACAAATTTTTTTTGTAAATAATTTACATCAAATAGCTACAGCGGAAGTCTATAACAACTCACGTCGAATAACTAAGAGCACTCGAGATGAAGTCCAGCCCGCGGACTCCTCTCGCTAGCAACATGAAGACAAGCAACAGCGGCTGGGTTCTCCATGTGTTACCTGACTCGGAAGTCTCCGAGTCTCACCGGACAACCTCCATCTTAGCATCGATGTTAACCTGCAAAACCACTTATATAGCAAGCGTGAGCACATAGGCTCAGCAAGACTGATCCGTCTCTCCTAAAAAAGAAACTCTACATGCACGACGGTTGCAATTGGGTTAGCTAGATTTGCATAAAGGACTCGCCTACAGTTGATCCTTAACTTTCAGATTTTAAGCCTCATTGTGCAGACCTTGAGCCGAAAAGCATCGCAACTCCACAATCAAACAAGTAACGCTTTGTTGCGATGCCCCTTGCACAAAGTGAAAGTAAAGTTTAATGAGCCTATCTCTAATTCAATCATGGTTGCAATACAAGTTATAGCACAGCCTTATCAAGTTCAAAAGAATAATCAGTTCAGTTCTTACTACGTCAAGACGCAGTGGGCAAGTATGCTCATATAACTGCGAGCGACGGTGATTCGAATCAGTACACGCCCGGACTACACGACACGTACACCCGTACTTCGAGTTGCCGGCAGCAACCTCGACTGACGTTGTACGCGGCCACCTTTCCCAAGATCTTCCACATTGGACGCAGTCCAACTGCCCCGAGTACGCAAGCTCCCTCAAGGTACATACCCGCAGTGGTATGTTCTTAAGCGAGGTACCTCCTGCTACCCTGACGCTGAAAGCCTAAGGCAGTTGGAAAAGATCCACTATGGATCTCCCAAGGTACATCGGTTTCCTGGGTCCCATATAGCCAGTATGCGCCCGGTACACAACTCAAACTTGTCCAACAGGGCCAAGCACGGACGGGCCTTAACCGACACAGGAAGGGCTATGCACGCATGGCCTGCAACCTGCTGCACCTAAACCTCCCTGCCCGGTCTCCATTTCTTATGTGTGAACTTTCCTCATCTTTTCTAATTCGGAACCGTTCCGAGTAAACCAGCCCTAAACTCGTGAGTAGCTTCCAACTACTCGACTTCTACCGGAGCATTCCTACTAACATTTAGCGTAGCCAAATCCACTCGAGGAGGTGATATTCTACCCTTTCTCTCTTAGGTATTTCTGGTCATGCAAGTGGGGTTTTCAATATCATCTAGACTTACTGCAATCAACGATGTAAAGCTATGATCTCTACAAATGAAAATGCTTTATAAAACTGATCAAATGCAAACCGGGGCTTGCCTGTTTTGCAGGTGACTAAGGTTATAATCAGTTAGTGATGATCACTTGGAGCTTGATCACTTGCTTTCCTTCCTCCTTGATCTTCACTTTAAGTCCACCTCACGTTCTTCACGTAGATGCTACACGATATGATCATGCATACGTATTTAATTAAAAAGCTTTTGCTAATAAGATCTAATGACAGTTTTTAAAACTGGAACTCTGTTCAAGAATTTAAAATGACACTGGTGCTAGTGGTTTGGGTTGGGCTTAACCACTAAGATCAAATGTTAAGTGCTTTTCCCACTTAAGTGTTGATCACCTTAATAGGTTATGTAAGACAGTGGTGATCCAGAGCTCCAATGGAGCTGGGAATTTTCATGTGAGTTCCTTGTCACAAGAAAGTCCTCTGGACCAAAATTTAGCACTTTTTATGGAGTGGTTTATTCAGAATAGTTCTCTAAGTGTTTAGCCAAAGATGAATTAATTCTGAGGTAACACCCATGTTCATGTCAAACTTAGTGAACCACAGTTTCAATTATAGTTCACAGAGTCTACAGGAATTTTCCTAGGATTTTTGGAGCTAGGAATTTCCCAGAACCGAATTTACAAGTTTTGGAAATTCTCTGAAAATGTTTCTGTATTCATTTGAATACAGGAACTTACAATCTGAATTACCCTGATCAATTCAACTCCAAATGAGCTGAAACTTTTACAGGAATCAAATAACACCCTAAATAATATTCTGGCAAAAGTGGAGGATTTTTGGATAAACCAAACTCCCTCTAAAATTCTTTTGCTGAAAAGCTTTAAAGAATTTTCCAGAATTAAATAAAGACTTTCATACAAATTGGGTTGCATATTTGGATAGAGTTTGTCAATCTGAATCTAACCCAATTTGAATCACTAAGTCTGGAGGTTCCTAGCGAAAGTTATGCTCTTCTAAAGTTTGGAGAAAAATCTGGAATTTGAATAAATCTGGGAAAAAGTTTAAACCTGACTGTGGGACCAGGGGCACGTGTCTGCTGCCGGGAGCATGCCACACGGGGTCACAGGGTCATTTCCCGTGCTTTTACAATTGATCCCGCGCCACAGAATATCCAGCCCACTGTTGCCGTGCGACTGACGCGTGGGGCCGGTAGCACCTTCGTTTACCTCCCGCCCCCACGCTTCTGTGCCGCTGGGCTCGCCGGAGAAGCTCCGGGATCAGTCGTCCGGCGAACGGTTCGGACGACGTCCGGGACGTCGCCCCGACGCCCTAAGCCTTCTAGGCTTCGGTTTCCAAGCTCTGAAGCACCGACGGACGCTAGGGATCATCGACGTGTAAATTAAATGGCTCGGAGATGGCTCTAACTTAGGGTTCACTGTGCACCCGATGGTCTCTACGACAACCGCCGTTAGAAAGATTGAAATCACGTCGTGCAGAGCGGGTTTCTAGCTAGGTTCCAAAAGGAAAGTTGTTGCTAAGCAAGTCTACGTCCCGTGTGTGCAATTTGAAATGCTCAAAACGAATATAACTCGAGAATTTCACGGATTCATACCCGCGGGTCAGTTTTCACCGGCCAGAGGAGATTTCAGAAATTCGTCGACCAGGGGCGAAGACAGGCTTTGTGCTTCAGGTGGAAGCTGCACGGAGTTCCTGCGCGTCCAGAAGTGGCCTCGCTTGGTCGTGACAAGCTCTGGAGGATGCTGTCCACGGGAGCACACCGCCGCTGTTGTGTAACGGCCGCCGCTGGAACCCGCCGTTCTCGGTGCAGAGAGCGTGAATCCGCTCAGTGATGGCTTGAGGAAGTCGTGGGGACGACGGTGGTGTGGTTTTGCTGCTCAGAGGTGCTGCTCACTTGGATTGCCCGAGTTCCCGTGTGATCGAAGCCGGGCGGCTGCGCTTCTGTCTTTCGGTGCGAGGGAGAGCAGACACTACAGGATTCCTGTCAACATACGACGGCTAAAACCGTCGTATATAAAGCAGAAGCCATCGTATATAGTTTATATACGACGGCAGTTGTTTATATATGACGGCCGCTTATATACAACGGCCCGTTTCGTGGACTTGGCCCAGTGGACCAGGGCCTTTATATACGACGGCTGGGCCCTGGCTGTCGTATATAAGCCCTTAGATACGACAGCCGCTGGGCCCTGGCTGTCGTATATAAGGTCTTATATACGACAGCCTGGCCCAGCCGTCGTATATAATTTAGGCTTATATACGACGGCACTGTATAGCGGCCGTTGTATATAAACTATACAGGCCGTCGTATATAAGCTGTTCCATTTTTTTAAAAAAAATAGAAAACTGCTAACCTGGCTCGATGGCCAGCTACACATACAAAGACAACAAAAAAACAGTTTGATATATAAATTCACAACAAAGTGCAATAGTACACATCGACAATCACAAAGTCTGACATCAACACAAATGAAAACAAAATCACAAGTCTATTGATTACTAGCCCCTCCACTACCTCCGGGAGCGAAGAAGTCATCCTGCCGCGGCGAACCTGGCGCCCTTAGCTGTGGCAATGGAGTCTGAGCCTCCGTCCCTGATCCCCGCAAAACAAAGTGACATATGTACAAGTTTACAATTGTTTTTCTAGTTTCATTAGGATTCTTAGCGGTTGGGGCTTCCACTTAATGTAACTTTCTTTTTATACCTGTACTCCAGGAAACTGCTCCTGTGGTGGCGACGGCTCCAGCACGAATGGAGGTGGCTGCCACAACGGTATCTGGATTTGCTGCCCTTGCTGTCGAGCTAGCGCCTACCATTTCAAACATTACAATTTACAAAACTAATTGAAATGCAATGTAATTAAACTATAATTGTATGTTTCTTACTTCCATTGCCGCTTGCATCTGTGCCATATAGGACGCATGGTACGCCATGGCAGCCCTGTTGTTCTCTCGCTCTCTCGCCAAGGCCTCCTCCTGCCGAGCCAAGCTCTCCCGAAGCGCCATGACTTCAAGATCTCTCTCGGTGACACGGCGGCTGGAGGAGCCTGCAGCCGAAGACTGCGAGGAGCTTCCTCTCGCAGGTCGTGCCTTCCTAGAGTTGACGACTCCAGAGAATATGGCAAGCCTAAAAAAACGAATCAATTCAAGGTAAAATTAAACAATCTTGAATTGAAGACAATGAAAGTAAATGAATTCACCTTCCGTGTGCTTTTCCACCTCCGCTTGCATACGCGGCTTGAGGGTCGATGTTCGGGGAGTTTTCCTAATCGAACCCTTCGCCGTGTATCCTCACAGCCTCTTGCCCATACCTAGTCTGAAAAACAATGAAATTGTGTAAGTTCAACAACATATATAGTGTCAAATAATTTCAGAGGTCATGAAACTTACCAGGCGCTCCGCTGCGTACTGACTACACTGCTCCGGCTGAGAAGGGTCAGCGTGACCTCTCCTATAGACCGCAGTAGCACTCGGTCGCACGCCGGTCTCCTTTTCCTGTGAACATATGTTAGTACGAACAATACTACATTATGAATATAATAAAAACTACCAAGAAACTTACTATCCGTTTATCCATTCGCACAAAACCTTGGACGCCCATACCGTGCTTCCCTGAGCTTCCTCTGGCATCTCGAGCCTTCTTGGACTTAGCGATGAACTCATCGCTAGCCCAATACCTGCAAAGGGCTCGGTAATCTTCAGTTTGTCCCTGTAACCAAGGGACACTGACCTGCACACATGCGTAGCTCATTAGGTGTTACTTAGCAATATTAATATGAACAATTTAAAGATTACGCAACCTACCTCTGCGTATTGCTCCTCCGTCAAGTACGTGTCGGAGGCGTCTCTGAACGACCCAACCTTGTGGTCGTGGAGCTTTAAGTAGTCGTTAACTACTTGACTCCGTGCGTTCGAAAGCATTTGCATAACAAGCTTCCGAGCGTTCACTTCGAACACGGAGCGGGCGTGATCTATCTGCTCAGCCGGGTCCTCAAGGCGGTACCTGAGCTGTAGGAAGCCAACACAGTTCGACATATACGCACATTAATATTTGAAGGAACATAAAGAATTGAAACTTCAAATATTTCTGAAAGTTACTTACCCAAAAATATACCCACATGACTCCCTGTAGGTTGTCGTTCTCCGGGTGAGGAACGCGCGCGTAGTCGTCCCACGACGTAGCTGCACGTCCATCAATCGCACCGGGGTAGTGCAGACGCACTAAGTTCCCGATGCAACCGTTCACCGTCCTGCGGCGGCTGGCGGCGGCGGGCGGGCGGGGGGCGGCCGGGGGGCGGCTGGGGCGGCGGCCGGGCGGCGGCCGGGTGGCAGGTCGGGGCGCCGGCTTGCGGGGGCGGCCGGGGCGGCGGCGGGCGGGCGACGGCCGAGCACTGGCTAAGCCGCGGGGGGGGGGGGGGGGGGGAGGGGGATGGGGGATCGGAGGCCGAACGCCGCGGGGGGGGAGGGGGGGGGTAGGGCGAGGCGGCCTAGGTTGTTCACATCGTGCTTTTGTAGACGTATACGTTACCACTAAATGGGTCGTATCGGGCCCTAAGCCCATTTATGTACATATAGTACTTTTAAACACTCAAACAATCGAAACAATAATCAATTAAACTATTAACTCATATGCATTATTCATCTAAGCAATTAACAACTCATCTAAACAAACATAATTATCGTAGTTAACAAACTTATCAATTCTAAGCAATTAAAAAAACACCTAGCTAGCAATTCAAATAAACATGGGCAATAATTAAACCTAAGCATATCAATTCATCTAAAGCTAAGAAATTATCCACCTGTCGGGCGGGTGGCGGCCGGGGCGGCGGCTGGCGGCGCGGGCGGGCGGCGGGTGGTGGCCGGGGCCCCGGCTGGCGGGCGGGGGGCGGCCGGGGCTTCGGCCGCTGGGGCGCCGGCTGGCGGGGGCGGCGGCCGGGGCTGCGGCCGCTGGGGCGGCCGGGCGGCGCCTGGCTGGCGGCGGCCGAGTGGCGGCCGGGCGGCGCCTGGCGGGTGGCGGCCGGGTGGCCGGCCGGGGCGGCGGCGGGCGGGCGGTGGCCGGGCGCGGGCGGGCGACGGCGGGCGGCTCGGGCTCGGGTCGGCGCGGGTGTGAATGCCCGCGCCGACCCGAGCCCCCGCGGGTATATAAGCCTTATTTACGATGGCCACAACATGGGCCGTCGTAAATAAGGCTTATTTACGACAGCCTCGGTGTGGCTGTCGTATATAACTGCTATATACGACAGCCTAGGGTTGGCTGTCGTATATAACTGCTATATACGACAGCCTAGGGTTGGCTGTCGTATATAACACTTATATACGACAGCCACGTACTAAACGACGGCTGTGCTGTCGTTTATAAACTTATATACGACAGCTTCGGCTGACCGTCGTATGTAAGTTTATATACGACAGCTAGCCGTCGTATGTTATACTGGCTGTCGTATGTTGCCCTGTTTCCTGTAGTGAGAGACAGCGCCGTGGCTTCGGTTAAGAGGCGGGAGAGGGCGTGAGGCGGTATCTGCCGACGTCCAGCAGCTCTCCAGCGTGAAGCGGAGCCAGCAGGAGGTGGCTGCAGCCGAGCTCGGTGTCGAGCGGAGGGAAGTCGGCTTCGGCCGTTGCTTCGCGTGGGAGGAAATCAAACAGAGACTGTGGACTGCAGATCTTTTGCAATTTTCAGTGCTCCCAATGACAGGTGGGTCCCACATGTCAGTCCTCCTTATCCCCTCTAAAATATCTCCCCAATTTGAATATTGATGGAATACAATTATGGAAGTCTAAATCTGAGAGGCATTTGGATAATTGGGCAAGTTTTATCCAAATTCAAATATGCATTTGAATTCTTTGTCATTTAAAGTCCATTTTGGAAAATGGGTTGCAATTCATTTCCATAAATCATGAAACTTTGCACACCCCCTAATTTGGACTCAAGGAATTCAAATATGAAATCTGATTTAAATTTTGGCTGCTGCAAATGAGATTTGTAGCACAACAGTTTTGAATTTCCATTGTTGCTCTCATTTGAATTTTGAGTTTGAACAATTGTTCAAAATCTGAGTTTTGTTTTCTCACACCTATGGGAACTTCCCATCTTTGTTTCAGACCCCTCTTGGGTTCCAAGTTTTCAAATAAACATTTGAACTTGTGTGAAGAAAACCCTCATGTGTGTTATCACATGTGGGGAAATGTTTTAACAAGTACCAAATTTCGTACACATGAAACCAACTTTTGTAAACAAGTGTTTCTTTGTATTCATAATTTTGGGACCTTTACAGTTGCATAAAGTTTATACTTTATCCATATGTGTGATTGTTATGCGCATTGTTTATCCCATTCTCGCATTACTATTGTATAGACTGGATGAGCTAAACCCACATGTGCTGATCGTTTGAATGGTATGAATGCAAAATGGTGCGGACACGTTCAACACAACAGGAGGGAGGTCCGAGTCAGGTTCGTGGTGATGAGTCTCCTCCGGAGCAAACCACGACGCAGCAGCAACCACCTCCTCCACCGCCAGAACTTCCAAGAAACCTGGCGGAGGTTCTCGCCGCGGTGCTCGGCTCGCGCGACGAGCAAACTGAGCTGCTGCGGATGCTAGTCCAGCAAAGTGCGTCCCATCAGGGAGGACGCCAAGACAATGGGCAACGCCAGTCCCAACACAGTTCGTATTCGGAATTCATGGCGACTGTAACACCCCAAAAATCTTGTTAAGACCCTAAATCATGTTAAGAGGGGAATTTAAAAATTTTTGGACGTGTTGCATGTTTTGCAACAATTTAAATTCAAACTGGAATTCAATTTAAATTCAAAACAGAAAAGAAATAGAAAAAAGAGAAAAAGAAAACAGAAAAAAACCGGCCAGTGGGCCGAAACCCACCAGCCGGCCCAACCAGCACCCGCGCCAGCCCGCTGCCGCGCGCGCCTCTTCCTCCCACTGACAGGCGGGGCCCGCTAGCCTTCTTCTTCCTCGCGCCCGCGCCGAGACTCTCTCACCCGAATCGAAACCGATCGGGAATTCTCGCGTATCCCAGCCGAATTTCAATCGGGAGCGACGCAAACTCAATCTAAACCACCCCGCCGCCCTTCCCCGTCTATAAAAACCCCGGCCTCGTTCTGTTTTTCCCACGCGATCCGCCGATTTTACTCCGGTGAGAAACTGAGCCCCTCCGGCGAATTCTGGCCGATCTACGCTCGGAAATTCCAATCTAACTCGCTGGTCTTGATCGACCGCCTCCGGGGAACCCTGCAGGTGCAGAAAACTCGGTGACTTGCGGTTCAAACACAGCGCCGATGAGCCTCGCCGTGGTTTCACTTCGGACCTCGTCGCCGACCGCCTTCCAGGACCTCCGAGCTCAAGAAAACCCCTGAGGTGAGATCCCCGACCTCCCCTCCACCGATCTATGCCATAAAATCACAGTTCTATGAAGAATTCCCGAAGATCCGAAACTCTCCGGCGAGATCGCCGCTTCCCTCCGCCGTGCGCCGCCGGGCAGCGCCGCCCGCGCTCGGTTAGAGCGACGTGGCCGCTTGTGCGCTGTCTATTTTAAATCGCACGGTAGACTTTAAATCCCCGCGTACCGGTTCGACGTTATAATCTCAGCCGTCTGTTTTAAATCGGACGGTCCACGTCAGCCCCGTGTTATAAAGACTGGAAATCTTACGTGCTACCCCCTGGGGTTCTCGGGAAGTAAGAGCTAGCCCCGGAAACTTCTGATCTAGCCCCTGGAACTTCAGAAAATCATGTAAATTCATTTAAAAATCAGTTTTAGCCCCTGGACTTAATAAAAATTAGGAAAAACTCCTCTGTTATGTATAGCAAGACCCCTGAAAATTTTTTAAAAAATATTATAGACCCTGTAGTGGGGTGAGTTTACCTTTTTAGCCCTGTTTAATATTTAATTTAGGAAATTGAATATGTGGCTATTGTTTAAAATTTAAAAAGTGGGACAAACATATTGTCAAAATTAAATTAAAAACTTTCTCAGTATTTAGAAAAACTTTGGAGTGAGATAAAAATATATTTTGGGCTGAAATGAATCTGTTTAATTTATTATTCACATTTAGGGACACATTTTTAAGTAAAGAATAGTTCTGGAAAATAGGGAAAATAATTGTAAAATAGTTTACATCTGAGGAAAAGGTCAAAAATATATTAGTAAATATTTTAGATCAGAACCTATTCTGTTTAGATGATGTGTCTTGTTATTTTCATAATAAAGTTCACATTTAGGCATAGGAAATAAATCTGAAAATATAGCAATTAGTAAATAATAAATGGAGTTCTAAAATCTAAAGAATTCAGTTTAGGGTTGGTAGAAATTCTGAAGACACATATGGAGAAGGAAAATACCTTTCATGCATACTTGGTAGCTAAAAGGTGTAGTAATTGAATATAAGGAATTTATTTAAATTGGAAACTCATATATATAGTATGTAAGTATAAATGTGAACACAAAATTAGGAATCATATACACATGATTAAAAGTGCATGCAAGCCACAAATCAACACACATAGAGTAACCACAACACATATAATGGTGAATGACTTTCATAAATATGAATGTGTGGTTTGTATGAAGTGGAAGTGTGAACTATGTCTTATGGATTGTTGTTTTTCTTTTGCTATGTGTGATGGTATGATGTAGAACCTGCTCAAGAGCAACTTGTTCCTTTCCAAGATCAGGACTACCCATTTCAAGAGCAGCAGGAAGGAGGCAAGTGTCCTTGACCACTTTGATCCTATGTTAGGATGTGTAGCTAGAATTATTTGCATTGTCAATTGAAATATAAAACCCATGCTAGGAAGTTTCCCTAGAATTGCATTAACTTGTTTCCTTGTAGCTTGGGTTGGGAATTATTTTATCATGTCATTTATTATTATGCATATGCTTAGCCATGCTTAGAATGGGATACTTGGGATATAAGATCATCAGTTTATTTTACCATACTCTTGAATGAGATATTGTGAGTTATGTTGGGGTAGGGATCAAGGCAAGTTGGATGTTTTGGTTGTGTGCTGGGTGCACGAGACTCGGGTTTGTGTTTAGTACTTGCCTGGATCCTAAGGACCGGTTCATGGAGCATGTAACCTGGCTTTACCGTGCCAACCACATGCTGAGATGGGGCAGCTTGGCCAATTAATTAGGTGTATCCCTGGCGTAGTATGGGTGTGTTGGATGTTGCGGGGAGTAGGTGTCAGCTGGACTACCATATGAAACGCAAGGCTCAAGAGGGGGCCACTACAGCATGGTTGGAGCCTCTTGTATGCTGTTAGGGGTGAAACCTCAGTGGGCCCACGCTCGTCGGGAATCCCTTTGTAAAGGCTACACACCTGGGAAGTGTGAATGTGGTTCGTAGCCACTGGCGTAATGGAGGTTCTTTTAGTCCACTCGGCAACGGGGGATGAAATCACTACATGTGGGTACAGTGGTACAAACTCCGCAGAGTCAAAACTGTCATGACAGCCGTGCTCACGGTCAAGAGCGGCTTGGACTTATTCATGATTAGAGGATTGATGGTTTTGGAAGTTGTGGATGTTAAGCGGGGAGCTTAACGTTGGAAATGATGTTATGGTTATTGGATTATGATGATGGGATGGGAGATTGGGACCATTTCACCTATGTAGTAATGTAGGTGCTTAATAAGCTAAGGTGGTATGTATTAATTGCGTAGTGCTTTAACCATGAGTTCAACCTCTCCTTGTTCTAGCCATGCATGATATAATTTTCCCACACTTGCTGAGTACCATTGGTACTCAACCTTGCATATTTTGTTGGTTTATATTGCTGCTCAGGTCAAGATAATGAGGTGGTGTATAATGACCAAGACTTTGGACCCGAAGAATGTTTCTAGGTTCATGGAGACCCCCGGGCAACGCCTGTGACGGAGCCCTCAAGAATAATATTCCGCTGCTAGTTTATTTACTTGTGATGAAGGAGTTATTATTGTCCATCGAGACATTTGCTATGTAAGACTTATTTATATTCGACACCTGGCTTGTAATAAATGATGCTTCACTATTTGTCATCACATGTATGAGAAAATGATCCTGGCATACATGTGATATTCACTTGGTTGTTCTTCGGGAAAACCGGGTGTGACAGAAGTGGTATCAGAGCCAAGGTTGCCCGTAGGAACGTGGACCTAGGTAGAAATGGACGTATTTAAGGGTCTTATTTTCTTAAAAACTATTTTTTTTACATGTTGTGTGTTGAAAAGTGTTATTTAATGAGTCACTTTCTTCATCTTACCCCAATTTTCATTCAAAATAGGATTTTTATTTAAAAGTTTATCTAACATAAGTTTAAATGCTTTTTGTTTTAGATGGTTCGCATGATTCGCACTGCTCGCAAGTCCACAGGAGGGAGATTTCCCATAGTTGCCCTTGCCCAAAGAGAGGAGAGCCGTCCGGTGACGTACCTTTCCTACGGATTGGCAGTAGGAGGCTTGTTGCGCCGTCTTCGACGTATGCTCGAAGCCGCCGGCAATACGTGCAAGCTAATCATCCACTATAACTCCACCAGGACCATCCGTGAGAAGAGGGAAGAATGGAGTTCAGAGATGAGGATTATACACGAAAATCAGCTGCTTAAGATTCACCGCTCTCCAGCCTATAGAGCGACACAGGTCGATGCGGAGAAGGATGTCACCTGGGAGGCCATCACCTGCCAGAGTCACATCTATTGTCGTCACCTGGACAGGACTGAGTACATGTATGTCCTCCAGCGTGAGAGTGGTACCACGGAGTACAAGTACCTGCCAGTGCAGCAAGGGACTTCCCATGAGCACATGGACTTGTGCTTGGAGGATGCTTCTATGCTCAGCACTCGACTGCAGGAGTGTCAGCAAGAGCTTCAGGATGTTCGGGACACCCTGAAGGAAACGGAGGCATTGCTGCGAGCCTGCTTGAGGGCGAGAGAAAGAGGAGATGGGAATGAACTGTGTGTCACCGTGAATGATACATGGACTCCTGACTCCCCAGATCGCCGAGCGATCAGGCGTCGTCGCACTTCTCCACCAGCAGCCTCCCCACCCAAAGCAGAGTCAGAAGGCAGCCGAAATGATGAGGAAGATCTCGAGGCGCCAGCTCAAGAAAACGAGTAGTGTAGAGTCCTTCCCTTAGTTAGCAAGATGTCGAATAGTTCGAGTCGTTACGTTAAGTTAATGGTGTGTTAATGCTTGGTGTGTGACGTGAGTTGTGGAAGCCATGAGCAATTGTCCACAGCCTCGTCTTCAGATTGTTTTGCTTTGGTGTGTGAACCCACATGAAATAATAGTGCATTTATTTGGTGTGAGTTATGAACCCTCGTAAAAGTATAACAAAGCCTCAACACTTCAAAGCACAAACAAATGAAAGTAGTAAGATGATACTAAATGCTTTCAAATTAAAATTGGTTGATTCTGCCAGATGGCCGGAAGAGGAAAAGGACGTGCTGCCAACCCCGCCAATAACAACGATGAGGCATGCAGCCCTCATCTTTCTGGAGGCCAGGAACGGGGTGGTCGCCGTGAAGGAGTTGATCCCCTCCACCAAATGCTGGAGAATCGGAATCAGCTCATCCAGAACTTGACTCAAGTGGTGGCCAACTTGCATCAAGTTCCACCTCCACAAGCTGCACCACGCCAACAAAGGTTGAGTGAGTTTCTAAGAACTCAACCTCCAAAGTTTGCAAGTGCTGCTGAACCTCTGGAGGCAGATGATTGGCTGAAGACCATTGAAAGCAAGATGAGGATCATCCAGTGCCAAGGGTATGAGAGGGTGCTGTTTGCCTCTCATCAATTGCATGGATCTGCTGCTGATTGGTGGACCGCCTACGTGGTCGCCCATCATGACCCTGAGAACATCACTTGGGAAGAGTTCAAGCGTAGCTTCCGCAACCATTACATCCCAAGAGGTGAACTCAAAAACAAGAGGAAAGAATTTTTGGGGTTGCAGCAAGGTAACATGACTGTGAGGGAATACCTCACTAAATTTACTCAACTATCCCGTTATGCCCCACGAGACATAGAGACTGATGAGCAGAAACAAGACTGTTTCGTGGAAGGACTTACCGCAGAGATGCAGTGTGCAATGTCCTCAAATGAGTATGAAAGCTTCCAAAAGATGGTGGACAGAGCATTTGTGGTAGAAAGGAAGCTAAAGGCCTTGGAAGATGAGAATAAGAGGAAGGCCGGGTGGTCACATCAAGCCTCAGGGAGCAACACCCGCCCACGTCTGATGCAGCAACCTACAGGGCAGACGAACCGTGCTGCGGTACCCTACTCAGCACCAAGAGGGTACAACCCGAACTACAGGCCTCCTGCAGCACCAGCACAGCCACAACGTCAGTTTGTACAGCAGCCTCGCCCTGCATATCCACCTCGACCAGCAGTACAGGGACCTCCAAACCAACCCCAAGACAGCAAAGGCCAGGCACCTAAGGTTGGGGTGCAATGTTTTAGCTGCGGTGAAGTGGGGCACTACGCCCATAAATGCCCAAAGAAGAAGCCCACACAGCCACAACAGCAGAATGTGATGCGAGGACGGGTGAACCACGTCACTATGGAGGAAGCGCAAGAGGCACCCGACGTGGTAGTTGGTAAGTTTCCTGCCAATTTACACCTTGCAACCCTGCTGTTTGATTCTGGTGCTACCCACTCGTTCATTGCTCAAGGGTTTGTTAAGAAGCATGACCTAGCAACCACACAAATGAACCATATGCTAGCCGTAAACTCTCCAGGTGGAGAAATAAGGACAAGACAAGTGTGTCCCAAAGTGAACCTAGACATTAATGGGGTGGGATTTACTGCTAACCTCATAGTGATAGATTCACAAGGGATAGATATTATCTTGGGTATGGATTGGTTGACAAAACATAAAGGAATCATCCATTGTTCGACCAGAACGGTGGAACTAACTCACCCTAGTGGCACAAGAGTAAAGTTCATAACAATACACGAGCCTAGGAGGGACATTAAATTAAATCAAGTTGAGGTGAAAGTTGAGGAAATCAGGACCATCAGGGAATATCCAGATGTTTTTCCGGAGGAGTTGCCAGGTATGCCTCCCGATCGTGAAGTGGAATTCGCAATTGAGCTAGTACCTGGAACAGCCCCGATATACAAGAGACCTTATCGGATGGACTCCAAGCAGCTAGAAGAACTCAAGGATCATTTAAGAGAATTGACGGAGAAGGGGTATATTCGTCCTAGTTCCTCACCATGGGGAGCTCCGGTGATATTTGTGCCCAAGAAGGACGGAACCCAAAGGTTATGCATGGATTACCGTGCCTTGAATGAGGTAACCATCAAGAACAAGTACCCATTACCCCGCATTGAAGACTTGTTTGATCAGTTGAGGGGAGCTTGTGTGTTATCGAAAATTGATCTCAGGTCGGGATACCACCAACTCAAGATAAGGCAATCTGATATTCCCAAGACAACTTTCGTTTGTCGGTACGGACTGTATGAATACACTTTCATGCCTTTAGGGCTAACTAATTCCCCGGCATACTTCATGTATCTCATGAACAAGGTATTCATGGAATATCTCGACAAATTTGTGGTGGTTTTCATAGATGACATTCTCGTATTCTCCAAAGATGAAGAAGAACATGAGAAACATCTAAGGTTGGTGTTGCAGAGGCTAAGAGAACACCAACTATATGCCAAGTTGAGCAAGTGTGAGTTTTGGCTGAAGAGAGTTCCCTTCTTAGGACATATAATCTCGGAGGGAGGAATCTTTGTGGATCCTGCCAAAATCGAGGATATACAGAAGTGGAAGACCCCTGAAAATGTCGGGGAAGTTCGAAGCTTCTTGGGATTGGCTGGATACTATCGACGGTTTATTGAGGGATTCTCCAAGATCTCGAGACCCCTCACCAAACTGTTGGAGAAGGGAATCACATTCACATGGACGCCACAGTGCGAGATGAGTTTTCAGGAGCTAATGAAAAGATTGACCACAGCCCCAATGTTGGTTATGCCAGATATGCAGAAGAATTTCACAGTGTACTGCGATGCCTCTGGAAACGGGTTGGGATGTGTTCTCATGCAAGAAGGGCATGTCGAGGCATATGCATCCCGGCAGCTTCAGAAGCACGAGAAAAACTATCCTACACATGACTTAGAACTAGCCGCAGTGGTACACGCGTTGAAAATTTGGCAGCACTATTTGATGGGGAAGAGGACAGAGATATATACGGATCATAAGAGTTTGAAGTACATTTTTACACAGCCAGATCTCAACCTCAGACAAAGAAGATGGTTAGAGCTAATCAATGACTTTGATGTGGGCATCAACTATCATCCTGGGAAGGCAAACGTCGTGGCCGATGCTTTAAGTCAGAAAGTGCAGGTCAATAAGTTGAGCTTGAAGGACATGCCTGCAGAATTGAAGGACGAGGCTATAAGGCTCAATCTATGCCTGGTAAATAGTGGTGAAGCCATCGCCATGGAAGTGGATTCCACACTCGAGCGAGACATACGCGAGGGTCAAAAGAATGACGAGAAGATACGAGAGATCAGACAACTCATCAAGGAAAATAAAGCTCCTGGTTTTAGAGAGGATGAACAAGGAACGGTGTGGCACGGGAAAAGAATCTGTGTGCCAGAAGTAAAGGAGATCCGTGAATTGATTTTGAAGGAGGCTCATGATTCTGACTATTCCATTAATCCTGGGAGTACGAAAATGTACCAGGACCTCAAGAGCAGGTATTGGTGGTATGGCATGAAACGAGATGTCGCGGAACATGTTGCCCTATGTGACACATGTCAGTTGGTGAAAGTAGAACATCAACGACCCGCGGGATTATTGCAACCACTCAAAGTGCGTGAATGGAAATGGGAAGAAATCGGTATGGATTTCATAGTGGGATTGCCTAGGACCCAATCAGGATATGATTCAATATGGGTCATCATCTACAGGCTAACCAAGGTGGCTCATTTCATCCCCGTGAAAGAAAGCTACAGCAGATCCAAATTGGCAGAATTGTACATGTCAAGGATCGTGTGTTACCATGGAGTGCCAAAGAAGATTGTATCGGATCGAGGGACACAGTTCACCTCAAGGTTCTGGCAGAAGTTGCATGAAACCATGGGAACCCATCTGAATTTCAGCTCTGCCTATCATCCCCAAACTGACGGGCAGACGGAGAGAACCAATCAGATCCTTGAAGATATGCTGAGGGCATGTGCACTCAAAAACAATAGGAGTTGGGACAAGAACTTACCTTATGCGGAGTTTTCCTATAACAACAGCTATCAAGCTAGTATGAAGATGTCACCGTTTGAAGCCTTGTACGGGAGGAAGTGCAGAACTCCCCTATTTTGGAACCAAACGGGGGAAAGTAAAGTGTTTGGTCCAGAAGTACTACAAGAAGCCGAGGCGAAGGTGAGGGAAATTCGCAACAATTTGAGGATAGCACAGACACGCCAAAAGAGCTATGCCGATGTACAAAGAAGAGAGCTCGTTTTCAACGTGGGAGACTATGTCTATCTCAAGGTGTCCCCTATCAGAGGACTTCGTCGGTTCAAGGTGAAAGGGAAGTTGTCACCTCGATACATCGGACCCTTTAAAGTTCTGGAAAGGAAAGGCGAAGTGGCGTATCAACTAGAGTTACCGGCTCGTCTATCGGATGTGCACGATGTATTCCATGTGTCACAACTCATGAAATGCCTGAGGACGCCTGAAGAGGTGTTACCCATGAATGAAGTGGACGTAGCTGAGGATTTGTCTTATGCCGAGCAACCATACAAGATTTTGGAGACAATGGAACGCCTCACCAGAAATAAAAGAATCCGGATGTGCAAGGTGCAGTGGAAGCATCACTCAGAAGAGGAAGCCACCTGGGAGCGGAAAGATGAGCTCAAGGCACAATTTCTGGAATTGTTTTCTTAGAACCACCAATCTCGAGGACGAGATTTCTTTTAAGGGGGGTAGAGCTGTAACACCCCAAAAATCTTGTTAAGACCCTAAATCATGTTAAGAGGGGAATATAAAAATTTTTGGACGTGTTGCATGTTTTGCAACAATTTAAATTCAATCTGGAATTCAATTTAAATTCAAAACAGAAAAGAAATAGAAAAAAGAAAAAAGAAAACAGAAAAAAACCGGCCAGTGGGCCGAAACCCACCAGCCGGCCCAACCAGCACCCGCGCCAGCCCGCAGCCGCGCGCGCCTCTTCCTCCCACTGACAGGCGGGGCCCGCCAGCCTTCTTCTTCCTCGCACCCGCGCCGGGACTCTCTCACCCGAATCGAAACCGATCCGGAATTCTCGCGTATCCCAAACCAATTTCGATCCGGGGCGACACAAACTCGATCTAAACCACCCGCCGCCCTTCCCCGTCTATAAAAACCCCGGCCTTGTTCTGTTTTTCCCACGCGATCCGCCGATTTTACTCCGGTGAGAAACTGAGCCCCTCCGGCGAATTCTGGCCGATCTACGCTCGGAAATTCCGATCTAACTCGTTGGTCTTGATCCACCGCCTCCGGGGAACCCTGCAGGTGCAGAAAACTCTGTGACTTGCGGTTCAAACACAGCGCCGACGAGCCTCGCCGTGGTTTCACTTCGAACCTCGTCGACGACCGCCTTCCAGGACCTCCGAGCTCAAGAAAACCCCCGAGGTGAGATCCCCGACCTCCCCTCCACCGATCTATGCCATAAAATCACAGTTCTAGGAAGAATTCCCGAAGATCCGAAACTCTCCGGCGAGATCGCCGCTTCCCGCCGCCGTGCGCCGCCGGGCAGCGCCGCCCGCGCTCGGTTAGAGCGACGTGGCCGCTTGTGCGCCGTCTATTTTAAATCGCACGGTAGACTTTAAATCCCCGCGTACCGGTTCGACGTTATAATCTCAGCCGTCTGTTTTAAATCGGACGGTCCACGTCAGCCCCGCGTTATAAAGACTGGAAATCTTACGTGCTACCCCCTGGGGTTCTCGGGAAATAAGTGCTAGCCCCGGAAACTTCTGATCTAGCCCCTGGAACTTCAGAAAATCATGTAAATTCATTTAAAAATCAGTTTTAGCCCCTGGACTTAACAAAATCTAGGAAAAACTCCTCTGTTATGTATAGCTAGACGCCTGAAAATTTTTTAAAAAAATATTATAGACCCTGTAGTGGGTGAGTTTACCTTTTTAGACCTGTTTAATATTTAATTTAGGAAATTGAATATGTGGCTAGTGTTTAAAATTTAGAAAGTAGGACAAACATATTGTCAAAATTAAATTAAAAACTTTCTCAGTATTTAGAAAAACTTTGGAGTGAGATAAAAATATATTTTGGGCTGAAATGAATCTGTTTAATTTATTATTCACATTTAGGGACACATTTTTAAGTAAATAATAGTTCTGGAAAATAGGGAAAATAATTGTAAAATAGTTTACATCAGAGGAAAAGGTCAAAAATATATTAGTAAATATTTTAGATCAGAACCTATTCTGTTTAGATGATGTGTCTTGTTATTTTCATAATAAAGTTCACATTTAGGCATAGGAAATAAATCTGAAAATATAGCAACTAGTAAATGATAAATGGAGTTCTAAAATCCAAAGAATTCAGTTTAGGGTTGGTAGAAATTCTGAAGACACATATGGAGAAGGAAAATACCTTCCATGCATACTTGGTAGCTAAAAGGTGTAGTAATTGAATATAAGGAATTTATTTAAAATTGAAACTCATATATATAGTATGTAAGTATAAATGTGAACACAAAAGTAGGAATCATATACACATGATTAAAAGTGCATGCAAGCCACAAATCAACACACATAGACTAACCACAACACATATAATGGTGAATGACTTTCATAAATATGAATGTGTGGTTTGTATGAGGTGGAAGTGTGAACTATGCCTTATGGATTGTTGTTTTTCTTTTGCTATGTGTGATGGTATGATGTAAAACCTGCTCAAGAGCAACTTATTCCGTTCCAAGATCAGGACTACCCATTTCAAGAGCAGCAGGAAGGAGGCAAGTGTCCTTGACCACTTTGATCCTATGTTAGGATGTGTAGCTAGAATTATTTGCATTGTCAATTGAAATATAAAACCCATGCTAGGAAGTTTCCCTAGAATTGCATTACCTTGTTTCCTTGTAGCTTAGGTTGGGAATTATTTTATCATGTCATTTATTATTATGCATATGCTTAGCCATGCTTAGAATGGGATACTTGGGATATGAGATCATCAGTTTATTTTACCATACTCTTGAATGAGATATTGTGAGTTATGTAGGGGTAGGGATCAAGGCAAGTTGGATGTTTTGGTTGTGTGCTGGGTGCACGAGACTCGAGTTTGTGTTTAGTACTTGCCTGGATCCTAAGGACCGGTTCATGGAGCATGTAACCTGGCTTTACCGTGCCAACCACATGCTGAGATGGGGCAGCTTGGCCAATTAATTAGGTGTATCCCTGGCGTAGTATGGGTGTGTTGGATGGTGCGGGGAGTAGGTGTCAGCTGGACTACCATATGAACCGCAAGGCTCAAGAGGGGGCCACTGCAGCGGGGTTGGAGCCTCTTGTATGCTGTTAGGGGTGAAACCTCAGTGGGCCCACGCTCTTCGGGAATCACTTTGTAAAGGCTTCGTAGTGATCTCCTGGCTACACGCCTGGGAAGTGTGAATGTGGTTCGTAGCCACTGGCATAATGGAGGTTCTTTTAGTCCACCCGGCAACGGGGGATGAAATCATTACATGTGGGTACAGTGGTACAAACTCTGCAGAGTCAAAACTGCCATGACAGCCGTGCTCACGGTCAAGAGCGGCTTGGACTTATTCATGATTAGAGGATTGATGGTTTTGGAAGTTGTGGATGTTAAGCGAGGAGCTTAACGTTGGAAATGATGTTATGGTTATTGGATTATGATGATGGGATGGGATATTGGGACCATTTCACCTGTGTAGTAATGTAGGTGCTTAATAAGCTAAGGTGATAGGTATTAATTGCGTAGTGCTTTAACCATGAGTTCAACTTCTCCTTGTTCTAGCCATGCATGATATAATTTTCCCACACTTGCTGAGTACCATTGGTACTCAACCTTGCATATTTTGTTGGTTTATATTGCTGCTCAGGTCAAGATAATGAGGTGGTGTATAATGACCAAGACTTTGGACCCGAAGAAGGTTTCTAGGTTCATGGAGACCCCCGGGCAACGCCTGTGACGGAGCCCTCAAGAATAATATTCCGCTGCTAGTTTATTTACTTGTGATGAAAGAGTTATTATTGTCCATCGAAACATTTGCTATGTAAGACTTATTTATATTCGACACCTGGCTTGTAATAAATGATGCTTCACTATTTGTCATCACATGTATGAGAAAATGATCCTGGCATACATGTGATATTCACTTGGTTGTTCTTTGGAAAAACCGGGTGTGACAGTGACCCATCCACCGGTCTTCACGGAGGCCGAGAAACCTTTGGAGGCGGACAGCTTTATCCGCACTCTGGAGGCGAAGTTCGGGCTGCTACGGTGCACCGAAAATCAGAAGGCGCTGTATGCAGCGCAACAGCTTCAAGGAGAAGCCGGTACCTGGTGGGCAAACTACATCACCTCCTTACCGGCTGGCCATGCTGTCACATGGACGGAGTTCCGGGAAGCGTTCCACGCCTATCACATACCTCCCGGTGTGATGGAAATGAAGCTCCAGGAGTTCCTAGCGTTACGGCAAGGCGAGAGGAGTGCTCATGAGTACTCCAGGTTATTCAACTAGCTGGTGCAGTATGCGCCAGGATTTGTGGGGACGGAAGACAACAAGCGCAATGCGTTCTTCCAGGGCCTGAATTCCAAGATGAAGGTCCATCTCGCCCAGAGCAATTGCGGCACATTCAATGACCTAATTAATGCCGCGATTCTACAGGAGAATGCTCAGCGCGAGCGCGGTTCTGACAAGAGGAAATGCAGCGCGCTGACGAGCAGCAGTGGTGGAACGCCACAAAAATACCGCGTGGTGTATCGCTCACCATACGGTCAGAGATGGCAGCCACCGCCGCGACCGCCTCAGTTTCACGGTCAGCAATATAATGTGCCGGGCTTTCGACCGACATATCCACCACAGAAACAGCAAAGGGTGGTCCCGCGTGCGCCTCAGTTTCAACAGCGTGCACCGGGATTCCGTCCTCAAGTCGGCGGGACCCCGACACCTTACACATGCTACACGTGTCGCTGTGTTGGGCACATTTCAAGGGACTGCCCCGAGCCGCGACAGGGCAGGGGTGCAGCACCATATAAGGGTGCTAATCAGCCCCGCAACCAGCCCATGAAACCAGCACCAAAACCCGGCAACATCCACCACTTAGCTATCGAAGACGTGCCGGAAGGCAAACCCGTCCTCGCGGGTACGTTTTCTTACTTAGATCATCCCGTAGTCATACTTTTTGACTCCGGTGCCACCCATAATTTCATAAGTCAGTCTTATGTTATTAAATATCAACTGCCTATCATTCCCACAAATAATTCATATTTGATATGTTCTCCGGGTGGGAAAATAACAGCTGATAGAATGGTCTATAGAGCACCATTACAGTTGGGTGGAAATCTATATCCGACTTCTCTGATCATGTTAGAGAGTCAAAAACTTGATGTCATTTTAGGAATGTCATGGCTACATCGCCATGGTGCTGTTCTTGACATCATTACACGTGTGGTTCGTTTAAACTCTCCACTTCATGGACCACATGTTCTTACTCTTGACCGTTCGGTTCAAGAAGCTCCAGCCACATATAACATGGAAGCCACAAAACTTGAGGATATTCGCGTGGTCCATGAATACCCGGATGTTTTTCCGGATGATCTCCCGGGCATGCCACCCGAAAGGGATGTCGAGTTCAAGATCAAACTTGTACCGGGAACGACGCCGATATCACGGAGACCATACAAGATGGCTCCGAATGAGCTAGCTGAACTGAATGAGCAGCTCAATGACTTAATGAAGAAGAGTTTCATTCAACCGAGTTCCTCACCATGGGGATGCTCGGCGCTGTTTGTGAAGAAGAAGGATGAAACCTTGAGGTTGTGTGTGGACTACCGAGCTCTCAACGCCATCACCATCAAGAATAAATATCCACTGCCCCGCATCGATATATTATTCGATCAACTTGTTGGTGCAAGTGTATTTTCAAAGATGTATCTTAGCCCCGGATATCATCAAATCAAGATCCGGGCGGAAGATATTCCAAAGACGGCCTTCTCGACGAGATATGGGTTATATGAGTACCTCATCATGTCCTTTGGTCTCACCAATGCCCCGGCACACTTCATGTATCTCATGAACTCAGTGTTCATGCCGGAGTTGGTCAAGTTTGTGGTGGTGTTCATACACAACATCTTGGTTTACTCCAAGTCTGAAGAAGAACACGCCAAACACTTGCATATCGTACTTCAACGATTAAGAGACCATAAGCTTTATGCCAAGTTCAGCAAGTGCGAGTTTTGGATCAGCCAAGTGCCATTCCTTGGTCACATTATTTCTGCAGAAGGTATTGCAGTTGATCCAAGCAAAATCGAACAAGTGCTGAAATGGAAATCCCCCACATCAGTCCATGAAGTCAGAAGTTTCCTCGGGTTAGCAGGATATTACCGGAGATTCATACCGAACTTCTCCAAGCTTGCTATGCCGATGACTGAACTGTTGAAGAAGAGGATCAAATATGTTTGGAGCTCAGCTTGTGAAGAAGCTTTCCAGGCATTAGTGAAGCATCTTACAACAGCCCTGGTGTTAGCTCAACCGGATACAACCAAGCCCTTTGACGTATATTGTGATGCGTCTGGCATCGGGCTTGGCTGTGTATTGATGCAAGGAGGCAGAGTGGTCGCCTATGGCTCCCGTCAACTTCGTAACCACGAGCAGCACTATCCGACTCATGATATTGAGCTCGCTGCTGTGGTGTTGGCTTTAAAAATGTGGAGGCACTATTTGCTTGGGAACTTAGTGCACCTCTACACCGACCACAAGAGTCTGAAGTATATATTCACTCAAAAGGAGTTAAATATGCAGCAACGGAGATGGCTAGAACTGATCAAAGACTATGAGATCGAGATTCACTACCACCCCGGGAAGGCAAACGTGGTTGCCGATGCCTTGAGTTGCAAATCTCATGTCAACAATCTGTCCATCACCCCACCTGAAGAGGAGGAGCCAAGTCTGTACTTGGTTCCATATGGCACGTTATATAATCTTGCTCTCATCCCAACCATAAGAGAGGAGATTATGGAAGCTCAGAAGAAGGACATGGAAATGTCGCACATTCGGAGAAGGATGGAGAATGGCGAAATGAAGTGCTTCTGAAGAGATGAACACGACACTCTATGGTTTAAAGACCGTATAGTGGTACCCCGTGACATGAAGCTTCGGAAGAAAATCTTGGACGAAGCTCATTTGTCCAAGTATTCTATTCATCCGGGCAGCAACAAGATGTACCAAGATCTGAAAACCAGGTTTTGGTGGACACGAATGAAAAGAGAAATCACAAAGTACGTATCTGAATGTGATATGTGTCGGCATGTGAAAGCCGACCATATGCACAAAGCCGGACAGCTGCAACCATTGAATATTCCGGCGTGGAAGTGGGAGGATATCAGCATGGACTTCATTGTTGGTTTACCTCTCACATCTCACAAACTTGACTCGATTTGGGTGATAGTCGATCGACTAACCAAGTCGGCTCATTTAATCCCCGTACATACAAAGTACGTGGCCAAGCAATATGCGGAGCTGTACTTGCAAATATCTTGTGTTTGCAAGGTGTTACCCGCTCCATAATTTCAGATCCCGGTGCGCTGTTCATCTCTCGGTTCTGGGAACAGCTGCACGCATCATTGGGGACCAAACAGATCCGAAGCTCCGCGTATCACCCGCAGATGGATGGTCAAACTGAACGGGTGAATCAAGTGCTTGAAGACATGCTACACGCTTGTGCCATCCACCACGGCAAGAATTAAAATGATCACTTGCCGTTGGCGGAGTTTTCTTACAACAATGGCTATCAAGCTAGCATCAAGATGGCGCCGTATGAAGCTCTACGGACAGAAATGCCGCACACCTCTCAAGGTGTGAGTCCGGCGAGCGAGTTATCTACGGCATTGAACTTGTGAATGAGGCTGAAGAACAAGTGCGAGTAATACAAGCCAATCTCAAGGCTGCTCAATCTCGTCAGAAGAGCTATGCGGATGAAAGACGCCACCCCCTCCACTTTGACATCGGGGACCATGTTTATGTTCGTGTGTCTCCGATGAAGGGAGTTCACCGTTTTGGAGTGAAGGGTAAACTTGCGCCGCGGTTCATTGGTCCATTCACCGTCATTGAAAGATGCGGACCCGTGGCCTATCGCTTGGATTTACCGGCGTCGCTCGCAGGAATTCACAATGTCTTCCACATTTCTCAGCTGCGGAAATGCCTCAAACCCTCAGCCGAAATCCGCACTGAAGACATAGAAGTTCTTCAACCGGACCTCACGTACACGGAGTATCCGATCCAGATTATCGATGAAAAGACTCGCGCCACAAGAGACCGGACCTTATGGTTCTACAAGATCTTGTGGAGCCACCATACCGCAGATGAGGCAACATGGGAAAGCGAGGACTATCTTCGAACATATTATCCGGACTTGCTATCATCGTATACCCGGTAAAGTTTTCTCCACTTTGCATTTCTTTTGGAATCTCGGGACACAATTCTTTTTAAGAGGGGAGGGATGTAAAATCCCCAAAAAGTGGTAGCAAGAAAAATTCAGCTCATGTACACTTAGGAAAAATGAGGGGAATTAAAACTTTGAATTATAACGGTGTGAGTTCAAAGTTGTGAATCAAACTTCCCAAAAACTTCCAAACATGGAGATCTAAATGCACAGCTTGGATATTCATAGTCCAAATATTCACCCTTCCAAATTTCAGCTCATTTGGAGGAGTTTCAATATTTATTTGGGATTAAAAGGAGAAGCCCTCTAATCTGAATTTCAAATTCAGTTTCAAATTCCAGCTCCCTCAATTTGCAAATTTGGTTCCACAAATGTGTTCTCCACATTTGAATGGGCAGCCATGCCAAAATTCAGAAATATTCGAGTTGGTTTGCTATGTTTTTGGAGCAAGGCAAAAGGGAGTATTCAAATTCATTTCAAATTCAAATGATCAAACACAATTCAAATTCTACACCAGAATTCAAACCATTTGAATTCAGCAAGTTCAAACCTTAACTTTGGAGTGAAGTAAAGCATTTAAGTCTGAGTTGCTGGATGAAAAATATCAGTAGAAAAGTTAATTAAACTGAGAGGGGGTGTGACCCACATGTCAGCCACACAGTTTTCTTTTTCCTCTGTTTTCCCCCTCGGTTGATCATCAAGCGCCACCGAGCTGCGCTTGCTCCACCGCGCTGCTTGCCTCTACGTACTCCAGAAGCAACTCGTACGTGGGTGATAAAACAGCAGCGCAGTCTCCTTTCTCTTCTCTGCCTTCAACCGAAGCCTCCTCAGCCCCAGCTGCTCGAGAGCTCACGGGAGAAACCAGCAACCCTCGGTGCTCGCTGTTCAGCAGCCTTCCACCCCCTAGCACCGGTTGATCGCTCCAGGAGCTGCGCCAGCGACCCCTCAACGTGCTCCACCACTCCTCAGCTCGTCCCTGGCCTCCCCATCGCTGTGCCCGAGCCGTTCCTTGCCGGAAGAAAGCAGAGCAACGTCGCCCCTCACTGCTCCTCGCGTTCCAGCAGCTGCAATGCCTCTCCCGCACGTCCAGCACCTCTCTAAGGTGCACCAAAGTGTGTAGATCATGCTACCGCAGTCCCCTTGCCCTTCCCCGTCGCCGGCTCGCCGGAATTTGGGTTTTGGCGCCGGTACACGTGAAGAACCGACCCACACCAAAACTGGAAATTCGTCCAACATGGTTGATCATCGATTCTACAATTCAAGCCACAGAAACTAGTGACCCTAGCGCCCTCTCACGCCAAAGCACGGGTTAAACCAGCCATCCCACGCCTCGGGCGACGAGAAATTGCCGGCGGCGGCAAAAACGGGTCGGTCCTCCGGTGAACCCTATTTTCCGGCCATTTGCATCAAGGTTTAGCATGCGTTCCATGTTACCCGATCATTGGTGATGCTTTAGGGCAAGGTAGCTCGCCAGGAGAAGCTTCGGACGCGCCAGAACGCGTTGATGCCGAGCTCCCGAGCCGCCCCACCAGTGCCGACCTGTTTTCGGCCATTTTCATGCGCGAAAACCTTGCCCGACAGCTGCGCTATGTTCGCAGGAGTATGTAGGGCGAAACTTGAGCTAATTTGGTGGAGAAATGAGGGAGAACAAGCCATGCCACGATCTGTGCTGGTGTGCACGCGCGTCTCTGGCGGGAGGTTGAAGAAGGACCTGCCGAGTGGCCCCCCCCTGTTAAGTCTCTGTGTAGGTTTCAAACAGAGAGCTATTCAAATTTAAAAAATCCATAACTTTGTGTAGACTACTCCAAAAAGGGTGAGACCAATTTTGTTTGAATCCTTAGGAGGAGTACTTCACATAGGAACAAATTGCTTGCTGTGAAAATGCCCAGGAATTTCTGTAGAATTGTTTTAATAAATCATTTAGGGATTTATTAAAGGAGCAATTCTTTATGAAATATTCCCAAATTTGGATAGACAATCCATTTCATAGTATCTGATCTCCAGTAAAAAATTGAGCTTAATTGGAGTTCATTTGCTAGGTCAAATTGTCTTCCAAAGTTCAGCATTTATTTGAAAATTCAAATTTAAACAGAAACTTTTCAGAACTCCTGTCCAATTTCAAAAATTCATATCTCTCTGTTGGTAGCTCCAAAAATGGTGAAACAAATTTTTTTAGAACCATGGAGACTTGCCCTAATCAGTTCTTCTACTTTTTGCTATGTCAAAGCTCCTGATTTGTGCTCAAAATTCAGAGAAGCCTTGTGCTTGTGGGAATTTTGGAGACCACAATGCGCAATGACATTTCTCCAAATTTTGCTCAGATCATCCTTAGAGGGTCTAGTCTTCACTATAAAAATCCCAAAGCCAATTAAGGATCTTAAATAGCAGTAGCTATGAATAGAAGTTTACTTCTTATAAGTCTTAAATACTTATACATATATTTTATTACATTTCATAATAGTGACCGAAGTTGAGGATACGCCGGAGCCTTTGGACGTCCTCCCACAAGAAGCTAACTTCCCCTTTAACTTGCAACCAGGCAAGCCCCGGTTTGCACTTAAGTACCTTTTATAAAGTTTTTCATTTGTATCACTTATGTCTAGGTTGAAGTGTATGCATTAGAGTTAGGTTGATTGAAACCCCACTTGCATAGCCCTTTTAACTCCTATAAAGGGTTGGGTAGTTTACAATATCGTCGAGTAGAGAATGCCATGCTAATGTTTAGGATATCGGTAGAAGTCGAGTGGTTGGAAGCTACTCGCGAGATGGTATTTATCACACGGAAGGAGAAGAGGTAGAAAATGACTTGAGTTATGAAAATGAGACCCAACAGGGGGGATAGGATGCAGTGAGCAAGGGTCTCACGTGCTTAGCCCTGTTGGTGTCGGTTGAGGACCGTCAGTGTGCGGCCCTGCTGGACAAGTATCGAACAGTACCGGATGCATACTGGCATATGGGGACATGGAAACCGATGTAATTGGTTAACCTGGGTGTCGAGGCTTACCCAACCATAAATAGGAGTGGATTGAGGGTAGAAAGCTGTAAATCTGCCGGTGGGCACAGTCACACTCCACGCGGGGACCTCCTACCCGTTATGGATGGACCGGTTCGGCATTTGGGTTGCCTTTGAAAGGTTGTTGCATACAACAGAGTAGAAAGGGGTGTGGAATCACGCTTCTGAAAGTGGGTGTATGTGATGTGTTATCCGGGTGTGTCTTGATTGCAATCACTGTCCCTCGCGGTTATTTGAGTACCCGCTTGTTCACTGCGCTGTGACGTAGTAAGAAGTGAAATAAGCCAACTGAATATGCTGTATTGAACTATTAATGTCTTGAAACCTTGTATGTTGTAGTTATAGAGCTAATTAAGTTTATATTCCACTTTGGGCATCACTACATCGGAGGAAAGCTTTTATTGTTTGATTGTGGACTTCCGATGTGAGGGCTGCCTAAGGCTCATTAAACTGTTGCTATAAAACTGAAAGTAAGGATCAACATGTAGGCGTGTCTTTATTGCAAAATCCTTTTTCCTATCTTACACATCCTTGCCTGTAGAGTTTCATGCCTAGTGTTGACGGTTAAGACTTGCTGAGCCTTCATGCTCACGGTTGCAATATTTGAGATGTGTGCAGGTGAGAGTTATGAGGAAGGTTCCGAGGACGAGGCGATGCCCCCGTCGGAGTACACGGCCGAGCTGGAGCCCTGCACGCCGCCGTGATCTCCGGTTAATTGCTGCTAGTGTGTAGCGTCCCCGGGCTGGACAGCTGCACTTTTGCATAGTCAGGATGAGAGGCTACTAATGTACATTACTTCCGCTGTATAGTTATATTTTGTAAAAGACTTCTGCTGCTTTATGTCAAATAAAAGTTTGTATGTTATTCTTTAATCTTTTCGTCTGTGTTGTTGGGTGCCGCATCGCACGGCACCACCCTATGCGATCCTGGAGTGGGTGAACCATGGGGTGGTCCCCACAGCGAGCAAACTATTTCGTGCATATTAATCCAATGTAAGGCTGGCTATCCATTCTATCCCTTAGCATGAACCGTATGTGATTTACATATACTAGCCATTCTAATCAAATGGTTTATGTGAGTGCAGTTACTATAATCAAATGGTCAGCCGCTAATGTAACAAATGTCCAACAATTCTTGTTGCAGTTCAATGGCAAGAAATTACCTGAGGAGTGGCAGGAGGAGGACCTCGCGTACTGGAGCACGATGGTAGTGGACGCGCCAAATACGACTGTGATGGTGGTAGGAGAATATCAGTGTCGTTGACCGGGTCAGACTCACCGGCGGTATGGGGCAGCGAGAAATGGTGCCAGGCGGCAACAGATCCTGGCGATGGGAGGCGGCGAGGGGGCGAAGCACCGGCTGTAGGAGGTGATGCCGGGGCCAGATGCCGGTGACGGCGTCCGCTCGCCGTGGCGTTGCTATTGCTGGTCGATGCAGCGCCAGCGGAATGCGGGTTGATGCAGCGGCGGTGGTGCAGGTAGATACGGAGGCGCCGGCTGGCGGTGGCGGACGGGTGGTATAATCGGCTCTCTTACTCGGTCGCCATTGAGAGTCATGGTCACGGTTCGCTCCGTCGCTCGTGGATGTTGCGGCGCCTGCGGAACGAGCGGGTCACCGCTAGGGCGCCGTTTTGCTGTTGCGGGCCGACTGAAAACTGTTACGTGGGCTGCAGCATGGGCCAGCCCAGCGGGTTAGCACGCCCTGCACCACTTTCATGTCTACCTCTAGGTGCACAGTGCACTACACACAAACATTCGATGCGGACGCAAACCTTGAAGCGTACACTATAGTTACTCGGATATTAACACGTGGCGGAATGCGAGCATCGGAGACTGGACGACGGGCCTCCCCACGTCATGGCTCCACGTCAGGTGTGTGGGATAGGATAGGTTTACCCCGGTGACGTCACGTCAAGTATGGCCCCGCAATGCATGTGTAGACTAGCACTGACCCTTTGGCAGGCTCCAAGAGCCGCTTTTCACGTGAACTACAACATGGTCCACATGGATAAATGGGTAAACAGTACCATGTGAAGTCTCTTATTCCAAATGCACTTTAAAGTCATCTTTTACATTTTACTATCTTTCCGTTTTAGCTTGGAATCGTTGTTTGAGCTTTAAACAAAAACTGAAACAAATGACTAGATTTTATATGAAGATTGTCATAATCTATAGAGCATGTGTATCCAGTATACCCATGGTATAGGCTGGCTCGACTACACAAACAAGGGTGGTTCGGGCAAGGCATAAAAATCAGGAGGAGTAAGACAAAAAAATGTAGTTGTGACGTATAAAAAAGTTAGGAGACAGACTCTTACTTAGAGATAGGGCGAGTTTGTCACTCACAATCATCCTGAGTAAAAATTTGAATCGGGCTCGAGTCGACCCTAAAATCCATTTGATTCTGTGGTAAAGTTCGAGTTCAGGACGGTAATACATGTTTAAATGTTTAGGCTCGTCTGAAACTCGTAAAAACTCGAGGTCAAGCTTGAGTGGCTCGTTTAAAAAATAAAAATAAACAATATTTAAGAAATAATAATAATAAAAAATGTTCTCGCACAGGTGTGCTAGCACCTCGCACCCGGCAGGGATCTCGGGATAAGGCAATTGAGAGGTGGCGGCTAGGGTTGTAAAGTGGTGGGATAATCAGCCCCTAACTCTGCCTCCTCTCATATTTATAAGGCACACTAATGGGCTTTTGGGTCATAGGCCCATTAGTACCCTAATCCCTTATGATCAAATATCCATTGGGCCTTTAATCCGAGTTTATTATATAGGTAAGTCCTATCAATATTCCAACCCATTAAGTGTGTGACCCGTTAGGTTCATGTGCAGTCGGCTATGAATGGAAACCATTTCCAAACTACAAATCAACAGAGGTACCTAGCAGGACATAGTGACTACCGAATGTACATAAAGATCATATCGGCTAAACCTAGATACATTCGCATGCTAATCCCTTTGCCACACGACACCAGTCAAGCTCAAGGCGAGATACGTGTCATCCTTGTGGTAACTCGACCATTCAATCGATCAAATAGTGGATTCAATCCATGACTAACCTTTAGCCATTATGATTAAGTCCTTAATCACCTTGGCATGTCCATGCACTTTCAAATCCAACTATCTCGAGGGGCCCAGAGATATCTCTCATGTTATTTAGGAGGGGCAAATCCCGTCTTGATCCACACACATACAATTCCATATTTCATTACGTACCCGAAGACTACTTTTATGACTACCCAGTTGTGACGCCCTCAATTCTGTGGAGAACCACGGAACCGAGAACTGATGCATATGTGCGCCCAGGATGTTCGTCACACATATACACGTCATTCACAAACTGAATTTCAGAATATATATGACCACGAATATCAGAGTTTATTACAATGTCTCATGAGTCTTGGACTCATGCTCACAGCGGAAGTCTTAATCTAACAGCGGAAGTCTTTATTCTAATGCGGAAGCAATCTAACTAATGCGGAAGCAATTCTAAGCAGCAGTGGCTCCATCTCTACTCCATCCCCACAGGCAAGGTTGAGGATAGATTACACACCTAATGCTCCACTTGGTCTTCATAGTAATCTTCTTTTGTTGCTAATGATGAAATAATAATGCAAGTTTGAGTACAATGATGTACTCAGCAAGTGTGGGAAAATATGATATGTAGCTCATAACAAGGTAGGTATAAAAAGGCTCATTGCAGAAAGCAAAAATATTTATCAAAACCATGATAAAACAGCAACTCATATTTAAGTGAATGTAATCCCAACATGTATTAAAATACCAATCATACCTCCATTATGTTCATTACCTTCCATGTCACAACCAGCCATCAAACTACCTCATTATTGCTCACGAATACCTCCTCGTATTTGCTACCGCCTCACGAATTCCATCTCGTATTCGCTACCATTTCATCTCATAAACAACTTCATCTCCCACCGAGACCAATCTCGTTGCCATGACTCAACAGTCATGTAACTCATCTTATCACCCGGACTCAACAGTCCCAAAAACCAAACCAAAACCAAACCATAACCAATAACCATATCCAATCACCATCCCAACTAATCATGGAAGTTGGTCAAGCTCTCGTGACCGTAAGCTCGGCTATCATGATAATTTTAGACTCTGCAGAGTTTGCACCTCTTTACGCACAAGTTTGGGATTTCGTCACCCGTCGGCGACTGTAGAACCTCCATTATACCAGTACACAACCGTCGGTGTATGGTCAAGAGATCACAAAATAGCCTTTACAAAGGGGTTACTAGATGTATGGACTCAATAAGGTTTCACCGGCAGGCTAGAATCTCCAATTCTCGCACCCACGGGCTCCCTCTTGTGCCATGCAGTTCCTAGGGCAGTCCTCACTCGACTCCCATTCCCCGCGCCTTCCACGGTCCATAACAATCTAGCAACTTACCTAATTAGTCAGCTAAGCCGCACCCATACTTGGCCTTGTGGTGGCACTGTTATCCTGGCATGTGCTCGCATGAATCGGTCCTTAGATCTACGGCAAGTAAACCACCATATCATGCTACCTCATTCACAAACCCAGTCTTGCCTAGATCTCCCTCCGATCCATGTTCATTAACAACATCAATTTTCTCATTATCATTACGAGTGCAGTTAGCTAGACACATCTATCTGGCTTCCCAATTCCCATGGACTCAGCGAAGCTTAAAGCAAAAACCATACCCGACTCATAAACTTCCCTGGCGACAAGGGTGGTTTAACCAAAACTAGTAAACTCCTATAAAAGGGTTTCCCATAATGTTTGACTCAGCACACACACCTTTTCGCAAAACAAAACAGCTTTTCCCAAAACATAGGATCAATATGGTCAAGGGGCACTTGCCTTGTTCTTGCGGTTCCGGTTGCTCTTGGATCTCGAAACCTTGTTGTTGCAGCTCGTCGTAGACAGCTCCCTGAGCTTGTCCTTCTATACACGATCACGCATATAGAAGATTCACAGCAATCAATATCATGCATAAACTTTAACTAGATGCGATGATGCATATGCATGCTATCCTATAATCAGTTTTATTAGATCGGTTTGTACGTGTACTTGCATAGTTTGCATGGATTTTACTATGAACAGTGTTGTTTGGATCAAATGTGGACGTGGCGATGACCTTGTCTTTAGATCAACCCGATCAACAAGTGATCTGTCCACGAGAAAGCTTCTGTTCGGAAGGAATCGGAGAACAGATGCAAAGAAAACACGACGATGCCGTAAGGTGGTATTGGAGACCTACCTTACGTTCTTCTTGGTATCAGGGTCCTTCTCTGATCAGACAGATCATTGGGCTCCCTTCCGGCGATCTTCCTCGACTGAACTCTGGTGATGGGCTTACTCGGCAAGTTGGGGCTAGGGCTCTAAGTCGTCGGCTCAGGAGTTGGAAAAGAAGTTTGTGGTTTCGGCCAAAGATTCTGGGTTGTATTTATAATCGGGAGAAGAAGAGTCCTAATCTGATTGTATTCTGAATAAGAGTCCTATTCAGATCGTCGTTGAATCTTAACAACTTATCTTTAGTTGATTTGGTGCGGTAACATTGTGGAATTCAGGTCGGTTTCCTCTCCGTACCGATATTTCTATGCGTACAGAATCCAAAAACCGCTCCAGAACTCGTTACCTCCACGGTGATGAGCTCCGGAAGCTCCACGTGTCCACCGGGGCCTGGTCTCCCCTTTTCCGCAGAGACGAGCTCCGGTTGTGCCGCTTGTCAAGCGAGCGAGACCTCCCTTCTCCTTCGGAGGTGAGCTCCGCGTGCGCCACGTATCCTGGCGGTCGGGACCTCCTCTCTTATTAGGAGGTGGCTCCACGCACGCCACGTGTCAGTGCCGGACCTTTCCTCTCTCCGGAGGTGGCTCTGGGTGTGCCACGTATCCATTCCGGATCTCCCTTTCTTCGGAGGTGTGCTTCGTGAATGACATGCGTCAAGTAGCGCCAGACTCCCTTTTTCCTTAGAGACGAGCTCCGGGGTCGACACGTGTCCAACAGTGTCGGACCTCCCGGAGATAAGCTTCGGTGGCGACATGTGTCCAATAGAACCGGACCTCTCGGAGGTGAGCTCCGAGATCGACACGTATCCCGCGCGACTGGTCCTCTGATTTCCGCGGTGACTAGCTCCGAAGGTGACACATGTTTTGCGGAACTGCCTTCGCTTCTCCGCAGAGGCTAGCTCCGGGGGCAACACGTGTCTCACAGGGTCGGACCTCTCCCCCTTTGCGGGGATGAGCTCCAAAGGCGCCACGTGGCCAGCGGGCCGCGGGAGTTGTCTTCGGCGCTCTTGATGAACTGGATTTTGCTCTTTTTGGCTATCTTTTTTATTCTTTCTTTGTTCCCACTTCTTCTCTTCATGAAGCATGAATACATGCAGAAACCAAAAATGAGGGTGTCACAAATCTACCTCCCTTAAATTGAATCTCGCCCTCGAGATTCGTTAGTAGAGAATAGATGAGGAAATTCTGCCTTGATGTCTTCTTCACGCTCCCATGTGGCTTCAGCTTCGGTGTGATGGCTCCATTGTACCTTGCACCATCGGATCACTTTGTTCCTGGTGACCCTTTCCTTTACGTCCAAAATTTGGACAGGGTGCTCCGCATAAGTCAGGTCCTCTTGAAGTTCAAGCTCTTCCATTGGTATTTGCTCCTCTGGTACTCTCAAGCACTTCTTGAGCTGGGATACATGAAACACGTCATGTACATCGGAGAGATATGTTGGGAGCTCTAGTTGATAGCCTACTTCTCCTCACTTGTCCAAAATCTTAAATGGTCCGATGTATCGAGGTGCTAGCTTTCCTTTGACGTTGAAACGTCGTTGGCCACGGATAGGTGATACCTTAAGGTATACGAAGTCTCCTACTTCGAAGGTCAACTTCCTTCGACTATTGTCCGCATAGCCTTTCTGTCGTGACTGAGCAACCTTTAAGTTCTCCCATATCGTTTGGACTTGCTTTTCAGCTTCTTGTAGCACTTCAGGTCCAAACACCTGGTTCTCTCCGGTCTCGTTCCAGAACAGCGGCGTTCTACACCGTCTACCATATAATGCTTCGAAAGGCGACATCTTCAAGCTAGCTTGATAGCTGTTGTTATAGGAGAATTCGGCGTACGGTAAACTCCTATCCCAACTACGCCCACGTTTCAAGGCGCAAGCCCTCAACATGTCTTCCAAAATTTGGTTTGTCCTTTCGGTGTCCATCGGTTTGTGGGTGATAGGCGGAGCTAAAATCCAGTCATATACTCATATCTTTCTGCAGCTTCCTCCAAAATCTAGAGGTAAACTGAGAACCTCGATCTGAAACTATCCTCCTCGGGACTCCATAACGGCACACGATCTGCTCCATGTACAACTCGGCTAATTGTGCAATGTTATACTTGGCCCTTACAGGCAGAAAATGGGCTGTTTTTGTTAATCGGTCCACGATAACCCAGATGGAGTCATAACCCGACTGAGTACGTGGCAATCCGACGATGAAATCCATGCTGATGTCTTCCCACTTCCCATCGGGTACCTTCAAGGGTTGCAACAATCCAGCGGGTCTTTGATGTTCGGCCTTCACCCGTTGACATGTGTCGCATAGGGCAACGTATTCGGCTATGTCCCTTTTCATACCATCCTACCAATAACAAGTCTTCAAGTCCTTGTACATTTTGGTACTTCCGGGATGTATGGAATAGGGTGAATCATGTGCCTCTTTTAATATCATGTCGCGGATGTGCTTCATGTTAGGCACACAAATCCTTTTTCCTAGCCAAAGCGTACCCTTCTCATCTTCTTTGAAATCCTTCTCTATTCCTTGTCGGATCCTTTCCTTGATCTCCTTGATCTCCTTATCCGTTGCTTGGCCATCTCTTATCTCTTGCTCCAATGAAAAGTGGATTTCCATCACTTCCATGTTGTTCAAGAATCCGAGGTGTAACCGTTCGAACTCCTTACGTAGTTCTGGTGGTAGCTCCCAAACCGTGAGTTGGTGACATGCTCCCTTCCGGCTCAATGCATCAGCTACTACATTGGTCCTTCCAGGGTGGTAGTTGATTATAACATCATAATCCTTGATGAGTTCCAACCATTAACGTTGCCTCAAATTCAAGTCCATTTGTGTAAATATGTACTTGAGGCTTTTATGTCCGTATAGATCTCACATCGATGACCAAGGATATAATGTCTCCAAATCTTCAATGCATGCACAACTGCTGCTAGCTCCATGTCATGTGTAGGATAATTAAGCTCGTGCTTCTTTAGTTGTCGTGAGGCATAGGCTACCACTTGTCCTTCTTGCATGAGCACACATCCGAGCCCTTGTCTGGATGCGTCACAATATATGTCAAAGCTCTTGCTGACGTCCGGCAATACCAAAACCGGCGCTGTGGTTAGCCTTTTCTTGAGTTCCTCAAAACTTTCTTGGCATGCTGGTGTCCATTGAAAGGCTCTTCCCTTCGTTAGCAACTCCGTCATAGGATTTGCTATCTTAGAGAAGTCCTTAATGAAGCGTCGGTAGTATCCAGTCATCCCAAGAAAACTCCGAATCTCCCTCACGTTTTGCGGTTGGTTCCACTCCAGGACATCTCCCACTTTTCCGGGATCAACCGATACCCCTTCCTTGGAGATAATGTGGCCTAGGAACGATATTTTCTTTAGCCAAAATTGACACTTGTTAATCTTGGCATATAATTGATGCTCACACATTTTCTGCAAGGTCAATTTCAAATGTTCTTCATGCTCCTCCTCACTTTTTGAATACACCATAATATCATCGATGAAAACCACGACGAACTTATCCAAGTACTCCATGGAAACCTTGTTCATAAGGTACATGAAGTATGCAGGTGCATTTGTTAACCCAAAAGACATGACGGTATATTCATACGAACCATACCGTGTTCGAAAGGCAGTCTTGGGTATATTGAAGGGCTTAATCTTCAGTTGGAAATATCCCGACCGAAGATCAATCTTGGAGAACACTCGGGCTCCTTTCATTTGGTCGAATAGGTCCTCTATACGGGGCAGAAGGTATTTGTTCTTGATTGTCACCTCGTTCAGAGACCTATAGTCCATGCACATCCTTTGGGTTCCATCCTTCTTGTCTACGAAGAGCACGGGGGCTCCCCATGGTGACGAGCTTGGACGTATAAAACCCTTCTCCAACTTCTCCTGAATTTGCTTCTTGAGTTCTACTAGTTCATTGACAGGCATCCTATGGGGTCTCTTTGCTATGGGTGCAGTTCCGTGTACCAAATCAATGGCAAACTCAATGTCCCGATCAGGTGGCATACCTGGAAGCTCCTCTAGAAACATGTCTGAGAATTCTTGAACCACTGGAATGCTGTCCAATGTTGCTCCTTCGACGTGGTTCAAGTTTGCCTTTTCGGTTGTTTGTTTGGTTGACTCAAACTCGACATGAATGCCATGCTCATTTGTCAACTGCACGCTCCTCTGCAACGGGTCGTTGCTGTGGTGGCTGATTAGGGCGGTATGCAGGAGCGGTCGATCCATACTGCGGTGCGGCGGGGGCATGTACCGAGGTCGTACGTTGCTCCCTTGGGGCTGGTATGGCATCTTCCTCTTGTACTCTCGCTCGATCTCTCGGATCTTGCTTTCGACTACTATAGCCTTGTCAACCAGCTTCTGAAAGCTTGCGTAGTCATTGTTGAGGAGCTGGACCTGAATCTCATTGTTCAACCCTCTCATGAACAGGTATTGCTTCCTCTGGTCTGAGTTGACATCTTCGGGGGCATACTGGGACAGTTGTGTGAACTTGTTGAGATACTTATTCACGCTTCTCTGTCCTTGGCGGAGACCTTCAAACTCCTGTCTCATGAGCATCATTACACAAACAGGAATGTAATGAGAACGGAAACTCTCCTTGAACTCAGTCCATGTGATCGTCTCCGGGTCGACATGAGCGTTACATAGGGCATCCCACCAGTCAGCGGCAGCTCCCATAAGTTGGTGCAACGCAAAAAGAACGTTCTCTCGGTCATTGCACTGCACTATGGCAAGCTTCTTCTCCATGGATTTCAACCAGTCGTCGGCCTCCATGGGATCGTTAGCTTGAGCAAAGGTGGGTGGTCGAGTCCTCATGAACTCTCCCAGCCTGTTATGAGCCGGCGGTGGTGGTGGTGGTGGTGCCAGAACGGGGTTGTTATTGTTGGCCTGCAACTGACCCAAAGCTTGGATCATGGTTTGCATAAGTTGATTCTGCATGGCCATCAACCGTTCCAGGTTGTTCTCACCAGCTCCGGGGTTAACAGGAACTTCATCGTGGCCATCCTCTTGGTTGTCACGGACGTTCCTTCGGCCGGCGTTTCCTCTCACCATCTGTGAGAGAGAATGAAATAGAATAGAAGGTTAGGTAGATCCCCTTAACTATATGCATCAAGGTTGATTGGACTATATATATTAGCCCATATGAAGATGTGAACAAATGCCGAGGCATCTCACACCTTTTTCTACTTATGTGTGGATATGGACAACACTTTGAGACGTCCCACAAGCCACACTAAGCACATAATCACAAACAATCATCACAAGGGCTCACACAACTCCTATTCAAGGCTTGTTTAATGGGGGTCCTATATGGCTTAGGGTGTTGCAAATTTTGTGATCCAACTATGGCCTTTCCTAGGCTTTCATCCTATGTCAGCGTGGCTTAGCTACCAATCTGTATATATCTAAGCGTGTAACCTACCGTCAACCCGTGGCTCTAATACCAGTCTGTGACGCCCTCAATTCTGTGGAGAACCACGGAACCGAGAACTGATGCATATGTGTGCCCAGGATGTTCGTCACACATATACACGTCATTCACAAACTGAATTTTAGATATGACCACGAATATCAGAGTTTATTACAATGTCTCATGAGTCTTGGACTCATGCTCACAGCGGAAGTCTTAATCTAACAGCGAAAGTCTTTATTCTAATGCGGAAGCAATCTAACTAATGCGGAAGCAATTCTAAGCAGCAGTGGCTCCATCTCTACTCCATCCCCACAGGCAAGGTTGAGGACAGATTACACGCCTAATGCTCCACTTGGTCTTCATAGTAATCTTCTCCTGTTGCTGATGATGAAATAATAATGCAAGTTTGAGTACAATGATGTACTCAGCAAGTGCAGGAAAATATGATATGTAGCTCATAACAAGGTAGGTATAAAAAGGCTCATTGTAGAAAGCAAAGTTATTTATCAAAACCATGATAAAACAGCAACTCATCTTTAAGTGAATGTAATCCCAACATGTATTAAAATACCAATCATACCTCCATTATGTTAATTACCTTCCATGTCACAACCAAACATCAAACTACCTCATTCTTGCTCACGAATACCTCATCGTATTTGCTACCATCTCACGAATATCATGTCGTATTCGCTACCATTTCATCTCATAAACAACTTCGTCTCCCACCGAGACCAATCTCATTGCCATGACTCAACAGTCATGCAACTCATCTTATCACCCGGCCTCAACAGTCCCGGAAACCAAACCAAAACCAAACCATAACCAATAACCATATCCAATTACCATCCCAACTAATCATGGAAGTTGGCCAGGCGCTCGTGACCGTAAGCTCGGCTATCATGATAGTTTTAGACTCTACAGAGTTTGCACCTCTTTACCCACAAGTTTGTGATTTCGTCACCCATCGACGACTGCAGAACCTCCATTATACCAGTACACAACCGTCGGTGTATGGTCAGGAGATCACAAAATAGCCTTTACAAAGGGGTTACTAGATGTATGGACTCACTAAGGTTTCACCAGCAGGCTAGAATCTCCAATTCTCCCACCCACAGGCCCCCTCTTGTGCCATGCAGTTCCCAGGGCAGTCCTCACTCGACTCCCATTCCCCGCGCCTTCCATTGTCCATAAAAGTCTAGCAACTTACCTAATTAGTCAGCTATGCCGCACCCATACTTGGCCTTGTGGTAGCACTGTTATCCTGGCAAGTGCTCGCATGAACCAGTCCTTTGATCTATGGCAAGTAAACCACCATCTCGTGCTACCTCATTCACAAACCCAGTATTGCCTAGATCTCCCTCCGATCCATGTTCATTAACAACATCAGTTTTCTAATTATCATTACGAGTGTAGTTAGCTAGACACATCTATCTCGCTTCCCAGTTCCCATGGACTCAGCGAAGCTTAAAGCAAAAACCATATCCGACTCATAAACTTCCCTGGCGACAAGGGTGGTTTAACCAAAACTAGTAAACTCCTATAAAAGGGTTTCCCATCATGTTTGACTCAGCACACTCACCTTTTCGCAAAACAAAACAGCTTTTCCTAAAACATAGGATCAATATGGTCAAGGGGCACTTGCCTTGTTCTTGCGGTTCCGGTTGCTCTTGGATCTCGAAACCTTGTTGTTGCAGCTCGTCATAGACAGCTCCCTGAGCTTGTCCTTCTATACACGATCACGCATATACAAGATTCACAGCAATCAATATCATGCATAAACTTTAACTAGATGCGATGATGCATATGCATGCTATCCTATAATCAGTTTTATTAGATTGGTTTGTACGTGTACTTGCATAGTTTGCATGGATTTTACTATGAACAGAGTTGTTCGGATCAAATGTGGACGTGGCGATGACCTTATCTTTAGATCAACCTGATCAACAAGTGATCTGTCCACGAGAAAGCTTCTGTTCGAAAGGAATCGAAGAACAGATGTAAAGAAAACACGACGATGTCGTAAGGTGGTATTGGAGACCTGCCTTACGTTCTTCTTGGTCTCGGGGTCCTTCCCTGATCAGACAGATCATTGGGCTCCCTTCCGGTGATCTTCCTCGACTGAACTCCGGCGATGGGCTTACTCGGCGAGTTGGGGCTAGGGCTCGAAGTCGTCGGCTCAGGAGTTGGAAAACAAGTTTGTGGTTTCGGCCAAAGGTTATGGGTTCTATTTATAATCGGGAGAAGAAGAGTCCTAATCTGATTGTATTCCGAATAAGAGTACTATTCAGATCATCAATGAATCTTAACAACTTATCTTTAGTTGATTTGGTGCGGTAACATTGTGGAATTCAGGTTGGTTTCCTCTCCGTACCGATATTTCTACGCGTACAGAATCCAATAACCGCTCCAGAACTCGTTACCTCCGCGTGATGAGCTCCGGAAGCTCCACGTATCCACCGGGCCTGGTCTCCCCTTTTCCACAGAGACGAGCTCCGGTTGTGCCACGTGTCAAGCGAGCGAGACCTCCCTTCTCCTTCGGAGGTGAGCTCCGCGTGCGCCACGTATCCTGGCGGTCAGGACCTCCTCTCTTATTCGGAGGTGGCTCCGCGCACGCCACGTGTCAGTGCCGGACCTTTCCTCTCTCCGGAGGTGGCTCTGGGTGTGCCACGTATCCATTCCGGATCTCCCTTTCTTCGTAGGTGTGCTTCGTGAATGACATGCGTCAAGTAGCGCCAGACTCCCTTTTTCCTTAGAGATGAGCTCCGGGGTCGACACGTGTCCAACAGTGTCGGACCTCCCGGAGATAAGCTTCGGTGGCGACATGTGTCCAATAGAACCGGACCTCTCGGAGGTGAGCTCCGAGATCGACACGTATCCCGCGCGACTGGTCCTCTGATTTCCGCGGTGACTAGCTCCGAAGGTGACACGTGTTTTGCGGAACTGCCTTCGCTTCTCCGCAGAGGCTAGCTCCGGGGGCAACACGTGTCTCACAGGGTCGGACCTGTCCCCCTTTGCGGGGATGAGCTCCAAAGGCGCCACGTGGCCAGCGGGCCGCGGGAGTTATCTTCGGCGCTCTTGATGAACTGGATTTTGCTCTTTTTGGCTATCTTTTTTATTCTTTCTTTGTTCCCACTTCTTTTAAAACGTTTTCTCTACATGAAGCATGAATACATGCAGAAACCAAAAATGAGGGTGTCACACCAGTTACGATTAGCGTTTGATAGTCTCAAAGTACACAACTACACATAGTGAGAAACAATGGTGATATCAGGTCTAAGGATCTAGCAGGTGTATCACTCAAGACCAACTGATGGCACATATGAAAATAACAACCCCAACAGTGTCTCGGAGTGGGTCAATCCAACACCATGTTCACTAACATGTGTTTACATTATTAATTTGATATCTCCATATCTATGATTCGTGAAACGTGATCATCAGTTAATACATGTGCTAGTTCGCGTATCATCATTATCTGATATATCGATGTAGACTAGGCATCATTTCGAGTAACATTATAATTAACAAAGAGTTTCACAAACAAGTCACATACTTGATGATCAATGTAAATAATGGTTACTCAAATAACAATTTATTTAACAGTATATAAACATAGCTAATGACACAAGTCTCCCACGTACACACTAGGATCACTGATGTAAGTATCTGATACCCATAGATCTCGTGTGTGCCTCATGCTTTGATTTGGAAGAGGCTTTGTCAATGGATCTGCAACATTCAAATCCGTATGCACCTTACAAATCTTCACATCACCTCGGTCAATGATCTCTTGGATGAGGTGATAGCGCCATAGTATATGTTTGAATTTTTGTATGATCAAGGCTCCTTTGCCTGTGCAATGGCTCCACTATTATCACAACAGAGATCCACAGGACCGGACTGTGGCGGACCGGAATCCGCTCATCCAGGATCGCAGAGGGTGGTGCCGCGCGATGCGACACCCGACAGCACACGTCATAAGAACACATTATATTACATGGGAAAAACAAACTGAATGTACAAAGTAGTACACTTCTCAGTTACAAACTAGGGTCTTTATTACACAGCGGAAGTTTCTTTTATACAACTCACGCCCGCCGATCTAGCAAAAGTGGTTGCCCAGCCCTAGGGCAACCCACACTAGCTGCACTCCTCAGCTCAGCGCGGCGTGTAAGGCTCCCACTCAGCCGTGGTCCCCGACGGAGGGAAACGCTCGCCGGTGGACTCGTACTCCGAGTCCGTGGGTGGCTCCTCACCTGAAAAACACTTAAGCAGCAACCGTGAGCACGAAGGCTCAGCAAGGCTTAACCGACTCACCTAAGCATGAAACTCTACATGAGGGGTACAATGGACATAGGATAGTAACATTTCAGCAAAAGGACACGCCTACAAGTTCATCCTTAGTTCATCTTTTAGCAACAAGTTAACAGTTCATGAAATCTGAAATTTAGTAAGCAGTATTTGGTGGCACACATGTAGCACTACAATTATATCAACCAGCAGTATTGAATCAACATGTTTCATCCATGAATCTACGTCACGACTCAGTGACCGAGTGGTACTCTTCACCGCGAGGGACGGCGAATCGACTCGATATACACCTGCAGGGAAACCCAAAGAGCACGTCACGTATGCCCACCCGTGGAGCTGCACAGCACGCTCACTCGATGTCGTACGGGACAACGTTTCACCCAACAGCCCAAACGTCGAACTGGTCGCACCGAAACGAGCAGGAGGTTCCCCACACGGAGCATCTCTCTATGCCCGTTGGCAGATTTCCACCTTGCTGCCCTCAGCCTACACCTATAAATCGGTGCGTTATGCCTCGACGCCCGGAGGTTTAGGCTACATCGGTTTATCGGGGCCCATATATCCGATATGCCTTCGGTACGTTCAAACTTGATCAGCGTGGGCCGCACACGGCTCGGTCCTCAATCGACACGGACAGGGCTGCGCACACAATACTCCCTCTTGCTGCGCCCTAGCCCCTGCCTAGTCTCATTTTCATAACTAAAGTGATCTCACATCACTCAACCGAACCCGTGTGTCCCAAGCCTATCTCGTGAGTAGATTCCAACTACTCGACTTGTACCGAAGTCCTATGGAACATTAAGCATAGCCTGTCTACTCGAGGTCTTAGATACTACCCTCACTCTTTTAGGAACCTTTGGTTATGCAAGTGGGGTTTCATTCATCCTATACCTAATGCACAATCATACTTCATATGACACATGTAAACAAAGTAATACTTATAAAAGGGTTAATGCAAACCGGGGCTTGCCTTGTTGCTGCTGGTCAGGGGTTAGTTCTTCGTCCGGAAGAAGGAAGTCCAGCACTTCCGGAGTCTCTTCTTCAATGGCTACACGTTGAATATAATACTACATGTAAATTTAAATGCAATGTGTAAACTTGAATACTTATTTACTAATAACTCTAGCTAGCCCTCCCCTTTGGTTCTGAAATTTTTATTGTGGCTTGGTAGGGTCCTAACCAGATTCTTGACCAAGTTTCATTTGAAACATAGTTCATTTGAACCTTGTACAAATAGAAGCCTATTTGGTCAATAATTGAGCCTCTGGATGATTCCAGGGGTTTTCATGGCTCCAACCATTACTTTCTGGAAACTAGACTTTAAGATGGTTCTAATGGAGTTGGTTTTATGTCATTTGAAGAATTCTTCCAAAAGTTATGCCCTAATTAAGATTTGAGAAAAATCTGAAAAATGTTTCTGTACATTTTTCTATTTTCTCAGGGCAGTTCTCTTAATCTCCCCATCAGAGTAACTAAATGAACTTGGATGAGTCTGAAATTTTTACTGGGATTCAGGGATTGTCTAATGAACCTCTCAGCCAAATTTCAGAATTTTTCACAAAGTAGTTCTCCAGATAAAATTCCCGACAGTTTAAAATTTAGGGATTTAGTTCTGGGAAACTATTCACTTTCATGAGCTGAATTTGGTATTGCTGAAAAGTGCTCAGAGAGCTAAATCCAATCAAATTTGGTTCACTCAATTTGGAGCTTTCTAGCCAAAGTTATGAGGATTTGAAGTTTGGAAGAATCCTGAAAATCGGGGGAAAAGTTTAAACTCTCGGGCCCGCGGGGACACGCGCGGAGGTGTCCGGCACACCGGAGATACCACACGTGTCGAGCGCGGAGGTGTCCAGCACACCGGAGCTCACAGGGTATTTTTGCGCGCCAGCACAGCCGATCCCCGGCCACACCCGATCCCGGTTTAAATTCTTCAGCCGCTGACACGTGGGCCAGCCGGCTTCGTCTTTCTCCCGCCGTTCTCACGCCCGCGCCGCCGACCTCGCCGGAGCAGACTCGGGGCTCGCCGGCTCGCCGCTGCCGGACCTCCCAGGGGCTGAAACTCGCCGCCAGGGGGTTGTCGACATCGAGGAACACGTCGGTGGTGTCAGGTCGGGCTGGGGGTGACCGGAAATAGCTTGGCGATGTGCCGCGGCCTCGGTTGAGGTTCGACACCATCAACCGTGGTTTCTAAACCCGCCAACACCTCAAACAAACGGCCCTACAGCATCAGTGTACCTCTAGGAAGCTCGACAAGGTGTCAAAAGGGTCCAGGGATGGCGGTAAGTTGGTCGGCACCGTGTGACCGACCGTGCCCACCATGACCGCCCTCGATCGAGCTCGAAATTCGTCACTCCTAGACAGTTTCACGCTGCGGATGCAGAAAAGAACTTGATCGCCAGCTAGTTCAGCGTCTATGTGCAAGATTTGATGACCTCCGAAAGATCATAGAGCGAGAATTTAAAGAAACCGTACAGGAAGCTTGGGTTACGGTCGCCGGAGCAAAGATTAGAAATTCTCTGCGGATTCTTCACGGTTGGCTTCCAAACATGGAGGAGAGCCGCACGGTGGTCGCGCACTCCTGTTGCCTCTCTCGCTGGACCGTGAAAACGCCTGTGGAACGCTGCCCACGGGGGCCTGTCTCTCGGCTGAGGCTAGGTCACCGCGGTGGCGATCGTCTTTGGGCAAAGGAGATCGGAGCTCGAGGTTTCTGGCGTTGGAGAGGTGGAGTGCGAGCTCAGGTGGCTGTCTAGCAGCTCAGGGACGAAGGAGGAGATGGTTTTGCTGGTTTTCCCGATTGAGCAGAGAGCTGCGGCGAGAAACAATGCCGCTGCTCGGGTTTGCCCGCGAGAAGATAAAGCCGGCCGACTCCTGCTCGGCTGAGGCGGTGCCGGTCGCGTGGGGGCACGAGCCAGCCGCCCTGGGCGCCAGCGCGCGGAGAGGGAAGCAGCTGGTGGCGCAGCCGACAGCTGCTCGGTGGAATTTCCTATCGAGACTCTGACTTTGGGTGCAAGTTTCTCCTTCTTCCGTCTATGACATGTGGGTCCCGCCCGGGGTTTTAACCTCTGAAATTTACTCCTAATCACTGTTGTAAACAGTGAGCCCCATAATACCCCTGATGATTCAAATTATTCACCCCTGAGCCATTTGAATTGAATAGAATTCAAATTGGGTTCGGTTTGAGTGAATTTCAACACAAGTTCAGTTTTGAATTCAAATAAAGTTTGAATTCGTCCCACTTAGCTCATGTCAAGATCAACTCCGAATGGAGTGAAAATTGGTGTGGTGTGGTGATGAACACTTCAAATGTGTGCCAAAACTGAGGCCCTTACATTCCTCCCCCCTTAAAAGAATCTCGTCCCGAGATTACAAAAGAAGAGATAGCGATGTAGTAGGGACTTACTCGTGTTAAGAAGCCATGAACTCCGGGTAATTTGAACGAAGGAATTCCTCGATCTCCCACGTCGCTTCTTCCACGGTGTGGTTACTCCAGAGGATCTTGTAGAACCACAACGTTCTGCTACGCGTGGTTCGGGCTTTCTCATTAAGGATTTCCACCGGATACTCATCATATGTTAAATCAGGTTTCAACTCGCCGATGTCTTCGGTAGGAACCGCAGCTGTATGCTTCAAACATTTTTGCAGTTGCGAAACATGGAAAACATCATGGACACCAGCAAGAGATGCCGGTAGCTCCAATCTATACGCTGCTGGTCCACACTTCTCGGTGATAGCATAGGGTCCAATGAAACGGGGAGCGAGCTTTCCCTTCACACCGAACCGGTGCACGCCCTTCATCGGAGACACGCGTAGATACACGTGTTCACCAACGTCAAAGTGCAACAGCCTAAGCCTCTTATCAGCGTAGCTCCTCTGTCGGGATTGAGCGGCTTTTAAATTGGCTTGAATTGTCCGAACGCGATCTTCGGCGTCGTTCACCACATCAACCCCGAATGTGACTCTTTCACCGGACTCGCACCAATTTAATGGGGTGCGGCACTTGCGACCGTAGAGAGCTTCGTAGGGTGCCATCTTGATACTCGCCTGATAGCCGTTGTTGTACGAGAATTCCGCCAATGGTAGGTGATTATCCCAGTTCCTACCATGGTGGATGGCACATGCTCTCAACATGTCTTCTAATACTTGATTCACCCTCTCTGTCTGCCCATCTGTCTGAGGGTGGTAAGCGGAGCTTCTAATCAGTTTAGTACCCAAAGCAGCATGTAACTGCTCCCAAAAGCGAGATACAAACAATGCACCTCGATCTGAGACTATGGTTTTGGGTACGCCATGCAAACATAGAATCCTGGCAAGGTATAACTCCGCATATCGGTTGGCATGGAAATGTGTATGCACGGGAATGAAGTGAGCTGACTTGGTCAGTCGGTCAACGATCACCCATATGGAATCATGCTTATTGGCTGTTAGGGGCAATCCCACAATGAAATCCATGCTCACATCTTCCCATTTCCATGCCGGGATCTTCAGAGGTTGCAGCAGCCCTGATTTCTTCATGTGATCAGCTTTCACTCGTCGGCACGCATCGCACTCGGATACGTACTTAGCTACCTCACGCTTCATCCGTGTCCACCAAAATTTCTTTTTCAAATCTTGGTACATTTTGTTGCTGCCCGGATGAATGGAGTACTTGGACAAGTGGGCTTCATCGAGGATCTTCTTTCTCAACTCCATATCCCGGGGTACGACTATGCGGTCATTAAACCACAGCGTCCCCTCATCATCTTTCTGGAAACATTTGATCTCTCCATTGTCTATCCGTCTCCGGAGATGTGCCATGCCTCTATCCGTCTTCTGAGCTGCAATGATGTCCTCCCTAATAGTAGGGATGAGGGCAAGGTTGTACAGCGATCCATAAGGAACCAAGTACAAACTTGGCTCTTCCTCCTCCACCGGTGTAATGGTGAAGTGATGGACATGTGATTTCCGACTCAGCGCGTCGGCAACCACATTCGCCTTGCCGGGGTGGTAATGGATCTCAATCTCATAATCTTTGATCAGTTCTAACCACCTCCTTTGCCTCATGTTCAGCTCCTTCTGGGTGAAAATATATTTCAAGCTCTTGTGGTCGGTGTAGAGATGCACCAGATTCCCCAGGAGATAGTGCCTCCACATTTCTAGCGCCAACACCACGGCAGCAAGCTCCAGATCATGAGTGGGATAATGCTTCTCATGGTTCCGAAGTTGGCGTGAGCCATAAGCGACCACACGTCCTTCCTGCATCAACACGCAGCCGAGCCCAATACCGGACGCGTCACAGTACACGTCGAAGGGCTTTGTTGTATCCGGCTGAGCTAAGACCGGGGCTGTTGTGAGATGCTTCACCAATGTTTGGAATGCTCCTTCACACGCCGTGCTCCAAACATATTTCGTCCCTTTCTTCAACAATTCTGTCATCGGCTTAGCGAGCTTGGAGAAACTTGGAATGAATCTCCGGTAGTATCCCGCTAACCCGAGGAAACTTCTGACTTCATGAACTGAAGTGGGAGCTTTCCATTTCAGCACTTGCTCTATTTTGCTTGGGTCAACCGCAATGCCTTCAGCTGAGATGATATGTCCCAAGAATGGCACTTGGCTGATCCAAAACTCGCACTTGCTGAACTTGGCGTAGAGCTTGTGGTCTCGCAATCGTTGAAGAACGATTCGCAAGTGTTCGGCATGTTCAGCTTCTGTCTTGGAGTAAACCAATATATCATCGATGAACACTACCACGAACTTGTCCAGCTCCGGCATGAACACCGAGTTCATGAGATACATGAAATGGGCTGGAGCATTTGTGAGACCAAAGGACATGACGAGATATTCATATAATCCATATCTCGTCGAGAATGCCGTCTTCGGAATATCCTCCGCCCGGATTTTTATCTGGTGATATCCGTAGCGAAGGTCCATCTTGGAGAACACACTGGCACCCACAAGTTGATCAAACAATATGTCGATGCGGGGCAGTGGGTACTTATTCTTGATGGTGACGGCGTTGAGCGGCCGGTAATCCACACACAGCCTTAGGGTTTCATCCTTCTTTTTCATGAATAGCGCCGAGCATCCCCAAGGCGAGGAACTCAGCCTAATGAAACCCTTGCTCAACAGATCATTGAGCTGTTCTTTCAGTTTCGCCAGCTCATTTGGAGCCATCTTGTATGGTCTCCGTGATATGGGTGTAGTCCCGGGTGCGAGCTCGATCTTGAACTCGACATCCCGCTCAGGTGGCATGCCGGTAGATCATCCGGAAACACGTCTGGATACTCCCGGACTACGGGGATGTCTTCTAACTTGAGAGCCTCAGCACTATTGATCGCTGAAACCTCTCTGACTGGATTATCTAATAGGAGGGACTGCGGACGGTGTAATGGGGAGTTGAGGTGAACCGTCCGTGATAGTGTTTCCAGGACAGCTCCATGGTAGCTTAGCCATGACATTCCCAAGATTGCATCAATCTTCTGTCCCCCTAGGATAATCATAGTGGTGGGATATATCTTCCCACCTAAGCACAGTGGTGCTTTTGGAACCATGATCGTTGCTGAAATCTTTCCTCCCGGCGAGCAGACCCTATACGAACACTCGGTTGGAAAGGCTTTCAGCTGATGCTTAGCCATGTACGATGCACTTATAAAGTTGTGGGTTGCACCAGAATCAAAAAGTATGACGATGGCTTGATGGTTGAGAGTAAACGTACCCGCCAGCACGTTGTCTCCCTATGGGGCGTCCTCATTGTCGAGGTTGCGGATGCCTCCAGTCCGCTGACCAACCTTCTTCACCGGAGGTCGGCCTTGAGCACTGCCCTGGAACTGGGCTTGCCCGCTGCTCTGCTGCCCCTGGGGACAGTCCTTCGCGAAGTGGCCCGCCTGGCCACACGTGAAGCAGGTGAAACGGGGCGGTCCCCCGCTGATCGGTGGACGGAAACCCGGGGCGCGTTGTGGCGGTGGGAACGCCCGGGGTACCGTCTGCTGCTGCTGTTGCTGTCTTGGTGGTGGCATCGGCGGACGGAACGGGGGTGCTTGGAACGAACGTCCCCCAAACTGTTGAGGTCGCGCCGGTGGACGCCACTGCTGCCCGGACGGTGTCCGATACACCATACGGTACTTCTGAGGCGTGCCACCACCGCTACTAGGTGGAGCGCTGCGCTTCCTCTGCTCAGCTGCCAACTCCCGCTGAGCGTCCTCTTGCATGATCGCGGTATTGACTAAGTCGTTGAATGTGCCACGATTCCACTGTACGAGATGGGTCTTCATTTCAGGGTCTAACCCCCGATAGAAGTGCTCCCTCTTCTTTTCCTCCGTGGAGATGTAGTCTGACGCATACTGCGCCAGATGGTTGAAGGCACGGGAGTAGTCGTGGGCACTCCTCCCTCACTGCTTCAGCTCCAAGAATTCTTGGAACTTCCTCTTCATTATTCCGGGAGGAATGTGGTAGGCGCGGAACGCCTCCCGGAATTCTTGCCATTCCACGGCATGGCCAGCCGGACGTGAGGCGACATAATTCGCCCACCACGCACCAGCGGCACCGTGGAGCTGCTGTGCTGTGAACAGGGTCTTCTGCCGCTCCGTACATTGGAGCAGCCCGAACTTGGACTCAATAGTCCGCAGCCAGTTGTCCGCCTCCACTGGTTCTTCGGCTTCGGTGAACACTGGAGGGTGCGTACTCATGAAATCCGAGTACGACACTACCCGGGGCTCACGAGGCCCTCTGTCTTGACGTCCCCCTGCCTGAGACGTATTCTGCACGATCGTGCGGAGCAGGTCGGTCTGCTCCTCACGACCTCCCACCAATGCCGCTATCACATCCGCTAGAGTAAGCGGAGGCGGCGGTGGTGGCTGCTGCTGCGGGGTGCTGTCTTAGGCCGGTGGCTGGGAGTCGTCACCTCCCTGTTGGCTAGAGCCACCAACCTCGTGCGTGGTCCTAGTACGAACCATCTGCAACCACACGACATTAAACATCAGTCCCGCAACATTTTGCATGCAGTCCAAATGAACTGGGCGTAAAAACATTATGACAACAAAACATGCGAAATATCTCGTAAGTAGATAATGTAATAACTTTGCACAAGCTACACCATTACCAGACCAAACACAAGTTAGTTTAATCCAACTTGATGAACCCCCTCTTTGGAAGCTCACCATAACTGGGTTTGGTCACTACGAGACATTACTATCGCTTTGTCATCACGTATAGCACCCTTATGGTACAACACCCTCTCCAATGAGTTCAACTGTCATTCTTCTGTCAGAATGACCAGTTTCTACCTATTCCAAATTTTGATCTGGTTCTGTGCATTTTCATGACTCAAGTTGAATACCAAAGTTAAAGTTAACTTCAGTATCTTTACAACGAGTACTCCTTTGCCCTCAGATCAGCTTTGCTTAAAAAGTTATGCTAATTCAAAGTCAACAGAATTCCTGGAAGAATTTTTAACAGCACCTCCCTTGGAAGTGGCTGTTTTCAACCCTGATTTCCATTAAATTCTGTGCTTAAATTTCAGAATCTTTGAATTGCAAAGATGTCACACATCTTCTACTCTCTCTAAGGAGGTATTATATGACAATTTTAGATTTTTCTACTGGGAGTTATGTTTGAAAAACAGAATAGTACAGAGAATGTTTTACTCTGTCCTGGTTCTGGACAGTTTACCTTCCTCTGGGATTTCAGCCACCTTAAGGTGTGTTTCAGCTCTGGAAGTCTACAACAAAGTTATAGAGTACTTCAATACATTTCCAGAACTATATAGCACACCTCTCTGGGCTAAAAGACCTGTGAGTTGTGCTCTGTTAAAGTTTGGCAACCTTGCTGCCCAAAACAGAGCACTCTGCTTTTCATACTTTTGGCTATACTGCTCCACTATCCCATTCTTATACCCAACCAGGGTCCTAAATGTTGAACCTATAGATTTTAATTCCTTGTTATCATTATTATCATGCATATGCCTACAATAACTCGGTACTACGTTCCTCGCAAAAGAAAATCCTAACCGGATCATACCGGCATATACGTCTCAAGTGTGGCACTAAACGGTCTCTCGCACACGTTTTCTACACGGATACATACGTGGTTAGTACCTGCAGAAGACCACACAATGATGGTGCACTCAAAGGTTGTTCATTCCAGGCAGTTCCATATTTAAAAGTAAATACAAACGCCCGTATCATTTCCATACGGCCGTCCTTGAGTTAGGTCACGTCTCAAGGCACGTGATCGTGTTTCAACACCACACGACGGGGAACCCGAGTAGGTCATGAACGGTTGGGAATGTTATCAACCCAACAGATACCACCTACTGCCCTGCAGGGCACGCCGATGGCAAGCGCTGCGTATGTCCCCCTGGGCTACTTCCAGACGAACACACTCTCGCGTTACTGACCACGCGATGGGGTCTCCACTTACTTGCCTAATGCACGCTAGGGATCAGCGTTTCATATGAACTCAGGAACATGAAGAGTCCAAGAGTTTCATATTGACATCTCACACCAAGCTGTGAGACTCTATCCCTGAACCACATTCCCCATCAGGGGAGCTAACCGAAATTGAACTGCTTTCGGTGGCGTTCCTTACCATACTTACCAGAGCGTAGGTGCGTCATTACATAATTGAAATTAAGAATTATAACACGTAGGTTAGTATTTGCTACTTTAAGTAACTATGCTAATATAGTCCTTACTTGGGCAACTACCGATTCCTCACCGTAACCTAAGTTTTCCCATAATGTAGTCCTTAAGTACTGTGCTATCCCCACTGCAGCTCTGATACCAGGCTGTGGCGGACCGGAATCCGCTCATCCAGGATCGCAGAGGGTGGTGCCGCGCGATGCGACACACGACAGCACACGTCATAAAAACACATTATATTACATGGGAAAAACAAACTGAATGTACAAAGTAGTACACTTCTCAGTTACAAACTAGGGTCTTTATTACACAGCGGAAGTTTCTTTTATACAACTCACGCCCGCCTATCTAGCAAAAGTGGTTGCCCAGCCCTAGGGCAACCCACACTAGCTGCACTCCTCAGCTCAGCGCGACGTGTACGGCTCCCACTCAGCCGTGGTCCCCGACGGAGGGAAACCCTCGCCGGTGGACTCGTACTCCGAGTCCGTGGGTGGCTCCTCACCTGAAAAACACTTAAGCAGCAACCGTGAGCACGAAGGCTCAGCCAGGCTTAACCGACTCACCTAAGCATGAAACTCTACATGAGGGGTACAATGGACATAGGACAGTAACATTTCAGCAAAAGGACACGCCTACAAGTTCATCCTTAGATCATCTTTTAGCAACAAGTTAACAGTTCATGAAATCTGAAATTTAGTAAGCAGTATTTGGTGGCACACATGTAGCACTACAATTATATCAACCAGCAATATTGAATCAACATGTTTCATCCATTAATCTACGTCACGACTCAGTGACCAAGTGGTACTCTTCACCGCGAGGGACGGCGAATCGACTCGATATACACCTGCAGGGAAACCCAAAGAGCACATCACGTACACCCACCCGTGGAGCTGCACGGCACGCTCACTCGATGTCGTACGGGACAACCTTTCACCCAACAGCCCAAACGTCGAACCGGTCACACCGAAACGAGCAGGAGGTTCCCCACACGGAGCATCTCTCTATGCCCGTTGGCAGATCTCCACCTTGCTGCCCTCAGCCTACACCTATAAATCGGTGTGTTATGCCTCGACGCCCGGAGGTTTAGGCTACATCGGTTTATCGGGGCCCATATATCCGATATGCCTTCGGTACGTTCAAACTTGATCAGCGTGGGCCGCACACGGCTCGGTCCTCAATCGACACGGACAGGGCTGCGCACACAAGACTCCCTCTTGCTGCGCCCTAGCCCCTGCCTAGTCTCATTTTCATAACTAAAGTGATCTCACATCACCCAACCGAACCCGTGTGTCCCAAGCCTATCTCGTGAGTAGATTCCAACTACTCGACTTGTACCGAAGTCCTATGGAACATTAAGCATAGCCTGTCTACTCGAGGTCTTAGACACTACCCTCACTCTTTTAGGAACCTTTGGTTATGCAAGTGGGGTTTCATTCATCCTATACCTAATGCACAATCATACTTCATATGACACATGTAAACAAAGTAAGACTTATAAAAGGGTTAATGCAAACCGGGGCTTGCCTTGTTGCTGCTGGTCAGGGGTTAGTTCTTCGTCCGGAAGAAGGAAGTCCAGCACTTCCGGAGTCTCTTCTTCAATGGCTACACGTTAAATATAATACTACATGTAAATTTAAATGCAATGTGTAAACTTGAATACTTATTTACTAATAACTCTAGCTAGCCCTCCCCTTTGGTTCTGAAATTTTTATTGTGGCTTGGTGGGGTCCTAACCAGATTCTTGACCAAGTTTCATTTGAAACAAAGTTCATTTGAACCTTGTACAAATAGAAGCCTATTTGGTCAATAATTGAGCCTCTGGATGATTCCAGGGGTTTTCATGGCTCCAACCATTACTTTCTGGAAACTAGACTTTAAAATGGTTCTAATGGAGTTGGTTTTCTGTCATTTGAAGAATTCTACCGAAAGTTATGCCCTAATTAGATTTGAGAAAAATCTGAAAAATGTTTCTGTACATTTTTCTATTTTCTCAGGGCAGTTCTCTTAATCACCCCATCAGAGTAACTAAATGAACTTGGATGAGTCTGAAAATTTTACTGGGATTCAGGGATTGTCTATTGAACCTCTCAGCCAAATTTCAGAATTTTTCATAAAGTAGTTTTCCAGATAAAATTCCCGACAGTTTAAAGTTTAGGGATTTAATTCTGGAAAACTTTTCACTTTCATGAGCTGAATTTGTATTGCTGGAAAGTGCCCAGAGAGCTAAATCCAACCAAATTTGGTTCACTCGATTTGGAGCTTTCTAGCCAAAGTTATGAGGATTTGAATTTTGAAAGAATCCTGAAAATCGGGGGAAAAGTTTAAACTCTCGGGCCCGCGGGGACACGTGTCGAGCGCGGAGGTGTCCGGCACACCGGAGATACCACACGTGTCGAGCGCGGAGGTGTCCGGCACACCAGAGCTCACAGGGAATTTTTGCGCGCCAGCACAGCCGATCCCCGGCCACACCCGATCCCGGTTTAAATTCTGCAGCCGCTGACACGTGGGCCAGCGGGCTTCGTCTTTCTCCCGCCGTTCTCTCACGCCCGCGCCGCCGACCTCGCCGGAGCAGACTCGGGGCTCGCCGGCTCGCCGCTGCCGGACCTCCCAGGGGCTGAAACTCACCGCCAGGGGGTTGTCAACGTCGAGGAACACGTCGGTGGTGTCAGGTCGGGCTGGGGGTGACCGAAAATAGCTCGGCGACGTGCCGCGGCCTCGGTTGAGGTTCGACACCGTCGACCGTGGTTTCTAAACCCGCCAACACCTCGAACAAATGGCCATACAGCATCAGTGTACCTCTAGGAAGCTCGACAAGGTGTCAAAAGGGTCCAGGGATGGCGGTAAGTTGGTCGGCACCGTGTGACCGACCGTGCCCGCCATGACCGCCCTCGATCGCCGGCTAGTTCAGCGTCTATGTGCAGAAAAGAACTTGATCGCCGGCTAGTTCAGCGTCTATGTGCTCGAAATTCATCACTCCTAGACAGTTTCACGCTGCGGATGCAGAAAAGAACTTGATCGCCGGGTAGTTCAGCGTCTATGTGCAAGATTTGATGACCTCCGAAAGATCATAGAGCGAGAATTTAAAGAAACCGTACCGGAAGCTTGGGTTACGGTCGCCGGAGCAAAGATTAGAAATTCTCTGCGGATTCTTCACGGTTGGCTTCCAAACTTGGAGGAGAGCCGCACGGTGGTCACACGCTCCTGTTGCCTCTCTCGCTGGACCGTGAAAACGCCTGTGGAACGCTGCCCACGGGCGCCTGTCTCTCGGCTGAGGCTAGGTCGCCGCGGTGGCGATCGTCTTTGGGCAATGGAGATCGGAGCTCGAGGTTTCTGGCGTTGGAGAGGTGGAGTGCGAGCTCAGGTGGCTGTCTAGCAGCTCAGGGACGAAGGAGGAGATGGTTTTGCTGGTTTTCCCGATTGAGCAGAGAGCTGCGGCAAGAAACAATGCCGCTGCTCGGGTTTGCCCGCAAGAAGATAAAGCCGGCCGACTCCTGCTCGGCTGAGGCGGTGCCAGTCGCGTGGGGGCACGAGCCAGCCGCCCTGGGCGCCAGCGTGCGAAGAGGGAAGCAGCTGGTGGCGCCGGTAGCTGCTCGGTGGAATTTCCCACCGAGACTCTGACTTTGGGTGCAAGTTTCTCCTTCTTCCCTCTATGACATGTGGGTCCCGCCCGGGGTTTTAACCTCTGAAATTTACTCCTAATCACTGTTGTAAACAGTGAGCCCCATAATACCCCTGGTGGTTCAAATTATTCACCCCTGAGCCATTTAAATTTAATAGAATTCAAATTGGGTTCGGTTTGAGTGAATTTCAACACAAGTTCAGTTTTGAATTCAAATAAAGTTTGAATTCGTCCCACTTAGCTCATGTCAAGATCAACCCCGAATGGAGTGAAAATTGGTGTGGTGTGGTGATGAACACTTCAAATGTGTGCCAAAACTGAGGCCCTTACACAGACACACTAGGAACAACACCCAACTCAGAAACAAATTTTCTAATCCAAACACCTTCCTTTGCAGCTTCACAAGTTGCAATATACTCCATCTCTGTTATCGAATCTGCTACTGTATCTTGCTTGGAACTTTTCCAGCTCACTGCCCCTTCGTTGAGGCAGAACTCAAAACCAGATTACGATATAGAATCATCCTTGTTTGTTTGGAAGCTAGCATCGGTGTAACCTCTTCCAACGAGCTCTTCTTCACCTCCAAAAACTAGGAGTGCATCGTTAGTTCTTCTTAAGTACTTAACATTGTTTTTAACAACTATTCAATGAGCCTCACCATGATCTGATTGATACTTGCTTGTGACGCTTAGAGCACAGGATACATCTGGGCGTGTGCAGAGCATGACATACATAATGGATCCAATAGCCGAAGCATAAGGAATCACTCTCATCCTCTTTTGCTCATCAAGTGTCGAAGGTCACTGACTCTTGCTTAGAGCAATGCCATGTGACATTGACAAGAAACCTTTCTTGTAATCTTGCATATTGAACTGATTCAATATCTTATCAATATATATATCTTGGCCTAATCCAATTAGCCTTTTAGATCTATCCCTATAGATCTTTATGCCTAAAATGTATGATTCCTCTCCTAAATCCTTCATTGAGAAACTATTTCTTAACGAGGATTTAACAACACCAAGCATTGGAACGTCATTTCTGATCAACAATATGTCATCTACATATAGGACCAGAAATACAAGTGTACTCCCACTAAACTTCTTATAAATACAAGGTTCTTCTATGTTCTTGATGAAACCAAACCCTACGATAACTTCATCAAAACGTAGATTCTAACTCCGAGATGCTTGCTTCATTCCATAGATGGACTTATGAAGTTTGCATATTTTACTAGCATTTTTAGGATCGACAAAATCCTCGGGTTGTGTCATGTACACATCCTTAGTCAGAGTTCCATTAAGAAAGGTTGTTTGGACATTCATATGCCATATTTCATAATCAAAATATGAAGCAATGGCTAGGAGAATCCAAACAGAGTTTAGCATTGCAATGGTCGACAAAGTTTTATCATAATCAACACCATGAATTTGTTTGAGACCTTTCATCAATAATCGTGCTTTATAAATGTGAACATTTCCATCCATGTCACTCTTTTTCTTAAAAATCCATTTACAATCGACAGGTCTCACACCTTCGATTGGATCAACCAAATTCCAAACTTGATTCTCATACATGGATTCAATTTCAGATTCCATGGCTCCAAAATATTTCTCAGAGTTAGATCCCTTCATTGCTTCGGTATAGGTCATGGGCTCATTATTGTCCAACAACAACATGTCATGTTGTCCCGTGGTTAGAAGCGTTAACTTTTCAGTCGCACGACGTGCCCTTGTAGACCTACGTGGGGTTGGTGTTTCATTAACTGGTTGCACAACATCTTGTACATCCTATATAGGATCAGTGGGTGCTGAAACATTTTCAGGTATTTCTTAAATTTCTTCAAGATGCACCTTGCTCCCACTAACTCTTTTTGGGAGAAACCTTTTTTCAAAGAAGACACCATTGCGACCGTTAAACACTTTACCCTCGCTTTATTATAAAAATAATATCCTTTGGTTTCACTAGGATATCCCACAAAGAAGCATTTGTCTTATTGGGGAGTGAGTTTGTGTGACGTCAACCAATTGACATAAGCATCACATCCCCAAACATTGAGGAAAGACAATCGGAGACATTTCCTGGTCCACATATCATATGGTGTCCTCTCAACAGACTTAGTTGGGACTTTGTTTAGTGTAAACGCAATGGTTTTAAGAGCATAACCCCAGAAGGTTACTGGAAGATCAGTTTGGCTCATCATTGACCTAACCATGTCTAACAAGGTTTGGTTCCTCCGCTCAAACACCCCATTCCATTGAGGTGTTCCAGATGGAGTCAATTGTGTAACAATTCCACATTGTTTTAAATGATCATAAAATTCATGGCTCAAATATTCACCCCCATGTTCAGATCGTAGAAGTTTAGTTGGCTTGCCTAATTAATTTTGTACTTCATTATGAAATTCTTTGAACTTTTCAAACGATTCATACTTTTGCCTCCCTAGATAGACATATCCATATCTATTAAAGTCATCGGTAAAAGTAATGAAATACTGAAAACCACCTGTGGCTATTGAACTCATTGGTACAAATACATCAGTATGTATAAGTCCCAACAAGTCACTTGCCCTCTGACTTTGACCAGTGAAGGGTGCTTTGGTCATCTTCCCAAGCAAACAAGACTCACATGTGTGAAGTGATTCAAAATCAAATGAGCTTAGTAAACCATCTTTATGGAGTTTATCAATGCATTTCTCATTTATATGACCTAAGGGACAATGCCAAATAAAAGTGGGATTTAGATCATTTTATTTGAGCCCTTTTGGTATTAATGTTATAGAATGTTTTATCCTAAAGATCAAGAACATATAATCCATTCACCAATAGACACTAAGCATAGAAAACATTATTATAATAAATAGAACAACATTTGTTCTTTATTATAATATTAAAACCATCAACTTCTTCTAAACATGAAGAAGAGATAATGTTCTTGCTCAAACTAGAAATGCAATAATAATTATTCCATTCTAAAACTAAACATTAGAGTAATGACAAGTTGTAGATCCCGACAGCTATGACCGCAATGTTTGTTCCATTGCCGACATGAACGTCCAACTCGCATTTTGCAAATATTCTAGTCTCACTTAAACCCTGCAACGATTTGCAAGTGTGAATTATCGATCCAGTATCAAATACCCATGAATCACTAGAAGATGTAGCAATATTAATTTCTATAACATTTATACCTCAAGTGAAGTCTCACTTCCCTTCTTCTTCTTTAGATCCTACAAGTACTTCTTGCAGTTTCTAGACCAATGCCCCTTAGCATAACCGTGAAAGCATTCATCATCAGGAGAAGGGCCAGATTTACCCTTTGGATTAGCTTTGAGCTTGAGGATTCACTAAAACCTTTCCCTTGCCTTTGCCTTTAGGATGCGCCACACGCTTCTTCTTTTTATTCTCCTTTTTAATCATCATCACATGAGTGGCGTTTTTCTTAATGCTTTCCTCGACTGTTTTAAGCATCCCATGCAATTCAGCCAATATTTTCTCCATGCCATTCATTTGAAAATACAATATAAATGGCTCATAGATCGGTGAGAGCGACTGGAGAATAACATCAATAGCCAGATCATCCTTGATTTCAGAAGCAAGTTTTTCCAAAGTCTCACTATAACCAATCATTTTGATTACATGAGGGCTAACCGGGCTACCCTCTGCCAGCTTGCATGAGAATAAGGACTTTGAGATATTGTATCTCTCAGGCCTAGCTTGGTTCTCAAACATTCCACGTAGTCCCTCAATCATAGAATAAACATCTGTATGCTCATACTATTTTTGCAGATCAGGTGACATAGTGGCAAGCATTGATGCAGCTTACATTAAGCGCATCATCACAGTGCTTCTAATAAGTTCCGTGTGTCGCAGCATTTGCATCAGTTGGGGGTTCATCAGGGTATGGCTGTTAAAGAACGTACTCACTTTTCTCTAGCCTAATAACGACTCTCAGGTTGCGGTACCAATCAATAAAGTTAGCTCCGTTAAGCTTTTCCTTTTCAAGTACAGATCGCAAATTGAAACCGAAATTGTTACTAGCAGACATGATCTACAATAGAAAATAAATATGTAAGGTTTTAGCACTATGTTATGTATTGTAACACGCTCAAAATTTCTACCATGCCTTGCATGCATTTTTCATATAGAGAAGCATTTAAAAAGAAGAAGAAATAAAGAGATGAATATAGAAGCAAATAAAATAATAAAAGGAAATAGAAATGGAAACTAAAAGAAATAAAAATAAAAATAAATAAAATAGACAAATTGGGCCACCCCAATTTTTCCCCAAATTCCCCTTCCCCAAATTCCCAAAAATTCCCCTAGTGGGAATTTCCCCCACATCTAGGGGGATTTTCCCCCAAAACTATCATGATAGCCGTGCTTCCGGTTACACGCACCTAGCCAAGTTCCATAATTAGAGGCAAACTATGGATGTTTTTTCAGGTATGGTCTTTGGGACTGGTTTTGGGAATGTTTTGGGTCATGACAATGAGTTTGGTTTCGGTTCTATGAAAATGAGATGGTTATGAATATTTATGAGTATGAGATTAACTTGAGAAAGATTATTGGCTGGTTGAGACTTGATAAATGTTGAATTATGATGAAGGAATGTTGATGAATTACTTGGTTATGATGGGATTAAACTCACCTAGAAATAGTTGCTGTTTTTACCATATTTGTGAAATAAAATTTGCTTGCTGCAATGAACCTATTTATTTCCTGCCTTGTTGTAAGCTAAATGTCATACTATTTCCACACTTGCTGAGTACGACATGTACTCACTCTTGCATTCCCACATATACATCAGCTACAGTAGAAGAGTACTTCAAGGAACATGTGGAGTACTAGGCGTGCGCACTACCGTCAACATGCCTGTGGAGTTGAAGTTGGAACCCGCTGTCTTTAGTGATTTTCTGCTATTGTTTAGAGTCTTCCGCTGCAAGAAAAGTTAGATATTCATGATTAATACATTGAGTCAATGTAATAAAGTACTTAAACATTATTCGTACGTGGCTATATTCTGAATTCAGTTTGTGGAATACATGTGTATGTGTGGTGAACATCCTGGGCACATGCATTTACTTGGTTCATTTTTCAGAACCGGGTGTCACACGTATCAATCATCTATTAACGTTTTAATAAAAGACATAGGTAAACAACAATTGTTAATCATATCTCTATATGACTCTTGTTTGTTGTGTGACATCCAGTGCCCCGGCTCCCAACTCTGTGCGATAAAGCCCAAAACCGTTTTGATGGCTTTGTTGAGTAAATCACTACGATGCATGTGAATGTCCAACATTCACCTATTCATTATGATAGATGATGGTACTTTGCTTTGGCAAACCTACCACACAACGATCAAAACAACATAGATGCAACTATTGGTAAATGACATCAAATACTCAACTTTTACGAGGGAAGCTATTCTATTATGACAAAACATCCGCCATATGAAATGCATGAATAGAATAGTAATACGAGAATTAAACATCACAAGCATATGATTATATCACATTGTGAATAGTATGGCCTTTTAGAATCATAGTGGTATCTATCGTCACGGTTCCATCATGATCTATGCTGCCATGCCTTCCTTCTTGTGGTGATCACCATTGCCACCATGCTTGAATACATCTTCATGAACATAAAAGAAGCTAATACAAGTAATAGCTTCCAAATAAATTACATGAGAGATCAAGTATCACAGGTCGACACGTAGGTCGTTATACAATTGTGTGACAACCTCAACCCGGTTATGTTAAATTTGCAACACACAGGTTGCACAAATGACACAAACATAATCACATCAAGGCCATATCATACATGATTCCCTGCAAAAATGAGTTAAGTGTAAAACGATTTCTATCACGAAACGGCTCTATGATATCACTATAGCAGACACCAAACGAAATTACATAGATCACATCTATGAAGTCACTATGAAAATCTCATCGGATTGATCAAATCAACCCGAACCTGAGCCATTCAGAATGCCTCAGTTTTCAACGTGACTGGTTTATTCAGGAGAAGATCATGATACATGATCGTGGTCTGTTGGCTCTTCCTATTAGCAAAGTACACGATTAGTCCCGATGGTTATTCAAGTCGGTAGTGACAAGTTGCGCACACAGCAGAGACGGAGCATGAACTAACCCTTTAGTCATACGATCACAATCCACTCTAACCAATTCCAAACCCCAAAAACCGTGCAATAAAAATTCATCATATGAACATGTCTGCAGTAGACCACAACCCATGACCGTGGTCTGTTGGCTCAATCTGTTAGCTATGTGCACGATTAGTCCCGATGGTGCTTCTAGCCGGTAGGAAAAAGTTGCGCATTCAGCAGAGAAGGAGCACGAACTGACCCTTTAGTCACACTATCGCAATCTACTAACAAGATCCAGAGCAAAAACTACGCAAGTCAGCTCTGATGCCGCTGTTAGGCTTTATGCGATATGCTACTCTAAAGTTTACCCTGCTGCATCATCCAGGATTCATGCGAGTAAAGAGGTCATAGATCATTACCACTAGATGTGCAGCGCAGCAGAAGATTGGAGCAGATGCACGTTGGTGTAGAGGAACTAGTCGATCACGATCGTCTCCTACTCGTGGCCGTCCTAGCAGCAACCTTGCGTCACCACAACTGATCAACACAGCAGTAGCAGAGGCGCCTCCACGTAATCCACACGTACGGGGAAGGAACGCCGTGCACAGGTGTGCTAGCACATCGCACCCGGCAGGGATCTCGGGACAAGGCAACTGAGAGGTGGAGGCTAGGGTTGTCAAGTGGTGGGATAATCAGCCCCTAACCCTGCCTTCTCTCATATTTATAAGGTGCACTAATGGGCTTTTGGGTCATAGGCCCATTAGTACCCTAATCCCTTATGGATCAAATATCCATTGGGCCTTTAATCCAAGTTTATTATGATTGCCTCTTGGGCACATCACCAGCAGGTCATGCTCACCGCTCTCCTTCATTCTCACAGCTTTGATGGTGTGACACCCTCTCCCTATCCACGTTGTCGAAGTGTTCGCTACGACACTTCCCCCGGTCTGCTCGGAAGCAGCCCGCGGAGGTTCTTTTTTTTTTGGAGGGGCTAGTGGTTATCGAAGGTCGGAGCACAACGGCGAGAGGGACACCAAGATTTACGTGGTTCGGGCCGCCGGAGCGTAATACCCTACGTCCACGGGAGTGCTTGTTGTATTGATTGAGCGTGTGAGAGAAAGTTGTCTGGGTTGTGAACCGGGAGCTAGAGCGATCTCAGTGCGAACCTGCGTGTGAGTGTGCGAGATTGCGAACCATTTGCCCGGAGGCTTCCCCGGTCCTTTTATAGTCCAAGGCCAGGGCAGTTACAAGGTGGCCCGGGGCCCGACAGGTGGCCCCGCGGCTATTTGTGCCCTATACATGAGCTAGGCATTTACAGCTATATGCATTGTCACTGTCGGTGGAGTTAAGGCGCGCCGCCTGTCCCGCTGGACGCCTCTGACCGGGTTGAAGGTGATGATGATGTGCCCGTCTTGTCGCTGCGTCACCTCAGCGCCGCGGGGAAGCACTGTTGCGCCATCACGCCTCGCCGCCTTGTCTTTCACCGTAATGGTGAGCAGACGAAGGATGGAGGTGTGCGCCGTGCACCATGCTTCTGGGGAAGGCGTGAACCTTGAATGCACGGCCTGAAAACGCACCTTCCTCTTTACTCCTTGGCATCTGCCCATCGGCGTGGTGTCCTTGTGGCTGGCCCCCGGGACCCGCGTCTCCACCGGAGCTGTCTTGCGGAGTAGCGAGGGGTCTGGAGTTGTTGGACACGTGGCAGCACCGGAGCCCTCCCATGCTGGAGGTTGGGCCCGGAGCCGTGGGACACGTGGCACCTCCAGATCTCTCCTTGGTGGGACGGGCGTGTGGAGTCGTTGCCCACGTGGCAACACCTGAGCCCTCCCATGCTGGACGTCGGGCTCAGAGCCGTAGGACACGTGGCACCTCCGGAGCTCTATCCGGCATGGGGCATGGCTCGGAGATTCCAGACATGTGGCAGCACCGGAGCCCTTCCTAGCGGAAGGTCGGGCCTGGCACCAGATGGACACGTGGCGTCTCCAGAGCCACTCTCAGCCCGTAATCAGGCTCAGAGCCTGAAGACACGTGGCAGCCTCGGAACCCTCCTTAGCAGGTGGTCGGGCTCGAGACCTAGAGCACGTGTCATCTCCTGAGCCTAGCGCACGTGGCAGCCCCAGGGCTGTCCATGGGGGTCAGGTCACATGGCTTATGTTGGGGCCCGCCCCAGGAGGGAGGCGGGGCCCAGGCTGTCTTTCACCCACTACGCGGGGGTACCTGCTCAGCAGGGTACCAACAGTGGCCTCCGGGCCTATCTCGTGGAAGGCATTGAGCCCGCAGGTGGGGCCCCCGTCTTTCCCGCGTGGTGGCGGGATTATCGCAAAGTGGATCAGTACTGTACCTGGGAGACAAAGGGGTTGCTCGTCTTCGGTGCAGTGGGCGCACCCAGTCAAAGCGGCAGCGCATCGTCGTGTTCACTCTGATTTGATCGGTCATGGCGAGGCAGCCGAGGGGTTGCCTTGAGGCAATTACTGCGACCGCCCGTGAACCTTAGGAGTATTGCACTGCTTTCCTCGGGAACCGTCGGGTGTTCCCAAGTTTTACTCGCCTGACCCGCCAGTGCCTGACTGGTGGACCTGGGCCCTACCTGTCATTGGCGAGCGCTAAGGCGGCGTGCTCGAGGGGTTGCCTCGGGTTATTTACTGCGGCAAACAGAGTCAGTCGCACCGCCCTCCTCGGGAACCGCTGGGCATTCCCGAGGGGTTATCCTTCCGACCCCTAGTATCTGACGGGTGGACCTAGATCCAGCCCTTTGTTGGAGGAGGCGATTAGCCCGTGACGTGCAGTGGTAGCAACCCAATCTCCGCGCCTGTTGCGCTGCCAGAGGCTGTGGTTGGGTATAAAAGGAGGCCTTGCGGTGTAGGATGGCACCCCTCCTCACCATGTGGCCTTTGTTCTTCTCCTGCGCGCTGGGAGCCACTGCTTCCAGGCACTCTCGCCCACCAGATGCTTTCTCAGTGGTAGCTGTTTTTGTCTACTTCTGCGAGATGTTCGTATGTGTGGCCTTCAGCGAGGTTCTCTGGTGCATCCCTCTCCTTGACAGCCTTGGATAGAGGTACAAGCCATCCTGATGGTGCGCTAGTGGTAGGGGAGGCCGTTGGGGACAGGGTCCTTGACTCGTCGTGAACCCCTACACCAGTGTCGAGAAGGGCTGCCTACCGGTACCGGAGGAAGGTTAGGTCCAGAGTGATCAAGCCTTCCTCCAGGTACTGTGGTAGACAACAAAATCTTCCATAGATAGCGATTTTGCCCACACGACACTGGATGTCACTGTTGCCTCAGTCCAGCATGCATTGCTGCCGACCTCGGTCTAATAGCAGGCGACTGTCTCACTGTGTAGAGATCGGCTCGGGGGACAACCAAGCAGTCCACGGAGCAGAAGACTACTCGACTTGTAGCTGCTGAGTTCCTTAGTTCTCTTGTATCCCCTTTTGTACGCCAAAACTCCATTATCAATGAAAGTATCTCTGTTTCAAGTCTTTCATTGTCTTGTCTTGTACTTTTGTGTTGATGAATGAAAAACTCCTTCTGTTGGTCTTCCATCCATCAGTCACTTGGTGCAGGGTCTGGTAGGAAGGACCACTTTTAGCTTTCGTGAGGCCCCCTGGTCCTTGATGCCACAAGGACCAGAGGCTCTCTGAGTTGCCAAAGTGGTTGATGTTTCCTTGTTGCTTGCTGTAGATGTGTACCCGCTTCCTCTTGCGTGTTGCTGGGGTCCAGCTGACTTGCTTGGTTTGACCAGTCGTGATGGCCCCCCGGCAGATGAGTGACAGCGCAAGACACGAGCTCTGGAGCCTTCGGGAGACGCCAGCTTTGGGGTTCGAGGGTGGCCCCCCCTGAGAAAGCTGGTTCCCCAGGAGCAACCCTTCAGACCGGAGCCCTGTGGCCTGCACAGAAACTAGGAGAAAGGGGTAACCGTGTCGTGTAGTTGTATTTTCCCTGCTCAATGGCCCCATTATGGCTTATGGACCTCTGCTAAGCTACGGGACCTGGGCAATTTGGTGTAGTAGTGTCCGGACCCTAGTTACCGTCCTTCCTGGGGTGGTGTGCCATCCAGGCCCCCCGCACTCGGGTGCTGCGCTGGAAGAAGCAGGATGCGCACGCTTAGGGTGCAGGACCAGCTCAGCAGGCTACACACCCCGGACCTCCCGCTGGCCAGACACTCTGAAGAGGGGAGGTGTCCTTCTGGCGCCACTGGACCCAAGTAGGAAGGTAACCAGAGGGTCCGGAGAGAACACAGGTGCCTCAGGCATTTTTGCCTTGTAGCTTGATGGCATAACTTTCGCCAAGAGCAAGACAGATAAACCCAACTATGTACACGTCGTGGGGTGCGCTAAAGTATACGCAAGCTTGAAAGGAAAGATGTAAAAATGTAGATGTGCTTAAGGTAGGGCAAGAGAGTGCAAAGATCCAGAACGACTTAGCTGACGTGGGTAGCATTTTTCCAATGTCCAAAGCTTGTTCCTCCGGACCCTTAGCAGCGTAAGGACCCAGGGCGCTCTGGCAGTGTGGCTACCACCCCTTCCGGGTCCCTAGCTGTAACACCCCAAAATTTTGATTCAAAACACTAAACCATGTTCAGAGGGGAATTTAAAAATTTTTGGACGTGTTGCATGTTTTGCAAAAATTCAAATTCAAACTGGAATTCAAATTAAACTCAAATCAGAAAAGAAATGGAAAAAAGAAAAAGAGAAAACGGGAAAAAACCGGCCAGTGGGCCGAAACCCGCCAGCCGGCCCAGTTTCCCCGCGCCAGCCCGCAGCCGCGCGCGCCCGCGCTCTCTCACACAGACAGGTGGGACCCACCTGTCCTCCCCAACCTCGCTCGCGCCGACCCCGGACTCTCTCCCGCGCGCGCGCGATCTTAACCGATCGGAATACCGCGTCCCTCAGCCCGAATTCCGGTCCCAGAAGACTCAAACTCGATTACAACTGACCCACCGCCCTTCCCCGGCTATAAAAACCCCAGCCCCGATCGGTTTTTCCCACGCGATCGCCGATTTTTACTCCGGTGAGCACCGAGACTTCGCCGGTGAATTCTGGCCGATCTAAGCTCGGAAACTCTGATCTAACTCGCTGGTCTTGATCCACCGCCTCCGGGGAACCTTGCAGGTGCAGAAAACTCGGAGACTTACGGTGTAAACACAGCGCCGACGAGCTTCGCCGTGGTTTTGCCTCAGACCTCGCCGCCGATCACTTTCCAGGACCCCCGAGCTCAAGAAAACCCCCGAGGTGAGATCCCCGACCTCCCCTCTACCGATCTATGCCATAAGATCACAGTTCTAGGCAGAATTCTCGAGGATCCGAAACTTTCCGGCGAGATCGCCGCTTCCCGCCACCGTGCGCCGCCGGCAGCGCCGCCCGCGCTCGATCAGAGCGACGTGGCCGCTTGTGCGCCGTTTATTTTAAATCGCACGGTAGACTTTAAAACCCCGCGTACCGGTTCGATGTTATAATCTCAGCCGTCGGTTTAAAATCGGACGGTCCACGTCAGCCCCGCATTATAAAGACTGGAATTCTTACGTGCTACCCCCTGGGGTTCTCGGGAAATAAGAGCTAGCCCCGGAAACTTCTGATCTAGCCCCTGGAACTCCAGAAAATCATGTAAATTCATTTAAAAATCAGTTTTAGCCCCTGGACTTAATAAAAATTAGGAAAAACACCTCTGATAAGTGTAGCTAGACCCCTGGAAATTATGAAAATAATATTATAGACCCTGTAATGAGGTGAGTTCATTATTTTAACCCTGTTTAGTAATTAATTTAGAAAATTGAATATGTAACTAGTGTTTAAAAATTAAAAAGTGGGACAAACATAATTGTCAAAATTAATTAAAAACTTTCTCAGTACTTAGAAAACTTTGGAGTGAGATAAAAGTATATTTTTGGGCTGAAATGAATCTGTTTCATTTATTATCCACATTTATTAGTATAGGGACACATTTTTAAGTAAAGAATAGTTATAGAAAATAGGGAAAATAATTATGAAATAGTTTACATCAGAGGCCAAGGTTAAAATATGTTATTAAATTATTTAGGACCAGAACCTATACTGTTTAGATGATGTGTGTTACTAATTTCATAATAAAATACACAATTATGCATAGGAATATAAATCTGAGAATATAGCAACTAGTAAATGATAAATGGAGTTTTTAAAAATCCAAAGAGTTCAGTTTAGGGTTGGTAGAAATTCTGAAGGCACATATGAAGAAGAAAAATACTTTTCATACATACTTGGTAGTGAAAAGGTGTAGTAGTTTAATATAAGGAATTTATTTAAAACTGAAACACACACACACATATATATATATATATATATATATATATATATCGTATGTAAGTATAAATATGAACACCAAAGTAGGAATCATATACATATAAATAAAAGTGTATGCAAGCCACAGATTAACACACACAGAGTAACCACAACACATATAATGGTAAAGAACTTTTATAAATGTGAATGTGTGGTTTGTATGAAGTAAGAAGTGTGAATTATGTCATATGATTGTTGTTTTTCTTTTGCTATGTGTGATGGTATGAAGTAGAACCTGTTCAAGAGCAAGTTATCCCTTTCCAAGATCAGGACTACCCATTTCAAGAGCAGCAAGAAGGAGGCAAGTGTCCTTGACCACTTTGATCCTATGCTAGGATGTGTAGATAGAATTATTTGCATTGTCAAATGAAATATGAAACCCATGCTAGGAAAGTTTCCCTAGAATTGCATTACCTTGTTTCCTTGTAGCTTGGGTTGGGATTTATTTTACCATGTCATTTATTTCCATGCATATGCTTAGCCATGCTTAGAATGGGATATTTGGGACATGAGATCATCAGTTTATATTACCATACTCTTGAATGAGACATTGTGAGTTATGTAGAGGTAGGGATCAAGGCAAGTTGGATGTTTTGGTTGTGTGCTGGATGCACGAGACTCGGGTTTGTGTTTAGTACTTGCCTGGATCCTAAGGACCGGTTCATGGAGCATGTAACCCGGCTTTACAGTGCCAACCACATGCTGAGATGGGGCAGCTTGGCCAATTAATTAGGTGTATCCCCGGCGTAGTATGGGTGTGTTGGATGGTGCGGGGAATAGGTGTCAGCTGGACTACCATATGAACCGCAAGGCTCAAGAGGGGGCCACTGCAGCGGGGTTGGAGCCTCTTGTATGCTGTTAGGGGTGAAACCTCAGTGAGCCCACGCTCGTCGGGAATCCCTTTGTAAAGGCTTCGTAGTGATCTCCTGGCTGCACACCTGGGAAGTGTGAATGTGGATCGTAGCCACTGGCATAATGGAGGTTCTTTTAGTCCACCCGGCAACGGGGGATGAAATCACTACATGTGGGTACAGTGGTACAAACTCTGCAGAGTAAAAAATGTCTTGACAGCCGTGCTCACGGTCAAGAGCGGCCTGGACTTATTCATGAATAGAGGATTGATGGTTTTGGAAGTTAAGCGGGGAGCTTAACATTGGAAATGATGTTATGGTTATTGGATTATGATAATGGTTGGGAGATTGGGACCATTTCACCTGTGTAGTAATGTAAGTGCTTAATAAGCTAAGGTGATAGGTATTAATTGCGTAGTGCGTTAACCATGAGTTCAACCTCTCTTTGTTTTAGCCATGCATGATAAAATTTTCCCACACTTGCTGAGTACCATTGGTACTCAATCTTGCATATTTGTTGGTTTATATTGCTGCTCAGGTCAAGATAATGAGGTGGTGTATAATGACCAAGATTTTGGACCCGAGGAAGGTTTTTAGGTTCATGAAGACCCCGGGCAACGCCTGTGATGGAGCCCTGAAGAATAATATTCCGCTGCTAGTTTATTTACTTGTGATGAACTTATTATTGTCCATCGAGACATTTACTATGTAAGACTTACTTATATTCGACACCTGGCTTGTAATAAATGATGCTTCACTATTTGTCATCACATGTATGAGAAAATGATCCTGGCATACATGTGATATTCACTTGGTTGTTCTTCGGAAAAACCGGGTGTGACAGAGGTGGTATCAGAGCCAAGGTTGCCCGTAGGAACGTGGACCTAGGTAGAAATGGACGTATTTAAGGGCCCTATTTTCTTAAAAAACTATTTTCCAAGGTGTGGGTTGAAGAGTGTTATTTAAGGAGTCATTTTTTCATCTTATCCCAAAATTTTCATTCAAAATGGGATTTTTGTTTAAAAAGTTTATCTAACCTAATTTTAAATTCTTTTTGTTTTAGATGGTTCGCATGATTCGCACCGCTCGCAAGTCCACAGGAGGGAGAGTTCCCGTAGTTGCCCTTGCCGAAAGAGAGGAGAGTCGTCCAGTGACGTACCTTTCCTACGGATTGGCTGTAGGAGACTTGTTGCGCCGTCTTCGACGTATGCTCGAAGCCGCAGGCAATACGGGCAAGCTAATCATCCACTATAACTCCACCAGGACCATCCGTGAGAAGAGGGAAGAATGGAGTTCAGAGATGAGGATTATACACGAGAATCAGCTGCTTAAGATTCACCACTCTCCAGCTTGTCGAGCAACACAAGTTGACGCGGAGAAAGATGTCACCTGGGAGGCCATCACCTGCCAGAGTCACATCTATCGTCGCCACTTGGACAAAACTTAGTACATGTATGTCCTCCAACGTGAGAGTGGTACCACGGAGTACAAGTACCCACCGGTGCAGCAAGGGACTTCCCATGAACACATGGACTTGTGATTGGAGGATGCTGCTATGCTCAGCACTCGACTGCAGGAGTGTCAACAAGAGCTTCAGGATGTCCGAGACACCCTGAAGGAAACGGAGGCGTTGCTGCGAGCTTGCTTAAAGGCGAGAGAAAGAGGAGATGGGAATGAACTGTGTGTCACCGTGAATGATACATGGACTCCTGACTCCCCGGATCGCCGAGCGATCAGGCGTCGTCGCACTTCTCCACCAGCAGGCTCCCCACCCAAAGCAGAGTCAGAAGGTAGCCGAAATGAGGAGGAAGATCCCGAGGAGCCAGCTCAAGAGGACGAGTAGTGTAGAGTCTTTCCCCTAGCTAGCAAGAGGTCGAGTAGTCAAGTCGTTACGTAGTTAATGGTGTGATAATGCTTGGTGTGTGACGTGAGTTGTGGAAGCCATGAGCAATTGTCCATAGCCTCGTCTTCAGATTGTTTTGCTTTGGTGTGTAAACCCACAGGAAATAATAGTGCATTTATTTGGTGTGAGATATAAACCCTCGTAAAATTTTAACAAAGCCTCAACACCTCAAAGTACCAACAAATGAAAGTAGTAAGATGATACTAAATGGTATCAAATTAACATTTGTTGATTCTGCCAGATGGCCGGAAGAGGAAAAGGACGTGCTGCCAACCCCGCCAACAACAATGATGAGGCCTGCAACCCTCATCTTTCTGGAGGCCAGGACAGGGGTGGTCGCCGTGAAGAAGTTGATCCTCTCCACCAAATGCTGGAGAATCAAAATCAGCTCATCCAGAACTTGACTCAAGTGGTGGCCAACTTGCATCAAGTTCCACCTACACAAGCTGCACCACGCCAACCAAGGTTGAGTGAGTTTCTAGGAACTCAACCTCCAAAGTTTGCAAGTGCTGCTGAACCTCTGGAGGCAGATGATTGGCTGAAGACCATTGAAAGTAAGATGAGGATAATACAATGCCAAGGGTATGAGAGGGTACTGTTTGCCTCTCATCAATTGCATGGACCTGCTGCTGATTGGTGGACCGCCTACGTGGCCGCCCATCATGACCCTGAGAACATCACCTGGGAAGAGTTCAAGCGTAGCTTCCGCAACCACTACATCCCAAGAGGTGAACTCAAAAACAAGAGGAAGGAGTTTCTGGGACTGCAGCAGGGAAACATGACGGTGAGGGAATACCTCACTAAATTTACTCAACTATCCCGTTATGCTCCACGAGACATAGAGACCGATGAGCAGAAACAAGATTGTTTCGTGGAAGGACTTACCGCTGAGATGCAGTGTGCAATGTCCTCCAATGAGTATGAAAGCTTCCAAAAGATGGTGGACCGAGCGTTTGTGGTGGAAAGGAAGCTAAAGGCCCTGGAAAATGAGAATAAGTGGAAGGCGGGGTGGTCACATCAGGCCTCAGGGAGCAACACCCGCCCACGTATGATGCAGCAACCTACGGGGCAGACGAGCCGTGCTGCGGTACCCTATTCAGCACCAAGAGGGTACAACCCAAACTACAGGCCTCCCGCAGCACCAGCACAGCCGCCACGTCAGTTTGTGCAGCAGCCTCGCCCCGCATATCCACCTCGACCAGCAGTGCAGGGACCCCCAAACCAACCCCAAGACAACAAGGGCCAAGCATCTAAGATTGGGGTGCAATGTTTCAGCTGTGGTGAAGTGGGGCACTATGCCCATAAATGCCCACAGAAGAAGCCTGCGCCGCCACAACAGCAGAATGTATTGAGATGACGGGTGAACCATGTCACTATGGAGGAAGCACAAGAGGCACCCGACGTGGTAGTTGGTAAGTTTCCTGCCAATTTACACCTTGCAACTCTGCTGTTTGATTCTGGTGCTACCCACTCGTTCATTGCTCAAGAGTTTGTTAAGAAGCATGACCTAGCAACCACACAAATGAACCATATGCTAGCCGTAAACTCTCCAGGTGGAGAAATAAGGGCAAGACAAGTGTGTCCCAAAGTGAGCCTAGACATTAATGGGGTAGTATTTACTGCTAACCTCATAGTGATAGATTCACAAGGGATAGATATTATTTTGGGTATGGATTGGTTGACCAAACATAAAGGAATCATCCATTGTTCGACCAGAACGGTGGAACTAACTCACCCCAGTGGTACCAGAGTAAAGTTCATAACAATACATGAGCCTAGGAGGGACATCAAATTAAATCAAGTGGAGGTGAAAGTTGAGGAAATCAGGACCATCAGGGAATATCCAGATGTTTTTCCGGAGGAATTGCCAGGTATGCCTCCCGACCGTGACGTGGAATTCGCAATTGAGCTAGTACCGGGAACAGCCCCGATATACAAGAGACCTTATCGAATAGACTCCAAGCAGCTAGAAGAGCTCAAGGATCATTTGAGAGAATTGACGGAGAAGGGGTATATTCGCCCTAGTTCCTCACCATGGGGAGCTCCGGTGATATTTGTGCCTAAGAAAGACGGAACCCAAAGGTAATGCGTGGATTACCGTGCCTTGAATGAGGTAACCATTAAGAACAAGTACCCATTACACCGCACTGAAGACTTGTTTGATCAGTTGAGGGGAGCTTGTGTGTTCTCGAAAATTGATCTCAGGTCGGGATACCACCAACTCAAGATAAGGCAATCTGATATTCCCAAGACAGCTTTCGTATCTCGGTACGGACTGTATGAATACACTGTCATGCCTTTCGGGCTAACCAATGCCCCGGCATATTTCATGTACCTCATGAACAAGGTATTCATGGAATATCTGGACAAATTTGTGGTGGTTATCATAGATGATATTCTCGTCTTCTCCAAAGATGAAGAAGAACATGAGAAACATCTAAGGTTGGTGTTACAGAGGCTGAGAGAACACCAACTATATGCCAAGTTGAGCAAGTGTGAGTTTTGGCTGAAGAGAGTTCCCTTTTTAGGACATATAATCTCGGAGGGAGGAATCTCCGTCGATCCCGCCAAAATCGAGGATATCCAGAAGTGGAAGACCCCTGAAAATGTCGGGGAAGTTCGAAGCTTTTTGGGATTGGCTGGATACTATCGACGGTTTATTGAGGGATTCTCCAAGATCTCGAGACCTCTCACCAAACTGTTAGAGAAGGGAATCACATTCACCTGGACGCCACAGTGCGAGACGAGCTTTCAGGAGCTAAAGAAGAGATTGACAACAGCCCCAGTGTTGGTTATGCCAGATATGCAGACGAATTTCACAGTGTACTGCGATGCCTCTGGAAATGGGTTGGGATGTGTTCTCATGCAAGAAGGACATGTCGTGGCATATGCATCCCGGCAGCTTCGGCAGCACGAGAAGAACTATCCTACACATGACCTAGAACTAGCCGCAGTGGTACACGCGTTGAAAATTTGGCGGCACTATTTGATGGGGAAGAGGACAGAGATATATAAGGATCATAAGAGTTTGAAGTACATATTCACACAGCCAGATCTCAACCTCAGACAAAGGAGATGGTTAGAGCTAATCAATGACTTTGATATAGGCATCAACTATCATCCCGGGAAAGCAAACGTCGTGGCCGATGCTTTGAGTCGGAAAGTGCAGGTCAATAAGTTGAGCTTGAAGGACATGCCTGCAGAATTAATGGACGAGGTTGTAAGGCTCAATCTATGTCTAGTAAATAGTGGTGAAGCCATCGCCATGGAAGTGGACTCCACACTTGAGCAATACATACGCGAGGGCCAAAAGAATGATGAGAACATACAAGAGATCAGACAGCTCATCAAGGAAAATAAAGCTCCTGGTTTTAGAGAGGATGAACAAGGAACGGTGTGGCACGGGAAAAGGATCTGTGTGCCAGAAGTAAAGGAGATCCGTGAGTTAATTTTGAAGGAGGCTCACGATTCTGACTATTCCATTCATCCTGGGAGTACGAAGATGTACCAGGACCTCAAGAGCAGGTATTGGTGTTATGGCATGAAGCGAGATGTCGCGGAACATGTTGCCCTATGTGACACATGTCAGTTGGTGAAAGCAGAACATCAACGACCCGCGGGATTGCTGCAACCACCCAAAGTGCCTGAATGGAAGTGGGAAGAAATCAGCATGGATTTTGTCGTGGGATTGCCTAGGACCCAATCCGGGTATGATTCAATATGGGTCATTATTGATAGGCTAACCAAGGTAGCTCATTTCATCCCTGTGAAAGAAAGCTACAGCGGATCCAAATTGGCAGAATTGTACATGTCAAGGATTGTGTGTTACCATGGAGTGCCAAAGAAGATAGTATCGGACCGAGGGACACAGTTCACCTCGAGGTTTTGGCAGAAGTTGCATGAAACCATGGGAACCCATCTGAACTTCAGCTCTGCCTATCATCCCCAAACTGACGGGCAGACGGAGAGAACCAATCAGATCCTTGAAGATATGTTAAGGGCATGTGCACTCAAAAACAATAGGAGTTGGGACAAGAACTTACCGTATGCGGAGTTTTCCTATAACAACAGCTATAAAGCTAGTATGAAGATGTCACCGTTTGAAGCTTTGTATGGAAGGAAGTGCAGAACTCCCCTATTTTGGAACCAAACAGGAGAAAGTAAAGTGTTTGGTCCAGAAGTGCTACAAGAAGCCGAGGCAAAGGTGAGGGAGATTCGCAACAACTTGAGGATAGCACAAACACACCAGAAGAGCTATGCCGATGTACGAAGAAGAGAGCTCGTTTTCAACGTGGGAGACTATGTTTATCTCAAGGTGTCCCCTATCAGAGGACTTCGTCGGTTCAAGGTGAAAGGGAAGTTGTCACCTAGATACATCGGACCCTTTCAGGTTTTGGAAAGGAAAGGCGAAGTGGCGTACCAACTAGAGTTACCGGTTCATCTATCGGATGTGCACGATGTATTCCATGTGTCACAACTCAAGAAATATCTGAGGACGCCTGAAGAGGTGTTACCCATGAATGAAGTAAATGTAGCTGAGGATTTGTCTTATGCTGAACAACCATACAAGATTTTGGAGACAATGGAACGCCTCACCAGAAATAAAAGAATCCAGATGTGCAAGGTGCAGTGGAAGCATCACTCAGAAGAGGAAGCCATCTGGGAACGGGAAGATGAGCTCAAGGCACAATTTCCGGAATTGTTTTCTTAGAAACACAAATCTCGAGGACGAGATTTCTTTTAAGGGGGGTAGAGCTGTAACACCCCAAAATTTTGATTCAAAACACTAAACCATGTTCAGAGGGGAATTTAAAAATTTTTGGACGTGTTGCATGTTTTGCAAAAATTCAAATTCAAACTGGAATTCAAATTAAACTCAAATAAGAAAAGAAATGGAAAAAAGAAAAAGAGAAAACGGGAAAAAACCGGCCAGTGGGCCGAAACCCGCCAGCCGGCCCAGTTTCCCCGCGCCAGCCCGCAGCCGCGCGCGCCCGCGCTCTCTCACATAGACAGGTGGGACCCACCTGTCATCCCCAACCTCGCTCGCGCCGACCCCGGACTCTCTCCCGCGCGCGCGCGATCTTAACCGATCGGAATACCGCGTCCCTCAGCCCGAATTCCGGTCCCAGAAGACTCAAACTCGATCACAACTGACCCACCGCCCTTCCCCGGCTATAAAAACCCCAGCCCCGATCGGTTTTTCCCACGCGATCGCCGATTTTTCCTCCGGTGAGCACCGAGACTTCGCCGGTGAATTCTGGCCGATCTAAGCTCGGAAACTCTGATCTAACTCGCTGGTCTTGATCCACCGCCTCCGGGGAACCTTGCAGGTGCAGAAAACTCGGAGACTTACGGTGTAAACACAGCGCCGACGAGCTTCGTCGTGGTTTTGCCTCGGACCTCGCCGCCGATCACTTTCCAGGACCCCCGAGCTCAAGAAAACCCCCGAGGTGAGATCCCCGACCTCCCCTCTACCGATCTATGCCATAAGATCACAGTTCTAGGCAGAATTCTCGAGGATCCGAAACTTTCCGGCGAGATCGCCGCTTCCCGCCGCCGTGCGCCGCCGGCAGCGCCGCCCGCGCTCGATCAGAGCGACGTGGCCGCTTGTGCGCCGTTTATTTTAAATCGCACGGTAGACTTTAAAACCCCGCGTACCGGTTCGATGTTATAATCTCAGCCGTCGGTTTAAAATCGGACGGTCCACGTCAGCCCCGCATTATAAAGACTGGAATTCTTACGTGCTACCCCCTGGGGTTCTCGGGAAATAAGAGCTAGCCCCGGAAACTTCTGATCTAGCCCCTGGAACTCCAGAAAATCATGTAAATTCATTTAAAAATCAGTTTTAGCCCCTGGACTTAATAAAAATTAGGAAAAACACCTCTGATAAGTGTAGCTAGACCCCTGGAAATTTTGAAAATAATATTATAGACCCTGTAATGAGGTGAGTTCATTATTTTAACCCTGTTTAGTAATTAATTTAGAAAATTGAATATGTAACTAGTGTTTAAAAATTAAAAAGTGGGACAAACATAATTGTCAAAATTAATTAAAAACTTTCTCAGTACTTAGAAAACTTTGGAGTGAGATAAAAGTATATTTTTGGGCTGAAATGAATCTGTTTCATTTATTATCCACATTTATTAGTATAGGGACACATTTTTAAGTAAAGAATAGTTATAGAAAAATAGGGAAAATAATTATGAAATAGTTTACATCAGAGGCCAAGGTTAAAATATGTTATTAAATTATTTAGGACCAGAACCTATACTGTTTAGATGATGTGTGTTACTAATTTCATAATAAAATACACAATTATGCATAGGAATATAAATCTGAGAATATAGCAACTAGTAAATGATAAATGGAGTTTTTAAAAATCCAAAGAGTTCAGTTTAGGGTTGGTAGAAATTCTGAAGGCACATATGAAGAAGAAAAATACTTTTCATACATACTTGGTAGTGAAAAGGTGTAGTAGTTTAATATAAGGAATTTATTTAAAACTGAAACACACACACACATATATATATATATATATATATATATATTATGTAAGTATAAATATGAACACCAAACTAGGAATCATATACATATAAATAAAAGTGTATGCAAGCCACAGATTAACACACACAGAGTAACCACAACACATATAATGGTAAAGAACTTTTATAAATGTGAATGTGTGGTTTGTATGAAGTAAGAAGTGTGAATTATGTCTTATGATTGTTGTTTTTTTTTGCTATGTGTGATGGTATGAAGTAGAACCTGTTCAAGAGCAAGTTATCCCTTTCCAAGATCAGGACTACCCATTTCAAGAGCAGCAAGAAGGAGGCAAGTGTCCTTGACCACTTTGATCCTATGCTAGGATGTGTAGATAGAATTATTTGCATTGTCAAATGAAATATGAAACCCATGCTAGGAAAGTTTCCCTAGAATTGCATTACCTTGTTTCCTTGTAGCTTGGGTTGGGATTTATTTTACCATGTCATTTATTTCCATGCATATGCTTAGCCATGCTTAGAATGGGATATTTGGGACATGAGATCATCAGTTTATATTACCATACTCTTGAATGAGACATTGTGAGTTATGTAGAGGTAAGGATCAAGGCAAGTTGGATGTTTTGGTTGTGTGCTGGATGCACGAGACTCGGGTTTGTGTTTAGTACTTGCCTGGATCCTAAGGACCGGTTCATGGAGCATGTAACCCGGCTTTACAGTGCCAACCACATGCTGAGATGGGGCAGCTTGGCCAATTAATTAGGTGTATCCCCGGCGTAGTATGGGTGTGTTGGATGGTGCGGGGAATAGGTGTCAGCTGGACTACCATATGAACCGCAAGGCTCAAGAGGGGGCCACTGCAGCGGGGTTGGAGCCTCTTGTATGCTGTTAGGGGTGAAACCTCAGTGGGCCCATGCTCGTCGGGAATCCCTTTGTAAAGGCTTCGTAGTGATCTCCTGGCTGCACACCTGGGAAGTGTGAATGTGGATCGTAGCCACTGGCATAATGGAGGTTCTTTTAGTCCACCCGGCAACGGGGGATGAAATCACTACATGTGGGTACAGTGGTACAAACTCTGCAGAGTCAAAACTGTCTTGACAGCCGTGCTCACGGTCAAGAGCGGCCTGGACTTATTCATGATTGGAGGATTGATGGTTTTGGAAGTTAAGCGGGGAGCTTAACATTGGAAATGATGTTATGGTTATTGGATTATGATAATGGTTGGGAGATTGGGACCATTTCACCTGTGTAGTAATGTAAGTGCTTAATAAGCTAAGGTGATAGGTATTAATTGCGTAGTGCGTTAACCATGAGTTCAACCTCTCTTTGTTCTAGCCATGCATGATAAAATTTTCCCACACTTGCTGAGTACCATTGGTACTCAATCTTGCATATTTGTTGGTTTATATTGCTGCTCAGGTCAAGATAATGAGGTGGTGTATAATGACCAAGATTTTGGACCCGAGGAAGGTTTTTAGGTTCATGAAGACCCCGGGCAACGCCTGTGATGGAGCCCTAAAGAATAATATTCCGCTGCTAGTTTATTTACTTGTGATGAACTTATTATTGTCCATCGAGACATTTACTATGTAAGACTTAGTTATATTCGACACC